>CM060931.1:562262388-564662388 GCA_030765085.1 Allium cepa | reverse complement strand
GCCTCCAACCTAGTCGAAATCTTCTAGGTTGAAACTAATAGACTAATACACATGATATCATTTAGATGGTATGTAGTGGATTGGAGAAAGGTGGTAGGTAGGGTGCCAAAAGGTAGATTTCGAAGGGGTTGGTTCCTTTGTTTTATTTTGCTTTCAAAGAAAAGCGCTTGACTGTTTATAAATGGGTTTTGAAGTAGTCGAAACCAATGGTTTTGAAAGAGTATTTCAAAGAGGCTTTCGGAAGAGAGCTGCCGCCTATGTTTTAAAGAAGTAGCTTTCGAAGGAGTTACTTAGATTTTGTTTAAAGCTTTTTGGTAAGGGTAGTTTCGACCAAGTCGAAACCCTTCTGTCAATTGATGACCTCTTGGTTTCATTGAAGACATCAATGTTTCCAAAAGGTTCAGTTGGTTTTATAAATACAAGCTACTTCCTAATGCTTTCGAAAGAGGTTAGGGATTTTGAAGGAAATGATTCTGGAAGGGGTTTCGAAACCAACCTTCAATTGTTTTACTCAGATGTACAAATACTTTCAATAGGATGGTTTCGACACCATAAAGGTTTCCCAATATTTTTGAAATAAAGGATGGTGTCAAAAGAGGAGTTTTCGCCTATGTTCACTTTGACCAAAAATAACATTTAAGTATAAATCCAATGCTTTCAAAAGAGGGTTTTCAACAGTTTCGAAGGGTCATCTTTATTGGTTTTGAAAGGATACTTTCAAATGGCTTCAAAGCTATACTTTTATACTTATGTGATAATACTTTAGCAAGATTGAAAGGTTTCGAAAGGTTTTTTTCTAAATTATTCAAAAGGCAGGAGCCTGATGTTTTAAAATTTGCTTTTAATGCTTTCGGAGGAGATCATGCTATGAGGTCGAAAGCAAGATTTCAAAGAAGTTGAAAGGTCAAGGATCCACTCTCAAATTTTTAAAGGAGAAACCCATGGCTTAAATAAAGGAGCTTTGAAATGACTTTATGTATGTGAATTTGAAGAAGTATTGCCTTAATAAAATCATAAGTTAAAGGATGTCTAAACTTTGAAGTTGTCCAAGAGATAGGTTCATAGTAAACCTATGAAAACTATGATTATGTAGTTATTGGGGGTAGCCAACAGGTTCATAGTGAACCCATGAAAATTTATATATTAAGGTAGGTTAGCAAGGGCTAATTGGTTTGTAGTGAACCCATGAAAACTTAACCGGCTTTAGAATTGACATCGGTTAGTATGTTCCTAGTCAACCTTTAAAACCTAGGTTAAGAAAGAAGTTAATGGAGGCATCAGTTTTGTAACAACCCTAGATTTTTCATATATTTTAATACTTGACTTTGTTTTATTTTGAAATTATTTTAAACTTATTTTATTTCAAACATTTCATTTTTAAATGTAGGTGTTGATTATTATGTGAATTATAATTTCAAACCGGTATAAATTGGATATTTTACTGAAAGATGAATTTCTATTAAAACTGGTCAAACCTTGACTTTTAAATTTCAAATTTAAATATTTAAATTCTTAAATTTTATCTTTTATTATGAAAATAGATTTAATAACTTGAACACTGCTTTTCGTTTCATTGAAAACGGATTTAATTTGTGAAAGTTAATGTACATTTCAATTTTGAGTATAATTTGTTTTATTTTGAAACTTCGTCTATTTTAAATTATATAAATCATATTTTCTATGTTATATTTTATTTTAATATGTGTCAATATGTTATTTTATATATATTTTGTCTTTTAATATTTTTAAAGTGATAATAAAAATTTCCAAAATTTACTGTATTTATTTCCTATTTTTAAAGGCTGTTTTCTATTTTTCTGCTATTTTCTTCATTTAAATTATATTTAATTAAAATTTATATATTTATTTTGTGAATGCATTTTTATTTTTATGTTATTATCTTTGTTATAAATATTTTTACAAGTCCATATAAATTTTCCAAAGTTCATTCTGTTCATTTTCAAATTTTCTAGTCTAGTTTGCAATTTTGTGCTATTTTCTTATTTTAACCTTATATAATTAATAAACATTTATATATATTTTTATATTTTGTTAAATTTTAGAAATTTAAATTGAAATAATTATTATTTTCATTAATTTAATCTTATATAAATAAATTAAAAGAAATTTGAAAGGGTTTTGACTTTTGGTTTTCAAATGGCCCTTTATCTTCCACCCTTTCACATTCAACATAACTATTCATCAATTAGCTTTTATTATACACATTTTTCAGCTGCATATTTTCATTTTCATTCACATAAACTAATTTCACACTTCTAAAACAAAAAAAATTCGGCCTTGCTTGAGGAGAAAGTTTGGTAAAAGAATTCTTTTTCTCTTCTTCTTTTGTTTATTTCTTATTGTTTGAATTTGATTTGCACTTGTTCTTTTATGTCATAGGTTCGGTCACCTCCTCTCTAGGCCCTGCCACCTCCACCACACATGAGAACATCACCATCTTCACCTCTTCTCTGACCAAACCCCAAGCCATGCCTCCTTGTGAATTGATCCATCACCAAAATCCTACAAAACTCCATAAAACTTGCCTAGACCGAACACGTCATCCACATCCACCACTTCCACCACCCATGGCCGACCAAACACCACCACCACCAGCCCTGTTCCAGACCTGATACACCTATGCACACCACCTACTGACCCCACCTGAAATAGCCGTGACCTTTATGCCCTTGGTCGAGCCAAACTATGGCCTTGAACCCTTGTATATTGCTTTGTTAGTGTAGTTCCACCACCACCCACATTTGCACCACCTTCTAGCATGTTAGGCCGACCCTTAGCAACCCAGACCTGAACCAAAAACATTGCTTTAGACCTGTAATACACTCATGGCTGAACCCAATGTGTGTTGGAGACAAGTGCAAAACAATTCTGCTTTGATTTGTGCAGTCTATTCTATCATTTTTTATCGTATTTGTATTTGAAACTTATGTTATTATTATTGTTTTGTGTGACTTGTATTCAAGGGGTTTGATACTTTGGCTCCTCCTCTCATATTTGTATCATTTTATCGTTCTTGTTTGGATCTCATTCGTGCATTCGTCATTGTGTCTCCAGCACAAACCAGTGATTTATTCTCACCAGACAATATGTACATTTATAACTAGTAAATTGACCCCTTTTGAATCTGTAAAATACATTATCATGTTACACCTGCTATGTTATGATTTTACGATGTTCACACATGCTTAAACACCTGTTATATCATATGTTACTGTTATATCATGCTGTTCTATTATTTTTATCAATTTATCACACTGCAAGTTCGTTTTGGATTAGAATCACTATGGGTTGAAATGATACATACCCGAACGGACTTTAGAATAGGAGAAAATCGTTATGGGCTGAAATGATAGGCCTGAATGATTTTTAATTATTTTCATTTACTTGGGATTGCGGGTTTGAAATGATCAAACCCGGGTTTTCTTTGTAAATTACGGGTTGAAATGATATATTACCCGTATCACTTTACCTAGGCTAGAAAATGAAATACAGACCCGTTGTTAAAATATGTTTTTCTTAAAATTTTAAAATATTTTAGAAATGTAAATATTATAATATTTTGATTTAAATTTGATTAAAAGTGATTTTTGTAAAGCATTATTGACTCTCTGAAAATTTATAAATGAAATAAATTAATGGTAAAGTTAGAAAATCTGAAATGTAAGTTTTTTGGAAATTATAATTTTGTGATAATGGAATTTAAATTAAATATGAAAATATGATAAATTTATGATATTTTGAATTAAATGAATTTAAAATAATTTTATGATATATTAGTGATTTTTGAATTATGTTAAAATGTGAAATGAATGAATATTTAAGTTGAAATTTTGAAATATAACTAAAATAGGAAATTTAGGAATTTGGCTTAAAAGTGAATTTTAAGTTAAGTAAATAAAAATGAAATTAAGTTATATTTGAAAATTTAAACTTAAGAGTTAAGTTAAATTTAATTTAATGAATTTAAAATTTAATGTTGGAATTTAATAATTACTATTAAATTTTTATTTTTGAATAGAGATTTAACTTTATAAAATCATGAATATAAGGGTATTTGAATAATTGTTTTAAAAGTGAAATTATATGATTTTATAAGTTAAAAATGGTTTAAATAAAAATATAATTGTTTGTGAAATTATACTGAATATTTGAAGTTAATTTACTGCATTTCTAAAATGCTATTAATTCTAATGTAAAGGATAATACAGCATTTGTAAATGCTGTAGTTGATAATAATGAACCAAATGGCTCAATTTAATTAAAGGCTATTATAGCATTTTTTGTGAATGTTATAATTATTGAATTTAACTAAGTTTATTTGAAACTAATGGAACCCTATTACAGCATTTTAAATGTTGTCTTTTGTTAAATTGAACTGTTTTAAGTGTGACTTTCCGTAGCATTTTCTAAATGCTGCGAAAGTTGAATTTTCATTGTTTTAATAAATTTAAGTGAATGAATGAACTTTGAAAGATTAAATTTTAGAAATTTAATTATTTAATTATTAAATATAATATCTTCATTTTAATGATTTAAATGAAGCAATTTGTTTCGAAATATAAACTATTTTGAAATGTGTTTTGAAATGGTATTTAAATTAAATAAAAATGAATGTGGTTTGGAAGATATGATATTTTGATATTTTGAAATGGATTTTGAATGATATTGAATTTTTAAATGATATTTGATTTCGAAGTATAAATACTATTTTGAAATTTTAACCATGGGATGTATTTAATTTATGGTTTAACTGATCTTTAAAGGATGGGCGATCCCAAGCATTCTTTAAGTTATGGTGCATTTCTACTACAGTTCACTTGAGTTGATTTACATTATATAAGTATATATTGTCCTGACTCGAGAGTTTTGCGTTTTACTTTACGCTCGGGTCAGCCTGAGTATTCACAGCTTTGGATTGTCTTTCTGGAGCTGGTCTTTGCTGGAGTTTCTGCTTATCTACATTTATATCTACTTTCTGTTTTAGCTATTCTAGTTTATCTCATGTATTAGTGAACTTCTACGTATTTGGGATTTCTATTTTGTTGTTTTCAGACTGTATTATGTTTTTGGTTTGAGACTTTGCCGTAGTAGCTTCATGAACTAGTTTGTATTTTATATTCCGCTGCGAGGTATTCTGTTTGTTCTGTGTCTGTGATTCTATGATTTGTATTTCATTTGCTCCAAATTTATTTACAATGCGGTATTTTGAGCAATTCAAGTCCGACATGTGCGGCTGCGAATGGCTGAAAATACCGGGTTGTTACATTTGGTATCAGAGCTTTGGTTTTAGGCAAACCATAGTCTGTGGAGCAAAAACTCATTAGAGATAGGGTAGAAATACCTTAGAATGAGTGAAATCAATCTCGGAATCCTTTCTTGTGAGAGAACGTATTTTCGAAGTATAAAATAATTTCCAAATGAATTTTAAAGGATTTTCAAAGATTATTTTGGTAAAAAAATTTCTTATTTTGAAACCAAGATTTTCAAAACTTCATCCCTTCAGTATCCATCTTGTTAGAAATCTCTTGGTTAGGATTCTTATCAATTAGGATTCCTTGAACTTTGGAACGCTCCCACTTGTTCTGAAATCTAGTCTTGTCTTCCCTATTCTATCCATTTTGATTTTGGAGCATTTCATAACTCCACTTTGGAATGACCTCTATAAAGATCGGTGATTCCGCAAATCTTTAAATGATTTGTAAAGGGGTGAAAATCCTTTATAATTGGCATTGATTCACCGGAGATTCCTGTATCATCGGTTTTCAATGCTATCTATCTACTGCTGTACCCGGATTTTATCTCTGGCGATCGAATGTCGATTTGCCTTAGATTTCCGAATTGATTATATTACCGAAGTCACGGTTGACCGGTTAAGGTCGCCCGCGATTTATATAGGCTTATCATCTTCTATTTGGTAATAAAATTATCTTATCTTCGTTCGAGCTTATCTTCGAAACAGAATTCTATTTGATTAGAGTTCCTCTAAATTCGAATCTCCGTATTGCTTGAAATCTAACCTTGAATCATTCTTTGGAAATTTATGTTTGATTGTATTTTGAATTTGTGAATACATCGAAATTATTATTTTGACAAGGATGACCCTATTTTGTATATAAAAGTGACATGTTTTCAATAAGGATTTTTACCATTGGAAAAAGAAAATTTGAAGCTTTGAAAGGATTTGAAATTTTGGAAATTTATAAGAAAATGTGATTTATGTAAAAATGATTTATAAATGAAGGGTTTTGAATTTGAATTTCGAGGAATCGAACTCCGGTGTTTTGAAATGGGTTTTTAAGATTTTCGAAAATATATAATAATAATATGATTTAAAGATATTTTTCCAAATAAGAAATGTTTCGAATGAATTCCAATGATGTCAAAGAGATTTCAAAGAAGTTTCAAGAAATAAAAGTCCAGAACCCACTTATGTCGCTGAAAAATAATTTCGGTGATGAATACATGCATCATCGACATTGATTTTTGAGTTTGTGAGTGGGGAAGAGGCCACTCTAGTAGCTTTGCTATGTGAGTGATTTTATGAAAGCAAAATTTGATTTCCGATTTCGATGTATGGTTTAATATTCGAGAGATATGTGTGTATATATATAATTGAAATGATTTAAAATAAGCCGGTGTTCAATCCTCGAGATTCAGTTTTTTTGGTATAACCTTACCTATTGGAATCGATTTACTAATTTGTTGGTGATTTCCAACTCTTGGATTGAAAATATGATTTCTTCGACTATTTTGAAGGTTCGAGCACTTCCAAATCAAGGTTAACTTTTCAAAGCTAAGAAATTTTTAATGGTATAAGGTATTTGATAAAGTATAAGTTTAGTTTGGTATGATTAACGTATAAAGTAATATGATTTATATAAGTTTGAAATTGTTGTGGGGTGAAATAAATAAGACTATTTTGAATTATACTGGTATGAAATATAGTTTTGAAAAGATATTTGAAGTAAAATGTTGAGTTTTTTGTTAAATTTATAAGTTAAGAAAAACAGTGAATTTTGACTTAACAAATGAAGGTGAGTTTTAAATTGAATATTTGATTTAAAATTTTGTTGTGATAAATCATATGTTAAAAATTATTTAAATGTGAAATTTTGAAGTCTAGAAATATGATTATAAGTTTAAAATTTGCTAAAATTGAAGTTGTTATGTTTTTTAAAAGTTATAATAAAATCTGGAATTTTGTTAATAGCATTTCTAAAATACTATAGTTTTATGACAACACTTTAAAATGCTGTTGTTTTTGAATTTAACTTTGTTTGAATTAACTAAATATCTATTATGGCATATTATAAATGTCATTATTCTTGAACTGAACTATTTTGGAAACTATAAGTTACGATAGCACTTTTAAATGCTGTCATTGTTATAATTTGACAATGTTTCGTAATGTTATAGACTTTAACACTGTTGAGTTATGTTTTAAAAAGTTAAACGATTTAATTTTGGAACTAATTATTTGTGAAATTTAAGGAGTTTTGAACATAATTTAATATTTAAATTTGAATTTTAAGGAATTTAAATTGAATTTGAATTTAAATAAGGTTTACTTGGTTATGTGTTGAATGAAATGTAATGAGATAAATGAATTTTTGAATGGAATTTTGTAATGATATTTGAAATAATAATTGAATGACATATTTGATTTTTTTTTTTCAAATGATATTTAAATTAAATATTTGAAATTGAATTCAAATAATGATTTGATAATGAGGCTTTGAATGATATAATCTTTATTTGATAAAGAATGTGAATCAGGAATGATAACTGATTTTGATAAATGAAATTTAAAGTTTATATTTGTATGAAAGGATATTTGGTTTACTTGTAATTTGTGTTTAATTAAAAATGATGAATTTATGAAATGAATATGTCAATACTAAGTAATAATGAAGTAAAAATTTGAGATATATGAAATTATAAAATTTAGTTTTGGAATACGGTACATTTAAGCTCTGAAATATATTAAAGATTGAATAGTTTATTTTGCGGATCAAATCTTTATTTGAAATTTGATAATATTTGAAATGGTTTTGTTGGAAAACTAAATTGAATTGAAACTGATGGTTTGAATTGAATTAAAGCTGGAACTTGTAGACTTGGGTTTAAATTGAATAAATTTGTGAAATGTAAAGAATTAAAGGGATGTTTTATGATTTCAAATGTATGATTTAGAGAAGTTATGATTTTCAAAGTGTAATGATTTCAAGTATTTTGGTTTCGAAAGATTTATAACTTTGAAAGTATTTTGATTTTTGAAAGTGAATATATGTTTGAAATGGAAATGAATTTGTTTGACCTAAATTTTTGTTGATTTGGAAATTTGGATTATTTCCTAAATCTATTGTTTTAAGAAACTTTGAAACTGAGTATATGTAATTCAGAAGAAATGATTTGGCGAAATCATATATGATTTTGAAACTGAAATGTTATTGAAACAAATTAAAATTGAGAACCTTGTTTTACTAAATACTTTATTTGGGAGTTATTAAACTTATATAAAATAGATTTGTATAAGTATGAAGTTGATTTGAAAATGTTGAATTGAAAAGGTACTCAATTTGTAAATTAAAATCTTATATAATCGAAGTTTATATAAGTATGATTTGATATACTATTGATTTTGGAAAGCATTCGATTTGAAAATGAAATCTTATATATAATGGAATTTATGTAAGTGCGATATTTGAAGCTATGATTTTGAAGGGCTACTATATATGGTATGTTATATTTTGATGTAAGAGGTATGGGAAGTACCCTCCGGAAGAAGTATAGTGATATGCTTCGACCAAAATGGACTTGGGGAATCCAGGAATGGATTCGACCGATAAACCCTAATGGACTCGGGTGAATTCAGAAATGGATTCGAACTGATATGGTTGTCCGGACTTAAACTCATGAGTTCCTCGATTTTTTTCAGGGTAGATGGTTCTTTAGTTTACCCAGTAGAGGCGCTTTCGATCCTGGGATATGTTGTTTATGGATCTTCCGGGAAGGAAGTGCATCCGTTGCGTAAATCATTGAATCAGCAGCGTACCACTGCAGCAGGGGTCGATGGTCCCTTGTTTACGAACTGGCTACGATATTTTTCTGGAATCCAGAAGGTAGAAGGATCTTCTGGAAAGTGTTGTGTCCATTTTGTAAATATTGGATCAGCAGCGGGCCACTGCTATGATATTATCATCATTTGACATTGGATATTGAGCGGAACTTCTCATACCTATTTTTTTAGTATTTTCACTGGGTGTTGAAACAGGTCTACTAAGTAGATGGAGAATTCTAGCTTAGCCAGACTCTGCAAGAACGAAAGTAAACTTGTTAAGACATCGAGTTATAAAAGTATTTTGGTAAAGTATTGTATAAAGGATATTCTAATCATGATTTAAAATGTCTTAAATATTGTTCACTTCGAACTATCAAATTTGAATCAAATAACTAATTATCATATTAAATGTTTAACATGTCAAATAAAAAAATTGAAATAATGGTTCATCCATGTCTTTCAACCTGCTTTCCCTCCTAGATACTTTTTCCCTACCTTCTTTCAGGATGTCTTCCAACCTATTGTTCTTTCTTGTTCTTTCTCCGCTTCCTTCCTTTTCAAGGACGAAAAGATTTGAGCGGGGGAGAGTGTAACAACCCTAGATTTTTCATATATTTTAATATTTGACTTTGTTTTATTTTTAAATTATTTTAAAGTTATTTTATTTCAAACATTTCATTTTTAAATGTAGGTGTTGATTATTATTGAATTATAATTTCAAACCGATATAAATTGGATATTTTACTGAAAGATGAAGTTCTGTTCAAACTGGTCAAACCTTGACTTTTGAATTTCAAATTTAAATATTTAAATTCTTAAATTTTATATTTATTATTAAAATAGATTTAATAACTTGAATACTGCTTTTCGTTTCATTGAAAACGGATTTAATTTGTGAAAGTTATGTACATTTCAATTTTGAGTATAATTTGTTTTATTTTGAAATTCTGTCTATTTTAAATTATATAAATCATATTTTATATGTTATATTTTATTTTAATATGTGTTAATATGTTATTTTATTTATATTTTGTCTTTTGATATTTTTAAAGTGATAATAAAAATCTTCCAAAATTTACTGTATTTATTTCCTATTTTTAAAGGCTGTTTTCTATTTTTCTGCTATTTTCTTCATTTAAATTATATTTAGTTAAAATTTATATATTTATTTTGTGAATGCATTTTTATTTTTATGTTATCATCTTTTTTATAAATATTTTTACAAGTCCATATAAATTTTTCAAAGTTCATTCTGTTCATTTTCAAATTTTCTAGTCTAGTTTGCAATTTTGTGCTATTTTCTTATTTTAACCTTATATAATTAAAAAATATTTTTATATATTTTTATATTTTGTGAAATTTTCGAAAGTTTAACAGAAATTATTATTATTTTCAGTAATTTAATCTTATATAAATAAATTAAAAGAAATTTGAAAGGGTTTTGACTTTTGGTTTTCAAATGGCCCTTTATCTTCCACCCTTTCACATTCAACATAACTATTCATCAATTAGCTTTTATTATACACATTTTTCAGCCGCATATTTTCATTTCCATTCACATAAACTCATTTCCCACTTCTGAAACAAAAAAAATTCGGCCTTGCTTGAGGAGAAAGTTTGGTAAAAGAATTCTTTTTCTCTTTTTCTTTTGTTTATTTCTTATTGTTTGAATTTGATTTGCACTTGTTCTTTTATGTCATAGGTTCGGTCACCTCCTCTCTAGCCCCTGCCACCTACACCAACACCTGAGAACATCACCATCTTCACCTCTTCTCGGACCAAACCCCAAGCAATGCCTCCTTGTGGATTGATCCATCACCAAAATCCAACAAAACTCCATAAAACTTACCTAGACCGAACACATCATCCACATCCACCACTTCCACCACCCATGGCCAACCAAACACCACCACCACCAGCCCTGTTCTAGACCTCATACACCTCTGTACACCACCTACTGACCCCACCTGAAATAGTCGTGACCTTTATGCCCTTGACCGAGCCAAACTATGGCCTTAAACCCTTGTATATTGCTTTGTTAGTGTAGTTCCACCACCACCCACCTTTGCACCACCTTCTAGCATGTTAGGCCGACCCTTAGCAACCCAGACCTGAACCAAAAACATTGCTTTAGACCTGTAATACACTCATGGCCGAACCCAATGTGTGTTGGAGACAAGTGTAAAACAATTCCGTTTTGATTTGTGCAGTCTATTCTATCATTGTTATCGTATTTGCATTTGAAACTTATTTTATTATTATTGTTTTGTGTGACTTGTATTCAAGGGGTTTGATACTTTGGCTCCTCCACTCATATTTGTATCGTTTTATCGTGCTTGTTTGGATCTCATTCGTGCATTCGTCATTGTGTCTCCAGCACAAACTAGTGAGTTATTCTCACCAGACAATATGTACATTTATAACTAGTAAATTGACCCCTTTTGAATCTGTAAAATACATTATCATTTTACACCTGCTATGTTATGATTTTATGATGTTCACCCATGCTTAAACACCTGTTATATCATATGTTACAGTTATATTATGTTGTTCTGTTATTTTTATCAGTTATCACAGTGCAGGTTCCTTTTAGATTAGAATCACTATGGGTTGAAATGATACATACCCGAACGGACTTTAGAATAGGAGAAAATCGTTATGGGCTGAAATGATAGGCTTGAATGATTTTCAATTATTTTCATTTACTTGGGATTGCGGGTTTGAAATGATCAAACCCGGGTTTTTTTTTGTAAATTACGGGCTGAAATGATATATTACCCGTATCACTTTACCTAGGCTAGAAAATGAAATACAGACCCGTTGTTAAAATATGTTTTTCTTAAAATTTTAAAATATTTTAGAAACGTAAATATTATAATATTTTGATTTAAATTTGATTAAAAATGATTTTTTTAAAGCATTATTGACTCTCTAAAAATTTATAAGTGAAATAAATTAATGGTAAAGTTAGAAAATCTGAAATGTAAGTTTTTTGGAAATTATAATTTTGTGGTAAATGGAATTTAAATTAAATATGAAAATATGATAAATTTATGATATTTTGAATTAAATGAATTTAAAATAGTTTTATGATATATTAATGATTTTTGAATTAAGTTAAAATGTGAAATGAATGAATATTTAAGTTGAAATTTTGAAATATAACTAAAATTAAAAATTTGTGAATTTGGCTTAAAAGTGAATTTTAAGTTAAGTAAATAAAAATGAAATTAAGTTATATTTGAAAATTTAAACTTAAGTGTTAAGTTAAATTTAATTTAATGAATTTAAAATTTAATGTTGGAATTTAATAAGTGAATTACTATTAAATTTTCATTTTTGAATAGAGTTTTAACTTTATAAAATCATGAATATAAGGGTATTTGATATTTGTGTTAAAAGTGAAATTATATAATTTTATAAGTTAAAAATGGTTTAAATAAAAATATAATTTTCTGTGAAATTATACTGAATATTTGAAGTTAATTTACTGCATTTCTAAAATGCTATTAATTATAATGTAAAGGATAATACAGCATTTGTAAATGCTGTAGTTGATAATAACGTACCAAATGGCTCAATTTAATTAAAGGCTATTATAGCATTTTTTGTGAATGTTATAATGGTTGAATTTAACTAAGTTTATTTGAAACCAATGGAACCCTATTACAGCATTTTAAATGTTGTCTTTTGTTAAATTGAACTGTTTTAAGTGTGACTTTCCTTAGCATTTTCTAAATGCTGCGGAAGTTGAATTTTCATTGTTTTAATAAATTCAAGTGAATGAATGAACTTTGAAAGATTAAAATTTTGTAAATTTAATAATTTAATTATTAAATATAATATTTTCATTTTAATGATTTAAATGACGCAATTTGTTTCGAAGTATAAACTATTTTGAAATGTGTTTTGAAATGGTATTTAAATTAAATAAAAATGAATGTGGTTTGGAAGATATGATATTTTGAAATGGATTTTGAATGATATTGAATTTTTAAATGATATTTGATTTCGAAGTATAAATACTATTTTGAAATTTTAACCACGGGATGTATTTAATTTATGGTTTAACTGATCTTTAAAGGATGGGTGATCCCAAGCATCCTTTAAGTTATGGTGCATTTCTACTACAGTTCACTTGAGTTTATTTACATTATATAAGTATATATTGTCCTGACTCGAGTGTTTTGTGTTTTACTTTATGCTCGGGTCAGCTTGAGTATTCACAGCTTTGGATTCTCTTTCTAGAGCTGGTCTTTGCTGGAGTTTCTGCTTATCTACATTTATATCTACTTTCTGTTTCAGCTATTCTAGTTTATCTCATGTATTAGTGAACTTCTATGTATTTGGGATTTCTATTTTGTTGTTTATAGACTGTATTATGTTTTTGGTTTGAGACTCTGTCATAGTAGCTTCATGAACTACTATGTATTTTATATTCCGATGCGAGGTATTCTGTTTGTTCTGTGTCTGTGATTCTGTGATTTGTATTTCATTTTCTCCAAATTTATTTACAATGCGGTATTTTGAGCAATTCAAGTCCGACATGTGCGGCTGCGAATGGCTGAAAATACCGGGTTATTACAAGTTAGTACCTAGTCAAATCATGAAAACTAGGATAAGGTGATTAGTTATTGAAATGACTAATAGGTTTAGGGTGACGCATGAATTAATTAAGTTAATTGGCAGGAGCCTATAGGTTCTTAGTGATCCCTTGAAAACTATGAAATAGGACAGGTTGTCCATTTGTTATGATAAAGGTTATTACTAAACCTATGAAAAATAATAAGTTAATTGTGACCCTAGAAACTATAAGTACGATAGGGTTTCAATTTAAACCGGGGATGGGAAATCCTAAATGTTTCTGTATATGCATATCATCATAATATTTTGAAATGTATGTTTCAACCGTTGTGGATGCAGGAGCACAGTATATAGTTTTTTAAAGGCTTTAGGGTACTCGCGAGGGGAAAACTCGTTCTGCTAAGCAGCATGGTCTCACTAGACATCTAAAAGGATTGAGAAGTTAGATCATTATTCATACTAGGCTTTATGTCTTACTCGAAGTTTTTGTTTTCTCTTTAAACTCTAGGGTACTCAATTGATTCTGAGTAGTTTGAGATTTAAGGTTCTAAGGTTCTCTTCTTAGACAAATAAAGCTTCCGGAGTCGTGCATGAGGTGGTTAGTTATTTAGATTTATCTTTTCCTAGTGTGTATTCTGTGTAAAGCCAGATTTTTAGTCTTACTACATACTTTGATCAACCATGGGGGCATCTTTATATGTCGCTCTTGGCGTATGTGTAACAATAATATTTTGGTGACGTGGTTGACGTTTTTGGGATTATGTAATTAACATCAAATGTTTTGAATAGAATGTGGAAATGTGATTCTAAATTTGTTAAATTTTTCCATACTTGCAGTCCTGGATTTGGATAAAACGATCTAGAGAGATCATGAATTTGGTTAATGAATTTGGGATGGATTCGAAATTGGATATCGATTTACAACAATATTGGATTTCACTAATGATCCGGAGAGATCAAGAAATTGGATTGGCAATGAATTGGATTTTCTATTGGATAATATTGCAATCAATGGATTATGGACTTCAGATTTCGGATTTATGGCAATTCCAAACATGCCTTCCTATCGCAAGGCATTTTCTGGGGGCAAAGTATTAATCTGCCTTTTGGCAAGACTGTACACAAGAAGATTCAACCCAATAGACTTCACAATTATCAAGTCCGATAGGTACAGAGCGATGATTATAGGACCTAGAAATCAGTTACAAATGGTTACATGAAGTCAGGATTGAGTAGACTTAGTTGATAAAGAATGTAAAATGCTTGAAATATCGGATATAGCTTATTGAATAAAAGGGGTCAGTATAGCTTGGGGCAGCAGCGACTCTAGCAAAGATTCTTATCAAGGAGGTGTTTGACTTAGTAGAATTCCAATTAGCATCATTAGTGATAGAGAACCCTTCTTTGCTAGCAAATTCCAAAGGAGTTTGTTGGCAGCTTTAAGAACTTCATTAAATCTTAGCACCGCTTACCACCCACAAACCTTGAACAAACTGAATAAGTGAATAGGGACTTGGAGGATTTGTTGAGAGCTTACATCACGGACTTTAGAGGACACTGTAAGCAACAATTATGGACTTTGGAGGACATCAAGAGCTGCAGTCACTTGTAGTAGAATTCGCGTATAATAATAGTAGTCACTAATAAACGATTGTATGGAAACCTTGAAGCACTTTATAGAAGGCCATGCAAATCGCCAAATTGTTGGTAGGACACGACCTACAAAATTCTACTCAGACCATATTTAAATTATGAGACTTAAAAAGCTAGAGTTGATTAGGAAACATATGAAGGTCATAGGATTTGGAAAGTCCAAAAAGTTGGCACTGAGATTTATCGGGGCTTTTCTAGTATTGGGAAAAACCAGAGAACTTGCGGAGTTACAATATAAATTGGCAGGAGTCCATGACATTTTTCACATTCTATATTTGAGGAAATACCTTCATAGCATAGCCATTGTAGTAGAGACTGATTAATTGGGGATATTGTGACAGAGCTAATAGGTCCCGTGCCACCACACGCATTATGGAGCATGGAATCAGTATGCTCTACAACAAAGAATTAAATTGGTTCGAGTATAATGGAAACAAAATCTAATAGAAAGCATGAGGACTTCTCGTCCTAAGCTTCTCTAAAATTCTCTCTCCAAAATTAGAATTTTGGTTGCATTGTGGTTGCCAGATTGGATGATAGAATATGGTTGTACACTTTTTCACAATCACTTTACACTCATATAAAGATTTTATGCATGTTTAGAGTATTTTCATATATGCTTGCATGACACGAGCACACACTCACGGTAGGGTAGAGCTCATTTATAGAATAACTACAGTACATAATCACATTGCATTTGGTTGAGCGGATGGTTGCGTAGACAACTTTGTTTATAAGGTAGATGTTATTGCACTTTATGTTTTTCGCCCCTTAGGAAAGATTTCATGAGAAAGCCTTTTTAGGCGGAGAATGTAACACACCGTAAAAATCAGCCATAAGTAAATAATTAAATTAAATTAAATAAGGTAGGAGTGAAAATAACTTTTTTGTAGAAAGTTGAAATTTGACTACGGAAAGGTCGTTGCATTCATAGCGAAATTCTAATCAATTTTCATATATAATATGGTAAAAATAGAGCTTAAAAAAATAAGTTATAAGCGCTTGAAATTTCCAATTTTAAAATAATTTAAATAGAATTCAAATTCATATAAATAATTAATTCTCAATTTTGAAATTTAAAAGTTAACTGACATTAAACTTGGAGATTAAGTAAACGTTAAAGTTAATGTTAACATTAAAAAGTAATTAAGGAATAAAATAAATTAACAACGGTAAAATAAATAACGTTCTCAATTATAAGTGGAGCAGTCGACCCCTAATGGTCGATAGGCATATAGGGGCGGTCTCCTGCTACTTATTATAGTGGTAGGGGTTTTAGTTGCTTTGTACGTATTAGATTTTATTATTTTAAACCTATTTTCATTCTATGATTTTGGTGTGTTTCAACCTCAATAAATAAGACCATAGATCCCTCAGTATTATTCACAAATATTTTGGAAACATCACAAAGCTCTATCAATTCGTATCTTCTAAGATTTAGAAATATCCATTATGGTTTTAGATAAGAAATTCTATGTATGTATATGTATATGTATATGTATATGTATACGTATACGTATACGTATATGTATATGTATATGTATATGTATATGTGTGTGTGTATATATATATATATCTTTGTTTACTATTTAATTTCTAAATCTATTCTCCTCTAACCTTTGATTTTTCGAAATCTAATACATATACAAATCCCTTGTTACATATATCAAAAAGAAGTGATCTAAAGGATATCATAATGGGGTTTCAAATCCAAAGAAAACAATGCTAAGGACCAACTGTGAGTTGAAATCTTAGCATTTTTATTTTAGTAATTAATTAGTATATGATGAATTTGAATATGCCGTAGGGACTTTTGGATTGTGAAAACAAAACACTTTGAAACCCCTCAAAACTCCTTTAGTTCTAAGTGTCAATTTTAGATGGAAATTCTTAATTGTTTATGTCGAATTGACGTAATTATATAGTTTTTGCATTTTTTGCTAATTTCAAGGTCTATTCTACTCCTCCTTATTATTTGATTTGGTTATGAAATTTTGATAATGAAATAAGGGTGTAAAGTATGAATCTTATTCGTAGTTTGCACCACTTTTTCTATAAAAATTAAACAGAAATTCCTTTATTATTTTCTTTGTAAAAGAGGAGTTGAATAGAAGATGAAACTAGAATTGCAATTTCTATTGTTAAGATTATTCCATTGGTTTGAAGTGATAGATTGAGTTTAGATTTATATGTACAAGTCTGTTATTGCAATTTTTAGATATGAATATCGAATCCTTTGTTTTGGATATTAAATTCCCTATTTATGGATATTGGAATTTTAGCATCATTGATAATATGGAAAAGGACTTGTATTATTGTTGTTAAAAAGGAATTGACATTTAATGTTAGTCAGGGCATAATCTCTACACCCATAGAAAATAATAAGGGCGTATTTATTTACATATAGCGTACAATCAAAATGTATTAATTGCACAAATAATAGGTCGTTAATTTTATTGATTCTCCCTTAGGAGAGTAATTGGTTGTTAAGGAAAAATAAGAAGGAATTTTATACAGCCTACTTAATGGACGCGGTAAGGTGTGTATTGTATGTTAAGAGTGTTTTAAATATGGCTAAGTCACAGGGACATTGCTTATGATAAGTAACTATGGATGACGTGAGGTCAGCCCAATTCTGTAGGGTAAATCTGCCCTGCTAATCTGGCTATCAGTTACTACAAATAGTCGGACTAATTTGAGACGTCTCCGTGGTACGGGTCATAATGCAAAGACCTGCTTTGAGGTTTTAAGGTATTAATTGGTTGTTTGAGGGTCCGCCTCTTTTCGCTAAGTGGAGTATTATATGGTCGAAGGGCTACGATAGGTGGTTTCTGGAAAAGAGCCCATTTTGGGTGGGTATTAAGTAGCTGTAGTTTCCGCCATTGAAGTATTAAGTATCTTGAAGAGATTACCTACAATTTCAGCTAGATTGGTATCTATGAGGAGTTCACCTTGGATATAGATGTTAAATTATATGGGGCCTACCTCATTTGAGGTCTTAAACGGCCAAAGTCTGCCTATTTCCTTAAAGGGTATTAAGTGACTTAGATACTATCTCTCACATTGTTAGACATTTATAATGATGGGTATGAGTTATGAGACTGGGAGACTTGCTTGGGAGAATTGAAGGTACTAAGTGGTTGTCTGTAGGCCTATCTCTTTCCCTTATATAAAGTATTAAATTGTTAAATACGTAAGACATATTCTTATTTTGAAATATATTGGCCATGTACGGTAATAGTAAAACTCAAGGTTTTAATTCACCAGACACTTGTTGTTCTGACTCCTTCCTAAATACAACACATGTTATAGAATGAGTTAATGATGCTTGGAGATGACAAGGGTGGAGCTTGTGGTAGTTGTTTTTTATATATTCATGTTATATTCTATTGTGCCCATAAATGTAATGGTTGTTATTGACATTATGTTATGTTTAGTAACTTTTGACTTGATTCGAAATAAAACAAGCACTATTATTGTTATTATATTTTATTCCTTCCGTTGTGAGTTCTAAAAAATAGATAGATAGCTCTGTATTGTTTTTCTTTTTACTAACCAACAGCTAATTTTGGAATGGGTCTAAATTTCGGTGGCCTTTTTGGATTGAAATTGTAACACTCTCGAATTTTTACCAAGTTTAATTTGGCAATTAATTTAATTTTAGAATTTATTCGTGCAATTAATTGTGAATTAGTTAGAAAATTTACAGAATTAATAAATATTTTATATTTTAAATAGAACTTTGGCTTGAAATTTAAGGATAAGTATTTTATAAATAAATATATTTAAAGTAAATTGGATTTAAAGTCTTATTTTTAAGTAATAGGAATTTGTTTCTAATTATTTAAAAATGCATTATAATTTTAAAATGATGTTTGAAATTGATTATAATTTTTTTTTAAAGCCAATTAAGAATAAATTATTTATTCAGGTGTAATTAAAATTTGTAAAACCATCTTTTGCTTTAAAAGATTATATAAATGATTAATAAAGAGATGTATTTATTTAGATAAGAAATATGATATAAAGTTATATTTAAATATTATTTGTAGTGTTTAAAATATAGTTAGAATAAATATAAAGGCCTTGTTATGAATATACCTTTTTGGTAATAAACATATTAATGTAAAACATGTTTATAAATTAGAATGAAATGAGGGTTAAAAACAAATTTACAAAATAATTTCAATTAAGGGTATAAACGCAAAAATGCTACACATGAACATTTGTAAGAAGATAAGCAAATGTAAATTACAAGTGTAATAAAAGTGGACAAGTGGCAAGAAAATTTATTTCTTTTGAATTGAATCTTTGGAAACATGCAAAAGAAGAAAAGACAGGTCAGACTGCTTTCATCTTTCTCAAAATTTTCTCAGACCTGAGAAAACAAGAATTCGAAATTCTTTACAAATCTAGAAAATGGAAACAAACCACTGAAACCAGAAAACTAAAGGCAAATCAGATTTTAAAAGCCTGAGCAGTGTTTTGGGAGCTACAACCTGTTAGCTTCAAATTTTAAACATCAAACAAACAAAATCATTTCAAACTCATGATCAAATCTGAAAAGCAAGTTTCTGATTTAATTTCAAAAGCTTGAAGCAAAGCAAGTTCAAATTCAAGAAACAAGCAAAGTTAAAAAATCAAAACAACCAGACAAGTAGTAGTTTAAATTTCAGCTTCAGCTTCAACCTGAAAACCAAAAGATCAAAAGCAAATCTTCTGTAAAATTGCAAAGCTTGGAAGCTCTTCTGAAATCAAATCAGGAAAAAAAAGTAGCTTCGGTCTGGAATATGGGTCAAGATCAAGCAATTCCAGAAACAAATCAGGGCATGCAGTAAAATTTAGCTAACAAAAATCAAAATCCAGTTTTCAAGCCCTCTGCACATCATAATCTGGTGAGCAAACCACTTAAACCTGTTCTTATCTCTGATGTGTGGTTAACACTTGAATCTGTTATGGGAATGTTGCTTAGTTGTTAAACATATCTGTATGCATATATGCATATGTATGGGTTGTTATGTGCATGTCTGGTTCTAGACATATATATTCTGTTTCAAACACTGACAGGGTTTAAATCCATGTAAACTTTGAATTCTTTTGCTCCAAATCATGTTAGAGTTTAGGATCTGAAGAAAACATGTGCATTAAGTCAAAAATCAAAATTCTAAAATTATTTTTTGAGATAAATTTTAACATAGTTTTAACCTGGGAAAAGAATTTACAGTGAAGTTCAACATATGATAATTCGATCTCCTTAATTATTTGATTCGCTTATATAATCGTAATCACCAAAAAATGTCATGATTTTTGAAAGTTAAATCAAAATTTTTAGATTTGGGAATCTCGAGAATTCATGAGTTGAACTAAGATGGGTTTTCTGTCAAATTCGTGCGATCGGGGATGATTGGACCTCGAGTTCGTGGGTGAAGTTAGCTTGGGTGTTGGCGATTCCAGGAAAAATACTAACAAAAATTTTCATCGATCATGATGGTCAAGCGGAATGATTTTAGGGTTTTGTGAGATGGTTGAGTCGACGATGTGTTTGAGTTCGCTGTGATGTCAGAGGTGGATTGGACTTCACCGCAAGTAGAGGAATCGAAGCTGGAGACCGAGATGGAGCTTAGGTCGTGAAGGCATGGATGATCGTGGGCGAGATCATCGGCGATGATGGGTTTTCTGGTCGGGTTGGTTCCAGAGTTTGGACCGATGGATTCATTTTCGATTTTCGTTTGTATTCCTCAATCTGGTTGGTCGTGAGGCTTAGGGTGATCAAGGGGGATGTGTGGGTGATCGTGACGATGGTGGTAGTAGCTTTGGTTCGCGGTGCAGGTGCACGTGTATGGTTGTATCTGAAGGAGATCGTGAAGTTGGATAAGAAGATAGGAAACTCGTGATGATCTCGAGTAAATGGTGCAAGTGACTCGAAGGCGAGAGTGGGTGGGTTCAACCCGAAGTTGGTTTCAGGGAAATCCAGTAATAGCTCGGGTCACTTAACATGTTTAACAGGATTTTAAAATGTGAAGTATAATCTGTTACAAATCAGTTTTAAAATTTGAGGAAAAAAATATAATAAGTCTCAGACAGTTGTATTTAGCCAAGTTTAAAGTGTACTGGAATGATCAAGATTGAAAAGGGTTTGAAATAAGAAGGTTTCAAAGAATAATAAGCCAAGTTTTCAAATTTAATTTTGCAAATAGGTTATTAAAACACTTTTCTTTTCTAACTTAATCAATGTTTGTTTAAATTGAAATTACTTGAAGGGTAGAAAAAAATAATTTGTTTCAAATTTATTAAGTTAAATTTTATAACTTTTGGTTTTAAAGTTTATGAACTTAATCTTTGAAATTAAGTGGATGATTGAGAAAATGAGATGGTTTTATAATCCTTAATCTAACTTAAAGATTTTAAGTTAATATATATATATTGATTGACGGCCTATTTCCAATTTTTTATTAAATAAGAACTAAATGATAAGGAAAATAATAATAAAGATAAATGGCTATCTTTTAATTAATGAAATTTTAAAGAACTATTAACAAATGAAAGTGATTAAGGAAGAATTGATAAATGAAGGAGATTAAAGAATAATACTCAATGTAATTAATTTGTGATTGATTAATTGGTTTATTAAAGGTGATGATTAATTAAAGGTAAATTAACCTATGATTAAAGATAATTATTTAAAGGTGATTAATTGAGGATTAATTAATTATTGTGATTAATTAAGGAATAATTATTTTGAGGGAATTTATTAAGGATAATTAATTAATGAAGTTAATTAATGATAAATAATTCAAGTTTAATTAATCAACTAATTAATGAATAATTAATTAAAAATAATTACTTAGTGAAAGTAATTAAGAATTGATAATTGAGATTAAAGATTGATTTAATCAAAGTGTTTAAAGGTTAATGAGTTAAGGATAATTAATTAATATAAGTAAGGGTATTAATTTAAGAAGTAATTAATTAATTAAAGGTTAGTTAATTGATAAAATAATTAATTAATGGTAAAATTTAATTAAGTAATTAAGAATAATTACTTATTTTAAATTAATTAGGATTAATTAATTAAATGATAATTAATTAAGGGTTAATTAATTGATTTATTAATTAAGAATAATTAATTAAGGTTAATTATTTAATTAAGATTAATTCTTTTATAATTAAAGGTTAACTAATTCATTAATTAAGGTTAATTAATAAATAATTAAAGGATGATTAATTAACATAAACTGTAATTAAGTAATGTTAGTCAACCAGAATTTATGATTAATCTGGTTTCAAATTAATCAGATGATCAATTAACCTTATTTATGGATGATTGTATTCTATTGAATGCTATGAATTGTTTTGTTATCTCTGCTGTGTGATGCTTTGTGATTTGAATTGTTTTAATTCAAGCTATGATGAATGTAATTTATTTATCTATAACGCATTTATGTTATCTTTCTGTGATTCTGTGTATACAGATAAGCGTTATTGGAATATACCGCTTATCGATATTGATATGATTAAATCTGTGATGATTGATGTTGTTGCACTGTTGTGTGAAACCCTTAGAATACACCTTACACACACAAATATGGATCGCACTTGGAAATCGGTTAAGTCATAGATATTTGAATTAAATATTTTAATGATTTTAAAGATTGAACTTTTCAATCCAAAATAGTTTTGGAATTGGAATTGAAAGCTTTTGAAAAGGGATTTCAAAAATAAAAGTTATTTTGAATGACTTAATAAAGTTTTGGAATTTAAATAATTTGATTTAAATTTGAATTCAATATTTGAAATTGAATTCAATAATTTGGGAACTATGGTTTAAAAAGATTATACAAGTTATAAAGGTGTTTATATGGCTTTTTAACATTTAAAAAGTATTGTTTTGGGAATTTAAATTTAAACCTAAGTTTTATACTTGAATGGTTTTAACTTATGTAAATATAATCAGTATTTCCCAAAACGAAAACTATTTGTTTTCAAATAGTAATAGCTTTCATTTAAAGAAAGGATTTTCAATTTGTATCGAAAGATTACAAGTTTGAAATGAAATTGTAAATAGTTTTGAAAATTATGAATTAACCTTTGTGGAAGATTGGTAAACTTTGTGAAATAAATCTTTTTGTTTAAAACATTTAAAATGGTAGTTTGTTTATACCATTTGAAAGGAAAGTTTTGAGTTTTAAGTTGTTACTTAACTAAAATCCTATGTCCATATGTTTTTAAATATTGCACTCATTATTCGATTTAGCCGGGAGAGGACCTTGTGTCATATAACCCATTTCGAATAATGATACGTCGATATGGATAGCATTGAAGACTGGTGGTGAAGACCAGGTATTTTCAAGAACGAAAGGATAACTGGTCGATTGTCTCAGCACCGAGTCGCGCCGGTATAGAGATTCCCTAAGTGATGGGAAGTCCGATTGAGATTGTGAATACCCGGATTTGCAAGGGCTTCTTCGGAAATGCATTCGGTTCTGTTCGAACCCGGAACAGACTTGTATGGATGTGTGTATGACATTACACTTTGAGATGTAAAACTGGTTTCTATCAAATACATTTCTGTTTGGTGGAGGAGATTTATTCTCTTAGCTTAACACCCTTCTCTGAGATGTACGAGCTCAGAGGTTATGTAGTTGAAGGTTACTAGTGATACATTCCTAATTTGGTAATGTGGCATATGAAGTGTTGTTGATCAAAGCATGACTTTGTGAAAAAGTGTAGCTTTGTGGACGAGACCTCATCGAGCCTCACAACCCGGTAATGGTCGAAACAGGAAAGATGCGACAAGATTTCAAGGGTAGCTCCCCTAAGGTATGTCCATTCCTTCTGGAAAAGGGTGGTATCATGGTATGGAGCCCAGATACTTACTCATGTGGACACTGTATATTATTACTGTGTGATGTTGTTGGTGTAGAGGATCCTTGGATAAAGGTCGCAAACGACCGAGGGTGGCATATCCTAGGTTTTACTTCCCGGGAAGGGGTAACCGGCCTTGTGTTGGTAAGCGGGTAGGTTCTCGGGACGTCCCTCCAGAGGCATACCCATGTGGCAATAGGAAGTTTCTTAGCCTGACCATTTGCTGGAAATCCAATCAAACAATATGAGCCCTTTACGATTGCAGTTGTATTACCTGCCACCTCAGGTGGTAGCTATAGTAGACATAGTATAATGGTATCTATGCTGGGTAAGATTAATATTATACTTCCGAAATATTTTCCACTATGCACTAATAATAATATCAAAAGGATTTTGCGTAGTAAGCATGTTTGACTATCATAAGGAGAAATCTCCCTCAAGTGTGCGATTGCATGTGTGTGCGTCGGGAGGCCTTATGGTAGTTTCATTTTTCAGAAAACATTACGGATTTCAAATTCTAAATTCTTTTGTTTGTCTTTAGAGATAAACTGTTTTTGTTTGCTCATACCAGTCCTATGACTGACCTGGATTTTATTACCCCTTTCCTAAACTCTGGGTGCCTACAATTTTCCACACGGACATTCTAGAGTTTGGTTTTTCAGATAGTCAGATAGCGGATATCGATTTGGTAGCCTTCATCTTTCGGTTTGGTATTCTTTGGAGTCTTTGGAGTGCATGGGCTGCACTTGCTTAGCTTTGTGCAACCTTGATGGGGGTTCGAGCTAGTGGTTTGGAATTTTTGGAGTTTGGCATTGAAGACGTTGTATTTCCGCTGTTGTTTTCTCTGTTATTGTTTTGTGTCTATCTTGGATATATTGATAGTCATTTGTATTTGATATTCAGTTGTATCAGATATTGTATCAAATGTTGTATATCAAATGTTTATTCATTTTCTTCTGCTGAGTTGTTATACTTAATGTGTTATAAGCTCCAGCATGAGTCAAATTTCAACAGTTGAATCTGCGACATTCGAGTACAAGTGAAGTACGGGTGTCGATTTTTGAATGCTGAAATTTGAAACGTGAAAGAAATCTAGGCCTGCTTCGGGTGGGTTGTTGCATTTTATCCCTCTTGCTACTTTTGAATGAACTATTTGAAAGGTATTGATGTTCAAGGTAGGCAACAGCTACTTTCCATGGTGTATTTTCTTAATTAAACTAAAAGTAAACTTTCACTGTAATTAGTGTTTTATGTGACCAACACTCATTATCTAACTACTAATAAATTAAACATTTTTTCACTTTTACACTAGAAAATTTCAAAGGTTAACCAATCTTTCCCATTAATTAATTAAATACCTAATTAATTGACTCTTTGTAATTAATCCAAAAAATTGGAAACATACACGAAAGGGTCTAGAGAAATTCCTATGCATATAAAATTAATTTTTATACAGTATACCTCGTATTTAGGTGACCGTGTCAGGCGGCTTTGCACGAAGATTTAGTTCTACCCAAATTACGAACGAGCCATGATTCCTAATTTTGATTGAGGATGGCTCTATTACCAAATGTACCGGTCCATACCTCAATAGCGCATATATTGTTCCAACTTTATCGAATATCCATGAGTATTAAACATTTTATGTGAATATTATCAATTACTCTAAAGTATAAACTAACACTTGCACAATTAATTATTTTTTCATTTATTTAGTTACTCCAATAAAATAAACATAATTTTTTGTCATTTTTATAGGGAAGCGTCCATTAATTAATTTCAATCAATTTAACATATATAAGTAGTTATTACAATTAATATAGCTAGCACATTTATAAGTATTTGCCGTACATATAAATGTTATCACATACATGAACACAATCAGTTGTAAGTAATAACTACCTAATGTAATGAGTTCAAGCTATTGCATGTTATAAATTACAGGATCGATGTATCTTATAGTTATCGCATTTTATTAGGTGATCGTAAGTGATACCTACCACAAGTTGACACTCCGTGAAACGATCCAGAAATTTCAATCCCGAAAATTCCAGATAGTTAAAGGAAAAGAAGAAAAGAGATAGAAGAAGAAGAAACCAAACACAAAATAATAGATTCTCTCATTCGCAGCGGATCAAAATATAATATCACATAAAATAATAGTTGTACAGAGGAAAAACTGTATCGGTTAATTTACATCAATATATATGAGTTACAACATTTACACAAACACTGGACAGTTAAAATTAACTTGTCCCAGATAAATAACAGTATATCACAGCGAAATACACTCGATACGTTCCTGCCATCCAGCTCGCCTCCTGAGCTCTAGAACGTCCTTACCTGAAAATCTGTAATACTCAGTCTGACCCGAGCATTACATCAAAGTAACACCCGGGTCAGGCTGGAAACCTGCGTGAGTAAACCCATCTAACATGAATTACAAAAGCATACAACTTATATATAACCCAGGGTAACTTGTATCAATTACAAATTCACAAATTGTTATAGACATCACTTATTTCACTCACCAATTTCTAAGTACCAAATCTTAGATTAAATGGTCCAATATACTTAAATCATTCCATACAAGCTTATTGATTTCACATATCAATTTATAAAGAATTGAAGTGGTTTCGGGTATTTACTAATACCCGACTCCGGTCTCTTTGAATCCAATGTCATCTTCACCCATGTTATTAAATTAAATACAATTCAATTTTAAATTCAGGATGCCACTTTTCACACAGCAATTCATCATGATAGATAACTGCCTTATCATTGTTCACCCAAATATATCATATCACAAAACATTTCATATTAGAGATATCAACAAATTTAAGGCTTTTAACATCATTCAATTATTCATAAGCAAGATTGATCACTTTCAAAAATTAATTTAATTTATCTCTAATTAAATTAATTTAATCTTAATCACTTAGATTAACTTTACTTAATATTAATCAATTATAAACCAATTAATCAATCACCCTTTAATTATCCTTCTTAATTAATCACCCTTGACTAATTTTTTTTACAATAAGTAATTAACTCTTAATTAATTACACAAATTAATCATCCTAAAATCACTTACGTTGATTAATTAGCTTACAATTAATCACATTCATTAATTGTCTAACCCTCGATTAGTTTTCTTAATCGATCAATCCTTAATTAATTACACTAAGTAATTAACCCTTAGTTACTTCTCTTAAGTGATTAACTTTTAATTACTTCTCATTAAGAAATTTCCTTTATATTAATTACATCCAGTAACTTATCCATCAGTTACTTCACTAAGTAATTACACTTATCAATCTCATTAGGTAATCATTCCTAATCAATTACCAAAATCCTTTGATTAATTACACCAAGTAATTAATCCTTAATTACTTCTACTAAGTAATTATTCTTTAATTACTTCTCATCAAGTAATTCTCTTTAATTAATTATATCCAGTAATTATACATTAAATTACTTACAGCAATTTTGCTTATCAATCTTATTAAGTAATAATACTTAATCAACCATCAAGATTATCTTTAATTAATCAACCAATTAATTAACTTAAATTAATCACATTCATTTGATTAATTACAATTGAGTAATTCTCAATTACCCTTAAATTACCATCTTAATTAATTATTTTAACCCTTAATTAATTACATTAATTAATTATTTTATAATTACTTCCTTTGATTAATTATCCTTTAATTAATCTTATTCATTAATTAACTAACCCCTTAATTCATTCCCTTAATAAATCCATACTTTGACTAATTAAACTAAATAATTAATTCCTTAATTACATCCATTAAGTAATCTTCATTTTAAGTAATTACTTATTAATTAATTCTTAATCGTTTACTCAATTATCATTTAAATTTCATTAATTTAAATGTTTGGAATTAATTCACTATTAATATGTGAAATAAATAAGACCTTTAAATTAATTAACATTAAAAAATATTTTACCTTCTTAATTAACTAATTAATTACATTATTTTAATTTCACCTAAATAAACTTAAGAATTAAATAAAATAAAGGATATATAAAAATGTCTTACTTAATTAAGTTAAAATAGATTATTATATAAGCTTAACTAATAATTAAGTAAGCATTTAACATTTTAAAGAATTGGTTGGAAACATTGCTTAGAAACTTGTTTAGAATATCCTTGTAAAAAACTCTGTTGATATAATTCTTCTTACTTCATTCCCTTTATCCTTTCATTCGTTCTTTTATTTCTATCCCATATTCCTATTCTTCCCCTACTAACTTGAATTGGCCCAAAAACTTCAGTCCAAAACCCATCCTTCTTTCCTCCTCTTTCTTTCCAGACTTATTCCCCCAGTGTGACGACCCGGAATTTTTGGATGTTTGAGATTGAAATATTTAATTGATTTTAAATATTTAGAAATTAATTTATACCTGAATTCAAATATCACTATTTATTTGATAATTAAATTGTTGTATTAAATAGTCTAAAGTTGGGTAAAATATGAAAACTTGAGTTTTAAGCCTGTTAAAAATAATTTGAAGGCTTGTAAAATTTATATTGATAGTACTTAGGATAGTAAAAGTGTTAAAATTGAATTTGAAAGTGTTTTGCTCAGTTTTGAAATTTTATCGTTTAAATTGATATTTAAAAATAGCCTTTCGAGGCACAGTCTTTAAATTCGACGAAACCAGTTCCATTGGATCCGTAATATTGTACTATTATCGGATTTCAATTTTCGAGTTGATGTGTGAGCGTACGACATATAAACGCGCTAAAATTTATATCAAATTCAATATAATAACTAGGTCCGAAAAGCTATCTTCTCCATAAGATCGAATTAGGGCTCGAAACCTTTTCCATTGTGTTCGAAATAGAGGCATAACATTATGAACGCCTGTCGGCATGTCTGATTCGGAGTTTGAGATTTCAAGCTTATGCTTAACGTGATATTTTTGAATTAAATAATATTATAAAATTCCTAAGTCAAACCCTATTACGTCTCCATCAGCCACCCCTACGCGTACAGAGCCACCTTCCTTCACATCTAAGTCGCGTATGCCTTTCTTTCTGCTTAATCCAATTCGAAACTCATACTTATAAAAATAAAATAAAAAATGGCATCCCTCCTTTTCTTCAATCGCGAGTATGTAACTAATTGTGCGTCTCTTCCTTTCAATCCCTGGTCGCATCATTTTCAAATCAAGGCCGCGATTTTCGCTCAAGCAGTAATCGATTTAGGCCGATTCAACGAGCGTGGCGACCTGAGCTTTGTCGCGATCGAGCGTATTCGAAAGTGGCCGATGATTCCTCCGTCGATTCGAAATGCGAATCTGGATTCGTAGTATGTGCGATCGTGTGCGTCGGGATATGGGTTTTGGATGATAGGTGAATGCGATCTGGTGTGGTTTCGTGAAAAGGTTGTGGGAGAAGATGCAGTGTGGTTTTCTGTTGAGGGTAACGCGATGATGAAGTTTTGTGCGTAGAGATGGTGACTTGATGATTGATGCTCGGAGATCGTGGGGGCGTGAGTAGTGGGAACCAGTGAGGTATATTTTCTTCTTGAGTTAAATCTAATTTGTATATATAAATTAGGACGAAAACTTACACACAGTAAGGATTTGCAAAATATATATATGTAGCAGTTTTTGTTTTTCCATCATGTTATATATATATATATATATATATATATGTATGTATGTATGTATGTATGTATGTATGTATATGTATACAGAGAAAACTTTATAGAGAGAGTTTTTTAAATTTTAAAGATATATAGATACATAGGGATTTTAAATATTGAAGGTTATGTGAAAACTAAATCTATATTGTATGTAGTTTTCAAAGGAAAATAAAATAAATATTACATATAAATACATTTTAAATTTACTAGTTATTTTAAAAATGATGTATTTGGGTGATTGACCTGATTAATTAACTTATTAAATTTATTTTGGTTACAAAAGATTGTAAGAGAGAAGAATTACTTAGTTAATATCAAATGGCTAATTAATTTAATTTATTAAAGGGAATTAACTGTTCGATTATTTCAAATATTAATAAATCATATAAATGTTATACAAGGTCTGAAATTGTGGAGAGGCAAGCCGGTTTGGATCGGATTGCAAAATGAAAATCAAAGGTGAGTTAATCTCACTCGTCTGGTTATAATTTAAATTTAAATGGTTAAATTTAAAAAATTGGTTGATTGATTGATTTGATTGGATGTGCTATATTATATATATAGTAGTATATAGTATATATTGGTATGATTGATTTCCCGCATTATATAGCGGATGAGACCTTATGCGCCGCATAATAGCGGATGATATTATATTTAAATCTCATATACCGCGATATTCCACCTCGAAGTGGAATTGTATTTTATATTGTGCTAACATTTGTGGATGCAGGGAAACAGGTTGGAGGGATCCAACTGGATTCCTCAACATTTATTTAGATTATTTAATATTCTGTGTTATAAATATTTGATATTCTATGATGAATCATATTGATAATTGGAATATTGAATACTATGGTTTACTTGAATATATTCCGTACATTGAGTTATTAAAATATATAGAATTGGATTATTGGAAAGAAATAAAACAGTGAATTTTTTTTAAGTAAAATAATTATAGAGCATTTGAATAAATTTAAGAAAGAACTGGATAAGAATAAAAGTAATTTTAAAATTCTAATAAATAATTTCGAGTATGGAAAAAAAGGGAATTTGAATAAACAGAAAATAATGAATCGTAAAACTTTAGTGATATTATTTAAAGGAATAAAGAATTTATTTTAAAATTCAAGGATTAAATTTATTTTAAAGGATAAATAAGGAATTTAGAAAAGTATGAAAGTAATATTTCAGTTAAATAAGATTTTAAACCATATTTGAAAGGTAAAAGTGAAGTAGATGGGTTTTGGAGTTAAATTGAGAAAGTAAAGGAATCTATTTCAAATTGGAATAAAATCTGAAAGCGATTTGCAAATTTATTTAGAATTTGAAATTATGTTTTTAAAGGAGAATGTGACTTGAAATTTATAAACTGGGTTTATAAAAGTAAAGTAATATATCAGTGGAATTTGAAGAATAACTTCACGATGGGAATTTACTAAAGAAATGGAAAATTTGTTTAAAAATATATAGTGATTTATTTTTAAAAGGATTTGAAGAGAAGTATATTTCCCTAGATAGCCAAGTACAGTTTCAAAGTAAATTTTTAAATATAAGTTAAAAGTTTAAAGTTGTTTTAAAAAGCATGTTTTGGAAAAGTTATTATTTTAAAAAAATATTTAAATTCTAAAGTAAATATTCTTCAAATCTATTATCGTAGTAATTAATTAAAGGTGTCTTGGTATTTTGTTTTAAAAAAGAGAAAATCTAGTTTTATATTTTATAAAGTAATCTTATTTTAAATATTTCTAAAGTATATATTTTAATAAAGTATTGAAGTAGTTCTAAATTTAAACATTTTAAAGGATATTTTATAATAAAGAGTTTTAAATTATTTTAAAATCTAAAGTGTTTGTACTTGGTGATTTCAGTGAAGATAGAAATATTTGGGAAATTTATTCTGTAAAAGGGAGATGGTTTGAAAACTGTTTTTAAAAAGATTTGAAAGCAGAAATATATCTTGTGAAGATATTGCAAGAGGCTCAACAAGCTCTTGAAATAGCTGAAGCTAACTTGAGTGGAGCTCAGCGAAAGAGACAAGCAATTGTGGCGAATCTAGCTCTCAGACGAGCTCGGACACGAGTAGAGGCTATTAAGGTTATTTCCTACTGGTAAAAAAAACACACATAAAAATAAGAAAAAGAAGTTCTTTAGAGGTTCTTTATTATATACCATATTTTGATTCTGCCAATTGAATACAATCGAATGTTAATTGATAGTTAAATAACCGACTATCAATATTGGACAATGCGCTGATTGTTTCGAAGAGACCGGGATCGGGACTAATTTCTCGAAAACCACTTCGATATGGTTTGTATGTTTTCGTGGGAAAAACGAGTTCGGGGTCGAAGATGGAGCAGTGAAGTGCAAGGGCTAGTCACTACTAATCCTGAGGATAATTCCAAATGGATGTAGTAGGAGTAGTGCCTTCGGTTCCGTTTGAACCCGAGACGGACTTGTCTGGATGAATGCTTTCAAAACATCGTCAGGTGGACGATAAGCATTCTAAGTGAAATGTTCTAAAAGGTAATGCTTAGCCTCAAGCCTCATCAACTGGGAATGACTGAAAATCAGGGGTTATGCAGCAAGGCTAGGTGGGTAGCATCCACTTTAGGGTAAGGTCATCCCTGTCTAGATGTCCCTTTTATTTCGGCTTAATGGTGCAGCTACTGATCCCAACCATGGGGTGATCTTACTCGGGATTATCCAGTAAGGGGTAGTCCCAGTCTTGTGTTGCAGGGGGTCAGGAGTGATCCATGGTATGCTGATCTAGACCATGTACCGTGACAAGTGGTACCCCAGTGCCTAGTCATTAGTTGGAAATCCATTTTCTCTACGTGCCCGTACGGTTTTGATTGTGCCTAACTATTGCTGAAACGTGAGAGGCGAGCATTTCGGCTAGATTCTATTTTACTTTCTATAGACACTATTATAATATCAGAGAATTTTAATTAAAAGTGTTTTAGCTATCGTAAGGTAAAAACCCGGCATGTTTATTTGTGGCGTGGTCTTACGAGATGCTTTTGTTTTCAAAGGATTTTGAAACTTTATATAACGACCCTGACTCGACCTTCGAAAATCGGCACCGAATACGACACTCGTATTCAAATGCCGCAGATCCAAACGTCGAATCTGGTTCGCCGGAGCTTATAACACATTAAGTAAATAACACAGCGGAAGAAAAAGAATATGCATATATTAATATACAACATTTGATACAATAATTGATACAATATGATACAATAGATGAATCATTATACATCAGAGTAATGATACAAGATAATAGCAGCGGAAAGAAAAGATAACACAGCAGCGGAACAACAACTCCAATAGTCTTCAAAGAAAGAACTCCAGCATCGGTAATCTCCATCTTCAAAGCACCAATCCAGAAATAGCTCGAACTCCAAATCAAGATGAAGAGAAGCAACTCAATCCAAATGCGATTGCCAAATCCTAAGGCTGAAAGCTGTCGAATCTACACCTACCATTGATTTCTGAAAACCCCAACTCTAGACTGCCCGTGTGGGAAATAGTGGGCACCCAGAGTTTAGGAAAGGAACAATAAACTCCAGGTCAGTCGTGGGACTGGTATGAGCAAACAAAAACATTTGTTCTTTTAAAACAGATAGAAGAATTTAAATTTGAAATCCGCAATGCTTTTTGAAAAATGAAACTACCATAAGGCCTCCCGGCACACACACAATGCAAACGCACACATGGGGGAGATTTCTCCTTATGATAGTCAAACATGCTTACTACGAGAAAAATTCTTTGATATTATTACTAGTGCATAGTGGAAAATCTTTCGAAAGTATAATATAAATCCTAGCCAGCATAGGTACCATGATGCTATGCCTACTATAGCTGCCATGTTAAATGGCAGGTTCTACAACTAAAACCGTACAAGGCACGTATTGGATGAATGGATTTCCAACAAATGGTCAGGCTAAGGAACTTCCTATTGCCACATGGGTACGCCTCTGGCGGGACGTCCCGAGAACTAACGTTACGGTTAGATCTCTGCCAACACAAGGCCGGGTTACCTCTGTAACTAGGTAACTACTACACGAATATGTCATCCCCCGGTCCTTTGGGACCTTTATCCGAGTGCGCGCACAACAACACCACACAGTAATAGGTATAGTGTATCAACATGAGTAAGTATCTGGGCTCCATACCATGATACCACCCTTTTCCAGAAGGAAATGACATACCCTAAAGGGCGCGACCCTCATAACCTTGCCGCATCTTTCCTGTTTTGACCATTTCCGGGGAGTGAGGTCCTGATGCAGTCTCGTCCACAAAGCTACGCTTTGTGCAACAAAGCCATGCTTTGGGTCAACAGATGACCAAAGCAATGATCACAAAGATAAATGATCAAACAAATGATCATATCACAAATGATCAACCAATGATCATCACACAGCAGCACTCAGCATGCCACATTACCAAATTGGGAATATCACTGATGAATATCAACTACATAACCTCTGAGCTCGTACGTCTCAGAGAAGGGTGTTAAGCTAAGAGAATAAATTCTCCGCCACCAAGCAGAAATGTATTTGATAGAGATCAGTTAACATCTCAAAGTGTAATGTCGGACATACAACCATACAAGTCTGTTCCGGGTTCGAACAGAACCGAAGGCACTTCCGAAGAAGCCCTTGCAAATCCGGGTATCCACAATCTCGATCGGACTTCCCTTCACTAAGGAGAACTCTATACCGGAGCAACTCAGTGCAGAGTCAATCGATAGGTTATCCTATCGTTCTCACAAATACTCGGTCTTCACCACCGGTCTTCAATTGCTATCCATAACGTCGTATCACTATTCGGAATGGGTTATATGACACAAGGTCCTCTCCCGGCTAAACCGAATAATGAGCGCAATATTTAAAAACATATGGATATGGGATTTCAGTTAAGTCACGACTTAAAAATCCAAAGCTTTTCTTTCAAAGGGGTACACAATTTACCATTTTAAATCTTTAAACAAAAAGATTAATTTCACCAAGTTTCACCCAATTTCACAAAGATCTATCCATAGATTTCATAAACAATTCCCATTAAATTTGGATTAACCCAATTAAATCTTTAAATTAAAGATTTATAACTTTCAAAACACGTTTCCAAAAATTTATCTAAAACTTGGAATACTATTTTCATTCTTAGACTTGAAGCCCTTTAACACAAATTGAAAGTTCATTTCTTATGTGAAAGCTTTATTATTTGAAAAACAAATAGTTTTCGTTTTAGAAAAATCCAATTTATACAAGTTGAAATCTTGGCTTGAATTTAAATTCCAAAACATCACCTTTAAAATGGTTTAAAAACCCATACAAACCCATTTATAAGTTGAATACCCTTTTTAAACCTTAGTTTCCAAATTTTTAGAATTCAATTTCAAATATTGAATTCAAATTTAAATCCAATTATCTAAATTTTCAAAACTTAATCAAGTTATTTAAAAATAACCATTTCAAAAGCTTCAATTCTACTTCAAAAACTATTTTGGATTTAAAAATTCAATTTTAAAACAATTTCAAAATCTGTGACTTAACTAATTTCCACGTGCAATCCATATTTGTGTGTGTATAAGTGGGGTTCAGGGGTTTTACACAATAAGAGCACATCATCAATCAGCACAGATTCAATCATTACAATTCGATGTGGGTTTCGGATAACCAAATGGAATCCGACTCCCTGTCGCATCGAAATCCAAATGTCGTTTTATGGGTCAAGGGTTTGCATAACAATATATACATCACAGATATAACAGCTTAGCACAAAGCAATACATAGCATCACATCATATATCAAATATATCAATCCATCACAAAGCATTCAATAACAATCAAACATCTTCAGTTAAGATGAATAAATTTGCGTGGTTTTAAATTTATCAACCACATAATTACTTTCATTAGTAATCTTTAATCAATGATTAATTATCATTTATAACAATTGATTAAGTCTTAATCACCTTCATTAATTAATTAATTAATTTTTCTTTAAATTAATTAACCTTCGAACATTTGATTAACAAATCTTTAATCATTAATTATCCATACTTAATTACTTTAACATGTAATTAATCACTTAATTAATTATTCTTAACTCTTTTATTCATTAATCATTAATCAAAAAATTTAAACCTTTAACTAATTATTAATTAATTCTTCAATTAATAACTCAAATGATTAACTCTTAATCACATTACTTAATTACTTTTAATAAAGTATTTATCCTTTACTTAATTACCTTTAGTAATTAATCACTTAATTACTTCCCTAAGTATTATATTAGATTAATCCAAAGTGATTATCTTAATTAATCATCTTTTAATTACTTAATTAACTAAGTAACTTAATCATTTAAAATTAATTTAATGATTCTTAACTTATTATATTAAAAGATTCTTAATTAAGAAAACATCATCTTAATTAAATCATTTATGAACAAATAAAACTTGATAATTAAAAATGATTCAATTATCTCAATTGTCTTTACAAATTTAATTATGTTTAATTAAATCAAATTCAAAATAACTAATAATAATCTTTAGTACAATTGATTATCAAATTCTAAATCATTAAACTTAATTTAAATAAAATATAATATTTAGAAATCAATTAAATTTAAACATATTTTAAATTGAACTTTTAAAATTTTTAAAACCTTTCCAAATTTATTTAATAAAGTTTAATATAAACTTTATTTCAAATCTACTTACTTTATTTTAACTTTTCAATTAAAAGTTAAACTTATCATGATTTTATTTCAATACTTAAAGGAAAGAATTTTTTTTCAAAAATTTAAACCTTTATTTGAAATCAAATTCATATTTAAATTTTACTTAAAACATTTCTGTCCAATTTTTAAAAATTTTCAAAACTGTTTTGAATTTAAACTCATTTCAAAACAAAACTGAAATCACACTCAAAAACTTGATTTCAAAACAACTTTTAAATCTTGCTTAAAATCTAAATGTTTCATTTTAAAACCTTGAAATTCAAACTTAAATCCAATTCAAATCTACACCTAAATTTGAATCTTGTTTTTTTAAACATTGAATTCTCTTTTAAATTTTTAAAAGAACAAAACTGTTTTAAATATAAAAACCTGGATTCAAAACCTGAAAACTACATTTTACTGTTTCCGGATTTAAATTTAAATTCTACCTAAATTTAAATCTATCATTTTAGATTTTTGAATACAAAGGCTTACCTTGAATTTCATTCAAACCTATACTTTATTTTAAAACAATGCTTTTAAACATTTAAATTTTCCAGATTTTAAAAAGAACTCAACTCTCAGGTCTGCAACCTGTAAATAACTAACCCGAGACTTCCCTCAAGTTACTTCGGGATAAAACTCCATTCACTTCGAGTCACAACAGTAAATACCCGAGGTTCACTCCGAGTCTCCCAAAACCCTGCACACCAAGCTTTCACCAGTGACCAATTTCTACTGTGCAAATGCACCACCACCCCGGCGACTTCCAGCAATCTTCACCTAACTCTCCAAGAAGCAAATCAATCCCTTAACATGATAACCATCATCAACATAATTCTCTGCAGCTTGATAATCAGATTCAAGAAAAAAAAACATCAACCTGAAAAAGCTTCAACCCACACATGCCAACCCTGAAAAAAAAAACCACTGTCTTCACTTCAACCCAATGATCAACTTCCCCTTTTATCTTTCACCACTCTCTTCAGTCAACATTCCATCTTCAGAAGGAATTCAGATCCCAAAATTCATTTTTTTGTTTTGATAACCTCAAAATATCAAATTGTGCACAGTTCTAATTTCCTGACCCCTTAGTTGATTTAAAAACCTGAAGCATGTTTTAATATCCATGTTTAACATGCATTAAAGCTTTAAACTTGGTTGAATAAATTAAAGTTGTTTGGTAATTTTACTTCATGACACTATTGTCTGCTGTTACTTATTTCCAGTAGTAACAGGTTTTCTTTTTTTTCTTTTCTAAATTAAAACTTTTCAAATCCTAAATCTATGCAACACAAACTCAAATTTGATTATATAATAATTTCCTAACTAAGATTCATACATAGAGAAGTAGATTTATATTTAAATCCAAGTAATAGCAGAAGCATGTCTGCAGAAATTCATATTACACTTATCTGCATATTCAAACATAATCACACACAGAATATCCATCTTACAACAGTCACAAGCATATTCAAACTCATGCACATAGAAAACTTTAAACAACCCATAAATTCTGAATTACTCACTAAAGAAAAATAACAAAGCAGTTTTAATTGCTACTGTTTTAATTTGCTTATTTAAAAGCATTGTGAATTAAACTTTAAATTTCTGCAAATTCTTGATAGTTTGGATTTTTAAAAAAAATAGAAACTGTTTTTAAAAAATAGATTTACTCACAAGCATTAACAAGAAAATATGTTTAAGGAGGGAAAGTTGCTCACAGGCATTTCAAAAATAGGAAAGGTGAAGTTTTGCTCACATTGAATTGAGGACAGAGAAGAAGCAATTTGGTTTTTTGACAGGTTTTGAAAAGCTGGAACTAGAAAACAGAACCATATGTCTGTACTCTGACATGTTCAAGCATATTCATATCAACATTCAAACACATATCATACCATATGCAAACTCATTCACAAACACACATCAATTTTACTTGCATGCAAACCAGGATGTATTGTAAGGTTAAGGATTTGCTCACCTTGGTCAAAGCAGAACAGAGACAGTGAAGCCTGGAAACTTTTATTCTTGTTTAGCATGTACATTTTTTCTTTAATTCTTTTTTTTTTGAAGCTTTTATCTGCAAGGTTTGTAAACAAAAATCTTTGCTTATTCACTAATTAACAATCTTCAGATTAAAACCTTCCAAAAGAATTTTACTTGCCTCACATTGTTTGATAGAATCTGCACTGTCAAAACTGCAGCTCTATTTTTCCCCTTTTTTTTTCCTTCTGCAATCCTTGAATTTGGTTTATGTTAAAACTTGGTTTTTGAAACCATAGATTTATTAACTTTAAAGTTAAAAACTTACCCGGGATTGATCTTGCACATGTTCTCTAACTTGTTATTAAATCTGAAATGATCAGCTCCTTTTGCATTGATCTTCATTTTGTAAATTTCCAGGTTGATAATAATGTTGCACCAAAATTTTGATTGTCTGGTTTTTTGATTTTTTTTTTTTTTTTTTTTTTTTTTTTTTTTTTTTCAGATCTGAGAAGAATTTGCTTGTATTTGTTTTCCAGGTTGAATATCTGGTTGCATTGATCAAGTTTTGATTTCTTTTATCTCGAAAATTTTGAACTGAAGATAACTTGGTTTACACATTTTCTTTCTACTTATTTTTTTTTTTTATCTTTACCTCAGATTTGAGATCTCTTGTTACTGTATACTTTTTCAGATTTGCTGAAAAGTTTAATAATTGCATATGGGGAAGTGAAGAGTTTTTTTTAATTTAATTATTTAATTCAATTAAATATAGTGAATGCCATTTGTAAAAAGAGATGATTATGGAATCTATGCATGTTGATTTGCTTACTCATCCCCTTTTATGTATGTTTACATTTGTATGTAATATGTACATGTTCAATGTTAAAAGAATTTAATCAATATTTATATATATATATACATATATTATATCTTAACAAATTTTTTTTAAATGCTACTCAGTTTTTTTAAAACACTCATTTTAAACTTGAGATACTAACATATGTATTTATTTTACTTTTACAAATTTTTAAGAAGAAATGAATTTAAAACAATTTGTACACTCACAAATAAATCACACATATATATACATTTCTTAGTTAAAATAGCTTTTGCAATCTTTTATTTATTTATATCAATTCTATAATATTACTTTTTTTTAAACCAATATTATTTATAAGCTTAGTTTATTTTTATTTTGAATTAAAACTAGTATACCTTTTAAATAAATCATTATCTGTATTTATATTATTTTAAATTCTTATTTCTTGTTTTATATCCATTTACATAAATGACAAACAAATATCTATTTAAATTTGGAAAATATCCAGTTAATTCACAATTTAATTTCTAAAATTAATTAAATTTCCAATTTAAATTTGATTCAAAAACGGGAATGTTACAGATTTCCCCCCTTAAAAGAATTTCGTCCTCGAAATTGCAAGTAAGACGAGAAAGAAAAGATAATAGATAAAGAAATGATTGATCAGATCAGAATCGAGATATTTATTCTGCATTTGGTTTCCCAAATCAGAATATCAATAATATGAGAACGAACTCACACAATTATTACACAGATATTTGGGTCCACCGGTCTACGAATGTGCAAGGGCATTGATTAGTTCGAAGAGATAACTAATCGTCCGTAGAATATATCGGATCCCAGAGAATAAATAGATAGATTAAATCTTCATATTAGTTAACCAGTTTACTTAATTTAAAATTTCTAACTTATTTAAAATTTTCAAATTCAATTCCAAATTTATTAAAGTTTAGAACGAAAAGCTGATAAGAAACTGACGAAGATACGGGGTAAGAATTTTCTACAACGATACGTAAGGCCACCATCACACCGAAACTACTCCTCGAGCTGCTGCGAAGTAATCAAAGAATTGAAAAGACGAATCAAAGGAGATTGATAGAGAAAAGTTGTTTCCGCTATTGCAGGGTATCGACCATTTGTAGTCGTATTCCCCTGTCCCCTATCTCGTTCTCTTCTCGCACTCATACTTACTATCAGTGGATAGTAAGAGAATTTACTGAGGCACTCGAACAGATATCTTAGGGATATACTCATTCTAGGGTATGCTTCATCCTATCTCTAATGAGTTACTTAATGTGTTATACTCCTGAGCTAAGGTTTTAACCATCAGCTCTGATACCACTTATAACGACCCTGACTCGACCTTCGAAAATCGGCACCGAATACGACACTCGTATTCAAATGCCGCAGATCCAAACGTCGAATCTGGTTCGCCGGAGCTTATAACACATTAAGTAAATAACACAGCGGAAGAAAAAGAATATGCATATATTAATATACAACATTTGATACAATAATTGATACAATATGATACAATAGATGAATCATTATACATCAGAGTAATGATACAAGATAATAGCAGCGGAAAGAAAAGATAACACAGCAGCGGAACAACAACTCCAATAGTCTTCAAAGAAAGAACTCCAGCATCGGTAATCTCCATCTTCAAAGCACCAATCCAGAAATAGCTCGAACTCCAAATCAAGATGAAGAGAAGCAACTCAATCCAAATGCGATTGCCAAATCCTAAGGCTGAAAGCTGTCGAATCTACACCTACCATTGATTTCTGAAAACCCCAACTCTAGACTGCCCGTGTGGGAAATAGTGGGCACCCAGAGTTTAGGAAAGGAACAATAAACTCCAGGTCAGTCGTGGGACTGGTATGAGCAAACAAAAACATTTGTTCTTTTAAAACAGATAGAAGAATTTAAATTTGAAATCCGCAATGCTTTTTGAAAAATGAAACTACCATAAGGCCTCCCGGCACACACACAATGCAAACGCACACATGGGGGAGATTTCTCCTTATGATAGTCAAACATGCTTACTACGAGAAAAATTCTTTGATATTATTACTAGTGCATAGTGGAAAATCTTTCGAAAGTATAATATAAATCCTAGCCAGCATAGGTACCATGATGCTATGCCTACTATAGCTGCCATGTTAAATGGCAGGTTCTACAACTAAAACCGTACAAGGCACGTATTGGATGAATGGATTTCCAACAAATGGTCAGGCTAAGGAACTTCCTATTGCCACATGGGTACGCCTCTGGCGGGACGTCCCGAGAACTAACGTTACGGTTAGATCTCTGCCAACACAAGGCCGGGTTACCTCTGTAACTAGGTAACTACTACACGAATATGTCATCCCCCGGTCCTTTGGGACCTTTATCCGAGTGCGCGCACAACAACACCACACAGTAATAGGTATAGTGTATCAACATGAGTAAGTATCTGGGCTCCATACCATGATACCACCCTTTTCCAGAAGGAAATGACATACCCTAAAGGGCGCGACCCTCATAACCTTGCCGCATCTTTCCTGTTTTGACCATTTCCGGGGAGTGAGGTCCTGATGCAGTCTCGTCCACAAAGCTACGCTTTGTGCAACAAAGCCATGCTTTGGGTCAACAGATGACCAAAGCAATGATCACAAAGATAAATGATCAAACAAATGATCATATCACAAATGATCAACCAATGATCATCACACAGCAGCACTCAGCATGCCACATTACCAAATTGGGAATATCACTGATGAATATCAACTACATAACCTCTGAGCTCGTACGTCTCAGAGAAGGGTGTTAAGCTAAGAGAATAAATTCTCCGCCACCAAGCAGAAATGTATTTGATAGAGATCAGTTAACATCTCAAAGTGTAATGTCGGACATACAACCATACAAGTCTGTTCCGGGTTCGAACAGAACCGAAGGCACTTCCGAAGAAGCCCTTGCAAATCCGGGTATCCACAATCTCGATCGGACTTCCCTTCACTAAGGAGAACTCTATACCGGAGCAACTCAGTGCAGAGTCAATCGATAGGTTATCCTATCGTTCTCACAAATACTCGGTCTTCACCACCGGTCTTCAATTGCTATCCATAACGTCGTATCACTATTCGGAATGGGTTATATGACACAAGGTCCTCTCCCGGCTAAACCGAATAATGAGCGCAATATTTAAAAACATATGGATATGGGATTTCAGTTAAGTCACGACTTAAAAATCCAAAGCTTTTCTTTCAAAGGGGTACACAATTTACCATTTTAAATCTTTAAACAAAAAGATTAATTTCACCAAGTTTCACCCAATTTCACAAAGATCTATCCATAGATTTCATAAACAATTCCCATTAAATTTGGATTAACCCAATTAAATCTTTAAATTAAAGATTTATAACTTTCAAAACACGTTTCCAAAAATTTATCTAAAACTTGGAATACTATTTTCATTCTTAGACTTGAAGCCCTTTAACACAAATTGAAAGTTCATTTCTTATGTGAAAGCTTTATTATTTGAAAAACAAATAGTTTTCGTTTTAGAAAAATCCAATTTATACAAGTTGAAATCTTGGCTTGAATTTAAATTCCAAAACATCACCTTTAAAATGGTTTAAAAACCCATACAAACCCATTTATAAGTTGAATACCCTTTTTAAACCTTAGTTTCCAAATTTTTAGAATTCAATTTCAAATATTGAATTCAAATTTAAATCCAATTATCTAAATTTTCAAAACTTAATCAAGTTATTTAAAAATAACCATTTCAAAAGCTTCAATTCTACTTCAAAAACTATTTTGGATTTAAAAATTCAATTTTAAAACAATTTCAAAATCTGTGACTTAACTAATTTCCACGTGCAATCCATATTTGTGTGTGTATAAGTGGGGTTCAGGGGTTTTACACAATAAGAGCACATCATCAATCAGCACAGATTCAATCATTACAATTCGATGTGGGTTTCGGATAACCAAATGGAATCCGACTCCCTGTCGCATCGAAATCCAAATGTCGTTTTATGGGTCAAGGGTTTGCATAACAATATATACATCACAGATATAACAGCTTAGCACAAAGCAATACATAGCATCACATCATATATCAAATATATCAATCCATCACAAAGCATTCAATAACAATCAAACATCTTCAGTTAAGATGAATAAATTTGCGTGGTTTTAAATTTATCAACCACATAATTACTTTCATTAGTAATCTTTAATCAATGATTAATTATCATTTATAACAATTGATTAAGTCTTAATCACCTTCATTAATTAATTAATTAATTTTTCTTTAAATTAATTAACCTTCGAACATTTGATTAACAAATCTTTAATCATTAATTATCCATACTTAATTACTTTAACATGTAATTAATCACTTAATTAATTATTCTTAACTCTTTTATTCATTAATCATTAATCAAAAAATTTAAACCTTTAACTAATTATTAATTAATTCTTCAATTAATAACTCAAATGATTAACTCTTAATCACATTACTTAATTACTTTTAATAAAGTATTTATCCTTTACTTAATTACCTTTAGTAATTAATCACTTAATTACTTCCCTAAGTATTATATTAGATTAATCCAAAGTGATTATCTTAATTAATCATCTTTTAATTACTTAATTAACTAAGTAACTTAATCATTTAAAATTAATTTAATGATTCTTAACTTATTATATTAAAAGATTCTTAATTAAGAAAACATCATCTTAATTAAATCATTTATGAACAAATAAAACTTGATAATTAAAAATGATTCAATTATCTCAATTGTCTTTACAAATTTAATTATGTTTAATTAAATCAAATTCAAAATAACTAATAATAATCTTTAGTACAATTGATTATCAAATTCTAAATCATTAAACTTAATTTAAATAAAATATAATATTTAGAAATCAATTAAATTTAAACATATTTTAAATTGAACTTTTAAAATTTTTAAAACCTTTCCAAATTTATTTAATAAAGTTTAATATAAACTTTATTTCAAATCTACTTACTTTATTTTAACTTTTCAATTAAAAGTTAAACTTATCATGATTTTATTTCAATACTTAAAGGAAAGAATTTTTTTCAAAAATTTAAACCTTTATTTGAAATCAAATTCATATTTAAATTTTACTTAAAACATTTCTGTCCAATTTTTAAAAATTTTCAAAACTGTTTTGAATTTAAACTCATTTCAAAACAAAACTGAAATCACACTCAAAAACTTGATTTCAAAACAACTTTTAAATCTTGCTTAAAATCTAAATGTTTCATTTTAAAACCTTGAAATTCAAACTTAAATCCAATTCAAATCTACACCTAAATTTGAATCTTGTTTTTTTAAACATTGAATTCTCTTTTAAATTTTTAAAAGAACAAAACTGTTTTAAATATAAAAACCTGGATTCAAAACCTGAAAACTACATTTTACTGTTTCCGGATTTAAATTTAAATTCTACCTAAATTTAAATCTATCATTTTAGATTTTTGAATACAAAGGCTTACCTTGAATTTCATTCAAACCTATACTTTATTTTAAAACAATGCTTTTAAACATTTAAATTTTCCAGATTTTAAAAAGAACTCAACTCTCAGGTCTGCAACCTGTAAATAACTAACCCGAGACTTCCCTCAAGTTACTTCGGGATAAAACTCCATTCACTTCGAGTCACAACAGTAAATACCCGAGGTTCACTCCGAGTCTCCCAAAACCCTGCACACCAAGCTTTCACCAGTGACCAATTTCTACTGTGCAAATGCACCACCACCCCGGCGACTTCCAGCAATCTTCACCTAACTCTCCAAGAAGCAAATCAATCCCTTAACATGATAACCATCATCAACATAATTCTCTGCAGCTTGATAATCAGATTCAAGAAAAAAAAACATCAACCTGAAAAAGCTTCAACCCACACATGCCAACCCTGAAAAAAAAAACCACTGTCTTCACTTCAACCCAATGATCAACTTCCCCTTTTATCTTTCACCACTCTCTTCAGTCAACATTCCATCTTCAGAAGGAATTCAGATCCCAAAATTCATTTTTTTGTTTTGATAACCTCAAAATATCAAATTGTGCACAGTTCTAATTTCCTGACCCCTTAGTTGATTTAAAAACCTGAAGCATGTTTTAATATCCATGTTTAACATGCATTAAAGCTTTAAACTTGGTTGAATAAATTAAAGTTGTTTGGTAATTTTACTTCATGACACTATTGTCTGCTGTTACTTATTTCCAGTAGTAACAGGTTTTCTTTTTTTTCTTTTCTAAATTAAAACTTTTCAAATCCTAAATCTATGCAACACAAACTCAAATTTGATTATATAATAATTTCCTAACTAAGATTCATACATAGAGAAGTAGATTTATATTTAAATCCAAGTAATAGCAGAAGCATGTCTGCAGAAATTCATATTACACTTATCTGCATATTCAAACATAATCACACACAGAATATCCATCTTACAACAGTCACAAGCATATTCAAACTCATGCACATAGAAAACTTTAAACAACCCATAAATTCTGAATTACTCACTAAAGAAAAATAACAAAGCAGTTTTAATTGCTACTGTTTTAATTTGCTTATTTAAAAGCATTGTGAATTAAACTTTAAATTTCTGCAAATTCTTGATAGTTTGGATTTTTAAAAAAAATAGAAACTGTTTTTAAAAAATAGATTTACTCACAAGCATTAACAAGAAAATATGTTTAAGGAGGGAAAGTTGCTCACAGGCATTTCAAAAATAGGAAAGGTGAAGTTTTGCTCACATTGAATTGAGGACAGAGAAGAAGCAATTTGGTTTTTTGACAGGTTTTGAAAAGCTGGAACTAGAAAACAGAACCATATGTCTGTACTCTGACATGTTCAAGCATATTCATATCAACATTCAAACACATATCATACCATATGCAAACTCATTCACAAACACACATCAATTTTACTTGCATGCAAACCAGGATGTATTGTAAGGTTAAGGATTTGCTCACCTTGGTCAAAGCAGAACAGAGACAGTGAAGCCTGGAAACTTTTATTCTTGTTTAGCATGTACATTTTTTCTTTAATTCTTTTTTTTTTGAAGCTTTTATCTGCAAGGTTTGTAAACAAAAATCTTTGCTTATTCACTAATTAACAATCTTCAGATTAAAACCTTCCAAAAGAATTTTACTTGCCTCACATTGTTTGATAGAATCTGCACTGTCAAAACTGCAGCTCTATTTTTCCCCTTTTTTTTTCCTTCTGCAATCCTTGAATTTGGTTTATGTTAAAACTTGGTTTTTGAAACCATAGATTTATTAACTTTAAAGTTAAAAACTTACCCGGGATTGATCTTGCACATGTTCTCTAACTTGTTATTAAATCTGAAATGATCAGCTCCTTTTGCATTGATCTTCATTTTGTAAATTTCCAGGTTGATAATAATGTTGCACCAAAATTTTGATTGTCTGGTTTTTTGATTTTTTTTTTTTTTTTTTTTTTTTTTTTTTTTTTTTTCAGATCTGAGAAGAATTTGCTTGTATTTGTTTTCCAGGTTGAATATCTGGTTGCATTGATCAAGTTTTGATTTCTTTTATCTCGAAAATTTTGAACTGAAGATAACTTGGTTTACACATTTTCTTTCTACTTATTTTTTTTTTTTATCTTTACCTCAGATTTGAGATCTCTTGTTACTGTATACTTTTTCAGATTTGCTGAAAAGTTTAATAATTGCATATGGGGAAGTGAAGAGTTTTTTTTAATTTAATTATTTAATTCAATTAAATATAGTGAATGCCATTTGTAAAAAGAGATGATTATGGAATCTATGCATGTTGATTTGCTTACTCATCCCCTTTTATGTATGTTTACATTTGTATGTAATATGTACATGTTCAATGTTAAAAGAATTTAATCAATATTTATATATATATATACATATATTATATCTTAACAAATTTTTTTTAAATGCTACTCAGTTTTTTTAAAACACTCATTTTAAACTTGAGATACTAACATATGTATTTATTTTACTTTTACAAATTTTTAAGAAGAAATGAATTTAAAACAATTTGTACACTCACAAATAAATCACACATATATATACATTTCTTAGTTAAAATAGCTTTTGCAATCTTTTATTTATTTATATCAATTCTATAATATTACTTTTTTTTAAACCAATATTATTTATAAGCTTAGTTTATTTTTATTTTGAATTAAAACTAGTATACCTTTTAAATAAATCATTATCTGTATTTATATTATTTTAAATTCTTATTTCTTGTTTTATATCCATTTACATAAATGACAAACAAATATCTATTTAAATTTGGAAAATATCCAGTTAATTCACAATTTAATTTCTAAAATTAATTAAATTTCCAATTTAAATTTGATTCAAAAACGGGAATGTTACACTTTAATAATCAATTTGAGTGTGATTTCTCACGCTGGTATTCCAGACTGACTCGAGTGTTATTTAACTGTAATGCTTGGGTCAGATCGAGTATTATAGGATACAGGTAGAAGGCTGTGAAGCTCAAGAGACGAGCTGGATGGCGATACGTACTTCCGTGTTTGATTATTGTTCCGCTGTGTATCTAGTTGTATGTTATTGATGTTGAACTCTGATCATGTACTCTGATGATGTATGTATAAACAGATATAGTTTTTCTTTTGTGTAAAGATCTGTTATTATCTATTATATTTATTCCACTGCGATGGATAGATTCTGATGTTTCCTATTTTCTTCTTCTACCTCTTCTTCTTTAACCCTCATGGTTCGGATTTTCGGGCATTGAAAAATCGGGTCGTGACATTGTGATATCAGAGCTTAGGTTGGTGATAACCTTAGCTCTGGTGGGAATTACTCAAATATAGTCAGTGGTACTCTAGAATGGGTTTGAGCGTATTAATAGATATAAGCGCGTATTTGTTAGTGAATATAAATTATTTTAATATTGTGTTGACTTATGGTTGAGTGGAATATGAATTCCGATTGAGTAATTTGGCCGCTATTCGAGAAGAGTTTATAAACACCTGACACGATGAATTGACACAGTATTGTTTTAAAGGTGGGTGAATGAAATAATTTTACCCAAAATATATTTTGATATAAAAGAAATATTTTCTTAAATTATTATATAACTTGGGTGTTTGGGTGATAATATTTTAAACAGATAAGATTATAAAAAAAATAAAAAATAAAAGAAATTGGAATGACTTGGATAATCAAATGGAAAAAAATGGTATGAGCATAAACTATACAAATAAATTATAGTTAAAATTTGATTTAAATCAAACTTGGAAATTTAAAACCCCTGAGATTTTGAAGTGTTTGTCGAAGTGTTTTGAAGACAAATAATAGAATTATCATTTTAAAAGTAATTCTGAATGGAAATTGATTCAAATAAATTTTGGGAAGGGATATAGCATTAAACTCACTTCAGTCGCTGAAAAATAATTTCGATGATGACTGCAGCATCATCGATGTTCATTTTCGAGTTTCTAAGTGACGGATTGCTGCCAAATTGATTTGTTCAGGAGAAGCAGTTGGTTTTTGAAATTTCAAAGGAAATTTGTTAGGAATAAAACCATGATTGGTTTAAAATTTTAAGAAGTGTGATTTTGAGATAATGATGATTTCAAATGATTTGAAACCAAAGGCCGGGTGTTTAAAAATCTTGATGAGATAGGTTATAAGCTTAGAAATTGAGATGATTTTTAAATCAAGAAGGAAATATGAGCTTTGAATGTTGGAATTTAAATTTAAAGTGAAAAGTTAGAAATAAATTAACTTGGATTGAGGAAGAAAATTGAATCGAATTGAATTAAATAAATCTGAGTTAAAATAGAATTGAACTGGAATAAAATTCAGTTGAGTTATAGGTGATATTGAATGGAATTAGATCCTTACTTAAATAAATGGAAATAGGTTGGATAAGAATTGGATTGGAATAAATGAATTAGAATAACTTATAAAAGAATTAAAAATCCATGGAATAAAGATATGCTTGGGTTATAAATAAGAGAAAATCTTGGGTTAAAAATAAAGATGAATATATTCAAGCCTAGAATGAATGGAAGTGTGTAAAATAGTAAGTTGTGACTTATAAAATTGGAAAATGGAATAGAAACCTAAAATAAATATTGTTTGATGTTTGGGAAAATGAAACAAAAATCCAAACTTGAATTATATAATAAATTGAACTTAAGAAAATTAAATGAAGTGATTTTGAGATTAAAAATCAAGTATTGAATTATAAATAGAGGAGAACTAATTAGATAATCAATTAGTTAATGAGATATGTAAATGGAACCTAATGTAGTTAATAGAAGCTGAATTGGGAGTTAATAATGAAGTTTGGAAATAAAACTCAAGTTATAAATCAAATTCAACTTGAATCATTAGTGAGGAAAATATAATTGAAAATGTTGCCAAATAAAATGGAACTGGATTAAAGTGGTAATGGTTTGTATTGCAAATATAACCCAATAAATAAAATTGAAAGTGGCCTTGTAATTAATTAAATGAATTGAGAATGAATTGAATCTGAAAATTTAAAATTTATACGAAACAGATGAACTAATCAAGTAAATTTGTTGTTTGAAATGAGACTGGATTAAAATAGAATCAAGTTAAATTGAAAAGAAAATTTTATTTGTAAAATGAAAATGAGCTTATGTATGAAATTTGAATAATTTGAAATGAATTAATTTAAGTTTAAAATTAGTGGAAGCTTGGCTTCGGATAAGGGTAATAGTCCATTAAATAAAAGCTTGGGTAAATTTAAATTGGGAAATGGTTATTAACATATAAGCATGAAATGTGTCGAGCTAAATAAAATGGTTGTGAATGAATTAAAATAGAAGGAATTAAATATAAATTGAGTTGGAATCAATTTAAAGTGGTTATAAGCTTAAGTAATTATTTATTCACATGAATATTGTCGAGTTGCATAAGAGAATGGGTCGTTCGATGTAAACGAGATTGGATAAAATCCTATGAGTTATTAGAAGTGAAATAGGATAATTTTGAAATCAATTGAAGTGAATATGAGTTTGTTTTGCTTAAAAATGAATTGAATGTAAACAATTGAGTTTTAAACCATTTAAATTGAATGAAGTTGTATACAAATTGGTTGTAAACAATTAAAATTAATGTTGAAACTCTATAAGTTGCTTATAAATATTGTTTAACCTGCATTGCTTATAGAAACTCATATGTTTACTAGTTAAATATGTAAATGTTGTTAAGTTACATGATTTTGGCACTTACATATTTAATTTGAGTAAGTATAGGTATCGGGAAGCCGTTGGGTTGGATTTGATCTCGCGAATTGCTAAACTAATAAGCCGCTTGCTTAAACGCTAAATAAAGGTACACCTACGCAATAAAAATAGGAAATATGAACTGTTTTTGTTTTTCCGACCGGGTGGGTCGATGTATATATATTTATATCTCTTGTCAAATTGCAAAAGCTCCTTCGTACAAAGGTGACTCTACCAAAAAATTTCGAAAATTTTGGGAGTTAGGAAAATTTTAGGAAAATTTTTGTTAGCGACAAAACGATTTCAAATTGGAAATTGAAATAAATTAGTGGATGAAACTAATTTAAATAATGATATGAATCAATTATAAATCGAAGATAAAATTCAATATTCAGAGTTGAAGATAAATTGAATTCATATGGAAATGGAAAAACTAATTTGAATAGAAGTAGATATGAAAACTTCTGTATGGAAATGTATAAAATGATTTCAAAAGCTATGATCGGATATTATTGCTGTGTAGGATTTGTATGTATTATAAAGGAAAAGGAAAATTTGTTTTGATTTCAGAAGATAATTTGAATTACTCGACAAAAAGGTATGTGTTTAAATTTCAGTATGAAATTTGATTGGGTTTTTGATCTAGCCACTTGGCGTTTTGTTTTCTTTTGGAATTTGGGAGCCCGTAGAGGCATTTTGTAGTTGTACAGAGCTAGCCGCGCAAAGAAGACACTGGCGAAATTTTTCGGAAATTTAGAGAGTTAGAAATTTTTTTAGAAAGTTTTGATAATTTAAATTTGGATTTAAATTTCAATTTGAATGGTTGAATAAGTAAAGTTATTTGAAAACTATGGAAGGTTTTGGAAACTTGGTTGAAGTAATAGTGGGTTTTTAATAAAAGATATGTTATGGCAAGTTGATAAAACTGTTTGGTTTTGGAAAATAGTAATGGGTATTGGATCATTCTTCCTAACTAGTAATTTCGGGGACGTAATTCTTTTTAGTGGGAGGAATGTGACGACCTGGAATTTTTGGATGTTTGAGATTGGAATATTTAATTGATTTTAAATATTTAGAAGTTAATTTTTAACCTGAATTCAAATATCACTATTTATTTGATAATTAAATTATTGTATTAAATAGTCTGAAGTTGGGTAAAATATGAAAACTTGAGTTTTAAGCTTGTTAAAAATAATTTGAAGGCTTAAAATTTAAATTGATAGTACTGAGGATAGTAGAAGTGTTAAAATTGAATTTGGAAGTGTTTTGTTCGGTTTTCAAATTTTATCGTTTAAATTGATATTTAAAAATAGCCTTCCGAGGCACAGTCTTGAAATTCAACGAAACCAGTTCCATTGGATCCGTAATATTATACTATTATCGAAATTCAATTTTCGTAGTGTTCTGAGTTGTTGTGTGAGCGTACGACATATAAACGCACTAAAATTTATATCAAATTCAATATAATAACTGGGTCCGAAAAGCTATCTTAGCTTATTGGTTGAATATAAATTGTCTAAAAATTATGTTGACTTATTGGTTGAGTGGAATATGAATTCTGATCAAGTAATTTGGCCGCTATTCGAGAAGAGTTTATAAACACCTGACACGATGAAATGACACAGTATTATTTTACAGGTGGGTGAATGAAATAATTTTACCCTAAATCACGACACCAAAATTCCTCTTGCATCACGACACCGAAATTCCCAAGAAACCAACCCTTACCAATCACAAATTTAAACCCTAAATCGAGTTCTCCTAACCAATCCAAGCGACTAAAATTTTTTTTTACAATTTTCGCGAATGTGCCTATACCCGAGCCAAACCCACACCAACCATTCTGCCCTGATGTTAGCTAGGTTGTCGGAATTTGGCAAAACCACAAATTCCATTCAACTTGACTTCCCTTCCCCATCTCAACACTAGAATCCGCCAGACAGGTTTAATATTCATGATTTCAACAATGACCACTGTTATATAATTAAATCATTCAATTATAATACTCAACTTTTGCCAAATCTTGAGTTATTTACTAAAAAGATGAATTTTTTCCTTACAATGCTTCATGAAATAACTACAACAAAATTTTAGTATATTCTTTGCTTAATGATTATTAACTTTGTTGAGATTAAAATTTTAAACAGCTCAGACAATTAAGCTATGATGATTTTTATCCAAAAATGATGTTACTGTACTTAACAAAATCATGTAACAGAGAAGCAGCAACTTGTTTGTGTTATAGGTGAAGTTATCTTTTCCTAACAGATCATGCATGCACATGATAATCCTCTAATTCAAAGGCATTCATTATGGATTAATGATGCTAATAATTTTACAGTAATATATGCAGATAAAAAAATACTGGAAATATTTACTCACCTGTATTATTTGTAAACAGAGAACAGTTCTGTTGTTAGGTCTGCAATTTGAACTGGAATTCCACGTTTTCCTAGTCAAATCTGGATTTTGCTTTGAAACTGATCTTTGTTTTAAACTGAGTTTGAGAATTCAATCTGCCCTTAAAATTTTGCTTTGCTTTATTCAGGAAAGCCAGAAATTACTATTGCTAAATTTCCGTTTGACCTGCTTGAATGATTTAGTTATAAAATGGTTGTTGTTGATGATTTCCTAGTTTGTATATTTTTTTCAGGCTTTTTATCTTCTTTGTTTTGAAAGGTGAAGATAAAAGAAATAGAAAATGCATATATCTTCTTTGTCTTTTATTTATTATTTAAAACAAAAGAAACAAATTCATGACACTTGTTAAATTTCTTACAAATGTCATTTACGTATTATAATTGACTTACATTTGTAAATATCATATCTAAATACATATATAAATATTTTAATATATATATATATATATGTTCATATATAATAATTTCAATTTATCTTTATTAATGTCTTATTTGTTTATATTTAAACTTTCTTTCCAAATTAAAAGGTTTTAAAAATAAATGATATAAAATTTCAGTTATATGCTTATAATAGTTATACAATATACTAGTATTATATATATTCCTTTATTTATATTTTAAACTTTTTTCATCAAACTTTTATATTAAATTTTCTATTAAGCAATTATTTTACTTAACTTATATAAATAAAATATTTTTAAGAAAATGATATGAAACAAATTATATATTAATAAAATCATATATATATTTTATATCTAATTTATTTTAAGATATCTTATTCTTTGTATTTCCAATTTCAAATTCTAATTCAATTTCTACTCATATATATGTATATACGTATATCAACACATTATCATTTGTTTTAGAAGAATAATTTGTGAATCCTAAGTAATTATATTAGGAGATTATCAAATAAATATTTATCCAGATATAAATATTTATTATCAGATTTATTTGTTCGATCTATAAATTAGTATTCTATTAATTAACCCAGTTATTATATCAATTACAAATGTCCAAAAATCCAAGTTATCACATTCGTCCCCCTTTGAATCTTTTCGTCCTCAAAAAGGAACGAAGCCAGAACTTATTAAATACTTAAAATTAGATAAAATATTCTTTGAATCATTTTTAGACTATAAGCTCCCTTTTTATTAAGAATTTTTAAAACACTTTTAAAATCTACGTAGTATTTGAAAAATAGTTTTACAAAGATACTTTTTATAACTTGATGTCTCAACTAGTCCATCATTGTTCTCACAAAAATTCGGTCATACGTTGATCAGGCATAGGACTGAAAATCTATAAGTACTTGGTAAACCCGTTTTCAAAATCCAGTGAAAATACTTGGTAAATAATTTTATTGGAAATATCGAAAATATTTTGAAAATAGATCAAATATCTTTGGTGAGAATGCTATGGAAATCATCACCCCCATCCATGGTCGCGGTTACATCCGGTGTTACGTTGCCATCACAAAAAAAGTCCATGTAACTGTAGGCACTCCGCGCCCCTTGATTACACCATGGAACCTGCTACAGATCGCAGTTACATCCAGGGTTACATTGTCGTCGCAGCAAAAGTCCATGTAACTGTAGGCATCAGCGCCCTTGAATTTCGCTGCCAAAAGAATGAAACTTCTCCACTCCCACATAGGTCACAGACTACATCAGTCAAGTCCCAATGTAGCCTTAGGCTTTCACGGCCTCTCGACTTTCGCTATGTCTCTATAGGTCGCAGTCTACCGATATAAAATCAAACGTAGACTGTTGGCTTTCAGCAGCACACACGACTTTCACTATATTACCATAGATCGCAGTCTACCGATATAAAATCAAACATACCATTGGCTCTCAGCGGCACACACGACTTCCGCTATGGTCTACAGTAGATCGCAGTGACATTGAGCTATACTGTCATCACAGCATAACCCAAATGCCTTTGTAGGCATCAGCGCCCTCCACTTTCACTACACACAATCCTCAGGAACTAGTTTTGTCCAGACTCCTCACAGGATCAACTTTAGAAACCCCCCCTCCCCCTCTTAGGGTTCAAGACAGTACCACCCTATGGCACTTCTGAGAAGTTCATTTCAAGCGAGCACCTTTTCCCCCAGAGCCAATCTCAAAACACTTTATACTATACTCTTATAGTATCTTTCAAATCATACACCTAGTACAAATCTCATATAAATCTCCTTTTCACAAAATCGATAATTCTCAAACTAGGCTTTCCAAATTCCAATATTGATCTTACCGAAAAATCAAAAGCCTTTCCAAAATCCATAGGTTTCAAAAAAAACATTCCTGCAAAATCGTTCTCATAAGATCCTTTATATGTATATAAATATATAAATATATATATATATATATATATATATATAACCTTTAAAAATCTTTGGATCATTTCAAACTTGTATAAAACCCTTTTTATACTTCAAATATTTTCAAAACCCTTTTTTCTGGCTATAGATTAAACAAGGGGAGATTTATCTTATATATATATAATAAAGATACATAACTTTGTTTATTCCAAATCAAATATTCAAATTTGATTACTCTTTTTATAAAGTAGTTTCCAACTTAGTTATCATCATAGAAATATCCAACTTTCACTTTTATTCATTGTATATTTCACAAAATATACTTTCATTTCAAAAATCATTTCACATTTCTTATTCACAAATTTTCAATATCCATTTCATTCAAATCCGTACGATGTACACATATCATCCGTACGCTTTACCAATCTGATCGCTCACTCGATCACACAATTTCACTTCTGAACTAGTATCGTCCACCCGACTTCCTAGTGTGGACTCAGATCTGGTTTCTTGATCAAAAACGGTCATTCTCCTTGCATAGCCTAACTACGATAGAGAATATCCAGAGCCAATCAACAATCCATATCCAGGTTCGCCATCGAAAATTGAGAGAAAAATCCCACTCGGAACGATATATTATCTCAAAATGCTGTGCTCGAATCTGGATCAAATCACTATGCAAATAGAATAATATACGTACATCCTACGTATTTATCTCTATTAATTATTAGCTAAATTAGTTTCTCCTATCTATTCGCATTCGCTTAGGTTCTTATTTATTTATTCGCCATTGCCTTAATCCCCATTTGGATTATCACTCCAATTCTTATCTCAATTGGAAATAATCACAAACAGTTTGAACTCTGTCCAGCTTAAATTTAGAAAATAGCTTGAAAAATTAAAAATAGACAAGTAGTTGAAATAATTATTAGTTTGTAAAATAGCTGTAAAATAGTTGGAAAATAGTCACATAGTTATAGAAATTTTTTAAGTAATTGCAAAATAGTTGTAAAATAGTAATTAGTTATAAAATAGTTGAAAAACAGTAATTAATTTATAAAACAGTTGAAAAATTATTAAATAGTTCCAAAAATAATTGTAAAACAAGTATAAGATAGTTTTAGGTTTTAAAAAGAAAGGTTGTAAAAATAGATTTATACTAAAACAATTTATTTTGAAAATAGTCCAGAATCAAACTGTTCAATTCCCAACCTCCATTTCCAATCCATTCAATTTAAATTTCCACTTCCATTTAAATTGACTGAACAACTTCAATTTCCATTTAAATTGATTTAATCCCAATTCAAATTGAATTAACCTCAATTTCTTTTCAAATTTAAATCAAATTCCATTTGAATTTTAAACCTATTCAACTTTAATCATAATTCCAAACTATTCAAACCAATTTGGATTAATTTCAAATTTAAACCATCTCGAATTATATAAATTCGAGTTCAAGTTTTAAACGTTGATTTAATCCTTTAAATCAAATCAACTTATATCTTTAAACTATTTAATTCTGAATCCAAATCCTATTTGAAAACCTATTTCAAAGTTCAAATAATAATTCAAATCCTTTCTAAACAACTAAATCTTTGAAATTCAATTTATCACCAAATTTCAATTTTGAAACCAAACCTTTGAAGTTTTATCTCAAACATTCAAATCTTAAGTCCAAAATTATTCCACTTTATTTTAATAATGGATATATTACCGCACCCCATTTCTTTATTCATTTAAACAAATCCAATTTCAGATCAAAGATTATTAATAACAACAGGATGGTATCATTCAAATTATTTTAAAACATCCATCCATTTCCAATTTTCAGATCTCAAACCCATTTTGAAATCACACAAACACCTAATTCAAATTAACTATTTAACTTTCCAAGTTAAATACCAATTTCATCTTGAAATTTCCAGTTCAGGTTGCTTGTTAAATTACTTAACTTTCCCAAAGTTAAATTCAATTTACTTAATCCAGCTAACCTTATCCAATTTGAATTCCCATTTCAAATTCTAAACTTCATAGTAATAATCTTCCCACTTATAAATTCAAAAACTTATCACTTTGGGTATCACATCTCATTTCAAATTTAAAACTCAACATTTAGAGTTTATTTCAAACCATCTTTGATATTATATATATTCCTCATACGTATTATTTCCTTTACACACCAAGTTATCCTTAAATTTTAGACCACCTTTGGTTTTTAATTCAAAACAAATTCCTTTGAATTTTCAAACAACTCTTGTTTGAAACAGGACCCTTCATTCAAATACATTAAATAATATTATTTATTATTTCTTTATCACTTTGAAACATTTTCAAATTTCTGGACCTAGATTTAAAACTTCACAATTTAGATCTTCTTTAGTTTCAATTTATAAGTCATACTCACCAAAATGTTTTTACTTCCCTAAAACATTTCATTTTGCTTGCTCATTAATACACATTTTATTATTAAACACAACAATCATTTACGATAATAACCAAGATTATCATATCTGGAAATCAATTCATCATTATCTTATTTTGAAACTCTTTCCCAAATTCAAGATTTTAATTTCAGTTTGAATCCATTTCAAACTTATCTTTATTTAATTTCAATTTGGTTGTATTTCTATTACCACTTAATTTAATTCCAATTTAACAACCAATAACCTTAATATTTATCAGATAGAAATATTGCTTTATATATCAAAATATATACTTATATAAAATCATTTAAAATCTTTATATAAGAAATTAACAAGTACACTCTCATACACACACACACACTCAACTCATTCTAGGGTACCATTGACCCTATTCTTAATGAGTAATCCCACCAGAGCCAAGGTTCTCGCTTAACCTTCGCTCTGATACCAAATGCAACGACCCGGAAATTTCGATCCCGAAAATTCCAGATAGTTAAAGGAAAAGAAGAAAAGAGATAGAAGAAGAAGAAACAAAACACAAAAGCACAGATTCTCTCATTCGCAGCGGATCAAAATATAATATCACATAAAATAATAGTTGTAAAGAGCAAAAACTGTATGAGTTAATTTACATCAATATATCAGAGTTACAACATTTACAAAAACACTGGACAGTTAAATTAACTTGTCACGGATAAATAACAGTATATCACAGTGGAATACACTCGATATGTTCCTGCCATCCAGCTCGCCTCCTCAGCTCCAGAACATCCTTACCTGAAAATCTGTAATACTCGGTCTGACCCGAGCATTACATCAAAGTAACACCCGGGTCAGGCTGGAAACCAACGTGAGTAAACCATCTAACATTAATTACAAAAGCATACAGCTTATATATAACCCGGGGTAACTTGTATCAATTACAAATTCACAAATTGTTAAAGACATCACTTATTTCACTCACCAATTTCTGAGTACCAAATCTTAGATTAAATGGTCCAATTTACTTAAACCATTCCATACCAACTTATTGATTTCACATATCAATTTATAAAGAATCAAAGTGGTTTCGGGTATTTACTAACACCCGACTCCGGTCTCTTCGAATCCAATGTCATCTTAACCCAAGTTATTAAATTAAATACAATTCAATCTTAAATTCAGGATGTCACTTTTTACACAGCAATTCATCATTGATAGATAACCACCTTATTACCGTTCACCCAAACATATCATATCACAAAACATTTCCTATCAAAGATATCAACAAATATAAGGCATTTAACATCATTCAATTATTCATAACCAAGACTGATCACTTTCAAAAATTAATTTAATTTATCTCTAATTAAATTAATTTTTGATCCTAATCACTTAGATTACCTTTACTTAATATTAATCAATTATAAACCAATTAATCAATCATCCTTTAATTATCCTTCTTAATTAATCACCCTTGACTAATTATTTTTACAATAAGTAATTAACTCTTAATTAATTACATAAATTAATCATCCTAAAATCACTTGCATTGATTAACTATCTTATAATTAATCACAATCATTAATTTTCTAATCCTTGGTTAGTTTTCTTAATCGATCAATCCTTGAATAATTACACTAAGTAATTAACCCTTAATTACTTTTCTTAAGTGATTAACTTTTAATTACTTCTCATTAAGAAATTTCCCTTATATTAATTACATCCAGTAATTTATCCATCAATTACTTCACTAAGTAATTACACTTATCAATCTCATTAGATAATCATTCCTAATCAATTACTTAAATCCTTTGATTAATTACACCAAGTAATTAATCCTTAATTACTTCTACTAAGTAATTATTCTTTAATTACTTCTCATTAAGTAATTCTCTTTAATTAATTACATCCAGTAATTATACATTAAATTACTTACAGTTATTTTACTTATCAATCTCATTAAGTAATTATACTTAATCAACCATCAAGATTATCTTTAATTAATCAACCAATTAATTAACTTAAATTAATCACATTCATTTGATTAACTACAATTAAGTAATTCTCAATTACCCTTAAATTACCATCTTAATTAATTATTTAATTAATAACTTTAACCCTTAATTAATTATGTTAATTAATTATTATATAATTACTTCCGTTGATTAATTATCCTTTAAATAATCTTATTTATTAACTAACTAACCCCTTAATTCATTTCCTTAATAAATCCATACTTTGACTAATTACACAAAATAATTAATCCCTCAATTACATCCATTAAGTAATCTTCATTTTAAGTAATTACTTATTAATTAATTCTTAATCATTTACTCAATTATCTTTTAAATTTCATTAATTTAAATGTTTGGAATTAATTCACTGTTAATATATGAAATAACTAAGACCTTTAAATTAATTAACAGTTAAAAAAACATTTTACCTTCTTAATTAACTAATTAATTATACTATTTTAATTTCACCTATATAAACTTAAGAATAAAATTAAATAAAGGACATATAAAAATATCTTACTTAATTAAGTTAAAATAGATTATTATATAACCTTAACTAATAATTAAGTAAGAATTTAACATTTTAAAGAATTATTTTGAAACATTGCTTAGAAACTTGTTTGGAATATTCCTTATAAAAAATTCTGTTGATATAATTCTTCTTACTTCATTCTCTTTATCATTTCATTCCTTCTTTTATTTCTATCACATATTCTTATTCTTCCCCTACTAACTTGAATTGGCCCAGAAACTTCGGCCCAAAACCCATCCTTCATTCCTCCTCTTTCTTTCCAGACTTCTTCCCCCAGTCTTCTTGTTCAACGTGCACCGAAAGCACATTGTGCACGTGCATGCGTCGAAAAAACGTCGCCGCCTACCTCCGACCAACTCCCAAGTCGACTTCGACTCCAGAAACCCACTAGCCACCCAAGCTTCCCATGACGACCTTTAAGTCGAAACATCGCCTTCTATCCCAACCAGAATGAACTTGTTCCCCCTTCTTCTGCCTCGTCCAGCCAACTTCCTCCATCGGAGTTTTTCCCACACTCACTCATAGACCCGCCACGGCCTCCTCTTCCTTCCTTTCCCAGACCGCAGCCTTCCTCTTGCATCACGACACCGAAATTCTTGAGAAACCAACCCTTACCAATCGCGAATTTAAACCCTAAATCGAGTTCTCCTAACCGATCCAAGCGACTAAATTTTTTTTTCTATAATTTTTCGCGAACGTGCCTTTACCCGAGCCAAACTCACACCAACTGTAACAACCCGCATATTTAACGATTATATATTTAAATGTTTTATTTAAATATAGCGTCGTTAGTCGGATTTTGGTCCAAAAAGTTACTTTCTGCAAACGGTCGAATTGGAACTCGAAACCATTTCCATTGAGTCCAAAACGTCGTTTGCGACCTTTTTAAGTATAAGCTTTGATATGTTTGGAGTAAGATGAATTTTGCAACTTTTTCTAATTGGGTTTTGGGTTTGGGTTCAGCCCATTTGTTAGTTTAAACCCCTAACTCAGCGCCCTCCTCTCCATTCTCTCATTCCACTCATCTAAACTTAGATTAAAACTGAAAATGGTGGAAGGGAAAGGAAAATAGAAATTGCAAGCCCTAGTTTCTCCTTGCACCATTGAATTCTTGCTCCAAAAATCAAAGTGAAGCCATTGGTAAGTCTCCTCCTTATCTCCTCTATTTCTTTCTCTCTTCAATCTCAGAAATTCCTAAACCTAATTTAGGGAATGTGTGTTTTATTCTTAGATTGAAGCTTGTAAGAGTTGAAGTGAAGAGTAGTTAGTCTCCTTCTTGTGTTTGAGCTTCTTCTTCTTTGCTTTGAGATAAAAGGTGAGATTTTTATCTCACATCTATGCTTATATATATATATATATATATATATATATATATATATATATATATCTTTGTTAGGTATGAATTCCAAACACTTGTTCATGTTCATTTGTTTTCAATTTGGATTGCTTTGGTGAAATTGCCAAATATAGATTTTTGAAGCCAAATCTATGTAAAACCTTATATGGTTGATGTTTATGTTGTTCGGAGTGTTTGGGTGTGTCGTTAAGGTTGGGTAGTCGTTTGACGTAGGCCCATAATCAACAAGCATCTGATTGCTTTCGATTTGTTTGGCCATAGATGGCCTAGGTTCAGGAAATGCCAGACCATCAGGTTTCAGACGTCTGAAACCCTATTTTCAGACGTCTGAATATTGTTCTGGGGAAGTTTCTTATCCCTAGATTCTGACGTCTGAATTTATATTCCAGACGTCTGAAAGTGCTTAATTTCGACCAGAAAGGAAATAGGCCAAAATATGCCTATTTCAGACGTCTGGAAGTTTGGATTCAGACGTCTGAATTCTCTTTTGAAAAAGAAATTAAATTCCAGATTCAGACGTCTGAATCCCTTCTTTCAGACGTCTGAATATGCTGTTTTTGCCAAATTCCCTTGTTCGCGTAGTTTTCCAAATTTAATCGATGCATATTGGTTCCAATTAGTTGTTTAAGCATATTTGACCTTGATGATTCCTTTTTGAATTTATCCACGGGTTTTATAAATGATTTCTTCAAATCGTATTAAAAGTTCGCTTCTCCGATTTATAAATTCTATTTAAAACACACGCACAATTTCGCACTTCGAGCGAAGTGGAAGGGTGATTAAATGGTTGGGCAAAACACGGACCATGAATCTGTGCGTTTATCCTTCCGATTAATTCCCGACCTATTCAATTGATCGTTTTAACCTTCGGGTTTGGTTTACCGATGATATGAGATGAACTTTGTACTGCTTTGAGTGTGAAATTAACTAACGGATAGTAAATCGTTTAGTGCGAACGAGTGGTTATGGGACGCACGTTACCACTTTTTGGATTCCTTTTTGGAGAGTTATGACACATTCCGCCAGTTAGTGGTGTCCAGTACTGGGTCTTCGACCTTCACCACTACGGTTTGTTGCCTTCAGGTATGATGCCTTCGGGTATGTTGCCTTCGGGTTTGTGCCTTCGGGTTTGTGCCTTCGCGTTTGTTACCCTATAGTATCGCTCCCGATGTTGGTCGTTATGAGCCGCATGGGTGATATTGGGGTGCCCTTTAGTATCGCTTCTGATGTTAGTCGTTATGAGCCGCATGGGTGTTATTGGGTTTGGAGTCTTCGGGCTCATGGATCCTTGTTTATACAGTACTGAGCTCGAGCAATTTTCTGATGTTTCATTCATATGTATATTCCCTTGGTACCGCCCTTCGGTGTTGGTCTTTTTGAGCCGCATGATATGTAGCGATTACCTTTTGGAACTTGTATACCTTATCAGTATTTGTTATTTGCCTTTTTGGCTTGATTTGGGATATTTGTATCCTTTGTTTATCTATGTTGCCGATGATATGAGGCTTGTTTTGTTATCATATGATTCATCTTTTGTTAGATGATTGCGTTATCTCCTTTAGAGATATTTGTTATACCTTGTAACCTTGCAGGTTTATTGTTGTTCAGTTTATCTAACTGATTTGTTTAGCTAGACTAACCCGTGTATTTTGTACTCGGGTCAGACCAAGATGTTTCAGGTTAGGCGCTTTTGGACTTAGCTTCTTTTGCTTCCGCATGGACTATTCAGCTTGTTTCTTTTTGTTAAAGCTTTTTGTGTAGTCCTTTTATTGTAACTCTGATATGTATTCTTTTGATTCGTCTGTATATTGTGGTTTGCTATACCACTTGACGTGTATTAGTTTGTATACTCTGGTATGTATCTGTATATGTGTATATGATGATCTACTGTTCTGTGATGTATATTACATTTGAGTTGTTATATTCTGTTCTGATAGATCCTCCAACCACCTATGGTTTTTTTTTAAGTATTCATTGGATATGTCAATCCGCTTTGTATGATTATTGTCGATGTATCCAATAGATAGTTAGAGCAAAGCTATAGATGGTCGCTCCTAACCAGCCTTATTCTCCGTGTTAGTTGACGGCATTACCCTGTAGTGTCCTTGGCTAGCGTGGGTATAGAGGTGGGGCGTCACACCAACTATTCTGCGCTGACATTAGCTAGGTTGTCAGAATTTGGAAAAACCCCAAATTCCGTTCAACTTGACTTCCCTTCCCCATATCAACACTAAAGTTCACCAGACAAGGTTTAAAATTCACGATTTTCAACAATGATCACTGTTATATAATTAAATCATTCAATTATAATACTCAACTTTTGCCAAATCTTGAGTTATTTACTGAAAAGATGAATTTTTGCCTTACAATGCTTCATGAAATAACTAAAAAAAAAATTTAGTATGTTCCTTGCTTAAGGATTATTAACTTTGTTGAGAATAAAATTTTAAACCGCTCAGATAATTAAGCTTTGATAATTTTTTCCAAAAATGATGTTACTGTACTCAACAAAATCCTATAACAAAGAAGCAGAGACTTATTTGTGTTACAGGTGAAGTTATCTTTGCCTAACACATCATGCATGCACATGATAATCCTCTAATTCAAAGGCATTCATTATAGATTAATGATGCTAATAATTTTACAGTAATATATGCAGACTAAAAAAGTACTAGAAATATTTACTCACCTGCATTATTTATAAACGGAGAACAGTTCTGTTGTTAGGTCTGCTATTTGAACTAAAATTCTTGATTTGCTTTATCAAATCTGTATTTTGTTTTGAAACTGATCTTTGTTTTAAACTGAGTTTGAGAATTGAATCTGCCCTTAAAAAATTTCTTTGCTTTGTTCAGGAAAGCTAAAAATTACTATTGCTAAATTTCCCTTTGATCTGCTTGAATGATTTAGTTATATAATGGTTGTTGTTGATGATTTCCTAGTTTGTATATTTTTTTAAGGCTTTTTATCTTCTTTGTTTTGAAAGATGAAGATAAAAGAAATAGAAAATGCATATATCTTCTTATCTTTTATTTATTATTTAAAACAAAAGAAACAAATTCATGACACTTGTTAAATTTCTTACAAATGTCATTTACATATTATAATTGATTTACATTTGTTATATTGAAGGAACTTATGATTACATTTGTAAATATCATATCTAAATACATATAAATATTTTAATATATATATATATATATATATATGTTCATATATAATAATTTCAATTTATCTTTATTAATGTCTTATGTGTTTATATTTAAACTTTCTTTCCAAATTAAAAGGTTTAAAAATAAATGATATAAAATTGAAATTATATGCTTATAATAGTTATACAGTATACTAGTTTTATATATATTCCTTTATTTATATTTTAAATGTTTTTCATCAAACTTTTATATTAAATTTTCTATTAAGCAATTACTTTCCTTAACTTATATAAATAAAATATTTTTAAGAAAATAATATAAAACAAATTATATATTAATAAAATCATATATATATATATTTTATATTCAATTTATTTTAAGATGTCTTATTCTTTATATTTTGAATTTCAAATTCAAATTTAATTTCTACTCATATGTTTATATACATATATCAACACATTATCAATTGTTTTAGAAGAATAATTTGTTAATCCTAAGTAATTATATTAGGAGATTATCAAATAAATATTTATCCAGATATAAATATTTATTATCAGATTTATTTGTTCGATCTATAGATTAGTATTCTATTAATTAACTTAGTTATTATATCAATTACAGATGTCCAAAAATCGGGGTTATCACACTCCGTAATAAATAACATGGTGCAAATTTAATACGCATATTCTACCATTACAATAAGATACAACATGTAATAATTATTGCATCCTACAACTTCGAAACCCAATTATTATTGCAAGTTACAGTTATCACATAATATAATTGTTGCAATTGATAGCCATCGCAATAAAGATCTCAAAGCTATCGAATGTTATAATATAACAACTATCGCAACTAATAGTTATTTAATAACTATCTTGACTTTTGAATTTTCATGTACATAAATCTTATAAATGAAGACGGTTACTGCAATTTTAAAAACTAGTATATTTTGATTACCCATTATAAATTTTAAGTGCATCCACTACATTTGTTTGCTGATTATTTAATCGGTTTGCATTAATAAAATTTTGGTCATGTCATAATTTGATTACCACATCATTAAATATGATAAAAATAATAATGTATCCAAAAATGCAGTTTGCTACACATTGGTAGTTATTGGATAACTAAAATTAAGAGGGATTCGGCGGGTATTATCGAAAGATATAAGGGTCATATTGGTGCATAAGGCTACATTCAAAAGTAAGGCATTGATTTTTAATAGAATCTCTCTAATCTTATTGATAAACCCTTCTAAATTCACTTTAGGATCATCGCATAATTTTATTTTATGCTACATCAAATGGATGTTAAAATATAATTATCAATGGAGACATTGAAGAAACAACTTAAGGAATTTATCTATGGGCTCAAATATGTTGTTCATCAATGTTAACACAAAACACAGTAAGTAAATATCTTATTTGTATTTTATTGGATGTTGGACATAGGAAAGAAGTAGTAACCAAACTTTTGCGTTCTAGCCGAGGATATAATTCCAATAATGTCTGGAGACAATATTGAAATTTATACATACCACAAACTCAATGGGAGTAAATTTTGTTTTTCGACTTTGTATGTTGATGATATTTTGCTTGTGAACAATGATTTATATATAACAAGATCAAGAGATTTCTTCCTAATGATTTTGATAACATCTTTTTTGTTTTAGGGACGCAAATCAATAATATTATTCGTTGGGTGTTTTGGCTTGTCACAAAAGAGCTACAAAAAATAAGTGTTGTAAAGTTATGGTATGCATGATTAAAGTTAAGGTGAATCTTCTTAAAATCAAGGAGATAACTCAAACAGAAGCTTAAGAACATCTTTGAAGTATTTTTGTAATATATAATTTTCTAAATTTAGTAAAATAGAATAGAAATTCGAAGAAGTCAAACCAAGTGATAGTCTCTTAATATATTGATTTCGAGATTTTAGGCTAAACATGTGTTATTTTGACCTATAAATAGAAGTGTAAACCTTATTTTTTTTAGTACTATTTTAATCTAAAACACTTGACCACTAATCTCCATCATATCCTTAGCATAGTCAAAACAAAAGCCTTTTTTATAACTGCTACATTTTTTCGTCCTCTTCCATCTTCTCTATCAAACTTTGAAAATTCATAACTTCTCCATTTCTCAATGGATTTCGAGGGCAAATCAAAGAACCCAAAGAGTATTATGATCTAAAATCATTTTAGAGGCAGAATTTATAAGAATAAAGGAACAGAAGTCCAAAACAGCGAAGAAAAATGATGAAATCTAGTACACCATTTTCATCATTCTTTGTCAAAATTCAAAATGGCATTTCTCTTATTTCTTAACAGAATGGATTATTTTGTTAGGCACTATGCACATAATCAAAATTGGTTGATAATAGTAAATAATGTGGATACATCGAAATTAATATAGCAAATCACATAGTCAATTTTATATCGGTTCGGACCTCCCCTCCTACGTCCGGTCTCGAAACCGTCCTTTGGATTTCCAATAATCAAAAACCCTCACCTAGTCTGGAGGAATAGGCTTATAACAACTGCCTGAAGCCACAGAAACAGGACTTCAACAACAAGTCTAATAGAAATTTACTTCTTGACAAATTGTATCTTTTATATACAAATTGTCTCTTTTTGATACAAGGACTCCTATAACCAAACTAAATGATAATGAGTGGAGGTGTAGTGGCTAGGAAGTTTATTCGGCTAGAATATGGGACGTGGAGATGAAGCATATAAGTCAATACTATCTAAATCATATGAATCTTTTGAAGTTCAGACTCTTGATTTTGGATTTAAGAGTTTTAGACGTGGAATTCAAAGAATATAGTTTATTATTAATTTAGGGATGATTAGGGAAATTTATAGCTATTGTAGGGATGCTAAAATAGGGTTACAACCTTTCAGAAGTATCCAGAAATGAAGAAAAAGCAACCTTAAGCATGAACTGAAACTATAGGCACGAAGAGATGTGAATACACTATTTCATAAACTAACCATTTACTGTGCATTTAGTTGACTGAATATGGAGTTCAATCGACATATTCTTTATAGAAAAAAATCCAAGAGCATATCCAAAATTAGTAGATTGAATAGGAGCTTAGTCAACTGACTTAGTTGATTGGAATTCATTTTAGTCAACACCTTCAGTCCACTGGAAATGTATTCAATCGACTGACACTTTCACATTTTTGTTTGAGCTTCTTCTATCTTTAATTGAGTATGTATTTAGAGGTGATGCATTCGTTAACACCATTTTAAGTATTCTAAAGCTCATGTACTCCTATAGTATTACTCTAAAGCAAAGTATCCTCTGATATGTGCTTTTATTCTTGTCTCTTCATTGAATGCTTGCTAAATCTACAATGTATATAATGAATATCATTAATAACATTGTTATTTGGTTGTTATCAACAAAACACCATAGATATGGTTCTTTCATTCTCCCCTTTTTTGATGATGACAACCACACAACTTTATAATATAAAATAATAGCCCCCTAAATATGTAATATGCACAATAAGTTTGTTTCCCTCATTTTAGGTAGTTTATTCCAATATAAAAACATGTGAACATTCTTCTCCCCATTTGTCATAAACAAAACAATATAAGAGCGTAGGCATATAATATTTTTAAAATTCTGCATAAATATAACATTTCTCTTAAGAAATGGATACATGTACTTTTTTATATATGTGTGTACTTTCCTCCCCATTTATAAAAGAGACGGGAAGTATTATAGATAAGTCAATAAAGAATAATTTAATATTAATTTAAAGTGATGATTATCTAATAGATATGTCAAGTGCAAGCAAAATGATACTCATTTTTCTAAAAATATAGGGTTTACGACTTAGGGAACCATATCCAGTTGGTTGTGGTTGATCCCTTAAAAATATAGTTTTCATTATTAATCATAGTATCATAATAATTGCTGATTATAATTGTCTATCATAATTGGTTAGATTAATAGGAACTCATATATCAATAGTAATTGTCATTTATTTAGTATTCGAAGGATGTTTTGTATTTCTAAACATAATACTATCATGACATGAATTAGTTTTAGAACTATCTCTACTTTAGTGCTAGCATTAAAACGTGTATACATAAATGCATGTTTGCTACTATTTCTACATTTATCCTGTTTATAGCCTAAACCATCTCTACTATTGTGAGCTTTGGTATCCATAATTAAATAAGACAGATTATCGTTTCCTTCATTAAAAAAATTTATTTTCTTATTTAATTTATGGAAAACAGCTTTAGAATCACAAATTTCTTTCTGCGAAATAATACTATTGTCTTTTAAAAGTTCACATTCTTTAATTAATTCTACATTTCTATCTTTTAAATCACTATTCTCTTTTTGTAATGACCTGTATTTTTAAAATTTTAAAAGTATTAAATTAAATAAGATTTTTGAATAAATTGTTAGGAATAAAAAAAATTAAGATTTATTGATATAAATTAGATTATAATACAAATTATGAGCTTAATTAAAATTTCTATTAATGACATATGTTTGCAATAATATAATGATGATAGCAAATGTTAGTGTGTATTTTAATAATATTGGTTTGAATGATATTAACAATTGTCAGAATGTAAATTTCCAATTGATTGGAATAATAAATGTTAATAAGGAATGATAAATGTTCCTTTATTAAAAAAGAATTATATGTTTATTTATTTGAAATTTTTGGTAGCTGAAAGATTGATTGCAGAGATGAGAAACTATTATTTGGTAAGAAGTGTATAATTTTTGTTTGTATCCAGTAGTGCATAAATATGTTTAAATCACTATTTGATAGGAAGTAATTGTTCTATTTCTCATTACATTTATTTTATCTATTTTAAAATTCACCTTTGTAAATAATTGAAATTAATGTAATTGAATAATTTCAATTAATGAAAGAGAGGACACCAAATTGTAAATTGACAGATGTAATTAAACATTGCTTATGTTTTTTAAAATATAAGGAAAGTTGGTTTAATGAAAAGAACCTTTATATCAAATAAAATGGATGTTTCAATGTGAATGTAGGTTTAATTTCATTAAAATAAAGAATAGAATGATTGATTTAAAGGAAGAAATATATGTATATTTGAACTGTGTTTTAGCATATAGATGGATTATCAGAGTAGAAAAATAATTAATTTAATTAAGTTATTTATTGCTCTGCTGTATAAACAACAAATTTATATACGTGTTTAAATGACTAAAGGAAAGAATTATTCTATTTTTCATCCATTTATTTTGTATGTTTTGAAATTTAACTTTATAAGTAATTGTAATTAATATAATTGAAATATTTCAATTAGAAGGGAAGAAAATATTGATTGCAATTAATAGATTTAATAAAAGAAATGTACCTTTTGTGTTAAACGGAAAGGATGTTTTAATGGAAATAAAAGATCATTTTAGGAAAACCAAACTGAACGTTTTCATTTTTATGGTAAGTAATTTTATTTATTATGCATAGATAAAAAAACCAAATGCGTAAAAATTTGAATATTATTTGAGTTAATTTGGTTACGTTTCACAAATTGAATTTCAAAAAGGTTGTGCGATGTACATGGTCCCTCCATTTCTTTTGTTATTTGTTATTGCATGTTTTGAGACATATAAAAAATAAACTTTCATTTTGAACTAGAATGATTCTGGATATAAAAAATTGAATTTTATAATAATATATACACAGGCACATTAATATTCAAATTTTTAAATATATCAGAGGGTTGTGTAAATATTGTGGAATCAATTAGAAATTACCTTTTTTTAACAGTTGTACATTGATTACATAAATTTATATTTATCTTATATATAGTTAAAACTAGTACATGGGTTGCACTAATGTGACCGTTACAAAAATTAAAAAGTAAAGTAAATCCTTCTTTATATTGCATAGGTAGATATATATTCATTAATTAATAAAATTTGTTTGATTAACGTAAATAAATATATATTGATTGGTTGATTAATTGACTGATTGATTGTAAATTGATTGACGGTGCTAACGTAGTGTGCACACATATTAACATAAAATGAATATTCTAATGTGGAACTAAATAATGTAAATATATATATATATATATATATATATATATTTGGATTTATTAATATGAATTAATTGGAGTAAGTTTTGTAATATGGACCCCAAAGGTTTGTTTATAGGATATAGGTGGTCCCTTCATTTGCTTTACATTTATTATCACCTCGCATTCTCCCTCTTTTTTCGTTTTTAAGTTCTCAACATAACCTCCACTTAGGAATCCATTTAATTATTAGACAAGTCATTCATTTCCTATCAATTAATAGTTTTTTATTTGATTTATTTATAATTAATAATTTCCACATTCTTTTCATTTGTTTCTCCTTTGTTCGTTTGCTCCTTTACCTGAAGTTTTTCTCCTTTTCTTTTTTTCTATTTTTAATGTGCAAATTAATATTCATTCCATCTAATTAGCATTTATTATTCTTCTGAAGTTTCATATTTAAAATGGAAGATATTTTTTTATCTTTATTGATATATATATTCCCTTAGTTCACATCTTTCAATACTACGTTTTAGGGTTGTTCATATTTTTACTTTACTTCAATTCCTAGTTTGTTTCTGTATACCTTATTAGCTTTTCATTTGTTTCCACCTTCATTCCTGTAGCCTCATTTCATTTTCTAACTTATCTTTTGTAGCTTTATTTTTTCAAATAAAATTTCCATCTCATTTCTTTTCTCTCTTCACCTTCCTCCTTCCTTTTTCTTTCTTTTCTTCTTTAAATTTCCAACTTTTTTGGCTTCATTTTTATTCTTTTTTCATTCTTCTTCAGATCTTCTTCTTCTTCCTCAAAGCTTCTTATTCTTTTTCAATTCTTCATCTCTTTAAATTTTCTTCTTCTTTTCCAAACATTCTTTTTTTCAAATCCTTTTCTTAAAATCCATATCTATACAAACCTCTCTGTCTCTTTCAAAACATTCTAAAAAAAGATTAAGATGGCAGGGAAACAAATCAAAAGGAGGAAGTAGTAGCGGATCCAAATCCAACTGAAAAAGGGAAATCCAGAAGGTGGGTGTTTAAACTCACTCACGAAATACTAAAATTTTATTGCAAGTTAAACCAGGTCATATAGTGATAAATTTTTGATTGCTAGTTTGGAATTTTAATTGATATTTAATTTGAATAGCTAAATTCCAATATGCGATGACAAATAATTACTGTGACATGTTATAAATTGGTTGATTTGTTGAATTGATTGATTTGAATATTGATTGTATGTTGTGATGGATGTTATTGTGATTTAATGTGTATTTGTTCATTTTTTTGATATATCCTTGTTACCACCCTATAGTTTATTGTAATCATATAAATTTTCATATTAATTATTTGAACACTGGATAAAGATATGATACCCATGAATTTCATGTTTTTACATGAGAAGGAAAAAAACTAGTATGTTAGATTTACTATTTGAACCATGAAAATGATTATGAGAAATAAACCGCCGTTACCTTAATTGAATGTTTTCAAAGTTAAATTTTGAAACATTAGGAAGTTTCCATAAAATTGAATGTTGAAACTTTGGAACATTTTATAAATCAAATCTCATGAGCTATGAAATTTAATTGGGAATTGTTCTATAAATTTGAAAGTTGATAGAATGGATCTATTGTGAAATCTATTGTACTGTGGGTATGGAAACAATAACATTTTCGAAAATTTTGAACCTTCAAAAATGTAGATATCTGCATTCCTTATTACATCTAATTTTGATTTAATTTGCATAATAATTTTAGTTTTGACTCGAGTGTATTATTTTTCTTTACGCTCGGGTCAGCCTGAGTATTTTCAGCTATTGAAGACCATTTTATTTTGGAGGATGAAGACGGAGATGATTCCACTATTTATTATAACTATTCCACTGCATCATGTGTTCTACTGCATTATTTGTTTATTTATGATATATGTATAACTCTGATTTGATTTGTAAAAGTCTAACGAAATAATATTTATAAAACAGCTTCAGGAACTGTTTATTTGATTATTATATTTTGTCGTTCCGCTGTGAAATTCTATGTTTTCTTTTCTTTTATCTTCTTATTTACCCATTAATAATCCTCCTTTTGAATGGTTTGAGTCTGACATGTATGGTTTATTGTTGATTTGAACCGCCCAAAGAAGGTGGGTCGTTACACTTTTTCAAGAGGCATTAGAATTAGAATCATTTAAATAATTTTCCAAAAAAAAATATTTATTTTGCAAAATTTTGATTTCCTTCAAATTTGACCAATATTTTTATCATTCAAACACTCATGATCATTTAATAGGAGACCCTTTTATAAAATAAGTTCTTCCAATATATTTTCAAAAACTTAAGTTTGTTTAACTAAAAAATTATTTTCTTCCTTTAAATACTAATTTTACTCTCATAATCATCTAATTTTGCTAAAGCGATAAAATCGACCTTTTATAACACCTTGTAACATCTCTCTACTTAGAGGCCTAAAATTAACGGCAATGGATGTTGTAGTCATCAATAGATAATCATCGGTGACAAAATACAACAACATCAGATACATTGATACACAGAAACACAAAAATATGGAAAAAAATTAAACAGAAAACAACACATTCCATTTCAAAATATTCCAAATTGTTACATAATCCCAATTTGCATATCACGTTCAGATAATATATAATTATTACAATATATGCCAAGAGCGACATATGAAGATGCCCCATTGGTCGATCAGAGTGTATGGATAAGCAAGAAAACAAATTTTCCTTTGAAAAAATGCATAGTGGAAATAAAATAACTCTAATAACAAGTTTTGCCTCCTGCACATCCTCGGAAGGTTAATTCATCTAAATGAACACCTGAAAACTTTAACTCTCAACCTACTCAAAATCAATTGAGTACATGAGGGTTTAAGAGGAAAACAAAAATTTCGAGTCACAAATAAAGCCTGGTGTGAATAAAAATTTGCCACCTCAAATCATTTGGATATGTAGCGAGACCACGTCGCTTAGCGAATAGCTTTTCCCCTCACTAGTATCCTAAAACATTTATTAAACCATATAGTGTTTTCCTACATCCACAATGGTTAAAACATAGCATTTCACAAACTTTATAATGATATGAAAAACAAGTAAATCAAATCTGGATTACCCATCCTCATTCATCCTGACTATCTGTCATATTTGTAGTTTCTAGGACTATTATTAACCTGTTAAATGTTTATGGACTATCTGTCCAATATCATAGTTTTCATAGGATCACTAAGAACCTATTGATAACTCCAATATCTTATCTCCTAACCTAATTTTCATGGGCTAACTAGAAACCTATTGATTGACTGTTAATATCTAAATTCGGATATAGTTTTCATGGACTAACTACAACCTTGCTGGCCTCTGCTAGTATCAAATCATTGTTTTCATGGGCTGACTATGAACCTACTAGCCCCTGCCAATATCATATAGTTTTCATGGGCTTATTGTAAACCTATTTTCCCTCGCCAATATCTTTAATTAAGATTTTAACATCTTGTTAAGTTATATGCACTACTGGGCCAAACTATCTAGTTATTCTGCACTTTCCCCAAAATTAAGTTATGGGTAAATAACAATGTGAATAATGTTTTCTAAATCTTTATTTATGCTATGTTTTTTTCCTTTAAAAATGAGAATGGATTATGTGTTTTGAAACTTTAAAACATCACTTTTGAAACCATTAGATGACCTCCCTCAAAAGCATAGAATTTTTTTCTCAAAACTCTAAGTATGTACCTTTCGATGGTATCAAGAATGCGTTCTTTAAAACATAGCTTCGAAACAAATAAAGTTCCCCTTTGAAAGCATTGGGTTACTCTTTAAAAACATCATTTGGGTCAAAATGGTTATATATGAAAGTATCTCTTTCAAAACCAACTAAAATTAATTTGGGGAAAAGTTGATGGTGTCGGAACCATCTAGTCGAAAGCATAGACCTTTTAAAAATTAAAACTTCAAAGGACAGAGTCGAAACCCCCTTTTGACTCCTTCACCATTGAAGCCCTCAACCCCTTTGAAAGCATTCAGGGAAAAGGCTTAGTTTAGGTTAAAAAAGAAGTAAACACTTCGACAACATAGATGACTTTAATTCAGTCGAAATAAAAATTAGCGGATAGGTCTCGACTTGGTCTAAACCGGTCCTTTCAAAAGCTCTAATTTAAGGTAAACACCCCTTTGAAAGCTGGCTCCTTTACATAGTACTACGACCTTCTTCAAAAGCCATTTATGAAACCTTTTCGAAAGCATGTGTTTCAACAATGTCGAAAGTTTTAAATAAAATAAGGCGAGACTTTAACTTTTGAAAACAAAGCAGGGTTTCGACCCCATCAGAAGCAACCCTTTTGACAGCAAGGCTTCCGCATTCCTTCCAATACTCTGCGTACCATCTAGGTGATACCTTGTGTATTGGTTTCGACTATGTGGGTTTCAATCAAATAGGTTTTGACTAGGATGGGGCGGAATCATTAGAGTCGAAATGGGCTACTAACTGAGGCGGAACACCTTTTCTGAATTAAAGGTTGAAATATTGCTTCTTTTAGTGTTCACTTCATATTAACTTGCCTATTTGTAAACCATAGATCGGCTGCCATAAAACTTTTCAAATACTCTAACTTTAAAACTGTCATATTTGTATCAGATTTAAACCATAAAAATGTAACCGTTTAAACCGTTCCATATATCAAAACTAATTATTTCAAAAAAGCCCTTCTTTTAAAATAATTTCCTTTCCTTAGTAAATCAATTGGAAAAAATCTCCAAAAATCACAGAAATTTGATTTCATTATGTAATCAAACACATTAAAATTTTAGACCCAATATCTTCCTGAAATATTCAAATTGAATTTTTAAACTCAATTGCATTATTTTTATCATCAAAAATTCATAATAAAGTTTCCATAGCTTGGAAAATTCTGGAAATTAAAACCCATCTTCAGAATCATATTTTACTTAACATGAAAATTTTCCATGGCATTTTAAAATCAATAACCATGATTTTCCCCTAAAACCATACGAATTTCATGTACAAATAAATTGTTTAAATCAAATAATTCATAGATTAAGCATACCATCATCCAACATATCTTAAAAGCAAAATAAATATTCAAATCCAAAATCATATGATCATAAAACCAAAAAAAGATGGAATGGATTATTATTCACCTTAAAGTTGATCAGGAATTTGAGATTTGTTTTTGATTAATCCTTTCAAGCTTTGATCCATAGCTTTAGATTGAAATTTCTTCTTTTTCTTCTTGTTAATGGCTGGCTCTATTTAGTTTTAATTTATGTAACAACCTATATTTTTGATAATTAAATATACTAAATTTAATAATATTTTGGGATTTTATATTGTTAGAAATTAAAGCTTACGGTTTACTAATGAAAAAGCGGTTAGAATAAATAACTTAATCTTAAATGAACTAAAAACGACAAGTTCAATGAGGTAAGGATGGTAACACAAATTAGAACATAATTTAATGTTATTGATTTGAATACAATTAATAACTGTTTGAATGTAAACTTCACCGATTATAAATAATAAAATGTTAATAACGAATGAAATGGTTTTTAATTTCTAATCGGAATATAAATGTAAAGTTTAATTTGGATATAATTGTAGATTTTAATAAGGAATAAAAGTAACAATATATTAAAGGAGAAATCATATGTCATTTAATTGAATTTTTTTTAGCATAACAATAAATTTAGAAATGTGTTGAATTACTAAGATTTAACAATTATTTTATTTATCATCTTGTTACTAATCCGTCTGAAATTTATTGTGTACATAACACCAGAACTGTAATTTCATAATGGTTGTTTTCCAATGGTTATGATCATTGGTAACAGGTAAATTTTGAAATACAATTTCCAACGGTTATAACCATTGAGAATTTTCTTATTTCTAAAGGTTATAACCATTGGGAATTTCTTTATTTCCAATGGTTATAACCGTTGGAAATAAGGGAATTTCCAATAGTTATAACTATTGGAATTAACTAATTTTCCAACAGCTATAACCATTGGAAATAAGAAAAAACCCAACGGTTATAACCATTGGAAATTCCTTACACACATGGGTAAATATCATATCCCATTCAGGATCTTATAGTATATAATCACATATAATTTCATTCAACTATACAAATTCAAATTTATAGCAATAACAAACGTGAAACAAAATTTCAAAACTAATATATCATCAAATTGTAAGAAAAATCAAACATACTAATTAATTCATACCAAATTCTACAATTTTCATTGTTACAACTTCAAATTTCGCTACTACAAAATATTTTGAAGCTTACAAACAACGAAAGCGACACTCCAGCCAAACTACAAAACCACCATCAACCAACTCTATATCCTACCTTTCTGGCCCAGGCTACTAACGACTTTCTTGTAGTGTTCTAGTCTCTTCTTCTAAATCTCTATATCCTGCATGAACATTTCCCCATTCGCTCCATCCACACTACCACTACTGATTCTTGGAGGCACTGCAATAAATCTTTCTGGCCATTTCCTCATTTCTTCCCCTACAACTTGTCTTATATCTCTTACATTTGGATTTCTATAATGCACGTTTCTATCGTAGTATACCTGATAAAAAATATCTTACATTATATCACAAAGAACCTGATGTGATAAATAGAGATATACCTTTATGGTTCAATAATCTCACACTTACAAATTTCTCCAATAAAACAGAACCATATTAAACATTCAAAAACATGGCATGTCTAACAAAGAATTCGACAACACATATATTTGCTGACATGTACCTTCAGCTAGTAGGTTCTCGCCTGTATCTAAATCAATATCATGGTAAGTGTTGATCTCAAATTCTTCGTCAATGTCATCAACTCCTAGTGCATAACTGCTGCTCTACTTTTTCCCATGTCTTGAACAACTTTTGCAGCTGCATGAAGAACAGGGTGAAAAGTGCTACGAAATGACCTCTCCAATCTAAAAAAGATCAACAAAATATTTAAAATGAAAAGAAAAAAATGAGAGAAAATTAGAAGTTTATTTTAACCTTACAGTATACTCATTGAACATTAACCCCATAGCATACTTGAGCTAATTGCACAAAATATATGTTATATTGTAGTTTAGTTGAGCAAGATCACACAGAGATGTATATGTTAATAATTGACGTAACTGAGTAGATAAGAGGTGTTTCAAAAATAATATTAAGATACTATTCACCTAGAAATGTCTCTTTCCAAGTTGATAGTATACTAATTAAATAATCGAGGAACTAGCATTAAATTGATGAAGGATTAATGAATGAAAAATATTGAAGGGCATGAACCTTTTCATTACGGGTTCTATAAAAGAGGGATATAAACCTTCTTACTACGAGTTTTATAAGAGGTTGAGGGCATCTAGATTTAGATGATTTTGCCCTGCTTCATTTTGATGGTGCCTTAGATGACTTGAGGACTTCTCAGTTAAACTGGATCCATCTTGAAGCTCATACTTCGGACCTACAAAATTAATATCATCGCATATAATGCATCTTCGTCATTCAATGCATCTTCGTCATTCAAAAGTAATTTAGCAAGTCATAACAAATTTAATAACAACTTTCGAACAAGGTCTCCAATAAGGAAAATAAATACCCTTCCGCTGCATCAGATTTTTCTAGTATACAAGGTAGTGCTTCAAAACAAATGCGGTCACTAGGATCGAGAAGAAGCTGATAGAGAATAGAGGTGAATTGCAATTTGATTTTAGGGCTATCTAAATGTATATGGTTTTTAAAAAGATCGTTTAGCGCAATTTAAATGAAACAAATTATGAGAAAAATAGCTATGTCACATACCATCTAGTGAGTGGGCTTTAAATATCATACGACATAGCCTGCCCAGGGAGACCCTAGCAAGAACATCATGTAAGTGAAGAACATCCTGCAGTGCACCCACTTCAATTGACAACCAATATCACTAAAGGTTTGATAGGTAGATGTTTAATATCAAACTAGGTGAAAAGAAAAAGTCTAAACATGGTCATCTGCAAATGGATGTTTAATGATGTCTGCAGAACAATAGCTAATGAAACTAATTTAGTTATCATCATTATTTTAAAAACATGAAGAACGTGAAGGCATATTGGAAATAACCATTTAGGTATATTACTACTTTGTGTATAGAGAACAAGGGAAAAGTTATAAAATCCTATAGGTACATATATCCTACAACAATTGGAGAAAGCATAAAAAAGTGCATGGCTTTTGTTTTACGCTCTTTTGTGCACGTTATTTTGTGTGAAACTGTGAGTTTTGCATTTTTACTATCTATTAACTGTACCATGCCTAATCAAAGTTCAATTCTATTTTTTGCGGACTCTATGCAACTTCCCAAGTTTAAACAACTTCTAGATTGTCAAAAAATATACATTTAAAATTTACAAAAAATATGATATTAACGCTTAGATATACTCAAATTCAATAAATTATTCCTTTCAAAAAATATTAAAGTTGACTAGTAGGTTTTGTTGGAAGCATAGTAATGAAATATTAATTTTAAAGCGTGAAAAAACATAAGTTGTGCATTTTTTATTACAAATATATTTTTGATAGTGGAAATTTGGTTCCGCCCATTATTTTCAGATTTGATACGAAATCTTTGCATGCCTGAGATTTAAACTTTTGCCTATTTATGATAATAATAAGGACTATGCTTTGACTTCAATTTATATACATTTTCCTAAGCACTTACGTATACATGATTGTATATTTTTTTCCCTTTTACATAGCCTATCCTACGAGTTCTACTAGTAAGAACCATGTGATAAACAGAGGTTATTTCGCTAGTCATCTAGTTTCTTTCTGTGTCCATTATTGAATATTTTGTATCTACCTTTCTATGTTAATTTTTTGACAGTGTTTACTAAGACATTTAAATGGAAGTGAAGAGGCTTCTAAATTAAAATGCTTTATGATGATATTTTTGTCCTTTTCCCTTTCACTACAATATATATATATATTCATGTGCGTGTGTGCTTGTGTGTTTTGATCATCTATGCCTCGTCCCGTGCTCTCTTTTAACAACTTATACTAAAATATAACTTAAATCTATAATTTTAAACTAAATGATTTTAAATCTATCAACATATTTGTCCTAAAATACTTTTTTTAAAATGAATATAATTTTAAATTATTCAAATGAAAAGTCCAAAAACATTTCATTATTTCTCACTTATTATATCATGATTTTATACTATTTGAATTATATACATTTTATTATATTTAAACAACCCATGAAACAAGAAATCAATAAAATGATAATTTATACATAAACTTGAAACTAGATATTGTAATTGTATGCTATTCATTCAGAACTTTTAACTTATGAAGTTTTGAATTTTATTTATAGAAATCCTACTACGTACATTTACAAACATGTATACACAAAAATATCAAATCAGCGATCTACCTAAAATTATAATCTTACAATATATATAACCACAACTAAAATAGTAGTCTTGATTATTAGGGTCCTTATGGAACTTTTGTCAGTATATATAAAGGTTACGCTTATGCTGAAACTTTGCAATATATTAATCAACATATTTTCAATCATGTAAATACAACTATTCAGTTACTTTTTACATTGAAATGTACCTTAATAAATAATTAAAGAAATAACCACTCTACAATCACTTCTTCGACATACTACTAAATTGTGGAATGCAATAAAACAATGACAAAATCCTAGAATCTATGTCAATTTTTTAGGCCAGCCAGTACTACTGCCAATAGATAAAAGCATAGTGGTCCCATATTTAACCACATCTTGTCCCTTAAGCCTTAAATCCTTTCATCAAAATCACCTGATTAAACAAATTTGACACAAGCAATTTTGACAGTATCAACAACTTCTCCTCAAGAAAAAATCTTACAAAATCCTCCTTCATCAATGGCACCTCAAATTAATTCCTATCATGCTTCAATACATTCTCTTTCTGGCTAGTATAAGAACCATGCTCTATACAAGTAGTAAACTAATTATTGGTTTGGTAAGTTTTCACATATGTGTGCTATTAATTGTAATGATCCATAATTTTCAATAATTAAAAATAGTTAATTTAATAAGATTTTGTGATTTAGTACTGGGAGAAAAGAAAATTTGTGACTTATTAATGAAATATTAACTAGAATGAAATGTAACAATGTAAATTTAAGTTAATTATTAATAATTTTAATGAAATTCCAATTAATTGAAATGATTTAAATGTTATACTTGGTTATAAATTTAACATAAGGAAATAAATGTAAATGTTGTATTAATTAATGGTAATTGAATAAAGTTAGTGTTATGTAAGTTTCTATAACATTTGTTTGTAAATAATAAAACCATAAATGTGATTAAATTAAGTAAAAGATTACCATTATGTTATGTTACTTATTTATTTAAGCTGTTGAATTAAATTGGAAATCAATTGAAATTAAATGTAATTTAAATATTACATTAATGGGAATTAAGATGAAATTGGAGAATATTAATGTAATAAGGTAGAAATAAAGGTTAATTATATCCCCAAGAGGACAATTGATTGGATAATAAGATTGAAATCAAATTAAATCAATTTATTGGAATTAAATTTTAATTAATTGGATTTAATTACAGTTGAAATTGAACACTAAATTGATGTGTGAATTTGATTTAAATTATTGTACATGTCCAAGCAATGAAAATTTCTACTTATTAAATTTGAAATTGAAAAGTGATAACTAATTTAATAATAATTTATTTAATTAACGTGAAAATAGCCATTTTGGCAACTGTCTCGGATTTCGAAGAAACTAGTTTCATCAGATCCGTAATAGTGAATTTTTGTAGGATTTCAAGTTTCGTGGTGATCGGACTTGTCGTTTGATCGTACAAACTAGAAACGCATAGAAATCAACTCAATTGAAATCAATTTAAATAAGCTGATTTTGAAAGCTAAATTTTATATACTTTTGAATTTGGATTTGAAATTTGTTCCATTGTATTCATAATTATTGAAAACATATATTTTGATATATTGGACCATATATTTTCGCTTCGAAGACCGAATGGGGTTTTGGGTCGCGTAATCGGTTCGATCTATCCATTCATCCTTACTTATCCTTGTCTATATAATAGACTTCTATTTCAAACCCTAGCAGTCTTTCAGTTTCTATTGTACGTACGTAAACTTATGTATGTTCCTATCTCCTCTCTCCTATTGCTGAAACAAATTTCTAAAATTAAAAAACCCTAAATTCAATTTCAAAACCCATATCGAAAATCAAACTCCTTTAAACCCTAAATATTATAAATCATTTCGATGCTCTCGACGAGTGTAATCCATAGATGCGATTCGTTTCTCGAATCAAATCACCGTTTGTCCAAAAATAGTCGAATTAATTTTGGTCATCCATTCGAAGTTTGACGATCCAACGGTGAATCGTCGTTCGATGGACGATCTGGAGGCGGCGTTGGGAAGGTGGTTACGAATAGGTTCGATCAATGTCGTTTGCTCGCATTATTGGTTGGTGGATTTGCCAGAAATGGCCAGCTAAGGCGGCGGCGATGCGCGAGGCGTTCTGGCACATTTTAGGATCGTGCACGTTGCCGAAGTGGGCGGTTCGTCGAGGTGGCGGCTGCGAAGGTCTCTGATCGGGGTGCAGCCGATGGTAGCTGGCTGCATTGGCCATGAAATATCGATGGCTGTTGATGATGTTCGATTGCGTGAAGGAAGATAGGCAAATTTATAGGTGATGTGGCTATTCTTTATGTTTTGCTTACTTTAATTTTATTTAAATTTCAATTTCAATTGTTCTAATCGTCATAACTTTTACATACGAGCTCGGATTTGGACGTGGTTTCTTCCATTACGACCGTATCAAAATTTTGGACGATAAGGAATTTGTTTGGTAGAATTTTGAGACTATTTGAATTTTGGGCCTAACTTGGATTTTAATTCGATTTAAAATCGAAGGTGAGTGTTTCAACCTACTCACAACTACTAGATTATCTTATGTTAGTTAAATTAAATTTATGATGTGACTAGATATTTATTGATAAACATTTGGTATGTTTAAACTGTCGTTCTAGTTAATTTGATTGTTATTGCATTTAATCGTCGTTTAATTCAATATTTAATTGTCAATTTAATACCTGTTGATGATGATCAGTTATCAATTGATATTTATTGCTTGATTTGGATGATGATTGTGATAGATGTTTGATTGTTAATGTTGGATGACTGTATGTTGTATTTTTATATTGTTATAACATTGCAAGTTCCCTATGGGTTGAAATGATACATACCCGAACGATCTATAGATTAGGGAAAAATCATTATGGGTGGAAATGATAGACTCGAGCGACTTTATGGATTTAATTTAATTCAGGATTGCAGTTTGAAATGATATGTAACCATAAAAATTTAAATTGTGGATTGAAATGATAAATATCCGTATCATTTGACCATATGGAGAAAATTATATAAGGACACCAGATTGGTTAAATTAAATGATTTTTAATTCTTCAAATTTTGGAATTCAATTAACTGGCATTTTGAAATAGAAATTGATTTATATAAACCGAATTATTTCGATAATCCAAGCGTTAATGCTGAAATTGAAATTTATTTAATGAGTTGTTCAAAGGGTTTAAATTGGAATTTCAAAGTTGAAGTGTTAATATAAATATATTTATCGGAACTGAGTTAATGAAAATTTTTAGATATAACTTTGAAATCTATTTTAAACTAATTTAAATATTTTAATTAAATTAACTATTTTTACCAAATTTAAAACTATTTTAATTTATTTTAATCTATTATAACCAATTTAATCAAATTTAATCTATTTTACCAATTTTAAACTAATTAAATTTATTTAATCTCTTTTAAATCTATTTAATATAATTTAAATCTATTTAATATAATTCAAATCTATTTAATATAATTTAAATCTATTTAATATAATTTAAATCTATTTAATGTATCTTAAATTTATTAATCTAATTTAAATCTATTTAATATAATTTAAATCTATTTAATCTATTTTAAATTTATTTAATTTATCTTAAATCTATTTAATATAATTTTAAATCTATTTAATATAATTTTAAATTTATTTAATCTATTTTAAGGCTATTTAAATCATTTTAAATCTAACTAAATCAAATCTAAATCTATTTAAACTATTTTACTATTCAAACTATTTTTATCTATTTTAAACTATTTCTAAAACTATTTACGACTATCTAAACAATTTTCTAAAATTTCAGACTGTGTAAAATTGAAGTATTTATATTTAAATCCTTGATGATGATACAACCTAAGTTGGAATTTCGAATTGATACCTTTTTATGAAATGACATATTTGAGGTAAATATGATGATCTTGGAACGAGGATTTAATTAAACTATCTTATCGATAAATTCAAAAGTGAATATGATTTTGGGAAGTGAATTTTGGAAGTGAATATAATTCGGAAGTGATGTAGTTTTGAGAATATGATATTTTGATATCAATTATGAATGGTTTGGAAAATGTAAAAGAAGCATCTGGTGTGTAATAAGCGTTTGGTTGTTAAAGAGACCGATATCGGATGTTGTCATAGTTTCTGCCAATATCAAAAACCACTTTAACAACTGTGTAGTGGTGGAGATTCGAGAAATGAAGTAGGATGGTTGGTGTATGATTCTCTATGAGGTATTTACATGACCTTGACTCCTGTGAGTCAGCTTAGATGTGACTAAAACAGAAGTCATGCTGGGCCAAGTGAGGTCGCAGCTCGGATCAGACACATTTCTTCGATACTATATTATGACGTTGTGATGATTTAGTGGATAACCCTTGATTTTGATTTGGGAGCGTGTTCCGAGGTGGGCGATAGTAGTTGTTATGCATTACCACCAGTTCGGATCCGTAATTGGTATATCTACCCTGGCATTGTCTCGAGTGCCGTGTCACATGCCCTATCGCGTCTTCTACGAGTTTTTTTGTACCATACTTATGGGGTACCCTCTTGGTAAACCTCACGGAGGGGCTTACAGTACTGTACAGACTATGGGAATATATAAAATGTGTTAAGGAGGATATGGATAAAACCTTAACGCTATTTTAATACTTTACTTTACTATAGACACTATTATAATAACGTATTGTATTGCATAGTAGATAGTTTAATGGATCCTTGTGAGATGGAAATCCCAAACATCTCTTAAGTTATTACACTCACGGGAGACACTAGGTAGGAGATGTAAAACACCGTAAACATCTCTGACGCTGTCATACTCATATATATTTACTATTGATTTAATTTCCTTAAAATCTTTCAGTTCGGACTCGAATGTTTTGTCTTTTCAATTCGCTCGGGTCGGCTTGAGCTTTTCAGTTTATCGAAGACTGCTTTCCCGAAGATAAGAACGAAGATTTTGTACTATTATTATTTAGTATATTTATTCCATTACATCGTGTCCTTCCGCTGCATTTATTTATTATTTATTCTTAGTATGTAACTCCGATCTGCATTATAAAAGTATAGTCGATGTTATTTGTAAACAGCTTCATTAACTGTTTATTTGATTATTATATTTTGTCATTCCACTATGAGATTTTGTATTTGTTTTATTTATTTCCATGCTTTTTCTTATTTACCCTATAACAATCTGCCCTTTTGAGTTGTAACGATCCTGAATTTTGAACAATTTAAATTAAAAATATTTAATTAATTTTAAATATTTGAATGATGGTTTAAATTGAATTTCCAATATAACTATGAATTTGGCGATTAAATTTTAGAATTTAATCTATTTAAAGTTGAATAAAAATTTGAATTTAACTTTGGAGTTGAAATTGAATATTAAATTTGTAATCGAAATTCGAACTAATGACTTAGAAGAAAAATAATTTGGATTTAAATTTGAATTGGGATTTATGAAAGATGTAAATATCTTTGAAATATGGATTACTTTGTAAACATGAAACAAGACAAAGTAGCAATTAATACAAGATCTCTAGTACACAACACTTTATCTCATCAGCCGAAATGATATGCATAAGCTTTTGAATAAGAAACAAAAAAATTTATAAAGCATTGTACCTTGGTATTAAATGCAGCCACCCTACAAGATAAAAAAAAATGGATTGCAAAAATCTTTGGTTCACATTTCTATCATCTCAGCCGAAGTAAAAGATTGCAAAATCTCTAGTACACTGCTATGTATCCTCTCTCTGCAAAATCGCGTACCTTCAGCCACCCTGCTCTGTACGTTTGCCATCGCGTACGCCGTCTCTTCTTTTTATTTTCGCCCTTCCTCCATCCCTTCAGATTTCATACGAAAGAAAAAAAAACAAAAATGGCTGTCGTTCCTTAATTCTCGTTCGTTCCTCTCTACTCAAATCTTCGTTCGTCCTTCTTCCAAAATTAGGGTTGTGAATATTGGGGCTGTCGACCTCAATATTTCGATTTAACGAGTGGTTTTCGTTCGCCTTCACTTCGATTCAGCTGCAAATTGGCTTCGATCTGCTCTTCGTTCTAAGGTGAGAAATTCTCACATCTAATTCATCTCTAAAATGGTATTTCTGCAAATTTTCTGAATTTGTTTTATTGTTAGAAAAAAAATTGATCTTGAAAAATAAAAAGTATTTTTAAAAATTAGTATATATGAGTTTGATTCATGTTTATGCCGTGTTCAGTTGCTTTTCTTGGCTTGCATTGCATTGGTACACTGATTTCATTTGCAGTTTGATTTGTTGCACCTTGTACTGGCTCCCTTGTATTCAAGTGGGGGTTGCAGTCTTGTTTGCAGTTGCCTTTGTATTCAAGTGAAGGATTCAGTTTTATTTTTGGATGAAGTTTTGCCTATTTTCATATTTTGTTAGTTGAGATGTTGGCATATAGCCTCGGGTAACTCGAGAATTTACTCATGGATTTAAAGTATTTAGCCCGAAGTTTTTCTGTTGCTAGTTATGTGATGCTATGTAGTTCGAACCTGAACTTTTATTTTTGGAAACTGAAAGCAAAGCGTAAGTCTCATGTCAATGTTAACTAAGTTTAACCCAAGATTAAAAGTGATTTCCAGTTAGCTTTGAAAAAAAAACCTGGTTTTGGGAAAAACATGTTTTTAAATTGAGTTGTTTTAAATAACTCAGAAATGATAAGTAAAAGAAGTGGTCTGTGAATTGAATTTAAATGGAACCTGTAACTGTTGCAGATTTCTAAATTAAAATGTAAAAGTTGAAAGCAAGTATGGAAAACAGATATTTAAATCAAAGATTTAAGTTTGAATTCAAGTGAATTTTCGAATCCTGAATTTTTTTTTAAAAAAAAGATTTTGAAATTTAAAGCAAGTTTTAAACTAAGACTTAATTACAAGGCACTGTTGTCGCTTTCTCTTGACATTTTGGAACATGAACTGTGGTATTCATGGGGTGGCTGCGGTTATATTTTTTTTTGGTTGCAGTTTGCCTTGTATTCATTTATGTAATTGTTCTTCTGGCTTTGCATCTGTTGATGTGCACTTTTGTTATTTATGGGTCTGCACTTGTGTGTAGTGTGTCAATGCGTGCATGTCCCCTGTCCCTGCTTTGCCGCTGTAATTCATTTGCTGTGTTGGTTATTCATTTGACTTTGTTGAGTTTTCCTCTGTGTCACTGACCCGGAGCCTGTAGTGATTTTTGCCACTGACTTGAGTTTGATTTGTACTTCATGCTAGTATGTTTCACCTGCCTGTACCCAGGGTTGGACTGTTTTCCAGTTTGTATGAGATTATGGCCATGGCTTGTGAAATACATTGTGCCAGTTACACTGCCTGTTTTCATATTTTGCCTGAGTTCACCTCGTCCTTGAACATTGCATTTTTCCCTGTTGATTCATTACTGATCACATGCTTCCAGAATATGGCCCTCATTTTACTAGTTGCTTTGACTTTGTACACCCTATATTTATCATGTTGCCTTGAATTTAGTCATGCATCTATGCTTGTTAGTTGATTACGTGTGTCCCTGCCCTGATGTCTTGGAAAATTGACCGTACATATTGCCTTTATGTTGTTTTGAAATGGACATACACCCATGCGTATTGGCGAGGCAGTGCACGCGTGCGTGTACTGCAGCCAATCAGTTTTGATTTTCTTTTTTTTAAGTAACTTTTCAATTATTTGAATTGATTTAATTTAAACTGATGAATTTGTTGTAAACTGCCGTTTAGGCAAATTTGATGTTTTTCTAAATCATCTTCATTAATAATCCTTCTATCCATCTTCGTTGATAATTTAAATCTGTTGATTTATTGTTTTAACACTGCTAAGTGTTATATTTACCGTTATCCGATTTCTTTGTTAAAAGGATCGGATAGGTGAATTTATCTTTGACTGTCGTCTAATGGCTATTTAATTATTATTGCCTCTATGCACTAATAACTGAGTTTGAATTAGACTGACCCGTGTATTATATTCTTTTGAATGTAATACTCGGGTCAGACCGAGTATTTTTACAGCTTGAAGATTTTCAGGCAGCGAAGTTAGAGAGAGGGGGATTATCGCATCACTAAAGTTTTTCAAGAGATTTTTCTTGTACTTAATAAAAGATATATGTATATTCCGCTGTATTTAAATGTAATTCATTGTATAACTCTAATATTTGTATATAAAAGAAAAGTTCTTTTTATGGGAAATATGATTATTATTCTGTGATTCTGTAGCTGATTCTGTTTAAATGTTATAAACTAAATAACAATCCGTCATTTTGAACGTTTCTAGTTGGTTTAATTACCGACTAGAGGCGGTCAGAGCGGTGGGTCATTACAAAAGGCTCTGATACCACTTTTGTAACGACCCGCCGCTCTGACTGCCTCTAGTCGGTAATTAAACCAACTAGAAACGTTCAAAATGACGGATTGTTATTTAGTTTATAACATTTAAACAGAATCAGCTACAGAATCACAGAATAATAATCATATTTCCCATAAAAAGAACTTTTCTTTTATATACAAATATCAGAGTTATACAATGAATTACATTTAAATACAGCGGAATATACATATATCTTTTATTAAGTACAAGAAAAATCTCTTGAAAAACTTTAGTGATGCGATAATCCCCCTCTCTCTAACTTCGCTGCCTGAAAATCTTCAAGCTGTAAAAATACTCGGTCTGACCCGAGTATTACATTCAAAAGAAAATAATACACGGGTCAGTCTAATTCAAACTCAGTTATTAGTGCATAGAGGCAATAATATTTAAATAGCAATTAGACGACAGTCAAAGATAAATTCACCTATCCGATCCTTTTAACGAAGAAATCGGATAACGGTAAATATAGCACTTAGCAGTGTTAAAACAATAAATCAGCAGATTTAAATTATCAACGAAGATGGATAGAAGGATTATTAATGAAGATGATTTAGAAAAACATCAAATTTGCCTAAACGGCAGTTTACAACAAATTCATCAGTTTAAATCAAATCAATTCAAATAATTGAAAAGTTACTTAAAAAAAAGAAAATCAAAACTGATTGGCTGCAGTACACGCACGCGTGCACTGCCTCGCCAATACGCATGGGTGTATGTCCATTTCAAAACAACATAAAGGCAATATGTACGGTCAATTTTCCAAGACATCAGGGCAGGGACACACGTAATCAACTAACAAGCATAGATGCATGACTAAATTCAAGGCAACATGATAAATATAGGGTGTACAAAATCAAAGCAACTAGTAAAATGAGGGCCATATTCTGGAAGCATGTGATCAGTAATGAATCAACAGGGAAAAATGCAATGTTCAAGGACGAGGTGAACTCAGGCAAAATATGAAAACAGGCAGTGTAACTGGCACAATGTATTTCACAAGCCATGGCCATAGTCTCATACAAACTGGAAAACAGTCCAACCCTGGGTACAGGCAGGTGAAACATACTAGCATGAAGTACAAATCAAACTCAAGTCAATGGCAAAAATCACTACAGGCTCCGGGTCAGTGACACAGAGGAAAACTCAACAAAGTCAAATGAATAACCAACATAGCAAATGAATTACAGCGGCAAAGCAGGGACAGGGGACATGCACGCATTGACACACTACACACAAGTGCAGACCCACAAATAACAAAAGTGCACATCAACAGATGCAAAGCCAGAAGAACAATTACATAAATGAATACAAGGCAAACTGCAACCAAAAAAAAATATAACTGCAGCCACCCCATGAATACCACAGTTCATGTTCCAAAATGTCAAGAGAAAGTGACAACGGTGCCTTGTAATTAAGTCTTAGTTTAAAACTTGCTTTAAATTTCAAAATCTTTTTTTTAAAAAAAAAATTCAGGATTCGAAAATTCACTTGAATTCAAACTTAAATCTTTGATTTAAATATCTGTTTTCCATACTTGCTTTCAACTTTTACATTTTAATTTAGAAATCTGCAACAGTTACAGGTTCCATTTAAATTCAATTCACAAACCACTTCTTTTACTTATCATGTAACGATCCCGGATTTAAATTGAGTATGAATTGATAATTAATTTATTTCTGAATAAAATTGTGAAGTAATTGGTAATTAATATAAATTTTAATGTAAATTTTGAATTAATCGAGAATTAAATTGGATATGATGTTAAACAAAATATTTAAATAGATTTTTAATTATATAAAATTGAAATGAACATATCAAATAATTCTAGAATTTTAAAACTATAAAAAAAAAATATAAACTATTGAAATAAATATATAAACAAATACAAAACAATTTGTACGTAAGATAAATAAATACTTAAGTTAGAAATAGAAATTAGATGGACATAAGACAAAATATATAGTTATGTAATAATATAAGTAAACCCATAAATAAGATTTTAACAACATATTAACTATAGAAATTTATATATATTTTTAAGCAATAAGACATACAAGACTATTATATGTTTAGGTTGGGAATAGAAAAATAAATATAAATAAGCTATATTGTAGAATATAAAGCAAAACAATATGACTAGAGTAAAGAAGAAAAAAAAAAGAAGCATGAAGACAATACAATATATTTCAAGTGTATATCAACAGTGTGGAAACAAAAATATCTAAGTATCAAAATCAAAGCCTGTAAAAGTGTTTATGCACAAGTAAACAAAGAAAAAAATATATGTAGAAAGTACAAAAAAAAAAAAGAACAAACAAACTGTACATACGTATTAACAAATAGCATAGGTTGTAAATCAAATAGAACAAGCATGTAATGCCATCTTCTCAGCATGTACAAAGATCAAATCAGCCGAACAAGCATTGTTTGGTCAACAAAATATAAAAAAAAATAAACAAAGAAAAATAATCTGATTTAAAAAGAAAGTAAGCCTATACAAAATAAAATATACAAAATCTTGTACCTGATATTGTACAAAACTGTTTCCACATATTTATATACATCCATATTAGTAGTTGTTCATTCAAAACAAAACTTAACTAGGCCAGTAAAAAGAAATTCAAAACTGAGAACCCAAAGCAAAAGTTGAGCCTGAAACAACTTCAACTTGAAAGCAGATGTGGATTGAAGTCTGCAACCTGTTTGAAGCTTTAAACAAATTCAAAACTATCAAAGAAAATAAAATGCCTGTCTCTATTCTTCTTCTCAGACTTGTGAGTAAACTCCTACCTAAACATACTCTATTTTGTTTGTTTATGGATGTTGTAAGTAAACAAATTTAAGTCCAACTGAATATATAATTCATTTGATGATATTAAAGTCTGGATTTGAAGTTGTTTTGTATATAGGTATATATATACACATGAAATCTCCTCTATGCATAACATTTTCTTTCTTTCTGTGAATGCCTGTATATGTTGAACCCTCTCTGTTTCTAGCTTCAGAACATCATGCTCGATCAAAAAATTCCAAATATTAAATCACTTGATCATGGTTAGACGTTGATTTCTAAACAAAACATGTGTATTTAAGTATGAAATAAAATTTAAAAATAGTTTCAAGGAAACTAAAGGATATACAGTATGAACAAATTCGTTTTTACAGAGAAAATCCAAATGCTGATCAAATTCGAGTATAATGATTTACAAATTCAATTATATAACTCGAATCTACATTCAAAGATAGGAATTTTAAAACGAATTTGAGGATTTTTAGCTAAGCATTCTAGGAGCAGTTCATAGTTGAACAATTCTTGCATTTTAACCATTTCCTGGGGATCAAATCGATTTTAAATGATATGGTTGTGCCGGAAGCAAGTTTGAACATGGAGGATATCAGGAAAATTGTTGAATAAAATTTCTAATTCACGAATTGGTTGAACGAATCGAAGATAGGGTTTAAGCGGCGAGCTGAGTCGAGTCTGGGAATGTGATCGCCGCTCCGCCTGTAGATCACCGGACTTCGTCACTCCGGTGCCAGTCGCGGCGTCCCACGTCAATGAAGCTTCAGTCAAGTTTGCGTGGCCTCTGATGGCCATGGGAGGTGGCGCGAGTGGATTTCCTGGGGATGAGGCGTTTTTGGATCGGCTGTAGTTTTCGTGCAAATGGCTACATTTTGGTTTCGAGCCGATTCCTTCAATTTGATGTTTAAATTCGAGTGTATATGAGATTTCTGACTTGTTGAGGGTGGTGGCGGCCACCAGAACGACGGCGTGACTTTGTGTATGTGCACGAGATCGTCTCCGTGTCAGCAAAGTCGAGCCTGGGAAGAGCTCGAGGGGATGCTCGAGTCGAAGTGAAATCGTCTCGGGCTATAGCACGCGAGCACGAAAAATTTTCTTACCTGATGCTTGCGTTCGAAAATTTAAATCAACTTGCTGAAAAGAAAAAAAAAAGAAGAAGAAGAGAAGTGAGAAAGGAGGGAACTCGAGAAAATAGGTAAATCACTTGGGTCTTAACTCGAGTTACCAAAGTTTTTGCTCGGATATAGTTTTGGTTAAACTTGAAAATTTTAAAGTTATAACAGCTTTTGTTTAAATACAAAATTAAGTTTATTATGGCAAAGTAATTAAGTGAAAGGGAATTGGAAACAGTGTTTTAAACATATTGTGAATAATACTTAAATTATAAATATGATTGAACTTTACTTTAAGTAGTGAAGTTAATAATTTCTATTTCATTAACGAATGAATTTTCTATAGTAAATCGATTTATAATTAATAATGGTTAATATGAGAAAATTTCTTTAAAAAAAAAGGGAATTAAAGAAACTAAATAGTTAATGAAATCATTAACTAAGATTATCTGAACAATTAATTAATGTGATAAAAATTTTAACCATAAATTAGATTAATAAATTTAATGATAATAAATTGTGAAACTACTAAGTATAATTACTTAATGATAGAAATTATGGAATTGATTTATTTAGCATAATTAATTTAGTTATATTGATTTATTCAAAACTTAAATTTCTTAAGTTAATTAATTCAGAATAATCACTTGATAATTTTGAAAATATAATTACTTATAGAAGTAATTAATAGATAATTAATGAATGTAATCAATTAAATGATGATTTGAAATTTTAGTAAATTATTTGTTAATAAATTTAAAGTATTAATTAATAATGTGATTTATTAAGATTAACTTAATAATTTAAAGATTAATTGATTCATTAATTAAGAATGATAGTTAAAAATTAAGGGTTAACTAATAAATTGTGAAAGGGAATTTATTTCAGATAATTTGTAATTAAATTATGATAATTAACCCGGATTAATAATTGATACATCCGATTTAAATTAATTATTTGATTAATAAATTCAATTGTGAATGTTTGGACTTGGCTGAATAATAGTTTGTTTGATACCCCTGATATGTGACACTTTGTTTTGAGCTGTGTGACTTATTTATCTGTAATTTATTATCTGTGAATCTGTGAATAGACGATAAGCGTTATAGTTTATATCGCTTATCAACTATATTTCTGTATTCTGATCTGTGATGATTGTATGATGTTGCACTATTGTGTTAAACCCCTGGACCACACCATACACACACAATTATGGATTTCACGAGGAAATCGATTAAGTCACAGATTTTTGGAAATAGTTTTGAATTTGAATTTTAAAATTCAAATGTTTTGGAAATGGATTGGGTTTAAAGTGAAAAGCTTTTGAAATGGAATTTCATAGATGAAATTTATTTTGAATAACTCGATAAAATGTGAAGTTGAGTAATTTGATTTGAACTTAAATTCAAGAGTTGAAATTGAATTCTATGATTTAAAACTAGGGATTAAAAATGTTATACCAGTTATATATGGGTTAAACTATTTTAAAAATATTTATTTGGGGATGTGAATAGAATTCAAGGGCTTTAACTCGTGTAAATATAATTGGATTTTTCCTAAAACGAAAACTGTTTGTTTTCAAATAATAAAAGCTTTCACATGAGAAATGAACGTTCAATTTGTGTTAAAAAGAATTTCAAGTTTGAGAATGAAGATAATTTCCAAGTTATGAAAATGATTTTTGAAAGCTATAAGTTGAATCTTTGATTTAAAGATTCAACAAGTTAATCGAATTTTGAAAGCTATGAGTTAAATCTTTGATTTAAAGATTTAATGAGTTAATCCAATTGGGATGGAAATTGTTTTAAAGTCTATAAATTGATCTTTGTGAAATAAATCTTTTTTTGTAATATAAAGATTTGAAATGGTAATTGGTTTAAACCATTTGAAGAAAAGTTTGGATTTTAAGTTGTGACTTAATTGAAATCCCAATATCCATATGTTTTTTTTTGAAATACTGCGCTCACTGTTCGGTTTAGCCGGGAGAGGACCTTTGTGTCATATATCCCATTCCGAATATGTGATATGTCGTTATGGATAGCATTTGAAGACCGGTGTTGAAGACCGGATATTTTTGAAAGCGAAGGGACAACTCGTCGAATGTCTTTGCATCGACTGGTCCCCGGTATAGAGACTCCATATGTGATGGGAAGTCCGAACGTGATTAGTGAATATCCGGATTGCAAGGACTTCTTTGTAAGTGCCTTCGGTTCTGTTCGAGCCCGGGACAGACTTGTATGGATTGTATGTCTGACATTACAAGTTGAGATATAAAGCCGATTTCTTTCAAATATATTTCTGTTGGTGGCGGAGAATTTATTCTCTTAGCTTAACACCCTTCTCTGAGACGTACGAACTCAGAGGTTATATAGTTGAAGTTATCAGCGATATATTCCCAATCTTGGTAATGTGACATACTGAGTGTTGCTGTAAATGATCATTGTGTTGATTATTTGTGATAGGATCATTTGTTTGATCGTCTATCTTGGTGATCATTTCTATGATCATTTGTTGACCCAAAGCACGGCTTTTTGTATAAAGTGTGTTTTTGTGGACGTGACTTCGTGGAGCCTCACACCCCGTGAATGGTCAAAACAGGAAAGAAGCAGCAAGGTTATGAGGGGTAGCGCCCTTTATGATATGTGCATTTCCTTCTGGAAAAGGGTGGTATCATGGTATGGAGCCCAGATACTTACTCATGTTGAAAACACTTTGTTATGATTGTGTGAATTGATTGCGAGCGCTCGGTGAAAAGGTCCCAAAGGACCGGGGGATGGCATATTCGGTCAGTTGTTACTCAGTTAGGGGTAACCCGGCCTTGTGTTGGTAGAGATCCGGTTTGGTTCTCGGGGATGTCCATCCAGAGGCATTCTCATGTGGCAATGGGAAGTTCCTTGGCCTGATCATTCGTTGGAAATCCAAAGAAACAATACCTGACTTGTACGGTATTAGTTGTAGAACCTATCATTCACTTATGGTGGCGCCCCACTGTTTGGATGGTAGCTATAGTAGGCATACGATAATGGTCGTATGTTGGCTAAGATTTATATTCTACTTTCGAAATGAATTTTTTTTCTACACTATGCACTAGTAATAATATAAAATGTTCTTTTAAATGCGTATCAAGCATCTTTGACTATCATAAGGAGAAATCTCCTCCGATTCTGCGTTTGCATTGTGTGTGTGTGCGGGAGGCCTTATGGTAGTCTCATTTTTAAAAGCATTGCGAATTGACTTTAAAGATATTCCTCTATTTTGATTTTAAAGATAAATAAACTGTTTTGAGTTCTCACACCAGTCACATGACTGACTCGGAGTTTATTGTTTTCCTTCCTAAACTCTGGGTGCCCACCAATTTTCTCACGGGCAGTCAAGAGTAAGGTTTATCAGGATATTCTGGATATTCTGGAGTTGCTGGAGGCAAGCTGGATGGCATGGCGTATTACTAGTATATAGTATTTCTTTTTCCGCTGCACTGTTTGTTGTTGTTGTACACTCTGATGATATGATGTAATGAAATGTATGAAATGTAATAACTGATATAGTTCTTTGTTTAAAGATTATTCATTTATTTATTATATGTTGTTCCGCTGCGAATTGTGAGATTATGTTGTTGTTCAGTTATTTTCTATTCTTTGTTGTTTCTTTTCTGTTCCGTTCTATTTTCTATCTTCCATTATCTCTTCTCTATTCTCTTTTTCTTCTGAATTAAATTTTTCTATTCTCTTTTCCCTCTTATCTCTCCATTTTCTACTATCTTCTTTTCTTTCTTCCTCTTTTCTTTTTCTTAAACACATAACTATTCGGTTTTTCGGCAACGAAAAATCTGGTACGTTACATTTTGGTATCAGAGCATATGGTTAAGCGACAACCATGGTTCTGTTGGGTATTACTCATTAGAGATAGAGTCAGCAGTACTCTAGAATGAGTTTGAGTGTAATAATAGATATGAGCGCGTATTTGTTAGTGAATATAAAAAAAAAATTTGTTTTTGAATCGGGTAAATAAGATAATTTTGCCCAAAACTATTTTTTGAATAGAAAAGAAATGATTTTCTATGAATTATTATAGTATATTAAATAAAATAAAATGGATTAAATTCAAGTAAACTAACTTGATAAATTATTAATTCATGGACTAATGAATTGGAATTTGAATTGGTTAAATTAAAGTTTAGTCGTAAGCTAAATTTAAAGATAAATTTGAAATTGTGTATAAATTCAAGTATGTAAAAGAAATAAATTGAAATTTCCTTTGTTAGTAATTCAGTAAATTTGAGATGAATTGAATATGAAAATGTGAAATTGAATAAGAATGCATATGTAACTTCAATAGTGAAGTAAAAAAAATGTATAAGAAGCATATATTGAAAATTTTGAATAAATTGGAAATTCTGTATAAATGGGAAATTTGAAATTGAAATTTAAATAAATTGGAAATTTTAAATTGAATTAAAATTGATTAATAAAATATGAAGGATAATTTGAATAGTATCGATAAAACGATTTTGTTTAAAACCAAATTTGAAATTCTATTTTAATTTCTTAGGTCTGATATGTTCTACGAATGGTTAGTTATCCCTTCGAACTAGCCAGTGCCCTTGCATATTTCGTAGATCTAGATAACCCGAGTATCTTGTGAAGTGTTAAATGGATTCATTCTTGTATCTATTGTTGATATTCTGATTGGTAAGCCAAATGCAGAATTGATATCCAGTTTGATCTAAAAAAAAAAATTTCTCTATCTTTCATCTATCTTCGTCATCTCTCTCTGGCGAATTTCGAGGACGAAATTCTTTTTAAGGGGGGAAGTCTGTAACGATCCCGGATTTAAATTGAGTATGAATTGATAATTAATTTATTTCTGAATAAAATTGTGAATTAATTGGTAATTAATATAAATTTTAATGTAAATTTTGAATTAATCGAGAATTAAATTGGATAGATGTTAAACAAAATATTTAAATAGATTTTTAATTATATAAAATTGAAATGAACATATCAAATAATTCTAGAATTTTAAAACTATAAAAAAAAAATATAAACTATTGAAATAAATATATAAACAAATACAAAACAATTTGTACGTAAGATAAATAAATACTTAAGTTAGAAATAGAAATTAGATGGACATAAGACAAAATATATAGTTATGTAATAATATAAGTAAACCCATAAATAAGATTTTAACAACATATTAACTATAGAAATTTATATATATTTTTAAGTAATAAGACATACAATACTATTAAATGTTTAGGTTGGGAATAGAAAAATAAATATAAATAAGCTATATTGTAGAATATAAAGCAAAACAATATGACTAAAGTAAAGAAGAAAAAAAAAAGCATGAAGACAATACAATATATTTCAAGTGTATATCAACAGTGTGGAAACAAAAATATCTAAGTATCAAAATCAAAGCCTGCAAAAGTGTTTATGCACAAGTAAACAAAGAAAAAAAAATATGTAGAAAGTACAAAAAAAAAAGAACAAACAAACTGTACATACGTATTAACAAATAGCATAGGTTGTAAATCAAATAGAACAAGCATGTAATGCCATCTTCTCAGCATGTACAAAGATCAAATCAGCCGAACAAGCATTGTTTGGTCAACAAAATATAAAAAAAAAAAAAACAAAGAAAAATAATCTGATTTAAAAAGAAAGTAAGCCTATACAAAATAAAATATACAAAATCTTGTACCTGATATTGTACAAAACTGTTTCCACATATTTATATACATCCATATTAGTAGTTGTTCATTCAAAACAAAACTTAAGTAGGCCAGTAAAAAGAAATTCAAAACTGAGAACCCAAAGCAAAAGTCGAGCCTGAAACAACTTCAACTTGAAAGCAGATGTGGATTGAAGTCTGCAACCTGTTTGAAGCTGTAAACAAATTCAAAACTATCAAAGAAAATAAAATGCCTGTCTCTATTCTTCTTCTCAGACTTGTGAGTAAACTCCTACCTAAACATACTCTATTTTGTTTGTTTATGGATGCTGTAAGTAAACAAATTTAAGTCCAACTGAATATATAATTCATTTGATGGTATTAAAGTCTGGAGTTGAAGTTGTTTTGTATATAGGTATATATATACACATGAAATCTCCTCTATGCATAACATTTTCTTTCTTTCTGTGAATGCCTGTATATGTTGAACCCTCTCTGTTTCTAGCTTCAGAACATCATGCTCGATCAAAAAATTCCAAATATTAAATCACTTGATCATGGTTAGACGTTGATTTCTAAACAAAACATGTGTATTTAAGTATGAAATAAAATTTAAAAATAGTTTCAAGGAAACTAAAGGATATACAGTATGAACAAATTCGTTTTTACAGAGAAAATCCAAATGCTGATCAAATTCGAGTATAATGATTTACAAATTCAATTATATAACTCGAATCTACATTCAAAGATAGGAATTTTGAAACGAATTTGAGGATTTTTAGCTAAGCATTCTAGGAGCAGTTCATAGTTGAACAATTCTTGCATTTTAACCATTTCCTGGGGATCAAATCAATTTTAAATGATATGGTTGTGCCGGAAGCAAGTTTGAACATGGAGGATATCAGGAAAATTGTTGAATAAAATTTCTAATTCACGAATTGGTTGAACGAATCGAAGATAGGGTTTAAGCGGCGAGCTGAGTCGAGTCTGGGAATGTGATCGCCGCTCCGCCTGTAGATCACCGGACTTCGTCACTCCGGTGCCAGTCGCGGCGTCCCACGTCAATGAAGCTTCAGTCAAGTTTGTGTGGCCTCTGATGGCCATGGGAGGTGGCGCGAGTGGATTTCCTGGGGACGAGGCGTTTTTGGATCGGCTGTAGTTTTCGTGCAAATGGCTACATTTTGGTTTCGAGCCGATTCCTTCAATTTGATGTTTAAATTCGAGTGTATATGAGATTTCTGACTTGTTGAGGGTGGTGGCGGCCACCAGAACGACGGCGTGACTTTGTGTATGTGCACGAGATCGTCTCCGTGTCAGCAAAGTCGAGCCTGGGAAGAGCTCGAGGGGATGCTCGAGTCGAAGTGAAATCGTCTCGGGCTATAGCACGCGAGCACGAAAAATTTTCTTACCTGATGCTTGCGTTCGAAAATTTAAATCAACTTGCTGGAAATAAAAAGAAGAAGAAGCGAAGTGAGAAAGGAGGGAACTCGAGAAAATAGGTAAGTCACTCGGGTCTTAACTCGAGTTACCAAAGTTTTTGCTCAGATATAGTTTTGGTTAAACTTGAAAATTTTAAAGTTATAACAGCTTTTGTTTAAATACAAAATTAAGTTTATTATGGCAAAGTAATTAAGTGAAAGGGAATTGGAAACAGTGTTTTAAACATATTGTGAATAATACTTAAATTATAAATATGATTGAACTTTACTTTAAGTAGTGAAGTTAATAATTTCTATTTCATTAACGAATGAATTTTCTATAGTAAATCGATTTATAATTAATAATGGTTAATATGAGAAAATTTCTTTAAAAAAAAAAGGGAATTAAAGAAACTAAATAGTTAATGAAATCATTAACTAAGATTATCTGAACAATTAATTAATGTGATAAAAATTTTAACCATAAATTAGATTAATAAATTTAATGATAATAAATTGTGAAACTACTAAGTATAATTACTTAATGATAGAAATTATGGAATTGATTTATTTAGCATAATTAATTTAGTTATATTGATTTATTCAAAACTTAAATTTCTTAAGTTAATTAATTCAGAATAATCACTTGATAATTTTGAAAATATAATTACTTATAGAAGTAATTAATAGATAATTAATGAATGTAATCAATTAAATGATGATTTGAAATTTTAGTAAATTATTTGTTAATAAATTTAAAGTATTAATTAATAATGTGATTTATTAAGATTAACTTAATAATTTAAAGATTAATTGATTCATTAATTAAGAATGATAGTTAAAAATTAAGGGTTAACTAATAAATTGTGAAAGGGGATTTATTTCAGATAATTTGTAATTAAATTATGATAATTAACCCGGATTAATAATTGATACATCCGATTTAAATTAATTATTTGATTAATAAATTCAATTGTGAATGTTTGGACTTGGCTGAATAATAGTTTGTTTGATACCCCTGATATGTGACACTTTGTTTTGAGCTGTGTGACTTATTTATCTGTAATTTATTATCTGTGAATCTGTGAATAGACGATAAGCGTTATAGTTTATATCGCTTATCAACTATATTTCTGTATTCTGATCTGTGATGATTGTATGATGTTGCACTATTGTGTTAAACCCCTGGACCACACCATACACACACAATTATGGATTTCACGAGGAAATCGATTAAGTCACAGATTTTTGGAAATAGTTTTGAATTTGGATTTTAAAATTCAAATGTTTTGGAAATGGATTGGGTTTAAAGTGAAAAGCTTTTGAAATGGAATTTCATAGATGAAATTTATTTTGAATAACTCGATAAAATGTGAAGTTGAGTAATTTGATTTGAACTTAAATTCAAGAGTTGAAATTGAATTCTATGATTTAAAACTAGGGATTAAAAATGTTATACCAGTTATATATGGGTTAAACTATTTTAAAAATATTGATTTGGGGATGTGAATAGAATTCAAGGGCTTTAACTCGTGTAAATATAATTGGATTTTTCCTAAAACGAAAACTGTTTGTTTTCAAATAATAAAAGCTTTCACATGAGAAATGAACGTTCAATTTGTGTTAAAAAGAATTTCAAGTTTGAGAATGAAGATAATTTCCAAGTTATGAAAATGATTTTTGAAAGCTATAAGTTGAATCTTTGATTTAAAGATTCAACAAGTTAATCGAATTTTGAAAGCTATGAGTTAAATCTTTGATTTAAAGATTTAATGAGTTAATCCAATTGGGATGGAAATTGTTTTAAAGTCTATAAATTGATCTTTGTGAAATAAATCTTTTTTTGTAATATGAAGATTTGAAATGGTAATTGGTTTAAACCATTTGAAGAAAAGTTTGGATTTTAAGTTGTGACTTAATTGAAATCCCAATATCCATATGTTTTTTTTTGAAATACTGCGCTCACTGTTCGGTTTAGCCGGGAGAGGACCTTTGTGTCATATATCCCATTCCGAATATGTGATATGTCGTTATGGATAGCATTTGAAGACCGGTGTTGAAGACCGGATATTTTTGAAAGCGAAGGGACAACTCGTCGAATGTCTTTGCATCGACTGGTCCCCGGTATAGAGACTCCATATGTGATGGGAAGTCCGAACGTGATTAGTGAATATCCGGATTGCAAGGACTTCTTTGTAAGTGCCTTCGGTTCTGTTCGAGCCCGGGACAGACTTGTATGGATTGTATGTCTGACATTACAAGTTGAGATATAAAGCCGATTTCTTTCAAATATATTTCTGTTGGTGGCGGAGAATTTATTCTCTTAGCTTAACACCCTTCTCTGAGACGTACGAACTCAGAGGTTATATAGTTGAAGTTATCAGCGATATATTCCCAATCTTGGTAATGTGACATACTGAGTGTTGCTGTAAATGATCATTGTGTTGATTATTTGTGATAGGATCATTTGTTTGATCGTCTATCTTGGTGATCATTTCTATGATCATTTGTTGAACCAAAGCACGGCTTTTTGTATAAAGTGTGTTTTTGTGGACGTGACTTCGTCGAGCCTCACACCCCGTGAATGGTCAAAACAGGAAAGAAGCAGCAAGGTTATGAGGGGTAGCGCCCTTTAGGATATGTGCATTTCCTTCTGGAAAAGGGTGGTATCATGGTATGGAGCCCAGATACTTACTCATGTTGAAAACACTTTGTTATGATTGTGTGAATTGATTGCGAGCGCTCGGTGAAAAGGTCCCAAAGGACCGGGAGATGGCATATTCGGTCAGTTGTTACTCAGTTAGGGGTAACCCGGCCTTGTGTTGGTAGAGATCCGGTTTGGTTCTCGGGGATGTCCATCCAGAGGCATTCTCATGTGGCAATGGGAAGTTCCTTGGCCTGATCATTCGTTGGAAATCCAAAGAAATAATACGTGACTTGAACGGTATTAGTTGTAGAACCTATCATTCACTTATGGTGGCGCCCCACTGTTTGGATGGTAGCTATAGTAGGCATACGATAATGGTCGTATGTTGGCTAAGATTTATATTCTACTTTCGAAATGAATTTTTTTTCTACACTATGCACTAGTAATAATATAAAATGTTCTTTTAAATGCGTATCAAGCATCTTTGACTATCATAAGGAGAAATCTCCTCCGATTCTGCGTTTGCATTGTGTGTGTGTGCGGGAGGCCTTATGGTAGTCTCATTTTTAAAAGCATTGCGAATTGACTTTAAAAATATTCCTCTATTTTGATTTTAAAGATAAATAAACTGTTTTGAGTTCTCACACCAGTCACATGACTGACTCGGAGTTTATTGTTTTCCTTCCTAAACTCTGGGTGCCCACCAATTTTCTCACGGGTAGTCAAGAGTAAGGTTTATCAGGATATTCTGGATATTCTGGAGTTGCTGGAGGCAAGCTGGATGGCATGGCGTATTACTAGTATATAGTATTTCTTTTTCCGCTGCACTGTTTGTTGTTGTTGTACACTCTGATGATATGATGTAATGAAATGTATGAAATGTAATAACTGATATAGTTCTTTGTTTAAAGATTATTCATTTATTTATTATATGTTGTTCCGCTGCGAATTGTGAGATTCTGTTGTTGTTCAGTTATTTTCTATTCTTTGTTGTTTCTTTTCTGTTCCGTTCTATTTTCTATCTTCCATTATCTCTTCTCTATTCTCTTTTTCTTCTGAATTAAAATTTTCTATTCTCTTTTCCCTCTTATCTCTCCATTTTCTACTATCTTCTTTTCTTTCTTCCTCTTTTCTTTTTCTTAAACCCATAACTATTCGGTTTTTCGGCAACGAAAAATCTGGTATGTTACATATCATTTCTGAGTTATTTAAAACAACTCAATTTAAAAACATATTTTTCCCAAAACCAGGTTTTTTTTTTCAAAGCTAACTGGAAATCACTTTTAATCTTGGGTTAAACTTAGTTAACATTGACATGAGACTTACGCTTTGCTTTCAGTTTCCAAAAATAAAAGTTCAGGTTCGAACTACATAGCATCACATAACTAGCAACAGAAAAACTTCGGGCTAAATACTTTAAATCCATGAGTAAATTCTCGAGTTACCCGAGGCTATATGCCAACATCTCAACTAACAAAATATGAAAATAGGCAAAACTTCATCCAAAAATAAAAATGAATCCTTCACTTGAATACAAAGGCAACTGCAAACAAGACTGCAGCCCCCACTTGAATACAAGGGAGCCAGTACAAGGTACAACAAATCAAACTGCAAATGAAATCAGTGTACCAATGCAATGCAAGCCAAGAAAAGCAACTGAACACGGCATAAACATGAATCAAACTCATATATACTAATTTTTAAAAATACTTTTTATTTTTCAAGATCAAGTTTTTTTTTTCTAACAATAAAACAAATTCATAAAATTTGCAGAAATACCATTTTAGAGATGAATTAGATGTGAGAATTTCTCACCTTAGAACGAAGAGCAGATCGAAGCCAATTTGCAGCTGAATCGAAGTGAAGGCGAACGAAAACCACTCGTTAAATCGAAATATTGAAGTCGACAGCCCCAATATTCACAACCCTAATTTTGGAAGAAGGACGAACGAAGATTTGAGTAGAGAGGAACGAACGAGAATTAAGGAACGGCAGCCATTTTTGTTTCTTTTTTTTTCTTTCGTATGAAATCTGAAGGGATGGAGGAAGGGCGAAAATAAAAAGAAGAGACGGCGTACGCGATGGCAAGCATATAGAGTAGGGTGGCTGAAGGTACGCGATTTTGCAGAGAGAGGATACATAGCAGTGTACTAGAGATTTTGCAATCTTTTACTTCGGCTGAGATGATAAAATGTGAACCAAAGATTTTTGCAATCCATTTTTTTTATCTTGTAGGGTGGCTGCATTTAATACCAAGGTACAATGCTTTATAAATTTTTTTGTTTCTTATTCAAAAGCTTATGCATATCATTTCGGCTGATGAGAAAAAGTGTTGTGTACTAGAGATCTTGTATTAATTGCTACTTTGTCTTGTTTCATGTTTACAAAGTAATCCATATTTCAAAGATATTTACATCTTTCATAAATCCCAATTCAAATTTAAATCCAAATTATTTTTCTTCTAAGTCATTAGTTCGAATTTCGATTACAAATTTAATATTCAATTTCAACTCCAAAGTTAAATTCAAATTTTTATTCAACTTTAAATAGATTAAATTCTAAAATTTAATCACCAAATTCATAGTTATATTGGAAATTCAATTTAAACCATCATTCAAATATTTAAAATTAATTAAATATTTTCAATTTAAATTGTTCAAAATTCAGGATCGTTACATGAGTGGTTTGAGTCTGACGTGTGTGGTTTATCGTCGATTTAAACCGTCCAAAAAGATAGGTCGTTACCGTTGGTGTCAGAGCTTTCGTTTAGCGATAACCTTATCTTTGTAGGGTCTGACTCATATAAATAGGGTAGTGATACCCTAGAATGAGTCGTTGAGTATATAGATGAGAGCGTATTTGTTAGTGTTATAAAAGGTTTTGTATTGTGTTAATTTTTTCTGTTTAGTATTTATAAATTTTGATCGGCAAATAGGACGTTATGGCATCGATAGAAATTTATAAACACTTAATAGGACATCGTCAATACGAAAATGAAATAATTTTGCATATTATATATTTTGTATATAAATAATAGATTTTATAAATGATATAGTTGGGTGTAATATGTTACTTGTTAGGTAGAAAATTTTATGAATAATTGATTGAAAAATTAGGATTTACAAATAAAGAAAATATAAATGGGAAGTTTAGAATCGAAGCTCCGAGATTTTAGAAATTTCTTTCAAAAGATTTTGATATATAGTATTAATAGTATTTAGAAGTATTTTATGATATAAATATTTCAAGATAACTTGAAAGAAATTTTTTAAAAGGAAATTTTAAAGGAAATAAGTTTTGTACTCCCCTCTTAGTCGTTGGAAAATAATTTCGGCGATGAGTGCACGCATTGTCAACGTTCATTTTCGAGTTTTAAAGTAGGGAGACTACTGAAGTATTTTTACGACATACCTGTTTTGATGAATAAAACCTTAATTTTGATTTTCTAAATATGATTTGATCTATAAAGGATAAATATATATTATTTCTAAGTGACTAAAATGAACCCGGAGTTTAGTTCTTAAATTTTTTGATAATTAGTAGTCTTCAATTATTGAAATGAATGAAATCTTAATTATTTTAATTGAAAGTTTCTAGAATAAAGAAAAATATAAGTAATTAGATGCTAAATGATTAATGGTATATATGAGAAATAGGGAACCTGTAAACTTAAGAATAATGAAAAATTAAAAGATGAATTATTGAACTTTGAAAAAAAAACGAACAAGATGAACTTGTGTAACTTTCTATTGCATTCTATATATATATAAATATATATAACTTACCAAAATGTAAAAAATTGTAATGTTAAATAGGATATGTAATAGGATATGTAATAGAATATTGTGCAAGTAAACTTTAATAAATGAAAATGTTCAATGGAATTTCTTCTAGATAAGAATTCTGATGTTATATATTGTTATAAACTTAGGTTAATAATTTGAAATGTACAAATTATATGAAATAGAAAGGATGAACACTGTAAGTAAATAATTATAAACTTGAGTTAATATTGAAGCTATTTATAATTAAAGTGAGTACTATATTAATTGAATGATTATAACTTAAGAAAACATTGAAATGGTTTAGAAATGGATTTAATATTCAATAATTCTATATATATATGAATGAATGAATGAATGAATGTGAAAAAGAAATAATCTATTGATGGTGAATTAAATTGTAAAGAGACTTACATAATAATGGATAATCTATTAATGGTGAGTACTAAATTATGACTTTTATTAAAGTTTATTAAACATTAAGATTTGAAACATTTTATGACTTTTATTAAAATTTATTAAAAGTGGCAGAGAACTATGGTTTTAAATATTTACTAATCGTGTGAAAAATGAAGAAAGAAATCAAAAAAAAATTATTCAAAAACTAAATTAAAGAAACATTCTTGATATTTTCACTTGAAATTTGGATTGCAGTTAGAAAAGAATTGCACAACCGATAAAGATTAAATTGATTATGGTGAACTAGCTAGGATAGTCATTATGCCAATATGCTAAGAACTAGAAATGAACGTTATGGATTTGTACCTAAAATTGATAATGGTATTATTTATGAATTTTGAACAAATATTTTTAAAATAATAAGGGAAAATCTAATTTTGAATTTAGAATTTACTTTATTTATAAGGTAAGGTGGAATTTAAATAAATAGTAATATGATTTCTTTCAAAGACTATCTAAATTTTGAGCAAATAATAATAAGATTGTTTTCTGGAGTTTATTAAAAAAATTATTATTATTGAAATAATTAAAGTAAGGGTGATTTGGAGAATAATAGTAATAATAATAAAGAGATAGTTTCCATGAATACTTTTAGGTTACGTTATTACTATTGTTATTTTTAAACTGGATAATAATAAAGTGGTTGTGAAAAAATGATTTAAATAAATATTATTGTTTTGAAGGAAATTTGATAGAAATTATTATTATTATTGGATTAAATAATGATGTTCGAGATATTGAAATAATATTATTAAAATAAAGGATTTTTAAAGTATATTTCGATTTGAGGAAAAAAATTATTTTGAGATAATGAAGAAAAAGTATTCTTATAATAAACAATACTGAGATGATTTATACTTAAGAAGAAAATAACAGGTTTAATTTATTATTTTAAATTATTGGTACATAGTGATTAAATATTGTTTGAAATCAACATATATGTAATGGTTGAGATATGCTTATATGAGACGTAAGAAGCATGAGAGTGTGGTTAAATGAAAATTTCCTGAAAGGCTAAAAAATAGAAGATTGGTTCTATAAAATAGTGGATGATAGGTGATGACTAAACTTGTTTATATAAAGTGTTTTTGGAGTACTATGATGTGCAAATAGTTCTCTAACTGTATGTTAGTTTATAGGACATCACAAGCATGTGGAGTTAATATTTGTTGCTCTTAAAATATCTAGTATTGTATGATTTCAAGACATGAAGTAAATGTCTTGTCTTGCATGTGCTACAATATGAAGGCGATTTTAAGAAAAGTGAGATTTGGCGATTTAAAAGAAAATTGACTAAGAGGTAAAAATACATATGGATTGAAAAACTATCTTGTGAAGTCTATTTTACGAAATAGTGACCATTTGTGCATAACCTATTTTCAATGCCCAATGCATGGGAAAAAGTGAAAATGCATAACCTAGTTTATGAGTTCGCCATAGTAATATTGTGTTCATCGAAAATAGAGGATCGTACACTTTGTGATGTCTATAAATTAAACCGCGATGAAGTATGTGATTCGCTCAAGTATCCTAAATGTTAGTCTACTTAGAGGGGAGACACCGCCCGTTATCGAGGTTGAAGAAATAAGTGGCAAAGTATGTAGCAAGATATTTGACGATGGAGACATGCTAGTAGTGAAGTCTATTTAAAATCATACAGGATAATATATTATTAAAGACACCTTGGTAAAAGTTGAAGTTGTGCACAAAGGAATGAAAACTCCATAAGATAGGTATAAATAAAGAGTTCGTAGTGGTGGCATGATAGCACCATTAGTCGTTAGGCCTTTCATGATTATATGGAGAGTAGGGAAGTCAGCACATTGAGTGGTCACCACAAAAATTTTGCGGGTATTCACATGTATTTATTACATTAGCGAACATACATTGATGATTTAGTAGTTATGGTAAAACCTAGTCAACTTGATGAGATGAAGTTAGAAGCAGAGTCTAGTATATTCTATAGGCGTATTTTAATCTTAAAGCTTGATGTAGTGTGAGATAAGATGAATAAATGAAATTGGTCCAAGTATGATGAGTAAAATGTTTTAAATGGAAATACGAGGAAATACGAGGAGAGAATCTGAGTTTCCAGTCACGGGCTCTCTTCCAGTAAGTTTATCTTTTAGTTAGTTTGTAGGTTAGCTCGTTCACTAGGTCGTTGTTTGTTTGCATGGTTATTTTAGCTAGCTAGTTGACATAGGCACGGATGTACGGATTCCACTTGATTGTATACACATCCTTATGATGCGATTTGGTTGTTTGGTTGCTTTGTTTGAGTTATGCAAGTTTAGTTTTTACCACATTAACTTGTATGTATATACATTCCAACATACGATAGAAATATATAGTTAGGTGTTCTAATTTATGCTAGGTAAATTTATATATGTTATTTATTGTTCCTTTATATACGCATTTACTGATTGTGTTTATGGACATGGTTGTTTGCTTGCACTTTGATGTGGATTTCGTATATATATGTATGGATGTGCATATATATAGAAATATATATTTGCATTAGGATGTTTGCATACATATTGGGTGCACTGCATATGCATTCATATAGGAAACCAATTTAGTTGCATTTGCAAACATCTCACATCATATCATTTTATTTTTATCTGGTATGTATTGCATACTCTTGATTGTTTTTTGCTTGTGTTGTATGGTGGATGTAAGGTGGATGTTGTTATATTTTTTTTGTATGTTTGTATGCCATAAAGCAAGTAGCAATGTTCGTCTCTAGGAATTTAAGGGACAAATTTCTTTTAAGAAAGGGAGAGTGCAACACTTCGTAATTTTACATAATTAAACATAAAGGGACAAATTGAATCTTCTAAAGTTTAACTTGATCAAAGTAAATAATTAAATTGAATTAAATTAAATAATTATACCATTAAATAATTATACCATTAAATAATTAAATAAAAAGGGACAAATCAATTAAACCTTTTAAAGTTTAACTTGAAATTTTATACCATTATGTTAATTTAATCTTTAAATTGAATCAGTCCAATTTCTACATTAATTTAAAATTAATTCACCGAATCAAATCAAATTTTTGGATTAAATTAAACCTTTCCATAAAACTATTAAGTTAAAATCAAACAACAACTTTAAATCTAAAATCCAATTAAAACTTTTCATTAAATCAATTAAATTTCAATTTCTTAATTTCATGTTCAACGTTAATTTAAACTTATAATATTTCAATTCAATTTCTAAATCAATTTATTGAAACCCAAAGTGGTTTTATATCGGGTATATATCATTTCAACCCAAATTGATTTCCTAATTATCAGGAAACTTGCAGTGCGAGAACAATAAAATAATAACATAAATAACATAACATGTCAATGACCAGCATACATGCAAAATTAACAATTTAATGTATATACACGCATACATGCCTAACTAACATATCACAAGTTTCACATATCATAAACAACATAAGTGAATATTTCAAATTCTAACTTGTCACACACTAACAAACATACAAATATATAACATGACATATATACAAGGAACTTGCAAGATGATTTACAATAAAATAACATGTCATATGTTACAACAAATTAAATAGCAACCATTTACAAATCATGTCAACTTGCATAACATAGGTGGGTCATTTTTTCATGTCCAATATGTGTCAAATATGTGTTATTTTATATGTCAAAATGGACATATAAATTAATTTATGTAACGATCCAAAAGATTTTCGACCCCGAAAAACGACACTAATACGTTCACTGTATAGAGTGCCGAGCAATCGAAAGCCGGAAATCCCAGAATTTAGGGTTAAGAAGAAAAGGAGGTAGAATAAGAAAACAAAAACAACATCACATAATCTCACAATCGCAACGGAACAAAATATAATATACAAATAACAGCATTTGATTTAAAGAAAAGCCGTAACTGTCAATATGCACACAAGATATCAGAGTACAACCATCAAAAAAATTTTGGACAGTTATAATAACTTGTCCCTAAATACTGACTATACAGTCTATGATACACAGCGGAAAATAATCAGTACGTCTGCCATCCAGCTCGTCTTCGGACTCCAAGGCATCCTAACCTGAAAATCTGTAACGCTCGGTCTGACCCAAGCATTATAGAAAAGCAACACCCGAGTCAGGCTGGAAACTAGCGTGAGTAAAACCAACTCAATTTGAAACACTTAAGTCATAAAGCTACTTTGAAAACCATGGTAACTCGTATACCCGACGAGCTTTTAATCGATTAAAAACCAAACCGTTCCGCGGAAATCCATTGATTTTATACTAATGTCTAAGTACATTTACTTATTTAAAATAAATAAATTTGTGAAATTAATCCAATCCTGGTCTATTGAACTCTATGATCAAATCCATAACGTCTAGAGTGATTTTCAAATCAAAGTGGTTCCGGAAAACACTGATATCCGATCTCGATCTCTTCGAATCCAATCGCCATCTTTTAAGGCTAAGTTGTTTTAAACAAAAACAATTCAATTCAAAATACCAACATCCTCATAGAAATTTTGATACAAATATCTATTCCCAATAAAACGTCTCACGTTTATATTTAACTGTTTAATTCACGGTACTTTATAACACAGCATAACTGAAAAGGGCACACCATCGAAATCCAGACAATCCACATAGCTTGAACTATTACTCGATTTGTGGTCTATGTTAACCAATCTCAATCCATAATCTTATTTAATTTAAACATAAAATTAATCATTTTCCAATTCTTGTTTATTTATAATTAAATCAGTTACAAAACTATTTATTTCACTTTGAATAAATTTTAGAAATTAGTCAATAGTTAGCTTATATAAATTAACCTAGAGTTTAATTAATTTAAGATTTTAACTTGTTCTATTTACATTAACCATTACCTAAATTAATTCCAAATTAATACTTAATCGAGTGTATTAACCAAGTTGTTTGGGTAATCGGGCCAAAATTCAGTTCCTATATTTTTATAAAAAAATATCTAAAGGATGAAGTTTACAGGAAATTAGATTTGGAAAATAACCTTTAAGAATATATATATTTTTTATTTAAATGAAACTAGGCCCATCGGCCCAAAGCCCGATCCAGGTAAATTCTATCCCCTCCTCTTTTTCTGCTACTTCTTTCTTCCCCTTTTTTTCTTTTTTCTCATTGCTTACACCTACACAACCCAGGCCGTGCACATGCACACTTCGGCGAACCATCGCCGACCCTCTCCGATCTCTCCTCCATGTCACCTCCGACCCACGCAACTACTCTAGTCATCCAGTACTTCGCGACACCACCAAAAACAGAAATGAGAAAATCACCATCACCATGGAAAAACACCGACTCCCATTTCCGCCTAGTACCACCATATCAAACCACCAGAGTCCACCCCGCTTTGCTAGAAGCTTCATCACTCTTCCCACTACTTTTTCCCCCTACACTGCAGCCCTTTGTCCCCACCACGACGCCGCAATTCAACATCGACCGAACTCGCCTAAAACCCTAATCCTTCTTCTACCGACCACCACGATGATCGAAAAATCACCGCTCCATTTTTCCCCCACTCCCCTCACACTCAGCTACCTCTGACCAAAACCCTGACCTTCAATCACGAACAAATCACCGTAAATTGGTCAAAGACCAATTCACATTCATCACCTGCTATCCCATTATATCCATAATTTAAAATCACGAAAATACCTTTAAAATTCATTGTTTCCTATGCCGACTCCATCCATATAAGTGAAAACACGAAATAAAATGTTTGAATTTCTTGCAGTATTGAGCTACCCACTGTAAATCCTACTTTCAAGCGTTTATACTCGATAACATTATACGAAATCATTTTTAAAATAATGTAGATTCGAATGCAAACATAATTTCTTCGAACATCATAACCTAAAACTTTGTAGAGAAAGAGATATGGGTTTTTGAATGTTAAGCGAGACAAAACTTATTTAGATATTTAAATATGAGAAAACTTATTTGTTTGACTAATTTATATTAATATTTCAATAATAAATCAGCTAATCACCCGGTTAATACACGCCAAAAATCAGGTCGTCACATTCCTCCCCTTTAGATCTTTTCGTCCTCGAAAAGGAACGAAGCGAGAATTTTAATTCAATGTTTCATTATGAGTTAAATCCTTCGTTAAACCTTTTAACTTCTTACTTTTTTTATCCAAAAAATTTAAAAACCTTTTAAAATTACATAATATTACCAATTAGCTTTCATAAAAATATTTTTTATAACTCGATGTCTCAATAAGTCCATCCTCATTTTCACAGAAATTCTGTCAAACGTTGATTAGGCGCAGGATTGAAAATTTATAAGTACTTAGTAGACTCGTTTTCAACACTAAAAAGGAACTTTTTGTGAGAATGCTTTGGAAATCATCACCCTCTCTATGGGTCACAGTTAACACGATGATTACGTCGTCATCCTGGCGAAATCCATTGATAACTATAGGCATCCGCACCCCCCGATTTCACCATGGAACTGCCACAAATCGCAGCTACACCTAGGGTTACGTTACCATGGAGGAAAAAACCATGTAACTGTAGGCATCAGCACCCTCTAATTTCATTGCCAAATGAAATTTCACCACATAGACCGTAGACTACACCAGTCGAATCCCAATGTAGCCTGTAGGCACTCGCTGCCACATGACTTTCTCTATGGACCACATAGATCACAATCTACCAATGTTACGTCGCTCGTCCAGCGAAATCAAACGTAGAGTTTAGGCAATCACTGCCCCTCGACTTATGCTAGGGAACGCAGTAGATCGTAGTTACACCAGAGTTATGTTTTCGTCACACCATAACCCCAATGTCTCTGTAGGCATTAGCGTCCTCGAATTACGCTACCCCAACCACAATCCATAGGAACTACAGTTTAGTCCGGACGTCCTCTGGGATTAAAAGTTAGAACCCCCATTAGGGCTCAAGGCAGAACCACCCCGTGGATCTCCTACTATAAGTTTCAACTCAAAATGGGAGCGTCTTTTTCCCTATAGCATTCTAAAAACATTTTATAATATACACATATAGTACCTTTCAAATTATACTCTTATATGTATCACATATAAATCCAATTTACACAAAATCAATATCTTCGAAATCGATAATTCCCAAACTTGGTTTTCCAAATTCCTAAAATTTTCCTTTTGCCAAAACCCAAAACCTTTCAAAATCAATGAGTTCCAAAAACCCCTTTCAGATCCATAAAATCATCCTTATATATATGTGTGTGTGTGTATAAGTTTATTCTTTCAACTTGAATAGTTTTCGGATCACTTCATACTTATACAAATTCCTCTTCATATTTCAAATATACTTCAAAGATCTTTTCTTTTGGTTATAAATCTCATTAATGCCAAATCAAAGTTTCAAGTTCGATTTCCTTTACAAAGTTATTTGCCACATTTTTTACTTCTTATAAAGTGAGTTTCAATTTTAGTGCTATCCAGCTTTTTATTTTTATCATCATATATTTCTCAAATTATTTTATTTCACTTCAAAACATTTTTGCTTCAATATCCGATTCGGTTCCAATTCAGAATTGCTTCAACTTCTCCTTTGGGTTCTAGCTTCAATTTCACCTCAATTGGTATTTAAATCCATGATTTATATGTCAATTGTTTCCACTTTGACCAGTTTGAATTTAGAAGAGAGTTTGAATAGTTGTAGAATAGATAAATAGTTGTAAAATGGTTAAATAATTAATTTAAGATAGTTTGAGTTTTAAAAAAAGGTTTAAATAGTAATTAGCATGGAATATTCCAAAATAATATGAATTTTTAAGAAAGTAGATTTTTTATATTTATATTAAAATAGCTTATTTGAAAATAGTTTTCGAGTCAAACTGATTCGATTTTTGATCTCTACTTAAAATCAATTTCAATTTTCACTTCCATTTTCATTGATTTAATCCGGTTTCAATTCGAATTACCTTCGATTCCCATTCCAGTTAAATCAATTACCATTTGAATTTAAACTTATTAAACTTTGATTACAATTCCAATTAATTCAATTTAATTCTGATTAATCCCAATTTCATTCTCAAATTTTAAACCATCTCAATTTATATAGATTTGAATTCGATTTCCAAAATGTTGATTTAATCACTTGAATCAAATTAACCTTTAATATTTAATTCAACAACCCAAGTCTTTAATAATTCAATTCTGAGTCCAAATTCAAATATTCACTTTAAGTTAGCTCTACTTAAACTTATGTGAGGTTCGAGTACGAGTCTAAATCCTTTTAAACAAATCTATTCTCAGAATTCAATTTATTACCCAATTTTACTTCAGCTTTGGAACCCAATTCTTAAACAATTTCAATCGGTAGGTTCATTTTATCATTTCCACCTTAAGTTCAAAATGATTCCATTTCGTAATTCATTTTTTTCTAAGAATCAAAATTATTCAGATAGTTTTGAAATATAGTTTCATTTCCACTAATTTTAGGAATGGACGTATATCATTTCAATCCACTTCTCAACTCATTCAAAATAATCCAGTTTACAATTCTATATATACTGTCTATATCAACAGGGTGATAGCAGGATATGTCAAAACAAATAAGCATCCAAATTGTCGAAACATCAGCCAATAGCACCCATCACACATTTCCAAAACTTGAAACGCATTTTTATTCCAAAAGTTGTTTGAAATTATCCATACGTAATCTCCTATTAAGTCCATACTTCTCTTTTCTATTTAATCCATTTAACTTCCCTAAGTTAATTTCAATTTTCACCTTGAAATTTCCAATTTAGGTTTTTCGTTCAAAATTTATTTAACTTCCCCTAAGTTAAATTTCCCATTCAAGCACTCCATTTAACTCGATTTAAATTTTCCGTTCCAAATTCAAATTTTCTAATCAATATCACTTTCCACTTTTAAGTTCAAAAACTTATTTTACTTTGGGTTATACCTCTCATTCTCTTGGGATTCAGAATTCAACACTTAGTATTTATTTCAAATCAACTTTGATATTATGTGTATCCACATATATATACATATTTATTTCATTTGCATACCCAATCACACCTTCAATTTTAAACCATTCTTGGTTTTTCATTCAAAACAAATTCCTTCGGAATTTCAAAATACTCTTGTTTCCAAAACAAGATCCCTATATTCAAAAATATTCCAAATAATATTATTTATTATTTCCTTAGTACTTTGAACGATTCCATAATTCTTCTGGGCTTATATTTAAAACTTCACAATTTAAATCCATTTTTAATTTTATAAGTTTCACTTATATAAAATTTTACTTCCTTAAAACACCTCATTCTGTCTCATCATTGTTTATTCTATAATAAACATCCTCTATTAAGATACAATACCCAATTAATCATAAATACCATATCTAGAAACCAACTCACTATATATTATCTCATAATTTGTTGGAAATATACCATCATGGTAAATATATTTTCAACCATTTTGAAAAACACTTCTACAAATTTTCAGGATTTCAATTTCTGGTTTGAATCCATTTCTAACTTAACTTACTTGTATAATTCATTCTTACCCAAGTTTCTATTTGATTATACATGTGTTTTACTTAGGTCTCATTTAATTTTAATAATAACAACCAATTTCCTTAATTTACTATGATAATGAGAAAAATTATTACTTCGTATATCAAAATACAAAATCATTTTTAAAACCGTTTCTAAAATCAATATATAAGAAAATAACAAGTACGCCCTCATACATACTACACCCAACTCATTCTAGGGTACTACCGACCATATCTCTAATGAATAATCCCCACCAGAGCCAAGATTTTCGCTTAACCTCACTCTGATACCAAGTGTAACTGCCCGAAAGATTTTCGACCCCGAAAAACGACACTAATACGTTCACTGTATAGAGTGTCGAGCAATCGAAAGCCGAAAATCCCAGACTATTAGGGTTAAGAAGAAAAAGAGGTAAAAGAAGAAAACAAAAACAACATTACATAATCTCACAATCGCATCGGAACAAAATAATATACAAATAGCAGCATTTTATACAAAGAAAAGCTGTAACTATCAATATACACACAAGATATCAGAGTATAACCATCAACAAATAAATATGGATAGTTATAACAACTTGTCCCTAAATACTGACTATACAGTCTACGATACACAACGGAAAATAATCAATACGTCTCTGCCATCCAGCTCGTCTCCGGACTCCAAGGCGCCCTAACCTGAAAATCTATAACACTCAGTCTGACCCGAGCATTACAATAAAGTAACACCCGAGTCAGGCTGGAAACCATCATGAGTAAAACCAACTCAATTTAAAATACTTAAGTCATCTAGCTGCTTTGAAAATCTAGGTAACTTGTATATACAACGAGTTTTTATCCGATTAAAAACCAAACAGTTCTGCGGAAATCCATCGATTTTATACTAATGTCTAAGTACATCTACTTATTTAAAATAATTAAATTTGTGACAATAATCCAATCCTGGTCTATTGAACTCTATGATCAAATCCATAAAGTCTGGAGTGATTTTCTATTTGAAATGGTTCCGGATAACACTGATATTCGACCCCGATCTCTTCGAAACCAAACGCCATCTTTTAAGGCCAAGTTGTTTTTAACAAAAACAATTCAATTCAAAATACCAACATCCTCGTAGAAATTTCAATATAAATATCTATTGCCAATAAAATATCTCACATTTATATTTAACTGTTCATTTCAGGGTACTTCATAACACAGCATAACTGAAAAGGACACACCACCGAAATCCAGACAATCCACATAGCTTGCACTATTACTCGATTTGTGGTCTATGTTAACCAATCTCAATCCATCATCTTATTTAATTTAAACATAAAATTAATCATTTTCCAATTCTTGTTTATTTATAATTAAATCAGTTACAAAACTATTTATTTCACTTTGAATAAATTTTAGAAATTAATCAATAGTTAGCATATATAAATTAACCTAGAGTTTAATTAATTTAAGGTTTTAATTAGTTCTATTAACATTAACCATTACCTAAATTAATTCCAAATTAATACTTAATCGAGTGTATTAACCAAGTTGTTTGGGTAATCGGGCCAAAATTCAGTTCGTATATTTTTATAAAAAATCAGAAGGATCAAGTTTTAAAGGGAATTAGATTTGGAAAATAACCTTTAAGAATATTTATAAAATTTGTTTAAAAGAAAAAAAAAAGAAACTAGGCCAATCGGCCCAATGCCCGATCCAGGCAAACTCTCCTCCCATCTCTTTTTATTTCTGCTACTTCTTTCTTCCTCTTTTTTTTTCTTTTTTTTCTCGTTGCTTACACCTGAACAACCCAGGCTGTGCACGTGCACACTTTGGCGAACCATCGTCGACCCTCTCCAATCTCTCCTCCATGTCGCCTCCGACCCACGCGACTGCTCTTGTCACCCAGTACTTCGCGACACCGCTAAAAACAAAAATGAGCAAATCACCATCACCAGGGAAAAACACCGACTCCCATTTCAGCCTCGTACCACCATCTCAGACCACCGGAGGCCACCCCGCTTCGCAAGAAGCTTCTTCACTCTTCCCTCTACTTTCTCCCCCTACACCGCAACTCTTCATCCCCACCATGATGTCGTAGTCCAACATCGATCGAACTCGCCTAAAACCCTAATCCTCCTTCTACCGACCACCACGATGATCGAAAAATCATCGCTCCATTTTCCCCACTCCCCTTCCACTCAACTACCTTTGACCAAAACCTTGACCTTCAATCACGAACAAATCACCGTAAATTGGTCAAAGTCCAATTCACATTCGTCACCCGCTATCCCATTATATCCATAATTTAAAATCATGAAAATACCTCTAAAAATCATTATTTTCTATGCCGACTCCATCAATATAAGTGAAAACACAAAATAAAATGTTTGAATTTCTTACAGTATCGAGCTACCTACTGTAAATCCTACTTTCCAGCTTTTTTACTTGATAACATTATACAAAATCATATTTAAAATAATGTAGATTCGAATACAAACATAATTTCTTCAAACATCATAACCTAAAACTTTTTAGAGAAAGAGATATGGGTTTTTGAATGTTAAGCATGATAGAAAACCAAACTAAAAAAACAGTCAAAATGTTGTACAAGCTTTGATATATACTTCCTTATACATATATACATACACACCCATTTTTATGCAAGAAAACTTATCAAAATACTGCTATTACTACCTGGCATACTCATAGATTGGTAAAAAAAATTGGTTTTAAAAGTTTTACTCATCTTTTCCTTTTGAACAGAGCACTGCCTTTGCTGGCTTTTGTTTTGATTCTCCGAACTAGAGTTGTTTTGATTTCTTCTAAGTTGTAATAGCTGCTTGTTTTAGTTTTTGCTCCGGTTCTGTTTTTATTTCCATGGCAGCACTTTGTTTTACTCTCTTTTTTCATACGTGAACTCATCCCTAGCCTACTCTAAATATATAGAAGAAGAAGAGAAACAGGAAGGCCAAAAAGTGGCTGTAGCTTATACAAGCCATAAGTTTCATTTTTTTATTTTCTTTTCTTTTGTTTATTTTTATTTGATCATATGTTGACCTGATTTGAACAAAATTTGATTTTCTATTTTATAAAAAGGCTTGATTTTGATCTTCTTTTGACATTGATAAAATGTTTTGTATGCTTGAGTTGATATTTTGTATGTTTGAATTGATGTTGTCTCCCTTTTTGTTCACAAACATTTTCATATGAATTTATATGTGTATATGTATCTTCTGTATGTATAAATATATGTACAGTTATGCAATTCATCCTATTTTACTTGCATCATCACTATTTAATATGTAAACATTTGCTTGTATATTGTCATCATGCACATATATACTTATCTCCTACATGCTTCGATGTGCTTATATACATACATAGTTACACGTACATATATGTATACATATACTTATACACATTTTATCCATATATATTTACATATATATATTACTTCCTATGGGCATACATACATATACTTTTATTTTTTTATATGCCTGCTTATATTATTTTCGAACACCATAAAGCTTTGTATATATATTTGCATGCATACATTCTTGGATATTTTGTCTTAATTTTAATGGTGGGGTTTTCTATATTTTTCTCAAAAGCTTACCATAACTAGAATGTTATAACTCAAGTTTGAATATAGTTTTACATAAATTTTATATGTATTCGGATATTTAAATATGAGAAAATTTATCTGTTCGACTAATTTATATCAATATTTCAATAATAAATCAGCTAATCACCCAATTATAACAGGCCAAAAATCCAGATCGTCACAATATATATCATATGAATTAAATTAAATATAATCCTAACTAAAACAATATTTTAATAACTTTTCACATGCTATCAATTCACTAACATAAAAATCAGTCATGAGTGATTGCTCACATTTCGTGGCTACGAAGGTGATGATAAAAATTGAGCAATATGGAGATTACTAGCAAGGATCCAAATGCAAAGCAAATCCAACAAAGGTTAGGCCCGAACATGAAACAATAAACAAGTTTCAACTACTTCCAACTTCCAAACAACCCAAAATCCAAATTACAGATAAACCTAAAACTAGGTCATCTTTAAGAAAATATTCGGACCTGAATTTTACCGAATCTATAAAAGTGAATAACTAGAAAGTTGTTGAAAATTATTTTCTCCACACTTTTAAAAATTATTCACTCAAAAAGATTCTGTATTGAAGAAGTTATGGTCAAAACAAACAGAGGTGTTATCTGATTTGAAAATCTGAGTTTAACAATACTTCGAAGATATTTGAGTTTTGGCATAGCAAATTAAGGATTTGAATAACCGATCTTAAAGAAAGTTGATGCCATGGGAAAAATAAATGGTTTGACAAAAAGAATCGAATAATTTGGTTTTTACCAGAAGGAGATATGATTGCTACAATATGGGGTATTTTCGGCCAAAACTGGACCCGAGAAAGGACTTGAGAAATGGAGTTTTTGATGTAGAAATATTCGGAATGGGAAGAAGGGTTCAACAACAAAGTTTTTTCCATTGAAATTATACACGGTTTCAAAAAAGATTTATTTAATTTGGAGTAGTTTAGTGGAAAATAGAAGCCATGTAAATAAGGGGAGGAAAGAGGGAAAATAGGGAAGCAGAAAAGAAGGGAAAACAGAGATAGAAGCGGAGAGGGAAGGTGGGGCTTTGGCCATGGGTTGGTGGATAGTGGTCGAGAGGAGGGGGATGGTCGGACTTGGTGGTGGAGGGCGCCGTCAAGAGGAGAGAGGTAGGCTATGGTTTTGAAGGAGGAATGATGGAATTTGATTTGGAGATTTAGGAGTTTTGGGTTTGGAGTTTTTGTTACATTTGAGGAAGATGAAGAAGAGTACATAGAAAATTTCTCAAATGACGATTTTCTGTACGTACTTGGTTTTAGTCTGATAGGAAATAGAAGATCAATGGGCAGAAAAAGAAAGGATCCAAAGTCTCTTAGTGTTCCTAAGATCTCTTAGTTTACTAACGAGCCCATTAGTCAGAAACTAACCCAATAAGACTTGGCCGAAAAAAAGGACACAAATATACACCGCAAATTTATGTCAATTTTTCACAATAATTTATATTTTTAGGGAAATGGGAATTTGATTTTGAAGAAACGAAAAATGGAGTGAAGATTAGAATTCAGTCTAGTATCATAAAAAAAGAATAAAATTTAAAAATTCAAATTTAAATTTTCCAACTAAAAGTAAAACTTTGACTACATTTGACCAAAATTTAAAATTTCACAAAAAAAATTATTCTATTAAATTTGGTCAAATAAAACACTCAACATCACAAATTCAATTTTTTATTTTAAATTTCAAATTTAATTTTTATTTAAATTCAAAATATTATCATTTTAAGGTTGTTAAAAGTTACGGACCGTTACACTTTATCTTAATTAAAAGATGTCATATCAATTAATGCAATATTAATTTGTTTCCCATTATCATATTTAAAGGGTTAAATGCTAATCAATTCAATATATATATTTCAAATTAAATGGTGGTTTTTAAACAGTTGTAATGTTCATTGAATAAACAAAAGGCATCCATCACTTACTAATTAATTGTTTTACCTCATTCCATTATTTGAAATCAACTTGGTATGTTACCAATTAAATCACGCATTTTATATTCCTTAAATAAATATGCATTTTATCAATGTTTACAATTTCCTTTATTATCCAATTCATGCCATTAACAACGCATCCAATTCTCATCCAACTACATTCAGACCTATGTTATCATCCTTATATAACTTATTGCAACTTGTTATTCAATAAAAAAAATTCGGCTCATATCAACAAATCACATAAATAAATTTATTGTTTACAAACAAAGGTTATAAATACTTACCACATCACTGATTTCACATTCTATATTAACCAATTTCAATCAATTACATACAATCTCACCATTACATACATTAGTTAATGTATTTCATTATTTACACTTATAACCAAATTAACCCAAAATTTATTTCAATTGTTTGAGATCACATTAAATAGTTATTAATAGCATTCAAACAACATTATTAAACCATATTCTAATTATTTCCTCAATAATAAATCATAAATTTTAATTTCTCGCTATATTAAATTTCAAAATCTTATTTAATTTAATAGTTTTAATTATCAAAATTTACGGGTCGTTACACTCTCCCCCACTCAAAACTTTTCGTCCTCGAAAATGAAGAGGAAGGGATAAAGATGCTTTTTTTTAGAATAATCAATTTATAAACACTTTAAATTACATAATTAGGTGTTTTAGATAAAATATAATAATTTGTAAACAATTAAATCTTTTATATTCAAGTCTAATAAAGTTTGAAAATATTTTCACTTTCATAAAAAAATTCTAAGTCCTAAATTCACGAAAAATTTCGACGGAGTCTCCTTTGCTTGGTTAGGTCTGGAAAAATAATAGTATCAATAATACAATATATATATATGTGTGTGTATGTATATATATATGTATGTATGTATGTATGTATGTATGCATGTGTGTATGTATCATATTTCAAAACGAAACATCCCAAACCATCGACAAACAATAAAATATCATTGCAAAATCCGAGAACGTACCTATTTATCGGGAAAACAAACTTTATTTATGAAACCAAAAGCAATAGTTATTGCTTTCATAAACCTGTATTTCGCTTATATAATCCAAAGGGTTAAAATTATATAAAATAATAATATTTTAGTTGTTTCAATTAGTAGCAAAAGCAAATCAACATAAAACATATGCAAACAAAACGACACAACATGACCATCATATGCAACAAAGGAAACTATCGTACATCCATAGCGATCAATCTCATGGTTTGTTCAGGTTCAGACACTTTCATTGTACAAGGGTAATAAATAAACTACTAAGTGTATCCTACTGTAACATCCCGCATTTTTATCAATTGTATATTTAAATATTTTATTTAAATATTTTATCGATACTCGGAATTTGGTCCGAAAAGCTACTTTTTGCAAACAGTCGAATTGGGACTCGAGACCACTTCCATTGAGTTCAAAATGCCGTTTGCGACCTTTTTGAGTATAACCTTCGATATGTTTGGAGAAAGTTGATTTTTGCTACTTTTTCCCGCTTATGACTTTGGTTTGGACTGCACCCTTATTAGCTCAGCCCAACCCCCTTCTCTTCATAACTTCTTCTCTTTTCTTAAACACTCAAGCTTTAGCAACAATGGTGGAAGAGAATGGGAAATAGAAATTCCTAAGCCCTAGCTTGCTTTGCAAATCCAACTTCTAGCTCCAAATTCAAGAGAACCCATTGGTAAGCATCTCCTTCATCTTCTCCAACTCTTTCTCCATTCAATTTCAGAAATTTCCTAAACCTAATTTAGGAAATGTTTCTCCTTTAAGCTTAGATTCAAGCTTGTTGGGTTGGAATTGAAGAGTGATTGTTCTTACCATTGTTCTATAGCTTATTCTTCAATCGTTTGGGTTCAAAGGTGAGATTTTTAATCTCACATCTAAGTCTATGAATTACCTTCGATTGTTAGGTATGAATTCCTAACACTTATTCATGTGCATTTGATTTTGATTTGGATTGCTTTTGTGAATATTCCAATTTTTAGTGTTTTGAGTTCAACTCGTTAAAAATCCTAACTTTGATGTTTGAACATGTTTTTGGTGATGCATCGAGGAACATATAGGGCCGGGTAGTCGATTGGCATAAACCCTTAGCGCTGTTGCTCGTGCGATTGCAATTTGATCGAGAGTTGCACCTCTTTTGAAATAGGGTAGGAAGTGCAAGCATACAGATTCGGCCGACCGAGCCCCCTGGGCCGGTCGACCGATCTGTAGTCCAGGCACTTCCTGCCTCTGTTTGGAAGTGCTGGTTACAGGCTTCGGCCGACCGAGCCCCCGGGCCGGTCGACCGACCTGGTGCCCGGAGCACTTCCAACCTCTGGTTCGATCGACCGACTCAGGGAGTCCGGTCGACCGATCTGCTACTATTTGCCAGATTAGCCTATATTGCTAATCCGTTTGAATATCCAACTTTAATCGATTCGTGTTGTCTCCCTTTTGTTGTTGTCATTTATTATCGACTTTGATGACCTTTTCTTTGGGAATTTTAGATATATCCACTTTGATGGATTTGATATCGATTTCTTTGGATTTTATTCACGTTTTCGAATGTGAATCTTAGTGATTGATTTTTCCTACAATCTTCTTCGTGATTTGTCACTTTAAAAATATAAAGGTTTTCTATACTAGTAGTAAATATCAAAAGTCTTTCTTCAAATGATTTCAACACTATTTTATTACAAAGCTCGTTTTCTCAAACCGATTTCCAATCTATTAGTATATACAAACCTCTACCTCACTCGTATGAGAAATCTAATTAAACTACTTAGTAAAACAAGTGGTATGAAACGCTTGCGTTTACTTTGTTGGTTAATTTTTGGACTTGTTCGATTGAACTACTTGTGACATTTTTCTAGTGGAGATTTACAGTTTGTTCGTAAATGTTTAAGTTAAGAAAGTGGTTATGGGACATGAAGCTAAACTTTTATATTTACTAGCTTAGTGTAATTGACACTTCTCGTTGATCATGACGATCATCTTTGTGGTTTAGACTAGCAATGTGCGATGTCTCTTTGTTTGCGAGGTTAGGCTAGACATCACTTGTGCGATTCCATTCGCACATACCTTTTCGGTTAGCCTAGACACCACTTGTGTGATTCCGTTCACACATACCTTTTTGCTTTTTGGTTAGGCTAGACACCACTTGTGCGATTCCATTCGCACATACCTTTTCGGTTAGCCTAGACAACACTTGTGTGATTCCGTTCACACATACCTTTTTGCTTTTTGGTTAGGCTAGACACCACTTGTGCGATTCCATTCGCACATACCTTTTCGGTTAGCCTAGACACCACTTGTGTGATTCCACTCACACATACCTTTTTGTGATTTCTGGATTTCGTGTGTTGATTTCTGGAATTTATATCATTGACTTGTTATGAGTACAGGTTTAGGGTATGATGCCCTCTTTGGATCTTTGAGAAGATTCTTGTGATATTTATTAATCTTTTGTTGATTATCATTTACATGCTTATAGTAGTATGCCATTATGGATATTATGTTTATGCCATATCTTGTATGTTATATCATGTCATCTGATATTTATAGCTAGACTGATCCGTTTATTATTTTCTTATGAAATAATACTCGGGTCAGATCGAGATGTTACAGGTGCTTTCGGTTGACTTCCTTCCGGGATTTGCTTCTCTGACTTTTGGTTAACTACTTTAGTTTAGTAGTTTTTTTTGTATACATTTGAGATACAGACCCTTTGATGTATATTTACTCTTTTGTATAGCACGTGTTGCTATTCTTTTGTATTATCGTAGATCTTTTTGACCACTACTCTGATATACACTTTCATGTGTTAGTGTTATATTCATATCTATTTCCGCCTTTGTGATATGAATTGTCTGTGACTGATTTGTGTTATGTTTATTTCTATATTTGTTTCCGAAGACCTTTATAGCCACTGTGTAGTAGCTTTGAGTTTGTGTCGGTATGTCGGATTTCCTCTTGAGATGAAAATTTATATTTTTATCTGGCATATCGGTACTCGCACAAAGCAATTATACAGATGGTCGCTCCTTAACAGCCTTATCCTCCGTGCTAGTTGACAGCATTACACCGTAGTGTTCTTGGCTAGCGTGGGTATAGAGGTGGGCCGTCACAGCTTGGTATCGGAGCCAAACTTCGGAACAATATGAAATATTATAACAAGGATCATCGTCCTAAGTCTTTCTTAGGAGTCGTGCTTTAGGATTTTATTCGGGTCTTCGTACCGTCCTATCCTATTTTCTTTTATGATTCCTTGTTTTATCTATCAAGATTGCTTGATATTTATTTTGAGAATAACTTTTCTCCTTCTTTCTTTCTTAAAGAAGAGAAATGGTTAGACCTGGTCGTCCCAGCGCCGGTCAATCTAGTGCTACTCCCCTGGATGGAGTATTCATGTCTGCTCAACAACTTTTGGATCTTGTAAAGAATCAAGAGTTTATCTATGCTTTGAGTTAGAACCCCGAAATGGTTCTACCTTTGAAACTTGAAGTTTCTTTCAATCAGCTTGTGGATGTTACTCTTCTTCATGGAGAGGTTGGTAAAGGAAGTGTTTGTGATATTGAGACTTCCAAGAAGAGGCATATTAAGTTCAAGAGCCTTAATCCCAATAAGAGAGTGAAGCAAACTACTTTTGTAGCAAAGACTCTAATCCCTAATCGTGGAGGATGCTACAATTGTAATTCTATGGAACACTATGTGAATATGTGTCCAAAACCTCATTCTTGTCGCTATTGCAAGAAACCGGGTCATCTTTTATCTGCGTGTCCCAAACTTTTGAACAAGGACATGAGAAAGCTAAATATTGTGCAAGCCCCTAGCAACTCTTCTCTTGGTCAAGGTACTTTTCACTCAATCCTTGATGGCATTGTTTTATTTCGTGATCTTCTTATTTGAGTTCTTTTTGATATGGGTTCCATCTCACTATTTTATATCAAAAGAACTTGTTAATTCTTTTTCTTTAAATATTTTGGGCTTGGCGACTTCTTTGAGAATTGCGAATCCGGATGGTAGATCCGCAACACTCAATTTGCTTTTATTTGATGTCGAAAATTATTTTATGTGATTTTTTTTTCCGAGCCGATATTTTTACTTAGGCTCCGGAATTGATTTTTAGAAAGGATCGACTTAATTGTGAAGCCCGTATCCTATTTTTCGAGTGGACTATTCATCTTCGACATTTTCTATATGTTAAGCAGCTTTCTATTTTTCTTTGTGATTCCGATTTCAAATTTTTGGTGGAATCATTTTATTCCTTAAGCCCACTTATAAGAAAAGTGTTGTTTCTCTCATTCATGTAGTTTGAGATATTTTCCGATATTTTTGAATTTGTCTTAGGACTGTCACCTAAGAAATCTTTTGAGTAGTGTTAAGGTCTTTTCAGCTTGACCTTGCCACCGGTTTTCATTTGCTACGAGTTGCGGAAGTCCACTTACCGCATTCCGCACTTGTTATGGTTCTTATGAATGACTTATTTTGTCGTTCAGTTTGTCCTGCTTATTTCATCCATTTTACAGATCGAATATTCTATGAATATCTCGATGACTCCATTCTTGTATTTATTGATTTTGGATGAAAATAGCAATTTAAAATTTTGAAAATCTTTTTCATAAGATTTATTTATAAGTATAATTGGATTTTTGTTCTTAAAACGAACAAAGAATATTCTTAGAAGTTTTTGAGAAACTTACTTATCCTATAGAAGATGATTTTGTGATTGTATTGCCCGTTGAGTGCTTTAAGAATTCCGGTCGATGCGCTTGATCAACGTTATCGATAAGAATCTCCTAAACGCTTTGATGAGACAGTCAGACAAGATATATTGACTTGTAAAAATGTAAATTTTTGTAGAAAGATTATTACATAAAAATAAAAATGTAATTTTGAAAGTTTTAAATTTTTGGGAAAGAGGATTAATTAAAAGAACTCTCCCTTTCGATACTCTTATTCTTGTGATTCCTGGAGGGGAACCAAGACTTTGCTATTTGTACCGATACTAGTCCTATTGGTTTAGATGTCATTCTCTTGCAAAGGAGAACGTGCTATCACTTGTGCTTCTAAATCATTATAGCTTATCGAGACTAGATATGCCACTCATGATCTAGTGCACGCGACTATTGTTTTTACTTTTGGAATTTGGCATCATCATATTTGGATGAGAAATTTGTTCTCCACCTCGATCATAAATCTTTGAAATATTTATTTCTCATAAGGAACTTAATCTGCGACAACCTCGTTGGCTCGAGATTCCTTGTATCTTATGATCGTTTTACCAAGTTCATCGGGCGTTTTGACATACTTCGTTTTATTGAGCCTTATCTCATTCCTTTTATGGACTAGTGTATGATGTTCTTTTATGGTGTTCGGTTCATCGGAGGTATTGTTATTATAATACATCGATGTTCCATCTTATCTGGATCAATGGATGTACCATTATTTTACTGCATCGTTGTTCCGGTTTATCGGTTCATTGGACGTACCGTTTTTGTACTACGTCGGTGTTCCTAAATTATTCGGGCTTTGGTTCATTGGGCGTACCGTTTTTGTACTACGCTGATGTCCCAAATTATTTGAGTTTCTAGTTTCTCGGGCGTACTGTTATTACACTACGCCGTTACACTGGCTCAATTTTCTGCTATTCTTGACGTCTTCTGCGTCTTGTAACTATGGAAATGCTTTTAGGTTTCCTATTTTATTCTTGAGACCGGTGATATCGTGGAAATTGAAGTTTCACCAGATTTGATTTATGAGCAACATTCCATTCGCATCATTGCTTCGGAGGTTGAGCGCCTTCGGAATAAAGATATTCTTTTTGTGAGAGTTCAATGGTTCCCAAATCCTTAGGATTGCTCTTGGGAATCCAGAGAATTCATCGAGCGATCCCGTTCAGGCTTACTCTTTCATGCTCCTTATGGTGAACTTCTTATTTCAATTTTCTTTTGTGTTGATATGCTTCCATGGTTGTTACTTCTTATTTTCCTCTTAAGTATTGCGAGGACGCAATTTCTTTAAGGAGGGGAGTCTGTAACAACCCGCATATTTATCAATTGTATATTTAAATATTTTATTTAAATATTTTACCGATACTCGAAATTTGGTCCGAAAAGCTACTTTTTGCAAACAGTCGAATTGGGACTCGAGACCACTTCCATTGAGTTCAAAATGCCATTTGCGACCTTTTTGAGTATAAGCTTCGATATGTTTGGAGAAAGTTGATTTTTGCTACTTTTTCCCGCTTATGACTTTGGTTTGGACTGCACCCTTATTAGCTTAGCCCAACCCCCTTCTCTTCATAACTTCTCCTCTTTGCTTAAACACTCAAGCTTTAGCAACAATGGTGGAAGAGAATGGGAAATAGAAATTCCTAAGCCCTAGCTTGCTTTGCAAATCCAACTTCTAGCTCCAAATTCAAGAGAACCAATTGGTAAGCATCTCCTTCATCTTCTCCAACTCTTTCTCCATTCAATTTCAGAAATTTCCTAAACCTAATTTAGGAAATGTTTCTCCCTTAAGCTTAGATTCAAGCTTGTTGGGTTGGAATTGAAGAGTGATTGTTCTTACCATTGCTCTATAGCTTCTTCTTCAATCGTTTGGGTTCAAAGGTGAGATTTTTAATCTCACATCTAAGTCTATGAATTACCTTCGATTGTTAGGTATGAATTCCTAACACTTATTCATGTGCATTTGATTTTGATTTGGATTGCTTTTGTGAATATTCCAATTTTTAGTGTTTTGAGTTCAACTCGTTAAAAATCCTAACTTTGATGTTTGAACATGTTTTTGGTGATGCATCGAGGAGCATATAGGGCCGGGTAGTCGATTGGCATAAACCCTTAGCGCCGTTGCTCGTGCGATTGCATTTTGATCGAGAGTTGCACCTCTTTTGAAATAGGGTAGGAAGTGCAAGCATACAGGTTCGGCCGACCGAGCCCCCTGGGCCGGTCGACCGACCTGTAGTCCAGGCACTTCCTGCCTCTGTTTGGAACTGCTGGTTACAGGCTTCGGCCGACCGAGCCCCCTGGGCCGGTCGACCGACCTGGTGCCCCGAGCACTTCCAACCTCTGGTTCGGTCGATCGACTCAGGGAGTCCGGTCGACCGACCTGCTACTATTTGCCAGATTAGCCTATATTGCTAATCCGTTTGAATATCCAACTTTAATCGATTCGTGTTGTCTCCCTTTTGTTGTTGTCATTTATTATCGACTTTGATGACCTTTTCTTTGGGAATTTTAGATATATCCACTTTGATGGATTTGATATCGATTTCTTTGGATTTTATTCACGTTTTCGAATGTGAATCTTAGTGATTGATTATTCCTACAATCTTCTTCGTGATTTGTCACTTTAAAAATATAAAGGTTTTCTATACTAGTAGTAAATATTAAAACTCTTTCTTCAAATGATTTCAACACTATTTTATTACAAAGCTCGTTTTCTCAAACCGATTTCCAATCTATTAGTATATACAAACCTCTACCTCACTCGTATGAGAAATCTAATTAAACGACTTAGTAAAACAAGTGGTATGAAACGCTTGCGTTTACTTCGTTGGTTAATTTTTGGACTTGTTCGATTGAACCACTTGTGACATTTTTCTAGTGGAGATTTACAGTTTGTTCGTAAATGTTTAAGTTAAGCAAGTGGTTATGGGACATGAAGCTAAACTTTTATATTTACTAGCTTAGTGTAATTGACACTTCTCGTTGATCATGACGATCATCTTTGTGGTTTAGACTAGCAATGTGCGATGTCTCTTTGTTTGCGAGGTTAGGCTAGACACCACTTGTGCGATTCCATTCGCACATACCTTTTCGGTTAGCCTAGACACCACTTGTGTGATTCCGTTCACACATACCTTTTTGCTTTTTGGTTAGGCTAGACACCACTTGTGCGATTCCATTCGCACATTCCTTTTCGGTTAGCCTAGACAACACTTGTGTGATTCCGTTCACACATACCTTTTTGCTTTTTGGTTAGGCTAGACACCACTTGTGCGATTCCATTCGCACATACCTTTTCAGTTAGCCTAGACACCACTTGTATGATTCCACTCACACATACCTTTTTGTGATTTCTGGATTTCGTGTGTTGAATTCTGGAATTTATATCATTGACTTGTTATGAGTACAGGTTTAGGGTATGATGCCCTCTTTGGATCTTTGAGAAGATTCTTGTGATATTGATTAATCTTTTAATTGATTATCATTTACATGCTTATAGTAGTATGCCATTATGGATATTATGTTTATGCCATATCTTGTATGTTATATCATGTCATCTGATATTTATAGCTAGACCGATCCGTTTATTATTTTCTTATGAAATAATACTCGGGTCAGACCGAGATGTTACAGGTGCTTCCGCTTGACTTCCTTCCGGGATTTGCTTCTCTGACTTTTGGTTAACTACTTTAGTTTAGTAGTTTTTGTTGTATACATTTGAGATACAGACCCTATGATGTATATTAACTCTTTTGTATAGCACGTGTTGTTATTCTTTTGTATTATCGTGGATCTTTTTGACCACTACTCTGATATACACTTTCATGTGTTAGTGTTATATTCATATCTATTTCCGCCTTTGTGATATGAATTGTCTGTGACTGATTTGTGTTATGTTTGTTTCTATATTTTTTTTCCGAAGACCTTTATAGCCACTGTGTAGTAGCTTTGAGTTTGTGTCGGTATGTCAGATTTCCTCTTGAGATGAAAAGTTATATTTTTATCTGGCATATCGGTACTCGCACAAAGCAATTATACAGATGGTCGCTCCTTAACAGCCTTATCCTCCGTGCTAGTTGACAGCATTACACCGTAGTGTTCTTGGCTAGCGTGGGTATAGAGGTGGGGCGTCACACCTACACTCAACAGCCTTAGATAATTACTTAATAGATTATGCATACATCCTTAAGCAATTTGAAGTATCATTTCCTAAACTTTCCATTAGCCAAATAATACAGAATTTAAATGTAATTTAAGTTTATTCAATTGGTTTCTCCTTTTTTCATTTACTTTCCATTTATGTTCATCCATTCATACAATAATTATCTTCTATTAATTTACCTTCATCACTTACACAAATTTTTCCATTCAATATTTAAAATAATCAATGAATACATTATTTAAGTATTACCCATATTTCATTGCAGTTTATTTCACATTTGTTATAGAATAAGAAGACATTAAAGAAAGAGGAAGAAAATATTTATTCACTACTGAGATTAATCATACATTTTATTACATAGCTCCTTTATGTAAAGGCCTAGGAGCTTGGGATAGAACTAATCCCATGATGTGAGACTAAATACAAAACAGTACATAGCATATTTACTATAATATATTTATATATATTATAACACTCCCCCTTGAATATGCATCTTCAAAATCTTGAATGCTCATATAGTAGCTAGAAATTATTCCATTTGAAGCGTCCATAACAATTTCTCCCTCTTATTATTATCTTGCTTTAATACTTCTATTAAGTCGTTATGAATATTGTATGTTGACTCATTAAAAACCTCTGTTAGGAAAACCTAATGGAAAAACCTTGAACAAGGAAAAAAGTGCAACTTGAAATCATAGATATCATATAATGATATTCCTTTTAAAGAGTTTGATACTTCGGGATCAAAATAATGCCTCATTGAAATCTTACTAAGAAAAACCCAATGGGAAAAATCTTGGTGAAGGAAAAAGGGTACAATGACATATTTTATTTTCTTGTTTCTTTAAATGAAGCTTGATACTTCTGGATCAAACTAATGCCTCATTAAAACCTTACTAAGTAAAACCCTATGGGAAAAATCTTAGTGAAGGAAAAAGAGTACAATATAGTATGTCATATTTCAATAATTTACTGCATCAAATAGAGTTTGATACTTTTGGATCAATTTAATACTTCATTAAAAACCTTATAAAGGAAAACCCGATGGGAAAAACCTTAGTCAAGGATAAAAATACAGTTTAATTAAATAACATATTTGAGATGTTATTTCTTGAAAATACATTTGATTCTTCTAGATCAAGACAATGCCTCGTTAATACCTTAGTAAGAAAAACCCAATGGGAAAAAACCTTAAATAAGGGAAAAGAGTACGTTGTAACTTAATTTCAAAAGTTATTTGGGAGTTGATACTTCTGGATTAAGATAATGCCTCGTTAAAACCTTATTAATAAAACCCAGTGGGAAAAATCTTAGTTAAGGAAAAAGAGTGCATTATGAAATACTTATGGATGCTCCCCCTGATTTAAAATTTTCCTCTGAATTCATATTCATCTTTCGATAACTCAAATTGGTTATAGGTACTTCTAGATCTATAAATATGAATCTCATTAATAATACAATTTATTAATACTTTCCTTCGATACAATCAAATTTTCTAAGATTGTTTCTTTCAAATATAGTTTGCATTTTATGCATTTTGTATGCTACTTTCATGAAAAACACTTCACGTGCTTTCATTTTTGTGCTTCAAATTAGTTTTACGCATTGCAACTATACATTTTTCATGAATCTTAAAATTTTCATTACAGCATTACTAGAAAGCAGGAAGTAATCTACTCATCTTGAAGTATATCAAGGTTTTCATTACAACAATACTTAGAAGAAATTTGTAATCTACACTTCATGTCTTTTGCATTTTTTATAACTACAAAAGTTATATATATTCTTTAGAAATTTGTATACTTTAATAAGTATTTGCTATCGCAACTATCACTTCAATGGATATTAAGAGTTTCATTACAGCGATACTTAAAAATAGGCTGTAATCTATGCTCCTTGTCTTTGCCTTCTTTATAACCACCAAAGTAATTTATATTCTTCGGGAATTTGTATACTTTCATCATTTAATATGATTTAAACCATATTTATACCTTCTGGGTATATTAAGCATTTCAAGTACTTTTGCTACTTTACGGACTACATGTCCATATTTCTCTATTTGTAAAGGATTCATGATGGCCAATCATGTTTTTCCTTAATTAAAGGTCCTTAATTTATTTATAAACATAAGCGCTTTATTTTTTACAAATTTATCATCGATGATTATTTCTTGTCAGTCCTAAACATGATTTATTGAGATCTCTTTAATTATCATGTTTTAAGTACCTAAACCACTTCTAGGATAATTTGACAATCATGTCATTGGTCTCTTCAAGAGCACTCTTAAGTGTTTCTTCAAGAACACTCACCTCTTTTATTTGGCATCTTTATTACTTACTCCAAAAGAATTTCGAACTAACTTTTGTACCATATTTCAAATATGGTTTACACATTTTGATCCTTCAGGGATTCAAATCTATATTGGAGAAAGTCTACTAGGGATATTATTAATAATTTATTCAAGTTATTTAATATTTTACATCATTATACATGTTAATAAATATTTGACATTGATGATCAAAATGAACTTGTATCCCTTTATCCTCCCCCTCAATGTTGAGGAACATTGTCATATTAAATAATAATCATCTTTGGATTCTCATTTTGATCCATTATCATATTGCTACTAGCAAATACATCATACATATTAATAATAGAAGGATAATTCTTTTATCAATTGATAAGATGCATTCAAGCGATATTTGTGAGCTTCCGGCTCATGTTTAAATATGGGGTTCAGTTATGCCAAATTTCGTGTAATATAATCTAGTTAAAATTGTACCCAATTTTTCTAAAATAAGCTTCTGGCTTTCAATTTTAGAAATAACGCAAAGATATTCTTTGACATTTTCATTATAGTTCCAATATGGTAGCTATTCATTTATATATCTTCAAAATTGAACTAATTTCTTTTAAATTTGCTTTAGCATAATGTGTTTTGAATTAAGATATATATACCATTTGGTAATACTATATGGGCTCTTCCCGACCCTTCAATTATATTAGCATATGCTATGGTTGAAATTTTTTGCTAAATTATTTTTAGATAGTTCAAAGAAAAACTTCTGGTTTTTCAAAATCATATGAGTAATTGCACTATCTAGTAGGCATATATTATCACTCAAATATTGATGGTCCATATCTTAAGAATTAAAGACAATATAGTTTGGCAACTATTAAAATTTGTAAGCATAAATAAATGCTAGTAATTTTCAAAAATTTAAAATAGACTACTGATTAAAGCCAACATTATCAGTACATTATTTCAATTAGTTATGAAAGGAAAAACATATAAGCACCAACTTCCAGTTGATTTACTGAACTGAAATAAAATAAAGTCCATATAGCAGACTTCAGGCTGCTACTATTGATCAATTCGACCATATCATTTATTATTGCACTTAGATTTTCATCATTAATGAAGTTTCCTTTATCAACTTCGAAGAAATGATCTAACTTCATGTTAGTATTGCTAGACAATCCTTTCACATAATTTTAGTTTAGAAGTAATTCTAAATATAGAGGAATTGTATTTTCTAATAGATTTAAAGACTTGAAACTTCAAGTTCAACCACTCATGTCTAGTGTTTGGAAGCATCACCATATTTTGGTGGTCATAACGCTCCTTCAGGGAGTTCCATAGGTAAAGATGACCTTTTTTAGTTAAATGTTTTATTTTAAGTTTGTCATGGATATGACATCTTAAAAATATAAGAGCCTTTATTTTATCCTATTAGGACATATTATTATCAGTTTTAATGGCATTTTCTAAGCATTGAGATTGTAATTGTATGTTATCATCCAATATCCATGACAAAAAATTATCTCCTAATAAGTCCAAAGTTTTAAATTCAAGCTTAGCCGTATTTATCATATCACCAACTATAAGTGGAAATAAAAATGCATAAGTATAAAAATATTATTCATGGGTATATAATCAATGCATTTCATAAAATAAGAACCCACATCTGATAGTAGTTGCAGTGAAAGAAAAAAAAACATTACTGCAAAATAGTAAAAGACAACCAAATATAGTATATAAAAAATGACTATAATTTCTTATTTACATCCTTTTCATAGCTCTAGATCCAATCTCATTAATTGCATTAATTAATTTCCTTGAAAATGCAAAACTACCCTTGAAAATATCGAAAGGCCCTTCTATGGATTGATTGGTAGAGAAGGAGCGAATTATAATCAAAGATTGTGCTGACTTTACTATGTTTACTTTCATAATATAAGCAGATTTAAAAATATGAATAGGCAGTATTAAATACCATTTATTAATTCATAACAACTGGAATAGTGAGAAACATAAATATTTACCAAGTATATACGTTATCATCCTTGTCAATAATAAGAGATATAAAAGAAGAATAAATGTATGAAGTATTCATATGCATCTTTGTTGGACTATTCTCATTAATCAATTAATTTTATTTAATGATTTATTAATTACTACTGATTAATATATAAATTAATATATATGGCTATCTACATATTGTAAGCTAAACAAAGAGAGGAAATTTGTACATCACATAGTGTATGAATAATATCATGAAAAACAAAATAGTTTGACTTGGAAACTAAAAAGTATGTTGTATAAGTTACAGCTATTGATAACATCAATATGTATATTTTTATGACATGACAATAATAGGTAAAAGATTAAGCGTATAAAATAGTAAACATTGGAATATCTCTTTGCTGAAAGAGGAAAGATGAATGAATTTTATATATAATATAACATAATTGATGTGTGTATAAATACTAACATTCATTTTATGAAGAATCCAAAATACTTACTTGATGAGCCAAAAGAAGAAAATTTGATATATTATATTTTACCTTTTGAAAGACAAGATTGGATGCGTGGAAGAAGGAAAAAAATTTAGGAAATAAACTTCCTGTTAGAATATCTTGTTTTCTATTAAAAAGATAGAGAGCAGGAGAGTGGATATATTTCTACGTATTTATTTGGTTTAATAAAAACACCAAATATATCAACAAATCTCTACTAGAGACATTTTATCATTACTAAATATACAAATCTCTTCTAGAGATTTTTTTTTATTATCACCACTTTTGTAGTGGACAAATTTCTTTACATTTATTTGGCTTAGTAGGTAATAATATTGGCAAACATTTTTGGAACTTTAGGTTCCAATTTTACTTTAAAGTAAAGTCTTTATTTAGTACTTTAGATCCTAAACGATACAATTTGATTTTCATTATCAAGCTTCAGCTTTGATCGCAAACATGGTTAGAATTTACCATAATCTAAATTAGTTTTTCTAATAATTCAACGCTTCACATCTCAAATTTATAGAATTTTGATATATAATCCCTTTTTTTAGGAATACAAACTTATATGCATAAATTTTATTTGAGAACTTCAGGTCTCCAATATTAGATAAACATTATGAAACAAGAAGATTCTTTATGATTGTATTCGAACATAAGAATCATAATACTATTCCTCTTTGAGGAAATAGTATTTACCACATTTGTAATGTTATTCCAACATATTGTTTTTATGTTATGCCTTTTGGACATATCAACGTATTATTTCTTCTGGAATTGCTCGCTTATTTTCTTCAAGGCTCTATTTCAGCTTATGAAAGATTTAATCTTTCACCTTCGCATAAATGAACTTCGGGTTCTTGTTCTTTCATATAAACTTAATACGATCTTCTAGACACGTATTATCCTTATATTTGTTTCTCTAAGAAACAATAAAATATTTCTTCTGTAAATATAAATCATGTAGCAAAATCATTTCTATAGTTCTTATTCAAACCGAAATCCAAACAAAAAAAAATCAAAATGAAAACCCCCCTTTTTATTTTTACCAAACAACGGAATGAGATCTAAAAGTCTAGATCTACATTAAAATGAGATCTAAAATGATAATATCAATAGAGCAAGATCTATAAGATATATATTGTAACAACCCGCATATTTAACGATTTTATATTTGAATGTTTTATTTAAATATAGCGTCGTTAGTCAGATTTAGGTCCGAAATGTTACTTTTTGCAAACGGCCGAATTGGGACTCGAAACTACCTCCATTGGTTCCAAAATGGCGTTTGCGATCTTTTTGAGTATAATCTTTGATATGTTTGGAGTTTGTGAAATTTTGACCCTTTTTCTATTGGGTTTTGGGTTTGGGTTCAGCCCACTAGCTTAACTAACCCTTCTACTTCAGCCCCTTCCCCTCATCTCTCTTCATTTCATTTCATTTCTTAAGCTAAAAACTAAAATGGGGGAAAGGAAGTAGAAATAGAAATTAGCAAGCCCTAGTTCTTCTTGTAAACTTGATTCTTGCTCCAAAATCAAAGAGAATCCATTAGTAAGTTCATCTCCATCTTCTCCATCTCTTCTCCTCTTCAATTTCAGTAATTTCCTAACCCTAACTTAGGAAATACTTGCTTTGATTCTAGATTGAAGCTTGTAGTGTTGAAGTGGATGTAGTTGGTTGATTCCTTGCATTTGTGCTTCTTCATCTTCTTTGTTTTGTGTAAAAAGGTGAGTTTTGAACTCACATCTATTTCTTATGATTTCATTGATGTTGGGTATGAATTCCTAACACCTTGTTCATATGCTCTTGCTTTTGGTTTGGATTGAATTGGTGAATATCCAAATTTTTAGTGTTTGGGTTCAATTCTTTAAAGATCCTAACTTTGATGTTTGAATATGTTTTTGGTTGCGAATCGGAGAGCTAATGGAGCTGGGGTATCTATTGGCTAAAGCTTCTTAGGTCCATTGCTCGAATGATCGCGTTTTGGAAGAATTTGCATTTCATTGAAATAGGGCAGGAAGTGCAAAATCATCAGGTTCGGCCGACCGAGCCTTGTAGCCGGTCGACCAACCTGCTTCCCGAGAGTTTTTATGAATAGTGTCCGGTCGACCGAGCCCTGTAGGCGGCCGACCGACCTGCTCCTATTTGCCCTGTTTTGCCTGTTTTTGTATATTTTGATTTGTTTTCCGGATTTTATCGATTCAAGTTGCTTTTTAGTGGTTGTTATTGCATATTTGGCTTTGATAACTTACTCTTGACTTCATCCACGGGTTTTTATAAAATAATCTCTCGAATCGCATTTAAAAGCTCGTTTCTCCAATTTATAAATTCTATTTAAAACACACACTTTCGCACTTCGAGCGAAGTGGAAGGGTGATTAAATGGTAGGGCAAAACACGGACCATGAATCTGTGCGTTTATCTTTCCGATTAGTCCCCGACCTATTCGATTGATTGTTTTGACCTTCGGGTTTAGTTTACCGATGATATGAGGTAAATTTGTACTGCTTTGAGTGTGAAAGTGACTGACGAATAGTAAACCGTTTAGTGCGAACGAGTGGTTATGGGACGCACGTTAACACTGTTCGGATTCCTTTTCGAGAGTTGTGACACATTCCGCCAGTTATTGGTGTCCAGTACTGGGTCTTCGACCTTCACCACTACGGTTTGTTGCCTCTGGGATGGTGTCTTCGGACTTTCTCCCTAGGTTTGTTGCCTTCGGGTATGTTGCCTTCGGGTTTGTTGCCCTATATAGTTTCGCTCTGATGTTGGCCTTATGTGCCGCATGGGTGATACTTGGGTTTGGAGCCTTCGGGCTTATGGATCCTTGTTGTACAGTACTGAGCTCGAGCAATCATATGTTTCATTGATATTATATTCCCTTGGTATCGCCCATCGTGCTGGTCTGTTTGAGCCGCATGATGTATAACGATTACCTTGTGGAACTTGTATACCTTATTGTTATTTGTTATTTGCCTTTTGTCTTGTTTTGGGATATTTGTATCCTTTGTTTCTATATGTTGCCGATGATATGAGGCTTGTTCTATATGATTCATCTCTTGTTGATGATTGTGTTATCTCCTCTAGAGATATTTGTTATACTGTATGACCTTGTAGGTTTATTATTGTTCAGTTTATCTAACTGATTTGTTATCTAGACTGACCCGTGTATTTTATACTCGGGTCAGACCGAGATGTTTCAGGTTAGGTGCTTTTGGAACTTAGCCTATTTTGCTTCCGCATGGACTATTCGCTAGCTTCATTTTGTTATAGCGTCTTTAGTCGTCCTTATCTGCTGTAACTCTGATATTTATACTTTTTCTCGTCTCGTCTGTATATTGTGGTCTCCTGTACCACTTGACATGTATTATTTTGTATACTCTGTTGTGTATCTGTTTATGTGTATATTATGATCGACTGTTCTGTGATGTGAATTACATTTGAGTTGTTATATTTTCTTCTGATAGATCATATAGCCATTGTAGTTTTGCTTTAAATATTTATTGAATAGGTCGAATTTTAATGTGATTCTACTTTTCGACGTATTTAGTGAATAGTTAAGGTAAGATTACACATGGTCGCTTCCATTATACTCCATTGTCCGCATTAGTCGACAGTATTATCTATGTAATACTCTTTGTTAACGAGGCTCTCGGTGTGGGGCATCACAGCGTGGTATCAGAGCTGTGTTCAGAACAAAATATGATAAACACAGAATAGAGCATATATTACGATACATCAAAGTGTATTAGTGATACAGATCCTTGAATCATCATGTCTCTTTATCCCATCAAGGCTAGATAGTATTTGGGAATACGTCTAGGATTATTCCGTAGCATCCCATATTGAAATATCTACCTTGTGAATAATCTTTTCCTTATCTTGACTTTCAGCTTATGTCTGGAAGAGGCAGAGGTCGACGTTCGGATGCTGGGCAATCTAGTGGCTCGCATCCGGATGGCGTTTATATGTCTGCTGATCAGTTTTTGGAGTTGTTTAGGAGCACTCAGCCTCCCGTTCCTCCTCGAGTGTCTCCACCTCGCAAGTCTGCCTTTGCACGTCAGTGCAGTGATTTTTCTCATCTTGGAGGAAAACCGTTTAAAGGCTCTGAATCCGTTCTTGAAGTCCAAGCTTGGTTTCGCACATGCGAACGTATCTTTTCTCGCATGGATCTTTCTGACCATGATCGAGTTCTTGTGACTTCTAGCTTATTGCAAGAGCGTGCTCTTGACTGGTATGAGCTTCTTGTAGCTGAGATTGATGAGTCTACTCTTTCTTGGACTCAGTTTCGGGGACGATTTGAACTCAAGTTCGTTCCTAAATCTGAAAAAGTTTTATTGACTCGTCGCTTCCTTGAGTTGAAGCAAGGGAAATCTTCTGTTTCTGAGTATGTTGCATCTTTTGAGGCTTTATCTCAGTATGGTCTTGAATTTATCAGTACTTCTTACAAGAAGAATTTGAAGTTTGTCTCTGGTCTTAAGAAATATCTTAAGAAGTCCTTGTTGCTCCAGCTTAAGCTTTCTTTCGAGGAATTGGTTGATTCGGCACTTCATCTCGAGGCTGTCGAGAAGGAGTGTGATAGTGGTGAGGATGTTGAGGTTTCCAAGAACCCCAACAAGAAGCAGTTTCCATTTCAAAAGAGGTCTTTTCCTTCTAAGAAGAAGAAGACTGTTGGTGCTAATCCTCAATCTCAGTCTGCTGGAACACCTTTCATCCGGAAGTGTTTCAATTGTGGTTCTCCGGATCATATTATTCGAGCTTGTCGTAAGCCTCTCTTCTGTCGTTATTGCAAGAAGGAAGGTCACCATGTTTCAGCTTGTCCTACTGCTCCTGCTAATGCAAAATCTGGCAAGCTCAATGTGGCTAATGCTTCTGGAGGTTCATCTCAATCCAAAGGTATGTCTCCATCTATTTTGGAGGGTTCAATTCTATTTCATGATCATAGTATACGAGTTCTTTTCGATACGGGTGCTTCACATTCTTTCGTATCGAAGAAGCTTGTAGATGATTTATCTTTGGATGTTTCTTGTATGGTTACTTCTTTAAGGATTGCGAATCCTATTGGGGGATCCACGACCCTTAGCTTGTTTTGTGATGATATTGAGATTGTTTTATGTGGCTTTTCTTTCCGTGCGAATCTGCACGTTGTTTCTCATTTGGGTTTTGATATGATTTTTGGTATGGACTGGCTAGTGAGGTACGATGCCAGGATTATTTTTTCCGAGAGAATTTTATATCTTTGTCATCCTGATTCGCCTTCTCAGTTATCTCTTGTTCTTCGGGATGTGGATAATTCCGAATGGCTTTGTATTCTCTTGATTCGCGAGATGATGAGGATATATCTCGTATTCCTATTGCTTGTGACTTTTCTGATGTTTTTGAGCCTGTATCGGGTTTGCCACCCAAGCGGGCAATTGAGTTCCGCATTGATCTCATTCCAGGCGCGCAGCCAGTTAGTCGTCCTCCCACGAGGATGTCTACAAAGGAAAATGAGGAACTCAAGAAGCAGCTTTTAGAGCTTGAATCCAAGCAATTGATTCAGTCTAGTTTTTCTCCGTGGGGATCCGCGGTCGTCTTTGTGAAGAAATCTGATGGAACTCTTAGGCTTTGCATTGATTATCGCAAGTTTAACGAGTTAACCATCAGAAATAGGTATCCATTGCCTAGGATCGATGACATGTTCGATCTATTGAGTGGTGCTAAGGTCTTTTCTCAGCTTGACCTTGCCACAGGTTTTCATCAATTACGAGTCGCGGAGGATAGCATACCTCTTACCGCTTTCCGCACTCGTTATGGTTCTTTTGAGTGGCTCGTTATGCCGTTCGGTTTGACGAGCGCTCCTGCTTTCTTTGTCGATCTCATGAATCGGGTATTCCGGGAATATGTCGATAAGTTTGTCCTTGTGTTCATTGATGATATCCTTATTTATTCTAAGTCTGAAGCCGAGCATGCTAATCACTTAAGGATTGTCTTGAGTACTCTCCGTCATCATCAGCTTAGAGCCAAATTCTCCAAGTGCCACTTTTGGGAGAATAAGGTTAAGTTCTTAGGCCATGTTGTATCTTCCGATGGCATTTCTGTCGATCCCTCAAAGATCGAAGCCATCCAGAATTGGAAGAGGCCCGAGAATGTTCATGAGATTCGTAGTTTCCTTGGATTGGCGGGTTATTACCGTCGGTTCATCAAGGACTTTTCCCGTGTTGTGCTTCCTCTCACAAGCCTTACCTGGAAAGGCATTCGTTTTATTTGGTCCGATAAGTGTGAAGCTTCCTTTCAGACATTGAAAGAACTTCTCACTAATGCTCCTATTCTTGTGGTTCCCGAAGGGAATCATGATCTTGTTGTCTACACCGATGCTTGTGGTAGTGGTCTCGGTGCTGTACTTATGCAGAGAGATCGGGTAGTTGCTTATGCTTCTAGGCAACTGCGTCCGAATGAAGTTCGCTATGCCACTCATGATCTTGAGTTAGCCGCCATTGTCTTCGCCCTGAAGATCTGGCGACATTATTTATTGGACGAGCGCTTCATTCTCTATACCGATCATAAATCTTTGAAGTATTTGTTCACTCAGAAGGAACTCAATATGAGACAACAACGTTGGCTCGAGTTTCTTGCCTCTTATGACTTTGATATCCAATATACCCCTGGTAAGGGTAATCGTGTTGCAGATGCGCTTAGTCGCAAACATTCGGCTGTTATTTCTATGATGTTTGCCGAATGGGATATTCTTGAGACTCTATCTTTTTGTGAAATTCGTGATCGAGATTCATCTTCTGATTCTCCTATTCCATTATTCAGTTTAGATGCACAACCCTCTTTGTTGGATCGTATTGCCGATGCTCAACGGTGTGATCCTAATTTGTTGCATCTTATTCAGCTTTGTGAGTCTGCATCCTGTGATGAGGCATTGCGGGATTTTAGCATTGATTCTCATGGGTGTCTTCGTAAGAAGAACCGTCTTGTTGTGCCTTCTGATTCTGTACTTAGGCATGATATTCTTGATGATTTCCATCGTTCTAGGTATACCATTCATCCCGGTAGTAGTAAGATGTATGCCGATATGCGTCGCCTTTACTATTGGGAAGGTATGAAGCGCGATGTGGCGAGTTATGTGAGTAATTGCATGACTTGTCAACGTATGAAGGCCGAACATCAGCGTCCTTCTGGTCTTCTTCAGCCTCTTGAGATTCCATTGTGGAAATGGGATCAGATTTCTATGGATTTCATTGACGGCCTACCTCGTTCGAGATCTGGCCATTCTAGCATTTGGGTTATTGTTGATCGCCTTTCTAAGTCTGCTCATTTTGTCCCTATTAAGTCTAATAGGACTACTTCGCTTTTGGCTAAGTTATATGTCAAGGAAATCATGAGACTTCACGGTGTTCCTAGTTCTATTGTGAGTGACCGTGATCCTTTATTCACGAGTCATTTTTGGAAGAGTCTTCAGCAAGCTTTGGGAACAAAGCTTAATTTTTCTATAGCTTATCATCCGCAGTCTGACCGACAGACTGAACGGGTGAATCGTATTTTGGAAGATCTTCTCTGTATTTGTATTTTTGATTTTGGTGGAAGTTGGGAGGATCACCTACCTCTTGTAGAGTTCTCCTACAACAATAGTTTTCAGTCTAGTATCGGTATGGCTCCTTTCGAAGCCTTATACGGAAGGCCATGCCGATCACCTTCTTGTTGGTTGGAATTTGGGGAGAAGCTTATTCTTGGCCCGGACTTTGTTCGTCATTCTTCTGAGAAGATTGATCTTATTCGATTGAGAATGAAAAAGGCACAGAGTCGCCAGAAATCCTACGCGGACAACCGTAGGAAGCCTCTCGAGTTCTCGATTGGTGATCTTGTTTTTATTCGTGTTTCTCCTTTGAAAGGGGTTATGCGTTTCAGTGCGACTGGGAAATTGGCTCCTCGTTATATAGGACCGTTTTCTATTACTGAACGTATTGGCCCTGTGGCTTATAGAGTTTCACTTCCAGCTCATTTATCTGGCATTCATGACGTGTTTCGCGTCTCGCAACTTCGGAAGTGTCTTCGGGAGTCGGATTCTGTTATTACTTCTCCTGATTTGCAAGAGCTTGAGATCTAACCGGACTTATCTATTGTACAGCAACCTATTCGCGTGCTTGACACGGAGGTGCGACACCTTCGGAACAAGGACGTGCCGCTCATTAAAATTCAATGGTCCGTTAATCCCAATGACTGTAATTGGGAAACCAGAGAGTATATCGAGCGATCTTATCCGGGTTTTCTATCTTTGCTTGTCGATGGTGAGATTATCTTTTCGTTTCTAACTTGTTTCCTTCTCTTTTGAATGTTGTATGTATGTAGTTGTTACAAATATCGTCTCTGGGAATTGCGGGGACGCAATTTTGTAAGGAGGGGAGATCTGTAACAACCCGCATATTTAACGATTTTATATTTAAATGTTTTATTTAAATATAGCATCGTTAGTCGGATTTAGGTCCGAAATGTTACTTTTTGCAAACGGCCGAATTGGGACTCGAAACTACCTCCATTGGTTCCAAAATGGTGTTTGCGATCTTTTTGAGTATAATCTTTGATATGTTTGGAGTTTGTGAAATTTTGACCCTTTTTCTATTGGGTTTTGGGTTTGGGTTCAGCCCACTAGCTTAACTAACCCTTCTACTTTAGCCCCTTCCCCTCATCTCTCTTCATTTCATTTCATTTCTTAAGCTAAAACCTGAAATGGGGGAAAGGAAGTGGAAATAGAAATTAGCAAGCCCTAGTTCTTCTTGTAAACTTGATTCTTGCTCCAAAATCAAAGAGAATCCATTGGTAAGTTCATCTCCATCTTCTCCATCTCTTCTCCTCTTCAATTTCAGTAATTTCCTAACCCTAACTTAGGAAATACTTGCTTTGGTTCTAGATTGAAGCTTGTAGTGTTGAAGTGGAGTGTAGTTGGTTGATTCCTTGCATTTGTGCTTCTTCATCTTCTTTGTTTTGTGTAAAAAGGTGAGTTTTGAACTCACATCTATTTCTTATGATTTCATTGATGTTGGGTATGAATTCCTAACACCTTGTTCATATGCTCTTGCTTTTGGTTTGGATTGAATTGGTGAATATCCAAATTTTTAGTGTTTGGGTTCAATTCTTTAAAGATCCTAACTTTGATGTTTGAATATGTTTTTGGTTGCGAATCGGAGAGCTAATGAAGCTGGGGTATCTATTGGCTAAAGCTCCTTAGGTCCATTGCTCGAACGATCACGTTTTGGAAGAATTTGCATTTCATTGAAATAGGGCAGGAAGTGCAAAATCATCAGGTTCGGCCGACCGAGCCCTGTAGCCGGTCGACCGACCTGCTTCCCGAGAGTTTTTATGAACAGTGTCCGGTCGACCGAGCCCTGTAGGCGGCCGACCGACCTGCTCCTATTTGCCCTGTTTTGCCTGTTTTTGTATATTTTGATTTGTTTTCTGGATTTTATCGATTCAAGTTGCTTTTTAGTGGTTGTTATTGCATATTTGGCTTTGATAACTTACTCTTGACTTCATCCATGGGTTTTTATAAAATAATCTCTCGAATCGCATTTAAAAGCTCGTTTCTCCAATTTATAAATTCTATTTAAAACACACACTTTCGCACTTCGAGCGAAGTGGAAGGGTGATTAAATGGTTGGGCAAAACACGGACCATGAATCTGTGCGTTTATCTTTCTGATTAGTCCCCGACCTATTCGATTGATTGTTTTGACCTTCGGGTTTAGTTTACCGATGATATGAGGTAAATTTGTACTGCTTTGAGTGTGAAAGTGACTGACGGATAGTAAACCGTTTAGTGCGAACGAGTGGTTATGGGACGCACGTTAACAATGTTCGTATTCCTTTTCGAGAGTTGTGACACATTCCGCCAGTTAGTGGTGTCCAGTACTGGGTCTTCGACCTTCACCACTACGGTTTGTTGCCTCTGGGATGGTATCTTCGGACTTTCTCCCTAGGTTTGTTGCCTTCGGGTATGTTGCCTTCGGGTGTGTGCCTTCGGGTTTGTTGCCCTATATAGTTTCGCTCTGATGTTGGCCTTATGTGCCGCATGGGTGATATTTGGGTTTGGAGCCTTCGGGCTTATGGATCCTTGTTGTACAGTACTGAGCTCGAGCAATCATATGTTTCATTGATATTATATTCCCTTGGTATCGCCCATCGTGCTGGTCTGTTTGAGCCGCATGATGTATAACGATTACCTTGTGGAACTTGTATACCTTATTGGTATTTGTTATTTGCCTTTTGGCTTGTTTTGGGATATTTGTATCCTTTGTTTCTATATGTTGCCGATGATATGAGGCTTGTTCTATATGATTCATCTCTTGTTGATGATTGTGTTATCTCCTCTAGAGATATTTGTTATACTGTATGACCTTGCAGGTTTATTATTGTTCAGTTTATCTAACTGATTTGTTATCTAGACTGACCCGTGTATTTTATACTCGGGTCAGACCGAGATGTTTCAGGTTAGGTGCTTTTGGGACTTAGCCTATTTTGCTTCCGCATGGACTATTCGCTAGCTTCATTTTGTTATAGCGTCTTTAGTCGTCCTTATCTGTTGTAACTCTGATATTTATACTTTTTCTCGTCTCGTCTGTATATTGTGGTCTCCTGTACCACTTGACATGTATTATTTTGTATACTCTGTTGTGTATCTGTTTATGTGTATATTATGATCGACTTTTCTGTGATGTGAATTACATTTGAGTTGTTATATTTTCTTCTGATAGATCCTATAGCCATTGTAGTTTTGCTTTAAATATTTATTGAATAGGTCGAATTTTAATGTGATTCTACTTTTCGACGTATTAAGTGAATGGTTAAGGTAAGATTACACATGGTCGCTTCCATTATACTCTATTGTCCGCGTTAGTCGACAGTATTATCTATGTAATACTCTTTGTTAACGAGGCTCTCGGAGTGGGGCGTCACACCACACACACACACACACACACAGATATATATATATATATATATATATATATATAATGAAATCTGAAAAATTAGATATATGATGGATAAGATCTAAAAAGAATACTAATAGAATAAGGTCTGAAATTACATTTTAGTCTATGAAACAATTTTAGTCTCAGATCAAATTCAAAATTATCATTAAAAATGGATATATATTTATGAAAATTAATAGGAGATCTGATGATTAAAATCTACATATCTAAAAAATATATTATTTGAACATGATATTAAGATCTACAAGAGATCTGAAAAATTAGGAAAAAAAATATAAGATCTGCAACAAAATGAGATCTAAAATACAGGAACAAAAAATAAGATGTACAAATAGAATCAGATCTAAACAATTAAATCATTGATACAATGTTATAGAATAAGAAGACATTAATGGAAGAGGAAGAAAATATTTTATTCACTACTGAGATTAATTATACATATTCATTACATTAGCTCCTTTATATAAAGGCCTAGGAGCTTAGGATAGAACTAATCCCACGAGTGGGACTAAATACAAAACAGTACATAGCATATTCACTATAATATATTTACATATATTATAACAACATTTATTATTTACCTATAACCTTGGTTTCCATTTTAATATTCATCAATGAATCATTTCAGTCATTTCTTACATTTATAATCATTTCTTAGATAATATTCACTTTTTACTATTCAATCGAATTATTAGCATTTCAAGACATTTACTTATGTTTATAACATTTCCTCTACATCTTAATTTTTCATTATAAACATTTGTTCATTTTGAAGCATTTTGTTTATTAAGATTTTACTTGTATAAGGTTTTATTACATATCCATATCACCATTTCAACTTTTAAACATTTCTGTTAAGTTTTATGTATGCTTTTAGAATGTAATTGATTGTTATACAAATTTATCTTATACATTTTAGTTGACAAAAATATTCAATAATTTACATCTTCTTAATCTTCATTATCTTCTAAAAGTGACCATTACTAATTATATAAATTTGATTTGAAATTTTCATTTGAAAAATTCATTTGCAAATCAATCATCTTTAATACTTTAAAACTTTACAAAAATTCATCTGTAAAATTTCTTGCTTCATTTCTAAATACTATTTAAAAATTTAAATAAAATCTTTATGAATATATGCAAACTATTTGAAAATAATTATTTACAGCATTACTTTTATTTAAAAAAGGAATTATTGAAAACCTTAAATCCATTATTTATACATTTTATTAATTTTAAATTTCTAAAAATACTTTTCAAACATCATTAATAAATCAATAATCATTAACTTCAAATATGTTTTATTTAATTAATAACTACTCACAATATTTACAACGCTAATAATTAACTATTAAATCAGGTTGTACATAAATAAATAAAGAAAATAATAAAATTATCCTTTATATAGTACTTTTATAAAAATACCTTTATAACTCGATGTTTTAACAAGTTTATCTTCGTTCATACAGACTCTGGTCATTCGTTGATCGGGTGCAAGAATAGAAATTTTCAAGTACTTAGTAGCCATGTTTCAACACCCAGTGAAAATACTAAAAAACACATATGAAAAGTAGCACACAAAATCTAATGTCAAATGATGATGTTACGATAGTAGTGGCCCGCTACTGATCTAGTGTTTACGCAATGGACACAAAACCTTCCAGAAGATCCTTCCTTCTTCTGGATTCTAGAAAAATATCGTAGCCATTTCATGAACAAGAGACCATAGACCCTTGCCGTAGTGGTACGCTGTTGATTCAATGATTTACACAATGGATGCACTTTCTTCCCAAAAGATCCATAAACAATAGATCTCAGGATCGAAAGTGCCTCCATTGGGTAATTAAAGAATCATCTACCCTGATAAATTTCAAGGAACTCATGAGTTTAAGTCCGAACAAACATATCGGTTCGAATCCATTTCTGAACTCACCCAAGTATATTAGGATTTTTTGGTCGAATCCATTCCTGGATTCCCCAAGTCCATCTAGGTCAAAGCATATCATACTATACTCCTTCGCGGAGGGTAATTCTACACACATTTTACTTCAAAATATATCATACTATATTTAATACCCTTTCAAAATCGTAACTTCAAATATCACACTTATATAAATTCCATTATATATAAGATTTCATTTTCAGATGGAGTACTTTCCAAAATCAACAGTCTCGAATATATCAAATCATTCTTATACAAATTCCGTTGTATATAAGATTTACATCTTCAGATCAAATACCTTCCAAAATCGCCATATACTTATATAAGGTCCATCTTATATAAGAATTAAAATTTTCCCAAATTAAATACTTTACAAAACCAAAGGCCTTCGGTCCCCAAATAAATTTCAACAATCACTTCAGCTTCATACTTATGTAAAGTCTCATTTATATAAAAGGAAAATTTCGTTTCAAAATTAATTTCTTTGCATAAATCATATGGGGTTGAACATCTTTTCTTTATAAAAGGTTTTGAATTTGAAATAGTTTTGAATCTAAAATAGTTTTGTAAAATAGATTTTTTTTTTTATATTTTTTTTTGTAAAATAGTGATGAATTAAAAATAGTTTTGGACTAAAGTAGTTTTGTAAAATAGTTTGAATTAAATAAAATAAAAAATAGTTTTGTAAATTGGTTCTGAATTAATAGTAGTTTGCATAAAAAAACAATTTAAATTACGAAGGATATCCAACCCAACAACTTTCATTTTCAGTGTCAAAGAATATCATTTGTGTTAGAACATAAGATGTACATATGTCATCATCACGCAGTACCACATTCGATCACTCACTCGATTACACAATTTCACTTTTGAACTAGTATTGTTCATTTGACTTCCCTAGCGCGGACTTCGATAAGATTTCTTGACTAGAAACCATCATTCTCTTTGCACAGCCATATACTAGAGAATTTTAGAATCAAAGCAGAAATCCATATTAAACATTCGCCATCAAGAACCGAACGAAAAATCCTAACACGAAATGGTGTATTTCACCTTGAACTTGTGTACTCAAATCTGGAATAAATTAATTATGTAAATAAAAAAATATACGTCCAACTTACATATTTACTCCAATTAGCTTCACTATTACTTTTCAAATTATTTATGACTTATTTCATAAATTTTAACCAAGTTTATAAACATATTTACAACCATTTAACTTTATTTATAAAAAAAATTCCAATTTCAACTCAAACACTCCAATAATTAAATTTACACTTATAATACCATATTTCATCCTAAAAGTACATACAAACTTTCAGAATTATTTTCTTAACACAAATTTTAACAATTCAAATCTTGTTTTGCTCATTTTGCCTTTTCCAATTAAGGTTATAAAATTCAACTTTTATAATTGTACAAACTTACTAAGTTTTAACAATAAAATTAATTTTAAAATTTTAGACTGTCCAGAATTTCATAACATTCCATTTTATTTTGAGTTGAAACTACCAATTAACAAAACAACATGATTCACAACAAAACATTACAATTTCATGAACAAATATCATAATTATTCATTTTTGAATAATATTACTATTATCTATAAAATATTAGGAACCAATTTCTAAAACATTGGAATTTTTAGTTCTCAAATTTTGGTTTGAATTCTCTTTATTAGGAAAGTAACTTAGAAATCATGTTCATATAATCATTCACTTTATTTTCTTTAATATGCCATTATTAAACTAGTGTTATTTCATAAATTCAAATCAATAATAATAGCCAATGCTTGTAAACAAACTAAATACAACTAATCAACGATAAATGATAATAATTAAATATTATCATTTCCTAAAACAAACACATTACGAATAACTATATTAGTTATCAAAAAAATTCATTCCCTTATATATAACATATAATATTAGGAAAAAAATCATTTCAAAACTATAGAAAGCATTTTATAGCACTAACAAATGTGCGCTCTCATACATACATACATACATACATACATACATACATATATATTAGGACACACACTCAAACTCATTTTAGGATATTGCTAACCCTATCTCTAATGAGTTAACCCCAACAGGCTAAGGTATAACTAAACCTGGCGCTCATACCAATTGTAACAACCTACCTTTTTGGACATTTTAAGTCGACAATAAACCACATATGTCCAACTCAAACTATTCAAAAGACAGATTATTAATGGGATTGTTCTAATAAAATAAGATTCAAAAGAACCAAATACAGAATCTTGCAGCGGAAGGATAAAATATAATACATAAAATAAATACATAAACAGTTTATGAAGCTATTTACAACAAAATCAGAATTTACAATTTTTTTTACAGGCAAAATAAACAAATGCTATAATAGTAGTAGATACGGTCCTTAACTCCATCTTCGTCTTCAGATATAAGTGTCTTCGCTAAACTGAAATAGTCGGTCTGACCTGAGCGTAAAGTAAAAGAAAAACACTCGAGTCGGGACTAATATTCTTATGTAAGTAGGTCAACTCAAGTGAAATGTATCAATAACTCAATAAGTGAAATTCTTAGGTTTAAATGAGCATCATCTTTCACACTATAAATCAGTTCAGTTCAAATACTGATTTTTATGTTCGTTTCCAATCGATTCATTATTAAATTCAACTTAATGTTTTAATTTTTCATTCAAAACTATTTCACATTCCATAATCTAAACCGAACCATAAATCAACATTTCCAATCCCGACTTAATTAAATTCAGGTTTCGACTTTCATATTAACTTAAGGTTTAACGGTTTAAATTTCTCATTTAAACTATTTACATCAATTAAATCCAAATTATCTAGTTTCATCATTCAAATCAAATTATTTAAATTTCAGCATTTACCTTAAAAAAACAATTACTTAGTAATTCCAAATTCATATCTTTTCATAAGTCAATTTTTGACAAATCAATTAATCCTTTTAATGTTTAACTTAAAATTTCATACCATTATGTTAATTTAATCTTTAAATTGAATCAATCGAATTTATACACTAATTTTAAATAAATTCACCAAACCAAATCAATTTTTCAGGTTTAATTAAACCTTTCCATAAAATCTATTAAGTTAAAATCAAATAACAAGTTTAAATCTAAAATCCAATTAAAAAAATTTCATTAAATCAGTTAAATTTCAATTTCATAATTTCAAGTCCAACATTAATTTAACTATTTCAATTTAATTTCTAAATCAAATTATTTAAACCCAAAGTGGTTTATATCGGGTATATTTCATTTCAACCCAAAGTGATTTTCTAATTATCAAGGAACTTGCAGTGTGAGAACAATAAAATAATAGCATCACATGTCAATGACCAAAATACGTGCATAATTGTTAATTTAATATATACACACACACACACACATGCCTAGCTAACATATCACAAGTGTCATATATCATAAACAGCATAAGTGAATATTTTAAATTCTAACATGCCATACACTAACATAACATATAAATATATGACATGACATATATACAAGGAACTTGCAAGGTCATTTACAACAAAATAACATGGCATATGTCACAACAAATTACATAGTAACCATTTACAAATCATTTCAACTTGCATAACATAGGTGGATGATTTTTTCATGTCCAATATGTGCCAAACATGTGTCATTTTATACGTCAAAATGGACATATAAATTAATTTATATCATATGAATTTAATTAATAAAATCCTAACTAAAACAACATTTTAATAACTTTTCACAAGCTATCAATTCACTGACATAAAAATATCAGTCGTGGGTGATTGCTCATCTTTCGTGTCTACGAAGGTGAGGATAAAAATGGGGAAATATATAGATTTCTAGAAAAGATCCAAATGCAAAGCAAATCCGACAAAGCTAAGACCCGAACATGAATCAATAAACAAGTTTCAACTACTTCCAACTTCCAAACAACCCAAGATCCAAACTACGGACAAACCTGAAACTGGGTCATCGTTAAGAAAATATTCAAACCAGAATATTACCGAATCTGCAAAAGTGACTAACTAAAAAGTTGTTGAAAATTCATTTCTCTCCACTTTCAGAAAAAGAATCACTCAAAAAGCTTCTGTCTTGAGGAAGTTATGGTCAAAACAAATGGAGGTATTTTCTAAGTTGAAAATTTGAGTTCAAAAATACTTCAAAAAGATTTGATTTTTTAGCATAGCAAATTAAGGACTTTGAAAAACCGATTTAAAAGAATGTTGAAGAAACTGTAAAAATAAATGGTTTGAAAAAAGAATCACATAATTTGGTTCTTTCCTGGAGGAGATATGATTGATACTATATGGGGTATTTTCGACCAAAACTGGACCCGAGAGACGACTTGAAAAATGGAGTTTTTTATATAGAAATATTCAGAATGGGAAGAAGGGTTCAACAACAAAGTTGTTGCCATTGAAATTATACAGGGTTTCAAAAACGATTATTTGATTTAAAGTAGTTTAGTGGAATATGGAAGCCATGGAAATAAGGAAAAGAAAGAGGGAAAATAGGAAAGGGAAAAAGAAGAGAAAAAGGAGAAAGAAGAGGAGAGGGAAGGTGGGGGCTTTGGCCATGGGTTGGTGGATGGTAGTCGAGAGAAGGGGGAGATTGTCGGAGCTAGTGGTGGAGGGTGGTGGCAGGAGGAAAGAGGTAGGGTAGGGTTTTGAAGGAGGAATGATGGAATTTGGTTTGGAGATTTAGGAGTTTTGAGGATTGGAGTTTTCTGTAGATTTAAGGAAGAAGAAGAAGAGTACGTAGAAATTTTCTCAAACGACGAATTTATATATGTATTTGGTTATAGTCTGATAAGAAATATAAGGTCAATGGTTGAGAAAAGGAAGGGTCCAAAGTCTCTTATGGCTGCTAGGGTCTCTTGGTTTACTAAGGAGCCCATTAGTCTAAAACAAGCCCAATAAAACTTGGCCAAAAAAACACAAATATACACTGCAAATTTATGTTAATTTTTCATAGTAATTTATATTTCTAAGGAAACAGGAATTTGATTTTGACGAAACTAAAAATAGAGTGAAGATTTGAATTCAGTCTAGTATCACATGAAAAGAATAAAATCTAAAAATTCAAATTTAAATTTTCCAACCAAAAGTCAAACTATGACTAAGTTTGACCAAAATTTAAAATTTCACAAACAAATTTATTCTATTAAATTTGGTCAAATAAAAACTCAACATCACAAATTCAATTTTTTTAATTTCAAATTTATCTTTTATTTAAATTCAATATACTTCCATTTAAAGTTGTTAAAAGTTACAGATCGTTATGCTTTATCTTAATTAAAAGATGGAATATCAACAAATACAATGTTAATTTGTTTCCCCTTGTCATATTTAATAGGTCAAATTCCAATCAATTCAATATATATTTCAAATTAAATGGCGGTTATAAATTTCTAATTTATTGTTACTAACATATTTGCAACTTCTATTGTCATTATTAACGTTCATTGCATAAACAAAAGACATCCATCAATTACCAATTAATTATTTTGTCTCATTCCATCATTTGAAACTAACTTGGTATGTTACCATTTAAATCACGCATTTTATTTTCCTTAAATAAATATGCATTTCATCATCGTTCACGATTTCTTTTTATCCAATTCATGTCATTAACTACGCATCCAATTCTCATCCAATTACATTCAAACCTATGTTATCATCCTTATTAACTTATCTGAATTTTTTATTTAATAAATTTGTTCCAGTTCATATCAATAAATCTCATAAATAAGTTTATTGTTTACAAACAAAGATTATAACTACTTACCACATCACTGATTTCATATTCCATATTAACCGATTTCAATTAATTACGTACAATCCCACCGTTACATATCACTTAATTTATTTCATTATTTACAATTGTAGCCAAATTAACCTAAAATTTATTTCAACTGATTGAAATTACATTAAATAGTTATCAATAGCATTCAAACAACATTACTAAATCATATTCTAATTGTTTCCTCAATAATAAATCATAAAATTTAATTTTACACAATATTAAATTTCAAAATCTTATTTAATTTAATAGTTCTAATTATCAAAATTTATGTGTCATTACACAAATCCTAAGCAAATTATAAAATAAAATCTCCTTTTTATTATAAACGTTTCGTTTCTTCTTTCACTTTCATCTTCTCCGTCAAACTTTGAAAATTCGTAATTTCTTCGTTTCTCAATGGATTTTGACGAAACTGACGATGAATCAAAGCATACGAAGAGTTGTATTATCTCATGAAATTTATCAGATTGGAGGAACAACAAATCTTGACAACGAAGAATAATGATGAAATCTCGCACACCATTTTCATCCTTCTTTGTCAAACTTCGACATGACGTATCTCTCTCGCTTCTTGATGAATTTTGATGATCAACCCATCAAAATGACATTGGAGACAATTATTGCTATTTGGAAAGGGAATGTTGGAAAATTTATGATGTTTCTAGGCGCAAAATGCATAGGACGGTAGAGATTGTGCAATTCTTCTTCATTCGAGTGTCTTAGTGAGTGAAGCTCTTCATATTTGTGTATATGCTAATAAAATGTAGCAATTCACCCATGATCTTATATAAAATTATAAATGATGAAACCGAATAAAAAATTGATTTTTTATGTATACGTTATTAGGATGTTGGATGACATGGTTAGAATATAAAAAGTGATTTTTACTGTAAATAATAAGTTTAACCTCTCCCTAATGAAAAATGTAAAACACTTAAGTACTTTAAATTAAACATAATATATATCGAACTTGTACTTTTAAATGACATGAATTCATTTGTGGTATTCATTTCATAATATAAAGTAATAATATTTAATTAATTTATAAAATTGCGCAAATGCCCCTAAACTTTAAACGCTTATAGCTTTTGCATACAACTTCTGTTTCATGCGTATTTTGCGGCATTGGGATTGTGACTGGACGGGGAACATTTTACTATACAATGACCATCCCAACGTTATAACTGTAACAACCCGCAAACCCGTACCCCTTAAGTCAACACTATTTTCCAACACATCAACCCAAGGTGAACGGAAATATGAACCGTTAGGGTAAAAGAAGAAGTAGATAGAAGAAGAGAAAACAAAACAACATCAGAATCTTACCATCGCAGCGGAATAAAATATAATAGATAATAACAGATCTTTCACAAAAGAGAACTATATCAGTTTTATACATACGTCATCAGAATACATCATTAGAGTTCAACAATAACAATAACATACAACTGGACAGTCATATAAACTTGTCCTCAAAACTGAATACACGGTGGAATAATAATCAAGTATGGAAGTACGTATCGCCATCCAGCTCGTCTCCTGAGATCCATAGCACCATATCCTATATTCTATAATACTCGGTCTGACCCGAGCATTATAGTCCGAGCATTATAGTTACATAACACCCGAGTCAGTCTGGAAAACCAGCGTGAGAAAACCACACTCAAATTGATTATTAAAGTTTCAAAATTCTTTTGAAAACAAAAGCATCTCGTAAGACCACGCCACAAATAAACATGTCGGGTTTTTACCTTACGATAGCTAAAATATTTCTTATCAAAATCCTCTGATATTATATTAGTGTCTATGTACAAATACTTATTCAAATAGCTGAAGTTGTTACATTACTTAAATTCCAGCTACTAGCTACAGTCGTGGGTAATACAAACAAAACTGTAAAAGGCACGTAAGGAGAATGGATTTCCAACTAATGACTAGGCACTGGGGTACCACCTGTCACAGTACGTGGCCTAGATCACCGTACCGAGGATTACTCCCAATCCCCTGCAACACAAGACGGGAACTACCTCTTACTGGATAACCCGACTAAGATCACCCCGCGGTTGGGATCAGCAACCGTCCACTAAGCCGAAATAAAAAGGGACATCTAGATAGGGATGACCTCACCCTAATGAGTGCTACCCACTTAGCCTTGCTGCATTACTCCTGATTTTCAGTCATTCCCGATTGATGAGGCTCGAGGCTAAGCGTTACCTTTTTAGAACATATCACTTAGAATGCTCATCGCCCACCTAACGATGTTCTGAAATCATTCATCCATACAAGTCTGTCCCGGGTTCGAACGGAACCGAAGGCACTACTCCTACTACATCCATTTTGGAATCATCCTCAGGATTAGTAGCGACTAGCCCTTGCACTTCGCTGCTCCACATTCGAATCCAAACTCTTGTTTTCCATACGAAAATGTTCAAACCGGATCGAAGTGGTTTTCAAGAAATAAATCTCGATCCCGGTCTCTTCGAAATGATCAACGCACTGGTCAATATTGATAGTCGGTTATTTAACTATCAATTAACATTTACAAACAACCATCAAACAATAAATAATTTCATCAAATTATTTATTGATCTCAAAGTATCTTCACAAGATATATTTCCATTTTCAACCCTTTTTTGAAAACAGTTTTCAAACCATACTCTTCTCATGGGATAAATTCCCAACTATATATTTCCACTGAAAACACCAAGTACAAAGCTTTAGATTTTTAAAATAATAAAAAAACACTTTATTATAAAATATACTTTAACATTTGAATTGAAAACTACCTCAATACTTTATTAAAAATATATACTTTATGAATATTAAAATGAGGTTACTTTATAAAATATAAAACTAGGTTTTCTCTTTTTAAAACAAAATACCAAGTCGCCTTAAAATAATTACTACGACAATAGATTTGAAAAATACTTACTTTAGAATTTAAACATTTAGAAATAATAAATTTTCTAAAACATGCTTCTTCTTTTTTTAAACAACATTAAAACTTTTAACTTATATTTAAAAATTTGCATTGAAAACATACTTGGCTATCTAGGGAAATACGCTTCTCTTTCACATCTTTTAAAAATAAATCACTATTTATTTTTAAACAAATTTACCCTTTCCCTTAATAAATTCCCACCGTGAATTTATTCTTCCAAATATCCACTGATATATTGCTTTGCTTTTATAAACCAAGTTTATAAGTTTCATAGGCTGAACTTCCTTTTAAAATTCCGATTCCCAATTTTCTCTATTTGAAATAAATTTCTTTACTTACACAATTTATTTCAAAATCCATTAACTTTAGATTTTATTCCCTAATTATGATTTAAAATCCTTTTAACTGAAAACACCAATTTCAGATTTCCCAAATTTCTTTTTTATCCTTTCAAATAAATTTAAACCTTGAATTTAAAGTAAATTCTTTTATTCCTTTAGATAACATCACTTAAGTTTTAAAATTTATTATTACTCTGTTTATTCAAAATCCCCTTTTCCATACTCGGAACTTAGTTATTAGAATTTTAAAATCACTTTCATTCTTTTCCAATTCATTCTTAAATTTATTCAAATTCTCTATAATTATTTTACTTAAAAATTCACTCTTTTATTTTCTTTTCAAAAATCCAATTCTATATATTTTGATAACTCAGTGTACCGAAATATATTCAAGCAAACCATAGCATTCAATATTCCAAATATAATTCATCACAGAATATCAAATATTCATAACACAGAATATTAAACAATCTAAATAATTTTGAGGAATCCAGTTGGATCCCTCCAACCTGTTTCCCTGCATCCACAGATGTTAGCACAACATAAAATACCAATTCCACTTCGAGGTGGAATATCGCGGTATATGGGATTAATATAATATCATCCGCTATTATGCGGTGCATAAGGTCTCATCCGCTATATAATGCGGGAAATCAATCACTCTAATATATACTATATATATACTACTATATATAATAAAGCACGTCAAATCAATTCAATCATTCAACTAACTATTTAAATTTAACAATTTAAATTTAAATTAAAACCCAGATGAGTGAGATTAACCCACCTTTGACTCCTGTTTTGCAACCCACTACCAACCCGGTTTGCTTCTTTTTAGATTCTGACCTTGTATAAATATTATATAGTTTATTAATGTCTGAATAAATTGAACAATTAATCCCCATAGAATTAATTAACTAATTATTTAATTTATAACTAAACCCCTTTAAACAAATTAATTAGTTAACCATTCAATTTTAACTAAATTATTATTATTATTTTAAATGGAAACCACAATTATTCTTAAAATAAATAAATAAACTATAGATTTCAAAAATCTAACTTTTACAAATTCCTCAAACATTTAAAATACCTATATTTTTTCCAAATCTTATAAAAAAAATAATTTCTAAAAGTCAACAGATTAACTCAGGTTTTTAGACTTGAGTACTATAAATTTTAAAAATGCTCAAAATAAATTTTCCATTGCATAACAATTTTATAAATTTGTGTGTATATATATATATATATATATCCCTATAAATATATTTACTGTTATCTATGTATATATATTTAAATTAACTTGTATTTAAATTCTGTGTAACTTTATATCAGATCAATTTTAAAAAAAACATAACAGCTAAATAATTTTCTGATTATATATTTTAGTAAATTTAAATAAAAACAACCTATACCTTACTGTGACTATTTTATTTTTTTCTCTACTTCAGTAAATATGTATAAATAAAATAAAATCTGCAAACATCTACCTTACAGCCTTAAAGAGAATCCAGACCCTTGCCTGAGTCAGCCTGACATCAGAACGAGATCGCGACCAATCATGACAACCACCTGGCCTTGTTTGCTAAAGCACAACGTCGCACAGCCCATTGCTCCACCGAGCTCCTACAAACTCCACCTAGAGATGCACCCACCCTTGATAATACCAAGACCCACCACCATCCCTCGACTGGAAGGCCACGAAGTCACGAAATCCTAACCCTAGTCGAACAGCTGCGTGAACCACAATCGAGCTTGAAAAACATATAGCCGAGATGAGTTCGAATCAGGAAGGTGGATACGAGATTTAATTTTTGAAGCTTCACTTGATCCCTTTACTCGACTGAGCTTCGGCCATTCCTATTTTATTTGAACGAAATCGTTAAATTTCGAATTCATTTGAACTGGAAAGGGGAAAATCTTCGGCCAGTATTTGAGATTGTTTTCATTTCTTTTTTTCTGCTCGATTGAAGGAGGCAGGACAAGATTTAGCGACTGAAAAGCTGAGTGTAGCATATACCAGGAGGGAGACAAGATGAGATGGTTGTGTGTTTGAACAGGGAAACAGTTTTTGAAAAAGTGTTGATGGTGAAAGAAGTTCGGCTGAAGGAAATTTGACTGGTCAGAATATATTATATTTGAATTTAAATTTAAATTGTCTCGATTTACGTAGCCTAAAATCACGAACTCCTATCGAGGCGTGCTGCTAGGCGTTTATAACATTATGCCCCTATTCCGAACGCAATGGAAAAGGTTTCGAGTGCTAATTCGATCGTATGGAGAAAATAGCTTTTTGAACCCAGTTATTAAAATTTTCGATAAAGATTTCAACGCGTTTATCTACCGTACGACCAAACCATCACCCCAAACACTACGAAAATTAAAATATGATAATAATACAATATTACGGATCCAATGGAACTGGTTTCATTGATTTTCGAGTCTGTGTCTCGAAAGGCTATTTTTAAATTCAATTTAAACGATAAAATTTCAAAACTTAACAAAGCACTTCCAAATTCAATTTTAAAAGCTTTTATTATCCTCAGAACTATCAATATAAATTTCACAAGCTTTCAAATTATTTTTAACAGGCTTAAAACTCCAGATTCAACATTTTATCCAACTTCAAATTATTTAATTCAATAATTTAATTATCAAATAAATAGTAATATTTGAATTCAAGTTAAAAATTAACTTTTAAATATTTAAAATCAATTAAATATTCTGATTTCAAAAGTCTAAAAATTCCGGGTCGTCACATTCCTCCCCCTTAAAAGAATTTCGTCCCCGAAATTACTAGTTAAGAAGAAAGGTCCACAACCCGTTTACTATTTTCCCTAAAACCATTCAGTTTCAAACACTTCCCAAAACAATCTTTTTATGAAAGACACATTATCACTCTTACTAACTTCCTAAACTCTCCCATAGTTTTCAAACAACACTATTCGCTCTATCATTCAAATTTGAATTTAAACCAAATTTTGAATTATCAAAATTTTCTCAAAAAATTTCTAACTCCCTAAATTTTCGAAAAAAATCGCCAGCGTCTCCTTTGCGCGGCTAGCTCGGTACAACTACAAAATGCTCTCCCCAAATTCCAAAGAAAACAAAAAGTTAAGTGGTTAGATCAAAAACCAAATCAAATTTCATACAGAATTTTAAACACGTTCCTTTTTCCCGAGCAATTCAAGTTTATCTTCTGAAATCAAAAACACCAATTTTCCTCTTCCTTTATAATACCTGTATATCCTACATAGCAATAATATCCAATCACAACATTCAAAATCATTTCATTGACTCCCTACAAAATTTCAATATTTATTCATCCAAGCCCATATGATGTACATATATCATATGTACGCAATATCAAATTCGATCACTCACTCGATCATTCAATTTCACTTCCGAACTAATATCGTCTACCCGACTTCCTAGTGCGGACTCAGATCTGGTTTCTTGATCAGAAACCGTCATTCTCCTTGCATAGTCATAACTATGATAGAGAATTTCCAAAATCAATCAAAATCCATATCCATGGTTCGCCGTCGAAAATCGAGTGAAAAATCCTAACTCGGATTGATATAACTATCTCGAAATTAAGTGCTCGAATCTGGATCAAATTACTATGGGAATAAAAATAATATACGTACATCTTACGTATTTATATCAATTCTCTTTTATTCACATTCATTTTGATTTCTATTCACTTATCAACGCTTATCATTTCACATATTTTTATTAAATCTTCACTCAAATGCTTATTCAATATATTTTCCCGACACCCATATTACTTAAGAATTCTATCATTTCTTCTTAAGTTCAATATAAGTATTTTCTACGCTTCTTATATTTATTTTCACTTCACCACTTTAGTTAATATCTACTTCTATTCAAATTGGTTCTCCCGTTTCCATATGAATTCAATTTATCTTCAACTCTGAATATTGAATTTTATCTTCCATTTATAACCGATTCATATCATTATTTTAAATTAGTTTCATCCACTAATTTATTTCAATTTTCGATTTGAAATCGTTTTGTCGCTAACAAAAATAAATTCAAAAAAATTTCTAACTCTCAAAATTTTCAAAATTTTTTGGCAGTCTCCTTTGTACAGAGGAGCTTTTGCGATTTGACAAGTGATATAAATATATATACATCGACCCGGTCGGAAAAATAAAAAACAAACAATAGTTCATATTTCCTAACTTTATTGCATAAGCGTACCTCTATTTAGCATTTTTAAGCAAGCGGCTTATTATTTAGCAATTAGCGCGACCAAAATCCTGCCAAACGGCCTTCAGGTACCTGTACTTACTCAATTTAAACGTATAAGCATTATACATAAGAAGTTCAAAGCATTTCACTTATATTTAAATGGCTAAAACATGGATTCTATAACAATGCATGTTATATACTTTCATAAGCACATATGTAAGGTTTCGACACTTATTTCAATTGCTTTCAATCAACTCTCAACCCATACTATTCAATTTAAGTGATTTACAACGCACTTGCTTGCATACGATTCATTTTTAAACCAAACGAACTTATATTCATTTCAATTAATTCAAAAATCAATTTTATTTACTTCTATTAATTCATAGAATTTTATTTAATCTCATTTTCATCAAACGACAATTATTTCTATGCAAATTCGGCGATATTTATGTGAATAAACAATTAATTAAGCTTATAATCATTTTAAATTGATTCCAATACAATTTATATTAAATTTTATTCCATTCTAACTTATTTACAAACCATTCACTTGCATTTCATTCATTCCCGCGTTGGTTTCATTTAAACCCATTCCATTAAGCTTGACAACATTCCATGCTAATATTAATAACCATTTTCCAAATTAATTTAACCCAAACTTTTATTTAATGGACTTTCACCCTTACTCAAAGCCAAGCTTCTGTTATTTTTAAACTTAATTCAATTTACTTTCTTCAAACTTTTTCAACTTCATAACTTAAGTTCACTTCTATTTAATTTGATTCTCATCAAATTCAATTACCCCATTCTCAATTTGTTAAGATAATATCCAAGCACATATTTAACTCATTTATACTCGAGTTGGATTTTATTTGCAACTCAAATCATTTCTATTATAATCCAATTCCATTTCATTTGACAACTTCGATTCATAATTAATCCACTTACAATATGCAATGAATATTATTTATACTCAAGTTCTATTTCTATCATTTAATTCACAAACCAATTTTATTAACTCACATTTCAACTTTTATTTAACAATTTAAAATTCCATTAACATACTCACTTAACCAATTTATTCAAATTAGTTCATTTCCCACTTTTGATTCAATATTTGATTTTTACCTTCCAAAAATCACTTCAACCTATTTTATAATTCATGTTTCTGGATTTTTTATTCATTTCTCAAAATACAAACAATTTTATTTTGGCTTATTTATTCCACTTCTAAGTTTTATAAGTTGCAACTTATTTATATCCATACTCTCATCCATTTACCATCAATCCCGTTCACATTTTACTTTTTAACTCGGGATTATACATATTATTTACCTAAGCACATATTTTTATTCAATGGGTTTTCAATTCTTTTATAAGCCGTCGAAATCTATTTATTCCCACTCAATCTTATTTAACTAAACTCCGGTTAAATCCAACCTCATACTATTCTTTTGACTTCACCATCCATTTAAATTTTATTAAGTAAGAACTTAATTTCATTTAATGTATCCACCACGTGACACAGTTCCATTTCAATTATATTTCAACTTTAATTCAAATCCAATCACAATATTATTAAACTTAGCTAGAGTTCATTTAATTCGACTTACTCTTCTAACTATTAACTTTTTACAAGTTAATTCCATTCCAGGAAATTTTCAAACGTTATAAATTTCCAAATCTTTTTATAATCCATCAACATTTTTAAAATAAATTCCGGAGTCTCCTTTAATCGATTACTCAATATTTCAAAATCATTTTTTTAAATCAATTATATCCAAACCAAATATTCCTTTGCATTACAAATCAAAACGGTTTCACCAAACCAAAACTTCAACATTTCAAAAACCAATTTTGAAATCCATAATTCAATTGCATATCCAATTATTCCTTGAATTTTTAAAACCAACCCAATTTTGCAAACAATTCCAATTTAAAACAATTTGGTAGCAATTTCTCACTTGGAAACTCGAAAATGAACATCGATGATGCTGCAGTCATCACCGAAGTTACTTTCTAGCGACCGAAAAGAGTTTAGTTCTTTTATCCTTTCGAAACATTTAAAATGTCTTTAAATTCCTAATCTCACCAGATTTCATATCCAATTCAAAAATATTTCTGAATAATATCCTTATTATTCCCCTAAAATATTTGAAAATCATTTCCAAACTCAAAAGGAATTAAATTTCCAAATTACCAAACTTCAAAACTTTCCAATCTATATTCAAAGATTACTCTGGAATTTTATCTCATCAATTATAGATCACATTTATAATTCACGTTTATAAATTTCATTTTATGAATGAATTTATTTCCTTAACCTTTAGTTATATTTCCAATTTCTAGTTAAATTTCCACACAACAATGATAATAATTTAATATTAGCATTCCTAACATCCAAGCAATCATATATTAGCTAAAATAGTTTACGAAAACCTTTTCTTTTATATAAAAAAATAATTTGGGTAAAATTATTTCATTTACCCTATTTTAAAACAATACCGTGTCGGTTTATCTTGTTTAAGAGTTTAGAGACTCCTATCAATGACATGGCGTCCCACACATCGACCAGAATCCATAAACACTCAACCTATAAGTCAACACAATATAAAAACAATTTTTATATTCACTAACAAATACGCGCTCATACCTATTATTACACTCAAACTAATTCTAGAGTACTACAGACTCTATTCTATGAGTAATTCCCACCAGAGCCAAGGTTATCACCAACCTAAGCTTTGATACCACTGTAACAACCCGCAAACCCGTACCCCTTAAGTCAACACTATTTTTCAACACATCAACTCAAGGTGAACGGAAATACGAACCGTTAGGGAAAAATAAGAAGTAGATAGAAGAAGAGAAAAAAAACAACATCAGAATCTTACCATCGCAGCGTAATAAAATATAATAGATAATAACAGATCTTTCACAAAAGAGAACTATATCTGTTTTATGCATACGTCATCAGAATACATCATCAGAGTTCAACAATAACAATAACATACAACTGGACAGTCATATAAACTTGTCCTCGAAACTGAATACATGGCGGAATAATAATCAAGTATGGAAGTACGTATCGCCATCCAGCTCGTCTCTTGAGATCCATAGCACCATATCCTATATTCTATAATACTCGGTCTGACCCGAGCATTATAGTTAAATAACACCCGAGTCAGTCTGGAAAACCAGCGTGAGAAAACCACACTCAAATTGATTATTAAAGTTTCAAAATTCTTTTGAAAACAAAAGCATCTTGTAAGACCACGCCACAAATAAACATGTCGGGTTTTTACCTTACGATAGCTAAAACATTTCTTATCAAAATCCTCTGATATTATATTAGTGTCTATGTACAAATACTTATTCAAATAGCTGAAGTTGTTACATTACTTAAATTCCAGCTACTAGCCAAACTCTTGTTTTCCACACGAAAACGTTCAAACCGGATCGAAGTGGTTTTCAGGAAATAAATCCCGATCCCGGTCTTTTCGAAACGATCAGCGCACTGGCCAATATTGATAGTCGGTTATTTAACTATCAATTAACATTTACAAACAACCATCAAAAAATAAATAATTTCACCAAATTATTTATTAATCTCAAATTATCTTCACAAGATATATTTCTATTTTCAACCCTTTTTTGAAAATAGTTTTCAAGCCATACTCTTCTCATGGGATAAATTCCCAACTATGTATTTCCACTGAAAACACCAAGTACAAAGCTTTAGATTTTTAAAATAATAAAAAAACACTTTATTATAAAATATACTTTAACATTTGAATTGAAAACTACTTCAATACTTTATTAAAAATATATACTTTATGAGTATTAAAATGAGGTTACTTTATAAAATATAAAACTAGGTTTTCTCTTTTCAAAACAAAATACCAAGTCACCTTAAAATAATTACTACGATAATAGATTTGAAAAATACTTACTTTAGAATTTAAACATTTAGAAATAATAAATTTTCCAAAACACGCTTCTTCTTTTTTTAAACAACATTAAAACTTTTAACTTATATTTAAAAATTTAGAATTCTATATATTTTGATAACTCAGTGTATCGAAATATATTCAAGCAAACCATAGCATATTCAATATTCCAAATATAATTCATCACAGAATATCAAATATTCATAGCACAGAATATTAAACAATCTAAATAATTTTAAGGAATACAGTTGGATCCCTCCAACCTATTTCCCTGCATCCACAGATTTAGCACAACATAAAATACCAATTCCACTTCGAGGTGGAATATCGCGGTATATGGGATTAATATAATATCATCCTCTATTATGCGGCGCATAGGGTCTCATCTGCTATATAATGTGAAAAATCAATCACTACAATAAATACTATATATATACTACTATATATAATATAGCACATCAAATCAATTTAATCATTCAACCAACTATTTAAATTTAACCATTTAAATTTAAATTTAAACTAAAACCCAGATGAGTGAGATTAACTCACCTTTGACTCCTGTTTTGCAACCCACTACCAATCTGGCTTGCTTCTTTTTAGATTCTGACCTTGTATAAATATTTATACGGTTTATTAATGTTTGAATAAATTAAACAATTAATCCCCATAAATTTAATTAACTAATTATTTAATTTAAAAATAAACCCCTTTAAATAAATTAATTAGTTAACCATTCAATTTTAACTAAATAATTATTATTATTTTAAATGGAAACCACAATTATTCTTAAAATAAATAAATAAATAAACTATAGATTTCAAAAATCTAACTTTTACAAATTCCTCAAACATTTAAAATCCCTATATTTTTTCCAAATCTTACAAAAAAAAAAATTTCTAAAAGTCAACAGATTAACTCAGGTTTTTAGACTTGAATAGTATAAATTTTAAAAACGCTCAAAATAATTTTTCCATTGCATAACAATTTTAAAAATTTGTGTATATATATATATATCCCTATAAATATATTTACTATTATCTATGTACATATATTTAAATTAACCAGTAAGTTAAACTCTGTGTAACTTTATATCAGATCAATTTTAGAAAAAACATAACAACTAAATAATTTTCTGATTATATATATTTTAGTAAATTTAAATAAAAACAACCTATACCTTACTGTGACTATTTTATTTTCTTCTCTACTTCAGTAAATATGTATAAATAAAATAAAATAAAATAAAATAAAATCTGCAAACATCTACCTTACAGCCTTAAAGAGAATCCAGACCCTTGCCTGAGTCGACCTGACATCAGAACGAGATCGCGACCAATCGTGACAACCACCTGGCCTTGTTTGCTAAAGCACAATGTCGCATAGCCCAATGCTCCACCGAGCTCCTCCAAACTCCGCCTAGAGATGCACCCACCCTTGACAATACCAAGACCCACTACCGTCCCTCGACTAGAAGGCCACAAAGTCACGAAATCCCAACCCTAGTCGAACAGCTGTGTGAACCACAGTCGAGCTTGAAAAACATATAGCCGAGATGAGTTCGAATCAGGAAGGTGGATACGAGATTTAATTTTCGAATCTTCGCTCCATCCCTTTACTCGACTGAGCTTCGGCCATTCCTATTTTATTTGAACGAAATCGTTAAATTTCGAATTCATTTGAACTAGAGAGGGGAAAATCTTCGGCCATTATTTGAGATTGTTTTCATTTCTTTTTTTCTGCTCGATTGAAGGAGGCAGGATAAGATTTAGCGACTGAAAAGCTGAGGGTAGCGTATACCAGGAGTTAGACAAGATGAGATGGTTGCGCGTTTGAACAGGGAAACAGTGTTTTGAAAAAGTGCTGATGGTGAAAGAATTTCGGCTGAAGGAAATTTGACTGGTCAGAATATATTATATTTGAATTTAAATTTAAATCGTCTTGATTTACGTAGCCTAAAATCACGAACTCCTATCGTAGCGTGCCGCTAGGTGTTTATAACATTATATCCCTATTCCGAATGCAATGGAAAATGTTTCGAGTCCTAATTCGATCGTATGGAGAAAATAGCTTTTTGAACCCAGTAATTAAAAGATTTGATATAGATTTCAACGCATTTATCTACCGTACGGCCAAACGATCACTCCAAACACTACGAAAATTAAAATCCGATAATAATACAATATTATGGATCCAATGGAACTGGTTTCGTCGATTTCCAAGACTGTGCCTCGGAAGGCTATTTTTAAATTCAATTTAAACGATAAAATTTCTAAACTTAACAAAGCACTTCCAAATTCAATTTTAAAAGCTTTTATTATCATCAGAACTATAAATATTAATTTCACAAGCCTTCAAATTTTTTTTATCAGGCTTAAAACTCCAGATTCAACATTTTATCCAACTTCAAATTATTTAATTCAATAATTTAATTATCAAATAAATAGTGATATTTGAATTCAAGTTAAAAATTAACTTTTAAATATTTAAAATCAATTAAATATTCTGATTTCAAACATCCAAAAATTCCGGGTCGTCACAATAACCATATTACTAATGAACATTGTAAATAATGTCGTCTAATAATACAGAGAATACGACTTATTAAGGACGATCGAATGTAAAAATATCTTTAAACTAATACTAACATGTCATACTTAATGTTACTGAATCTCTAAAAGAAAATTTTGACGTATATAGTCTCAGTCCAAAGAAATAAGCACATCGATTCTCGGAATCAGAATAACATATCAAATAAAACAATAATCACAGATTACGACAAAAAAATAAACATCATATACATATACAAACCATGAGTCTATAAAATAGAAAACTACACTCACATGATATACATCTAGTACAAGTCTCTAAATACTAGCTTCGTCAAATAGCTATGATGCTGATAGTGAAGTAAATCATAGCCTGGCCACTAACTTCTGTAATTGCTAAGATTTGATGGTTGCCCACGTCATCAAAAATAATACATATATAATGCACTTTTATATCTTCCATTAAAGTTTCCCTTTTAAATTTATTTCCCAAAATATTTTCCCAAAAATATTTTATTTTCACAAATAATAATATTAAGTTTCAAATCATTTGCTCAATATAATTATCAAACTCCAATTAATATTTTCTTTTCAAAATAACCATATAACTCAAAATAATTCCATAGAAAATATTATTTATATCCAAAATTTATACTTTTCCATAAAAATATTCACTTCAAAATTTTAACTTCCATAATTTCTTACTTTTTAACTTCTAACAGATAAAATTTGTATATGACAGTTTACTTTCATTTTAACCAAAGAACTTGAAAGTTGAATTCATAAATGGAAGTAGAATTTCAATTATTCTCATTTCAAAAGTTTTACAATTAACTACTGTTTAACTATAATATATAGCAATACCAAAATTTTAAAAAAAATTCCTTTATCTTATCTCGTTATATAAAACAATATTAAGCCACAAATTTTAGTGATTTATTTCATCACTTGCTGCAATATACTATAAACATTGTCTCGCCATGCTCTCCACTTCTAACAATTTATTTGATGGCTAAAATATCATTTTAAATTATTTTTAAACTCAATTATTTTCCAAATTCCCAGATTAATTATCCTTATGTCGAAAATGTCTCGTTCGATGTTTAAGAACTCATATCGATAACATGGCGTCCCACATATCAATCAAAATCCTTAAGCATTTTCTAAACAAGCCAACGTAATAAATAATCACAAGTTTTCCTTAGTTATATTTATTCTATTACCACAAGCATTTGAGCATATAAATAAATACAACTAATCTAGAACAACCAATCAACCAAAACTAAATAGTCACTTACAGCAGAATAATGCTATTTCTAAAATTCCACTACACAACTTTGATTATTTAAATTTTAAACTCATTTACTCAAATTTCTCAAATTAATTCACTCCAATTTATCTCTTTAAAATTAATTTCTCAATAATCCAAGAATAAATTTCAAAACTCTAAAAGATTTTAACATATTACTTTCCAACGTTTCAATTTCACAAATTCCAATTTATATATATATTAAAATTTTAAATCAAAATACGTCCCAAATGATTATCCTAGTAATCATTTTATATTCCTATCCATATATGGATAATTGATAAAACTATCTACTATACACTCTAGAGACAGAAATCTAAGTCTCACTAGGTCTAGATCTATGATATTATACGCTATAATGTTCTAACTCAGCTCTGATACTAAACTGTAAAGACCCCACCGTTGTACCCATATTATTAAAGAACATTATAAATAACGTCGTCCAATAATACGGAGAATAGGACTTGTTAAGGGCGATCGAATGTGAATATATCTTTAAACTAACACTGATACTTCATACTTATTGTTACTGAATCTCTGGAATAAAATTTTGACGTATACAATCTCAATCCAAAGAAATAAACATATCGATGCACAGAATCAGAACAGTATATCATATAAAACAATAATCACATATTACAATGGAATAATTAACACCGTATATATATACAAACTGTGAGTCTACAAAAGAGAAAACTAAGCTCACAATAAATAAATCTAGCACAAATCTCTAACTCAAATATACATCTCATATACATACAAGAAAATCATAAATGAGAAACTAAAAAGTCAAATTGTTTATCTCCCTGTTACACATCCATCCAAAAGTATACTCGTCCTGTAACCTGAAAAGTCTTGGCCCGACCTAGTATTATAAAATAAACGGGCCAAACTATCTCTATATATCTAAGAGAGTAAGAACAAAATGTAATACAAGAACATATGGCATATAGATAAATGCAGGTGTCACACACAATCACTCACACACACATATAAGAATAACATGTCAAGGGAATAGTCCAACTCTAGTTACATTTTAAGACACAAGAATACCAAATTCACAAAATGCAAAATAAATCACAATCATCAAATCCATTATAAAATACAAAAATATTTCAATCACAAAACATAGAATAAATCAAAAACCTAGAAATTCCAAACCAAAGAAGAATATCTCAAAATCCAAGAAAACTAAATACAGAATGATCTCGATAATCGTACTCATGCCATAGGAAATCAAAAGGTAGTATCACTCATACCGATCAGATACCAATGATTGTCCATTCTACGAAAACAGAATCTCAAATTCCATGCAAACCAGACTGGAGAAGATATAACTCATGCCGATCTCTCGGATCATATAAAAATCCAGGAGCATACTTTTTAGGATCTATCAGCTCCCAGCCATACACCAAAAGAGAGTAAACTCTGAAGTGCCAAATACTACAACTCCTGTAATCACAAGATCTTAACCAAAATGTCTAATGCTGCCTGGTTAAATTCAAGTATTTACTAGAAACTAGTAAATCTCACTTATTCCTGATACTACTAGAAAACATTAACTATATTCTCTTAAGGATCTATTGGCCCACTGGCCAAACACCAGAAGAAAATAAAACCTTAAGTGTCAAATATTTCCTAATAGCAATCACAAGAATTTAACCATGGCATCCCATACTACCCGGTGAAATTCAAGTATTCGCTAATGGGCCAGTAAGTACCACTCAAACATTCTATTCAATGAGTTGTACAATATTCGACAAAGCATTACTTAAAAGCATTAAAACAAATCAATAACACTAAATTGATTGTTAGTATTACCCCAATTATAGAATTAAGGTCCTCAAAACATTTTATTTTTAAAATCTTCTCCAAATCCAAAAGTCACACAAAATTGCCAAAATAGTATATAAATAACCAACTGTTAAATCCAATAAAAATTCGATAAGAGTTTATGGTTTTGAAAATAAAAAAATATAATTTAACATATAGAAAATGATTTCTAAAACCCTTTATTTATATAATTACTTTCAAACTATTCATTTCAAAAATTCCATAAACTTAATTATTACTCGACTACACGCACATATACATACATATATTTCTTTAGATAAAATAATTCATAATTTCAATTTTTATATCAAAAATACCTATATATGTATATTAATTTCAAATCTCTATCTAAAGATCCATAGTTCACAAATCCTATTCCAAAAACCACACACACATGCGCGCGCACGCACACACACACATCTATATATGTCCATTTATTTTATACAAACCACAAATACTTATACTTCCAAAGTCATATAGGTCTTTAAGCCTTTGATTAGAAATAACCTACTTTATATTTTTAAAATCGTTATTATTATATAAATAATGAATAAAGATATATACTCTTTATAAAAGAAACAATTTTATACTTAATTTTTTATAGAGAAAACAGTTCGATCTAGAAATCAGCCTTTTGAAAATTCTAGTTAAAAGTGTGCGACGATAATTGTATTGTACCGAGAACCCATAAAATAATTCTATGGTATTAAAACTACAAAATGAATTCACAAATTCTTAAATCAAAATCCAAAAATAATGAAATCAGCATGAAATAAGACGTAAGACATCAAAAACAAGCAATTATCAACAAGTAAACAAACGAGCGAACAGATGAGCGAACGGATGTGAATGAGAGGCCAAATAGCATGACCTGGGACTCAGCCCAGGTCATGACTGGTGCACCGATCTGGTGGGGACGGTCCACCGAAGGCAATGCCGGTGGCCTTCCGTCGATCTGTTGGTGCTCGTTTCTTCGGCGTTGGTCAATTTTGCTAAGGAAGCACTGATTTAGCTACCATTCAAGCACATAAACAACTACAATTGATGTTATTCAAGATCAAATAATGTGGGTTTTTAGAAATAGAGAATCAAAATTCATATGACAAGAAAATCAACACAAAAATTGAGATTACATTCATTATAGATGCAAGCTATTCAACCAACAATCACATGCATCCAATATGAATTTAGAGATAACTTTTGTGAGTGCTAACTCACCTTTATTGACTTAAATTGAAGCTAAGAACTTGAATTCATCTAAGCTAATTACTTTCAGCTACAACCTAGGACAAATTTCAGGAATTGAAAGAGAAAGATTACAACCCTGAAGCAAAACTGAGATTAATCTATATAATAGATACACTAGATGATGGAGAAGATTACCTGAATTAGAATTACACAATGTATGATCAAAAGCCCTTTGATTTACAACTTGAATTTGAGGATTATTGATTCTATTAATTGAAAATTCTCATTTAAATAATAAATCTCAATAATAACAGTTCATCCTAAATGCCATATTTAATTAATTGATTTAATAAAATCTCAAATTTAAATTGAAATCTCTTTTTAAGAAATGAAACTCGTTTCTTAATTAAATCAAATCGGTAAATCTCAAATCTACATTTATTTATCACAATTATATTTCACAAACCACAAATTAGAATTAATTATTTTTAATTATATTTAATTAATTAGGTAATTAACAACAGGGTTGTTACATATATTGTCTGCTATGTTTTGAGATATTTTAGAAAACCGCCTTAGTGGAGAAGTTTATCATACAGTTTTGTGCTTACGGGTTGGTATTGATGCAGCAGCTTCGTAAATCACGCGATAATGACGAGTTTAAGGCTTGCTCCCAATAGTATCGCAGACCATTGTGCGAATGACTAGCTTGGACTTGACCTCAATATATGATAGTTCGAGGACCCGAGACCTCAATAAACCATAGTCTGAGGAGTTGAGTCCTCATTATAGTCTGACGAGATAAGTCCTCAATATACCAAGGTCCAAAAAGCTGAGTCCTTAATCTATTCCAAGTTCTCAATATACCGTAGTCCGAGTAGCTAATTCCAAAATATACCATCGTCAAATGAGTTGAGTTCTCGATATTCGATTTGGCATTACGATATAGTTAGTGGAGTTGAGTCCTTAGCATACGATTTGGCAATAGCGGGTTAAGACTTTGAGGTCAATCACGGGCATGTGATTAGGCATAGAATTGATTTTAGTGAGACCTTGGCATATGATGTCACTATAGTATAATTATGTTTTGTTGACTTTTGGGTGCAGATGGCACAAGTTAATGTAAGTTTTCGAGCATCAATGTTGTTTTATTAACTTATTAGTAATACTTATACGATGTGTTTCACTCACTAGATGTTTGTTTAACCCCCTTTATTGTTTTCTTCATTTTAGTTACACTTTGATAGATAGATAGAGAAGACTAGTGGTGACTTGGAGGCATAATGGTACTATGAGACACGCATTTAATTATTAGGTATCTACTATTGTATTTCATTTATTCCCAGACGTTGTAATGTGTCCATTGCTAGTAGAGAATATTGTAGTTAGATTTATTTGATACTGTATTGTTTAGTTTGTGCAGGATCGTATTATTGATTACTATTATATTTTATTCCTTTTACTATGAGTTTCAGAAAGTGTAGAGTATTGTAGATTGTTCTGCGATCTATTTTATGTTTTACTCAAAACGATCCGCAGTCTGTTAGGTCTACGATGTCCGCGTCATTTTATGCGCGAATCGGAATATCGTTGATGGTGGGTTGTTACACAAAGAAGGGAGTGTATAACAGATTGAAGTCCATTAAACATATTAAGACAAACTCCGTTATAGCGGATCCACTGAGATCCATTGAAAAAAGGGTTATCTTCTAAAGACTTTCACGAGTATAATGCCAAAATGAGTGTAACTTTCCTATAAAGATATTCCCGTGTAGAGGGTACGTGTATTTAGTATTGTCTTATGACATTGTTGTATACTTGGTTATGGACATACTTCTTTATTTATTCCTCTAGTCGAAAATAAAGTAATAAAAATTCCTTTACAATGAATTTTATTCAGATACTAAGCTTTTGATCTCACTAAAGTAGAACCGATTGGAAATAGACAGGTGTCACGCAATTTTCATACTACGCATACACGATCTACATTGTCTGATTGTGTTGGCATACATGACCATTATTGAGTTCAATTACACTAAAGATAGTTTAAAACCTCTTTGACACTTTGTTATAATCAATATACCAGATTATTTTAGATATTCTTTATGTTACACAATAGTTAAAATTTTACTCATAAAGTTAAAACATATTTATAAGATTAAATATGTGGGACAAAGAGAGATTGTTAGAAAAATTTAATATGTAAGGTTACACATGTAAAGCTTAATCTGTTATGCTATCTTCAAATAACTAAAATGGTTTATTTGCAAGATAAGTTTTTAAAACACAAGAGTATAATTGTCACGTGCATAATGTGCTATTAGTGAATTGAAATTCGTTGAAAGCTAACGGAAAATATCACACTTTTGTTTAAATATGGGTTATGACCCAAAGTACATAAACTCTCGTTATTCTGTGAACCTTTTGAAAACCGAAGCAAAACTTCTTTTACAATTATTATCAATAGTTTCAGGTATAACTTGGTAATTATGTTTATTTAATTTATTTCTTCTTCATTCCATATTAATCATATATTTAGATATATGGCTTAAACATTGATTGATTATAAACCAAACTTTAACTAAAGATTCCCGACAACGTACGTAACTCCCAACAATGGGAGTACGATGATTTAAAATTCACAAAATTATACGTCGCAGACACAAAACCAATTAAGAAACTGTGATAACGAAAATACAATATATATAAAAAAAAAAGGAATTAATTTATAATATTTTCACAGGAGATGCGAAGGTAAATTAAATAAACCAATTTTTTTTTTCAAATACGTTCAAGCACGGTCAATAAAACGTTAAAAAAAAGTAAATTAAATTAATAAAACGTTTTTGATTGGGTATTAAAAGTAAAAGTAGAATAAGTAAATATGACGTATGTATATAAAAGTTGGGATGTTTCGTGTAGACAGTGAAATATGCTGAAACATTTAACACGCGACAGAAATGTGGTATTTGAATAATAAGCATTAACGGTCATTAATGGAAACGATCAATTTCGAAGTTGATTATTTGGTCTTTTAATTTTTAGGTAACGTTTGCAGCTTACTTTTATCCCATTGAAGTTGGATTTGCGTCCGACGGAGCGTCTAGTATGGGATCCGCTATTTTGAACTGTTTGGTTGAACGGTGTTGAAAATGAGTTGTTAATGTTAGACGCGTCTGACGCAAAAGGCTATCCCAACGGCTAATCTAAGATTAATCTCTATAGATTTCTATCTTTCTCTTCTTTTCCGCTTTGTCAACATCGACTAAAAATTTAATCAAAAAATCCGCCAAAAATAGTTAAGCTGTGATATATTCAACTCGATCTCACTTCTGTCTATTGCCCATATTTTTTCAATTTTTTTTGAGTTTTTTGAGCTAGAGAATGACTGAAGTAGTTCTAAATACTTTCGCTGAAGACCTACGGTATATTGAGAACTCGGCTACGGTGTATTCTTGCGGTGAGCCGTTGAAGCTTCCCAAGCAACTGGAATCAATAAAATGCGTCCATAAGAAAATTGCAACGACTTTAAAGGATGCTTTGGCAACTATTTCAAATGACATATCGATAACAGAAAATGATGATTACAACTATCATTCTATGATTTACACTAAAAAGTGTCATTCAGCCTAAAAACAAACTTCTTATTTCTGTAACTAAACTTTTCTCCAATTTTTTCTTTAAGCCTAAAAAACCGCAGGCAACATCCAATAAACCTATATGAAGTTACTATAACAAAATTTTCAAGACACTAATGCAACGAAAGTGGATGCATTCACATCTAGTGTCACAGAAAAACAAGTGGAGAGGGTGCATTCAGACTGTGTTACAAAAAGACATTTGCAACACGCAATCAGATACTAACAGTATGTGAAAGACCATACACTTGCATACCCACCTACCAACCCACCCATACGATTCCTAGTTGTATTCCGTTGTATTTTTATTTTTATTTCAATTTCAATTTCCAATGATTAATGAAAGTTGTCTTTTTTAATTATATTATTTAACTACTTGATTAAACATAATTAAAACAAAAATACAATAATAAAGATAATCGTTTTATAACAAAATAATATTTTCAAACGGTTATTTCGTAACACAAGAACTTAATCCTTTTTCGTGAATGATTCTCCTTTCATGATTCTTCTTTTGCGACCATTTTCATATGCCAAACAAAGGCATCTTTGTCAAAAATATTGTTTATCAAACCGACCGTTAGGAAGGTTTGTTTACTGTCATTGTCCAAAATCAAATACTTTGAAGCCAAAAACACATTCCCCCTTTCTCCATGCGGTTTTCTCCGTTTAATCCATTTCAAAATTACCGCTACCTAACATTTCTCCTAACATACCGTTTTTTCTTCAACTCTGTGATTTTTCCGAATATAAACCGCTAGATCCATTATGCCATTAGGGTTTTGCCGCATCAACACCACCAGATCCTTACAACTATCTGTAGGTATGAAAATTAGGTTTTCACAAAGTATTTACTTTTTATTGTCCATTGAATTTTTTTTAAAGATCCGATCTATTGGCATCAAAATAAAGTATGATTCGATTGAATTTGAAAAATTCGATTGAAAAATTTTGTATTTTCTTAGGAAAATATCATCCTATACTTTTGCAATTTGATTAAAAATCCGATCTTAATTTTTTTAAAGTAAAGGCATTGAACTGTAGGTAAGTTTATACGCACGCACGCAATATTGCAAGGGGAATGCATCTGTATCCGCTTTATGTTGTACATCAACTTGCAGATATAGTATGTTGAACTCCTGCGGTAATACTTTAATATTTACAATTACCTTTAAGCACGGCATTACGTTAGCAGTATAGCAACAGTACGTTATTCCACAGCTATATATAGTTACTGGAAAATGACTTGCTTCAATATCTTTTCTATTGTTTATGATAAGACTATTTGCAATATTGTTTATCTGCTATGGCTTTATTTTTCATCAAACGTCTTATATGAATGCTGATGGGCTGTATTTGGAACAGAATGATTTATTGCCATAAATCAATGTATTATCAATATCATGTCCTATTAGTATGGCTTATCCACGTTAATTTACTACTTGGACAAGCACCATTATTCAAGTGGCTAAGTGATTCGACTTTGGTGCGAAAGGTCACAAGTTCGAAACTTGCGTAGTGTGATTCGAATGTTTATTGACATGTGATACGTTGTTCCAGTGACATGTTGTATATAAAGTACCATTTAAAAAAAAAATTGTTACATGACAGGCGTTTGTAAGTGAGCTTATTGGCTGAACGTAGAAGGAAAGTACTACAGTTTATTGATCTAGATAAAGTGCTCAGGGGTTGTCCCAAGTTAGAGGTGAGCTACCTTTTCTACCTTACATATAATATTTTTTGTTGGTCAGTCAAGATAAATAAAAAAAAATCTAGAAAAAGAATCCCAGTTGCATATTTGATTATTGATCTGCAATCTTAGGTCCAGTTTATTCCAATACGAATTTCACTGTAGCATCTAGCTATTAAAATGTCAAATCATGGAACTACAATTTGGATATGTTGTTTCAGTTGTGGGTATAACAAATACAAATTTTATTTTCACCTAGTTATAGATTGGAGCATGTTTGCGTCAAAATTGGTCACAAACCCCAAGTGTTGTGAAAGCACCAGTGTATGAATATAAATCAACAGTATTCAAACACAAATCACAGATTTAAGCAAGCAACAAGTAGCAATTCAGAAATAATGAACAAGGACACACGATTTATAGTGGTTCGGCTGTCTTCGGCCTACGTCCACTTCAAAGGTTTTTCTTATTATTGATGTCTCTTGATGATTATAGTTGGTTACAGCAAGTTACAATGGATTATAGCTCTGAAACTTAAATGCAACAGCGATGATAAGGTATGGAATTGAATCCGGTAGAGTCTTGGCGCTTCAGAATTCTGATCCCCCTTTTTTGAATGACCCGGGGCTCTATTTATAGGTGTTGGAGGCTGTTATTTCTCCTAAAAATCCGGTAAACCACTTCTGGCACGTGAGGGGGGCCCACATGCCCGGCCTCAGGAAATTTGGGCCCACCTTGGGATCAATTCGAACTCCTTTCGAATCGATCAAGAAATCATCCAATCGAGATAAAACTTGGTGTGGACATTCTTCAGTGTGTAGTTAAGCTCATGTAAAAATTTCATTGCATTTGGACTTGTAGATTGCAAGATATGCTCGATTCGAGTTGATATTCTCGAGCATGTTGCTTGCTTCGACTCGATCCCCTTCGAATCGATGGGTTCGACTCGATGGCTTCACGCACTTTCGTGATGACGTGGTGCGCATTCTTCGTGTCGATCCTCTATTTACTCCGAGTTGACTGGGTCGACTCCATGATTTTCACCACTTTGACTTAGTGGATTCGAGGACTTTCAGGGATTCGAACAGAGGCGTGTTCGTATCGATCGTGGTATGCTCTGGCCGATCGATACGAAGCTGTTGTGGATGGATTCGAAGTGGAGTGATCCCATGGATTCAAAGTAGGAGGGACTCGGTGGATTCGAATACATGCTTTTCCGATGGTTTTGAACCTAGGGTTATTTGATGATGAATGACCGATACGAAGCACACGACCTGCCGATGGATACGAAGCGGCACACCTGGATCGATTCGAACGAGTGCTTGCTGATGGTTATGAACTAGATGGAGTCAAACCGATGGATACGAACAGAGGTCGGTTCGAAGTGACTAACTCCTGATGGATTCGAATGGAATGAGGCTACCCTGTAATGATGGATTCGAATGGTATCGATTTGAACACGGACCGATTCGAACGCTGATGGATACGAACAACGTATTCTCTCTAACTTGTATCGATCATATCTTGAGCGTACGAACTCGGATTGACTTAAAATTTGAAAAGCTGGCTTCTATAGCTTTGCTCATCATGTCTTGTCAATTGCGGCTCGATCCGGACTCGGGCAAAATTCATCGATATTCTTGGTTATCCTGCAATGCATGGTTGATATTCAAGAATAGTAATCATTGATTTTCAGCTGATTTTTGGGTATCTCAGCTTTGCCAAAAGTTGGGATAACACTTTGCCTCCCAAAACATGCCTTTTTGTAAAAGGTATGTTTTGAACAGTCTTAAATTGAGTGTAGTAAATTCACATTTCATTCGTAGCTGCAGTATTATCAATCAAGTTCATGGCTGTTCGGAGCCAAGTTGTTATCAATCCCTTCCAGTGGAAGTTTAAGAATGAAATTCTTCCGTCTCTCTGGACTATCGATGGTCACTCTAGACTCTTGCCAAGCCCATTCTAGACTTAGCGATTGAATAGAAAGATCCTATTACATTCTGGCGTTGCCTTCTATCCCTTGCACTATGGTCCCGGCTATGACGTATAGCGATGTCTTGGTCGTTCTAGACCGATCATAGCCTCTCCGGGCTCTTGCTGGATCTCATTCTGTCACTCTCCGGTGAAGTGGAAACAACGCTTAAGTGAGTTGATCCTGTCGCTCTCCGGCGAAGCAACTCACTTCCTGCACTCCGGTTCAGTGTATCTGAACATTAAGCGATGTCATGGTCGCTCTAGACCGATCATAGCCTCTCTGGGCTCTTGCTGGATCCCATCATGTCACTCTCTGGTGAAGGGGAAACAACGCTTAAGTGAGTTGATCCTGTCGCTCTCTGGCGAAGCAACTCACTTCTTGCACTCCGGACCCCGCCTCTCCGGGTAGGGTCATAAAGCGATCATTTTTATATTGGTATTTAATGTTCGTCTTTTGACTCTCCGGTCAAAGGTTTATTTTAAGAAATTATAATTTATTTATTTAAATTCAAGTCCTAGATGTTCAATCTCAAACATCAGGAAAAAGCTAAACATTGTCTCTCCGGGCGTATCGGTTTATCTCCATTTTAGAGCATGCCTAGGGATCTCTTCGGTTCACGTACATGAGTAAGTGGAGTAACCGTTTATTCTGAAAACAAATCTAAATGAAATTATTCAACCGAAGTCCAAATCCTGGACTTGTCCCTTGCCATCTTTAATCAGTGGATGACGAGTCGTGATCCCGATCCAGGATCGTTTCTGCTAAGTGGAGGCTGTAGTTGTTCAGGCCTTACCGCCGCTGTCCGTTCTCTGACATATTGTGGCAATTTACCACTCCTGGCATGTTCTTCCACCTCATCCTTTAGGTGGTGGCATTCCTCCGTAGTGTGCCCATCCAGCTCATGGAACAGGCAGTATTTTCCAGTTCTGCGCTCTCGCTCAGTGGGATCCCTCCTGGGTGGCTTTCGATAGGGGAGTTGCCCCCGAGTTTCAGTGTAAATTCGTTCCAGACCTGAAGTCAGATCTGTGTATTGCCTGAATCTTGGTTCTCGGAATTTCTTCTGTTTATCAGGACCATCATATCTGCCATCATGTTTCCTCTTTCCTCTGTCTACTCCAGACTGTTCTCTGGAGGTTCCTTCGCCTTGCGTGGCGTTTGTTTCCTTCCCCTCGGCTCGTGATTCTTCTAATCGAATGAACTTTTCAGCTTTATGATAGAACTCTTCGAGTTCTTGCGGTGGATCTTTAGTCAGAGAATCTTTGAATTTGGTGCCTTCCCCAACTCCTGCCACCACCGCCATCAAAATCATTGAGGCATCTGAGCGATCTACAAAAGTTACCGTTGCATTGAATCTTAGTAGAAAATCTTTTATGGACTCTCTGGTCCTTTGCTTTATCGAGGCTAAAGTCATCACACTCTTGGGTCGCGTCACATGGACCCTAAACTGTCTCATGAAGCAATCTACAAGCTCGCTTCATGTTCTGATTGATCCAGTCTCTAGTTGCCTGAACCAAAGCGCAGCCAAATCTGACAAGTATAGAGGGAAGCATAGTGCCATCACTTCCTCGGATGTCCCCAGCACTTCCATGTGCCTAATATATCTGGTTATGTGCATGGTCGGGTCTGACCTCCCGTCATAAGGATCTAGCGTTGGTAGTTTGAATTTTGGAGGGTTCCTTGTGTTTCGGATGTTCGGAGTGAACGGACTCCGACTGACTTCTTCCAGTCCTCCACTAGACAATCCTCCTCTCATGATTCGTCGCATTAGACCAATCATTCTCTTGTCTCCATCCAGGGGTTGACCCCTTGTCAAGTTTCTATCCTGCCCCCCGAGCCTTGAAGGGAATTCTGGTACATACTCTTCGGGTGGCTCGTTAGCATAAGCATTGGCTCCAGCTTGTTGAGCTCCGTCTATTGGTCTTCCAGTATCAGACCCTGAGGGTCTGCCCCCAAGTCCTTGTTGATTACCTTCAGCTTCTGCATTCTGGTCTTGAACCTGACCTTCATTAGCTTCTGTAATCCTGATTCCTTGTCCCGCACTTGCAGTTGTCGTAGTTGGTCCAAGGTTTTGCACATTCGCCGCTCTCATTTGTTCGAGGAAATTCTGCAGCATCTCCTGTTGAGTCTTCATCATGCTTTCGCGTATTAAATTAGCCATAGCCTCCATCTCATCTCTAGTGATGTAGACGGAAGTTTGTCCTTCTCCTGCGCCAGAGGATGCCTCCTGGCTTCCTCCTTATTGGCTTCTTTCAGCCCTCTGACTTCAACTGTTTTGTCGAGTCATTGTTGAATCAATCTGAATCCTTTAAACTTTCAAATCTGAACTTCAATCCGATGTAGCGGGTGCTGCTCTTCTCAGTAAAAGTACCAAAGTGTTTGCGCCAAAATTGGTCACAAACCCCAAGTGTTGTGAAAGTAAATCAACAGTATTCAAACACAAATCACAGATTTAAGCAAGCAACAAGTAACAATTCAGAAATAATGAACAAGGACACACGATTTATAGTGGTTCGGCTGTCTCCGGCCTACGTCCACTTCAAAGGTTTTTCTTATTATTGATGTTCTCTTGATGATTATAGTTGGTTACAGCAAGTTACAATGGATTATAGCTCTGAAACTTGAATGCAACAGCGATGATAAGGTATAGAATTGAATCCGATAGAGTCTTGGCGCTTCAGAATTCCGATCCCCATTTTCTGAATGACCCGGGGCTCTATTTATAGGTGTTGGAGGCTGTTATTTCTCCTAAAAATCCGGTAGACCACTTCTGGCACGTGAGGGGGCCCACATGCCCGGCCTTAGGAAATTTGGGCCCACCTTGGGATCGATTCGAACTCCTTTCGAATCGATCAAGAAATCACCCAATCGAGATGAAACTTGGTGTGGACATTCTTCAGTGTGTAGTTAAGCTCCTGTAAAAATTTCATTGCATTTGGACTTGTAGATTGCAAGATATGGTCGATTCGAGTTGATATTCTCGAGCAGGTTGCTTGCTTCGACTCGATCCCCTTCGAATCGATGGGTTCGACTCGATGGCTTCACGCGCTTTCGTGATGACGTGGTGCGCATTCTTCGTGTCGATCCTCTATTTACTCCGAGTTGACTGGGTCGACTCCATGATTTTCGCCACTTTGACTTAGTGGATTCAAGGACTTTCAGGGATTCGAACAGAGGCGTGTTCGTATCGATCGTGGTATGCTCTGGCCGATCGATACGAAGCTGTTGTGGATGGATTCGAAGTGGAGTGATCCCATGGATTCGAAGTAGGAGGGACTCGGTGGATTCGAATACATGCTTTTCCGATGGTTTCGAACCTAGGGTTATTTGATGATGAATGACCGATACGAAGCACACGACCTGCCGATGGATACGAAGCGGCACACCTGGACCGATTCGAACGAGTGCTTACTGATGGTTGCGAACTAGATGGAGTCGAACCGATGGATACGAACAGAGGTCGGTTCGAAGTGACTAACTCCTGATGGATTCGAATGGAATGAGGCTACCCTGTAATGACGGATTCGAATGGTATCGATTCGAACACGGACCGATTCGAACGCTGATGGATACAAACAGCGTATTCTCTCTAACTTGTATCGATCATATCTTGAGCGTACGAACTCGGATTGACTTGAAATTTGAAACGCTGGCTTCTATAGCTTTGCTCATCATGTCTTGTCAATTGCGGCCCGATCCGGACTCGGACAAAATTCATCGATATTCTTGGTCATCCTGCAATGCATGGTTGATATTCAAGAATAGTAATCATTGATTTTCAGCTGATTTCTGGGTATCTCAGCTTTGCCAAAAGTTGAGATAACAGAGCATATATTGTTTTTGTTAAAATATATAACCCCCGTGCCGTTATAGCAAATAGTTCTATGTAGTTTCCATCTGCTTTACCAGTGTCATTTTGTGACTCTGGTTAAATTCAGCTTAACGTTAGCTAATTCATTCCCAGGTAGTGGAATATTCAAGTGTTGGGTAGGATGGTAATTTGGATTCCACTATTTTTTATTGTTGCAAATTATACAATTTAAAGCAACATCAAAAAAAGATAAAAAGCATTCACCATGACGCGCAGAGTTCGCTATCCCATGTTGCATTAAATGATAATTTTGTATTATTGGAATTAAAATTATTGTTAGTGCATTGTGGTGCAAGAAATTCTGGACACAAACAACAACAACATTTACATACTATATTACTATGTTGCCCCATATTACTATGTTGCCATAACTTTAGTCTTTGGGTAGTAATTTTTTTGAACCTTGGGAATTTTGCTTCAATTCAGCTAGTATAGAGTATTTGTGACCATATTCCTCAAAGACATTTGTCTGGATTTCTAATTTAGTCTACTTAATTTTGATGTAGGAGGACTTCAAACCCGTTGGTTGGCTTGTATGTGCATTCTGCATTAATTGTTTAGCTTATAGATGAACGTTCATATTTTATAACAACTTGTATGATGCTGGAGGTTGAGATAAAAGATAAATTGATGTTGATTATGGTAGTTAATTAGTATTTTGAAATTTTCAGTTTCTCTTCAAGCATCAAGTTGTCTTTTAACTACTTTCTGTTTGAGTTTAATATAATTTTATCTTCGCATTATAAAGCTATCTTCATCATATTATCTGATAGATGAATGATTTGAAATATAGGAGTGATTGATATCTCATATTAACAGACATGTCTGGTTGTACAAGTTGGTCTCGTTTATTTTCGGTTCATATGAGCTTTACGATGCCTCACTATCCACATGGATCTGGAAATTGCTATCTATGGCATACATGTTAGGTAGACATCTCTGAACTTTTGTTGATCCATCAATGGCTAAGGGTTTAGCCATTTGATATTCCATTTAGCTTTTAATCAGTATCCATATTTTTATTTGTAGAAAAAGGGTAGGACAAAAGTTGCAAAAAAAAAAAAAAAGCTTGCTCACATACAAAAAGAACTAGAGGAGTTCGAATCCGCACCCAAGTACTCTAATGCTAGAGATGAGCATATCGAGTCAAACAACAATGTTCGTCTCGAAGACAACCCAAAACCATCCAAAAACATTGCAATTCAAACCGTTGTAAATTTTGAAAACAACGGTGCTCGAACTGAATGCAGGTCACATGTAGCTGAAGGTAATGCAGTGTAAACTGTAGGAAATTTTGATGCTGCGATGGACAAGGTAGTATGGTTTATTTTTAGTTTATATGAGCTTAATGATGCATGGTTATTCAAATAGATTTGGAAATTGTTATCCACGGTTTACCTGTTATATCTCAATCAGTTATTGATTATATGGCCGAATCAAGCTTCTTGTTATAAGAAATATCAACAATGGCAGAATACAAAATTTTATTTTTTTGTTTCAGTGATGTTAGTTCTTTTTCATATTTTTATTTCAGCAATGTTAGTGTTCTAAATAATATCGGTACTTTTAGGTAATTTATTTAAACAATGTGTTCAATAATATGAGATTTATTTATTCCATCAGTGTTTGCATTTTTCATCTTCTATAACTAAATATTCATAAAGATGATGATATATATTAAGATGTTATTTGTTTGATTTTTTTTTTCAAACTCAATACCGAGTTAGAGCTACAAGAAAGCTCAAAATTAATACTATATTGATTCTTCTTGATACATATATGTGTGCGTTTGTAAGTGGTTCATATCAATACATTAATAGCAGATTCTTGTATCAATTGGATTTGCACCTTTTCAGTTACTTTTTTTTAATGCAGTTAATTTTTCATCAGATTAACAATAAGGAGAAAATTAACAAATATTTTTTTCTTTGATATCAATAACACAACGGTCGGTTTTCCACAATTGTGCGGTTTTACTAGTATATTATTTGTATTATTTAATAGTTCGTAAAAAGTCATCAATTTCTTCATAAAACAGTTAAGCATGACATATTATCTCTCTAATCGTACGATTAAAAGTCCACAATAGTTGACCATTGCAATATTATTTTTCTAACCGGATGATTAGAAATTTTAATCAACTTTACCTATCATCACATGTTATTTTTCTCCCATGTGTCATATCCGAGCTTTTTTTTAAACAATATCAGTTGAAGTAGGTCGTTACACTGTCTAAAGACACTGTTGGTTGTTAAAAAAACAAAAAACAAAAAAAAAAAAACAAAAACAAAAACAAAAACAAACAAAAACAAAAAAGAAGAAAAAAAATACACCCGTTGATTATTGTTCCAAAAGCAAAGAAAAAAAAATGAAAAAAATGAAAAAAAAAATGAAAAAATGAAATAGAAAAAGAGAATCAATTGATGATTAGGTTCGTTACTTGCTGTATATTTAGTTCAATTAGTAGCTTCATGGTAAGGATTAAAGAAATTCTTCAGAGTTCAACTAAGATAATCAAACCTGCAAGGCATTAACTTTATAACAAACACCCAAGTATTTTGTTTGTCAAGCACGTGAAGCTTGTTTCACTGAGTAATTCTTCAACCAAAATTAAATAGGAAAAAAAGAAATAGCAAAAATATCTTTCATGGAATATTCCTTTTTAAATAAAATGGTTTTTCCCAAACATCTGTAACATATGCCGCAATCAGAAACCATAAAATGGACAGAACAACACTAATCTCTCTTCCATTTCTTTCATTAATATATGAACAATTTTACAAAACCAAACAAATAAAATTACTCCAAAACCATATCTATACACATGTATCACATATATATTGTGTGTTAGTATGTATATAATGGACCATTATCATCAATTTGGAATGAGATCATTTACTCAAAGAAATCTCAAACAAATCAGACTCACCATCAACATCAATGGCAACACAACAATCATCCCAATTCCCACTGCTTCTTTTACTACTCCTACAACTATGTTTACTGCTCCCTGTAATTTTACCCTTCTTATAAACATCAAGCCATTCTCCATCTATCTTCCCCATAGAGAAAAGCTCATGGCTATCTTCGTACCCTATTATTGAATCATTCGTACTTAGGGACGGTTTAAGCAAGCACGGATTGGCAGTTCTATTTAAATTTGCTGGTGCATATTTGAACGATGTTTGCCCTAGGTTTACCAGTATCATAACATCTGAATTCGATGATATGATAGGATAAAGAGGGTTTTTGTAAGAGTCAGAGTTGCACCTGATTACATGTACCAGCTCTGAGTCGACTGTGAAGTATACTTTCTTTTTGCTTGGGTTGTACCCGCATCCGATTACTCTGTTTACTCCTGCCCAGTCTGCTATTTCCGACTCCGTTATCAGTTTCAGACCTGTTACATACATATTATCCAGAAATGTATGAATAAAAGATAAAACTTACTGCTAGTTAAGATGAATTGCTCATAGTTTACTTAAACTAATATCAGAAACTATCTTGTTGACTACTTAATTACAGGTAGATGCCAAGCATGTATAAAGTGTTTAGTTAATATTAGTATCAAGTTATATTCTCTGGGTTTGCATGTCCAAATATATACAGATATATACTTGAAGATTGATAATGCTTACCATCTAAGTACACAGAACCATCAGAATGAAATCCAATAGAGCCTTGATTGGTTCCAAGCATCCCCTTTGTAAGGGCACCACCTCCAGTTGTCAACCCTAAAGAAACAGAACATTTCTTATTTTTACCTTCCTTCATCGGACTATTCATTTTCTTTGGTTCTCCATCACCATCATCATGTTCCGTGCCATCTGTGCCTCCCTCCTTGATCAACTTCAACTTATCGTCCTCCCCATACTTCAACCTTTTGCTATCACGCATACATACACTCATAGGTTGCAAGTACAATATCGTGATTTCAAAGTAGGCCTCCTGTGGAAAAGACACACCGACACATTGAGGCCCTGGTAAAGGCAAACTCATCCTGATACTGCTCCAATCATCACCACTGGTATCGTTGATTCTAATCGTTTGCATATACTCCGACTTAATTTCATTAAACTCTAACTGCGTTCCACCGTCGCACAACGCGCATATCCCCCACAAAGGGGAAGATCGCGAGATCGGAGGTTTATTATGATCGAATCGGAAACGGGCCCAGCCTTTGGTCACTGCGCCCGAAGTCAAGTTCGGATGGTCCTCCCACGAAAATCGGTCGATTTGCTTGTGTGCGTGGTCGATTTGACTGGGTGTGTGAAGATGGTGAAACCTATGGCTGGATTTGCTGGTGGACTTGTGCGACAAGCGTAGTTTAGCGATGGCGGAGTGGAAAGCGGAGTCTTCGCTCTTGACTGGAAGTGAGTTTGAGAATTGGGGATCTGATATGAACTGTGGGTTGTTCCGATTGCGGGTTCGGCAGCAGATGAAGTAGATGAAGATGGAGAAGATTAGTATTGTTCCTGGGATCGCCGTGGCCAGGATTATGATCAGTAGTTTCATGGTTTGATTTTTTGCGTTTAGATTTTGGGGAAATGTTGCTTGAATAGTTTGTTAGAAGATTCTTATTCGAATGAGTCATGGAAGAAGATAATAAAACGTATCGAATGTTTGAATAAGAAGGGAGAGGAAGGAAGATTAATTCAAAGAAGAGTAGGAATGAATATTCAATAACACCGTCAGTATGCTTAACTTCTTATTCAAATTTAGTGGGTACCGACAATTAACTTGATTTTTCTTCTACTGGTTAGTGGTTACATTTCAACGCCATAATAATTTTACAAGACAACTTAGGGTTATGAAATGAATAAAGTGGAAGCCACAAGAGAGAACAATTTTATTTATTCAGAGATTAGTAATACATTTCCATTACATTAGCACTTTTATATAAATGCCTAGGAGCTTGAGATAGAACTAATCTCACGATGTGAGACTAAATACAAAACAGTATATAACATATTCATTATTTATGTTGACATATATTATAACACCCCCCTTGAATATGCGTCTTCAAAATCTTGAATCCTCCGATAACTTGAAATTGCCTATTTTGTAACGTGTATGATGATTGCTTCCCGTCATTGTTATCTTGCTTGCATTTATCGATTTAGTCGATATAGATATTGTCTGTTGCCCCATTAAAAACCTTTATAAGGAAAACCCAATGGGAAAAACATTGAAAGAGGAAAATAGTACAATTTGCATAAATATCATACTAAAATGATATTCCTTCTAAGAGTTTGATACTTCGGGATCAAAATAATGTCTCATTAAAACCTTACTAAAAAAACCCAATGGGAAAAATCTTAGTGAAAGAAAAGGAGTACAATGACATATTTTATTTTCTTATTTCTTTAAATGAAGCTCGATACTTCTTGATCAAACTAGTGTCTCGTTAAAACCTTACTAAGAAAAACCCTATGAGAAAATTCTTAAATAAGGAAAAAGAGTACATTATAACTTATTTCAAATGTTACTAAGGAGTTATACTTCTGAATCAAGATAATGTCTCATTAAAACCTTACTAAAAAAACCCAGCAGGAGTCTTAGTTAAGGAAAAAGAGTGCATTATAAAATACTTATGAATTCTCCCCTTAATTTTAAATTTTCCTCTGAATTCATATTCGTCTTTCAATAACTCAAATTGGTTACAGATACTTCTGGATCCATAAATATGTATCTCATTAATAATTCAATTTATTAATAGTTTCCTTTGATACAATCAAATTTTGTAAGATTGTTTCTTCCAAATATGGTTTGCATTTTATGCATTTTGTATGCTGCTTTTATGAAAAACACTTCATGTGCTTTCATTTTTATGCTTCAAATTAGTTTTGCGCATCGCAACTATACATCTTTCATGAATATTAAAAATTTCATTACAACATTACTAGAAAGCAGGAAGTAATCTACTCATCTTCAAGTATATCAAGATTTTCATTACAACAATACTTAGAAGAAATTTGTAATCTACACTTTATGTCTTTTGCATTCTTTATAACTACAAAAGTTATATATATTCTTCAGAAATTTGTATACTTTAATAAGTATTTGCATATCGCAACTATCACTTCAATGGATATTAAGAGTTTCATTACATTGATACTTAAAAATAGGAAGTAATCTACTCATCATGAATTATATCAAGATTTTCATTACAACAATACTTAAAAGTAGGTTGAAATCTACTCTCCTTGTTTTTTGCATTCTTTATAACAACGAAAGTTATTTATATTCTTCAGGGATTTGTATACTTTCATTATTTAATATGATTTAAACCATATTTATAACTTCGGGGTATATTAAGCATTTCAAGTACTTTCGGTACTTTGCGGACTATAAGTTCACATTAAGGAGAATTTCATGATGACCAATCATGTTTTTCTCTAATCTAGGATCTTTAATCCATTTATACACATAAACGCTTTATTATTTATAAATTTATCATCGATGATTATTTCTTGTCAGTTCTAGACATGATTTATTGAGATCATTTTAATTATCATGTTTTAGGTACCTAATCCACTTCTAGGGTTATTTGAGAATCATGTCATGGATCTCTTTCATAGCGTCCTTAAGTGTTTCTTAAAGAACACTCACCTCATTTATTTGACATCTTTATTACTTACTCCAAAAAAATATAAAGTGACTTTTGAACCATATTTCAGATGTGGTTTACAAATTTTGATCCTTCATGGATTCAAATCTATATTAGAGAAAGTCTACTAAGGATAATATTGATAATATTTTGCATCATTGTATATTTTAATAAATATTTAACACTGATGATCAAAATGAACTTGTATCCCTTTATCCTCCCCATTAATGATGACAATTGTCACATTAAATAATAATCTTCTTTGGATTCTCATCTTAATCCACTATCACATTGCTGCTAGCAAATACATTATGTGTATATCAGTTATAGGAGGATAATCATTTTATTAGTTGATAAGATGCATTCAATTGATATTGCTTAATAGAGTTTGTTCTCATTCATTGATCTAGTCAATTGGAGGAATTTACTTACTGTATAGATCATTTGACCACATACACAACTTCAGGTCATTCAGCATTTATGTTGATTGAATTTTAAATCACTAAATAATATCTATACATGATCTATAAGATGAGCTCATAACAAACTTCAGGTTGTTAGTTGAATATTTACATATATGGATGTATACGTGTGTCCACGTATTACATATATATTATAGATTCTCATATATTTTTTCTCATTTGAATTAGAGATTTTTTTATTAGAACAAACTATTACAAGGATCCAAGACATTTGGTTTGGAACCATATCGAACTTCTGGTTCGAACAACTTCAAGTTGTTAAGTTTTGTTCCTCAATTATATCTCAAATATAAGTTTTGAACATTAATTATATTACTTGTCAAAGAATAATTTATAATTTCATATAGACATTTCTACACATCTCTTTTGAGAGTTCGAAAAAAAATTACAACAAAAATAATAATAAGCGTATCTTCTGGATACTTGGAATATTACAGATACAGATCTCCTTAAGACCGTATGTATAGCTTGCATGAAAATTATGATATGAAATATAGGCCATCTGTTCAGGAGAATATTTAAAAATATGTATTCAAGAATTGATTATATATGCAATATTTCTTATGAAATAATAACTAGGAACATGACCTTTATGATATAATTAGACATACGAACATAGAACAATATATTCTAGAGATAATCTTAAACCTTTTGGATCTAATCTCTTCTAGATATATGTTATCATTTTCAAATTTATAAATCTCTTCTAGAGATATATTAGTATCACCACTTCTGGAGCGAACTTTCTCTTCTATATATATATGCACTATTTGAATGCCATATCAATATACAATATTTATTTTATATAAATTACATAATTATTACTTTTACAGTAGCATAAAATATCCATGTTGGAGATTTTTGTTGTAATTACTTTTAAAATGGTGTATCAAACTTTAAATACAGTGACAAAATTAGATTCACCAACTGAAAGTAAGATGCAAGAGATAAAACCACTACTTCTGGAGTGTAACATTGGTATACAATATCATTTTTTTGACAAATTATTGTTATTACTCAAAAAAAATTATATCATTATTCCTTTGGGGAATATAGTATTTCCTTTTAAGGAATTGCAAGGTAACAAAAATAAATTTCCTATAACATCTCTTCTGGGATGTTAGATTTTACAATATAAATATAAATAAATTTCTAAAACATCTTTTCAAGAGATTAGTATACATACGCACATCCAATGATGTTTGAAATATCATATAACATAATATCTTCAGGATATTTGGTTAATATAGTGTAAATGTTAAGATATAAGGTAAGGTATAACTCATTTGGAGATTTTTGTATTCTCTTGAATGCAGCATCATTTTCTCATATGATTATTTATTAATTTTCTTTAACTTCTTCAGGAAGTACAACCTTATCATTTTACATAATTTCAATAGAGCTTCGGGCTTCTAATTCATGAACTTCAAGTTCATTAATTTGTTATGAACTTCAGGTTCTCAAATTTTGTGTAAATTTCTCCCCCTTTTTTTGTACCATATTGTTACAAAATAAAAGTCTATTCTTATTTCAAGACTTGTACATTTTGACAAAAAATGTTGACAAGAATTCGAGCTTGTAAAGTTTATCAGAAAATCTTTCCATAATTCAAGACTTCAGGTCTTGGACTTTGAGTTATCCAACTTCTGGTTGGAAAAAAAAAATCTTTGCACAACTTCAGGTTGTTGTTCAAACTTATTTCTTTCATTATATCGAGCATTGTTTTCCGAAATGAATACACCATATAATAAACCATATGTCTATTCTTATTCCAATCATAAAAATACAACATCATTTAATTTACTGCCAGTGCATTTATGATGATATGGTAATTTAATTTATTACCATGACGACAACATTTAATGCATCTATGATTAAAAAAATGAATGCAATTTACCATTATTGTGGCATAAAATATAAAATACTATCACAACAAATTGATTTCTTTACAAACAAATAAATCAATCTAACTAAATTTAGTTAGCAAAATTTAATCTCAAAGCTAAGTTTAATATACTCAATAATAAAATTAAATGAATACCATAAGAGAAACTTTATTTCTTAATAGTCAAAATTTCTAAAATAACTAAAATAACTCTTGTATATAAATATATGTATATACATACATATATATATATCCTTTTTTTATAATTCAAGTTTATGCTCTTTTATTGAAACTTCCAGTTCTTTATTATAAGAAAACTTGAAATTTGATAATTTATGGAAACTCAAGCTTTTAGCATTATAGGAACTGCAGGTTCTCAACTTTTATTTCAAATTCTAGAAATTAAGTTTACCGTATATGTTTTCATTAATGTTTCCATTCACTTCAGGTGTACTAAATCAATATTAATATTGGATCTAAACTAAAATGATCTTCTACGTATGCATTATTCTTGTATATGTTTCTCTAAGAAATAATAAAATATTTCTTCTGGAAATATAAACAATATATATCAAAATAATTTCCAAAATCAAAATCCAAATCAAAGAGTTTTCAAAATGAAAACTTCATTTATCAAACATGTATATATTACTTAGATCTATATCACAAACCAAAATGTAATCAAGATCAATAAATTTATCAACAGAAATTGTCAAATTCAAAACTTGCTTTCCAAAATAATGAACTCAAAAAAAACATGCAATAATAAGCAAGTTTGAAATCAATTCAAATCCAAATTCAAAAACATCGTAACATTTTATTTTTAAACAATGTACAAATCTCAAAGGTATATTATTTGGGTGTGATTTTGAGATCTACAATATAATGAGATCAGAAAAATAAGAACAAAAAAAATCGGATCTATTGTAGGATGAGATTTGAAATATAATGACAAAAATACATGTACAGTGGAATAAGATCTATAAATTTAGATCCATGGCAAAATAAGATCTTGAAAAGATAAGATATATTAAAACTTAAATCCAAATCTGAAAAATTAGAAAATAGATATAGAATTGTGAAACAAGAATACTTAAATCAAGATCTAAATTAATCGTAAAATAAATCTAGAAAAGCATATCTAGAAAATTTCAAACCTGATTTCAGTGGTTGAATAAGAGGAAGAGATAGATCTGATTTCAGTAAATGAATAAGAGAAAGAGACGTACCTACATGAACAAAAACAGATCTAATCTTCTGGATTAAAATATCCAACACATTCGAGAAAAAGGTCGTGCTGATAACGTGTTATGAAATGAAGAAAGTGGAAGCCATTAGAGAGAGAACAATTTTATTCATTCAGAGATTAGTAATACATTTCCATTACATTAGCACCTTTATATAAATGCCTAGGAGCTTGGGATAGAACTAATCCCACGATGTGGGACTAAATACAAAACAGTATATAGCATATTCACTATTTACATTTACATATATTATAACGCTTAGAACATTTTTACATGGTAGGCTATACGACTTACAAAACTACACATCATGTTAATTTTCTTTTGTTGTCATGGTCTAGATTTAGATTTGTAGAAGAGCAACCATAAGTTAATAATACATAGGCTGAGCAGTGTTAACCAAAAAAATGGATAACGTCATAGATCGAGTGTGAAAGTATCAGTGCAGCGGCAGCACAAGTCAATAAACAACAAATAAAAAAAAGAATAAAAAAACACAGAATTTTTATAGTGTTTCGACTAATCCTGGCATACCTCCACTTTAATCAATTTTTATTATGATTATACCAGTTGAATCTCTCTGGATATCAATTAGTAAGTCCTTGGATCTAAGTTACAATGAGTTAGAGTAAGTCATAGGCACAAGGTTTATGTTGATTAATTGCGGAATTTTCTATTGAGTTAGAAAACCACCATTAAAAATAACTACAAGCGCACGGCGTACAAATTTAATACATGGCGAGTATGGGTCGGTCTGTAGTGAATTGAAGTGATTTTAAATTCTACTCAGTTGAATTAAACGAATTTAACTAAGATTTGAAGTTGTGTAAGCTAAAAAAAATGTAAAAAAAAGTAACAAGAGAAAGTGAATAAAAATATGAGAGTAGAAAGCAATTTAAAAGCAATTTCCTTCTCATGATCACATAAATCGACATAATGAAATTATGGTCCCACTTTTTTGGTCATTAATGAATTTAGTTGATGTGTTTATTACAAGTATGGTCTATTTGTACTATTAATTAGTCCAACATAAACCATCAAACTTTAACACACCCACTGAAGCACTTGTTAACTCTCATGAAAATGATAATGAAATAAAAAATAAAATTTATTCTAAACATGATCTATTTACTGTTGACTGATAATATAGACCGTCAAATTTTGATTCTAAAATCCACTTCATTTCCATAATCATATGTAGATGAAGATGTAATTTGTATTTATGCTTGTTTAAGTTTAGCCTTGGTGTCAACAACATAAGCTATCAAATTCAAAGTTAAATAAAAAAAAAATTACCACATCAAAACTTTCATGAAGCACAAAATGAGATCACAAATTTGCAAATATGTTGAATCTACAAAACTAAAAGAGCTTCATTAAGCCTAAATTGAAGGGGTTTAGTTTTCATATTTGTTATCATTTTAATAAATGTAGATTGTAAAATGAAACAAAAGCAAGAGAAAAATGCAAGCTAATTAAAATAAAAGGAGAATTAAACTACTTGCATAAATTAAATCTAAGCTACTAATATAAAAGAAAAGAACATGAATTGAAATAGTAGAATTAAATCGCATTAATAAAACTACATAAGAGAAAGGGCTAAGAAGCCATGAAAGAGAGAAAGTTTATATTTACAATTTGTGCCTACAACTAAACTAACTAAAGAGGATGTGCTAAAAGCTACGTTACATGAAACATAAGTGGTGTCTATACATGTCTAAAACCTTGATGCATATTTTAGGGACTACCCAAATTGCCCTTGAGAAAGTGTGGCCACCAAGTTATTTTAGCTTCTAATTAATCCTCCACCAAGTGTGCATGTAACTTTAATCCCCACTAACATGTGCATTAGCTCTTAATTATAGATCATGGTAAGTGGGTAGGTGGGGTCCTCCATCTTACATGAGTTGATTTATTTCTTCATTCTTTTATTTTCTTCTCTTGTGCTTGCATATTTTCATGAAGCCTCGTCCTTTTTGTCACTCAATTTTTCTACAAATAAAAATAAAATATGCAAATAAATATTCTCAAAATTAATAAACACCCAAAAATACTATTTTACCCTCAAATTTATGCATGAACGATGACTTGATAGAATTTCTAAAACTTTGGTTTAAACATGTCAAATACCCAAATATGTTCATTTATTAAATAAAACAAGATTAAATATGTGAGTATAAATATGCACTTTTACTCTTGCAAATCAGTTTTACTAAATAATCATAGTAAACCCATTTATGATTGTTGTGAGGAAAAAGAAAGTTGAAGAAGTGAAGAAATTCCAGTAGAGTAATGGCGACTCTCTCCGTGGAAAAGATCCATCTATAATTGTAGGTAGGTGAGTATTTATAAAGGAATTCAGTGGATTGGACCAGAAGTACAAGTGCAGAAGAGTCCAGTTGTTATGCCGAGTCATCACCGAAAATCTCAAATTAATCTGAGTCATTTTTATGGATCGCTAGCTATCCATCAACTTAACATATTTTTCTACTAGAAGCATTTACTTAGTGTTACGAAGGAGCTTGAAAATTTTGAGGGCGACCCAACCTATCTTGATAGATCGCTAGCTATTCATAGGGGATGGATCACTAGCTATCCATCCACATAGCATATTTTTTAGTGATCTTAGTTTGGTTGTCTTCCTATCTTCTATTTAAGCGCCTTGTCTAAATATTAAGTCGTTTGGAGTTCGTTTGATCATCCATCTTCATGGGTTATCTGGTCCTAAAGAATTGTCCATAACTTACGTAATACTTAACCAAATCGCACGAAACTTCACATATGCAATGTAGATGAGTAGAAGAGCCTCCTCTATGAATCATAGGTCATGGAGTCGAATTCTCATGGTTCGGACCTAATGGTTCAAACTGGCCCAATTCGGAGAAGAATCATCCATAACTCGCTCAAAACTTAACAAAACCAGACGAAACTTTGCATGTACTCTTTCTATTGTGTGCGAAACATACTTTATAACTTTTAGATTATGGGGCCTAACCTACATGGATCATTGGCGACCCATCTAGTTAGGTCGCTATCGATCCATCAAGAAAGCTTTAAATGATCGCCTTTTTTGTAAGTCTAATTTTATGTCTTCTAAGTATTCTAACAAAATTTCAAGTCAATCTGACTCTACATAAGTTTTCAAGATCCATTTTAAGTTAGCAGCTTTTAATCAAACAGCTTGAATCTGATGAGTCTCCACTTCTCGAGCAAGATTATTTGGCATGCTATAAAGCTTGATAAGCGTGCTTAGAAGTGGTAATGAATCATGATGCAAAAAGGTTTGGATGACTCATGATGCTTTCCTATGGATGTTTAGCGATCCATGAGTGATGGATCACTGGCGATCCATCTACTTAGTATTTTATTGGCTGATTTTCCTTGAGTCTTATTGGATTGTTCGTTTGGTTGTTTTGGTTGAGTCTCGAATTATTTTGACATAGTTTGAATGTTCTAACTCCTATTGAATTATGATGGGTTAAAAACTCGGTAAACACTTACCCCCAAATTACGCCTTTTGAATGAAAGGTGTGTTTTGTTTAAGAACAAATTCATGTCTCTAGTCTTCGATAATTGAGCATTCCAGCTGCTTTAGCCTTGGTGAATCATCCAGTTTCTTTGGATTCTTTTGCCAAGCACAAGTCGTTTCAAACCTGTTACAGCCTAAGACTCTAGACTCTGCTTAAGTATAATCTATACATCATAATTATTCCGATTTCATTCGGAGTTATTACATCACATCACTCTACTTACATCACACGTTTCCATTTACAACACATATCTCCAGTTACATCACATATCTCTAGTTATGTCGCATATCTCTAACTATTCCACGTTCACGTTGTTATCATTTTTCTTATCATTTAGAGTTGTCACATCATATATGAAAATCACATCATATATCAAAATCACATTATATATTAGAATCACATCATATATCAAAATCATCATGTCTTTATCTAGGATTTATCATTTTTATTCTATTTATAAGGTATTCAAATCCTTTTATTAAATTAAATCTATTTTAAGGATCGATCTCTCTTGATCGTTTAAGTTTAATCTGGGATCTCTTCGGATCATTTAATGTTTAGTTTAATGTGCGATCTCTCCGGATCGTCTAATATTTTAAGTTAAGGGGACGATCTTTGTGGATCATTTGTTTGTTAAGTTAAGGGGGATTAAGTAAGGCCATCCACTCGCTCTCCGGTGAGAGGACTTACTTCTTTCACTCTAGTCCCAACTTCCCGATCGGGACTTTAAGGCAGTCAATATCATACAAGTCCATCCACTCGCTCTTTGGCAAGGGGACTTGCACCTTGCACTCTGATCCCTTGGCAACACTCTAAGGCGATCAGTATCAACCATCACAATTAATGTGGATTTTTCAAAATTCAAATATCCAAATCAAAACAAATAAGCACAAATCAAACAAATAGGAATTAAAGTGAGCATAAATCCTAAATGTTCGTCCTAGAGATCCAACTCAAAGCATGCCTGGAGACCAATCTAAATCTCGTACGTGTAAGCGGTCCAAGATATAATTGTCCTAAATAGTCATCTCAGGCATCCGACTTAGACTGTGCCTAGAGACCGTTCGGGATCTCGTATGTGTGTAAGTGGCCTGAGGTTATTATTGTTGAAATATCAGAATAAAAGTGTGGAAAAAGAATGAAAAAGCGAAGCATGGGAGCCCGATTTGACTCCCATCTACCCAGATCATGGGATAATATTTCATGGCTCAAATATCTGGGTGTTTCTTGATGCATTTTCCATAGATGGTGGTTGTTCTTGCTATCCAACCGCGCTTTTTCTCCTTACATATTATGGCAGCTGATAGTTCTGAACTAGTTTTTCTATCAGATCATGAAGGTGTCGACACTCATTCATTTCATGCCCATTCAGCTCGTGAAAGATGCAAAACATTCCAAATCTTCTCTTTAGTCACATAGTTGGGTTGATGAGAATTTAAGGACACCTTTCGACTGCCCCCAGGCTCCGGTTGACTTGTACAGCCCTAGGTCTAGTATTAGGTCTACTCATCTTCTCTAAATCTTAGATTCAAATTTCAATTCTTCAGATCTTGTACAAGTTCTCAATGAAAGCACCAAATATTAACCCAAAAAATGGATCAACACCCTAAATCGAGTGTAAAAGCACCAGTTAGATAATTGGCAGCACAAATCTCAGATAAACAACAAATAAAAATCAAAAGTAAGAAAAGAGAAAATAATTTTTATAGCGTTTCGGCCGACTCTGACCTACGTCCACTTTAATCAGTCTTTATTATGATTATACTAGTTGAATATCTTTGGATATCAACTAGTTAGTTCTTAGATCTAAGTTACAATGAGTTAGAATAAGTCACAAGTATAAAGGTTGACTAAAGAATCACATAACCGCCTTGACTCTATGCTACAAAGTGAATCAAACAACGGTAATCAAGCAAAATGAAGTAGATTTCCTATGCTCCTACTTTTTGACACAACACACGAAAAAATCATCTGTTATATGAATAGCCCGTGAAATCTTTCATATCTGTTGTTTGAATAGCCCATGGAATCTCTATGTATAAACTTGTTATTCTCATAACATTTTATACGTCGTCTGATTTAAGTTATCAATTTTTTTAGATTTGGCTCCATCTTTTCTCTCTCAATTATTTTATGACCGCTTTATTTTGTTTACCCCTTTATATTTTTGTCCCTCCTTTTTATTTTTGTTTCCCTATCAAATCTTTTCATCGTCTAAAAAAATCGAGCGTCTTCTAAAATTAGGGTTTCGGCCCCTTTGATATTCATTCAAACCTTCTTACTCCTTTCATTCCTTATTAATTGTATGTCTAGATTTCATAGCTGTTGATGGTTGCTGCTCCTTATTGAGTGTTCTTCGATCGATATTGGTATAATTTTTTCCTCTTTCAATTTATATTGTACTCGACTTCGATTATCCTACCAATGATGAATTGAGTTCTTTATATATGAATCAAATTCCTATAATTTCATATATATGATGAGGTTTAAATTTCAAAGTATTTGTTTGGCCATCTGATTCCCTTGCAATTTATGCCCCTGTTAACTGGGTTTGTAACCCATCAAAATTCAATATGAATTAGAGAATACAGACTATGCTAGAATAACTTAAGAATCAACCAAAAGTATCAGAAAAAGAAGAAGAGAAAGACCCAAGAGGAAAGATGCCAAAATAAGTTAAGGTTATGGATCAGTAGCGATCCATTAGGTTTGCTCATGGACCCTACAAACATCTTGCATCATGATTGATTACCACTTTTAAGCATGCTTACTAAGTTTCATAGCATGCCAAACAATCTAACTCAAGAAGTGAAGGCTCACCCGATTCAAGCTGTTAGGCCAAAATTATCTAACTTAAAATGGACCTACAGAACTGATACGAAGTCGGATTGACTTGAAAATTTGGGAGAACATTTAAAAAACATAGTAGAAGGCTCACGCAAAAATGAAGTAATTTATAGTTGATTTGATGGATCGCTAGCACCCCATATAGAGTAGGACACACCATCTTTAATTTTAATTGTGGGTCCCTAACACCCTCTAAAGTGTTCCTCCATAGTTTTTTTTGATTTTGTTAAGGATATGGATGATTCTTCGGACCAGGATGACCCATAAAGACAGATGATCAAACTAACTCCAAACGACTTAATATTTGGAAAAAGTATTTAAATAGAAGATAGGAATCCAACCAAACAAAGATCATTAAAAAATATATTAAGTGGATGGATAGTTAGTGATCCATTCCCTATGAATAGCGAACGATCCATTAAGATAGGTTGGGTCGCCTTCAAACTTTCTGAGGTTCTTCGCAGCATTAATTAGAGGCTTTTGGTAGAATGCTAAGTTGATGGATAGCTAGCGATCCATCTCCTATGGATAGACAAAAAACCATAGAAATGATTCGGAATGATTTAAGATTTTTGGTGATGACTTGGCATAATAACTGGATTCTTTTGCACCTGAACTTCTGGCCCAATACTCACCGAACTACCCTATAAATACTCACCTACCTGCAACTTGAGATGGATCTTTTTCGAATAGAGAGCTTCCATTACTCTACTAGAATTTTTTCACCTCTTCAACTTTATTCTCTCTCACAACAATCATTAGGGGGGTTATTGTGATTCTCCAATCAATACTTGGACTTGTGACTTATTCTAACTCATTTTAACTTAGATCTGAGTGAACCACTATAAAAATTATGTGTCTCTTTTCTTACTTCTGCTCTTTATTTGTTGTTTATTTGAAATTTATGCTGCTGACTGTCTACACTGGTGCTTTCACACTTAATCCGGGAGTTGATCCATTTTTTGGGCTAACATTTTGGTGCTTTCACCGAGAACCTTGAATGAGATTTAAAGAGTAGAAGTTTGAATCTAAGATTTAGAGAAGATGGGTAGGCCTAATACTAGATCTAGATCTGTGGCAAGCCAACCAGAGCATGAGGGCAACTAGGAGGTGTCCTCAAATTCTCACCAACCCAACTATATGATTAGAGAGGGGATGAAAAAGATGATGAAATAGATGTAGGATGGAACCTTAACTAGACAAAAAGAGATGATGAACGGCTTCTTTCAAAGGATGGAGCACCAAGGGATAGCTAGATCTGTATGGAATATGAATCAAACTTCAGAGGGCAACGCTAGAATCAACGTGGGAATTAATCATAATGCCGAAGTTACTATTGGAACACCAAGAACTGGTGGTACTGGAGCTAATCCAAATACTAGGATGCAACCGGCCGAAGAATATGTTACAAAACTTCTTCGAAGGAACATAGGTCTAAATGAAGATAGAGTTATAAATCAAAACACGGGCATGTGGCCAAAAGAGTGCATTTCGGGATATCCCCATCGAAACAGGGGGCAAATATTGCTTTAGGACTAATACCTTCATTAGAAAGTGAAAACCGAATTGCCAAATTGGTGTAAAGGTTCATTAAAGGAGGACCTCCAAATCAGGGTTTGGAAGATGTGAACAGGAATTAGTTTAGTGCTAATATCCGGAATGTGAGAAATCCTCCAGATTTCAAGCTTTCGATATTGGAAATATACGATGGGAAGATAGATCTGACAATTCATATGATGAGATACATCCAAAATATGGTGGTGTTGGGTGCTTCTGATGAGGTAATGGGGTGGTGCTTCCAATTATAGTTAACGAATTTAGCTGCAATGTGGTTCAGACAGTTTGTAACACTCCTATTTTTAATAATATTATTCAGGATATTTAATTAGATAAACTAAATAGAATAATGTAAATGCTAAGTGATAAAGGGATTGAGATATGAAAATAAATTAAAGCCATGCTTAATTAATTAATTAGATGGGCTCAAGAATGGGTTATAAGCTAATTAAATTAAATAAGGGCACATTGGAAAATAACCGCACATAACCCATACCCTTATATGTATATATATATTCTTGCTCCATCCATATTTTGTTTTTCCCATTCACGTCATTTGCTCAAAAACGTAAAATGAAAATATAAAAAGGAGCCGACCGTAGGTAGGAAGAAAAAGAATTAAAATCAAGCTAAGAAATTAAAGCAATGGGTATAAATCTCAATCTCAATCCAAGTGTTCGCCTTGGGGAGCGGCCGTGGTGTTTGTGAAGAAACCGAATGGGTTGTTGGGGATATATATTGACTATTGTAAGTTGAACGAGAGGACAATCAAGAATAAGTATCCTTTACTGAGAATAGATAATCCATTGATCAGTTGTGTGGAGCCAAAGTGTTTTCCCAGTTGGATTTGGTGACAGGTTTACATCAGTTAAGAGTGGAAGAGGATAGTATTCCTTTGACAACATTTCGAACTAGGTTTGTATGAGTGGTTAGTAATGTCATTTGGGTTAACAAATGCATCCTGCTTTCTTTGCAGGTTTAATGAACCGGATCTTCCAAGAGTAATTGGACCGATTAGTATTGGTGTTTATAAATGACATTTTGGTATACTTTAAGAATGAAAGAAAGCAAGAAGATCATCTTAGAGTTGTTCTGGAGACAATGAGGCAGCATCAGCTAAAGGCAAAGTTTTTCAAATGTCATTTCTGAAAGAAAGAGGTTAAGTTTCTTGGTCATGTGGTTTTAGAGAAAGGGTTGTCAGTCGATCTAGGTAAGATCGAAGCTGTTAATAATTGGAAGAGACCAGAGACGTTGACTGAGATTAGAAGTTTTCTTCGACTTGTTGGCTATTACCGGAGATTCATTAAGGATTTCTCATGGATAGCAGCGCCTTTGACTAAGCTAACCGGGAAGGAGGTGAAGTTTTTTTTGGTCCGACAAATGTGAGAAAGCGTTCCTTAAGTTAAAGCATTTGTTGACCAATGCACCTGTGTTAGCAGTTTCAGAAGGAAACCAAGGGTTGGTGTTGTACACTGATGTATGCGAAATAGGATTGGGAGTTGTGTTGATGCATAAGGGTAAAGTGATTGCCAACACTTCATGATAGCTTAGACCGCATGAAATAAGATATCCTACTCATGACTTGGAGTTGGCTGCGGTGATCTTCGCATTGAAGATTTGAAGGCATTATCTCTTGGGAGAGAGATTTGATCTATACATAGATCATAAGTTTTTAAGATACTTATACTCACAAAAGGAGCTGAATATGAGATAATAGAGGTGGTTGGAGTTTTTAACTGCTTATGATTTGGTATAGAGTATACACAAGGGAAAGGTAATGAAGTAGCGGATGATCTTAGCAGAAGACATCAGAATGTGGTGTTTGCTATGTTGATGGAATGAAAAGATTTAGAAGCTTTGATTACTTGTGGTGTGCAGTTAAGGTTGACTACTAGTTCTACTCAGAGTACTGCCATGTTGTCCTATTTGGAAGTTCGACTAGTGTTGATCGAGAGATTGCTTCTAAACAGAAGGAGGATCCATTATTAGCCGAGAGGATTAGAAGGCTTGTGATTGGAACCGAGATCGATGATCCAAATGATTTTATTTTTGACCAGAGGGGATGGTTGAGAAAGAAGGAACGGTTGTGTGTTCCAAACATTTATAATTTAAGGAAAGAAGTTCTTAGAGAATGTCATCGATCCAAGTTTACAATTCATCCTAGAGGGACCAAGATGTACCAAGGTATGAAGAGGAGCTTCTATTGGGAATGTATGAAAAGGGATGTTGGCTTGTGGGTTAGTCAGTGTGAAATTTCAACAAGTGAAAGCCAAACATCAAAAGCCGATTGGGTTGCTTCAGCCTCTAGATATTCCAGTTTCGTAATGGGATTCAATATTTACGGATTTTATAGAGAAGGTTGTCAAGGTCAAAAAGAGAAAAATGAAAGTACATTGGTTATGGTGGACAAATTTACGAAGAGTGCCCATTTCATTCTAGTAAAGTCAACCTGGACATCACCTGTTTTAGCTAAGTTGTTCATGAAGAACATAGTTAGAATGCATGGAGTTCCTAGTAGCATAGTAAGTGACAGAGATGCTTTGTTCACTAATGAATTCTGAAAGAGTCTACAAGACGTGTTAAGCACTAAGATCAAGATGAGTACTGCATATCACACTCAGACGGATAGGCAGACGAGAGAGTCAATGAGGTACTCGAGAATTTATTGAGAGCTTGTGCATTGGACTTGGTAAATCTTGGAAGGATCACCTACATTCAATGGAGTTTTCCTATAATAATAGTTATCAGACTGGTATAGGAATTGCACCTTTCGATGCTTTGTATGGAAGGCCATGCAAATCACAAGAGTGTTGGTTATAGATCGAAGACAGATTGGTCATAGGTACAGATTTGGATAGGGAGGCATCAGAGAAGATTGAGTGGGTCCGAGGAAGGATGAAGGAAGCCCAATCTAGGTAGAAAGTTACTCGGATAAGATGCGTAATGACCTGGAGTTCTAAGTTAAAGATAAGGTTTTTATTGAAGTATCATTGATAAAGGGTATGGTACGATTCGAAAAGTTAGGGAAACTGGCACTGAGATGTTGGTCCATTCAAGATTACAGAGAGGATTGGAAAGATCGAATACAGAGTAAAGTTGTCAACCAGTATGACTGGTGTCCATAATGTATTTCATGTGTCTCATCTTTACAAGTATGTGCATGATACAGAGACTAAAATTCCTCCGATAGGGTTGGAAGTTTTATTAGTATAGCCTAATTTGTAGCAAGAGATGACAAAATATTGGGGAATAAGACAGTCAAGTTGGTGAAAGTTCAATGGAGCGATAACGAGAAGGACAGTACTTGGGAAAAAGAAGACAGGATTCGAGATACTTATCTAGACCTGCTTTGAGGTATGTCTATATTACATTTATATAGATAGTTGCTAATTGGGTAGACTAATATGGTTGTTAGGAGTCGTTAAGATGATTACTATGTTTAGCATTTAGTCCTTACCGAATTACGAGGATGAAATTCTTTATGGAGGCAAGCCTGTAACACCCCTAATTTTCAATAACATTAATCAGGTGATTTAATTAGATAAATTAAATAGAATAATGTAAATTTTAAGTGATAAGGGGATTGAGATGTGAAAATAAATTAAGTTCGTGCTTACTAATTAAATAAATGGGCTTAAGAATGGTTCATAAGCTAATTAAATTACATAAGGGCATACTGGGAAATAGCCGCACATAACCCTTACCTTTATTTATATATATATATATATATACATATTTGTTCCATTCACATTTCATTTTCCCCAAGTCATTTGCTCAAAAATGTGAAACGCAAATATAAAGAGAAGCCGGCCATAGTTAGGAAGAAAAGAGAAGAGAATTCAAATCAGGCTAAGGAATTAAAGCAATGAGAATAAATCTCAATCTCAATTCAATTTCCATATCTTAATCAAGGTGAATAATAATTTATAACATCTCTATTTTTTTATGAACATATGTTTTTGGATTTAAGATTAAATTCGTTCCTATGATGTTTTGGATGATGATATGCTTGAATTATTATTTGTTTAATTTAATTGTTTAAATGAGAATTTATGCGGTTTTATGGCAAAACTAATTTAAATGATCTTTCAATGCGATGGAGAAATTTTATATTACATAAAATATCTTTTTAGAGTTAAGTTTCAATTTTGATAATTTTCCAAGCTTTGGAAAGATTTTTATGAATTCCAATGGAAAATATGATAAAATTGGGTTTAAATTTAATTTTGATTATTTCACGGAGAAACTGGGCCTAGAATTTTTATATTTTAGATAACATGATTAAATGAATTTTTGTAATTTTTAGAGATTTTTCCTAAGTGATTTGTTGTGGAATTAAATTATTTTTGAAGAAGGACTTATTTACAATAATAGTTTTGCTTAATGGAAGGGCTAATTTGCTAAATTAACCTTGGGTTAGATCTAAAATTAAGCGATAATTATTACGGTAAATAATTTGAAAAGTTAAGGCAACCGATCACATGTTTACATGTGACAGGTTAGTTAGAAAGTATTTGCTTTAATTTGCATTAATCAGTTTTTACCTAGAATAGTTGGTTTCGCCTCCTTTAGAAGTGCCTTTCGCCTTCAATTCCTTCGCTTTATCTTAGTCTAGACCAACCTAGCTGAAACCTATTAAAGATGAAACCAACCTATATGGCATCAATGAGATTAGTGTGAAGTGGATTGGCAAAGTGCGGAAGGCAGGGTGTCAAAAGCATTGCTTTCGATAGAAACGAAACCATTGTTTACTTTTAAAAGATATGCGTCTACCTTGTTTTCGAAGGGTGCTTTCGACCAAGTCGATACCCAGTTGCTTTCGAACTTGTTGCTACCTTTCTTTGTTTAAAAGTAGATCTTTGGAATAAGATCATTGTTTATAAAAGAATTCTTTCGAAATGATGGTACCGATCTATTCGAAACGCTACTGCTGTTTTTATACCTTTTGAGTGTATTGAAGTCGTCAATGCTTTCAAAGGGTAGTTTTTGTTTTAAATTTTTACCAAACCACCTCCTAAATGCTTTTGAAAGGGTTCATCGGTTTTGAAGGCAATGGATTCAAAAGGGGGTTTCAATGCCATTCTTCTGTGTTTTGGCGTAAATGTTTTGAAGCTTCCGAAAGGGATGGTGCTGATGCCATCAAGTTTTCCCCTATACTTTTATATGATGTTTCGAAAGAAATACTTTCGTTCATATTCACATTGACCCAAATGATATTTTTAAATATAAACCCAATGATTTCGAAATAGGGACTGTCAATGGTTTCGGAAGGGATATTTCCAAAGGTTTCGAAAGGGGTACTTTCAAATGTTTTGAAAGGGGTAATTTCAATGGTTTCGATCTATGCTTCTAGGAGTTAATAAGTAATACTTTATTATATTCGAAGGTTTTGAAAGAGAGGTTTTAATATGTTTCAAAAGACAGAGTCTTAATATTTTGAAAAGGGATTTATATGCTTTCGAAAGAGGTTATCAAGTGAGGTCGAAAGCAAGGTTTTGAAGGTTTCGAAAGCCTTAGTTTTTCAAGACAAATAACCCAATCTCGTTTTAAAGGAAAACCATGGCATAAATAAATAAAGTGTTTTGAAAAGGAGTTTTTGATGAGGTTTTCTTTGATTAAAATGTTAAAGGGATTAACCAATTTATTGTGTTTGCTTCTTCATATATATATTCGCATTGTAATAGACCTATAACTGTATTTTAGGAATAACCAGCTAGGTTGATCCAGTAGTGAATATAAATTAAGTTAACTACTGAATGCATAGAATTACATCCAGGAGGTCAGGAAGGCAAGTGAGGGGAAAATCTGTTTCGCTAAGCGGCGTGGTCTCACTAGGTATCTAAATGGTTTGGGATGGTAGATTATTACCAGGCATTGTGTCTGACTCAAAGTTTATGTTTTCCCCTTAAAACTCTCAGATACTGAATTGATTTTGAGTAGTTTGAGAGTTGATGTTTTCAGGTGCCTCATTAGACGAATAAAGCTTCCGGAGATGTGCAGAAGGCATGATAGCTATCTAGAGTTCTCTTATATTTTTATTCCGCCATGTTGTTGATGTAAAGGCAAAGTTGTTAAATTTCCTATATATACTCTGATCATCCAAGGGGATGTCTTCATATGTCGCTCTTGGCATATGTTGTAATAAGTATTTATTCTCTGAACGTGGTTAACGATTGTGGGATTATGTAATGAATTTGAAATGTTTTGAAATGAAATATGGATCTTGTTTGATGTTTTAAATTTTTTCCATATTCATGTGTTTCTATGTATCAATGTTCTAACATTGCCGTATTTAGTCGCCAAGGATTGATAACTATGGATGACTGCAGCATCCGTAACCATTAGTTTTGAGCCTCAAAGTAGTGGGTTGTTACAAGTTGGTATCAGAGCATAAGTTTATGAAATTTAAAAGAAATTTAAACCTAAAAGACTTCCAAACATAATCCAATGAATTTGAAAATAAGATCGGGGTTTGGGTTAACGCTATGGTAACATACTTTTATTTGATATATATATATATATATATATATATATATATGAGTACGTATTCTCCTCTCCCTTAGACTGTTCTTCATTATCTTACGAAGGCTCGTATGCAGATTTATGAGAAAGAAGATACGGAAGTAAGAAATAGAAGGGGAAATATCGGTGGAGGAAGAACTACAACCAATGAAAATGCTCGACCTAGTGCAAGGAGGAACCAAGGTCGACAAGCTAATACGAACAAAAATGCCGATGCCAATGTGGGTGCTGGAAATCAACCAGTAGATATGGAGGCGATGTATCAGTTCTTTGTCAACATGATGCAAGCAAGAGTTGCTGCTGGAGTTGTTGGAAATGTCGGAGCAGCTAATTCTGTGGCTCAACTAGGAATAATTATTCTAAGTTGCGCATAGATTATACCAGTTTTGGTGGAAAACCGTTTATAGGAATGGAGGATGTCATAGAAGTAGAGAATTGGGTGTTGCATTGTGAAAGTATCTTTGCTGATTTGGGTTTAGATGATGAGTGGAAGAGAATGTTGGCCTCTAGACAATTGCAAGGGTCAGCACATCAATGATGTAATACTATTACTACTGGAGTTAAGGAGGAAGAGTTGACATGGGTAGAATTTAGAAGGAGATTTGAATAGAGGTTTTTATCTGAGGTTGCTAAGTCAGCGTTGATGAGAAAGTTTATGGATCTATTCAGGGAGAGATGTCGATTATCGAGTATGCCATTAAGTTTTTTATGAGCTGTCTTAATATGGGTATGTTATTATAGATACTAACATCAGGAGAAATGAGAGGTTCATTCGGGGATTGGGACTAGAGCTTGCTAGGGCGACTGTGGCACATATCTATGATCCTTGTAATGTGGTTGTGGAGATAGCAATCCGCCATGAGGAGATGTTTACCGTTTTTGCTGGAGAGAAGCCAGATGAAACCCAAGGTTCTCAGAGAAAGAAGAGAAAATTCTTTAAGAAGAAGGGAGCCCAGAAAAAAGTAGCTGCCAATAAGGCAAAGGCTGATTTAGTTTGCTACAAGTGCAACATGAAGGGTCAATATGCTAATGAGTGCTAGTCAGGCAAGGGGAAGAAGGGTGTAGATAACAAGAATGTAAAGTGCTTTAACTGTGATCAAGTTGGAATTATAAGAACCAATGTTCAGAACCGGTTAGGAAGGACAAGGGAAAGGTTTTTGCTATTGGACCATCATCTGCTAAAGCCAATAGCAACTGAAAAGGGGAAGACTGTGATGGAAGATACGTTTTTGATTCAGAGTATACCAGTTAGGATACTATTTGATACTGGTGCATCACATTCATTGATATCCCAGTGTTTCGTTGATAGGTTATGTTTAGAACTGACATATCTTGTTACTTTCTTAAGGGTTGCAAATCCAATAGAAGGATAAGCAACTTTGGGGATGAGATATGACCAGTTAGAACTTGATTTGTTGGTTCATAAGTTCGCATGCAGTCTATGCTTTCAATTTCGTAGATTTCGGAATCATTTTGGGTATGGATTGGTTGAGAAGGTACGATGCTAGGATATTTTTCTAGGATGGGGAGTTATCACTAAGACACCCTGATAGTCATAACCGAATTATTTTCTAAGTGGAGAATTCTGACCAAAGTAGCCGTGTTTTGTTAAGTACAATGGAAGTGGGAGAAGAGCTATGTTAGGTTCGAGTAGCAAAAGGGTATGTAGATGTCTTCGAGCCGGTCCCATCGAAACGAGCTGTTGAGTTTCAGATAGATCTTGTGCCTGGAGCTGAACCTGTAAGTAGACCACCTAATATGATGTCACCAACCAAGATGAATGAATTGAAGGTGCAGCTAGTGGATGTAGAAGGATAGGATATCATTAGACCAAGCAGTTCGCCTTGGGGAGCAGCTGCAATGTTCTTGGAGAAACCAGATGGGTCATTAAGGATATGTATTGACAATCGTAAGTTGAATGAGAGGACGATCAAGAATATGTGTCTTGTGCCGGAAATAGATGATCTATTTGATTAGTTGTGTGGAGCCAGAGTGTTTTCCCAGTTGGATTTGGCGATAGGTTTCCATCAGTTAAGAGTGGTAGAGGATAGTATTATTTTGACAACATTTCGAACTAGGTATAGCTCATATGAGTGGTTAGTAATATCATGTGGGTTAACGAATGCACCTGCTTTCTGTGTGGATTTGATGAACTGGGTCTTCCAGGAGTATTTGGACAGATTCGTGTTGGTTTTATAGATGACATTAGGTATACTCTAAGGACGAAAGAAAGCATGAATCTTAGAGTTATGCCGGAGATGCTGAGGCAGCATCAGCTAAAGGCGAAGTTTTTCATGTGTCATTTCTAGAAGAAAGAAGTTGAATTTCTTGGTCATGTGGTTTCAGACAAAGGGTTGTCAGTCGATCCAGATAAGATCGAAGTTGGTAATAATTGGAAGAGACCAGATACGGTGACTGAGATTAGAAGTTTCCTTGGACTTGCTAGCTATTATCGGAGATTCATTAAGGATTTTTCATGGATAACAACACTTTTGACTAAGCTAATCAGGAAGGAGGTGAAGTTTATTTGATCCGACAAATGTGAGGAAGCAATCCTTAAGTTAATGCGTTTATTGACCAATGCACCAGTGTTAGTAGATCCAGACGGAAACCAAGGGTTGGTGGCATATACTGATGTATGTAGAGCAGTATTGGGAGCTGTGTTGATGCAGAAGAGTAAAGTGATTGCCTATGCTTCACGACATCTTATACTGCATGAAGTGAGATGTCCTACTCATGACTTGGAGTTAGCTGTGGTGATCTTCACATTGAAGATTTGAAGGCATTATCACTTAGGGGAGAAATTTGAACTATAATAGATCATAAGTCTTTAAGATACTTATTCTCTCAAAAAGAGTTGAATATGAGACAACAGAGGTGTTTGGAGTTTTTAGCTGCTTATGATTTTTGTATAGAGTATACACCAAGGAAAGGTAACAAAGTAGCGAATGCTCTTATAAAAAGGCACCAGAATGTGATATTAGCTATGTTGGCAGAATGGAAAGATTTATAAACTTTGACTACTTGTAGTGTGCAGTTATGGTCGACATCTAGTTCTAGTCAGAGTACTGTCATGTTGTCCTGTGTGGAAGTTCGACTAGTGTTGATTGAGAGAATTGCTTCTAAGTAGATGGAAGATCCATTATTAGCCAAGTGGATTAGAAGGCTTGAGGTTGGAACTGAGATCAATGATCTAAAGGGTTTCATTCTTGACCACATAGGATGGTTGGGAAAGAAGAGATGGTTGTGTGTTCCAGACATTAAGAACTTGAGGAAAGAAGTTCTTGGAGAATATCATCAATCCAAGTTTACGATTCATCCCAGAAGGACCAAGATGTATCATGATATAAATAGGAGCTTCTATTAGGAAGGTATGAAAGGGGATGTTGGCTTGTGGGTTAGGCAGTGTGCAAACTGTCAACAAGTGAAATCCAAACATCAAAAGTAGATTGGATTGCTTCAGCCTCTTGATATTCTAGTTTTGAAATAGGATTAGATATCTATGGATTTTATAGACGGGTTGCCAAAGGCAAATAGAGGAAAATGAAAGTACATGGGTCATAGTGGGCAGATTGACCAAGAGTGTCCATTTCATTGTAGTAAAGTCAACCAGGACGGCACCTGTTATAGCTAAGTTGTTTACGAAGAACATGGTTAGACTACATGGAGTTCCTAGTAGCATAGTCAGTGACAGAGATGCTTTGTTCACTAAAGAATTCTGGAAGAGTCTACTGGATGTGTTAAGCACTAAGCTCAAGAAGAGCACTGCATATCTCTCTCAGGCAGACAGGCAGATAGAGAGAGTCAATAAGGTACTCGAGGATTTATTGAGAACTTGCGTATTGGACTTTGGTTGATCTTGGAAGGATCACCTAAATTTGTTTGAGTTTTTCTATAATAATAGTTATCAGACTAGTATAGGAATGGCGCTTTTCGAAGCTTTGTATGGAAGGCCATGCAAATCACCAGCATGTTAGTTGGAAACTAGAGATAGATTGGTCTTAGGTCCAAATTTGGTTAGAGAGGCATCGAAGAAGATTGAGTTGATCCGAGAAAGGATGAAGGATGAAGGAAGCTCAGTCCCGACAAAAAAGTTATGCAGATAAGAGACGTAAAAGCCTAGAGTTCTCAGTTGGAGATAAGTTTTTTTAAAGTATCGTTGATGAAGGGTATGGTATGATTTGAAAAGTCCTGGAAACTGGCACTGAGATATGTTGATCCATTCCATATTATAGAGATGATTGGAAAACTCGCATAAAGAGTAGAATTCTCGAGCAGTGTGGCAAGTGTCCATAATGTATTTTATGTATTTCATCTTCACAAGTATGTGCATGATCCAGAGAGTAATATTCCTCCGACAGGGCTGGAAGATTTAGTAGTTGAGTCTAACTTGACTTTTGTTTGACAACCAGTTCGGGCTGTAGCTAGAGATGAGAAAAGATTGAGAAACATGACAGCCAAGTTGTAGAAAGTTCAGTGGACTGACAACGAGAAGGACTGTACTTTTAAGACAGAAGACATGATTCGAGATACTTATCCTGATCTACTTTAAGGGTATGTATATATTACATTTATATAGATAGTTGCAAGTCAGGTAGACTAACATGTCAGGAGTTGTTATGAAGGATTGCTATGTTTAGTATTTGGTCCTTACTGTATTTCGAGGATGAAATTCTTTAAGGAGGCAAGCCTGTAACACCCCTAATTTTTAATAACATTATTCAGGAGAATTAAATAGATAAATTAAATAGAATAATGTAAATGTTAAGTGATAAGGAGACTGAGATATGAAAATAAATTAACACCGCACTTAATTAATTAATTAAATGGGTTTAAGAATGAGTTATAAGCTAATTAAATTACATAAGGGCATATTGCGAAATAGTCGTACATAACTCTTACCCTTATATATATATTCTTGTTCCATTCACGTTTCATTTTTTCCATTCACATCATTTGCTCAAAAAATAAAACGCAAATAAATGAAGAGCCAGCCATAGTTAGGAATAAAAGAGAAGAGAATTCAAATCAAGCTAGGGAATTAAAGCAAGGGGAATAAATCTCAATCTCAATTCAATTTCCTTATCTTAATCAAGGTGAATAATAATTTACACCATCTCTAATTTGTTTTATGAACATATGTTTTCGGATTTAAGATTAAATTCGTTCCTATGATGTTTTGGATGATGTCATGCTTGAATTATAATTTGTTTAATTTAAATAAATTGTTTAAATGAGAATTTATGCTGTTTTCGAGCAAAACCGATTGAAAATGTACTTTGAATGTCCTGGAAAATTTTATGTCATGTAAAATATGATTTTGTAGTTGGGTTTCAATTTAGATAATTTTCCATGCTATGGAGATATCATTATGAATTTTCGAAGGAAAATTTGATAAAATTGGGTTTAAATTTAATTTTGATTATTTCAGAGAGAAATTAGGTCTAGAATTTTTGTATGTTAAATGATATGATTAAAGTGAATTTCCGTAATTTTTGGGGATTTTTCCTAAGTGATTTGTTTTGGAAATTATATTACTTTTGAAGGACTTATTTGCAACATTGATTTTGCTTGGCAGGGGTTATTTGCTAAATTAACCTTGAGTTAGGTCTGAAATTAAGCGGCAGTTATCATGGTAAAAAATTTGAAAATTAAGACAACCAATAATATGTTTATATATGGCAGGTTAGTTAGAAATTATTTGCTTTAATTGGCATTAATCAGTTTTACTTAGAAAAGTTGGTTTCACCTTCCTTAGAAGCGCCTTTCGACTTCAATGCCTTCGCTTCATCTCAGTCGAGACCAACCTATCCAAAACCTATTAAAATCAAAACCAATCAATATGGTATCAATGAGATGGGTACGAAGTGGATTGGTGAAGTGTAGAAGGCAGGGTGTCGAAAGCATTACTTTCGATAGAGATGAAACCATTGTTTAATTTTAAAAGATAGGCGCCTGCCTTGTTTTTGAAGGCTGCTTTCGACCAAGTCGATATCCAGTTGCTTTCAAACTTGTTGCCGTTTCTATTTTTAAAAGTAGAGCTTTTGACTAAGATCCTTGTTTATAAAAGAATGCTTTTGAAAACGATGTTTCGAACTCTGCTATCGTTTTTATGCCTTTCGAGTGCATGGAAGTCATCAATGCTTTTGAAGGGGAGTTTTTGTTTTAAACTTTTACCAAGCCACGCTTTCAAAAGGGTTTATGAGTTTCGAAGGAAATGTCTTTGAAAGGAGGTTCCGATGCTATCCATCAGTGTTTTGGCCTAAATGCTTTGAAGCTTTTGAAAGGGACGGTGTAGATGCGGTTAAGTTTTCTCCGATACTTTTATATGATGTTTCAAAATAGATGCTTTCGTTTAATTCAGTTTGACCTAAATGATATTTTTAAGTATAAACCCAATGGTTTTTGAAAGAGGGACTTTCAATGGTTTCGGAAGGGATACTTCCAAAAGTTTCGAAATGGATACTTTCAAATGTTTTAAAGCTATACTTCTAAGAGTTAATAAGTAATACTTTGTTACATTTGAAAGTTTTTGAAAGAGAGGTTTTAAAGTGTTTCAAAAGGTAGGGGCCTAATGTTTTGAAAAGGAATTTATATGCTTTCAAAGGAGGTTATCTTGTGATGTCAAAAGCAAAATTTTAAAGGTTTGGAAAGCCTTAGTTTTTCAAGACAAATAACTCAATCTTCTTTTAAAGGAAAACCATACATAAATAAATAAAGTGTTTTGAAAAGGTGTTTTTAATGAAGTTTTCTTTGATTAAAAGGTTAAAGGGATTAACCAAATTACCGTGTTTGCTTCTTCATATACGTATATTCACGTTGTAATGGACCTATAACTGTATTTTGGGAATAACCAGCTAGGTTAATCCGGTAGTGAATATAAATTATATTAACTCCTGAATGAGTAGAATTGCATCCAGGAGGTCAGGAATTCTAAAATATAGGATGCTAAAATATTAAAGGAAGATATTGGTAGGGGCCAATAGGTTCACTGTATGCCCATGAAAACTGTGTAAAGGAAAAGATAATGGAAGGGGCCAATAGGTTCATAATTATCCCATGAAAACTATGTAAAAATGAAGATGTCAAAAAGACAGGTTCATAGTACTCCCATGAAAACTACGATTTGATATTGGCAAGGGCCATTAGGTTTGTAATTAGTCCATAAAGTATATTCGAATTGAGATATTGACAGATGTCAATAGGTTCCTAGTCAATCTATAAAAATTGGGATAAGAAAATGATATTGGAGTTACCAATAGGTTCATAGTAAGCCCATGAAAACTATGAAATAAGACAGGGAGTCCATAAACATTTAACTAGTCAGCCCATGAAAACTAATCGGTAAATAGTAATCCCAGAAGCTATAACTGAGATAGATAGTCAAAATAAACGGGGATGAGTAATCTAGAATTGATTCAGTTATTTTGGATGTCATCATATCATATTATTATGAGACGTTTTAAGCATTGTGGATGCATGAGCACAATATATGATTTTATAAAGGTTTTAAGATACTAGTTAAGGGAAAACCCGTTTCGCTAAACAGCATGGTCTCACTAGATTTTTAAATGATTTGAGATGGTAGATTATTATTCGTACCAGGCTTTATGTCTGACTCGAAGTTAATGTTTTGGCACCTCATAAGTTGAATAAAGCTTCGGAAGATGTGGAGGAGGGATGATAGCTCTCTAGAGTTCTCTTATATTTTGATTCCGCTGTGTTGTTGACGTAAAGGCCAAGTTGTTAAATTGTCTATATATACTTTAACAATCTAAAGGGGCATCTTTATATGTCGCTCCTGGCGTATGTTGTAATAAATATATTTTCTCTAAACATAGTTAACGATTGTGAGATTATGTAATGAAGTTGAAATGTATTGAAATGGAATATGGACCTTGTTTAATCTTTTAATTTTTTTCCATGTTCATGTGTTTCTATGTATCAATTTATCTAAAATTGTCGTATTTGGTCATCGAGAATTAATAAGTATGGATGACTGCAACATCGGTAGCCATTAGTTTTAGGCCTCCAAGTAGGGGGGTGTTACACAATTGGAGAATGGTTCTGTAAGCACATGGACCGTCTTGGTGAGCAAGTTCTTGAGACAGTTCAGAGTTCATGGCTCACAACCGAGGAATGTACTTATGCTTTCAAAAGAAGTTATTTAACAAGATTCAATGTGGAAGCAGTTGCGGTTGACATGCCGGATCCATCATTTATCCTAATGGCAGCAGGATCTGGGGTCGCAAGCAAGACTGATTTCAAAGCTGCATTGAAAAGGGATCAACCGAGGGATCTTGCAGAATTCTACTACAAAGATGAGAGATATTTGCATCAGGAAGACGCTGAAGCCAAATATGAGGAGGTAGATGCTGAAATAAATATCGTGAAGGAGGGGACCATCTAGAGCTGGAATTGGAAGCAAAGGGAAAATGAAAACCGACGACGACTTCGGAGATCCAAAACGACGAACGAAGGAGTTGAGATTTCTTTGTACAATGACTTGACTGAAACCCAAGAGAGGATATACTTGGATACTCGAGGCTAGAACCTCTACCGGAGGCCACCTAGGAAGGATCCTACTGATCGAGAGAAAAGATTTAGAAAGTTTTTCATCTTTCATGAGCTGAATGGGCATGAAACGAACGAGTGCTCACACCTTTGTGATCTAATGGAAGAATTGGTTCGGAAGAACCAGCTGCCACAGTACGCAAGGAACAAAAGTACGGCTGAATTGCAAGAACAACCACTATCCGCGGCAAATGCATAAAGAAACGTCCAGGGATTTGAGCCAAGACAAAGTATCCCATAATTAGGGTAGGTAGGAATTAGATGTGGCTCTTATGCTTTGCATTTTCTTTTATTTTTCCGCATTTTTCTTTTGGTATATTGATAATAATAACCTCAGGCCATACACATGTATGGGATCCTGAACGGTCCTTCGGCATGCCCTGAATCGGATGCTTAAGACGACTATTTAGGACAATAATGACCTTGAACCACTTACACATGTACAAGGCCCAGGTTGGTCTCTAAACATGCTCTGAGTCGGATCTCTGAGGTGAAAGTTTAGGATTTCTACTTCTTTTGATTCCTGCTTATTTGATTTCTACTCATTTGTTTTGATTTGAATATTTGAATTTTGAAAAATCCACGTTGAATATGATGACTGATATTGATCAACTTAGAGTCCCGCCATGAGATCGAAGTGCAGGGTGCATGTCCCCTTGCCATAGATTAAGAAAATGGACTTGTACAGTATTGATAGCCTTAGAGTCCCGACTGAAGAGACGGGATCGGAGTGCAAGAATTAAGTCCCCTCACCATAGAGTGAGTGGATGGGATTAATTAAACCCCCTTAACTTAACAGATAAATGATCCGGGGAGATTGTCCCCCTTAACCTAAAACATTAAATGATCCAGAGAGATCGCACATTAAACTTAAACGGTCAGGAAAGACCGAGCTATAAAATGAATTTAATAAAAGGATTTGAATCCCTTATAAATAGAATAAAACCAATAAATCCTAGATGAAAACATGATGATCTCTATATATATGATGTGATTTTTGATATCTAATGTGATTTTAATATATGATATGACAACTCTGAATGAGAAGAAAAATGATAATGATTTAAATCCCAAATGAACATGGGACAATTAGAGATATGTGAGGTAAATGGAGATATGTGATGTAATTGGAAATATGCAATGTAATTGGAAGCATGTGATTTAGTTAGAGATATGTGGTGTAATAACTCCGAATGAAATCAGAATGATTGTGATGTATATATTGCACTTAAATAGAGTCTTGTGTCTTAGGATGTAACTGGTTTGGAATGACTCGTGATTAGCAAGAGAATCCGCAGGAACTGGACGATTCACTAAGGCTAAAGCAACTAAAAAGCTCAATTATTGAAGACTGGAGATAGAAACACGTTCTTAATAAAACACACCTTTCATTCAAAAGGCATATTTCGGTGGGCAAGTATTAACTGGGTTTTAAACTCGTCAAAATTCAATAAGAATTAGAACATTCGGACTATGCCAGAATAACCCAAGAATCAATTAAAAGGACCAGAAAACGAAGAAGAGAAAGACCCAAGAGGAAAGATGCCAAAACAACTTAAGGTGATGGATCGCTGGTGCTCTATAATGCTTTCTCATGGACCCTCCAAACCTCTTGAATCATGATTCATTACCATTTTTAAGTAGGCTTTCCATGTTTCATGGCATGCCAAACAATTTAACTCGAGAAGTGAGGACTCATCTGATTCAAGCTATTCGGTTAGAATTAGCAAACTTAAAATGGACCTATAGAACTCATATGAGTTAGATTGACTTGAAATTTTGGGAGTGCATTTAGAAAACATAGGAGATGGTTAAAAAAACGAAGTCATTTAGGGTTGATTAGATGGATCGCTAGCGACCTATATAGATGGATAGCTAACGATCCACCCCCTATGGATATCTAGCGATCCATAGAAATGACTCAAATTGATTTTAGATTTTTGGTGATGACTTAGCATAACAACCAGACTCTTTAGCACTTGGACTTCTGGCCCAATACTCACTGAACTACCCTATTAATACTCGCCTACCTGCAACTAGAGATGGATCTTTTCCAGACAAAGAGCTACTTACTCTACTAGAATTCCTTCACCTCTTCAACTTTCTTCTCCTTCATAATAATGATTAATGGGGTTACTGTGATTCTCCAGTCAACCATTAAACTTGTGACTTATTTTAACTCATTGTAACTTAGATCTAAGGACTAACTAGTTGATATCCAGAGAGATTTAACTAGTATAATCATAATAAATATTGATTAAAGTGGACGGAGGCCTGAGTCAATCGAACCACTATAAAATTTTTGTGTCTCTTTTCTTACTTTTGCTCTTTATTTGTTATTTATCAGAGATTTATGCTATTAATTATATACACTGGTGCTTTCACACTTGATCCAGGGTGTTGATCCATTTTTCGGGTTAACAACCCCCACTTCGATTTTGTATTGATCTCAACTTAATTTGCCTATCATGACTTCAGTGTTTATGCGACAATGAACAAAACTTGGCTGAAGTGCACTAACCAACATGTTTCGGTCATGTATATAAATGTTTTGAGATATATGTGCTGTGATGGTGAAAACTTTGGTTGCTGTTTTATTAGTTCATGTTTGAGTTGGAGGATGTTTTGAACTTCCATGTATATACATACATATGTATGTATGTATGTGTGTGAATGTTCTTTTGATTCATGTTCATTTGATTCTTGCACCTCACAATTTCATTGTATGATTTTGGGAAGTTAAGTCCGACTTTGATCACTTCATTGTTTCACTGATTGCCGCTTGCTTGTTCTGTTGCCCCTTGCGCTTGTGATTCTTTCACTTATCTATTAGTGTTTTCCTTGAACCGTAACGAAAAGGTTTTCTTAATGCTTGACACCGAGTGATATACTTGTTTCCTTTCTACTCACTATGTACATATACATGTATATACATTTGTGTATATCTATATGTATGTTTTCATATACACTTTGATGTTTTCATGTGTCTCTATGTTTACATATGTTTCTATACCTTTCGAAATGGTCCCTAGAATTTCTACACAAGAGCAGAATGTTTTCATATGTCCCTTGTTTATCTGCTCCTATGTTTTCATATACAATGTCACTTGCTTCTTCTTGTTGCTTTGAGCTGAACCATTTTGAGTTAATCTTGTTGTAGTGCACTATGATTCCAATATCATCCATGCACTTGCTATTTATGGCATCGCTTTGTTTTAATTTGTTTGTGAACTATTTTGAGCTTGAAGTGGTTTGCTGAGATGAACCATTTTGAATTTCTTGAACCATTTTGAGCTAAACCATTTGTTGAATTGCTTTGAGATGGTTTGAGCTTGAACAACATCTACTCACTATGTATATATATGAACTAGTTTGAGCTTGAACTTCTCCTATGTGCACTGGCACTTGAGTCTTGCTACTCCTATGTCGAAATTGTCCCTTGTTTATTTGTATGTATGCTTTCATATGCACTTTGATGTTATTATATGTTCCTATGTTTTTGTATGTTTCCATACCTGTTGAAATTTTCCCTAGATTTTCAATATATGAGAAAAATGTTTTCATTGTCCCTTGTTTATCTGCTCCTATGTTTTCATATACACTGCCACGTGCTTCTCCTTATTGCTTTGAGCTGAACCATTTTGATTTAATCCTATTGCAGTGCACTTTGATTGCAATATCATCCATGTATATACATACATACATATGTATATATGTGTGAATGTTGGTGGTTGATCTATACTTGTACATTGATTTGTTGCCTGAGTGCTTGTGGCACAACCTTGTTTTAATTATGGCGCTTGCTATTTGTGGCACTGCCTTGTTGCCCTATTGCATTGTTGCACTATTGCTTTTATCCATGTACTTGCACACTGCCTTATTCAAGCAGTGCACTATCTTGACATTGGTTGAATCTCTTTCATGTGCTTTGGTTTCTTGTTTGTGCACTTTGATACTTCCTTCGGCACTTGTTGTTTTGCCTAAGCTTGTTTTTGTGCACTGTGATTTCTTATTGTACTTTTAATTGCAAATCTTGTTACAATTTAGTTCTTGTATATATACTTGTATATGCATGCATGTACTTGTATATACTTATGTTCACTCGAGCTTGTATATACTTGCTTTAGCACTATGATTTCTTGTTTTGCCTGAGCACTTGTTGTTTGATGCTTATGTATATGTATACATATATACATACAAAAATACACACACACACACACACATGTATATATGTACATGCTCACTTTGATGATATATACTTGCTGCCTATAGCATGAAATGCTTGTCATGCATGTACCATTATACGTTCTTTATGTGTGCATTTTCTAATGCTCCTTGTTCATGCTTTTATCTATACCATTTTGAGTTTCTGAACCAATTTGATTTTAACTTGTTGAAAGTTGCCTTGAGTTGCTCCTATGTGCACTGCAGTTTCGCTTGAGCTTGTTTATGTGCACTTGAATTCTTATTTATGTGCATTGCATTTCTGAACATTTGCGCACTGTAGTTTTTCTTTAAATTCCTACATAGTTGTCTTGTTTGCATTTCCTGTATGTGCAAGTGTTCATTTTCATGTATAAACATACATACATACATATGTATGTATGTATGTATGTGTGTGCGAATGTACAAATATGCTTTTTTATTTCATGTATATACATACATACATGTATGTATATGTATGAATGTGCAGGTGTGCATTTCTTGGTTTGAGAATTTTGGTTGCATTATCTCACACTAGAATTGCATATATTCTTGGTTTGAGTATTCCAGTGTTTCACTTGTTGGTGCATTTTTTTGAACTTGAATTGCTAAAACTTGTTTTATGATATATGCACCTGAGTTGAGCTTAAGGAGGTTTGGCCTTGACCTTGTGCACATTTGCACTATGTTGAGCCTTTGGGCTCGACTTTTGCAACAATCTGTGAGACGTAATCAATGTTCGACCTTGTGATATTCACCGTAATACACTGTGAATATCGTAAATTATCCACGCACATATATATTTGTCCCTTCTAAAACATGAAGAGAAAACAAACCCAAAAACCGAGGTAATATTAACAATCAATTTGATTTTTGCAATTTAGGCTTGTTTCCTTTTCCATTTTACTATGTTGTTTAATTGATAGGTATAGGAGATGGTTGACATAAGTTGGAGCAATCAAATCAAGATCAACAAAAAAACAAACTCATATGAGTAAATAAAATGTTATATATAAGAGTGTAAAGAAATGTTGTATTTACGAGAGTGATGGTGAAAGTTATATTTGAAAATGTAAGGAGAGTGATAGTGAAAGTTCTATTGTGTTTGAGTTTGGTTTGAAATAAAATATCCGTTCAAATAAGATATTTGAATTTCATTCTATGAACAATTATTCATATTAGTCAAAATTTACATGTTGTCCAATAGGAATTTCAAAAATGATACTATAACATCAGAAAACATTTGCTTTTTGTTGTTGTGCTAGGGCATATCAGACGATGGGGCATCACTATAGTCTGATGTGCAAGGAGATGGCATGGGATTTAATGACAAATAACATTCAATCAAACAACAGAGCATATCTGTCATGTGATTCGTTTCTTTCCATAGTGTGATGACTATTGTGAGGGAGAAGAAAGTTGAAGAAGTGAAGGAATTCCAGCAGAGTAATGGCAGCTCTCTTCTCAAAAAAGATCCATCTCTAGTTTCATGTAGGTGAGTATTTATAAGGGAATTCAGTGAGTATCAGGCCAGAAGTTCAGGTGTAGAAGAGTCTAGTTTTTATGTTAAGTCATCACTGAAAATATCAAATCATATCATTTCTATGGATCACTAGCTACCCATATAGGATGGATTACTAGCTATCCATCGACTTAGCATACTTTTCTACCAAAAGCCTTTACTTAGTGCTACGAAGGAGCTCGAAAAGTTTGAGGATGATCCGACCAATCTTGATGGATCGCTATGTATCCATATGGGATGGACGCTAGCTATCCATAGAGGACGGATCGCTAGCAATCCATTGACTTAGAATTTTTTTGAATGATCTTAGTTTGATCGTCTTCCTATCTTCTATTTAAGTGCCTTGTCCAAATATCAAGTGGTTTGGAGTTCGTTTGATCATCCGTCTTCATGGGTCATCTAGTCCAGAAGAATCATCCATAACACACTGCATACTTAACCAAATCACACGAAACTTCACACATGCAGTTAGATAATAGGAGAGCCTCTCCAATGGATCATAGGTCATAGGGTCCAATCCTCATGGGTTGGACCTGATGGATCAAACTATCCCAATTAGAAGAAGAATCATCCATAACTCGCTAAAAACTTAGCGAAACTAGACGAAACTTTGCACGTACTCTCTCTAGTGTGTGTGGGACCCACCGTATAATTTTTAGGTTATGGGATACAACTTACATGGATCGTTAGCGACCCATCTAGTTAGGTAACTAGTTATTCATCAAACCTCCAAATGATTCCATTTTTTCCGCGAGCCTTCTTTTATTTCTTCTAAGTGTTCTACCAAAATTTCAAGTCAATCTGACTCCGTACGAGTTCTCTAGGTCTATTTTAAGCTAGCTGCTTTTGGTCAAATAACTTGAACCAAATGAGTCTTCACTTCTCAAGCTAGATTGCTTGGCATGCTATGAAACATAACAAGCATGCTTTGAGGTGGTAATGAATCATGATGCAAGAGCTTCGGACAACTCATGATGCTTTCTATGGATTGCTAGCAATCCATGGGTGATAGATCACTAGCGATCCATCTACTTAGTATTTTATTGGCTGATTTTCCTTGAGTCCTATAGTTTCGTTTGCTTGATTGTTTTGATTGAGTCTCGTATTATTCTGGCACAGTCTGAATGTTCTAACTCCTATTGACATCGATGAGTTAAAAACCCAGTTAATAATGAGCAAATACAAGGTGATAATGTACATCCAATGTAACTATGAGGTAGTAATATACTCATAATACAGAAGCTATAAGATAATATATAGCCCTTAGTAGTGTACTACAAGGTACTATTTTTTGCTGTTGATAAACAAAGGAATTTTGGTTTTGACTTTTTTGATTAAAATCCCGGTGTATATATAATCAGATTTGGTGTATAAATAGAATTAGTCCTTTTTCCATAACTATTTTTTCCTATTTATTTAGTTATTTATCTTGGCTTGAAATGTAGAAACATAATGTGAAATTTACTCCTAGTTTAAATTTTATGCTGGCTTGGTTAATTAACCAATTTTTGAAAATGGCCTCTATTTATGTGTGGTGAGATTTCGCAAAACTTACCCATCCTAGACACTGCTAACGCATAAGACTTTTATACTGGGTGTATGATGATGACATGAATTTTTTTAATACATTATCAAAGGATTTCAAAGCATGATTGATGATAATTGATGGTTAATCGAACTTTATTGGTATAACCTATGCAGCTAAAGCCTTGTGAAATCCCTGCTATAACGCATAGCACCCTCCAACCGCTATGCTATTTCAATTTAGCGCTATTGAATAATAGACTCGCTTTAAGCTCCACTATTTTCTACTACACCTGCTAAATCAATGCTTTTTAGCGCCTGCTTTAGCATTAATATATAAATATTGATTTAACTGGATCTATTACAAATCAAATCAACAAATTTAGAATAAAGACCTAGTTTTAACTAGTTTCAAGTCATAAGTGCTCAATATAAGTTAGAAATCTATTTTAGCCACCAAATCTACTATGTATAAATCATGATATTCTTCAACCTTTTTATATAAGATTAAAAAATATTTCTTTTTACCACACAAATGATGCAAGAATGAAGATAAATTAATTTTAAATATTTGGTTTTATATCTAATGAAGCTTTTTACACTTTTTCTATTTTTCGCCATATCCTCGCTTTATCCCCGCTTTAACTTTTTGCACCTCCATTAGAACAACTAAACACTTTAACTGTACATATTATAACAGCATATAAACTTGGAATAACATTAAGGAAGATTATTACAGCAATCTAAAATATGAATAAGAAAGAAATGATATATTTATAGCTAATATATATTTATATAGGGATATGATTAGTCAAAGTCATGGTATGGTTGACTTTAATTAAAAAATGCTCAAGGATGAAATTGGTGGTGATGGGAATTCGTCTGGGGTGATTTCAGTAGGGAAATCGAAACAATCAGAATTCTCATTTAGCAAGCGGTATTCATACATAGGTGCCTTGTCATTTTGTGGATTTGTGCATTTTCAAATTAATAAATTTGTATTTATACTATTTTGGATATACAAATGCATAAGATCAAATTAAGACCTCTAATTTCACAATGTAAACCAGAATTATTGATATTTGAGAAATTTTATTTGATCTTAAACATTTGAATCAAAATACAAAAAAAAGTCTACCATGAAAGCAAAATAAATATTTTTGGATAGATGATCATACCACATTTTTATAATGGTTCCATTAGTTATGTCTACATCCACACTGTTTCATTTTATTATTAATTTAGACATAGTATGTGTATAACAAGATGTGTTTCAGTCATGAAAACAACGTGGAATATGGATTAGATCAAAATATCAATGCAAGTTTATGGTTTGAACTTGGTGATACATATAATCAACTTTCGATCGTATTATTTGTCTAAAGTAATAATTTTGGAAAAAATCTGACCCTTTTCGATGAATATACTCATCTTCTTGTGGGGTTAAAATTCAATTGTCTGCTTTAATGTTGATGGAAGATTGTGATTATCGGTCATATTTATTGAAATGGTATGATGTTGATTGAGGGAGAAAATGACGTGGCTTTGAAAACATTGAGACATAACGATCGAATATAATCTTTGTCGAGAACATATATCTACATTGATAGAGTTAAGGATATGCCCTAGAAATAATTATGTAATACTAAATCCTTAAAAGAATTCTTGTTTGAAATAAAATTATGTTTTTGGTTTTATTTTTGTTATATGTAAACTTACTAATTGTTAAAAGTACATTATAACATAAGTTAAAATCCTTATGCTAAAATTTTTAGTTGATCAAAATTATGAAAAAGTTCAGAATGACGAGTATTTGATTGTATGAATAAAATTAATGTTTATCCTTAAATGTTCCTAATCATTTAGTATTTTGAGATCAATGTAACAGCAAAACTAGTGTTCATAACAATATCCATACGATGGACATGTTGGACCGATATTTGGAGATCCATCTCTAAAGTCTTTGGTCCTATAATAACATTTATTATTAACCGATATACTCCAGCCAAAAACTTTGACTTTGAGGTGTCCGCAGCTGACCATAATATTAACCTCTTGCAACAAAGGAGAGAAATTCTCTATTGAGTAGTGTGTCACTTGTAATGCTTCAGCTCAAACCCAACTACAGCCACTCATGAATAATATGCCATAATTTAACTATAATCAATGTGAAGTATTCACATTAAAGTTCCATAGTAGTCTTAAGTCAAAAGCGTTGTGTAAACTATCACATTGAGATTTCCTATTTGACCTAGTTGTGACTAAACAGCAGTAAACTCTCACTGAGTCATTCTGTAGTTATCCTAGAATTACATGTATGTAACCTCTTGATACTCTAGTAGTAATGAGCAACACACTGCCTAATATTTAATGAGCAATGCATACACTGCTCTCAACAGATGTATCGATATAATTTTTTTCAAAACAAATTAACTATGAATCATTTAAAACAAAGTATAAATTAGTTTAAGATTTAATGCTCACGATCACAATATCTGTAACTATAGTTGTATAGTACTTTATTTAAGGATTTTTTCTTATATATGTTTAATTATTTTAGTTATTATCTATATCACATTTAATAACATATCTAACAAAGAAAAACTAGATTTTTACTTCATTTCGTACAAAATTTATTTCAAAGTTAAGTTACGTAACAAATTACATAATTGCCCAAAGGGTATACCCTCCTAAACTTTTAAGAAAATGATTTACTCATGACTATTAAGGGTACTAATAAGTTATGCATATGTGGCCAATTGAAATGATTATAAAATAATTCATCGTGAATCTTTTATAGTATTTCATGTGATAATGTGTAGTAGTCTTTCGACTTAAGAGTACTGTAAATATGATCTATAGAAGCCTTGCTTTAACTATGGCCAATCACGTTATATGGTTTTTGTATAGGACAATATGGTCTCAGACATGTTACTTTACAAATAACTTCAATAGGGATGTGAGTAAATGGAATAGGGATCTTAATGCTAAAAATTAATACTAGAGGAGGGGTGAATAGTGTTTAATGGATTATATGGATATTTTTCAACTTTTTTAGGAATAATGTAATTAGCAATCACAGAAACAATCACAAAATCAAAGTATAGATAAAAGTAAATGCAATAAAGATAAGAATAAAAGAAGACATTAGGATTTTATACTAGTTTGGAGTTACCATATATCCAGTCCCGCATAATTCCTTGTACGGATTTCTTTTCAACTAGTAAATGCAAATATAATCTTGATTTCAAGGCTATGAGACGCACCCTCCAGAATCCCGACCTCTGGGTAGAGTCACTTGATTTCCGAGCTATAAGCATACCTACTAGATTTACGAGCTACTAAGCACGCCCAATTGATTTTACGGACTACAGTCACACCCAGTTGATTTTACGAGCTACAATCACACCCACAAGTATAACAATATGATTTGACAAAGTTTTACAAATTCAGATCTAAATTTTTGATTACAATTAATCCTATAACTCTTGAATAGCACGATGATCTTGGTTTGAATGAGAGAGTTTGATTCTAGTGGAATTTCAGCAGAGTTTGAGTATATTTTGATTTAGAAAATAAGAGAGTGAAAGGAGAGGAGATGAATAAAAGAATGATAATTGAAAATTCGTTTGGAAATCTGCTACTTATAAAGAAACAATGGTCATGTCCATTCGCGAAGAGATATGGCGAAAAGAACTTCCATTCAAATTTGAATTTGAAATTCTCGATCTATATATCGACGTAATCGAAGAGGACATGTCGACATATCCCTTTGTACTTTGAAAAATCACTTAATAAAACTATTTGAAAACATTATGTTTTGTAAAATATTTTGAAACTTTGTACTAACATTTAAACATAGTTTTCACATATTTTAATCATATTACAACTTCATGAAACATTATAAAATAATTTCGAAAGATTTAATAAGAGTATTCAATATAACGTAAATAATATAAAATCAAAATAATTGTATATGATAAGTAAATATTTAAAATCAAAATATAAATATCAAAAATAAACAAAAGGATGACATAAACTAAGATACCAAGATATATAATTGATTCAAAAATACTTAAAAACTTTGCATAAAAGCTTTGTACATATAAAAGATTAGGAAATCATTTTGAGAAATATTTTGAGTAGATATTTGAAAAGATTATTTGGAAAACTGGGATATTTGGAAAAAATTAAAACTTATTTGAAATAAAGAGAGATTAAGAAAGTGCTATCAAGGTTTTAACAAAAATTCTTTGACTCTATAACTTATCTAGAATATTTTGAAATCTTGAACTCTTCAATACTCATGAGCCTTCATTCTCCAACTCTTGAAACTCTATATCAACATCTTGAATCTACTCTTGGTACTGTGCAGTTCTTAATCAATACTTATCTAATATCATGCACTATATTCTATATATAACTTGATTAAACATTAGTATCGATATTTTATATAATGTCTATAGTTGTTATCGTCAAATTCAATACCTAAGGTACTAACAATCTCCCTCTTTTTGATGATGGCAACTTTGTATATAAACTATAATATAACTGCCCTGGGTTATAAAACTCCCCCGTAATCTATGTCTAGGTTTTACGTATTTCTCTCCCTTTATCATCAATAAAAATAAATAACTAAAACTATAACTTTAACACCAACTCTAACTCTAATTCCCCCTAAATAAAATACTAATTGATATATACACGTACACACATAAAGGAATTATATATAATGATGATGAGAATAATTGTATAAAAACAAAACGTGATATGTAAAATTAGATTATATAATCAATCTAAATATTTATCCAATCCAACAAAGTTAATGTCACACACCATTCAAACAAATACACACAAATCAAACCAATCAACTCCAAACCAAATCAATTATTATTGTTTATATACAATCAAACATATTTAAACTAGACATTTCGAGGAACTTTAACACATCCATCGACGCCAAAGAATGGATCCACTTTGATAACATCTCAATCTTCATCATCTTTGTTAATGGTACACTCTGGACTGGTGGTTAGTTCTTCTTTGTTCAAGGCGGAAATCATCTACCGAATAGTGGAAAAATGCCTTTCTTGCTCCTTAACTATCTACATTTGGCTCAATTCTAAGTTCCTTTAGTTTCTTAGGATGAAGAATATAATATTCTTGAATGGTTTAAGAGTTTATTTGAGGTTTTCGTAAAGTTTTGATACAAGGAAGCCATTATTGAAGAGATAAGTTTATATGTGAAAAGCAGTGAAGATAGAGACTGAAAATAAAGATTTTCTGGAGCGAATAGATACATATAGGGGTAAGAAGTTATTTGAAATGAATTGGTGTTGGTAGCTATTATTTTTTTAATTTTTTTGAAAACTGGCCATTATATGTCGACATACATGATTTGCATATGTCGACATATGCAATATATTTTTCAAAGCTATTTTATTTTACAATTCTATTGTTTGGGCCTATACTACTATATTTGTATGACTTCATAGAGATAATTGACAATGTATAACAGAAAGAAATAGAATGTTCATTGATAATAAGGATAAGTTCAAGAAATAAAAGAAAGATACTCGAGATTCAACGTAAACTTAAAACTAGAAAATCTAAATACAAATATAGCTTTAAAAAAACAACTAGAAAGATGTGAATGAAGTTGAAGAAGAACCACTAAGATTTTAGATGATCTTTCCAAAGACTTTATCCATTTGTTGGAAATTGAGATAAATTTATTTGAGAAAGATTTCTTAAGGTTTCTTTGATTGTGAATGATCTTCTCTTGATTTTTGAAAATATCTTTGTTCGATGGATTTGGTGGCATATTGATATTTGCCAACTTGTTCTTCCTCATCGACTTCTGTTTCCTCCTTTTCCTCTTCCTCTTCCTTTTCTTCTCTTATTTCTTCCTCCTCTTCCCTAGTAAACTTTTGTTACATTTCCACAATTGAAATGTGAATAAATGAAATATTGGCCTTATCAAATATTTTTTAAGGAATTGTTTCCTCTCCTTTAAGGTCAATACCAAAATAATTGAAAATATGAGTAAGATACATAGCGTAAAATAGTTTGTTTTCATGTTTAGAAAGATGTTTAGGAAAAAGTTCATCCAAAATGACTTGAGACCAATTTATGCTGTATTGACCACAAATGGTGAAAAGAGCTTTGAAAACATTTTGTGTCAGGTTATTATAATTACCCGTTCTAGGAGTGATACTTTTTTGCAATAGAAGGCTTAAATTTTTTGTTTTGGACATAAGCCTTTGTTTTTAAATTCAAAATCATCATCACTTTCGAAAATATCAAGGATCGCTTCATAATTTTGAAAATAAACTTGAAAAGTCAAAGGTGCATTCCACTAGATTTGCATCCAAGAATGTGCCCAAAAGTTCACATTTTAAAATAATTTGTGTCTCGTTGACATTGCTCCAAACTTCTCCTTCTCTTCCATCATAAAACTTTTCATTTAAATTTGTATAACAAATGATCTTGAGAATCATCGATTGAACCAAGAGTTTCATTTTGCGAGCAAAGATTAAAAAGATCATAAGTAGAAAAATCTTTAAAAATAGAAAATCTTACGGGAAAGACTTTTTCGAAAGATATATACTCAATATAGGCTTTCATGGTTTTTGATCATTAAGAAGATATTCTTCTATTTTTTAGAAAGCCACAAAGTTGCCTTAGTATGGCTTGAGGTGCCATTGAAGAGTAGTTTGAAGAGATAAGAGAGTTTATGATTTTTGAATGTGAAAATGAAAGTAAAAAAATAAATGGATAAAGATAGGATAAATAGATAGAGAATCAAAGGTCACATTCTCTAGTCAAGAGACATCATTTTAGAACACAGGGGTTGGTGAAAATGTGGATGGAAATTCAAAGTCTGCCTAAATATGTCGACATATGCGAGGGGTGTATGTCGACATAAATGTCGAATTTTTTGAAAATGATTTTTGTTTTGCTATATCCTATTTTATTATATATATGTATTTATAGTTATTCTATTTATATAAAAATTATTTTAAATATATTTTAAATTATTATTATATTATTAAAATATTTAAAATATTTACATTTAAAATATAATCACGCAATATTCAACCAATATTATTATTAATCTACAAGATATTCCTAATAACCAATGAAGCAACGAAAAAATATTCATTCAAGAAATTAAAACTTTTGATATAAAAAGCGTACTTTTTTCCGATCCATTTCACTATTTTGTTCCGAATTATATATTGTTGAGAAGCACATGTTAGCAGTTCCGGTATCTTCATATATTTTAGAAATTTTCTCTATTTTTTGGATGTATAGGCCTGGATGAATCGATGTTTGATGTACTTTTCAATTTGTCCGAATGTGGACAATCCCATTTTAAATGGCCAGGTTCATCGCAATTATAACATCTAATGCCATTTCCGCTTCCTATATTCTTGTTGTCATTTCTTTTGAAATTGTTCATCTTCTTATATTTTAGAAATTTTCTGAAATTATTTTCATGAAAGAAATTTCTTCATCTTCGTCGTTGTATGAATTCAGATTATCCATCATTGCATTAAATTCTATAGATTTCTTCTCTATTGTTTCGCTTTTTCTCTTGCCTTACATTTGTGCTTCAAAAGACATTAAACTTCCAATTAAATCTTTAATTTTTAGAGTGCTAATGTCATTATCTTATTCAATTGCAAGATTCTTTTGATCCCATTCAGGAGTAAGTGAATTGAGGATTTTTCTAACTTGATCCTCTTTAGATAAACTACTACCAAGTGAAATAAGTGAGTGTACTATATCTTGGAATTTACTCTACATATCTGATATGGACTCAATTGGACTAATTTTGAATAATTGAAATTGGTTTGTTAACATGGAATTTTTGATCTGTTTAATCTTAATAGTGCCTTCATGTATAACTTGCAAAGTTCTCCAAATTTTGAATGCAGACTTATGTATAGATACTCTATTGAACTAATTTCTATCTAGTGAATAAACTATTGAAGTTACTTTGTGCAATTGCTTTTGGTCGGCAGCCCACTATGTAAAATTATTCTCGGATTCATTGTACTCAGTTTGTGTGCGATTCCAACTGTTTAATCTAATTAACCGTAGGTAAATTTTCATTCTACACTACCAATATGTGTAATTATTACCATTAAAAAGAGGAGGTCTAGAAGTAGATTGTCCTTCGACAAATGAGTTGCTAACAAGTGTATTAACAGTGTATTAATAGTATTATTACTAACATTGGTAGCCATTTAAACTTTTTCAAAAAATCAAATGATGAATTCTTTAAAAACCATTAATTTGATATCAAATGTGAGTCAACGAAATAGGGATCTTAAGACTAAATTAACACTAGAGGGTGGTGAATAGTGTTTAATGAATTATATGAATATTTTCAAATTATTTAAGATTTTACTTAGAATGATGTAGTTAACAATCACAAAAGCAATTACAGAATCAAAGTGCAGATTAAAGTACATGCGGTAAAAGTAAAAAGGAAAGAACACACCATGATTTTATCCTAGGTCGGAGTTACACTACGTCTAGTTTCGCACAATTCTTTATATGGATTTCTTTTTAACTAGTAAGTGCAAATATAATCTTGATTTTGAGGCTACTAGACACACCCTCCAGACTCCCGACCTTTGGGTAGAGTCACTTGACTTTCGGGCTATAAGCACACCCATAAGATTTACAAACTACTAAGCACTTCTAATCGATTTTACGGGCTACAATCACACCTAATTGATTTTATGGACTACAATCACATCCCATAAGTATGATAGTATGATCTGATAGAGTTTTACAGATTTAGATCTTTGATCTTGATTACAATTGATCCTATAACTCTTGAATAGCACTTTAAACTTGGTTTGAATGAGAGAGATGAGAGAAATCAGAGAGTAGATAAAGGAGAATCAAACTAGTGATGATTGAATTTAATTATGGTTGAATTTCGGCAGAGTTTGTGTATATTTTGATTTAAAAAAAAGAGAGTGAAAGGAGAAGAGATGAATAAGAAAATGATAATTGAAAATTCGTTTGAAAGTCTTGTATTTATAGAGGAACAATGGTCATGTCCATTAGCGAATAGACACGAGAAAAGATACTTCCATTCAAATTTGAATTTTGATATCTCGGACTATATTTCGGCATACGTAGAGAGGATAATTCGACATATCCCTTTGATTTTAAAAAATCACTTAACAAAAATTATTTTGAAAATATTAAGTTTTGTAAAATATTTTGAAACTTTGTATAAACATTTAAACATAGTTTAAACATATTTTAATCATATTAAAACTTAATAAATCTTTACAAAATAATTTTGAAAGATTTAATAAGAGTATTCAATATAATGTAAATAATACAAAATCAATATAATTATTAATTTTATAAGTAGATATGTAAAATCAAAATATAATTATCAAAAATAAACAAGGAAGATATAAACTAAAATACTAAATAATATAATAGATACAAAAATACTTAAAAAACTTAATATAATAACTTTATAAATATAAAAGGTTAAGAAATTATTTTGAGAAATATTTTGAGTATACGTTTGAAAAGATTATTTTGAAAAGCATGATATTTGAAAAATATTTAAAACTTATTTAAAATAGAGAGAGATCAAGAAAGTGCTATAAGGGTTTTAAGAAATATTCTATGACTCTGTAACTTATCTGGAATATTTTGAAATCCTAAACTCTTCAATACTCATGAGTCTTCATTCTCCAACTCTTGAAACTCTATATCAGCATCTTGAACCTGCTCTTGATACTATACAATTTTCTTAATCAATACCTATTTAATATCATGCACTATATACTATATATAACTTGACAAAACATTAGGATATATATTTTATATAATGTCTAAAGTTATTATCATCAAAACCAATACCTAAGGTACTAACAAGGCAGTCAAATGTGGATTGGAAAAAGGAGTATTGGAAAATTGATAGTTGTGCAACAAAAGATCTCAAAAATAAAAAGTTCACAGGAATTTTTGATCTACGGTGTCAATTTAAGAACTTGAAACTAAAATAAACCAAATTGCTAGTAGAAATAATACTCTCCAATGTTTGAACAAGACATCAATAAATTTCTTCAGTGCCGAATTTATAATATCCATCTAGCTAATACTCTTCGAGAAAAAGAAAAACGTCTAAAAGTAAGATGTTATTAATTCATTGCTTGCGTGTTAACCCAACTGATGCTTTAGAACAACTTCATAATAAAAATTTTTACTATAAGAATTATTAAATCAACTATGGTCTACTATCCCTTTAGCGTGTTGTAACACCCTTATATCTTAACAATAATAAATAATTAATTTAAAACGGCGTTCTTGTAATTTTACATAAAACTTGAAATCTGAATTTTTACAAATGAAAGAATTTGGAAGATACGATTTTTTTTCATTGTGTTGGGTAGATTTTACTAGCCCAAATTCATACATAAAACATCAAAAATGGATACCGGACAAAGGAGATACAGATTGTTTAACATAGCAGGCGTTATGGAGCAAAACAGGTCGAGGCCAAGTAGGATAAGGAGAAATTTTGGGATTTAGGCTATAAAAAGGGAGGACGTATAACACTAATTCATTTTATGTTCAATCCTCTTTATTCCAGAACCACCACAAAACCTAAAATTTAAATTTCATTCTTTTCTTCTCTTTCTTCCATATTTCTAAATCGAGATTCTTCAAATAAATTTCAAATTAAGCAAAAAAAAATGAAGATATCTAATTCACATTCTTAGTAAGATAAATTGGAAAAGAAGGCCTATATGCAGATCAAATTAAAGAAAAAGGCTTAAATATTTCTATTCAGAGATCTCTTCAAAACAGCATATAAGGTAGTGGGTTTATATATGGCAGCAATTTTTCTTTGGACGTCTGGAAATCCATTTCATGTAGCTTGGAAAAGAAATAGAGAGTCATGGATACATGGCCCTTTACATGTGAGACCTATTTCTCATGCAATTTGGGATCCTCATTTTGGTCAATTGACCGTAGAAGCCTTTACTAGCGGAGGTGCTACGTACCCACTAAATATCGCTTATTCTGATGTTTATTAGTGGTGGTATACAACTGGATTACGTACTAATAAGGATCTTTATGCCATATCATTTTTTTATTTCGTTCGGCTATGTCCTTAATTGCAAGGTGGTCACACCTATAACCCAAATGAAAGCTGAGTGTTTCTTGGTTCAAAAATACCAAATCTTACCTCAATTGTCATTTCATTAGGACTTTTTGAAGTAATATCCTTGGCTTGCACATGACATTTATTTCATATCGATGTTCCCCGATCTAGGGAAGAGTACATAAGATGGAATAATTTCAATAAATAAGTATATAAATTTCATTGATATATCTCTTTAGGATTATAGGTATGATTTTTGATTAGAATTGATAATTTTAATTCAAAATCTATATATATTGGGATAATTGGAAAAACTCTAGGCAACGATTCAATAATATAACTGTTGAACTTTGGGAAAGGGTAAGCATGTTAGAATTCACCTCTTAAACATATAGATCTGATTTATATAGTAGACTTGAATTGATAAAAGTGAATTTATGTATACGCTTGTTAAAATCACCTAAACCCGACTCTATCAGCTTTAATGGAACCGAATAGTTAGATGAATCATTGAATAGTTACATACTGTTATGAGATTAAATATATAAAATGCTGGATATGAAAAAAGTTGAAATTATACATAGATGACCATTCAAAATTAAGATCATACAAATTCAAAGTTCATATGTAAAGTAGGAATAAAAAATATAGATAAACAATTAATATTTAATAAAAATGATAATGTAAACATGCTAGAAAAACCCAAGTTCGGGAAATCCAGTCGAACGAAAATAGGACCGGTCGACTGAATTCGTTATGTAAACACCAAGAAAAACACAAGTTCAACTAGCAAGTAAACATTTCAATTTTTGAATTAAATGGTCAACTAATTGAGAAATCAAATCGACTTAAATTCCTTCTAATCGAAGAAAACTTCCATACAATCGATTGATTTTGCAATCTTTAGAAAATATAGGATACAAGGAACCCATCGACTTACTTGTTTATCCATTCAACTATAGAAATCCAAGTTGAATCTAGACTTGGGGCAAGCTATGTAAGATAATTCGAGAAAACTTGTTCCCGTTTCCTTGATTTTAGGGGTTCGCGTAACTGCATGGAACGTGTAACATGTTGGACTTGTTTCATAATTGGCGATGTACCCATGTTCACACTTTACGATGTTGCGTAACATGACACTCGTTGCGGCATGTGATTATGCTGCAATTAGATTCTTTTATTGTTACTATAGCCGGATGTAATGGCATATTTGCTGACTGTGGAGGAGGGGTAGGAGATGTTTGCAATTGTAGGATGAGCATGTGATTGCGACTATGTGGAAGTCGAATTGTTGATCGACCCTTTTTGTTGTTGGTTGAATGGTATAAAGCATAGGATACAGTCACTAATGAGGAGGTTACTTAATGCACTGGTGGTAAGATATCATAAGGACTGTGTGCTTGATGTGTGTGCTCTAGCATTGTGGTGTATACTCGGTGCGTGTGCAACTTAAACAATTTACCATTGAGAATGTTTGCTCAATGTACAATTAGGTGGTTTACTATCGAGACCATGCACCTAGGATTACTCGGTTCGGAATATTCCGCATCAAGGTGAAAATCTTTGTAGATTATTATGTGATTTAGGCGTATTAAAGGACTATTACCCTATAGTGTGTAAATTGACTGATTCCTTGCTTATACTACATGTACACAAATGAACACCCTTGGGAAATGTGATTATAAATGATAATTTAAATTCCCGTTCACATTATACCATTAATTATATAACTCTCTCACCAGACCTTACCTGATCCCCTTTATTTTCTTTCTTTATATCTATTATAGTAGGACATGGTAATAGATAAAATGACAAGGAAGGTGCATAAAGGAGATGACAGTGCGCTTTGTAGATATATCTATTTATAATCATTTCATATGTATCTATTTTATTTATTAGTTAGACTTATGTTGTATTTCCATTTGGAAACCCTTTTTAGACACTTCTTGTATGGACCATGTTTATTTTGAGACAGTAATGGTTTGAGTTATTTACAGCATTTATATTTTATTCCTTCTGTTGTGAGATTTGATTGTATGGAATACATTAAAATTAAATTTATCTCTACATCATATAAATCATAAAAAAGTTAATGATTCATACTTCATGGCACAAAGCATGTTCAAATGCTATTTTCGGGCTTTGGATCAGTGCGTCTGGAGGTGTGGGTTATTACAGATGGTATCGGAGCTTAGATTCAGGATTCCTTAGGGATTAGGCGTGTATTGGAAGAACATGCTTGCATATTTTAAAACTGATCATTTATATGTGTAATTATAACACAAACACACCAATACATTCTAACAATGCTAACTATTATCTGAGGAAGTTGCTAATAATTCTAGTTTACAGATAAGTGAAATGAGCATAAAAACGGAAGGATCTGGTGAATCAGTTGAAGTTTCGAGCTTTAACATTCCAGTATGGTTCCGCTAGTACCTTCAAGCAAGAGGTTAGAATGAACTTAACCCTGATGGAGGACCCACAATCCAAGCACATGAGGCGGTCCCAGCCCACCGCCAGCTTTGAACTTTCCCGAGTTGTGTTAGGAATTCAAGAGTTTGGATGGAAAGAATAACTTTGCGATTGACTCATTTGTTGAGAAGCAGGCATGGCTGAGAAATTGTGATCATATATTTGGTATGATGGGTGTGGAGGATGCAATGAAGATGTAATGACCCGAAACGTTGGCATTGTTAATACTAAATTAATTTAAATAGGATTTTTAATTAAATGGTGAGTTAGGTATCATTTTTATAATCGTATTAAAGGTATTTCCAAGATGATTAGTTTTGTAGATAATTTTGATAGATTTGAAATTATAATTTGTAAAATTGAGGCGTTATAGTGTTTAAATAGAGTACGTAGCCCTTTTGAGCCAAAACGGTAACATATACCTAAACTTGCTTTGTTGCCAATATAAATGATGCATAGAAACCATAGAGGGCAGCCATCATATTAGTCTCTCTTCCCTAATCCCAAAATTTCTCTTATTCTCATTTTAGTGGCAGATGATTTTCGCTAGATATAAATAGTTTCAAAATTCATACTGTTTGACGCCCATTAAAATATATATGAATTTGAAGCACTCGATGAGTAGAAGAGACGATAAGTGTTAGTTTTTGAAGATGAAGCTTGAGGTGGCAAGAAATCACCATCAATGATGGCCATGGCGAAGTCAAATAGGGAAAATTGGGGTTTTTGAATCGAGTGTCCATTGACCAAATTGATTACATAGGATTGTAGATCATGGAAGGACAAAAACAATAGTGGTTTAACTTGTATAAAGCGATGTCGGAGTTGACCAAAATTGGCAATGAAGTGGATGAAATTACCAATCTTGACCGTCGATTTTAGGCTAATGGCGCTGTCTTGGATGTGGGACCGGTCAGATTTGGTAAACGATATCGGTGGCTATCCAACACAAGTTTTCGATGGTGCAACTCAATCGGAGTTGGAAGAAAATGGTAGTCAAACTTGATAAGGAGAAGGCGACTTCTGTTTGGACCAGGCAAGGAAAATTTTGATTTAGTCCCTTCAATTTTTATATTTGCAAATTAAACCATGTAACTTCTAACCTCCGTAACTTTGCTTACGAAGTCCCATTCGCATTTGGTTTCTTCCATTGGAATCATCGTGGAATTCTGGATGATTTAGTGCTTGTTTTCTGAGTATTGAAGCTGCTTGCAAATGCATGTTTGTTTGTTTTATTTATTTCAAATAATTAAGATTTAAAATATTAAATGCATATCCATTAATGAAAATTTACATTTGTCGATGTGTGTTGTGTTATATTGACGATTGTATATATGTTGTGAATATTTTGAATATGTCGCCTTGTTGATTATTTATTGTTGATATTTGTAACATTGAATGTTTAATTGTAATCAATTGTGGATTTTAAATTTGAATGCAATTAATTGAAATAAAATGGATGGAATTTTGTAATGATGAGAAGATTAGATAAATAAATGGTAAATAAGATTATTACTTTTTGAAATATGTACTTTATGTACTAAAAGAAGACAAACACTACTACAAAATAGGCCATTTGCATCGCCTCATTTGAATCGGTTGAAGTAAAAACTGATGCAAATAAAACTATTTGCATCGGTTCTGTCTTAATAACTGATGCAATTGGTACGTAGAAAGCAATAGGTAATAAAAAATCAAATTTGCATCCGTTGTCACTAACAACCGATGCAAATACGTCGATGCAAATAGTTGTAGTTGCATCGGTTTTAAAGTCAATTGATGCAACTAAAGTAATTTGCATCCCTTTCGTTACGCTATTCGTTAATTCCCGACGTCCTAATTTCTCTGTCGCCACTTATTTTCCCATTCGTTTGCATTATTTCGCCTGCTTCCAAAGAAAAAAACACTAGACCTTAACCAAACCTCTCCCATTTTCTCCTCCACCTTCTTCTCCTCTCTCATCTCAAACCCTAATTTCCTCTAATTAGAAGAAAAAACCCAATGAAGATTAAAGGTGGAAGGGTTGGGTTCGCGACGTCGTTCAGGTAATTTCGTTACATACCAAAAGCATACACCAATGGATCATTATTTTCCATTCTCCCAAATTTAAAAAAAAACCCAAATAGAAACAAGCGCCGTTGCCGACTAACCCTAAATCACCGCTTGCCGCTCCCGTCGATCAGCTCAGTCGCTCCAGCTCAGTCGCACCTCTCCACAGTTCATCCTCTCCGCGCCGCTCAAAGCACTAAAGCACCGTGAGTAATTTTTACTTTACCGGTTATTCAATACGAATTTTGGATCTGGGAAGCTTTAGTTGTTCTCATACAAGTACTATTATGTTACTGAAAATTAATTATTGATATTTATTTCTTAAAGCTTGTAAAAAGCATTGATAATGGGGCAACGAATAGCATATTTCAGTTAGGATTGTTATTCAATGAATAACATCGATAACGGTCAGAGTGACTAACGAATTTCTCTATTGGTTTTAGCAGTCAATAGCATTGATAATCGTTTCTTATTCAGTGTTTCAATATGCCTTAAATGGTCGAGCATCTAATTATTGCATAGGCTGGTTTACGTTCAATTACTTATGCTGTCATTTAGTTCTTGCTATGAATACGTAGATAAAGAACTACGTTTGTTAGCTGATTTGAATATAGTTTTATAACCTAGTCTATTTCATGGAGCTCATGTCTACAATGTCTATTTGTTTGAAATTATTGCATATAAGTGTGTAATGCGAAATTAGTAGATGTTCATGTGAATTACACTTTAATTGGATATGGTATATCTGAATGTGCTTGTAAAACGATTGTTAAAATGGGTAACCGAGTAGCACTGTTTGCTACTATGATTATTGTAATATGAAATGTGACGAACCTACTAAGTACTTGGACATATATTGTGAAATGATTTGGCTATACAAGCTACAGGAACAGTGGTTCAAATATTAAATGGTATGGCATGTCCTCTTCAAGGTTGGCTGTGAAAATAAAACTAAGTTTTTATAGTTGTTTGGATCTTGTGATAGGCGACTGATTAAAGTTGATGGTTCGATAAGAACCGAAGGACAAATGTTAATGCATCTCACACATAAAATTGACAAGGCAGTCATCTGCTGATGATCCTGGATTTATATCTTATGCCATTAATATGCACATCAGATATATATATATATATACACACACACACACACACGATTTCATGACAAGTTCAATCGTCTTACAATTTCACTCAACTCGTCTTGGATATATTTTTGTACAGTGATCATCTTGATTAAGTCATATATGTTGTTGAAACATCAATCAATTTCCTAAAATTGCATATCAGACCAACCACCATTGACTTTGGTGTCCAAAATGTTAAATAAAATAGATGTATGACTTTATTAACTTGGATAATGCAACTGTATACGGGATGAGAGTTGTCTTCGCATTAAACTTGAGACAACTTAATGGCTTATACTCAAATTCAGACATTCCATTAAAAAGGAAACTGAACCGCTAATATTTTGTTGAATGGTTGCTTCTGCTCTTTGAAAAATACATATTAAACCTTTTATGGTTAATAATGATATGTGCAAATCAACAAAGAAAACTACATAGTGTCTTATTTATTTATTTATTTATTTATTCTACACCCAGATAAAATATTAATTGTCTAATATGGTGCTTTTATATTGTTAAATACTTTGAAAAATTGTTAAATACTTAGTAGGTTTGATATTTGTAAATACTATTCTTAGCTATGTACCTTTTTTCGTCTTCATGAAAAGTTCATGGTTTTTCTTTAAAATTTCTACACTTGTCCAATAATGAAGGGATTCACATCCAAAAGGCTTACCACTATTACCAATTGTTGTTGATATCAATTTTGTTCAAGATTTATTTAGTGTATATAATAAAATACTTGTTATACAGCTGATGCCTTTTTTTACAGCTCAGGTGGTTGTTCTATTTTTTTCTTTTGCAGAGGTGGAAATTTGGTTCCAACCTTGAAAACACACAATACATTATATTTTTTGACTGATACGATGATTCATACTTGGATGATAATCTTATTATGGAAATTTATTAACCTACATAGGAAAATAGTAATTTTAATATTTTGGTTTGTACGTTTATGATTTTTTTATATATGGTTTTGAAAATATATTTATTTTAATTAGTTTGAAATGTTACCAAAATGTTTGTAGATGCATAGGAGTTATGAATGGAGCTCTGATCGTCTACTGCTCCAGTATACCTCAAAATAAATTTTACTTGCTCATTTTATTTAACCTACGTTTCGTATTAATATTTCTAGCTAGATACATTGTTCATAAATAGTGTACTACCTTTCATCATGTAACTTAATCAATTAGTGATGCATACTAAAAGAGACCCAGCCCATTGTTCCAACATTACTGTGACGGCACGGATTTTTTCGCGTTCGAAAATCGGCATCCATACATTACATTGTACACGAATGCCGCAGATTCGACCGTTCAAATCCGAGTCGCCGGAGCTTATAACACAATTAAGTAAAACAACACAGCGGAAGAAAAAGAAATGAATATCATATACAATCCCAATGAATACAATATCCATATATGGAACAACATTGATACAATATGATACAGTCTATCAGAGATAATAAACAACAACAGAAAGACAAAATGAACTAGCAGCGGAACCAAAACTCCAAACCAACAAGCTCGAACCACCATCTGTTCGCCCAGTTGAGCAAGTCTCGTCCACGAATCCAAAGACTCCAAAGGATTCCAAAGAGAAAGCTGAAGGGTATCAAATCGATATCTACTATCTATTATCTGAAAAACCCAACTCTAGACTGCCCGTGTGAAAAATAGTGGGCACCCAGAGTTTAGGAAGGAACAATAAACTCCAGGTCAGTCATGGGACTGGTATGAGCAAAAAAAAATAGTTTATCTTTAAAAACAAACAAAAGAATTTATATTTTAAATCCGTAATGGTTTTTAGAAAATAAAACTACCATAAGGCCTCCCGCCACACACACAATGCAAACGCAGACTTGGAGGAGATTTCTCCTTATGACAGTCAAAAATGCTTGATACGCGAAAACCATTTGATATTATTATTATAAGTGCACGGTGTAGAAAATCATTTCGAAGGTATAATATTAATCTTAGCCAGCATAGACATTTCGTACTATGCCTACTATAGCTACCATCCAAACAGTGGTGACCACCATAAGTGAATGGCAGGTTCTACAATTAAAACCGCAAAAGGCGCGTATTGGTAATTGGATTTCCAACAAATGGTCAGGCTAAGGAACTTCCTAGGCCACATGGGTATGTCTCTGGAGGGACGCCTCGAGAACCTAATCGGATCTCTGCCAACACAAGGCCAGGTTACGTCTGTAACTAGGTAACTACTGACACGAGTATGCCATCCCCCGGTCGTAACCAACCTTTATCCGGGCGCTCGATACCAACAACCACAAAGTAATGTATTTGCAGTAACCACATAAGTTAAATATCTGGGCTCCATACCATGATATCACCTCTATCCAGAAGGAAATGAACATACCCTCAGGAGTCGCAACCTCCAAATAACCTTGCTGCATCTTTCCTGTTTCGACCATTTCCGGGTTGTGAAGTTCGACGAAGTCTTGTCCACAAAGCCACGCTTTTCACAAAAGCCATGCTTTGATCAACAAATGATTAGTAGCACTTCGTATGCCACATTACCAAATTGGGAATGTATCACTGGTAACCATCAACTACATAACCTCTGAGCTCGTACGTCTCAAAGAAGGGTGTTAAGCTAAGAGAATAAATCTCCGCCACCAAACAGAAATGTATTTGATAGAAACCGGTTTTACATCTCAAAGTGTAACATCAGACACACATCCATACAAGTCTGTTTCGGGTTTGAACAGAACCGAAGGCACTTCCGAAGAAGCCCTTGCAAATCTGAGAATCCACAATCCCGATCGAACTTCCCATCACTTAGGGAATCTCTATACCGTAGCTACTCAGTGCAGAGACAATCGATAGGTCATCCTATCGTTCTCGCAAACACCCGGTCTTCACCACCGGTCTTCAAATGCTATCCATAACGTCGTATCACATATTCGGAATGGGATATATGACACAAAGGTCCTCTCCCGGCTAAACCGAATAGTGAGCGCAATATTTAAAAACATATGGATATGGGGTCTTAGTTAAGTCACAACTTAAAAATCCATAACCTTTCATTCAAATGGTTAAAACAAATTACCATTTCCAATCTTTTAAACAAAAAGATTTATCTTAAAGATCCCCTTTCAATTTTAAAATAAGGTACACAAATCTTTAACAAAGATTCATTCATAGCTTTTCAAAACAATCCTATTCCAAATTGGATTAACTCATCGGGTCTTTAAATCAAAGACTCATTTCATAGATTTCAAAGTTATTTCCAAAGATTCACTTATAACTTAGAAAAATATTTCAATTCAAACTTGAAATTTCTTATGAATTGGAAATTCATTACTTATGTGAAAGCTTTTATCATTTGAAATCAAACAGTTTTATTTCGAAAAACCCGATTTCATTTATACAGGTTAAAATCCTTGGGTTAATTCAAATTCCCAAAACAACATTTTTAAAATGGTTTAAATCGATATAAGCTTGTATATCTTTTTAAATCATAAATACCGAATACAGAATTCAATTCCAGATATTGAATTCCAATTTAAATCGAATTATTCAAATTCCAAATCTCTATTAGTTATTCAAAATAACTTTCATTCTTAAACACCTTTTCAAAGCTTTACATATTAAAATAAATTTATTTCCAAAACTATTTGAATTTAAAAATTTAAATTCAAAGCTTATTTTAAAAAAAATCTGTGACTTAACCGATTTCCATGTGAAATCCATATTTGTGTGTGTATAAGTGTGGTCCAGGGGTTTTACACAATAGTGCACAACATCAATCAGCACAGATTCGAATACAGCAATATATTTGATAAGCGATATAAGCTATAACGCTTATATTTGACAAGCGGTACAAATCAATTGTAATGCTTATCTTTCATTCACAGATCATAGGTACATATCACAGATAATAAATCACAGTAAGTATAGCACAAATCAAAACAGAGCATCACAATCAGGGAGATCAACAATTCAATCATCCAATAGAATCCAAACGTACATAAGCAAGGTCGGATCATTATCTGACTAATTCAAATCAGATTAACTACTTATGAATCACTAATCCTGGTTATGTAATATTTATAAATTACAATTCATCGTGATTAAGTACCCTTTAATTATTTATTAATTAACCATTTATAATAAATTAACCTTTAATTTTAATTCATCCGCCTTTAATTATTAAATAATTATCCTTTAATTATTTAATTCACCATTTAATTAATTGACTTTAAATTGATTTATTAATTAATCCTCAATTTACTTATTACCATTAGATTAATTATCCTTAATTAATTTCGATAAGTGATTATCCCTAATGTTCAATTAATTTTAATTATTCGATTAATCCACTTTTATCTCTAATTAATTACTTTTAATTAAGTAAATATCTTTAAGCAATTAATTGATTTCATAAATTTTCATTAATTAATTATACTATTTAATTAATCCTTAGTTATAAATTAATTGACTTTAAATTAATTTCACATTATTAATTTCACTAGGTAATTAGCTTTTATTCAATTACATAAAGTAATTGTCTTTTATTTAATTACACAAAGTATTAATCTTTACTTTAATTACACAAGGAATTATTCTTCCTTAATCACTTAATTACATTCTTTAATTTATCAAAAACATGATAAATTTATCACAAACTTAATTACCTCATTTAAATTTTCTTTAATGAACTCTTGAACTAGATTTATTTATTATCCTAAATTAACTAAAGACTTGTAAGTTAAATTACAATTAAACGTTACCCCCTTCTTTTCTTCTTTTTAGTTATCAATTAATTATACACTTAACTAAACTTAGATAAAAACAATTCCTCAACTTTCATTTATTCCTATATTTAATTTTATACCCCAAACAAATTTGAAAGCATTTAATTACAACCGAGCCACCACGCGAACTATACTCGAGCAGATTTGCAAAATACTCGAGATCGACTTCAAGTTTGTTCCCAGAACGACCAGAGCTCCTCCTCCTCCTATATTTTATTTTGATTTAAAAGTAGAACCTGTAAATCAACTGCCTACACGAACACCCCTAAATCCACTCGAGCCCTTATCCAACTTTCACGAAAAACACTTCGAGACAACCCTCTCACATCCAATCTCCTTCCCCACTGACACAACTTAGCCATGTGCACGTGCACAGATGGCCAGAGCCTCTCCGACCATCACCAATAGTCGCCGCAGGTCGACTATGACCTCATCATTCAACTTAACAACCCAGTTCGATCAATCTTGTAAAAAATCAAAATTTAGTTGTTCGATCGATATTCTGGAAACAAAACTATTGACCCAATCGTCTCGCACCACCATTCTCGATCATCAGAGACTTCACCACCTCGACCGAAGTTGCCTCAACGACCCACGAACCATTTCCCTTGGGTGCGATGGCTCAGATTGCCGTGACTATGACAGAATTTGATCGTGAACAACAGCAACCCAAAACGAACCCAAAGCCCTAAATTGATTCAGATCTTCATCAATGACGAATTAAAAATTCAACTTGCATTTTTCTCATATTCTACAATCCTCCCAGCATCTCTGAAACAAATCCTAAACTCTAATTCATTCGCAAACACCGAGGATTCATAAATTTTCCAAATTCGTTCAACTGTGGGTGTCTCGATGAACACTTCACTTAAAATCATGGTTTTGATTTCAAAAATCATAACTTTCCAAGATAATTCAAGTTATGTGATTAAATAGAAAAAAATTGTACCAATTGGTTTGTAACATATTTATAAGTTCTTACTGTATTTTTATTTTTCTAGAATATTACTGATATTCTTGCTTAAAAATTATTTTTAAAGTTCAATTTACAATGTTCTAAACAGTTTGTTTTTAGAGATCAAAACCTAACTTGAATTTTATTTGGATGATATAAGTTTCTAAACAGGTTTATCAACCCTGTGATGAAAAGAATCAGAGGCACATTTGCCTAGAACCAACATGCATATCTTATTTCAAATGTACATGCATGTTTCAATCATCATAATCATCACAACAAATATAAGAGGGTAAAAGAGATTAGTTTACTTCCAAACAACAGTAATAGGTTCAAAATAGAAGGTTCGCTCACTTTTTTCTTTCTTTTAGATGACGAACAGAGGACAGGGGTCTGTCTATACACACAATACCCCATATATATACACACACACACACATGTATATTTATACTCATGCAAGCACAATCCACAACTAAACATTCATGCTAATTACATGCAACATCAAAATAAAAATAAAAATGGGTTTGAGAGTTTGCTCACTTATTTTGAAGCTGGAAACAAGTCTTGTTTATGAATTTGATCTGTTGTTTTTGAGTTGCTCTGCCTTTGATCTTGTTGCTTCAGATTTATTTTTGAACAGAAGTTATTTGGATTTGATCTAAGATGAATTCAGCTTAGCTTTCTGGTTTGTTTTTTTAAAAAAAAAACAAATTTCTCAGGTTCTCGATTTACAGGTTTGAAAGAGAGAACATGGTTTATTTCTTACTCACATTTTTATAAATTTTAGACTAAAAGAAAATCTTTTGCTTGCCACTTGCCAATTTGTTAAGCTAACACTTGTCATCATGTATTTTAAAAACTTTACACTTGTACATTTGTTTATAAATGTGAACACTTGTGAAAAATTTTCAAATTTATGTTTAAGTCCCCAATGTAAATTATTTTGTTAATGTTTGTTTTAAACCTTGATTTTTTTTATATTTACAAACTTATATAGATAACTTTTAAAAGATAAAATCAAGTATAATTATAAAACAATACACATATCTATTATTTGAATATAACATTTTTTTTATATGTTCCAATGGCTTAAATCTTTTAATCAAATCAAATTTTATATTCAAATCTAATTTTACATTTTTAATTCAAATTCAAAATTTAATATAGAATAAATTTGTACTTATAAATGAATAAATAATCAAATACCTTTTTAAATATATCTTTATATTCCATTTGATTGAAATTGATTAATTTTATTTACAATTTTTCTCTTGATATATTTATTCATTCGAATTTTCAAAAGGTAATTTCAAAATTATATTTATATGAATAAAGATACATCTTTATTAATTTTGAAAATTTAAACCAATTTATATTTTATTCTTAAATTCCCAATTCAAATCTATTTATAATTCAAAAATAGAAATTTCAAAAATTAATTCAATTATCAAATTAAACTGGACTAAAACCCGGGGAAGTTACAGATTCCCCCCTTAGAAAATTTCGTCCTCGAAATTTGTAAAGGAGACAACCAAGAATAGATGATAGATAAAGAAACGATTGATCAGATCAGATCGAAATATTTATTCTGCATTCGGTTTACCAAATCAGAATATCAATAATATGAGAATTGTAACGACCCGGAATTTTGGGCAATATCAATTTAATAATCTGTGTTAATAATTAAATTGATTTGATAATTTTTCTTTATGATTTTAGTTTAAACTGATAAATTTATTCTTTTATGGTTAATAAATATTTAACCTGATAATTGTAATTTATATCTTTCTAACAATTTAAAATTTGATAAGAATTGTTTTTCAAAAGCTAATAAAATTTTATTCTGTTTATAATATATACATTTAATATATTGTGAATAGGATATCTTCTGTTTTAAATAGATTGAATTTTCAAATTGTAACATATATGTATGTATATGTTATAGCTTGATATTGTTTTGAAATTGAATTTTAATCCATTAATAATTTATATATGAATGAATATTATAGATTTAAGCTTTGTTTTAAAATCAATGTTTTCAAAAGTTAATTTAGATTAATTCATTTGTTTCAAAATATAAGATAATGGTTTATTTTAATGTGATAGTTTATAAAAAGGATTTAAATAATAGTTTTGTTTTGTTCTCTTTTAAAATGTTTAAATTTTAAAATGGTTATAAATACATGTGTAAGGAATTTGTTTATATTTTAATTAGTTTTAAAACATTTTTTCTTTTAAAGGTAAATTTATACTTATATATGTAAGCATTTATTTATAAGGTAACATAAATAAGTAAGTTTATGTTATCATTTAAATTAAATAAAAATTTATTAAAAACACTTAAGGACAAATGTAACATATTTACACCTCTTAAAACACATGTAAGGCAATTAAATACTTAAAGGACATTTGTTCAAATTTTTACAAGTGGCAAGTTCACTTTGAATTTTTAATAAATGTTTTAGAAGGAAACTTGTTTTACAAACATTCCTTTTCTTTATTTTCACTTCTCAACAAAATTTAATGGCAACCTGTAATCTTCTTCAAATCTGAAAATAAAATTCAAAAATAAATCTTCAACCTTCAACTCCACTCTACAAATCTTCAACCTGCATCCAAATAAAGACAACCTGTAATTCAATTCAATCTGCAACCAAAATGAAGTTCATCTGCAAGTTTCCACTTTTAATCAGCAATTTGAAAACATGAACGTATTCCAATTTCATCAGCAAATCAACTCAGCAAGTGTTTCAACAACAAGATTAAAAGCTTTTCAAATTTTAAAACCTGGGAAAAGAGAAAACTGCTCTGCATATTCTAGAAGGTGAGTAGATCTCTTTTAAAAAACAGTATTGACCTGGTTGTTACTTCATGCATGTGATGTTTTGAAATCTATCTTGATGTGGTGTGGAAATCATCAGTATTCATAATTTTGAATTTATAAATATGAATTATTTCTGAATATTATGTGCATGCCTGTATATTTATTCACCCTGTACTTGGTTCTGTAATTTATAATTTTGATCAAAACCCCAAACTTATTCAACTGGTCTAATTAAAGATCAGAGATTCAATCATTTTATGTTTGATTATCCTCAAGTTAAGACTTAAAATTTGCTTCAAGAAGTATAGGTTAGAATTTATCCTGGAATCAAGAAATGCAGTGGCAAATCCTAAAATACATGATAAATCAACTTGTTTAATTTTGGATTTGAATTACATGATTGAAATCATGTTAGTAAATAATGAATTTAGGAGTAAATATCAAAAAATTTAGTTGAGGAATTAAGATGAATTTGGGGTTTTTTGTAAATTGGGTTTTAGGCAATTGCCGAAGATTTACTTGATAAACTGAGTTCATATTTGAATTGAAGCTAACTTGAATGTTATAAATGAAGGGAAAAATACTTACAGATTTTTCCAATGAACAATTTGATCATAATCGATCGAGATAGGGTTTAGTTACTATATTTGAAGCCGATGCTAAATTGGTATCTTTCATCTTCCCTGATACATCGAGCTTCAGGATATTCTAGGAGTTGGTTTGTGGGAGTATGGTGATGTTGTGGCTGGAGTTGCGGCAGTTCCGGTGGTGGCGATTATCAGAGGTGATGGAATTGGTGGTCGTGTTATGCTGCTGTTGTTCGAGCTTTTGGGTATGATTGTTCGAATTTCGGCTCGCGTATTGTTTGGGGGATCTGGGTTCACCTGAGAGCTCACGGGTGGATTTGGGACTGGGAGGATCGTCGCGATGGTCAATGGAGGTCGGTGGTGGAGGTGCATGTGCACCGTGCTTTGTGTGCACAGTTTTGGGTTGCTGGAAATTATGCGTTGGGGAAGAAGAGTTGTTCTCGGTGAAGCCCTCGTGTTTTTCATGGGATGACTCGAAGTGGATGGATATTGGTTGTCTCGGGGTAGTACGGGGGGAACTGAGGGTTAATGTCGAGTATTTTTGTTGTGTGCCTGGGTTAATATTGTTAATGAATAAGGTTATAAACTGTAAACCTAAAATCGAGTTCAAAATTTTTATAAAGAAAATTAAAGATAGAATTTTGCAATTTTAAGCTTGTAGTTTGATTAAACAAAAATCAAACTTGAATTTATAAAAGGAAATCAAGTTTAAGTTTTTATAAAAAAGAAAATAAGTTCTTAAAGTTAAAAACTTGTTCTTGTGAATAAATGTTAATCAAACTATTAAGTGTTAATTGAATTTATTTTCAAATTTAAGATGTTTTAGATGATTTATTTTGAAAATAATTAATTTATTAAATTTTGAATTTCAATTTAAAAGAGTGTTTTTGAATTTAATTATTTAATCAAAGTTTTCAAATTTATTTTTAAATTAGATAATTAAAGTGTTTAAATTTCAAAGTTGATTTTTTTAAATGTTTATTTTCAAATAAGGTTATGGTTATAATTTTGAAAACCAATAAAATAATTTGTCTTCAAGTTATTTAAATTTGATTAATTCAAATAATTAAATTATACTGATGATTAAGGGTTAAATTATTTTGATATGATTTTTAAAATACTTAATTATTATGATTTATTAATAAGTAAAAAATTTAATTAAGAATAAATGCTTTTCTTAATTTAGGATTTTTAAATATGACTTATAAGTAAGTAAAGATTAATTAAGATTAATGTTTTCTTAATTGATTAAGGATTTTGAAATATAGATGTTAATTAATTAATTGTTTAATTAATTTTAAATAATTAGTTAATTATTTATTTAATTTTAAATAATCACATAATTATGGATTAATTAAGTATAATTACTTAATAAAGCAATTAATGGTTAATTGTGAATGTAATTAAGGAAGTTAATTACTTTTGGAAGTAATTAATGATAATCACTCATGGAGTAATTAGTTGAAGTGATTATTGGTTAATCACTTGATGATATTAATTAAAGAATCAATTAATATAATTGTTGAAGTTAATTAATTATGAAGTGATTAATTAATTAAAGATTTAAGAATTATTTAGTGATGAAGTTAATTATTTGTTAAGTGATTAATTAAGAAGTAATTAAGACTTATTAATGAAAGTAATTAGAGATAATTACTTATGTAAGTAATTAAGAGTTAATTACTTAATTATTTTAGATAATTAATGAATGTAATTAATTAATTAATGAATGAGATTAATTTAAGATGAATTACTAAATGTAATTAATTAAATTGTAATTAATTAATAAAGTAATTAATTAAGGATTTACTTATTAATTTAATTGTTTAATAATTACTTAATGAATTAATCAGAGATTAATTAATTAGAATAATTAATCAAAGATTAATATAATTAATTAAGATGTTAATTAATTAAGATAAGTAATTACAAATTGTTAATTACTAGTTATGATTAATGAGTTGATTAATTATAAGTTAATTAGTTAATAAATTAAGGTAATTATTAAATTAATAAGGGTCATTAATTAATGTGATTAATGATATTAATCAAGGTTGATTAATAAAAGTAATTAATTTAAGTGTGATTAATTAAGGTTTAATGTAATTAATTACGATTGATTAATAATGAAGTAAATGTATGATCATTAATTATTGTAATTAATGATAGTAATTAAGGTTAATTACTGAATATGGATAGGATAATTACTTGAATGTAATTAAATATAATTAATCAAGAAAGATTAATTAGTGAAGATCATTAGAGATGATTAAATTATTTGGAATAATAATTAATGAAGAAGAATTATGGTAATCAAATTGATTAAGAGATAATCAATTCTGTTTTGGATGTTTGATTAATATGGATTGATTGATTAATATTGGTTAATTGATTGATATTGGATGATCAATATTTGGAGATTGATATTGTATGATTGGTTGATATTGGATGTTTGATATTGGTTGATACTGGATATCTCTGTTATGTGATATGCTGATTTGTGAAGATGAATGTTGGTATGAATTATCTGTTATGATAATATAATTCATCTATTTGTTTATATCATCCTGAATATAAGTTTAAATTGTTTAAAACCCTTAAGTACAACTTGGACATCAAAAATGGCATTTGGTTTCAATGAGACCGGGATCGGGTTTCCATATTTGGGATCTGAAAACCACATCGATTCCAATTAAACATTAGGTCGTTAATCCAAGTGGAGCAAGTGAAGACTCGAGGTGTAAGGGCTATACGTCAGTATAACTCTATGGGTTATTCCGTAATGAGATGACGGAATAATGCTTATAGATTCGAGATGGCGAATCAGAGTGCAAGGGCTATGGTCGTTGACTCTGAGGGTGATTCCAATAATGAGTGCAACGAGATAGTGCCTTCGGTTTCGTTCGAACCCGGAACGAACTTGTATGGATTGAATGCTTTCAGAACATCGTCAGGTGGACGATGAGCATTCTAAGTGATGTGTTCTAAAAAGGTAATCGTAATCTCAAGCCTCATCAACCGGGAATGGCTAAAACAGGGGAGGTGCAACAAGGCTTCGTGGGTAGCCCCCACTTGAGAGTGAGATTTGCCCCTGTCTAGAGGTCCCTTTCTATTTCGGCTTAGTGTGTGGTTGGTCGTGCCAACTACGGGGTGGTCTTGTTCGGGACTGTCCAGTAAGGGATGGTTCCTGTCTTGTGTTGCAGGGGAGTGGGAATACTCCTCGGTACGTTGATCAAGGCCACGTACTGTGACGGGCGGTACCCTAGTAGCCCTGCCATTGTATGGAATCCAAAATCCAATAAGTGCCTGTACGGTTTTGATTGTACCCAACTATGTTGGAACGTGAGATGTAAGCATTCTAGCTATTTCTGTATTTTATTTTGAAAACCCTAGACACTATTATAATATCACTGGATTTCCTATCAAATGTTTTGGTTAGCGTAAGGGAAATTTTTTTTCATGTTTATGTGTGGGAAGTCTTACGTGATAACTTTTCTTTTTAAAGGTTTTTCTAAAGTTAAGCAACTTTAACCCGTTTACTCACACCAGACCCCTGTCTGACCCGAGTGTTTATTTTCTGTTTTATTAAACTCTTGAGTACTCGTATTATGTATGAGTAGTCAAGTGGTTCAGGTTAGCTTGACGAATTCTGAAGGAGTTATGGAGCAGGAGGCTTCGACATGTAGATAAATATTATGATTCCGCTGTGTATGTTATGTCTGTATCTTGTATACTTGAGTTGTATAGTTAGACAGAAATTTATAACTGTCTATTATCTGTTGTTTAGATTGTGTACTCTGATGTAATAAGATACTATGTAATCTTTTATGAGATATATTATATTTTATTCGTTCCGCTGTGAGTTCTCTGATGTTGTTCTGTTTCTTTCTTTCTCTTTCTTTTCTTCTTCTATCCCTTTCTTTCTTCAAGATGATGCGATTTTCTGGGAGTAGAAAGTCGGGTCGTCTCAAGAATAAACTCATACAATTATTTCACAAGATACTCGTGTTATCCGGTCTACGAATATGCAAGGGCATTGATTAGTTCGAAGGGATAACTAATCATTCGTAGAATATATCGGATCCCAGAGAACAGATAGATGGATTTAATCTTCCATAATTTCTCAAACACTAGGTATGGATTCAAAATTCGGGCCTGAATACCCCAAGGTATATATAACTTGTCCTTCATCGGACTTTGATATACACAAGAAATTACGATAGAATTTGGTTTTAATCGATATCATTTTATTGATACAATTCAAATTTAACTTTATATTTAAGTTAACCAATTTATTTCAATTTATTTAAAATTTTCAATTTCAAATTTCAAATTCAAATTCATCAAGGGTTTAAGACAAAAAGCTGATAGGAAACCGATGAAGATACGAAGTAAGGATTTTCTACGACGATTCGTAGGGCCACCATCACACCAAAGCTTCTTTCTGGAGTTGTCACGAAGCGATCAAAAGAATTTAGAATCGAATCAAAGGAGATTGAGAAGAAAGTTGTTTCCACTGTTGCATGGTATTGACCATTTGTAGTGGTGCTCCCATGTCCCCTATCTCGTCCTCTTCTCGCACTCGTACTCACTATCAGTGGATAGTAAGAGAATTTACTGAGGCATTCGAACGGATATCTTAGGGATTACTCATTCTAGGGTATACTACACCCTATCTCTAATGAGTTACTTAATGTGTTATACACCTGAGTTAAAGTTTTAACCTTCAGCACTGATACCAAATGTGACTGCATGGATTTTTTCGCGTACGAAAATCGACATCCATACATTACATTGTACTCGAATGCCGCAGATTCGACCGGTCAAATCCGAGTCGCCGGAGCTTATAACACAATTAAGTAAAACAACACAGCGGAAGAAAAAGAAATGAATATCATATACAATTCTAATGAATACAATATCCATATATGGAACAACATTGATACAATATGATACAGTCTATCAAAGATAATAAACAATAACGGAAAGACAAAATGAACTAGCAGCCGAACCGAAACTCCAAACCAACAAGCTCGAACCACCATTTGTTCACCCAGCTGAGCAAGTCTCGTCCACGAATCCAAAGACTCCAAAGGATTCCAAAGAGAAAGCTGAAGGGTATCAAACCGATATCTACTATCTATTATTTGAAAAACCCAACTCTAGACTGCCCGTGTGGAAAATAGTGGGCACCCAGAGTTTAGGAAGGAACAATAAACTCTGGGTCAGTCATGGGACTGGTATGAGCAAACAAAAATAGTTTATCTTTAAAAACATACAAAAGAATTTAAATTTTAAATCCGCAATGGTTTTTAGAAAATGAAACTACCATAAGGCCTCTCGCCACACACACAATCCAAACGCAGAATTGGAGGAGATTTCTCCTTATGACAGTCAAAAATGCTTGATACACGAAAACCATTTGATATTATTATTATAAGTGCACGGTGTAGAAAATCATTTCGAAGGTAAAATATTAATCTTAGACAACATAGACATTTCGTACTATGCCTACTATAGCTACCATCCAAACAGTGGTGACCACCATAAGTGAATGGCAGGTTCTACAATTAAAATCGCACAAGGCGCGTATTGGTAATTGGATTTCCAACAAATGGTCAGGCTAAGGAACTTCCTGGGCCACATGGGTACGTCTCTGGAGGGACGCCCCGAGAACCTAACCGGATCTCTGCCAACACAAGGCCGGGTTACCTCTGTAACTAGGTAACTACTGACATGAGTATGCCATCCCCCGGTCGTAACCAACCTTTATCCGAGCGCTCGATACCAACAACCACAAAGTAATGTATTTGCAGTAACCACATAAGTTAAATATCTGGGCTCCATACCATGATATCACCTCTATCCAGAAGGAAATGAACATACCCTCAGGAGTCGCTACCTCCAAATAACCTTGCTGCATCTTTCCTGTTTCGACCATTTTCGGGTTGTGAAGTTCGACGAAGTCTCGTCCACAAAGCAACGCTTTTCACAAAAGCCATGCTTTGATCAACATATGATCAGCAGCACTTCATATGCCACATTACCAAATTGGGAATGTATCACTGGTAACCATCAACTACATAACCTCTGAGCTCGTACGTCTCAGAGAAGGGTGTTAAGCTAAGAGAATAAATCTCCGCCACCAAACAGAAATGTATTTGATAGAAACCGGTTTTACATCTCAAAGTGTAACGTCAGACACACATCCATTCAAGTCTGTTTCGGGTTCGAACAGAACCGAAGGCACTTCCGTAGAAGCCCTTGGAAATCCGGGAATCCACAATCCCGATCGGACTTCCCATCACTTAGGGAATCTCTATACCGTAGCTACTCAGTGCACAGACAATCGATAGGTCATCCTATCGTTCTCGCAAACACCCGGTCTTCACCACCGGTCTTCAAATGCTATCCATAACGTCGTATCACATATTCGGAATGGCTTATATGACACAAAGGTCCTCTCCCGGCTAAACCGACTAGTGAGCGCAATATTTAAAAACATATGGATATGGGGTCTCAGTTAAGTCACAACTTAAAAATCCAAAACCTTTCATTCAAATGGTTAAAACAAATTACCATTTCCAATCTTTTAAACAAAAAGATTTATCTTAAAGATCCCCTTTCAATTTTAAAACAAGGTACACAAATCTTTAACAAAGATTCATTCATAGCTTTTCAAAACAATCCTATTCCAAATTGTATGGGGTTTGTATTTATATGAATTCGAATCAATTGATTCGTTCGTATTGTCTTTGATACTTTCCCAATTTTGTTGCAACTTGATGTGCACAGCTTCTATTCTGTAGCGTTCGATTTCGCTTGATTCACACGGCATTAAAACTTTCCTCTTTTTGATACTTTGACTATTTCAAAGAATAATAATACGAATTTGATACACTGTCATGAATTCGAATTGGACTTGGTCTACTTGTAATCTCTGGTATTTTATTGCTGACTTTTTCATTCGGCAACAACTTGTTGATTACCTGTAGTTGCTGCTATATTACTTCGAATTGCATTCTGTGCATACTGTACTCGGTCGAGTTCATCCCCATTCTGTAGACCTGAACCTTGCATTTTATACATAAGTATATGCTCACTATCTTCTGTTCACCTGCATGTTTACTGTGAAGTTGGTCTTCATGTACTTGATATTGTAGTCTTCAAGTATATTTGATTGCCATATCATGTGCTTTGCATTGAGTTCATTTGAGATGTGACTCTGATCTTTATCGACACTGGCTGTTCATTGCTTGGTCTCTGTTGCATGCTTGCTGTTGCATGCTTGTTTGTATGTTGCACATGCTATATTGTATACTTATGTTGTCTCTCTGACTTTGCTGTATACATGCTTTTATGCTTGTGACATTCCTCTGCCTTGTTGAGTTCCTGTGTTTGGTCACTGATGCATTACTGTAGTTGCCATATTTCATGCTCGAGCTCTTTGCCTACTTCATGACTGTACTGTTCTTGTTGAGTTGATAATGTTTCTGGTTTTGATCAATGCTCGGTCATGTTGCATATTGGACATTTGTATCACTGTTGGATCTTGCATGCTTTACATATATGCTCCACTTGTTCATTTTGTTCAAGTGTACTACTGCAGTTTGCATTTGGTCTTGATCGTGTATATTCTCGAGTTGGTTGTGCATTGTTGATTAGTTTGCATTGTCATATTTTAGTCATGTTGCCTTCATTTTCCACTGAGTTGTATCGAGTAGCTGGTCTTTGTAGTTGTTGCTTGGGTTTGTACAGTGTTGTACTTGTTGCCTTGTACTTGAAGTCTTCATTTGCAGCCTTGACTTTGGTTGACGAAGTTGTAACTGTTATATCACTTTGGATTGCATTCACTTGAGCATATTAAAGTTGCTGTTATCTTGTACGACTTTGTGCATTGCCTTACTGACTCGATTCATTTCATGTTTGTTGCAGTCCGTATTCTTTTGATCACTTGATTATTGTTTGATTTTCCTGTTGAGACCTCTGCACTGTGCCTTGTACTTGTGGTCTGCCTTGAGTTGAATCTCGTGTGTTATTTGGGTTTGACCTTTTGTTGTTCATTTGGGCTGCTGGACTTGTTATACATTCCATAGTGCATTGCCTTGTTTGTTGAAGTTGTGCTTGCACACTTGCTATTTTTGGCTGCGCACACGAGTTGGCGAGGCAGTGCACACGTGTATGAATGTACACGTGTGTATTGCAGCCACTTATGGTTACCTGTCCCTGTAATATCTATATGCACGACTTTGTGATGAAATCAAGTGTGAATGATGACGTACAACCCAAATAACTGAGGCAAATCATATTTTCAAAAATCGTATTTCATTTTATATTGCAAAAATATTTCTTTTTCAATTTTACTGCGTTAGTGAATATTTTTGCAGATTGCTCAGATGCTGGATTCAAACTGGAATGCAGTTGAAGACAAAATACGAGTGTGAGTGATATGTAGTGAGGTTATCAATGTAAAAATATTTGTGACGTAATCGTGATGTAATCAAAAAATGTATATGTATAGTGAGGGCATGAATTTGTACTATTCAAGATTGTAATAAATATTTGTTTGAATAAAATTTCTGTTTGAATTCAAAATCTGTGTAACTTGTTCTGTTTGAATTCAAATTCAAATTCTGTGTAATTTATTTTATTCAACAAATATTTATTTAATCTATGAAAAAACAAAATAGTACATTACCAAATACATTTAAATGAATATATATGTTTATTATCATCAAACAAAAACATATAAGCGCATATTCAACAATCTCCCCCTTTTGATAATAACAAACATATATTTAAGATTTTGTACATGTGTTAAATGTATTTGATCAATGATATACTTTAATTGCTCCCCCTATTTAAATGCTTCCTCTCTACATGATGCTCCCCCTACATATATGCATACAAATAGAAATATAGTCAAATGAGCCTAGATGCATATGGGAAAATTATTTGACCTTTGCTTGATTCTATTTGACAAAATCTTAACTTTTCTCTCCCCCTTTTGTTATCAGCAAAAGAATAATAGCGTGAGAGAAAAATAGAGATAAAGTAATCGATATTAATCCAACATTAAACTCAAATTGAATATAAATATTAAACTTCAATAAGAATCAAACAAAAACCATAACTACCCTTGTTAGGCGCATATTCCACTTTTAGAAATGATGGAAATTGATGTTCATATAAAATCATACAGTTGAATCTTCTTGAGGTACATTTATATCAGGAATTTGAATATCTACTAATCATGCATAACCGTTAGGACTTTTAAATGAGATTAGTAGTATTCGAATTTAATTTGAAAAAAGAAATCAAGTATCTTCTAACCACGCATAACCGTGAGGACTTTTAAATGGGATTAGAATCAACTTGTCTATTAAATCAATTAATTTTGATATGCGTTCCATACATGCATAACCGTGAGGACTTTTAAATGAGCATGGAAGCACATAATCAAAAATCCAAGTAATTCACCCATGCATAACCGTGAGGACTTTTAAATGAGAGTGAATACTTTGGATATTTATTTTTTTTTTTTTTTTTAAATATGACATGAAAAACAAATGATTCCTGATTATAGTACCACATATCGACAAACTATATTAAATATTTGATAAACCATGGTCAATAGAAATAATGATAGATATAGAAATGTTCATGGAATCTTTACCCAACAAAAAGTTTTATAATTCTTGTTTTAATTCCTAAAGAAATTTTCCAAATATACTCTCTTGAGTAATGTATGTTAAATATCAACACTCATCACCTTTTCAATCACTATTTATCTTTTTGATAATTAGTAGGGAGTCGGATTAGTCAAAATTTGTCATTTAAAATCAAATGACTAATCTGAAAATATGGTCAAACAATTATTTTCTCGACGGGGGTATATGAAAAAAATTCTGTTGAATGAAAAATTATTTCAAGTGAACAATATGCAGAAATTTTCTTTGAAAAACGATGCAGCAAATGAATGTTTCAAAAATTAATCACGTTACACTAGTAATTTCTCTATCAACTATATTACCAGTGTAATCTGCATCTGAATTTAAATTTCACTCCGTTGGATGTCAAAGACCAGATTGTGAAATTTTAACAAGCTATCTCAGAATGAAATTTGAAATGAAGCCATGTTAACACTCAAGCAAACATTATAGTGTTAATTTCAGAAACCGTAGGATAAACAATTATATTCATGAGTAATCAACAGTCAATCATCATAATTATTTCAAAAACAATTTCTTGAAGTTTCAACAATTTCTTAAAATCCTTTTTAACAGCTTTCCCATGAAATTTGAAATTGTGCAAATTTACAAGCAGTGACCAAAAATGTCAAAATATATCTACGTGTAGCATGAGTAATCAACGATCAACAAAGTCCCATTATTTGACCGAACAAATTTATATGGATTAGTTCAAAGTTGAAAATCTGATTGGTCATCATTTAAGCACAAATCAAGGTCATAAATAAGAACAAGTCAAAAGAAAAATCATATCAATAAGTCAGAATTAAAGACATCACATCATTATCACAATTTTGGCTGATTTAATTCAGAATATGGTGCAGATTATCACATTTAATATACCTTTACCTGTTTTACCTTTACGATAATTTCTCGTGATTTCCCATTGTGATTCTGTCACCTTTATACTAGGCTAAGGAACTTTGCTATGTTGCCCGTTGTGTTTCTGGAACAGCCAAAATCCAGAGAACACCGTTGTTGTTCCTTAGCCTGCCACCACTCCTACACGATGAAAGATTTTTGTGACCTATTTCTAGGTCCATAATTGTTAGTGGCAGAAGCATTATGAATAAACAAACCCTTTGGAACCCAAACTTGTTTAGTCCTTTTATTCTTGTTCCAATAGACATGAAATTTGTTTGTGGAATTCTTAGGAACCCAAACTTGTATAAATTTTGTGTTCTTGTTCCTATGACTACAACTTTCAACACGATGTCCAATTATTTCACATCTATCAAAGACACTCTTCCCTTTTGCATTATCCTCAACTTGTGTTTTCCCAAAACCTAGTCCTTTTCTGTTGTTAGCAAAAATTTGATTTCCCAATAGCATGTTGAAAGATTTTTCGCCTCTTGAAAAGTTATTCAAAGATTTCTCAAGGTTTAGGACTTTGGTTTTTAGTGTTGTGTTTTCAGTGACAAGTGAGGTGCATCGATTTATAAAATCCTTTTTCCTAGTGTCAATGGTTTCCTTAAGATTCAAGTTTTATTTTTCAAGATTCTCAAAGCTATTCTTAAGTCTTGTCAATTCTGAATCTAAAATTTTACATTTTTCACATTCTAGATTTTGAATGTTTTCAAGTTCAGTTTCTAATCTAAAATTTTTACGAGCAAGTTCTCTCCTATCAGTTTTCAGTTTTTCAATTTTAGATTCAAGAGCATCAACTACTTTAGTGAGATCAAGACACATAAAAACAAGATCTCTATAGGAATACTCACCTGCCTCACTAGATTCCTCAGAGCTTGAATCTGAATCTGATTTCACCATAAGACACAAGTTAACCTCCTCTGAGCCGCTATCCGAAACTTCCTCTCCTTCTTCATCATCCCAAGTCGCTGCAAATACCTTCTTCGTCTTTTTCTTTCCTTTGTTGTTTTTGAGAAGTGGGCATTTTTGTATGAAGTGTCCGGGTTTCTTGCAGTTAAAACACGTCGGTTCATTATTGGAATTGTCAGAATATTTTGGCTTATTACGACTTGTTTTCTTCTTGCGTGGCTTGAATCTCGACCATTTTCTAAGATGATTGACAGCCATTGCAAGCTCTTCAATTGGATCTTCTCCTTCTTCATCTCTTTCTTCTTTGCTCTTTAAGGCAATCGTCTTCTTCTTTGGTTCGGAGTTGTTGCGTTCTTCCTTTTCTTTTAACTCAAGCTCATATGTCATCAAGTTACTAATCAACTCCTCCATGCTTAGTTTTCTCAAATCTTTCGATTCTTGGATTGCCGTGACTTTTTCCTCAAAGTTCATTGGTAAAACTCGTAGCACCTTCCTCACAAGCTCTACCTCGGTGAAGACCTTCCCAAGCGCTCTAGCGTTGTATACCAAGGTTGAAAAACGTCCAAACATGTCTTTTATGCTCTCGCCTTTGTCCATCACAAAGTTTTCGTATTCGTTGCTGAATAGGGCTAGACGAGACTACTTGACTTGAGAAGTTCCTTCGTGTGTCACCTCCAAAGTATGCCAAATTTCCTGTGCTGTTGTACAATGAGAAATTCTATTAAATTCGTTTTTATCAAGAGCACATATCAAAGCATTCATGGCTTTAGCATTTGTCGTTTTCGATCTCTTATCGTTAGCATCCCACCTTTCCTTAGGTTTAGGAATCTCAGTATCACCAACAATTATAGTGGGAGGTTTATAGCCAGTTTCAATAATATCCCAAACATCATAATCAACGGAACTAAGGTAAATACTCATCCTAACTTTCCAATAAGCATAATCATTCCCGTTAAACATGGGTGGCCTAACAATAGATTGCCCCTCAGAAAAAGCATTATTTGATGAATTCATGACTCTAGAGTTAAATAAAAAAATACCAGGCTCTGATACCACTTGTAGGATCTAGATTAACCCAGGGGGGGTGAATAGGGTTATAGCAAATTTTCACGATTTAAACACAGAAATAAACTGCAGAAATAAATATGCTGAAAAGTAAATCACACACAAAATTTACCCAGCTTCGGCAACCCCTGCCTACTGCTGCATTCTCAGATTTCTATTAGAATTAAATAGTATCACGCTTACAAACACTCTACTAGACTCGCAGACCCTTTTGCTCCCGCTCACAAACACTCTACTAGACTCGCACGCCCTGCTCCCGCCTATAGAGTTTCGCTTACTCGCAAACACTGCTCCCGCCTATAGAGTTTTTCAAACTCGCACACCCTGCTCACTGAACTAATTCTAACTAGACAATCTGACACTACCTAAACCCTAGGTGGTGATTTACAACTTCTTTGACTCGAAAAGAAAAAACAAATTCAAAAATACAACCAGGAGCAAAAATTAAAATACGAACTTTGGACACGTAATTTTTGCTCAAAATAAAAAACTAAAAACCCCTATTATAAAATTAAAAACTAAACCCCCTTTTAATAATAAGGCCGGCCCCTTATTCTTGTTTCACCCGATCTCCTTCAATTCTCTCTTGAGAATAAAAATGGCGGCGATGTTTTGTTCTTCAATTTCTCTGTCAAATTAAGGCTTGAGAGATCTGAAGCTCGATTTCCTTATTGATATTCTCAGACGCTCTACTTGCTGACTTGGGATTGAGGAATTTTTCTGCTTGGCTAGGGCTTCGGCTTCTTTTATTCGTTGATGACTATTTGGTTCTTCTCTGTCTTACTTCAGCAATCGACTCTTTGGTATGTTGTTCTTTTGTTGCTTGTTTGATTGCTTGCTCTTTTTCGATACCGATGATGATAGTATGGGGTTTGTATTTATATGAATTCGAATCAATTGGTTCGTTCGTATTCACTTTGATACTTTCCCAATTTTGTTGCAACTTGATGCGCACGGCTTCTATTCTGTAGCGTTCGATTTCGCTTGATTCATACGGCATTAAAACTTTCCTCTTTTTGATACTTTGACTATTTCAAAGAATAATAATACGAATTTGATACACTGTCATGAATTCGAATTGGACTTGGTCTACTTGTAATCTCTGGTATTTTATTGCTGACTTTTTCATTCGGCAACAACTTGTTGATTACCTGTAGTTGCTGCTATATTACTTCGAATTGCATTCTGTGCATACTGTACTCGGTCGAGTTCATCCCCATTCTGTAGACCTGAACCTTGCATTTTATACATAAGTATATGCTCACTATCTTCTGTTCACCTGCATGTTTACTGTGAAGTTGGTCTTCATGTACTTGATATTGTAGTCTTCAAGTATATTTGATTGCCATATCATGTGCTTTGCATTGAGTTCATTTGAGATGTGACTCTGATCTTTATCGACACCGGCTGTTCATTGCTTGGTCTCTGTTGCATGCTTGCTGTTGCATGCTTGTTTGTATGTTGCACATGCTATATTGTATACTTATGTTGTCTCTTTGACTTTGCTGTATACATGCTTTTATGCTTGTGACATTCCTCTGCCTTGTTGAGTTCCTGTGTTTGGTCACTGATGCATTACTGTAGTTGCCATATCTCATGCTCGAGCTCTTTGCCTACTTCATGACTGTACTGTTCTTGTTGAGTTGATAATGTTTCTGGTTTTGATCAATGCTCGGTCATGTTGCATATTGGACATTTGTATCACTGTTGGATCTTGCATGCTTTACATATATGCTCCACTTGTTCATTTTGTTCAAGTGTACTACTGCAGTTTGCATTTGGTCTTGATCTTGTATATTCTCGAGTTGGTTGTGCACTGTTGATTAGTTTGCATTGTCATATTTTAGTCATGTTGCCTTCATTTGCCACTGAGTTGCATCGAGTAGCTGGTCTTTGTAGTTGTTGCTTGGGTTTGTACAGTGTTGTACTTGTTGCCTAGTACTTGAAGTCTTCATTTGCAGCCTTGACTTTGGTTGACGAAGTTGTAACTTTTATATCACTTTGGATTGCATTCACTTGAGCATATTGAAGTTGCTGTTATCTTGTACGACTTTGTGCATTGCCTTACTGACTCGATTCATTTCATGTTTGTTGCAGTCCATATTCTTTTGATCACTTGATTATTGTTTGATTTTCCTGTTGAGACCTCTGCACTGTGCCTTGTACTTATGGTCTGCCTTGAGTTGAATCCCGTGTGTTATTTGGGTTTGACCTTTTGTTGTTCATTTGGGCTTGTTATACATTGCATAGTGCATTGCATTGTTTGTTGAAGTTGTGCTTGCACACTTGCTATTTTTGGCTGCGCACACGAGTTGGCGAGGCAGTGCACACGTGTATGAATGTACACGTGTGTATTGCAGCCACTTATGGTTACCCGTCCCTGTAATATCTATATGCACGACTTTGTGATGAAATCAAGTGTGAATGATGACGTACAACCCAAATAACTGAGGCAAATCATATTTTCAAAAATCGTATTTCATTTTATATTGCAAAAATATTTCTTTTTCAATTTTACCGCGTTGGTGAATATTTTTGCAGATTGCTCAGATGCTGGATTCAAACTGGAATGCAGTTGAAGACAAAATACGAGTGTGAGTGATATGTAGTGAGGTTATCAATGTAAAAATATTTGTGATGTAATCGTGATGTAATCAAAAAATGTATATGTATAGTGAGGGCATGAATTTGTACTATTCAAGATTGTAATAAATATTTGTTTGAATAAAATTTCTGTTTGAATTCAAATTCAAATTCTGTGTAATTTATTTTATTCAACAAATATTTATTTAATCTATGAAAAAACAAAATAGTACATTACCAAATACATTTAAATGAATATATATGTTTATTATCATCAAACAAAAACATATAAGCGCATATTCAACATCTCCGGCCATCACCAATAGTCGCCGCTAGTCGACTATGACCTCATCATTCAACTTAACAACCCAGTTCGATCAATCTTGTAAAAAATCAAAATTTAGTCGTTCGATCGATATTCTGGAAACAAAACTATTGACCCAATCATCTCGCACCACCATTCTCGATCATCGGAGACTTCACCACCTCGACTGAAGTTGCCTCAACGACCCACGAACCATTTCCCTTGGGTGCGATCGCTCAGATTGCCGTGACTATGACAGAATTTGATCGTGAACAACAGCAACCCAAAATGAACCCAAAGCCCTAAATTGATTCAGATCTTCATCAATGACGAATTAAAAATTCAACTTGCATTTTTCTCATATTCTACAATCCTCCCAGCATCTCTGAAACAAATCCTAAACTCTAATTCATTCGCAAATACCGAGGATTCATAAATTTTCCAAATTCGTTCAACTGTGGGTGTCTCGATAAACACTTCACTTAAAATCATGGTTTTGATTTCAAAAATCATAACTTTCCAAGCTAATTCAAGTTATGTGATTAAATAGCGTACCAATTGGTTTGTAACATATTTATAAGTTCTTACTGTATTTTTATTTTTCTAGAATATTACTGATATTCTTGCTTAAAAATTATTTTTAAAGTTCAATTTACAATGTTCTAAACAGTTTGTTTTTAGAGATCAAAACCTAACTTGAATTGTATTTGGATGATATAAGTTTCTAAACAGGTTTATCAACCCTGTGAAGAAAAGAATCAAAGGCACATTTGCCTGGAACCAACATGCATATCTTATTTCAAATGTACAGGCATGTTTCAATCATCACAATCATCACAACAAGTATAAGAGGGTAAAAGAGATTAGTTTAATTCCAAACAACAGTAATAGGTTCAAAATAGAAGGTTTTCTCACTTTTTTTCTTTCTTTTAGATGATGAACAGAGGACAGGGGTCTGTCTGTACACACAGTACCCCATATATATATACACACAGGTATATTTATACTCATCCAAGCACAATCCACAACTAAACATTCAATTCTAGTTACGTGCAACATCAAAATAAAAATAAAAATGGGTTTGAGAGTTTGCTCACTTATTTTGAAGCTGGAAACAAGTCTTGTTTATGAATCTGATCTGTTGTTTTTGAGTTGCTCTGCCTTTGATCTTGTTGCTTCAGATTTATTTTTGAACAGAAGTTATTTAGATTTGATCTAAAATGAATTCAGCTTAGCATTCTGGTTTGTTTTTAAAAAAAAACAAATTTCTCAGGTTCTCGATTTACAGGTTTGAGAGAGAGAACCTGGTTTATTTCTTATTCACATTTTTATAAATTTTAGATTAAAAGAAAAAAAGAAAATCTTTTGCTTGCCACTTGCCAATTTGTTAAGCTAACACTTGTCATCATGTATTTTAAAAGCTTTACACTTGTACATTTGTTTATAAATGTGAACACTTGTGAAAATTTTTCAAATTTATGTTTAAGTCCCTAATGTAAATTATTTTGTTAATGTTTGTTTTAAACCTTGATTTGTTTTATATTTACAAACTTATATAGATAACTTTTAAAAGATAAAATCAAGTATAATTATAAAACAATACGCATATCTATTATTTGAATATAACATTTTTTTATATGTTCTAATGGTTTAAATCTTTTAATCAAATCAAATTTTATATTCAAATCTAATTTTACATTTTTAATTCAAATTCAAAATTTAATAAAGAATAAATTTGTACTTATAATGAATAAATAATCAAATACCTTTTTAAATATATCTTTATATTCCATTTGATTGAAATTAATTAATTTTATTTACAATTTTTCTCTCGATATATTTATTCATTCAAATTTTCGAAAGATAATTTCAAAAATATATTTATATGAATAAATATATATCTTTATTAATTTTGAAAATTTAAACACAATTTATATTTTATTCTTAAATTCCCAATTCAAATCTATTTATAATTCAAAAATAGAAATTTCAAAAATTAATTCAATTATCAAATTAAACTGGACTAAAACCCGGGGATGTTACAATTACGTTACTTATGTTCCATTAAAGCGACCTATTATGAGGTTGAGTCTTAAATTGAATGCATCAGTGAACTGATAGCCTCAGTGAAACAGAGTCCATACCTTAGTCAATATTTCCCCGTATCCTGATAGCCATAGTGAAACTGAGTCAGTTGGCCATTCGTCTTAGTCGGTACATGCCACCTCAGTGGAAAAGGCCTCTTCCCTTGCAGCCTGATAGCATACACAATCAAGTTCAAGCAGATTTAATTTACCATAAAATTTCAGTTCATGACATACTTATCTATTATTTGACAAACTAAAATTCATGGCGTTGTTTAGTGTGTATAAAACTAACATTTGCTGCATACATCCAAAATGAGATATTTAACTCCATAACACATGCACGATTCATTGGTTATTATTCATCCTCTTGTCATGTAGGTACGGTATTGAAATGCCCACTATTGTATTGCAGTGTGATGGTTGGAAGAAGGTGATGAAGTTTGGGATTTTTGCATAGGCAAGTAATAGATGATCGAGTGTTTTTGGTAATGTTTAAAGTGGATGTGGTGATGTTTTGGTTTGTGTACAGAGAGGATGGTGATAATTGTGGAGGATGTAGGTTATGATTGAGGTAGCGGGTGGACAGTGTTGAAATGGTTGGAGATGATGTAGCTTAGTGGCCTGTGTGCAGAGAGAATGGGATGGTAGAGGCTAGAACAGGTTGGATGATGGAATTGTGATATGTGATATGCAATGTGATATGGCAATGTGGTGAATTGTTTTGGTAGAAGTCTGTTGATGATGGTGGGTCTATGATATACTGATGATGGCTGCGCTCCTCTGGCAGTGACAATTTTGTAAAAGGAGATGGTGGAATAAGTTGTAACAGGGGTAGTGGAGTTGTAGTGTTGTACTGTGGAATAGGTGGGTACAGGTGGAAAGGTGATGTTTCGTCTAGTGCCTGTACGAAATTAGTGGAGTTGTAGTGTTGCAATGTGATATGGCATTTATTTTTTACTACCGACTGTCTGATTATGTACTGTGGAATTTATTTATGTTTTTCATTCTTTTGTAGAATTATTAAATCTGATTATGTATTTGCCATCAAATTTAATTTTGAATGATTGTAATATTGCATGCAATAATTGTTTGTTATAATCAATAATATATATATAGTCTATTTGAGTACTGTAATAATGGTTTCTGAGAATGCCTTTTTTGCATCAGGTATAAATAGCTGATGCGATAGAGGGATTAGTTTGCATCGGTTGTTAAAAAAACCGATGCAATAGAGGGATTAGTTTGCATCCGTTGTTAGTAACAACCGATGCAAAAAGGACCTTTTTGCATCGGTTTCAGAACTGATGCAAAAATGTTAAGCCTGTTGCATCGGTTGCATATGCATCGGCTGTTGAACTCATGCAAAAGGGGGGTAAACAACTGATGCAAATGTCCTGTTTTGTAGTAGTGAAATGATACAATTTATAACATGTAGTGTGATGACCCGCCTCATCGACCCTCAAAAATCGATACTAAAACATCCTTCGTATTCACGTGCTATAAATCCAAGTGTCGAAGAGGCCAATTATCATGAAGTAAAAAGAAAATAATAACAGAATAGAATCTCATACGAATGGAATAGCATATGTTATTTCAACATATAACAATTACATCAGATTTTTTTTTAAATACATTTGTAAGAGTTGAACTTAACATAAACATGGCCGGTTATAAATCTCTATCCTTAAAAATGCAGAATACAATAGTACATAACTGTGGTGAAATGGATAACAATCTTAAGAAGAATCTTCTAACTCCATGCTAGCTCTTCCAAAATGCTCTAAACAAAACCTGACTAGTAGTCTACTCAGAAAAATAGGGCACTCAGAGTTTATGGGAAAGGAAATAAACTCCAGGTCAGTCATAGGATTGGTGTGAGAAACTTAAAATATGAGTATTTGGAAAACAAAGGGTATCTCATACGGTCACGTCGCACCTTAACACGGAACGTGTTTTTACCTAATGATAACCAAAAAAATTTCTACATAAAATCAGGTAATATTATTTTTAATGACATTCTTTTGAATACACTTTTCAAGTAAATTTTCATAATCATAGCCGAAATTGTTATATACTAGGCTCTACAATCAAGTCCGAAGCACTTATTGGAGAATGGAATTCCATACAACGGTAAGGAACTACCTTCCATACGGTACATCTCTAGAGGGATGTACCAAGGATCAACATCTTGTGAAACCTCTACATCCAGCAAGACCGGCCTACCCGCAGACCAATTTGGTGGCGGATAGAACCGCATATGACATCACCTTAGTCATAACCGACCTATCTAAGAGCTCTCTTAGCATACACAATATAGTCTACTTATATAGAGTAGTCTAGAAAGGTAATAACCATACCCTAATGGTTGTGAACCACATAACCTCACAGTATGCCCTGTTTAAGCCATTACTGGGTGATGAGGCCCGATGCAATGATTACCTTTCACATAGCACATTTCACTTTGAATACCATATTGTCGTTCTATGATAACACAACTGATTTCTACAAACGTATAACTACTGAGCTCGTATGTATCAAGAAAAGGTGTAAAGCTAAGAGAAATTTCCTTCTCCGCCACCAAACAGACGATACGTTTATAGAGATCAATCAATACGATTAGAAATTTAACGTTAGAAATTTACCAGTACAAGTTGTCTAGGAATCAGATAAACCAAAGGACCTCCCCTAGGATTAGTAGCGAGCGGCCCTTGTCAAACGAAGATAATACTGCCAAATATATATATATATATGTATGTATGTATGTATGTATGTATGTATGTATGTATGTGTGTGTGTATATATATATGATACAGGAAATTTCCCCTCAAGGGTCAGTGACAAGAAATCTTCATTCCATTTATTATCATTCCATGTCTTCACTTAGAATACATAAATTGGTATGAAGTGGTTTTCAGAAAAGAATCACTCAAATCCTGCCCCAGTTCCTTCGAACCAGTGTTCGATAAAAAGATATTAATTAAATACATGCTTATCATTTGATTAATTATTTTCTTTTCATAAAAATATCTTCTAGATATATATATTTTAGATATATATATATTCAAAACAATTCTTTACAGTACATAAGGAATCATTAAACCTCTCTTTAACTTTGGAAACACTAAATTATTTTCATAATTCATATTGCAAAACCTTTTTGAGTTAAAAAGAGTCAATAGAAATTATACTAATTCTACTCAACATCAATTTCCGTATTCAACCTTTACTATCTATTTAATAATGATAAAATCACCATTTAAATTCACACGGATAGTACTGGTTTCCTCCTCAAAATTTAATACCAAGTGTAAGAAGATTATCTCTATACAATCCAAGTAGTATTAAATTAAATTTGAAAAATTGAATCTTTTACACTTGCCTCGTTTCCAACATTTCGACCTGATCTATTCCTCGCCCAGGAAAGAGGCCAACTGAGCCAACGTATTGGGTGCTCCTGAATATCTCCTTAGTTTAAGAACCTTGCATCCTGACCTCACGAATAGAAAAATTCAGTCTACTCGTCGGCTTTTAGAGCCAAGATTAAATCACTTATTTATAATAGCTTTTATTTTAAATCATTTATTTAAAAATTTTAAAATAAATTATAAAACCTTCAAATCATCTTTAAAACAATTAATTATTTATTTAAAAATATTTATAAAATATTATGGAAAGAATACTTAAGTTTAAAGTCGTATTTCAAAAGTTATTAAAAAACCACTGTAAAAAGTGCTGCGAATAGTGCTTTTAAGGCTTATTTGATCAAAACAGCTTTTCGATCATTTAGAAATCCATTTTTATAACTCAATTATCTTTTAAAATATTTTAAAAGATTCATACAATTTATTCCATATTTTTAAAGAATTGAAAATATTATTTATAAATAATTTGTTGCTTTGGTTTCCGAACTGCTAAAGCGCAACTATCTTGGAAACTTGGTTGACTCATATTTCAAAATCTATTGAAAAAAATCTTGAGCATTTTATTTTTCTCGAAAACTATGACTATAAGAGTTCGGAAAATTCTTCTTACAAAGAATTCTAACTCTGCATCCATCATATAAGTGGATTTAACTTACTGCGGCGCGAAATCGCAAATTGGCGTTACGCGACGCACCTATTTTGGACCCAATTTCATAATTTGTTAAAACTTCACAAAATTGAATTTTAGCATTTATAAAACATTTATAAACCATTTTAAACTATATTAAAGAGGTTTAGCAATCTCACATACACCATTTCATTTATTAAAGGAAAGTGATTTCCTTTGTAATATTCGACGTGTATTGAACGTGAATCATTTCAACATCAAAATAAACATATAATCAATATCCAAACTTGATGATCAAAGCATAGTAAACATCCATAGTAAGCACATCAAATATTATATTATATATATAAATAGAGTTTCTCATTTTTATTGAATGTTAAACTTAGGAAAACAGACTATTGCTTCGCTACGATCAAATCCAAGCCTACAGAATCGACCCTTGGACCTTGAGAATGACACGACCTTTCCCTCCAACACCACCAAGTTCATATCCATCCATCGTCACTACCATACATGTTCATGGCCATGACCTTCCCCTTCATACGTGTTCACGGCCTTGCCCTCCAATACCACCAAGTTCATGTCCATCCATCACCACTACCATACATGTTCATGGCCTAGAGCCATCTCCACTTTGCCCTTGGCCTCCACCTCCTTAGCACATGCCATCATCACTTCCCCCTCATTATTTACTCTCGAACATAGGCCATTTCTCTCAAGGATGCTTAAATAAAGAAGTAAGGAAGAAAAGAAAGAAGTATGTGTATGAAAATGTTAAGTGTAAGGTTGTATTTATAGGAAAACAAATGGAAAAATATCTTCCATCACTTCGCCACCTTCCCATTGCCCATGTGCTCCACCTCCTCCATCATCTTTCACGTCAAAGCCACACCTACAAGTGCTCCATCACTTCATTTCACTTCCAAGCTATGTGCATTGACTTAAGGATGCTTAAGTAGTAAGAAATGAAAAATATCTTAGATATTTTGATTATATATGTATATTTAAATATGTGTGTGTGCGTATATGTATGTGTGTGTGTGTGTATATGTTCATGTGCATGTCAGGGTGTGTATATGTATGTTACATATATGTACAAGTCATGTAAACAAGGTTGCAACAACTTGAACAACTTTCGTTTGTTAAATCGTTATGAATTCCTAATTCGATCTCCGGTCATAGTTTTACTTCTTAGTTAACATACATATAGTTGTAAACTAAATTTGAAAACTAATTTCTTATCATTTTCAATTAACTAAAATGATCTCATTTGAATTATAAAACCATATAAATCAATATTAACAATTATTTAAAAAAATCGTTATTATATCGATAGAGCAATATCCATTTTCGTAATATTTTCAAATCAAATATATATCTTTATAAAATTATATAAATCATTCATTATTTACTTTACAACTAATTAAAATAAATTATTATCATTTAAAACCATATCTAAACAATTAAAAGAATTATTAAATATTTAAATCTCAATTTAAATTCATAAATCAATATTTAAATATAATGTCATTATTGATAATGTCATAAATAGTTTTTATTTTCCAAAAATAAAATAAATTATTTTACTTCATATTCTTGTTTAAACAGATAAATAAGTATATGTATCCAGCTCCATGCATGACATCGAATAATTATAGAGCTGTTTGTTCGAAGTTTATATTTTGTAAATACTTATCAAAATAAGACTACCATCATTATTGTTCAAAACACGTTGATTTATGTTTTAAAGAGCTTATGTTTGAATATCTAAACATAAATATAACTTACCAAATTGATAAATTTGCAGGTCATTACATACTTCCCCCTTTAAAAGAATTTCGCCCTCGAAATTTCTCCAAAACAAAACACCAAAGGAGTTTGCCCAAGACCTAATTTAAACTCAATTTCATACGATATACACTAATCATTCATAATATTTGATGTGATCATTTATTTAAATACACAACTTTATTTCCGAACTAGTATTTATTCCTTGATCCTTTGATGCAGACTCTGATCAAGCTCTTTGATCAGAAACTTAATTTCCTTACATAGTTCTCAACTATGAAAGAAAACATAAGTATCTAACCACAAATCTTCATCAATGTTTGTTGTCAAGATTCGAGTGTATGTATGTATGTATACACATACATACATACATACATACATACATATATAATCTTTCCAAGAAATCATATAAGTTAAAAGATAACTTACCTTTTATTATAATAAACCTCTTATATTACCTTTTACTTCTTTTAAATCAATATTAATTGCAATACCTTTGTATCTAATAAAGCTTCTTTGTTAGTCAAAACTTACATATTTAATTAATACCACTTTATTAATCAAAACTTCCTTTACATGTATGTATAAATATATCCTTTTGAAAATGTTTATCGAAATTCCTTTTGAGTTCAAAAGAAGATTTTCCACTTCTTTAATCAAGAATTCTTATTGATCCATTTAAGAGATTTTTGTGATTGAAATGAATGAAGTTGAAAATGAAATAGCATATTTATATTACACACTTCATAATTTACATCAACGTTCCAAATTTGACCTAAGTCACACCTAAAGCACACAACTCTTATCTAGGTGCATAGTAGGATACATAACACTAATACTATACATCACCAACTAGCGCAACATTCCACCTCACATCATGCATAAGATATACATATACATACATACATACATACATACATACATACATACATATATATATATACATACATACACATATATATATATATATATCTCTTCCTCATTCTTCTGAATTGGAGGCCGATGGGGCGCTCCAGTATCCGAAAGCTATCATAACTTCTCCAATCCCTTCTTCATCACTATCCTGCTCGTCATCTGCATCATTTCCATTTTCAATTGCTGCGTCGATCCTTCAACATAAGGTAGCCACAGTTGGTTCCATGGAACATGATCGAGACCAACAGGAACTTCCTGCATTACTTCTCCTTCTGTTATTTCTTCGAGTCCTTGAATCTCAGCCTCCCATGGGTTTTGAAACACTTCAACTTCTTTCTCGGATATTTCCTTATCATCTGATTCCATTTTACCCTAGTTGATGTAAGAACTGGATGATTCTTCTTTCCAAATAATGTTTTCTCCTTCCATTTCCTAATTCACATTGTTGTCTGCGCTACTATGGTCTGATATTATGGTTTTTGAGTCCTCCATAGGTTCAGACTTCCTCCATAGGCTCGGACTCCTCCTCTAAAGGCTCTAATTCTACTATGGGTTCCAATTCAGAACTGGCTGGATCTGTTATCCATATTCCTTTTGAGGCTTGTACGGACTTACCGTCACTAGATATAATGATCATTTTTGGAGTAGCGGTGAGATGAGCATTCCCTCCATTAGGTACTTCTCTTCATCCCTTTGGGTGTACGTGATACACTCCCCATCAATCCGAGGCCAAACGTTGCTCGGTGACTGCTTCGATGGTTCTTCCTCATCGCTTGAGAAGATAATGATATTATCCTTTTTGCCCCAATTTTCTTGCGACGACTCACCCTTGGAACACTTTCTTCCATATGGTTTATACAAATGTAAACGCATCAACTTAGATATAGGCACTAAGCATTTTACTTATTCTAACTCATTATAATGTCAAGTTATAGATATCTTATTTCTTTAGGCTTATCTTAACATAAATCGGCCTTAACTATAACCTTTTTTTAAGGAAAGGATTTTCCAAGCACTTGGTGTCATTTTCACCCAAACTAATCTTTGAAAACAAATTGAGATTTCTATCAAAACGTTTTATCACCTTTGAAATCCTTTTCCAAAAAAATATTCCAAATATACTATTTCAAATCTTTTGAAAACTCTTTTCAAAAAATCCGACCTTCTGTATATTCTTCGACTCATCTAGTTTTCATTCCTTATTAATCCTTTCAGTGTTATTATAAACATCTTATAGTCAAACTGTGAAATTCTAAACACATAATGTTTATACTTAGTTTTACCTAATCTTATTTTAATCATCCAATACTAAATTTTTCAAAGATATCTATTTTATTCAAAATCTAATACAATGTAAAATTATTCATTTACCATAATTTCAAAACAAAAATCAGTTATATATATATCATTAACAAATATGCATTCATATATAATACACACAACTCGTTCTAGGGTGTTACTAACCCTATCTCTAATGAGTAACTTATTTTCAGGTATTACTAACCCTATCTCTGATGAGACTTTTATCCCTATCAGCTTTAGGTATTCGCTCAAACATAAGCTTTGATGCCAAATGTGATGATCCGCCTCCTCGACCCTTAAAAATTAACACTAGCACATCCTTAGTATTCATGAGACGACCCATCTCCTCGGTACTCAGAAATCAACACTAGTACATCCTCTGTATTCACGTGCCGTAAATCTAAGTACCGGAGAGGTAGATTATCACGGGGTAAAGAAAAAATAAAGATAAGACAATAATAGAACCTCACACCGTATTCAACTCATAATCATACATATCATAAGTTCAAATTGCTCCATTAGAGTTGATTCAAATTCAGCAGGATAGTTATAACCGCCTATCCTTATATGTGTTGGTAACTACCTAATAGATAACACAGCGGAATAAATAGGCGGCTTCTACAAAAGATCCAAAATGCTCCAGGCTCCATGCTCCATTCCAAAATGCTCCAACTTTCCTAACTGCTTTGCTGGCCGAAAAAAGTAGGGCACCCAGGGTTTAAAGGGAAAAGAAAATAAACTCCAGGTCAGTCATGAGACTGGTGTGAGAACTCAAAATATGATGTTTGAAAAACAAAAGGATATCTCATAAGACCACTCCGCACATAAACACAGAACGGGTTTTTCCCCTATGATAACCAAAGTCTTTGTTACGTCAAATTTAAGAATATTTTCTTTAATGACCTTATTTGAAAAACATTTTCAAATAAGCTTATTAATCATAGCCGAAATTTGTTACCATTATTAAATTCTGGATACTAGGCTCTATTAACAAATTCGAAGGCACTTATGGAAAATGGATTCCATACAAATGACAAGGTAAGGGACTACCTTCCGATGGTACACCTCTAGAGGGATGCACCTAGGCTCGAGATACTCGACGCTTAAACCAACACAAGACCGCCTACCCCTTACGCTGGATAGTATCGAATACATCATCACCCCGGTTGTTACCGACCTTTAACGGGATCCTGAGTTATTCATTCACCACATACTTAGACATGTGTAGAGTAATCTAGAAGGATGATGACATCTCCTAATTGGGAGCGATCCACTTAGCCTTGCCGCTTCTACCCTGTTTTTGTTATTTCCGGGTGATGAGGACTGAGGTAAAGATTATCTTTTCACGTAGCACATCTTCTTTCACCTTGAATGTCACATTGCCATTCCATATTCACATGACTGATTTCTACAAACATATAACTTCCTGAGCTCGTATGTCTCAGAAAAGGGTGTTAAGCTAAGAGAAGGCGTCTTCCTCGCCACCGACTAATATACTTTTATAGAGATCACTCATTGTGCTTAGAAATGCAAGGTCATACATCCATCGATACAAGTTCATTCTGGGACTGAATGTAATCGAAGGCACTTTCCTCGGCCATTACTAGGAGAGAAGCCCTCATGGTTCTGAGATTTTTCATAACAAAGAGACCACTGCTACAAAAAAAGTAAATCGGGATTTTATCCCCAATTAATCAAAAAGTATTCCCTCGCTATTATTCGTCTCAATATCTCCGTCTTCAAACATCTTCAATCTTCAAACACGTAAATTATTTCGAAGTGGTTTTCGGATAGGAATCACCTAAGCCCAACCCCAATTCCTTCAAAATCCAATCATGGATGAAAATGATGTAATTAGATGATTGTTTTTCGATTCACTCATTTTTCTTTACCAAAATATCTTCGAGAGATATATATTTTCAAAATGTTCTTCTTTAAATACAGAATCATTTAAACCTCTCTTTTGAATATCTCTCAAATCATTTTTAACGAGTATCTTTTGAGAAATAGGATTATATGGATCACTTTACTTTTATTCAATATTAACTTCTGTATTCATTAAGTGCTATAGGTGGAATAACGGTGAGATCACCTTTTAAATTTCATAAATAGGACAAGTTCCTTCTTTGGATTTTAATAATGAGTATAAGAAGATTATTTCTATAAAATTCAAGTTGAGCATCCGGGCTTTCCTTTCGATATGTTCCATGCCTCGCCTAAAAGAGAAAACTGAGGCCAGGTAAGTCAGGGTACTAGTTGCTCCATCCTTAACCTTAGTTACGCACATTGTTTTCACTTTTAGATCTCACAGGCAGGACAAATGTACTAGTCATTTCCGCATACTCATTTTCTATTCTTAAATCACATAACTATTTTTTAACCCTCTTTGAAATAATGTTAAATTTAATTAAAAACATTTACTAAGGATTTGAGAAAGAATTGTTAAGTTTCAACCTTTATTTCAAAAGTTATTGAAAAGCGTTGCGAAAAGTGTTGCAAGTAGTGTTACAAAAGTGCTATAAAAACTATATTCCTCAAAGCGACTTTTATATCATTTATAAAACCATCTTTTCAAATTAAATTACTTTTAAAACATTTTAAAAGATTTTTAAAATTTATTTCATGTTTTTAAAATGATTATTTTATTAATTTCCAACTTTGGTCATTTAGTGCAAAAACTGGATTGAAAATTGATTTTGCCATATTTCAAAATATACAAAATGAAATCTTGATTTTCTTATTTCATTTGAAATATATGGATATAAAGATTCAAAATATTCTTACTTTGAAGAATTCCGAATTATATTGCACCTTCGTATGTTCATTTGAACTTTTGACGCGAAAGCACGAACTACCATTACGTGACGCGTCAAATTTTAGGCGCATTTTGAAATTCATATCCAAATTTTGTCGAGAAAAGCTTAAACACTTATAAATTATTTCTAAAGCATATTCAAACATTTTTCAAAGGTATAAACGATTCCATATCATATTTCATTTCTTTTGAAAAGTGATTTCCATGTGATTATATGTCGTCTAAATCTGTGACTTGTTTCAACCTATATATTCAATATACAACTAATAAACATCCAAAATAAGGTTTATAACCATTTTAACATATCCTAACATGTCATATGAACTTGCATATCAATTTAACAACTTTTTATTGCAATGTCACATGATTGTCATTTAGGTACATATTTGCTTACTAACTTTTGCAAATGACTTAAAAGTAGGTTCTTTCTTTTCAAAATTTATCAAACATCATTATTAACATCAAAAAAACATTTATAACTTTCAAAACATCATATAAACATTTCCTACTTAAGAACTTAGAGTTCTCACTTTGTTTGGTTTAGGTGAAATGAAAATCGGCTACAGCTTCGCTACCAGTTGTTCTTTGCTCATGAATCTTTGCGCACTTGGACTCGAATGGCTCGACTTGGATTGGGGGAGGTGGATGGTGCTCATGGCCAAGGTGGAGGAGGAAGCAGTGCTCGGCTATGGGTGGTGGAGAGGTGGGCCGTGGGTAGAGGAGAGGAGGAGGAGTTTGAAGTGGTTTAAGTGGAGTTTAAGTAGATATTTCTTTAGTAATTATTATTGGAATATTTTAGCATTATTTTATTAAGAAGAGAAGCCATTAGAAAGGTGAAGAAAAGTATGAAAAAGGAAGAATAGTTGTAAAAAAAGTGAAGAAAGTGGATAGTTATTTATTAGAAAAAGTTTTGCATTAAATTATATTTTGTAAAAAGATCGAAATACCATTTTCTTATACTTTAAGGAAACTAAAATTTAACATCACGTTTCAAATCATTACTTTATGTAATTTTCACTTAAGTATTTAGTAAAGAAAGTGATAGTTATGTTTGCTTGATTTCATGTTTACGTTTTGACTTTATAACTCTTTTTTGTCTTTTTATGCTTAATTTTTCTTAATTATATTCTAGGATTTTCCAAGTATGTTTAGTAAAAGTAAACTTGATTAGTAGCTATATTAATACTTATAATATTTGAATATATGTTCATATATGAGAAAATAAAGGCGCAAAGTCGTTGCGACAATTTTAAATCGACAATACGTTGATTTTCGACAAAGTGTTTTATGGTCCCATTTTAACGTTTTAATTAACTATTTATTTATGTAAACCAAATTTGAAAATAAATTTGTACTATGTTATTTAAAAATATAAATGCTTATAAATCAATTAAAATAATTTATTTAACCATCGAAACTTACTTTTGTAAAATCAGCATTTTGTCATTTTTCGATATAAGCAAATGTTATAATTTTTTTGTATATTTTTATTTCCAAATCCTATCTAATATTATTTGAATCATAAAATGTTATTTAAAATCAATTTAAATGTTATATTTTGAAGTGGTTAAATTTTGAGTCGTTACATTCTTCCCCCCTTAAAGAATTTCTCCTCGAAATTGAAGAAGAAGCTTGCATGAAAAGGAAATATATTTGATAAGATGGAATATATATACAAGAGCATGAATAAGTGACTGCATCACAAGCGATGAGTGCACTATGTCGATAGATACAGTCTATACATCAATCCTAAACTCAGCATATGCCTTCCTCATTTTGTCTTTTGTTCCCAGGTGCAATCCTCTTCATCTCTACTCTAATGAACTTTAACCAACCTTACAATTTTCCTTCTCAAAAGCTTTTCATCATGATCAACAATTCGAATAGGTCGTCAAATAACTTCCAAATTGGGTTCAACTTCTAAATCTTCTTGGGCAGCTGTTTCTATGCTTTGTTCTGGACCATACACATGCTTCCGTAAATAAGATACATGAAAAACGTTGTGCATACCGGACAATCTTTCTGACAGTTGTACTCTATAGGCTAGTGGGTTGATCCGCTAGAGAAAGGGAAAAGGTCCAATATATCGAGGTGCTAACTTTTCAGCCCATCCAAATATTACCACTCCTCTCATTGGAGAGACTTTCAAAAAAATACAAAATCTCCAACTGAGAATTCTAAATCTCTACGCTTCTTATCCCCGTAACTCTTTTGCCTGCTCTGGGCTTCTTTCATCTTCTTTCTGATCATGTCAACTTTCTCGAATGCTTCTCGGATCCTATCAGGGCCAAGTACTAACCTATCATCGGTCTCAATCCAACATGCTGGGGATTTACATGGACGACCATATGGAGCTTCATACAATGCCATGCCAATACTAGCCTAATAACTATTACTATAGGATAACTCCACAAGATGAAGATAATTTTCCCAAGAACCTCTAAAATCTAAGATGCATGCTCTCAGGAGAACTGCTAGTTCTCGATATACCCTTTCGATTTGTCCATCAGTCTGGGGATGATATGCAGTGCTAATATTCAGCTTTGTTTCCAAAGCTGTTTGTAATGCTTCCCAAAACTGACTAGTGAAGATTGGATCCCGATCCCTTACTATACTGCTTGGAACTCCATGCAATCGGACAATTTCCTCCATATATATCTCAACAAGGCTTGCAGTAGTTCATGTTAACTTTACAGTGATAAAATGTGGACTTCTAGTTAATCAATTTACGATAACCCAAATGCCTTCATTTCCCTTTTTGGATCAAGGTAAGCCATCGATGAAATCCATCGATATTTGATCCCATTTCCAAGTTGGAATTTCAAGAGGTTTAAGTAACCCTGCAATCTTCTGTTGGTCGCTCTTGACTTGTTGACAATTTGTGCATCTGCTAACATGGATAGAGATATCCCTCTTCTTGCTTTTCCACCAAAAGGCCCTTTTCACGTCTTTGTGCATTTTTTTGATACCAGGGTGAATGTTTAGCTTGGATTGATGTCATTCAGCCAATACTTCTTGTCATAAATTGTCAACATCGCGAACACAAATTCTTCCTTTCAATCGTAATGTCCCATGGTTGCCTATTTCATAGCTTGTACTATAACCCTTGCTTATCCCATTAATGAACTTCCATAGACATCGATCTTCACTTTGCTTACTAGCAATCCTTTCTAGAAGGGTCAGGGTCACCACCAAATAAGCTATAACGGCATGTTTCCTACTTAACACGTCTGTTACCACGTTGGCTTTTTCGGGTGTATATAAGATATCAAGATCATAAGCCGCGAGAAATTTTAGCCAATGCTGTTGCCTCATATTTAAGTCCTTTTGGGTGAAAGATACTTTAAAGATTTGTGATCTGTGAAGAGCTCAAAATTTTCACCTATTTAAAGAGTGAATATTATTTACTAAGGTTAAACAACGTTTATTAAAATAAACTATGAAGAATTCTTACCCAGCAAATATTGCCTCTATATTTTTAATGCGAACACAATGGCTAATAACTCCAAATTGTGCGTTACATAATTCTTCTCATGAGTCTTTAGCTGCCTGCTTGCATAAGCAATAACCTTCCCATGCTGCATTAGCACTTCGCCTACTCCTTCTCCACAAGCATCAGTATAAACAGTTAAACCGCCGCTTCTATCATCTAGAGCTAAGACTGGAGCGTTAACCAACCATTTCTTCAATTCGTTAAATGCTTCTTCACATTTTGGTGTCCATTCAAATTTGACATTCTTCTTTGTTACATTGTAAGATGGGAGGAAATTTTTGAGAAGTCCTAGATGAACCTCCGATAATATCCTGCCAATCCTTAAAAGCTATGGACGTTTTGGAGTTTGTGGTGTCTTCCAATCTTGGACTGCTACAACTTTTCTTGGATCAACCCAAACTCCTTCTCCTGATACTACATTCCTTCGGAATCTTATTTCTTTTTCCAAAAAATGGCACTTGGAAAACTTGGCTTTAAGCACATTCCTTCTTAATACCTCTAGCACAATCTCTAGATGCTTCTCGTGTTCCACTTCAGTCTTCGAATATATAAGAATATCATCAATAAAGACAAACATGAATTTATTAAGCACATCTCTGAATTCTCTATTCATGAGATCTACAAAATAAACGGGGGCATTAGTCAACCCAAAAGGCATAACTAGCTACTGGTATATGAAATCTGGACCTTTGAATGCAGTTAAATGAATGCAATATTCTGCTATTCTAAGTTGATGGAATCCTGAGGTCAAATCCACTTTTGAAAATACCTGAGCACCATAAAGTTGATCAAATAAGTCATCTATGTAGGGTAGAGGATACTTGTTCTTAATTGTTTATTTATTCGGGTCTCGATAGTCTATGCATAGCCTTAGGGAACCATCAGACTTGGCAACGAAAACAACCGCTGTTCCCCAATTTGAGCGACTTGGTCTTGTCAATCCTTTCTTCAACAATTCATAGGTTTGTTCCCTCAATTCATCTACCTCTCTAAGAGCCATACTTCGCTTTTGTTGAACAACGGATCTTGCATCTGGAATTAAATGGATATGAAACTGAATTTTCCGGTGTGGGAGCAAACTTTTACCTCTTCAAAAACATCTGAAAACTTATTAACTATCTGTATGGTCTCTAAATTTCCTTGGGATTAATCAAATGCATATTGGAAATTATCCCTTACCATACCGGGCTTCTTGCAACATATTTCAACCATCTTCCCCAACTTTGTCTTCACCAATACTGTCCTCTTAACGCAATCAACGACAGCTCTATACTTGGATAGCCAGTCCATATCGAGAAAAACTTCAAATCCATTAAAATCAAGGACAAACATGTCACATGAAAAATAATTGGAAAGGTAGGTAACTTGGACATTTTCACACATCATACAAAGGTTTGTTGTACCACCTATGGGTTTAAATACGCAGATAGGGGTATATGCTATTTTTATGGCAAGCTTCAATTTTGTAATCAATTCTTTGGAAATAAAACTACGAGAAGCTCCAGTATTAAATAATACTTTAACCATAATACCCTCAACACAAATAGCACCCTCCAGAACTCCTCTTTCTTTGGTTTCTTCTGAAATTAATGGTTCTTCTTCCATGGCATAGGCCTTAACTAGCCGGACTGTCTCTATAAATGGACAACCCATCATCATATGCCTTAGCTGGTGGAAATTAGAATAGAGTGTCATTGAAGAAATATTATTTGCCAGCTGATTCTTTCTACGATTCTCAGCAATATGCCCTTTGTTCCTACAATGCCCACAAGTGATTCCTTTTGAATCTTTTCTGTTCTTCCCTCCCAATTGCTTCTTTTCCTCTGGATTGAATTCCTTTTCATTGGGATAGTTATTGTTGTTAATAGTATTCAGTACGGATACCGGCTTCTCCTTATCAAGAAATTCATATTGCAAAACGGTATCTATTAGGTTCCTGAATGACCCCTTAAGGTGAGCAGTCATTCTTTCATGAAACTCTTTCTTCATCCCAGCCACAAACATTTCATTCTTCTTAAGTGGAGTATATATTAGTCTTGGCCCAAAGAGAGATAATTCATTAAACTTTCTTAAATATTCTTCCATTGACATTTCTCCTTGCTTTAGATCCATAAAACTATTATAGAGACATGACTTCCCAGCATCTGGTAGGTATCGTTCTTCAAAAACGTTCTTAAATCTTTCCCACGAAATATCATCTTCTGTTTCATTGATAGTAATTGACTCCCACCAAGCCAAAGCTCCATCCTACAATTGCCAAGATTCCAAGAAGCGCTTTTGCTCATCCTTTATTTCTAATCGTTTAAAAATTCTCTCACATGAGCGGAGCCAATTATGAACTTCAATAACTGATTCTGTACCCCTGAACGGTGTCCCGCCTATGTTGGTATAAGTTAGGCAGAAAGTTGCCAGTTTAACCAGAGTTGTTATCGGAATTGCTTCTTTGTTACCCTTTCCTCATCCCTTCTTAGTATTCATTTCCTACTACCTAAGTATAGTAAGATATCTTTTTAGAACATGTAGACGAGATTATCTTAGGGAATAGGTTTTAAGTATCGATAAGTCAAATATACTTATTTGGATAAAGATTTCTAATACGCTCTCTCTTAGACTAAAATCATTCTAGGGCATTGCTAACTCTATCTCTAATGAGTTGACCCCATCAAGGCTTAGATATTTGCTCAACCATAAGCTCTATACCAAAATGAGATGTCCCACCTCCTTAATACTCGGAAATCAACACCGATACATTCTCGGTATTCACGTGCCATAAATCTAAGTACCGGAGAGGTAGATTATCATGGGGTAAAGAAAAAATAAAAATAGAAGACAAGACAATAATAGAATCTCACATTGTATTCAACTCATGATCATACATATCACAAGTTCAAATTGCTCCATCAGAGTTAATACAAATCCAGCAGGATAGTTAAAATTGCTTATCCTTACATGTGTCGGTAATTTCCTATTACATAACATAGCGGAATAAATAGGCGTCTTCTACAAAAGATCCAAAATTCTCCAGCCTCCATGCTCCATTCCAAAATGCTCCAAACTTTACTAACTACTTGGCTGATCGAAAAAAACAAGGCACCTAGAGTTTAAAGGGAAAAGAAAATAAACTCCGGGTCAGTCATTGGACTGGTGTGAGAACTAAAAATACGATGTGCGAAAAATAAAAGGGTATCTCATAAGACGCATATAAAAACGAATCGGGTTTTTCCCTTATGATAACCAAAGTCTTTGTTACGTCAAATTTAAGGATATTAGCTTTAATGACTTAATTTGTAAACCATTTCCAAATAAACTTATTAATCTTAGCCGAAATTGTTACCATTTTAAAATTCCGGATATTAGGCTCTATAAACAAATTCGAAGGCACTTATGGAAAATGGATTCCATACAAATGACAAGGTAAGGGACTGCCTTCCAATAGTACACCTCTAAAGGGATGCACCTAGGGTCAAGATATTCAGCGCCTCAACCAACGCAAGACCGACCTACCCCTAGCTCTGGATAGTACCAAATATGTCATCACCCCGGTCGTTACTGACCTTTAACGGGATCTCGAGTCATACATTCACTACATACTTAGACATGTGTAGAGTAATCTAGAAGGATGATGACATCTCCTAATTGGAAGCGATCCGCTTAGCCTTACTGCTTCTACCCTGTTTTTGTTATTTTCGGGTGATGAGGACTGAGGTAAACGATTACCTTTTCACATAGCACATCTTCTTTCACATTAAATGCCACATTTCCATTCCACATTCACATGAGTGATTTCTACAAACGTATAACTTCCTGAGCTCGCATGTCTCAGGAAAGGGTGTTAAGCTAAGAGAAGGTGTCTTCTCCGCCACCAATTGATATACTATTATAGAGATCACTCACTGTGACATGGAATGCAAGGTCAGACATTCACCCATACAAGTTTATTCTGGGATTGAACGAAAGAGAAGGTACTTTCCTCGACCATGACTAAGCGAGAAGCCCTTGTGGTTATGGGATTATTCATAACAAAGAGACCATTTCTTCAAAAAAGTAAATCGGATATTATTCATCTTAATATCTCCATCTTCAAACATCTTTAATCTTCGAACATGTAAATTGGTTCGAAGTGGTTTTCGAATAGGAATCACCCAAATCTGACCCCAATTCCTCCGAGATCCAATTATCGATAAAAATGATGTAATTAATGATTGTTTTTCGATTCATTCATTTTTCTTTATCAAAATATCTTCGAGAGATATATATTTTCGAAACCGTCTTCTTTAAATACGAAATCATTTAAACGCACTTTTGAATATTTCTCAAATCATTTTAAAAAGTATCTTTTGAGAAAATAAGATTATAGGAATCACTCTACTTTTATTCAATATCAACTTCCGTATTCAACGAGTGTTATGGGTGGAATAACAGTGAGATCACCTTTTAAATTCCATAAAAAGGACAAGTTCCCTATTCGGATTTAAATAATGAGTACAAGAAGATTATTTCTATAAAATCCAAGTTGAACTTCTGGGCTTTCCTTTTGATATGTTCCACCCCTCACCTAAAAGAGAAAACTGAGACCAGGTAAGTTCAGGACACTGGTTTCTCCATACGTAACCTTAGTTACACACCTCGTTTTCACTTTTAGATCTCACAGGCGGAACAGATGTACTAGTCGTTTCTGCATACTCATTTTCCCTCTTTAAATCACTTAACTATTTGTTTAACCATCTTTGAAATAATGTTAAATTATTCAAATTTATTTCAAAATGCTATATTATTTATTTAAAAACATTTACTAAGGATTTAGGAAAGAATTGTTAGGTTTTAACCTTTATTTCAAAAGTTATTGAAAAGCTTTGCGAAATGTGTTGCAAATAGTGTTGCAAAAAGTGCTTTAAAAGATATATTCTTCAAAACGACTTTTGTATCATTTATAAAATTAACTTTTAAGTTTAAATCACTTTTAAAACATTTTAAACGAATTTTATAATTTATTACATACTTTAAAATGATTATTATATTAGTTTCCAACTTTGGTCATTTAGTACAAAAACTAGATTTTTCTCGAAAATTGATTTTGCCATATTTCAAAATATACAAGATGAAATCTTGATTTTTCTTATTTCATTTGAAAGATGTGGATGTAAGGATTTGGAATATTCTTACCTCGAAGAATTTCGAACTATATTCCACTTCACATGTTCATTTGAACTTTTGACGCGAAAATACGAACTACTGTTACGTGACGTGTCAAATTTTAGGCGTATTTTGAGATTCATATCCAATTTTTTCCGAGACAGGTTTAAACACTTAGAATTCATTTTTAAAGCATATTAAAACATTTTTCAAAGGTACAAATGATTTCATGTCACATTTCATTTCTTTTGTAAAGTGATTTCCATGTGATTATATGTCGTGCAAATACGTGACTTGTTTCAATATATATATATATATATATATATATATATATATATATATATATATATATTCAATATACAAGTTATAAACATCCAAAATAAGGTTTATAACCATTTTAACATATCCTAACATGTCATATGAACTTGCATATAAATTTAACAACTTTTTCATTGCAATGTCACATTATTGTCATTTAGATACATATTTGCTTACTAACTTTTGCAAATGACTTAAAGGTGGTTGTTTTCTTTTTCAAACACTTATCAAACATCATTATTAACATGAAAACAATGTTTACAACTGCAAAACGTCATATAAACATTTTCTACCTAACAACTTAGAGTTCTCACTTTGTTTGGTTTTGACGAACGAAAAATCGGCTATAGCTTCGCTACTCGTTGTTCTTCGCTCATGAATCTTTACGCACTTGGACTCGAATGGCTCGACTTGGGTTGGAGGAGGTGGATGGTGCCCACGGCCAAGGTGGAGATGGAAGTAGTGCTCGGTTATGGGTAGTGGAGAGGTGGGTCGTGGATAGAGGGGAGGAGGAGGAGGTGTTTGAAGTGATTTAAGTGGAGTTTGAGTGGATATTTCTTCAGTAATTATTCTTGAAATATTTCGAATTATTTTATTAAGAAGAGAAGCCATTAGAGAAGTGGAGAAAAACATGAAAAAGAAAGAAGAAGTTGTAAAAAAAAAGTGAAAAAAATGGATGGTTAGTTATAGAAATTTTTTGCATTAAAATAATATTTTGTAAAAAGACCAAAATACCCTTTTCTTATACTATAAGCAAACTAAAACTTAACTTCACATTTCAAATCATTACCTCATATCATGTTCACTTAAGTTTTAAGTAAAGAAAGTAATAATTATGTTTGTTTGTTTCGGTGTTTACCTTTTGACTTTATAACTCTTTTTTGTCTTTTTATGCTTACTTTTTCTTAATTATATTCTAGAATTTTCTAAGTATTTTAATAAATGTAAACTTGATTAGTAACTTTATTAATACTTATTTTATTTGAATATATGTTCATATATGATAAAATAAAAGTGCATTGACATTGCGACAACTTTAAATTGACAAAACATTGATTTTCGACAAAATGTTTTATAGTCACATTTTGTCGTTTTAGTTAAACTATTTATTTATGTAAACCAAATTTGAAAATAAATTTATAAAATGTTATTTAAAAATATATATGATTATAAATTAATTAAACTAATTTATTTAACCACCGAAACTTACTTTTCTAAAATCAGCATTTTGTCACTTTTATCGATATATGGAAATGTTACTATTTTTGTGTATATTTTTTATTGCCGAATCCTATCTAATATTATTTGAATCATAAAATGTTATTCAAGATCACTTTAAATGTTATATTTTGAAGTGGTTAAATTCTGGGCCGTTACAATTCATGTGCCACGAATCCAAGTGCTAGAGAGGTAAATTGTCATGGAGTAAAAAGAAAATAAAGTAGAATCCCACACGGGTGGAATAACAAATATTATTTTAACATATAATCTTTGCCATGGAAATACTTTAAATACATATATCTTAGTTTAACTTAATAAAAACATGGATAGTTATAAATCTCTATCCTTAAAAATACCGAATACAATAATACATGAGTGTAGTTGAAATGGATAATAATCTTCAAAAGAATCTTCTAACTCCGTGCACCGGGCTGTTCCAAAATGCTTTAAACAAAACCTAACTACTAGGCTACTCGAAAAAAGGGCACCTAGAGTTTAAAGGAAAGAAAATGAACTCTGGGTCAGTCATGGCACTGGTGTGAGAAACTCAAAATACAAGTATTTGAAAAACAAAGGGTATCTCATAACACCACGTGGCACATAAGCATCGAACGAATTTGGCCCTTTGATAACCGAAACTTTTGCTACGCAAAACCTGGTAATATTATTTTTAATAACATTCTATTGAAAACATATTTCAAGTAAATACACATAAACTTAGCCAATATTGTTGCATTATTAAATTTCAGCATACTAGGCTCTACAATCAAGCCCGAAGGCACTTATTTGAGAATTGATTTTCATACAATGACAAGTAAGGAATTATCTTCTGTACATATATCTCTAGAGGGATGTACCGAGATCAACAACTTTTGAAACCCCTACACCAGGCAAGAACGGCCTATACGTAGACCCAACTTGGTTGCGGATAGAACATAATATTACAACATCCTGGTTGTAACCGACCTATCCGAGAGCTCTCTTAGCATACACAACGTACTCTACATATATAGAGTAATCTAGAAAGTGATAACCGTTCCTTAAATGGTTGTGAACTATATAGCCTTAGGGCAATGCCTTGTTTAAGCCATTTTCGGGTGATGAGTTCCGAGGTAACGATTGTCTTTCACATAGCACATTCTACTATGAATGACACATTGCCATTCCATGATCACACAACCGAATTCTACAAAAGCATAGCTCCTGAGAACGTATGTCTAAGGAAAATGTGTTAAGCTAAGAGAAGTTGCCTTCTTTACCACTAAACAATGAAACATTTGTATCAACTAATATGATTAGAAATGTAACATCAAATATTCATCCATACAAGTTGTCCAGGAATATGACAAACCAAATGAACTTTCCTACAACATCCTATTAGGAATCATCCCTAGGATTAGTAGCGAGAACCCTTGCATCGAAGATCAAACGAAGATACTACTATCACATATATAAGATGTGGAAAATTCCTCCCCGAGGGTCAGTGACAAGCAACCTTCATTCCTTTTGTTATCATTCCATGTCTTCACTACAAATACATAAATTGATTCAAAGTGGTTTTTGAATAAGAGTCACTCAGATCTGACCCCGGTTCGTTCAAACCAATGTTCGATAAAAGGATATGAAGTAAATATGTGCTTATCACTTGATCAATTACTTTCTTTTTGTCAAAAATATCTTCAAGAGATATATATCTTTAAAATATTTCTTTCTGGTATATACGAAATCATTTCCCTATACAATCCAAGTTGTATTAAATTAAATTTGAAATTTTGAATTTTTTATACTTGTCTCGTTTCAAACATTTCAACCTTATCTATTCCTCGCCCAGGAAAGAGACCAGGTGTGCCAGGGCAATGCTCCAGAACGTCTCCTTGGTTTAAGCACCATACATCCATATCTCACGAATAGAAAAATCCAGTCTACTCGTTGCTTTTAGAGCCAAGACTAAATCACTTATTTATAACAGCTTTTCTTCTAAATCATTTATTTAAAACTTTTCAAATAAATGATAAAAAATTCAAACCATCATTAAAATACTTAATTATTTATTTGAAAATATTTATATAATATTTGAGAAAGAATACGTAAGTTTAAAGCCATAATTCAAAAGTTAATAAAGTCTTTGCAAAAAGTGCTACGAATGGTGCTTTTAAGGCTTATTTGATCAAAACAACTTTTCGATCATTTAGAAATTGATTTTTATAACTCAATCTCCTCTAAACATTTTAAAAGATTTACAAAATTTATTACATATTTTTAAAGAATTAAAAATATCATTTATAAAGGATTTGTTATTTTGGTTTCCGAACAACTAAAGCGCGACTATTTTGAAAACATGATTTACTCATATTTCAAAATATACTAAACGAAATCTCGATCTTTTTCTTTTTTTAAAAACTATGATTATAAGAGTTTGGAAAATTCTTATTAAAAAGAATGCTAATTTCGAATCCAACGTACAAGTGGATTTTTCTTTCTGCGATGCAAAATTGCGAACCGCTGTTACGCGACGTGCGTATTTTAGACTCAATTTTCATAACTTGTCAAAACTTCTTCAAATTGGATTTTGGTGTTTACAAAACATTTATAAACTATTTGAACCATTTTGAAGAGGTTTAACAATCTCATGTACAACATTTCATTTATTAAAGGAAAGTGATTTCCTTTGTAATATTCGATGTGTATTGAATGTGAATCATTTCAAGATCAAAATAAACATATAATCAACATACAAACTTGATGATCAAAGCATAATAGACGTCCATAGCAATCATATCACATAATCATATTATATATATATATATATATAAATAGAGTTTCTCACTTTTATTGGATATTAAACTAGGAAAATTGGATATTAAACTTTGAAAAACAGACTATACTTTCGCTACGATCAAATTAAAGCGTATGGAATTGAACCTTGGACCTTGAGAAGGGCATAGCCTTGCCCTCCAACACTACCAAGTTCATGTCCATCCATCACCACTACCATGTATGTTTATGACCATGACCTTTCCCTCATACATGCTCACGGTCTTGCTCACCAACACCGCCTAGTTTATGTCCATCCATCACCACTACCTTACATGTTCACGGCCTGGAGCCTCCTCCACTTTTCTCTCGGCCTGCACCTCCTTTGCACACGCCATAATCACTTCCTCATCATTTTCTCTCAGCCATAGGCCATTTCTCTCATGGATGCTCAAAGAAAGAAGTAGGGAAGAAAAGAAAGAAGTGTGTGTATGGAAATGTGAAGTTTAAGGGACTGTTTCAAGGAAAACAAATGGAAAAATATCTTCCATCTTTTTACCACCCTCCCATCACCCATGTGCTCCACCTCCTCCATCATCTTTCACGTCAAAGCCACCCCGTATGTAACGAACCAGGCTTTTTGATGCTAGAAAATTGACACTAATACGACCACTGTATCACATGCCGAACATTCAAGTGTCGGAAGTACCAATCTGTTAAGGTGGACGAAGAAGGTAGAAGATATAAGAAAACCAAACAACATAGAATCTCACAATGTAGCGAATAATATATAATACAATAATGATCTTTACAAAAAAGAAACATCTTCATTCATATATACAATATCAGAGTACACTAGACTTATCCTAAATTTGGACAGTTATAACACCTGTCCTTACAACAACAGACAAGCTACACATAACACATACACAACGGAAGATATCCAAAATACGAGGGTACGTCCCGGGCCTCTAACATGACTCCATAGCTCCAAAGCATCTTAAGATAACCTGGCAAACATGCTCCGTCTGACTTGAGCATTATAAGGAAATAACTCCACAGATAGTATGTAATACCAACGTGAGTAAACCCAAGTCACAAAAAAAACTCTACTAATTTATTAACTTGAAAAATCCTTTGAAATCAAAGTTATATCGTAATGCCTTCCTGCATATAAACATGGATGGGTGTTTGCTATACAATAACCAAAACAATTATGTAGAAAATCCAGTGGTATTATAATAATGTCTAAGGGTTCGAAGTAAAATATTAAAATAGAAGCAACGCTTGCATCTCAAGTTCCAACATGTATTGTATAAAACTAATACGGTAAAGCTTGTATTGGAGAATGGATTCCATAATATGACAAGTTAAGAGACTACCTTTCGAAGGTACATCTCTAGATAAATGCACCGGGATCTGAAAGAACATCCTATATACCTACCACACAGGACTGGCCTACCACTTGACTGGTAGCACCGAATACGATTATACCTACATTAACGAGCCTTAAAACTTACAAATGAGAGATAATAACCGATTTAGATTTGGAATGACCATACCCTAGTTGGGAGCTATTCGCTTGGCCCTACTACATGCCTGATTTTTGTCATCCCCGATTGATGAGGCTTAAGGCTATGATTTTCCTTTCTGAATAGCAATCCATCTTGGAATGCTAACACTACCCTCCAAGCATCAATGCAATGACAACATTCATCCATATATGTTAGTTTTGGGTCTGAATGAAACTAAAGGCACTAACTCTACTACATCCGTTTTGGAATCATCCTAAGGATTAGTAGCAGTAGCCCTTGCATTTCAAAGAGAACCATCTTCAATCATTATCAAGATGTCTCCCACTCAAACATCCATGTTGGTATGGAGTGGTTTTCTGATATATAAAGTCGATCCTGGTCTATCCATAGTGTAACAACCTGATATTTTCAACCACTCGCATCCGCTTATGTCGGACTTGAATTGCACAAAATACCGCATTGTAAATAAAATTTGGCAATCACATATACAGTAAATAAATAATCACATAATCACAGACACAGAGTAAATAATAATGCAGCGGAAGTAAAAGATATAGTAGTTCATGAGGCTACTATATATATAAGATACATCAGAGTTAAACAAGATAAAACAGAAGAGTAACAAGATACATCAGGTACAAATCAGAATACATCACCGGAATCACTGGATACTGAAAGCAAAATAGATGGCTGGATCTTCAAGAAAAGCTCCAACTCCGAAGGTTAGTCTTGAATGTTGAATCACTCAGTCTGACCCAAGCGTAAAGCAAAACACAAAACACTCGAGTCAGCACATACATACTTATGAACTGCAAATCAACTCCGGTGAATAGTAACAAAATGCATCAATAACTTAAAGGATGTTTGGTATCGCCCATCCTTTAGGATCCATTAAACTATTTACTTTGTAGTAATATTCACTATTATAATAATGTCTACAGTAAAATAAACTTACTTTTAAATAGCGTTAAGGTTTTACATTTTCCACCTTAACACGTAATAGTCCCAGTAGTCCATCCAGTATCATAATACCTCCTGATCGGGAGGTTATTAGAGGATACTCCACGGGCTACGGGAGAAAACCAAACTCGTACAAGGCACGCTAGGGTAGGTGACATGACACACAAGGCAATGCCAGGGTCGATGTACTAATTATGCACAAGGGCCGGTGGTAAAGCGTAGCATCTACTACCGCCCACGTCGAGCCACACCCCAATCAAAAATCAAAAGTGGCCACCGAACCAATCCAAAAGTCAGAGTATAATATCGAAGGGATGTGTCCGATAAGAGGGGCTACCTCCTTAGCCCAAGATCGCTCCTGTTTTAGCCACAGTATGCCAACTCACGGGAGTTGGGTCCACGTGTATACCTCAAAGAACGTCGCCACCATCCTACTTCATTCTGGAATCTCCACCGCGTACATGGTTGTTAAAGTGGTTTTCGGAGTTGGCAGAGAGTAGGACAACTTCCGATCCCGGTCTCTTTAACAACCAATCGTTATTATAACGTCGTGGTCATTTCAAAATAGTTCATACTTCAAAACCAAATCATTACATTTCCAAACTATATTCCTTTTAAAATAGTTCAAGCTTCAAAACCAAAACCTTTTTTATTTCAAAATATATTTAAATCAAAATAGTTTATACTTCGAAACCAAACCTATTTCAAAATCATTTCCTTTCAAATCCTTTATCAATTCATTATCATTCTTTAATTCAAATATTCAAATTAAATATCAAATTAAAGTCAAATATGTCATTCGTTTATTATTCCAAATATCGTTACAAAACATATTTCAAAATTCCATTCAAAAATTCATTTATCTCATTTCATTTCATTCCATTTAACACATTACAAAGTAACCATTATTTAAATTCAAATTCAATTTAAATTCCTTAAAAATTCAAATTTAAATATTAAAATATATTCAAACTCCTTAAATTTCACAATTTATCAATTCCAAAAGTTAAATCGTTATCACTTTAAAATATAACTCAAACAGTGTTAAAATCTATAATATTTTAAAACATTGTCAAATTTTAGCAACGACAGTATTTCTAAAGTGCTAGAGTAGGTATTTAATTTCCAAAATAGTTCAGTTCAGAAACCACAACATTTATAAATGCTGTAATGGATATTTAGTTATTTTAGAACTTAGTTAAAATTCAGAAGTGATAGCACTTAACAAATGCCATCGTAAAACCACAGCATTTTTGGAAATGCTATCAATAAAATTCCAAATTTTATTATAACTTCTCAAAAACAATAAAACTTCAATTTTAGCAAATTTTAACTTATAGATCGTATTTTTAGGCTTCGAAACATCACATTTAAATTAATTTAACATATGATTTATCACAATAAAATTTTATAATTAAATATCCAATTTAAAACTCAATTCATTTGTTAAGTCAAAATTTCACTGTTTTCTTAACTTATTAATTTAAACAAAACTTTAACATTTTACTTCAAATATCTTTTCAAAACTTTAAATTTAATTTCCATTATTTACTTATATTTTAAAAATAAAATCTAAAGTCAAAAATCACATTCACTTCAAATTTACATACTTAAATTTAATTCAAATATTTAACTTTCTTAAAATATAAGAAAAATATTTAAATCATAATTTCATACTTTAAAATACATATTTATATAAAAAATTTAAAATATACCATGGGATCTATATATTATTTTCTATCCAAGGTCAAGTGATATAGATATGTATCATTTCAATCCGCAATTTAAAAAGAATAACCCGGGTTCTATCATTTCAAACCCGCAATCCCAAGTCAAATAAAATACAATAAAAATCACTTGAGCCTATCATTTCAACTCATAATGATTTTTTTACCTATTTTAATGTTCGTTCGGGTATGTATCATTTCAACCCATAGTGATTTTATTCTAATAGGGAACTTGCAGTGTGAACATATGCATAAACAATATAAACAATTATACTAACATGTCAATGTCACAATAAATTGTCATATATCATATGTCAGGTGATAATTAACAAAGTTAACATGGTAATAAAATGTAATACATATCATATAATCACCATTAACTTGCATAAACATTTTATTTACTAATCACTTTTCATCCATTTACCATTTCATAAGTAATAATGTCAGAGTGAGAAGGACTCACCTTTATCAAAGCTAGAGACCCAAAACAACAAACAAGAACGATTCCAAAAGCACGACAAGCACGATTAGATTTGAATGGATGGAGAGCCTTGATATTGATCTTGTATACAACAATTAAAACAAAGTAATATAAACATATATATACAATACAAAGATAAATTGAAACAAAATGGAAATTAGAATAAACAAAGAACAAGATGGCTTAACCATGCTTTAACACAAGAGTGCTTGACAATAACTCAACATGGCTCGGTTATGCTCATCATTTTTGCTCGGCCATGGTAGTTCTGGGGCTCAGCCATGATCAGGTCTAGACCTCAAATGCTCGGCCAATGGTTAGCAAAAAAGAAGGCACAACAATGGGATGTGAAGTGGTAGGAGTTACAAGTGGAGGAATGCAAAAGGTCAAGGCTAAAAGGTGGATTTTGGTGCGCCCTAGGCTCGGCCTATTGTCATGTTTGGCTCAGCCATGGCTCATTTCAGGTCAGGTCCGATGTGGTGTGACGATCAGAGGTTATGGCATGTGCTGGTGGTGGAGCTAGGGGTGGTGGAATTTTGGTCGGCTATGCATTGTTTTATGGAATATTTTGCAAAGTTTTATTGTGCTTGCTCATGCTATTGTCACAGCCAGATCTGATCTGAGAAGTGGGTGTTTGGAAGTGGATGATGAGGATGAGGAGATGGTGGTGGTCGGATAAGATGATGGTGGTTGAGGCCGAGCAAGACTAGAGAAAGTAAGGCAAAACAATGAAAATGAAGAAGAAAAGTATGAGAAGAAGAAGCCGTTACTTAAAAAAAATTCTCAAATGAAAATGCCGTGAGAAATGAGAAATGAGAAGGAAATTTCACGTGAAAAACAATAGGAATGCATGGATAGCAAAAGAAAATGAAAGGACAAAGCAAATGAAAAGATAAGAAAAGGAAAGGTCACAAGTTGAAAAGCACAAAAGTCTTTTCGAATTTCCAATTTTTAATAATTCACTTTAAACAAATAAAAAAATCAAGTAAATAAAATAAAATCTGAACAAAATAAAGTCGAAATGAAAATAAAATAATGTCTTAGGAAAAACAGAAAATAAATAAGAAAATAGTTTATTTAATTGAAACTAGAATTTAAAATTGTAAACAAAATACAACTAACATCGGAAAATTTCAACTACACTTTTAAAATGTTTTAAAATAAAATATATATACATAACATGTCATGATATACATGTAAACATAAATTAGAACATGAAATGACAAACAAAAATATTATTTATATAAATTAAAATAAATAATTTTGTTAAATAAAACAATTTACATACAATAGTTTAAAAAGCAATTTCACAATTTTAATCCGATTTCAAGGAAATAAAAAGCGGTATACTTAAAATTTTATTTATTTTCATAATAAAATATAAAATTCAAAATTTTTAATTTTTAAATTTAAAAGTCAAAGTTTGACCATATTGACAAAAATTCACATTTATGGAAAATATTCTATTTATTCATGTTTGAAATTCTAATTCACATAAAAATCAAAATTTATATTTAAAATAAAAAAATTTATTCAATTTTAATAAATAAAATAAAGTTTTTAAATTAGGAAATTCAATTATAATAATTACAAAATACAAGGTTGTTACACATACCAACAACGGATAATTTCTGGTTGACTCTTTCCCGATTCTTTTGGAAGTAACTATTCGAGACCTTATCGGTGAACTCGAATTTACATTCATACTTCCTAAGTCAAATTGGGCTAAACTTGATAGTCTATTATTTAACTATAAATAAATAAACATCCAATCATGGTCAAATTCCAAATGGAATCCACTAAGCCTTTATTAATACTCTTTAATTAAAAAGGTACTTTATAAAACTTGATTAAAAGATCTTTCCGAAACACTATTTATAAACCCATAACGTTCCCTTTAAACTTGGAAACAATACACATTATTTACAAAAACATTTTGGAAATTCCCTCTTCAAAATTCCATATTAAATAGCCAACAATTCCCTTTTAAAACTTCACCTACAATTAAATCCATTTACTTCACATTCCAAACCTCTTTATAAATTTCCAAATTAGGTTTAAACTTCCTTTGAAATCTCTAAAGTGATTTGTAAATCTCTTTCTAATTTAAAACTCCTTATAAAACTTCTTTATAAAACCTTTATAAAATTTCTTTTATGAAATATCATTTACAAATTATCTTTTGTAAAACAATTTAAGTAAACCTTCAGTAGAATCCCTATATAAACAAGTTATTACTAATAAATGACTTTACAACATAATAGCACACTTTGAAATCAATTTTAAACTTTGAACTCTTAAATTTATCTAAGAATTGAAGTTAATCCAAAAATACGATTTATAAATTCAAAAGCATAATTCATAAATTCAAAAAAGAGGCTTAGGAATTCCAATAGCAATAATTTAAGTTACCATTCACTTTCAATTCTAATTCACTTAATAGTTACTAACATAAGCAACAAGTTTGTAAATACAACAAATCAGGGAATAATATGTCAATATAAAGTAACTATCATATACATGTTCAAATAACATAATAGCAAGAGGGCGATTTTCCTCCTAAACAGATCTCTAAACAATACAATCAATTAATAGCAGGATGGGGATTTATTCTGCTAATACATATCCAAACAACCCAACAATCTACATTATAACTCATCATAGTTGTATGGTTTCTTAATGGTATCAACACTTCAATCACTTGTATTCAAAACTATGTTAAAAATGAAGTACCTTTGAATAATTTTACTTTTGAAAAACAAAGAATTTAAAACTTTAAAACCCCTTGTAAAATAATTAATTATAAGTTAAACCATATTTAAATCATAATTAATTTTAATTGAATCTTAACTTAATTTAATTAAATTGTTAAACAATAATTAACTATTAACTAAACCCAAATTCAATCATTTATTAATTATTAAATAATTAACTAAACCTTCATTAATAATTAAATATTAATTAATCTCAATCAATTAATTACGTAATTTTTAATCAAACATAAATAATAAATTAAACCTTTTATAAATAACTTATTATAAAATAAAACCTTTAATAATTTATAATTAAAAATAATTAAGACCTGATTAATAACTAATAATTAACCATATACTTAATCAATTATAAATTAAATATAAGTCATTAACTTAACTCATAATTGATTTCAAAATTAATTAACTTAATTAATAATTAATTAAAATAAATCTTAAGTTTAAAAAGATAATTAATAATTAATCGTCACTTAATTATAATTATTAAACCATGATTAATCCTTCATTAATTTTTAATTATTAAAAAATTAATTAATTAAAAATTAGTTAATTTTTCAAAATATCATTATTTAGTTTACAAAACATTTACAACACAATTTGGAGCATAAAAACTAAACTTTGCAAAATCCAATTTTTTCAAACGAACTGCATCCATAGCGACTATCGCTGTGGATACCTGTAATTTTCAACTTATCTTTGACTCTCTTTTGAAACTTAACACCTAAAGGTTTATTAACTCTTTAAAACATAAGTCTCAAATTAAAACAAAATTAACAAAGTTGAAATCAACACTAACATTAAACTTGAAATTCCTTCAGTAAACCAACTGGAAAACCCCATTTGATTTTCTTAAATCTTTCACGCATAAAACTTACTGACTTGCATGAACGTTCAACCATATACCACAACATATCATCATCAAAATACCACAAGATCATCACTTGATTTCCAAACTCATCGATTTAACTAACAATTCAAAGTTAAATGCTAACCACAAAGTCGCACATACATATATATCCAAACCATACGAAATCAAACCAACTAAACATATACATATAAAAAAATAGAAAAATATATATTTAAAGATAAAATATTTTCATAAATTTAGAAGTTTACTCGCCTTAAAGCTCGACAAAATTCCACTCGAACCCTAGAAACTGAGCTCGAAAATAGGTCACTTTTCCATGGATTTTTAGACCCCTTACTCTCAGATGTTTAAAAAGTGATCAAAAGTAAAGTTTTATATTATTATTTTTTCTATCATTTAAAAAAATAATTACTCAAACATATTAAATTTTGAGGGAGCTATGACCAAAACAGCGAAGGGGTGTTATCGGACATCAAAATCTAGGATCAAAAACACTCTTGCAAAAAATAAAATTTTGGATTATCTAAGCTCGAAATCAGAAAACATAGTCAAAAAAATTTGTAGCCATTAGAAATATACATGGTTTGAATAAAAGAAAATCTTAATTTGGTAGAGTATGTAATAAGTTATGGCCAAATGCAATTGGGGTAAAAATAAAGGAATTTGAATAGAAAAGAAGAAGTTTGTAGCTAGGTTTAAAAAGTTTTAAAAAGTTTAAAGCTTGAAAATATAAATCGTTAAAATGTAAAAGGAAGCCATTACACAGTTTTGAAACTTTAGGAAGAAGGTAAGAAGGTGAAAAAAGGAGAAAACATATTGCTATTTATAAGCAAAATATCTCACATCACATCAACTTATTTATATATATATCTAATTATTTATAATAATCTTGTCTAGTCACATCACACATTTTATAAATATATACTATTATGTGTTGTCACATCACTCTCTTTATAAATATATAATAATTACAGAAAATTATTGTCAAGGACAAAATTTCACAGCTTTTTAGCCTCAAGGACAGACCTTCAATATTTTATCCTGAAGGACAACTTTCTGTAGGTATCAGTTTTTAGTTATTGATAGCAGTTTTTAGATATCAGTTTGTAGTTATCGGTAGCAGTTTTTAGGTATCAGTTTTAGCTTGGTAGCAGTTTTGCTGTCCTTATGAATAATTTTGGAAAATGTTTGTCCTTATGAATAATTTTTTGAAAAATGTTTGTCCCTGTGATAAAAATATTGAGGTCGTGTCCTTGAGGCAAAAAAAATACAAATTTTTGTCCTTTAAAATAATTCTCCCTAATAATTATGTGTTGTCACATCAGTCTCTTTATAAATATATATATATATATATATAATTATTATGTATTGTCACATCAGTCTCTTTATAAATATATATTTGATTATTATGTGTTGTCAGATCACTTGTTAAATTGAAATTAATAATAAGATAATGTTGTTAAGTATTTTATTATCTAGTTAATTAACTCTTATATATATATATATGTGTGTGTGTGTGTGTGTGTAGTGCACAAAGACGAACAACGTTTCCGACAACTTTCCGATGTCGAAAAGTCAAAATTCCGAAAAACGTTTTTTGGTCCCATTTTCTATTTTTCAACGAACTATTTATTTGGTAACCAAATTTTGGAAACTACTATACCATTATTATTAGTTTATGAAAAATGAGTTTATTTATCTATAAAAATTCATTTATTAACTATATAAAATATAACATTGCCTAGTTTAAGTGACCAAAACCCTGGGTCGTTACATTCTACCCCCTTAAAAGTATTTCATCCCCGTATTACACCTCAAGAACATCCTAGCAGTATCCATAATAAACATGATGTTCACAGATCATTCATAACAAAATCTGATTCAGTCGCCACTCTAATACATAACTTCATCTCCGAAATAGTATCGCTTACTCGATTCTCTAGTGCGGACTCTGATCAGGTTTCTTGATTTGGAACATTTGTTCTCCTTACATAGTCAGATACTATGGTAGAAAACATTGGTCCCTATCAGAGATCCTCACCAAATGCCCACCTTCATAAATCGAGTAATGGATCCTTATTTAGAAGGGTGTAAATCACCTCAAAGTCATATACTCGAATCTTAGATGAAAATTACATGAGAAAGAGAAATGATCAATGCCCATCCTACGCACTCATTTAATTGGTTCTCCCTAATACCAATTATATTTCCACAAAAGTTATTTATAAAAAATTTCATAACACTAATTTATGTTCAGCTTATACAATTCTTCACTGCATCATAAGAGTATATACTCTTATTAGATTCTACTATTCCATTTTGCATTTATTTTCTTAATAAAACTGAAGATCCAAATACCAAGCTTTCATTTCAAAATCTTTTTGAAATGAAACTCTATATTTCAGTTATAGAAAATATATATCTATAGCCCGAGTAACTCCAAAATGATACTAAGGGACTGGTACTACCAAATAGTGTCATACATTTCCTTACCAAGAAGGTAATACTTAAGAGAAGTGTTTACCATTTGAACATATTTCTTTTCCAAATTTAAGTTATTTTCAATCCACTCGAACTAATTAACTTAAAAATATTCTATTTATTCTGAAATCCCATTTTTGAAACAATGCTTCACATTTTTCAACAAAACATTTATCACCAACTTGCTTTGGGTTCGTTTGGGTGAACTTGTTTTGATTGTATAATGACAAAGAGGATAATTTACTAAGTACCTCATAATGTTCGCCTAGGTAAACATCCGATTCTTATCATTACAAAATAATCAAGGCTTGTTTCCCATACCAATCCAAAGAAAACACTCCTTAACATTTTCATCCCAAAATTTCATACTTGAACCAATTTTTTTTCAAAATACTATTATTATTTTCCCAAAAATCCTGAAATTCATTTTTCCAAAAGCATCGGGATTTAGGTTTTCAAGTTTTCAACCTAAATTCTTCCAACTTAAATGATACATTTTTATAAACCCATTTTATAAATCACTTATATTGAACTATTTTAAAAATCTATCTCAAAATATTATAACTTTTAGATCAAATTCTACCTCAACATTAACATCGAACACCCTATAGTCAAATTGTGAAACTGAATTCATAAGATGTTCGTTTCCAACTTTTTTACCTATTCCTATTTACCTAACCCATATCTTAAAATGGAAGCTGTAATGACCTGCCATTTCAAACCATTCAAATCAACCATCATCTATACATGTCAGACGTGAATTTCTCAAAAAAACAGATTGTTAATTTATATTTGGCAGAGTTAGCATATACAGTAAATAAATCAATTACAGAATCACAAACACAGAGAAATATAACTATAAGCAGCGGAATAGATAAATAATAGTCCATGAAGTTACTATAGAACATCAGGGTCTAAAGAAAAATGCAACAGAAATCCAAATACAAAGGGATCTTTAATACATAAGCAAATGACAATTCCAAACATAAATAACTAGAAATAACCGGAACAACTGAAAGCTGAATAGATAAAAAATAGATCTCCAAGCCAAGCTCCAAAGGTGAGTCTCAAATACTGTGACACTAAGTCTGACCCAAGCATAAAGAAAAATACAAAACGCTCGAGTTAGGATTAACATTCTTATGCAAGTAAATCAACTCAAGTGGAACGTCCAAATGAAATGCAAGTAACTTAAAGGATGTTGGGATTCTCATCCTTTAAGGATCCATGAAACTATCTGCATACATAGTGCAATACGCTACATAGATAATGTTTATCAGTAAAGTAAACTACTAAAATAGTTTTAAGGCGTTACCCATATTCTCCTTAACACATTTTTATATAAATGTCGCGGTCTATAAAATACCGTAGTTTCTCCATAAACTGGAGGGCTATCAGAGGGGACTTCATAGTGTACGACACAAACCAAACTTGTAATGGATGCGATAAGGCATATGACAAGGCACACGAGGCAATGCCAGGGTAGGATTCTACCGTTTGCACTCCCAGACCGGTAGTCACACATAGCAGCTACTACCACCCACCTCGAAATACACTCCCATAATCAAATCAAGGAGTGGCAACCAAATCAATCACAAAGTAATGAATATGGTATCGAAGAAGTGTGTCTGATCAGAGGAGCGACCTCACTTGGACCGTTATAGCTCCGGTTTTAGTCATATGAAGCTGACTCGAGATAGTCAGGGCTACATTCATACCTCATACAGACGTTCGCCAAACCATCCTACTCCATTCTAGATTCTCCACCACGTACACAGTTGTTAAAGTGGTTTCGGTATTGGTAGAGAGTATAATAATATCCGATCCCGACCTCGTTAACAATCAAACGATAATTTCACACCATGGTCATTTCATAAAATCAATTTATAAACCGTTCATACTTCGTGTCAAAATATCATATTCATTTCATAATCATATCACTTATGAAATCCTATTCAATTTCGAAATCATATCACTTTCGAAATCATTATTCACTTTAAGTCATATCATTCTAACTTAAACAGTTTCAAATATTGGAAGTTGTTTATGTACTGGAATGGTTATACATTAAAATAGTTTATATTTAAAAATAGGTTATGGATTAAAATAGTTTATATATTAATATAGTTTATATATTAATATATATATATATATAATTGTTAATAAATTTAAAATAATATATATTAAAATAGTTATATATTTAAAAGAGTTCATATCGAAAATAGTTTCAAATTAGAATTGTTTCTTCCAATTTCATAAATTAATTCAAATCAACTTTAGTTCCAAGAATTCAATTTAAATCAATCTCATCTCAACAATTTAAAAGGTTGAAGGTTAATTTCAAATTCTCATTAAGACTACTTTTAATATATCGATTTCAAATCCAAGTTTGAATAACAAATTTAAACCACTTCCAATTCAATAGGTTTCAAAGCTTAAATATTCAAACAATTTACAATAGCTTAATTTTACAAATTTCATTTATTTTTCAAAATTCAACTTTAATTTTATTTAAATTTGAAATATTCACTTAATCATTTTTAATAACATTTAAATAAAATCTCAAATTACAAAATTTAAATCAAAATTAAGTATTCAAATTCAAATTTTATTAAATTTGAAATATGCATTTAATCACTTTAAATTAAAATCTCAAGTTATCAAAGTATAATATCATATCTTTAAATTTCAAAATCAATAAGTTCAAATCAATTCTTCTTTAAATTCAACTCTTAAACAAATTAAATTACGAGTCCACTTTAACTTATCTTTCTAACCTTTATTTATTTAAGTTATTACAAAAATCTATTTTAAAAATAATAATATAAATTCAAATAAATACATAAACATATAATATACATATAAGAATTATTTCAAAAATCTATTTTAAACATAAATTCAAATAAATATGTAAATATTATATATATATATAAGTGAAATTAAATTCTTATTAAATTGTATTATATTAATTATTATTAAATCTAATTAAACCTTATTTTATATATTTTAAAATAATAAAGTTATAAGTAAAATTTTATAATATACATTTTAAAACTTTACGTATGATTTTAAAATTTCCTACGTATATAATTTAAAAAAAAAATCTAAATTTTTACACATATATTAAAATTTAAAATAAAATAATTATATTATATTTAAGAATCAAAAACACATATATTCTCCTTTTCCAAAAATTTGAAAATCTTTTAAAAATAGACCAACGGTGTTTGTTTATATATTTTCTATCCTATGGTCAAGTGGTACAGATATTTATCATTTCAATCCGCAATAATTTAATATTTACGGATATATATCATTTCAACCCGTAATCCCAAGATATCAAAAATCAATAAACCACTTGGATTTATCATTTCAACCCATAACGAATTTTCCTAATTTATAACATTGTTCGGGTATATATCATTTCAACCCATATGGATTTTCCTATCTAACAAGGAACTTGCAATATAAGAACAATAGAAATATATAATAGCATAGCATAAAATTTCAAGCATATATTTTAATTAACAATTTAAATATAATATATATAGCAGGTTATGCTGTCATATGTCAATTAATATAGGTATACAATTGCAGATAATAACACCTCATACTTTAACAATTAAATTTCTAGCCAATTCAAATTTTAACAACATATTTCAATCATCATTTCATGCGAATTAAATTTACTAAAAATAAGAATGTCAACCGCGAGTGATCACTCAACTTCATGGCTAGAGAAACAACTAGAATGTAGAAAGAGACATGAACATGCACACGGATACGGACAATAACATACGGCTATGGACACGCACGAACCCAAACAGACACTCAGAAGCTGCTGTGACTAGTTCCGGACAGCAACACGAAGCAACTTGAATTCGATGAATACACACACACACAAAAATCACACATATAAATAAATATATCACTCTCTTTTTTTTAAGAGAAGGCTAAGGGGAAACGATTGCTGTTAGGGGAGGGTTGCGACCATGGGGTTTGTTGGCAGGGGATGGCGGACAAGACAGCTATGTCATTCATGAAAGAAATGGCTGGGGGCCGTGAAAAGCCGGGTTAGAGTAAGGTTTTGGTTGGTGGCAGGCTCGGGTTGAAGCCGTTTGACTGGTGGTGCTCGGATGATGAGGATGAGTTGTTTGTGGATTAGGGGTGGTTGTTGTGTGGGCTGCTGCTGATTGTGCGGTGGTCAAGGTCTAGAAATGATAGAGGATGTGCTCGGCATTAGGTGAGAGTGGCAGAAGGCCGTGTGTAGTCTACGGCCAGGGGTGGTGTTGAGGCATGTGAAGTGGTCGGAGCTGAGGTCGGAGGGAAAAGGGCTAGGGTGTACGGTTTGGTCGAGTGGTTGGAGGGTCAGAGAGGGTGGAGTGTGATGGAATGGCGAACTGCTGTTGTGCTGCAATGGGAAGCAAGGCAAATATATACCAACTTTCCTTTTTACATAGCAGCCTAGGGGTTCGGCCAAAGGAGGACTTGCTGGCAAATGAGTTTTTGCATGCGACAAGTGGTGTTGGGCGTGGCTTGGACGTGGAGAAGGAAGGCGATGCTGGTGTGGTGATGTTTAGCAGCGGCAGGAAGATAAAGAGAGATCCAACAATTTCCATAAAGCTTACATATGAATGCACTATTATACGAACAGGTTTATATTATATATTTTTTCTATGGAATGAAAAAAGGAAGGGAAGAGAAATGTTAATATTTGAAACCGAAAAAATATTTGAAACCATAGGAATAGTAGAAGTAAATGTTAAATTCTAGGAATATTAATGGTTAGTGGTCATTGGTTTCCTCGGCTGGACAATTGAATGGACATAGGAAACTAAAAGGCTCAAATACGGAACAAATACGGCTAATCGTTTTGCCAATTTCGCTACGTACCGAACATCGAAATCAACAAGTGGATATACTGCAGAGATAGAACAACGAGACGAACAGAATGGTACACATATATCATCGATACGATCAACCTATCAATACTTGATATTCGCTGTCGAAAATTCTACTAAAACGCCGAAAATAATATAAACGAAGCTATAGCAGTCCAAAATTGGGGAAACGAATTATGACGTCTCAATCAAAAATGATTTACATTTTTATCATATAAAAGTATTCCAATTTCAAAAATATTATATTTCCATCAAATTTTAACTAATTTAAAATTGAAATTGAAATTTCACGACTGAATAAACTTCTATATTTTCCAACGAAAATCCGTCACTTGCTACACTTAAATAGATGCATACCAAATATCAAATTTTCATTGTGAAATTTTAATTGTTCAATTTGAAGAAAATTTTGGTTAACTATGTTATTTAAATCTTTAAAATCTACGGGTCATTACAGAAACACATAAACAATAGTCAATGTTGAGCTAAACGAGCATGATTAATCAAACCCTAAATGATAACAATAACATATTATTATCTTCTAACACCCAACCAACTATGCTACACTATTTGTGAAAATCATTCCTTCTTATATATAAAATACATTCTAGATAAATTTATTTCATTTATCTAATTTCAAAATAATACCATGTCGATTAAACTTGCTTAAGTGTTTAGAAAATCCCTATCGAAAACGTTGGTCGAACGCATCAACCTGAATTCTTAAGCCACTCAAAAGATCAAATAATATATTATAAAACATTTTTATATAACTAACAAATACAAACTCTCATATATGTACACTCAAAATCATTCTAGGGTGTCATTTACCATATCTCTAATGAGTTAACCCTACCAAAGCCAATTTCACATTTACCTTCATCTTCGATACCAATTGTAACGAACCGGGCTTTTCGACCCTCCAAAATTGACACTAATACGTCAACGGTATCACATGTCAAACATTCAAGTGCTAAAAATACCGATTTGTTAGAGTGAAATAAGAAGATAGAAAATAGAAGAAGACTAAACAACACAAAATCTCACAACGCAGCGAATATAATACAACAATGATCTTTACAAGAAAGAAATATCTTTATTTATGTATACAATATCAGAGTACACTAGACTTATCCTAAATTTGGATGGTTATAAAACCCGTCCTTACAATAATAGACAAGCTACACATACACAACGTAAGATATCCAAAATATAAAAGTAAGTCTTAGGCCTTTGTGACGACCCGGAAATTTGGAACATTTGAAAATGAAATATTTAATTAATTTTAAATATTGGAAGTTATTTTTAACTTTAATTTCAAAAATATCTGGTTATTTGGCAATAAAAATTCTAAATTTAATTATTGAAACTTGGGTAAAATATTAAATCCTGAGTTTTGGGCTTGTTAAAAATATTTTAAAGGCTTGAAAATTTATATTGATAAGTTAATGGAAGCTTTAGAATTGGATTTGAAAGTGTTCTGTTCGGTTTTGAATTTTATCGTTTAAATCGATATTTAAAAAAATAGCCTTCCGAGGCACACTCTCGGAATTTGACGAAACCAGTTCCATTGGATCTGTAATATTGTATTATTATCGGATTTCAATTTTTGTAGTGTCAGGAGTGATCGTTTGGTCGTACGATAAGCAAACGCGCTGAAAATTATATCGAAATTCAATATAATAACTGGTTTAAAAAGCTATCTTCTCCATACGATCGAATTTGGATTCGGAACCTTTTCCATTGCATTCGGAATAGGCGTATAACATTATAAACGCCTGGCGGCACGCTTCGATTGGAAGCCAGATTTTTGACTTGCGTTTAACGAAGCGATTTGAATTTAAATTTTAGTATAATATAATATATATGCATTTAATACAAATGGTTTTCACAGAACATATCTTACACGTGCTCCCCTAGTTTAAACACTTTTCATGTTTTTCGACACGCGTTAAAAAAAGAATTTTATCTCGTTCAAATAAAAAAATTACGAACAAAAAAAAACAAAGACGTTCGGCTTCATTTCAAATCTGATAATAGTGAACTCAAATAAAATAAAAATAATGGTTGCGCTCTTCATTTTAGAATTAAAATCAAAACCCTCTTCTTTTCTCATCTAAACAGTTTCGATTCAAAATAAACGTCGTCCAAAGCGATCGAACCAATTCCTCGTTTTCAAAAATGGTGGCAAAACGAACGAACTTTCGTACAAATCGATCAAGGAAATCTCGATATAAATTAGAGATGGGGGTAGTGCGATGTCACGATTGACAAGTAGGTCTATGCCAAGGGGCGCACGTACGAGATTGTGACAGACGGCCTCGCGTGTGACAAGGGATTAGGGTTAGCAAGCTTATGGGTGGCGAGTCTTGGTGGAAGCGATTGATGGTTGCGTGCGTGGTCAGAGTAAGAGGGAGTGTAGTCGTGATAGCAGCATGCACGAATCAGGGTACAAGCTCGAGTGGCATGTAGGGTTAAGGCTCTCATAGGCGACAGCTATGGCAGTAGTTTGACTTTGGCATAAAGAAGCGGAGTTGTCGTGAAGCTCGAGCCTGGGAGTAAGGTAATTCCTATTTTGGAATTTAAAAGGGAATAAAATTAATTTATATACAAAGATGAAAAAAAATATGAATGTATATTTTGGTCAGGAGAATATATATAGCAATATTGATTTCACTGTAAATTTTAGAATTTCTGTTTTGTTTTAAATATAATAAATGGATATGTGGTAAAAAAATATACAAATTTCAGGTTTAGTTTTAGATATTTAAAGTAATGAATTCTGGTGAATGATTAGTTTAATTAACTTGTTTAATTATTTTTGAAAGAAATTTAGTTTTAAATTTAATTTCTAGTTAAATAAATCTATTAAAGGAGAAATTGGTTCAAATAAAACAATCAGTTAATTAAACTATTAAACGGTAATTGATTATTCAATTTGTTTGAATATTAATAAAATCGTATAATTGTTTATACAAGGTTTAAGAATCGTGGAATCAAGCTGGAATGAAAATGGGCGGCATGCATAGTGAAAGGTGAGATCTTCTCACTTAAATTATAATAATTGAAAATTTCAGTTATTGATTGATTGTTGGATTATGATAATGTGTGTGTATATATATGGAGTTATTGATTTCCTACATTACATTGCGGATGAGAACCTATACGCCGCATAATAGCGGATGATATTATTTAATCCCATATATTGTGATATTCCACCTCGAAGTGGAATTGGTATTTAATTGTTGTGATAACATCTGTGGATGCAGGGAAACATGTCGGAGGGATCCAACTGGATTTCTCAAATATTTGAATTTATTTCATATGTTGTGTGTTGATTTATTTATAATCTGTGCGTGATCAGATTTGTGATTGAAATTTATTGAAGGCTATAGTTTAACCGAATATATTTTTGGTATCGTAGGATTCCAGAAGTTAAGAATTGGATTTTTGGAAATTAAAGTAGAAAATTTTAAGTAAATGGATTTTAGAAATTGGATAAATTTAAAAGAAGGAATTTAAAAGTGTAAAAGTCGACTTTTGAAATCCTATTGAATAAAATTCCAAAATATGGGAAAAAGGTTTTAATAGATGGATTTCGAGTGATATTGTTTAAAAGATGGAGAATTTATTTAAAATTTAGATTTTAAGTAGTTTGGGAAAAAATTAAAGTAATTTGTTTTAAGAGATAATAAATTTAGAAATCAATTTGAAAATTGATTTGGTATTTGGAAATAAATTTAGACATCAATTTGGAATTTGATTCGGTGTTTGAAAATAAATTGGAAATCAATTTCGAATTTGATTTGGTATTGAAAGCGAATATTTGAAAATCGATTTTTGAAATCGTATATCAATGGATATTTGGAAATTTAAATTCACAACGGGAATTTATAAAGGAAAGGGAAAAAAAATTTCAAAACAAAAATTGGGATATTTTTTAAATCGTGGAAAGAAATTTATAGATTTGGAATGTAATTTAAAATAAATCGAGGCGGATTTATTAATTGATTTAAATGGACCATTTTGAAATGGAAAGTGTATTTTCCCTAGAAGGTCGAGTATGATTTTAAAGTAGCTTTCAAATATAAGTTAAAAGTTCTAAAAGTTGGTTTTAGAAAGGATGCTTTGGAGATATTATTTTCTTAAGTTGTTTTGAAAATCTTTAAAGTAAAGATTTACTTAATCAGTTACAGAAGTGATTATTTAAATATTTAATTGATATTTGATTTAGAAAATGGTTATTTAAATAGTTATAATCTATCTAATAATTTTATTTTAAAAAATTATTTTGGGCTTAACATTTATATGAGATATGGGTATAAAATTTCATAACCATTATTTTAAAATAAAGTGTTTGAAAATAGTTTTATTTTAAATATTTCCAAGTATATATGTTAGGATAAGTAATTTAAATTATTTTAAAGTATTTCAACTAGGCAAATTTTCAATGCAAATGAATTAATATTTGGAAATATATTTCATGTGAGGAAAGTGATTTGAATCTTTTTTTTAAAGGGTTGAAGTGTGAAAATATATCTTGTGAAGATATTTTGAAAAATAAATAATTTGGGGAAATTATTTAAATTTAGTGATTGTTGTGAATATTGGTTGATAGTAAAATAACCGACTATCAATATTGGCCTTTAAATGGCATTTGAATTTCGATGCGACCGGAGGTCGGATTCCAAATGAATATTCAAAAACCACATCGAATCTTCGTGGTGGATCTTTTGTTTAGAAAAAGATCAAAGAGGAAATTTGTTGTAATTTACTTGAAATCTAAATGTAACCCTTATTTTAAAATAAGCGCTCATTATTCGGATTAGCCGGGAGAGGACTATGTGTCATAAAACCCATTCCGAATAATGATACAATGAAATGGGATTGCATTTGAAGATGGTGTTGAAGACCGGGTATTTTTGAAAATGAAAGGATTATCTGTCGAATGTCTTTGCATCGAGTTGCTCCGGCATAGAGATTATATCACCCTTAGAGATGGGGAGTCCGGACGTGATTAGTGAACATCCGGATTTGCAAGGGCTTCTTTGAAGTGCCTTCGGTTTTGTTGGATCCCGGAACAGACTTGTATGGATTGTGTCTAACGTTACACTTTGAGATGTAAAGCTAGTTTCTATCAAATACATTTCTGTTGGTGGTGGAGAATTTATCCTCTTAGCTTAACACCCTTCTATGAGACGTACGAGCTCAGAGGTTATGTATTTGATGGTCACTAGTGATACATTCCCAATTTGGTAATGTGGCATACGAAGTGCTGCCGATATTATTGATCGAAGCATGGCTTTGTGAAAAGCGTGGCTTTGTGAAAAGCGTAGCTTTGTGGATGAGACTTCGTCGAACCTCATAACATGGAAATGGTCGAAACAGGAAAGTTGCGGCAAGGTTATTAGGGGTCGTGCCCCTATGGTATGTCCATTTTCTTCTGGAGAAAAAGTGGTATCATGGTATGGAGTGCGGATATTTAACCTATATGATTGTTGCAATTTGTTAGTGCATCCCAGGATAAAGGTCGGTAACGACCAGGGATGGCATACTTGTAGGTGTTACCTAGTTACATAGGTAATCCGGCCTTGTGTTTGTAGAGATCCGGCTAGGTTCTCAGGGGCGTTCCTCCAGAGGCATCACATTCTGTGTAGGAAGTTCCTTTGCCTAACCGTTGTTGGAAATCCAATCATTCAATCCGAGCGATGTATGGTTTTAGTTGTATAACCTGCTTTTTACTTATGGTGGTGACCCGCCGTTTAATTGGTAGCTATAATAGGCATAGTACGAAATGTCTATGCTGGATAAGGTTAATATTATACTTTCGAAATGTTTTCCACACTATGCACTAATGATAATATTAGAAAGGATTTTACGTATCAAGAATGTCTGACTATCATAAGGAGAAATCTCCTTCAATTCTGCGTTTGCATTGTGTGTATGGCGGGAGGCCTTATGGTAGTTTCATTTTCCAAAAGCATAGCAGATTTCTTTTCCTTTTTTTTTTGAAAAGCAAGAGTAAAACTCATTTTATTGACTTATATCAAATTACAAGATCAAAAACAGATCACAAATCACTCAGAAATCACTCAATTACAATCACAAGACAATAACCCCTCAGTGCCAATACCTATCAAGACAGAACCACTCATTAACAACCTCACAAGACATTACATTGATTAAAAACAAAACATATACACATAGAAAAATAATACAAACTAACTGAAAGATGAAGAAACCCACTACTGCAGTTCAATCCAGAAATAAGCCCTCTACCAGTTATGAATTACCAAGAACATCAAATAAGATTTGCTTTCAAGTCTCTGAGAATTTTGCCATGTATCTGATTATAAAGTTGTGCCACATTCTTGCATCCCACACCAAAAATTCTATCATTCCTTTCTGACCAAACAGCATGTATCAGTTTCTTAAGCAATTTAAGCAACAGTCTTGTCTTCTGAGTTTTCCACCTTGTAGCTTTAAATATATTGAACCATTCCACTGAGCTAACAGGTGATGGTTTATAATAATCTCCATTAGCAAGTAACCTATACCATATCTGAAATACAAAAGTACAATCAAAAAACAAATGCGTGTTACTTTCTGACTCTGATTTACAAAGAACACATAAGTCATCTGATATGATACCCATTCTACAAAGTTTGTCTTTAGTATTTAATGCATTAGCCATCACCTTCCATAACAGTAAATTATCCTTTGCACTACTACCAGTATTCCATATTCTTGAATGCCAAGGGAATTGCAGACCATTTTGACAGAGAGTATTATACACCAGTTTAATGGAATGTTGTTTACCTTTGTCTGACCAAATTAAAGCATTGCCATTATTGATGAAAGTCTGATCAGTGATAGCATTCCATAAGTTCCTAAGTTGGAAGGAACTAGAATATGGTAAAACAATACTACCATCATGCATAAACTCCTCTACCTTAGCTTGTTCAGAAATTCCAGAACTTCTTCTCAAGTCATAATTCACCACTAAACTTAAAATCATACCTTGTTTAGCCCATGGTGAGTGCCAGAATGATAAATCTTTAATCAAAACATAGTTACACTGAATAAGAGGAATGAAAGTCTCTCTAAGTTTGAGAATACATCTCCAACTCCAACTGCAACTTAGTGGAATAGGCATAATCCAGAAATGTTTTTTACCAATAAGATTATTATTGACCCATTGAGACCATAAGTTCCCATCAGATTCAAAGATTTTGTTGAAATATACTGATATGGCTGCCTTATTCCAAAGAAAAATATTAGTAATACCAAGACCACCTTTCCTTTTGGATTCAAATAATTTGTAGAAAGAGATAGGAATCAACTTTCTAGAAAAAGGGTCACCATGCCAAAGAAACTTATTAAATGCACTAGAGATCATATTAATAAGCTTGACAGGAAGTATGTAATGTCTAGTCCAATATGTTGTGATAGCCATTGCAATTGATTTCTTTTCCTTTTCTTTGTGAAAATAACTGTTTTTAAGATCTCTTACCATGACTGACCTGGAGTTTATTGTTCCCTTTCTAAACTCTGAGTGCCCATAATTTTCCAACGGGCTGCCTAGAGTCAAGTTATCATTATTCCGGAGCGAAGTCGGATAAAGTATGCTGTGGAGATCTGGAGTTCAAGCCGTATGGCGAGGCGTATCACGAGCATATGTTATTTCTTTTCTGCTATTTTGTTGTGTTGTTGTAAACTTTGATAATGTGATGTATAAACTAATATAGTGCTTTTATTTTAAAGATTATTCATTTATCTATTATATTTCGTTCCGCTGCGAAATATGAGATTCTGTTATTGTTTCTGTTTTTTCTTCTACCTTCTTCTTCTTAAACCCTAACGTTTGATTTTCCAGCATTCGATTGTTCGGCATTTGATACAGTGGACGTATTGATGTCGAATTTCGAATGTCGAAACATTGGGTCGTTACAGTATGGTATCAGAGCAGTTGGTTAAGTGACAACCTTGGCTTTGGTGGGGATTACTCATTAAAGATAGAGTCAGTAGTACTCTAGAATGATTTTGATTGTAATAACAGATATGAATGCATATTTGTTAGTGAATATGAAATTTTTTATATTGTTTTGATTTATCGGTTGATTGTTTATAGATTTTGGTCGGTGCAGTTTGGCCAACTATGTTGATAGGGGTTTCTAAACTCTTTAACAAGATAAACCGACACATTATTGTTTTTAAATAGGGTAAATGAAATAATTTTTCCCAAATTATTTTTGTATGTAAAGGAAATAATTTTCGTAAATTATTATAGTATATGGTTGCTCGGATGTTAAGAAATGATAATATTAAATTATTATCATTGGTTATTGAATAAGAAATTGAAAACATAACCAAAGGTAAAGAAATAAATTCATATACAAATGAGATTTGTAAATAAAAATTGTAAATGTGATTTATAATTTGAAATAGAATTTCAGAGAAATATTTGAAAGAATTTGAAAGGATTTGAAAATTTTGAAATTTGGAAAAAATTAAATTCCCTTGGAGTTTGGATATGGTTTTCAACGGTTTTGAAAAAATAATGGTGATATTATTTGGAGAAAATATTTTGAATTGTATTTGAAATCTGGTGGAGTTTGGAATTAAAAATATTCGAAAATGTTTTTGAAAGGATAAAAGCATTAGACTCTTTTCGGTCGTCAGAAAATAATTCGGATGATGATCGCGACATCATCGGTGTTCGTTTTCGGGTTTCCCAGAGGGGAATTGCTGCCAAATTGTTTTAAATGTTCGAAATAAAAACTAGGTTTGTTTTAGGAATTCAAAAGATAATTTGAATTGATTTCAAAAATGATTTTGAAATGTGGGAAAGACTCTGGAATCTGATAAAAATAGTTATGGAATAAAATTTATTATGGTGGAAAATAAAATTATGAATAAATAAATGAATTTACAATTGCAAGTAAATGAGCGTGAAATGGATTGTTGAAATTCATTTCGAATTTGTAAGTAAATAGAACTTGAATTGGAATTGAATTTGATTTGTGATAAACAAAGCGAAATACTGAAATAAAATTAGTAAGTGAAACCAATTGAAGGAATGACAAAATAAATATGGTTTGAAATGAATTGAATTCAATAATTATAAATGAAAGGTAAATTGAATTCATATGGAATGGGAAATCCAATTTAAATAAGTAGTTATAAACCAAGTGGTAATTGAAAATAAATAAAAGAAGTTATATAAAATATTTATTGAACTTAAGAAATAAATGGTGAAATTCTTAAGTAAATTTGGAATTGAGGAAATATTCTAAGTTAAAAGTGAATGAAGATTAAACTGAAAATTGTGAAATGGTAATTGTGAATAAGTGAATGAAAATCAATGAAAATAAAAGAAAAGAAAATTGATAAAGCTAATAATCAATTGATTAATATATAGGATGTACGTATATTATTTTATTCGCATAGCAATTTGATCTAGAACTCGAGCACAAAATTTCGACATAGTTATATCGATCCGAGTTGGAATTTTTTACTCGATTTTCGATGGAGAATATGGATATGAATTTTTGGTTGATTCTGCAAGTTCTCTATCATAGTTTATAGCTATGCAAGGAGAATGACGTTCTTTGATCAAGAAATCAGATCCGAGTCTGCACTAGGAAGTCGGGTGGACGATACTAGTTCGGAACTAAAATTGTGTGATCGAGTGAGCGATCGAATTTGATATTGCGTACGAATGATGTAAGTGTATCGTACGGGCTTGAATGAATATGGAAAATTCTGTAAAGAAATGTGCAAAATGATAAGCAGGATATACAAGTGTGTTAAAGATAAAAGATAAATTGAGGATTTGATTTCGAAGATAATGTAAATTACTCGACAAAAAGGTATGTATTTGAATTTCAATATGAAATTTGATGACTTTCTGGTCTAGCCGCTTGGCTTTTCGTTTTCCTTTTGAATCTAAGGGCCCATGGTGCCATTTTGTAGTTGTACCAAGCTAACTGCGCAAAGGAGACGCTAGCGAAATTTTTCGAAAATTTAGGGAGTTAGAAAAATTTTGACAAAATTTTAAAATTTGAATTTGAACTATCAAGAAAACAATGTTGTTTGGAAAATATGGAAGATTTTGGAAAGTTGGTTGAAATAATAATGGGTCTCTATAAAAAGATTTGTTTTGGGCAAGTTGATAAAACTGTTTGCTTTGAAAAAAATAAACGGGTTAAGGATCATTCTTCTTAACCAGTAATTTCGGGACGAAATTCTTTTAGGGGGGAGAATGTGACGATCCGAAAATTTGGAACATATGAAAATGAAATATTTAATTGATTTTAAATATTGGAAGTTATTTTTAACTTAAATTTCAAAAATATCTGCTTATTTGGCAATAAAATTTCTGAATTTAATTATTGAAACTTGGATAAAATATTAAATCCTGAGTTTTAGGCTTGTCAAAAATATTTTGAAGGCTTGAAAATTTATATTGATAATATTGAAGATAACGAAAGCTACATACTCGGATTTGAAAGTGTTTTGTTCAGTTTTGAATTTTATCGTTTAAATCATTTTTTTTAAAAAATTTCTTCCGAGGCATAATCTCAGAATTCGACGAAACGTGTTCCATTGGATCCGTAATATTGTATTATTATCGGATTTCAATTTTCATAGTATTTGGAGTGATCATTTGGCCATACGATAAGCAAACGCGCTGAAAATCATATAGAAATTTAATTTAATAACTAGTTCAAAAAGCTATCTTCTCCATGCGATCGAATTTGGATTCGGAATCTTTTCCATTGCGTCCGAAATAGGCGTATAACATTATAAACGCCTGGTGGCATGCTTCGATTGGAAGTTAAAATTTTTGAGTTGCGTTTATCGAAGCGATTTGAAGTTAAATTTAAATTTAATAAAATATATATGTGCTTAATACAAATGGTTTTCACAGAACAAATTTTACACGTGCTCCCCTAGTTTAAACACTTGCCATGTTTTTCGACACGCATTGAAAAAAAAGAATTTTATCTCGTTCAAATAAAAAAAAATTATGAAAAAAAAAACAAAGATGTTCGGCTTCGTTTCAAATCTGATAATAGCGAATTCAAATAAAATAAAAACAATGGCTACGCTCTTCATTCCAGAATTAAAATCAAAACCCTCTTCTTTTCTCATCTAACTAGATTCGATTCAAAATAAACGTCGTCCAAATTGATCGAACCAATTCCTCGTTTTGAAAAATGGTAGCAGAACGAACGAACTTTCATCAAATCGATCGAGGAAATCTCAATCTAATTAGAGATGGGGGGTAGTGCGATGTTACGATTGAGAAGTAGGACGGTGCCTCGAGGCGCATGCGCGATGTTGTGACAGGCGGCCTCACGTGTGACAAGGGATTAGGGTTGGCAAACTTATGGGCGGCGAGTTCTGGTGGAAGCGATTAATGGTTGCGTGCATGATCCGAGTAAGAGGGAGTGTAGTCGCGATAACAGCATATGCCAAATCGGGGTGCATGCTCGAGCGGCATGTAGGGTTAAGGCTCTGGTAGGTGACGGCTATGGTAGCAGTTCGACTTTGGCGCAAAGATGCGACGTCGTCGTGAAGCTCGAGCGTGGTAGTAAGGTAATTCCTATATTTGAATTTAAAAGGGAGCAAAATTAATTTATACATAGAGACGAAAAAAAATATGTATGAATGTGTATTTTGGTCAGGTGAATATATAGCAACATTGATTTTGCTGTAAATTTTAGAATTTCTATTTTGTTTTAAATATAATAAATGGACATGTGGTAAAAAAAATATAAATTTCAGATTTAGTTTTAGATATTTAAAATAATGAATTATGGTGAATGATTAGTTTAATTAACTTGTTTAATTATTTTTGAAGGAAATTTAGTTTTAAATTTAATTTCTAGTTAAATAAATTTATTAAAGGAGAAATTGGTTCAAATAAAACTATCAGTTAATTAAACTATTAAACCGTAATTGATTATTCAATTTGTTCGAATATTAATAAAATCGTATAATTATTTATACAAGGTTTAAGAATCGTTGAATCAAGCTGGAATGAAAATGGGCAGCATGCATAGTTAAAGGTGAGATCTTCTCACTCAAATTATAATAATTGAAAATTTCAGGTATTAATTTATTGTTGGATTGTGATAGTGTGTGTGTGTGTCTATATATATATATATATATATATATATATATATATATATGGAGTGATTAATTTCCCGCATAATAGCGGATGATATTATTTAATCCCATATACCGTGATATTCCACCTCGAAGTGGAATTAGTATTTAATTGTTGTGCTAACATCTGTGGATGTAGGGAAACAGGTTAGAGGGATCCAACTGGATTCCTTAAATATTTGAATTTGTTTCATATGTTGTATGTTGATTTATTTATAATCTGTGTGTGATTATATTTGTGATTGAAATTTATTGAAGGCTATAGTTAGCCGAATATATTTTTGGTATCGTAGGATACCAGAAATTAAGAATTTGTTTTTTGGAAATTAAAGTAGAAAATTTTAAGTAAATGGATTTTAGAAATTGGATAAATTTAAAATAAGGAATTTAAAAGTATGAAAGTCGATTTTTGAAATCCTATTGAATAAAATTCCAGAATATGGGAAAAAGGTTTTAATAAATGAATTTCGAGTGATATTGTTTAAAAGTTGGAGGATTTATTTAAAATTCAGATTTTAAATAGTTTGGGAAAGAATAAAGGAATTTGTTTTAAGAGATAATAAATTTAGAAATCAATTTGAAAATTGATTTGGCGTTTGGAAATAAATTTAGAAATCAATTTGGAATTTGATTCGATGTTTGAAAATAAATTGGAAATCAATTTGGAATTTGATTTGGTGTTGAAAGTGAATATTTGGAAATCGATTTTTAAAATCGTATATCAATGGATATTTGGAAATTTAAATTCATAATGGAAATTTATAAAGGAAAGGGAAATTTGTTTTAAAAATAAATATTGGGTTATTTTTAAAAGTGTGGAAAGAAATTTACAGATTTGGAATATAAATTAAAATAAATCGAGAAGGATTTATTAATTGATTTAAATGGACCATTCTGAAATGGAAAGTGTATTTTCCCTAGAAGGCCGAGTATGTTTTTAAAGTAGCTTTCAAATATAAATTGAAAGCTCTAAAAGTTGGTTTTAAAAAGGATGCTTTGGAGAAATTATTTTCCTAAGTTGTTTTGAAAATCTTTAAAGTAAAGATTTATTTAATCAGTTATAGAAGTGATGAGTTAAATATATAATTGATATTTGATTTAGAAAATGGTTATTTGAATAGTTATACTCTATCTAATAATTTTATTTTAAAAATTATTTTGGGCTTAAGTTCTATATGAAATATGGGAATAAAATTTCATGACTAATAATTTAAAATAAAGTGTTTTAAAATAGTTTTATTTTAAATATTTCCAAGTATATATGTTTGGGTCAGTAATTTAAATTATTTAAAGTATTTGAACTCAGCAAATTTTCAGTGGAAGTGAATAAATATTTGGAAATATATTCCGCGTGAGGAAAGTGATTTGAAATTTGTTTTCAAAGGGTTGAAGTGTGAAAATATATCTTGTGAAGATATTTTGAAAAATAAATAATTTGGGGAAATATTTAAATCTGGTGATTGTTGTGAATATTGATTGATAGTTAAATAACCAACTATCAATATTGCCCTTTAAATGACATTTGAATTTTGATTTGAGCGGGTATCGAATTTCAAATGGATATTCGAAATCCGCATCGAATCTTTGTGATGGATCTTTTGTTTAAAAAAAGATCAAAGTGGAAATTTATTGTGATTTAATTGAAATCTGAATGTAACGCTTATTTTTAAAATAAGCATTCATTATTCGGATTAGTCGGGAGAGGACTTTATGTCATAAAACCCATTCCGAATAATGATACGACGAAATGTGATTGCATTTGAAGATGGTGTTTAAGATCGGGTATTTTAGAAAATGAAAGGATTACCTGTCGAATGTCTCTGCACCGAGTTGCTCCGTTATAGAGATTATATAACCCTTTATGATGGGGAGTCCGAACGTAATTAGAGAATATCCGGATTTGCAAGGGCTTCTTTGAAGTGCCTTTGGTTCTATTCGATCTCGGAACGGACTTTTATGGATGTGTGTCTAACGTTACACTTTGAAATGTAAAGAAGGTTTCTATCAAATACATTTCTATTTTATGGCAGAGAATTTATTCTCTTAGCTTAACACCCTTCTCTAAGATGTACGAGCTCAGAGGTTATGTAGTTGATGGTTACTGGTGATACATTCCCAATTTGGTAATGTGACATACGCAGTGCTGCCGATCATTTATTGATCAAAGCATGGCTTTGTGAAAAGTGTAGCTTTACGGACGAGACTTCGTCGAACCACACAACCCGGAAATGGTCGAAACAGGAAAGTTGCGACAAGGTTATTAGGGGTCGCGCACTTAGGGATCTTATGGATAAAAAGTGGTATCATGGTATGGAACCCAGATATTTAACTATGTAGCTGTTGCTATTTGTTAGTGAATCCCAGGATAAAGGTCGGTAACGATCGAGGATGGCATACTTGTAGGTGTTACCTAGTTACAGAGGTAACCCGACATTGTGTTGGCAGAGATCCGGTTAGGTTCTCGAGGGTGTCCCTCCAAAGGCGTCCCATTCAGTGTAGGAAGTTCCTTTTCCTGACCATTGTTGGAAATCCAATCATTCAATACGAACCCAGTACGGTTTTAGTTGTATTACCTGCCTTTTACTTATGGTGGTGACCCGTCGTTTAATTGGTAGCTATAGTAGGCATAGTATGAAATGTCTATGCTGGCTAAGATTAATATTATACTTTCGAAAGGTTTTCCACACTATGCACTAATGATAATATTAAAAATGATTTTGCGTATCAAGCATGTTTGACTATCATAAGGAGAAATCTCTTCCAATTCAACGTTTGCATTGTGTGTGTGGCGGGAAGCCTTATGGTAGTTTCATTTTCCAAAAGCACAGCGGATTTCTTTTCCATTTCTTTATGAAAATAACAGTTTTTAAGATCTCACACCAGTCCCATGACTGACCTTGAGTTTATTGTTCCCTTTCTAAATTCTGGGTGCCCATAATTTTCCACACGGACAGCCTAGAGTCAGGTTATCATTATTTTGGAGCGAAGTCAGGAAAGTATGCTGTGGAGATCTGGAGTTCAAGCCGGATGGCAAGGCATATCTCTAGTATATGTTATTTCTTTTCCGCTGCTTTGTTGTGTTGTTGTAAACTCTGATAATGTGATGTATAAACTAATATAGTGCTTTTTGTTTTAAAGATTATTCATTTATCTATTATATTTTGTTCCGTTGCGAAATGTAAGTTACTGTTTCTGTTTCTTCTTCTATCTTCTTTTTCTTAAACCCTAACGGTTCGATTTTTCGGCATTCGACTGTTCGGCATTTGATACATGGACGTATTGTTGTCGACTTTCAGAAGTTGAAAAATTGGATCGTTACAGCCTCCAACTCGAATCCATAGCTCCTAAGCATCTAAAGCTAACCTAGCAAACATGCTCGATCTGACTCGAGCATTTTAAGGAAATAATGCCGAGGTCAATCTGGAATACCAACGTGAGTAAACCCAAATCACGAAAAAACTCTACTGGTTTATTAACTTGAAAAATATTAAAATATTAAAATAGCTGGAATGCTTACGTCTCATGTTCCAACATGTTTGATGTATAATTAAAACCGTAAAGCTCATATTAGAGAATGGATTCCATACAATGACAAGGTAAGGGACTACCTTCCGAAGGTACATCTCTAGATAAATGCTCTAGGGTTTGACCAGAAAACCATGTACCCCTGCAACATAGAATTGGCCTACCATTTGACTAGTAGTACCAAATATGATCATCCATCTTTTAATGGGCCTCGAACCTTACAAACGAGAGATAGTAACCGATCTAGATTTGGGATGAGCATACCCTACTTAGGAGCTACCAACTAAGCCTTGCTACATGTCTGATTTTTTTCATTCCCTGTTGATGTGGCTTGAGGCTATGATTTACCTTTCTTAATAGCAATCCATCTTGGAATTCAAACACGAGCCTCCAGGCATTAATGCTGGCCATAATTCATCCATAAAAGTTCATTTTGGGTCTAAATGAATCCAAAGGCACTAACTCTACTACATCCATTTGGGAATCACCCTTAGGATTAGTAGCAGTAGCCCTTGCACTTCAAAGAGCACCATCTTCGATCATTATCATGATGTCTTCCACTCAAATGTACATGTTGGTTTGTAGTAGTTTTTGGATATATAAAGCCGATCTTGGTCTCTCCATACCAACAATCGATAATTTTTGGTTGACTCGTTCTCGATTCTTTTGGAAGTAAGTATTCGAGACCTTATCGGAGAACTCGAATTTACATTCATACTTCCTATGTCAAATTGGGTCAAACTTAATAGTCGGTTATTTAACTATCAATAAAAAAAACATTCATTCATGGTTTAATTCCAAAAGGGATCCACTAAGCCTTTGTTAATTCATTTTAATTAAAAAGATACTTTATAAAACTTGATCAAATTATCTTTTCAAAACACTATTTCTAAACCCCTAACGTTCCCTTTAAACTTGGAAATAATTCACATTATTTACCAAAACATTTTGGAAATTCCCTCTTCAAAATTCCTTACTAAATGGCCAATAATTCCCTTTTAAAAAATTCACCTACAATTAAATCCATTTACTTCACATTCCAAACCTCTTTATAAATTTCCAAACTAGATTTAAACTTCCTTTAAAAGCTCTAAAATGATTGATAAATCTCTTCCTAATTTAAAACTCTTTATAACACTTCTTTATAAAACCTTTATAAAATTTCCTTTATGAAATATCATTTACAAATTATTTTTTGTAAAAGACTTTAAGTAAGCCTTCAGTAAAATCCCTTTATAAACAAGTTGTTACTTATAAATGACTTCACAACATAATAATACAAATGGAAATCATTTATAAACTTTGAACTCTAAAGTTTATTTAAGAATTAAAGTTAATTCAAAAACATACTTTATAAATTCAAAAGCATACTTTATAAATTCAAAACGAGGCATAGCAATTCCAATGGTACTAATTTAAGTTACCATTCGCTTTCAATTCTAATTTATTTAATAGTTATTAACATAAGCAACAATTATGTAAATACAACTCATATCCAAATCAGGGAATAACATGTCAATATGAAATAACTATCATATACATATCCAAATAACATAATAATAGGAGGGTGATTTGTCCTACTAAACAGATGTCCAAATAATTCGATCAATTAATAGCAGAATGAGGATTTATTCTGCTAACACATGTCCAAACAACCCAACAATCTACATTATAACTCATCACAATTGTATGGTTTCTTAATGGTATCAATACTTGAATCACTTGTATTCAAAACCATCTTGAAAAGGAAGTACTTTTAAATAATTTACTTTCGAAAACCAAAGAATTTAAAACTTTAAAACCGTTTTTAAAATAATTAATTATATGTTAAATCCATATTTAGATCATAATTAATTTTAATCGAATCTTAACTTAATTTAATTAAATAGCTAAACAATAATTAACTATTAACAGAGCCCAAAATTAATCATTTACTAATTATTAAATAAGTAATTAAACCTTTATTAATAATTAAATATTAATTAATCTCAATTAATTAATTATGTAATCTTTCATCGAACTTAAATAATAAATTAAACCTTTTATAAATAATTTATTATAAATTAAAACCTTTAATAATTATAATTAAAAATAATTAACACTTGATTAATAATTAATAATTAACCACATACATAATTAATTATAAATTAAATATTAATCATTTACATAACTCATAATTGATTTCAAAATTAATTAATTAATAATTAATTAAAATAAATCTTAACTTTAAAAAATTATTAATTAATAACTAATCGTCGCTTAATTACAATTATTAAACCATGTTTAATCCTTAATTACTTATTAATTATTAAAAAAATAATTAATAATTTATTAATAACTTAATTAATTTTTTAAAATATCATTATTTAGTGTAAAAAACATTTACAAGATAATTTAAAGTATAAAAACCGAAGTTTACAAAAATCGAATTTTTTTTAAATGAATTGCATCCATAGCGACTATCGCTACGGATACCCGTAATTTACAACTTATTTTTAACTCCCTTTTGAAACTTAAGACCTAAAGGTTTTCTAACTCTTTAAAACAAAAGTCTCAAATTAAAACAAAGTTAACAAAGGTGAAATCAACACTAAAGTTAAACTTGAAATTCCTTTAATAAACTAACTAGCAAACCCCATTTGATTTTCTTAAGTCTTTCACGCATAAACCTTACTAACTTCCATTACCATTCAACCATACACTCAACGTTCCATATACCACAACATATCATCACCAAAATACAACAAGATCATCACTTTATATCCAAACTCATTAATTTATCCAACAATTCAAAGTTAAATGCTAACCACAAGTTCGCACATATACATATATCCAAATCATACGAAATGAAACCAACTAACCACATACATATAACAAAATAGAAAATAATATTTAAAGATAGAATCTTTCCAGAAGTTCACAAGTTTACTCATCTTAAAGCTCGACAAAATTCCAATTCAACCCTAGAAACCGAGCTTTAAAATATGTCACTTTCCAATGGATTTTTGGATCCCTTACTCTCGGATATTTTAAAAGTGATAAAAAGGAAAGTTTTAGATTATCCTTTCCTCTATCATTTTAAAAAAATTGCTCAATAAGGTCAAATTTTGAGGGAGTTACGGCCAAAATAGTGAGGGGTATTTTCGGATATCAAAATCTAGGTTCAAAAACACTCTTGCAAAAAATAAATTTTTGGAGCATTTAAGCTTGAAATCAGAAAAGTGGTCAACTATAAAGTTGTAGCTACTGGAAATATACATGGTTTGAAAAAAATCTTAATTTGGTGGAGTATATAAGAAGTTATGGTCGAATGCAATTGGGGTAAAAATAGCTGAATTTGAATGGAAAATGAGTTTGAAGCTAAGTTTAAAAGGTTTTAAAAAGTTTAAAACTTTAAAATGTTAAAGGAAGCCATGGAAGAGTTTTCAAGCATTAGGAAGAGGGTGAAAAAAATTAAAAAAACCTATGGCTATTTATATAAAAAATCTCACATCACATCAACTTATTTATATATATATATATATAATAATTTGTAATAATCTTGTCTAGTCACATCACTCCTTTTATAAATATATATTATTATGTATTGTCACATCACTCTCTTTATAAGTGTGTGTGTGTATAATTATTATGCATTGTCACATCAGTCTCTTTATATATATATAATTATTATGTGTTATCACATCAGTCTCTTTCAATATATATATGTATATATATACACACACGTGCATAGGAGGGACTAGTATTAAAAAACTCCAAAACATATCCACATTTGAAGTGAGGAACAACACATCAGGATGAGCGTGAATATTTTTGCACAAACTACGAATGCACGAACAGCGCAAGTAAGAATTCCATATTATAAATATTATAATAATACAGAATGTATAGAATAATAATTATAATAGTAGCTCTACAAATCTGCAAACCATGGATAAATGATTTATCTGTCCAGTCGATCTCCAAAGCTTAATTTGCAAGAGTAAAGGCAGTTTAAAATAACAAAAAAACAACTACTGAAAATCCCTCGCTTGGTGAAAATGCTTTGATTAGGCTACTGTACTTTCTTCGGACTGCTTTGTGAAGGCATTGCAAATGATAAAAATAAGAGGTTCATAGCTAACGTTAATGCAAGATGGTTTATAAAGTTATGTATCGCACTTTTTACATCACGATCAAGCATATAGTTCTCACATTTTTATTTCGTTGAAAATCGAAAGAATCCAAACCGAAAAGCCTAACTCTTTAATAAACATATAAAAATAATAATTTATCAAATGTTTTTTTTAATTGAATCGTTTATATGTACTCAACTTCATTTATTGCAGTTTTGATAATAGCTTGGGAACATGTACATAGTTTGAAAACGAACAGTTAACTATGCTGAGAATTTTTGACGTGTTGCTTGAAATCATGATGTATTTACTGTAACTGATTTTTGAAGTACTGAGGATAAAAATCTAATGAGAGCCAAAAATAAAGATGCATGTTATCTCACAGTTAATTTAACATGTTTGGTGGGCGATATAAAAGTAATTCATGTCAACTGTGATTTGACATGACTTGGTCAATTATGGAATTGCACATATTATTATTTAACTAAATATGATTTTGCTTGTTGGTGTAATAATGAAGAAAGTGAGAAGAAACTGACATTCCAAATCTCCATAAACAAACTATAAAAATCAACTAATATCAAACTAAAACAATTTAATTATATGTAATAGAAATGAAATAATGCAACAATATTATTCACTATTCCATACTTGTCATTAGGTCCCAATTTGATTCCTTTTTGAGCTAATTGCCATGTTATCAAAATAAAATTCAAACAAAACATCGAAGAGGCACAGATTCTCAAAACAATTGCCATACCAAATAATGAGTAAGAGACTAACAGTAGAACTAAGGTTGAATTAATATACATTTCCATTTCCCTTTTTCAAAACATTTACATCTTTTCCATTTCTTGTAACATATTTTCCTTTTCTTTACATGTTGCTCTTTGCATGTTAATTTCTTCATTGGTCCATACACTGATTACAAATTCAATTTGACTGTAAAAACACATTTTATGAATCAGTCAATCAAATAAACAGCAATTGTTGCCTTATTTTCGTTCCTTTGGTTTAAACTTGAATTGTTTCAGCAGAGATACATGATTTATTTGTATTTGCTGAATTGTCATCAAATGATAATTTAGTAAACTCTCAGTTATAATACATTCAAGTGCAATGGATGTGTCCAAAAGTTTAAATAGCAACTTCCAAAATATGTAAGCATGAGTTAGTGCAGTTATAATAGTGAGAAGCAAGCATGAACAATAATGCTTTTATGTTAATCGGAATAAAAGCATGAGAAGATAATAGTGAAAAAATAATAATTTTTTATAATACAAATAGACATGAAGGATGCTTAAGTTTTACCAAGCCATCCAAGCTTTGTTAATTACAATATGCAATTTTATGATATAAGGTTGACATATATCATGATACACGCATACTTAGTAGTATGTTTTGATTACTTTATCTGAGTGCAATAAAGATTATTTTGTGCAAATGCTATGAAAACCAAACCAGATTTATATTAATCTGTATAATTTCTTTAAAAATCAACTATTATAGTACGATCAATACATATTTGTCATTTTCTCCACTGACATTTCCTGCTTTTCTCAAACACCTTCTCTCTGCGTCTTCTCCGATTACAGCCGAGATATCACGCAAACACAAATTTATTTCATAATAAATTTTCCTTTGATAACTCTGTTATGCCCGAAAAATCAATGTATGAACTTAAGTGGATGACCTAATGTCCTTTTAATTTTTTTGATCCCCTTATTTTGCTCTATCCGTTACTGATCCACATAAAATCATCCTTTATTTTTTGGTCGTAATAGCATCTTCCTTTTTTTTTACTTGAACAACCAATTCAAATATAGTATTGATTTTCAACAAATTGGAATAAATAAAACATCCAACTAACGGTTATGTTGAATATTTTAGTGATAAATAACATAATAGATATACAGTCAAATGTACTTTTGTTGTCCTTACTATATACATCCCATCATAATTGTACATATAGGAATAATATTTTGATGATTTTTTTGTTCAATGGAATAAAGCAAATGAATTCTTGTCTATGTATAATCGGTAATGATTTGATTAACTTTATTTAGCTTTCCATTGTGCTTTTTTATTTTCTTCAACGGAACCAAAGTGAAATGAAATAAAATTTAGAAGAAGTAATGAGACATTAATACTTTTGAATTTATCACCATTTAGGTTCCGCACAGAAGAAATAACAGAAATGAATAACTTCATATACAAAGTGAAATAGCAGATCTGATTTATAAGAAAGAAAATAAGCAGCTCGTGATATGAAAATTGAGGCTGAAATCATCCATAGCAGATCTATTTATATTTACCGTCCTTCATTCCAATTCATGCTTTATCGGAAAAACAACAGCAATATAAATAATGATTTGGAGAGTAGTTAAGAGTAAAAAGAGAAGATTCCAGAAGAATGACTTTTGGTAATGGGTTCCATCCAGATCTGTTCACCGCTCAGGTAAAATCGTATGTGAAATCGATATAACCTTTGGTAGAGCCTTTGTTTTGGGATAATACGGAGGTGAAAGGGTGGAAAATATAAACGGTTGATTCCATTGAGTAGAGAAATGAGATTTTATTGAGTGGGATAGGGGTAACTGCATTGAGGGATATTTGTTTCGTCTACAGGTAGAAGTTGCCATGGGAGGGGAGAAGAAGTCAAGACGTTAGTCATGAGGTCGTGGAAGGAATAAGATGTGGAGTCATGGGTGGGTTAAATGGTCCAATTTATAGCAATACCCATGTAAGCTATTTTGTGTTACAGTAAACAAAAGGACATTTTGGATATGGTGAAAAAGGCTTCACTTTGTGTAATGACCCAACTTCCAAACTCCAGGAAGTCGCATCGCTAAGAAGAAAGAAAGGGATAGAAAGGAGAAAAGAAAGGAAAGAAAGAAACAGACAACATCAGAATCTCACAGCGGAATCGAATAAATTATAGTATATCACATAAAACATTACATAGTATCATATACATCATAGTAATACAGCTAGAACAACACAAACTAGGCAGTTATAAACTTCTGTCTAGCAATTACAATTCAAGTACATCAGAGAAAACAGATATAACTCAACACAGCGGAACTACTAAATATATCTACACGCTGAAGCCTCCTGCTCCATTATCTCCTCCAGAAACTCGTCAAAGCAATCCTGAATCACTTGACTACTCATACATAATACGAGTACCCAAGAGTTTAATAAAACAGAAAATAAACACTCAGGTCAGACAGGGGTCTGGTGTGAGTAAACGGGGATTAAAGTTGCTTAACTTTAGAAAAATCCTTTGAAAACAAAAGGCATCACGTAAGACTTCCCACACATAAACATGGAAAAAAATTTACCTTACGCTAACCAAAATATTTGATAGGAAATCCAGTGATATTATAATAGTGTCTAAGGTTTTCAAGTAAATAAGAAATAGCCGAAATTGTTACATGATTAAATTCCAGCTACTAGCCACAAAAGTGGGTAATACAATCAAATCCGTAGGGTCTCGTAGGGAAAATGGGTTTCCATCAATGGAAGGGCTACTGGGGTACCGCCCGTCACAGTACGTGGCCTAGATCACCGTACCGAGGAGTACTCCCACTCCCCTGCAACACAAAGCCGGACCCGTTCCTTACTGAACAGTTCTGAACAAGACCACCCCGCAGATTGGTCGTCACCAACTGCCACACGACCGAAATATAAAGGGACCTCTAGACAGGGATAAATCTTGCTCTCAAGTGGGTGCTACCCACGAAGCTTTGCTGCACCTCCCATGTTTTAGCCATTCCCGGTTGATGAGGCTTGAGGTTACGATTACCTTTATAGGACATATCAATCTTAGAATGCTCATCGCCCACCTGACGATGTTCTGAAAGCATTCAATCCATACAAGTTCGTTCCGGGTTCGAACGAAACCGAAGGCATTATCTCGTTACACTCATATTGGAATCACCCTCAGAGTTAACGATGATAACCCTTGCACTCTAAATCACCATCTCGAATCTATAAGCACTATTCCGTCAACTCATTACGGAATCACCCACAAAGTTATACTGACGTATAGCCCTTACACCTCGAGTCATCACCTGCTCCACTTGGAATAACGACCTAACATTTAATTGGAATCGATGTGCTTTTCGGATATCCAAATATGGAAACCCGATCCCGGTCTCACCGAAACCAAACGCCATTTTAATGTCCAAGTTGTACTTAAGGGTTTTAAACAATTAACTCATTTCATTTTTATCTAATTCACATAGATAGATAAACTACATCTCACAATAGATAATCACATTCATATCATAAACAGATAATCTGTATCATCACAAACAGATAATCATCACAACCAATAATTCATCACAAACCATCATACTTAAATCAATCATCCATATCATACAGATACAACTAATCTCATTACTGAGATCACAACCATTCAACCAATAACATCCATAAGCAATGATTCATTAACCATCAATTATAATTAATTTAAAATGAATTAACTTAATTACAACCATCTTTAATAAAGTAAATTAATTACCATATTTAAATCCTGCTTAACATCCATTAATTAATTAACCCAGTTAATTAATTACTTCCTAAGTATTCAACTTAATTAAACATCTTTGATTAATCATTCACCTACTACAATAAGTAATTAGTCATCAATTAATTTCCACAAATTAATTACCCTTAATCATAAGTAATTAACAATTAATTACTCATTTATTAATTAATTATAATTAATTATATTTATCCTTAATTAATTACAATTAATTAATCACTTATTTTAAATTAACTTAATCAAACAATCCTTCATTACATCATTAATTATAATAATTAATGATCTCTAATATTAAAATAAATTATTTAATTAAAATTAATTACATTTAGTAATTAATCTAATTATTAATCACCTTGATTAATATTGAATTAAGTAATTAACCATCTTTAATTACTCATTAATCAAATTAATTATCCAATAATTAATCATTAATTAATTTCTTAATTAAATACAAAAGCAATTATCCAATTTACTAATTACATTCCAGTAATTATCAGTATTACTTCTCTAAGTAATCCTGCTCCATTAATTACATTAAGTAATTACACTCTTAAAATCATTAGATGGTTTATTTAAATTAATTAAACTAAATTAATTAACTTAAATAAATCACAAATCAAAATTAATTACAATAAGTAATTAATTCCTTAATTACTTTAACTATTAATTATACTTAACAAATTTCAATTAATTATATTAAATAAACTAATCTAGTTAATTATCAAAATTAATTTCATTAATTAATTACTAAATTATCCTTAGATAATTATCACCAATTATTAATTAACATTTCATTAATTATATACTTAAGAAAATTTGAATTAGATTAATTATAAATAAATCATTTCAACTTAAAAATTAATCTAAGCCATTATTTAAAAGTCAAATAATTAAGTAAAATCCTTAATTATTTTAAATATTTTCAAAATAATTTAATTACTTATTAAATGGCTCATTTAAATTCAAAATGTATTAAAAACAATACATTTCTAAATTTAAATTCAAATTCTATTTAAAAATTTGATATTTAAAATGTTTAATCATTAAACATTAATTCAAATTTTAAATAATTATAAACCTAAAATAAAAATGAATGTTTAAACAACATTCATTACTTAAATATAAAAGAAAAGGTTAAAATAAATTTACTTGATTAAAATAAATCAATCTTTGAAATAAATTGATTATTTCAACTTTCAAATTAAAATTAACACTTCATATTTTTAATTCAAATACTAATGGAACTAATTCTTTCAAGTTTTAAAACTCATTTGAAATCAGATTTCATTTAAAACATTTGAATATGTTCATCATTTTTTGTTTATTTTATTTACAAACTGTTTAAAATCAAACTGGTTTTCAAACTAAACTTGAAAATAGTTTTTAATCTGAATTCAAAAACAAATTTAAGTTTTGCTTAAACATTTGAATCTGTTCATACTTTTAAAAAAACTTACAAAAATTATTTAAATCTAATTCTGGTTTTAAGACAAACCTGAAACTGTTCTATACTTGATTTAAAACCAGATTTAAATCTTGTTTAAATTTAAGATCTTCATTTTTTTTCTACAACCTTTGAACTCAAACTGCATTTGAATCCAGATTTAACTCCCACTTAAATCAAAACTGCACTAAAATTTTGAATTTCAATCAACATTTTAAAAAGAACTGCAAAATAACTCTCAGGTTTTAAACCTGAAAACTATTTTAATTCTTGCTTTACAACTGAATTTAAATCTTGTTTAAATTTAAGATTTTACTTTTAAAAACTTTGAATTTTAAACTACATTTGAATTCAGTTTAATCTTACATTTGAATCAATTTACAATCTTTAAAAATATGAGTTTCATTCAAAAAATTTAAAAACTGTAAAATTACAGATTCTAAAACCTGCAACCAAATACCCGAGTAACCCCATCGTATACTTCGAGTCAAAATAAAAATTACTCGAGGAATACCCGAGTTATACTTCGAGTCAAAACCCTGCACACCCCAATAGTTCACCTGCGTTACCTCTGCAACCAAGACCAACCTGTCAACACCCAGAAATACCACCTCCAGCCACCATCATCGACACGACCTTGGCCATAGCTACCTCTACACTCCCTACACAACCTCTCAAATTCTTACCCCACTCGATGCAAAAGAGTGGATGTGCAGACCTTCAAAATTACAACACTGCAACCCTTAAAACCAGTTTTTTGAAAACCTGGAAACACCCAAATATCATCTCCTTCCCTTCTGATCATCCATCCCCAATTTCCCCTAACATACTTACATCAAAACTCCACTACAGTAGGCATCTTAACCCCTAAGTTCCACTAGCTTATCAGATACCTCTAAAGTTTCTTTTTCTGTTCAAACAGAATGCTAATTTATACAGTTTTTTTTTTAAATGAAATTTGTTTTATACTCTCTGATTTTTAACATACATCAATGTTATAATCTTGATTAAATAATTTCAGATGTTTGGTACTTCTTAATTAAAACAATAATTGTCAGTATTTGTTTCAGAGACAAAATTAAGTTTTCAATTTAGCTAAATCATGATTTACAAACCTGCATCTAAACTAAACTTACACATTTTGTTCACAGATCAATTCTAGCAGAGAACTAAACTCAGAGATAAAGATTTTCTTTTAAAAATCTTAGTAAAAATAAAACAAACATGTATGCAGATTCATAGCATCAGCTACACACATATACATATTTACACATGTATACACAAAACAAGATCAATCCAACAAGCTTACTCTTATCAGAACACATGCACAGATTATTTAAAACAACCTTCAATGGTGAAGTTAATTGTCCAAAAATGAAGATGCTGCAGTTTCATATCACAGCAGTTTAATTTGATATTTTTTTCTTTTCTTACATGACAGTTTTATTGAACTTGAGTTTTAGTAAATTACTTAAGCATTAAATTTAAAAGAGGGATCTGTTTTTTTTGAAATAGAAGTTTACTCACCTTTAAAATTTGAAGAATGCAGAAAACAATTTGATGCAGGTCCCATTTTCCAGAGATGCAAATATGAAGTTGAAGTTGCTTGACTTGTTGATGTATGCATGCAGACCCAAGACTTCATATGCTCAGATTTTAAATTGGAGTTGAGCTCCAGATTTGATGTTGAACTTGGCATGCAGATCCATTCTTCATTTTGCAGATTTAAGAAATTGATTGCAGATATAGATTGAAGTTTGGTTTATAAATTGATTTTGCAGATTTGTTTGAAGATAGGTTGCAAATTTGAAGATGAATGCAGATTTTAAAACATGCATTTGTTTTGGATTTTTGATTTACAGAAATCTGATTTCTGTTTTCAATTTGAAGGAAATGTTTTTATCAAAATGCTTTAGCTAGGTTATGTTTATTGACAATGAAAATTTAAATAATAAGTTTTAAAACAAATGCCACTTGTTATGTTATTATCTCAATTTTTTTACAAGTGTCTCTTTATGTTTTAAGATTTTCACACATACGCGTTACTAATATAAAAGCAATTCTAAATTTGTAAAGGCATTTGAATTTTCTAAAACCATTTCTAACTTGTTTCTAGCATGTTTAAAATGTTTTATTATCATTAGTCTTTAAATAAATACATATACACTTTTTTATAAAACTATACATTTACATTTTAATGTTTGCTTAATTATTTTTCAAAATAATATTCTTTAAATTTCAGAAGAAAAGATTTTAAGAAGAAAAGGAAATGTTGAATTTATTTTATTCAAGAGTTTTTAAATCAAATGTTATACTTTAACAAAAATGAACGAAATCTTATTTCAAAGAGAAAAACAATTTTAAAACAAAACAAAACAAACTTTTATTATAAAACAAAATTTAAACTATATTTATTCTTATAAACCAAAATAAATTCTTACTTACATTTCTATGAAAATATAAGATAGATTTTTAAAACAAACCCTTTGAAAAGTTTACAATGCTAATTTAAATTAATTTAATCAATTTACAATTTATACATTTATATATAATAATTAGAAAATAACCTTTATTTAATATTTAAATTTGAATTAAAATCAAATCTTCTATTTACAATGCATACACATATATACATTATAAATAAATATTTTTAAATCAGCTTAGAAAGATAAATTTATTACTTAAATATTTTTAACTTTGAAAAGAATATCATTAAACAAACTAAATAATTAAAATTTACAAAATAAAATTCCAGCTTGAATTAAATTATTAAATCAATATTTCACATTATAAAATAATTATCAAAGAAATTATTAAATAATTATTGCCTAAATTTCCGGGACATCACACTTTGACCTTTTGATCAAAGTATTTGCTTTATATAATAGATTATGTATTGTCACATCACTTGTTAAATTGAAATTAATAATAAGATAATATTCTTAAGTATATTGTTATCTAGTTAAATAACTTTTATATATATTTGTATATACACAGTGCACAAAGATGAAAATGCAGTAAATATAAAGTAATAAACACACCTATTAAAAATATTCAAAATAGTATATAATATAGATAAATCAGAATCAGAGACACAGATTACAGTGGACTAATATACAACATATTTCATAATAAGATGTGAGTCTACAAAATGTCAATACTAGACTCGCTCTAATATACATTATATCTCATCAACTATATCAGGTACAAAATGACTACTGAATAATATACATGAAATAACTACTAAATGTCAATATACATAATGATTAAGTAAACTGAAACTGTCAAAATAGTCTACTTCAAAGATAATCCAAAACCAAGAACTAATGAGTCTTTGTACCTGTAAACTCCTGGCCTGACCCGAGTATTATTAAAAATAATAACCAGGTCAAACTATATATAAATAAAAATGTGAGACACCAATATCATAAATATATGAATTAAAATAATAAGCCATAAAATATGTCGAACGAATAATCATGCCAGACAAATAATCATAATAAAGCATCCTAATTAAATTCACCACTTTATAAATCTATAAATGAATTAACTCCAAAATAAGTAATCTCAAAATATGCCTAAAATCCAAAAATTCATAAAAGGCATATCAAACCGATAAATACAGATATCAAAATTATGACTTAACAATAACCAAGTAAGTCATAAATAAAATATGCCCAAAACAAAATAAATCATATCTAACAATCACCATTTCATAAATACATATCAAGTCTCAATAGACTATCATCTCAAAATATGGTGATAATCAATTCAAAATTCCTCAGAGCCATAAAGGGTACATAATGTCCATACTAAAAACCTCTAAAGAAGTAAGCATCAATAATAAAACGATAATGGTAATCAACTATCAGTATATAATAGTGCGACATAGAGTTTAAAACCAAGAAATAGACCTTGCCTCATACCTAATCACAAGAAATAGGATACATTCCAACCCCAAAAAATAGACTGGTTATATGAATTTACCTAACCCCAAGAAATTGGTAAACATGGTTCACTGTAAATAAACTGATAGGGCTACAATATAATACACATCCAAACAACAAAAAGGACAGGTGTGTTACACCAGAATAGACCTAAACCCAAGAAATAGGTATGCCTACCCAAATCTAAAAATGTATCGTCTCTTAGGTCGATGAAAATAAGTCATCGTCTCACGGGGATCTATCGGCCTCAATTAAAATCCGAACACTGCAAAATAGTACAACTCCAAAGTGTCAGTTATTGCTACTCCGATAATCACAAGAATTTAACTAATTATCCCATACCAGATAGTAAATTCAAGTATTTACTAAAAGCTAGTTATTTTCCCTCAAACTCTATTTAACAAATTATAATAAAGCGAAAGAATTGTACGAAATGTCCCATACCAATCCGACAATTCAATCATTTATTAAAATTCTTCGTTTCATAGAAAAGCATGAAATTTCATTAAAATCTCAAATCCATAATATGTAAAATAAAAGACTTAAAAATAATTATACATTAAAAGATGTAATTTCCCAACACCACTTTTAAATATATGACTCGTTAAAAAAGAGTTGTTATTTATAAAGGCTTGAAACTATTTCAAAAGTTTTTAAATAACTTCTATAACCAAGACAAGATCACTTCACATAAGATAATTTCTTTTGTAATATCTTTTATAAAAGAGTAATATTCTTTATTTACATTTAAAATAATCTTGTAAATAAAATATTGTTAAAATAGAAGTTTATAGAAGATTTTGTGAATAATAAAACTAGTTTAAAAGCTTGAAACAAAATTTTGAATTAATAATTCAGTTAAGAATTTAAAATAGTTTAATAAGATTTCCAAAATAATTTTAATGAAGAAGACCACACTTGAGAATTTAAAAATATTTAAAACCATCAATCAGAACCATTTATCAAAATTCAAATGAACTAAGAAAACAAGTCAGTCGATATAGAAATTCTAAAATTATTTGCTCCAGATAATCATCAATTAGAGTTATTTTAACGATCAGAATCGCTGTTTAGCAAACTCCGACCATATAAATAATGCACAAACATTTTATAATTAAGCTACGTAAACCAAATATATATTGATCGTTTCCAATGTGCATGCAACTAAATAATCAAACATTGATTCCAATTCAATATTTCAATCACACTATACAATTCAACCATCAAACCAAGGAATTCATAGCATTCAACTGTATTTCACTAATTTCATTCAATTACTACCAAAAATTAATGCAATCCATAATCCAAATAAGGCATACAAAAAGGATTATATAGATATAGGCGTGTGAGTTAAAATAACCCACCGAATTCATTGCTTGTCGAAATTTCTCTTCCTTTTGCCTCAGCCTGCACCCAAAATTGATCTGTTCGCTCCTGCCCCTAACTAATTTTGTTGCAGCCACCATTGCTCGTCTTCATCGTCAAAAAACTCTGCCTTCAATTGTCATCTCCACAATAAACCCCTTAGTCGCCACTTTCAAGCATGTTGTCCCCTTGCCTCGACGCCATCAAAGTCGTGCTCAATATGACCAGCCATCAATGCTGCAGCCCTTACGATTCTGCCTCTGTCCTACCAAGCTCTAAGAACAGTCGCACTTCCCCTTCTTTTCTGTTCATCAATGCTTCGCCCTCACTCGCCGCGGAAGGTCACCCCCTTCGATGTCGACGATGCTTGCACTTGCAAGGTCATGTGCTACTTTTTTTTCCAAATCATCGATTTGGGAAATTGGGGCATGGGGAATCGGTTTCATTCATTTTTTTCATGAGATAACAGGGTTTTATTTTGATTGGGAGAAAGTTAAGCTAGAAATTACTAAGTGGGCTTGGGCTTTGGGTTCACTTAACTGGGCTAGAGTTTAAATTCAATTTGGCTTTGATTCTTTTCCTTTGCAATTAGTAGTTATTTCATTTTGCATTTGAACTTAATTATTAATACTTGCTATATATTTACAATTATCCCGATCTAATTTGAATTTGTTCACATTTCATTCTACGAACTATAATTTGATAACAACACAACATGATTCAACTCAATATTGTTTCGTTGTGTTTAATTATCCATTGAACTTATATAAAAAAAATTAGTCATATTCATTGATTTATTGATTTTATTGAATATCAAAGAAATCTTATTTTCAACCATCTCAAGTACATAAAATTAGTTGCATTTTAAAATACTTCATATTTATTATAACATTTTATCTAAATTTTAACATACTATCTAAAAAGGAATTCATTAGTTAATTCAGTTTAATATAACAAAATTATTTATTAAATAGACTTTAATTGCATAATAATTAAATCCCAAAATAAGAATTATCAAAAGTTGAATTCAGCAATTCTATTTTAATTGAATTATTTTAATATTACAGTTTCAAAACATGATTGTTATATTTCACTTGCAAACAACGTGCATTGACTCAAGGATGCTTTAGTAGTAAGAAATGAAAAATGTCTTAGGTATTTTGATTATATATGTATATTTAAATGTATATGTATATATGTTTGTGTATATATGTTCATGTTCATGTTAGGGTGTGCATATAAGTAGGTTGTATATGTGCATAAGACATATAAATCAGGTTGCAACAGCTTTGAACAACTTTCGTTCATTAAATCGTTATGAACACCTATTTCGATCTTTGGTCATCTTTTTTACTTCTTATTTAACATACATATATTTCTAAACCAAATTTGAAAAATAATTTCTTATCATTTTCAATTAATTAAAATGATCTCATTTGAATTATAAAACCATATTAATCAATACTAACAACTACTTACAAAAATTGCTATTTATCAACAAAGCGATATCCATTTTTCTTATATTTTCAAATCAAATATATATTCTCATATAATTATTATAAATCATCACTTAATTACTTTATAACTAATTAAAACAAATTATAATCATTTAAAACCATTATTTAAATAATTAAAATAATTATTAAATCATTAAGTCTCAATTAAAATTCATAAATTAATATTCAAATATAATTCCATTATTGACGTTGTCATAAATACATTTTGTTTTCCAAAAATAAAATAAATTATTCTATTTCATATTCTTGTTTAAACAGATAAATAAGTTTATGTACTCAGCTCCATGCGCGACTTATGATAATTATAAAGCTGTTTATTGATAAAATAGTTTTCGACCAGTTTATCGATATTTCTTCAAACTTTATATTATAGTAAATATTTATTCAAAATAAGATTACCATCATTATTGTTCAAAACATCATAATCTATGTTTTAAAGAGATTATATTTTAATATTTAAAAATAAATAGAATTTATCAAATTGATAAATTTGCGGGTCGTTACATTTAGAGAACAAACGATGGTAGGAGCGCTAAACATAAATCATACTAAAAAAACTACCATACGTTCTCTAAATGCTCAGGAAGAACTTAAACAAAAAAACAAGAAAATTATCGGAAAGGAGAAAAAATGGCACAAAAGCATTAGCTATGCAAGACTAAATTTAATCTCCTACCAAACATTAATTAACTTCATTCAGTACTAAATTCCACATCTGAGCAAGAATTCATATCGTCCAAATGCCTAGCATTACCTTTAGGCTCATTGATTTTGACGGTTATCTCACATCAACGAGTAGATCCACTACTACTTCCCCTTTGTGAAGTCAACATTGTTGCTTAGACTACCTGAAAGAATACTCACGATTGACTTTTTTTCGTTTTATGTTCATACCATTTGATTCTAACTTTGATACCATATTTGTCCACTTAGGATTATCGATCACACCATCAGGTATTATTGTAGTAAACTTAAAAGGAATTTATTCCTACTGATGCTTCTTATTCTATTTAGACCTTGAACATGTTCCAATGTGACCTTCGGAAAGTAGCGTGGGGGTTCCAGATTGTGAACACTTTTCTTAAATGCCCGTAGTAGTCTGATCATCATTCTGATCTGGTCTATTAACCTCTGCACCGAGTTCCTACAAAGTACTTATATTTATATCCTATTTTTTTTGCATTGTATTTATAGTTTCTTCTTGCTGAAATGCATTTTTAAACTGAGATGCATTGTATGACTGATGTATTTCCATGTTGTAGTGTCTTGCTATTGTTCATGAAGCTCTGAATTTTCTAAGTCGTTATTTGTGCTAGTAGTTGGATGATTTTGGTTTGCGTTTATTTTTTCCATCCATACCTTTCCAAATGAACATAGCTTCAATGGATGACCAAAACACTTATAATTAGGACATACATGAGGTCTTCATTCGTATTTTACGGAGTGAACGAACACCTCGTTGTTTACATTCACTATCATAACTTCTTTTGGAAATTTAAAATCATTATTGATTTCTACTAGAACCTAGCATATGAGAGTTCAATCGTACCTATAGTGTAGTGATTCAATTTTAATAGATTTCTCAAGATCGAAACAATTATACTAATCCCGTCTTCTAGCCAAAACTTTAGTCTTAGGCTCGGATGTTGAACCCATACTAGAATGAATTGCAACATTTTCTTTGAAAGATTAAGACCTGGTGGCCATCTTTTCATCATCATTAATTTTTTATCGTAGAAATAAGGACCCCTCATAATATTCTTTCACGGTCTTCCCTTTCTGTAAGTTTAATAACAAAAAGTCTATTTTCTTTGGTATGGAGATAAAACTCTCATTTAGGTTGCCAAAACCTTCTAATATATGATTTAAATAATGGAAATACAGTCATAAAGTAGCCACATAAATAACTATAAAGTTTTTTCAAATAATTTTTAGCCGAATCTACTGTTGAATCGGTTATTGGAGCATAAAACCTTTGACTAAAATGGAATACCCTAAATTTTTGATAACATTATTCTGGATATTTAATTACATAAATTAAATAAAAGAATATGAGTGTTAAATAATAAGGGGAATGAGATTTGAATAAATATTAAGTGGTCGTGCTTAATTAATTAATTAAATAGGCTAATTAGTTTACACAAGGGTATATTAGGTATTAGCCGCACCTATTCCATAACCCTTGCATGTACCCATGGCTTGCCTATCATTTACGTTCATTTCTCATTTACACAAAAACGTAAAATGCTGGAGGAGGCACCATTAACAAGGAAAAAGAGGAGAAATTAAATCAAAAGCTAGTGATTCAAGTTTAAGAGAAATTAATCTCGACCCAATCTCTTTATCTTAATCAAGGTGAATAATAATTCCATCTATATTTCATTTTATAATCATATGCTTTCCGATTTAAGGGTAAATTCATTTTTATGATCATTTGGATGACAGTATGCCTGAATTTCAATTTGTTGATTTAAACAAGAATGTTTAAATAAGATTATACACGGTTTTAGGGGAAAATCGATTTATGTTGATATTTAAACGCCATGGAATAATTTTATGTTATGTAAAACATGATTTTGGAATTAGGTTTTAATTTTTGATAATTTTCCAAGCAATGGAAAGATTGTTATAAATTTTCAAAGGAAAATATGGTTATACGGCCCGCTATATCGAACCACTTGCATCCGCACATATCAGACTTGAATTGCTCAAAACAACGGATTGTTAATTTTTATTTGGCAAAACTCAACATATACGGTAAATAAATCAATCACAGAATCACAGACACATAGTAATATAACAATAAGCAGCGAAATAGATAAATAGTAGTTCATGAAGCTACTACATAAATATTAGAGTTTGAAATAGAATACAACAGAATATCTAAAATACAAATGAATCTCTAATACATAAACAAGTGACGAATCTCAACATAAATTATTGGAATCCACTGAAGTAACTGGGAAGCTGAATAGACAAAGACCGATAGTCAAGCGAAGCTCCAAACTCCAAAGGTGATTCTCCAATGCTGAGATACTCAGTCTGACCCGAGGATAAAGCAAACACAAAACACTTGAGTCGGGATTAATGTTCTTATGTTAATAAATTCAACTCAAGTGAAATGTCAATTGTAATACAAGTAACTTAAAGGATGTTTGGGATTTCCATCCTCTAAGGATCCGTGGAACTATCTACTATGTAGCATAAATACACTATTATAATATGTTTATAGTAAAGTAAAGTATTAAAATAGCATTAAGGCGTTACATATATATCCCTTAACACATTTTATATATTCTCATAGCCTATACAGTACCATAACTCCTCCGTAAACTGGAGGCTATCAAAGGGCACTCCATAGGTATGGTACAAACCAAACTCGTAGAAAGCGCGATAGGGCATGCGACAAGGCACACGAGGCAATGCTAGAGTAGTATACCATTTGCACTCCCGGACTGGTGATAACGCATGGCAGCTACTACCGCCCACCTCGGACACACTCCCAAATCAAGGTGCACCCAATCGAATCACAAAAGCAATAGAATGGTATCGAAAAAATGTACCCGATAGGGAGAATGACCCCACTTGGCCCGGTATAAATCATATTTTAACCACATCAAGATGACTCATGGGAATTAGGGCTACGTAAATACTTCATCTGGAATCATACTCTACTTCGTTCTAGAATCTCGACCATGTACACAGTTGTTAAAGTGGATTCGATATTGGAAGAGAGTATGACAATATCCGATCCCGGTCTCTTTAACAACCAAACGCTTATTTTACACTATGGTCTTTCATTTCAAATAGTTCATACTTCATATCCAAATATCATATTCATTTCATAACCATATCAATTCGATATCATTATTCACTTAAAAAAATATTCATTTCCAGAATCGTAACACTTTCAAAATCCTAACACTTTCGAAATCATAACACTTTTAGAATCATAATACTTTTAAGGTCATAACACTTTTAAAATCCTAAAGCTTCTAACTTAAACAGTTTAGATATTGAAAATAGTAAATATATTAAAGATGGTTATAAAATAAAATAGTTTATGTATGAAATAATTTATATATTAAAATAGTTTATATATTAAAATAATATATATTAAAATAGTTTATATATATTGAAATATTTTATGTATAAAAATAGTTTCCTCAAATCTCTCAAATCGATTCAAAACAGCTTAAATTTCAAAAAATTCAATTTAAATCAATCTCTGTTGAACACTTTCAATTTAAAAGGTTAAAGATTCAATACAAATTCTCAACAAACCATTTAAATTTTATCCATTTCAAATCCAGGTTTGAACTATCATTTTAATTCCAATAAGATTCAAGGTTTAAATACTTGAAAATTTTCAAGATAATTTTCATTTACATTTCAACATTTAACTTTAATTTTATTCAAATTGGAAAATATTCGATTAATCATTTTAATAACAATTAAATAAAATCTCAATCTATAAATTTAAATTAGTATTAAATATTCAGTCTAAATTTACTTAAAATTGAGAATATTCATTAAATCATTTTTTTATCAAATCAAGTTATCAAATCATATCTTTCAAAATCTCAAAATTAATAAATTCAAATCAATTCTTGTTTAAATTCAATTATTAACCAATTTCAATTCCAAGCCAACATTGATTTATCATCCCAACCTCTACTATTAAAGTTAAAAATCAATTTTGAAAATATTAATATAATTTTAAATAAATACTTAAACAAATTTTATTAGATTAAACCTTATTATTCAATTTATTTTATATCAAATCTTATTTTCTATAATTTCAAAAGAATAAAATTATAAGAAAAAATTAAAAAATTATGTTTTCAAAACTAGCTTATAAATTTAAAAATTCCAAAACATATAGTTTTAAAATCTAAAGTAAAATACATTCTTTATATTCTAATTTAAAAATCAATATTTAATAAATCCATATATTTCCTTCCAACTTTGGAAATAATTTTCAAAATATATACCTATGGTGTCCGTATATAATTTTCTATCGTATGCTCAAGTGATACGGATATTTATCATTTCAATTCGTAATTTAAATATTTACAGGTATATAACATTTCAACCCACAATCCCAAAATTTCAAAATAAAAGAAAATCGCTTGGGTTTATCATTTCAACCCATAACGATTTTCCCCTATTCTACAAGATCGTTCGGGTATGTATCATTTCAAACTATAGCAAATTTCTAAACTAACAGGGAACTGTAGAGTGAAAACAAATATGATGATATAACATATCAACAACAGGCATATATCATCAGTAAAAAATTAAATAAAATATATACAACAGGATGTGGTGTCATATCACAAGTGAAAAATAGCAGATAATGACATATCATATTTAACAATTAAATAAATAGCAATTAAATTTTTTTGTAGCATATTTCAATCGTCGTTTCAAATGAAATCGAATTTACTACATATAAGAATGTCAATCGGAGTGATTGCGCACCTTCCGAGGCTAGAGAGATTAGACAACATGGCAAGCTACGAATTGAATTACGAACCCGAAAATCGACCAATCTATCGACAAATCTCGAAGCAAAGCAAGCTGTAACAACCCGATATTTTCGTCAATTTTCAAATTGAAGTTTTTTAAATTTTAAATTACAAATGGTTATAAAGTTTGAGGGGCTTTGATTTTTAAATAGTGGTTCATTTGTTTTTGGGCCGTGAAAATTTTAAAAACCCAATACCCTTTCCTTTTTCTTCGACTTAAACCCGATCCCCTCTTTCTCATTTTCTATTATTCATTCGAACATAAAACCACCGAGAGAACAAAAATGGTGGCGGCCTCGTGCTCCATCGATCGTCATCACCAATTAGGGCTTCGGGAGGATCGGCTTCGTCAGTTCGAGTTCAACATCGTCCTGGCTGCTCGATGGGGCTCGTCTTCATTCGTTCTCCTTCGTTCGAGAATTAGGGCTTCATCAATTAATGGCTGCTCGCCCTCGCGCTCGTTCATCTTCGCTTCCGTTCGTGGCAAAGGTGAGTTTGCTCACATCTAATTCTTGGCTCGAGTTATTTGTGTGTTTTGTTGCTTGAATTCTTGGCTGATTATTGCTTCGAATTTTAGTGATTTCGATTTGAACTTGTGTGAGTTTTACTCACATCTATTTCTACTTGGTTTTCTCGGCACTGTTTTGTTGAGATGTTGATGTTTTCGATTTTCGTATGGATGTTGGAGATGATTTCTGGTTTTGGCAATTTCGTATATTTGTGTGATTTGATATCTACGGCAATGATTTCACGGCTTTGATACATTGACTCTCGATTTCACTTCCATATACATTAATGACTTCGGCCATATGAATTTTTGTGTATCGAGTTGGATTAACTTCGTGGCCACCACGAGGTTGACTTCGAGTGACTTCGAATTGTACCTTGCTGAGTTTTAACTTGGATTTGTCGACTGTTTTTGACCTGAGACTTTGATTTCTTTCGTGACTTCACATTTTGACTTCTGGTAAACCCTTGAGTTGTACCACTACAGATATTCTCAGTCTTGTTTGATTTCCTTGGCCACCGTCTTGATCATGTCCCCTTTGAACTTGAAGTGGTACGTGTTATAAGCTTATCAATTCGATGTTTGACACTGTCAAACTCGGCTCTGACTTGATAATATGTTCGACTTTTATGTGATTGCTCCACTGGGTTGTTTTGATGTCCTGAGTTGACCTGCTGCCTGGTTATGTTAACATGCGTGTGTAAATATGAATCCATTCACCTAGTATTGCACTTTGGTCTTCATATGTACACTGGGATTGGCAATTTGATAAGTGCTTCGAGTTGCTGCCGTTTCTACTCTTGTTCATGCAGTTTTATATGATGATTATTCAAGTCATTCATACTTTATGTTGTATACATGTGCATGTTATCACTTGATGTTCACTGTTCATGTCATTCTTTTGGCCAGTTTGCTTTGCATTCTCTTTGTGTATTGTCACTACTTCATGTTCATATATGGTTATCCAAAGCCATTCTTTTGTTGAGGCTGTGTCACTGATGTTGGCTTGCTCATTGCTCCATTCATTTTCCATACTGGGTTGTTCATGTTTGTGACATTGAACCATATTGTTACTTGTGACATTCTTGTTCTTTACTGTGTACCTGGCCTGCACACATGTGCTTTGATGGTTCAGTGGTGTTTTCTGAAATTTGCAGCAGTCTTCATTGCAGTATTTGCCATTGTTCACCTTGACTTGTTCCTATACACTTAGTTTCAACTTGTTTTGCTGGTGCACTCGTTGCCTGCATCACTTGTTTACTACATTTGCTACTTCCTGAATGTTGCAGTGTTGTTTTATTCACTTGGTGGCGTTTTGTTTGCTCACCATTTACACTGTGCAGTACCCCTGCTGCATTCGTTTGATTGTTGTAATTGGGTTTTCGGCTGCAGTTTGTTGTCATCTTTTCTTGACCGCTTTCGCATTTGTCTCTGCAATTTTAATCGACACTTGGCCTGATGACATTCGCGGCGATGCTTGTGAATTTTCATTGGGTACATCATCACTATAGTGGCAAGGCAGTGCACGCAAGCGTGAACTGCAGCCACACGGTATTCAATGGGTACATCATCACTGTAGTGGCACGGCAGTGCACGCAAGCGTGAACTGCAGCCACACGGTATTGGTTTTGGTGTTATCTCTTTTGCTTTTGATTTATGGATCTATTTCGTATTCCAGATGTTGTAGTGGCGAGGCAGTATACGCGTGCGTATACTGCAGCCCTACTCGTGTTGACCTTTTAATTGATGTTCCAATTGTTTTGAATTAGTTCGCGTTATATTTACTGTTATCCGATTTCTTATTTAAGAATCAGATAGGTAAATTTATTTCTGCGACTGTCGTCTAATTATTATTTGATTATTACTGCCTCTATGCACTAATAACTGAGTTTGAATTAGACTGACCCGGGTATTATTTTCTTTTGAATTTAATACTCGGGTCAGACCGAGCATTTACAGGTTGTAGATATCTTGATTCAGGTTGCTGCTAGAGCTATGAAGTCCTTTCATACCTTTTGGAGTAGTCGACATCATTTATAGAAGTCTGTAATTGTATTGGAAGATATGTATTCATGTATATTATATATGTTAATGTACTTTATATGTAACTTCCAGAGTCGACAGTTGTTGTTGTATCATATGTATTGTACCACGTGTATTGTAACTCACATCAGTTATTGTGTATATATATATATATATATATATATATATGAGATTCTATGATCTATTCTTTTGTGTTATTGTGGATCTTGTTAGACCACTACTCTGATAAACACTTTTAAGTGTGGTATATTCATATCTATTTCCGCCTTTGTGATATGAATTATCTGTGACTGATTTATGTTATGCTTATTTCTATATTCGTTTCCGAAGATTATATATAGCCACCGCGTGATAGCTTTGAGTTTGCATCGATATGTCGGATTTCCTCCTTAAATGAAATGCATGCTATACTATCTGACATATCGGTGCTCGCGTAAAGAAATTACACAGATGGTCGCTCCTCAACAGCCTTATTCTCCGTGCTAGTCGACAGCATTACACCGTAGTGTTCTTGGCTAGCGTGGGTATAGAGGTGGGGCGTCACAGCTTGGTATCGGAGCCAAACTTCGGAACAATATGGAATATTATAACAAGGATCATCGTCCTAAGTCTATTTTAGGAGTCGTGCTTTAGGATTTAATTTGGGTCTTCGTACCGTTCTATCCTATTCTCTTTATGATTCCTTGTTTTATCAATCGAGTTTGATTGAAATTCATTTTTGTGAATATCATTTTCTTCTTCCTTCTTTCTTTTCTTAAAGAAGAAGAATTGGTTGAATCTGGCAGTCTTAGCGCTATTCAATCCAGTAGTCCATCTCTGGATGGCATATTCATATCTGCCCAACAACTTTTGGATCTTGTAAAGAATCAAAAGTTTATCTGTGCTTAGTTGAGATAGAGTCGCCGACTTGATCGACTTTTGCCCTGCTATTTTCTGTCTCGAGTACCTTGCTCGTTTTGCTTTGATTTTTCCAAATTATTAATCGATTCCTCTTTTCCGTTTAGTTGTTATCACCTTTGTCGACTCTGATAACTTCTATTTCAGGAATTTTTGGGTATTCCTACTTTGATGGATTTGGAATCGAATTCTTTGGATTTTATTCACGTCTTCGTATGTGAATTCTTGTGATTGATTGTTTCTACAATCATTTTTGTGATTTGTCACTTTAAAAATATAAAGGTTTTCAATACTAGTAGTAAATATCAAAACTCTTTTATCAAAATGTTTTCAACTCTATTTTCAATACAAAACTCTTTTTCTCAAACCGTTTTCCAATCTACTAGTATATACAAACCTTTACCTCACTCGGATGAGAAATCTAATTAAACGGCTTAGTAAAACAAGTGGTATGAAACACTTGCGTTCACTTCGTCGGTTAATTCTTGGACTTGTTCGATTGAACCTCATGTGACAATTTTCTAGTGAACATTTACAGTTTGTTCGTAAATATTTAAGTTAAGCAAGTGGTTATGGGACATGAAGCTAAACTTTTACATTTACTAACTTAGTGTAATTGACACTTCTCGTTGATCATGACGATCATTTTTACGGTTAGACTAGGCCTCATCGGTGTGATTTCGTCTCACACATATCTCTTGGGCTTTGAGGATTGTCTAGACACCATTTGTGTGATTTCGTTCACACATACCTTTTCGGTTAGACTAGGCCTCGTCGGTGTGATTTCGTCTCACACATATCTCTTGGGCTTTGAGGATTTTCTAGACACCATTTGTGTGATTTCATTCACACATACTTTCCTTTTGTTTGCGAGGTTAGACTAGACACCACTTGTGTGATTCCACTCACAAGTACCTTTTTGAATTTTGGTTAATCTAGACCTCAATCTGTGTGATTTCGACTCACACATGTGGGGTAGCGCCCCACGGTCTTCGGGCCATTCGTGTGTCAAAATTAATGGCTTGCAACCATGAGATAGCGTCTCGTTATGCGTTGCACGTGTTGATGATTTTCATGCTCATGTGTAGGTGAGATTCCATGCTCCCGTTCTCGCTTTGCGTTGCACGTGTTGATGATTTTTCATGCTCGCGTGTAGGTGAGATTCCGTGCTCCCGTTCTCGCTTTGCGTTGCACGTGTTGATGATTTTTCATGCTCGCGTGTAGGTGAGATTCCGTGCTCCCGTTCTCGCTTTGCATTGCACGTGTTGGTGAGTTTTCATGCTCGCATGTAGGTGAGTTTTCGTGCTCCCGTTCTCGTTATGCGTTGCACGTGCTGATGAATTTTCATGCTCGCATGTAGGTGAGTTTTCGTGCTCCCGTTCTCGCTTTGCGTTACATGTGCTGATGAGTTTTCATTCTCGCGTGTAGGTGAGTTTTCGTGCTCCCATTCTCGTTATGCGTTACATGTGTTGATGAATTTTCATGCTCGCGTGTAGGTGAGTTTTCATACTCTCCTTCGAGTTTTCATACTCTGTTTGAGTTTTCATACTCTACTTCGAGTTTTCATACTCCGTTCGAGTTTTCATACTCCGTTCGAGTTTTCATACTCCGTTTGAGTTTTCATACTCTGTTCGAGTTTTCATACTCCGTTGGAGTTTTCATACTCCGTTGGAGTTTTCATACTCCGTTCGAGTTTTCATACTCCGTTCGAGTTTTCATACTCTACTTCGAGTTTTCATACTCCGTTCGAGTTTTCATACTCCGTTCGAGTTTTCATACTCCGTTCGAGTTTTCATACTCCCGTTCGAGTTCTCATACTCTTATCTTGTGATTTCTGGATTTCTTGTGTAGATTTCTAGAATTTGTGCTTCACCAATTTTCGTGATTTCTATTGATAAGTTTTATCAATTCTTGTGCATTGGTGAATTCGTGTGTTATTGACTTGTTATGAATACAAGTTTAGGGTATGATATCCCTTTCTATCTTTGAGAAGATTCTTGTGACACTTTTGATGAATGAAAATCCACTTATCGAAGTTGCTACAGATATCGCTGTTTTAATCACGTGTTTTAAAAATTGTTTCAAAATAAAAATCGTTTTCAAAATTTTTATAGTTTACGCTTTCAAAAGAATGAGGAAGCGATTTAAACGTTTCAGCAAAATCGAGGACTGTGACCCCTTTCTTTTACTGATTCGTTTAATTCCGGACTTGTCCGTTTGAGGGTGAAAATTTGTAAATTCCTTTTATGAAATTAAGAGAATATTTTGTGATTGTATTGCCCATTGAGTGCTTTAAGAATTTTGGTCGATGCGCTTGATCAACGTTATCGATAGGAATCTCCTAGACGCTTTGATGAGACAATCAGACACAATAAATTGAATTTTAAAATGTAAATTTTTCTGAAAAGATAATTACATAAAGTAAATTGTAAATTTCGAAAGTTTTAGCTTTTCGGGAAAGAATATTATTTAAAACAACTCTTTTCCGACACTTCTATTCTGGTGATTCCCTTGGGAACCAAGACTCTATCGTTTGTACCAATGCTAATCGTGTTAGTTTGCATGCCATTCTCTTGCAAAAGAGAACGTGCTGTCTCTTGTGTTTCTAAATCATTAATGCCTACTGAGACTAGATATGTCACTCATGATTTAGTGCTCTTGGCTATTGATTTCGTTCTTCAAGATTTGGCATCATTATTTTGGGTGAGAAATTTGTTCTCTACCCTGATCATGAATCTTGGGAATATTTATTTTCTCATAAGGAACATGATTTGCGTCAACCACGTTGACTCGAGCTCCATACATCTTATGATCTTGATAATATTTACCACTCCCGGATGGGAAATCGTGCTGCCGATGCACTTGTCGTAGGCAAACAAGTGGTTGTTCTTTGATGATGTCCGAATGGAATCATCTTTTCACCAGGTTCATCAGACGTTTCAATGTACTTCGTTTTATTGAGCTTCGTCTCATTCCTTTTAGGGACTTACGTCTGATGTTCTTTTATGTTGATCGGTTCATTGGACGTACCGTTTTTGTACTACGTCGGCGTTCCGAATTAATGAAGCTTTGATTCATCTGGCGTATCGTTATTGTACTACGTTGTTGTTCCAAATAAATCGTGTTTCACCTATGAAAGGTGTTGTGCGTTTCAGTCGGTCGGGAAAGTCGATATATTGGGCCATTTCCTATCACTGAACGTATTGGTTTCTTGGCTTATCGCCTCTTATTACCGGCTCAATTTTCTGTTATTCATGACGTGTTTCACGCGTCTTTCTTTTACGGAAATGCCTTAGGGATTCCGATTTTTATTCTTGAGCCAGGTATTATTGAAGAAATTGAAGTTTCACCAGATTTGACTTTGAGCAACATTCTATTCACATCAATGCTTCGGGGGTTCAGCACCCTCGAAATAAAGATATTTTTCTCGTGAAAGTTTATTGGTTCTCAAATCCTATGGATTTCACTTAGGAATCCAGAGAATTCATCGAGCAAACACGTTCAGGCTCTCTCTCTCTCTCTCATGCTCTATATGGTGAACTTCTTATTTCAAATTTCTTCATCGTGTGTTGATATATTCTTATGGTTGTTACCTTTTGCCCATTTATTCCTTAAGATTGCGAGGACGCAATTTCTTTAAGGAGGGGAGTCTGTAACAACCCGATATTTTCGTCAATTTTCAAATTGAAGTTTTTTAAATTTTAAATTACAAATGGTTATAAAGTTTGAGGGGCTTTGATTTTTAAATAGTGGTTCATTTGTTTTTGGGCCGTGAAAATTTTAAAAACCCAATACCCTTTCCTTTTTCTTCGACTTAAACCCGATCCCCTCTTTCTCATTTTCTATTATTCATTCGAAACATAAAACCACCGAGAGAACAAAAATGGTGGCGGCCTCGTGCTCCATCGATCGTCATCACCAATTAGGGCTTCGGGAGGATCGGCTTCGTCAGTTCGAGTTCAACTTCGTCCTGGCTGCTCGATGGGGCTCGTCTTCATTCGTTCTCCTTCGTTCGAGAATTAGGGCTTCATCAATTAATGGATGCTCGCCCTCGCGCTCGTTCATCTTCGCTTCCGTTCGTGGCAAAGGTGAGTTTGCTCACATCTAATTCTTGGCTCGAGTTATTTGTGTGTTTTGTTGCTTGAATTCTTGGCTGATTATTGCTTCGAATTTTAGTGATTTCGATTTGAACTTGTGTGAGTTTTACTCACATCTATTTCTACTTGGTTTTCTCGGCACTGTTTTGTTGAGATGTTGATGTTTTCGATTTTCGTATGGATGTTGGAGATGATTTCTGGTTTTGGCAATTTCGTATATTTGTGTGATTTGATACCTACGGCAATGATTTCACGGCTTTGATACGTTGACTCTCGACTTCACTTCCATATACATTAATGACTTCGGCCATATGAATTTTTGTGTATCGAGTTGGATTAACTTCGTGGCCACCACGAGGTTGACTTCGAGTGACTTCGACTTGTACCTTGCTGAGTTTTAACTTGGATTTGTCGACTGTTTTTGACCTGAGACTTTGATTTCTTTCGTGACTTCACATTTTGACTTCTGGTAAACCCTTGAGTTGTACCACTACAGATATTCTCAGTCTTGTTTGATTTCCTTGGCCACCGTCTTGATCATGTCCCCTTTGAACTTGAAGTGGTACGTGTTATAAGCTTATCAATTCGATGTTTGACACTGTCAAACTCGGCTCTGACTTGATAATATGTTCGACTTTTATGTGATTGCTCCACTGGGTTGTTTTGATGTCCTGAGTTGACCTGCTGCCTGGTTATGTTAACATGCGTGTGTAAATATGAATCCATTCACCTAGTATTGCACTTTGGTCTTCATATGTACACTGGGATTGGCAATTTGATAAGTGCTTCGAGTTGCTGCCGTTTCTACTCTTGTTCATGCAGTTTTATATGATGATTATTCAAGTCATTCATACTTTATGTTGTATACATGTGCATGTTATCACTTGATGTTCACTGTTCATGTCATTCTTTTGGCCAGTTTGCTTTGCATTCTCTTTGTGTATTGTCACTACTTCATGTTCATATATGGTTATCCAAAGCCATTCTTTTGTTGAGGCTGTGTCACTGATGTTGGCTTGCTCATTGCTCCATTCATTTTCCATACTGGGTTGTTCATGTTTGTGACATTGAACCATATTGTTACTTGTGACATTCTTGTTCTTTACTGTGTACCTAGCCTGCACACATGTGCTTTGATGGTTCAGTGGTGTTTTCTGAAATTTGCAGCAGTCTTCATTGCAGTATTTGCCATTGTTCACCTTGACTTGTTCCTATACACTTAGTTTCAACTTGTTTTGCTGGTGCACTCGTTGCCTGCATCACTTGTTTACTACATTTGCTACTTCCTGAATGTTGCAGTGTTGTTTTATTAACTTGGTGGCATTTTGTTTGCTCACCATTTACACTGTGCAGTACCCCTGCTGCATTCGTTTGATTGTTGTAATTGGGTTTTCGGCTGCAGTTTGTTGTCATCTTTTCTTGACCGCTTTCGCATTTGTCTCTGCAATTTTAATCGACACTTGGCCTGATGACATTCGCGGCGATGCTTGTGAATTTTCATTGGGTACATCATCACTATAGTGGCAAGGCAGTGCACGCAAGCGTGAACTGCAGCCACACGGTATTCAATGGGTACATCATCACTGTAGTGGCACGGCAGTGCACGCAAGCGTGAACTGCAGCCACACGGTATTGGTTTTGGTGTTATCTCTTTTGCTTTTGATTTATGGATCTATTTCGTATTCCAGATGTTGTAGTGGCGAGGCAGTATACGCGTGCGTATACTGCAGCCCTACTCGTGTTGACCTTTTAATTGATGTACCAATTGTTTTGAATTAGTTCGCGTTATATTTACTGTTATCCGATTTCTTATTTAAGAATCAGATAGGTAAATTTATTTCTGTGACTGTCGTCTAATTATTATTTGATTATTACTGCCTCTATGCACTAATAACTGAGTTTGAATTAGATTGACCCGGGTATTATTTTCTTTTGAATTTAATACTCGGGTCAGACCGAGCATTTACAGGTTGTAGATATCTTGATTCAGGTTGCTGCTAGAGCTATGAAGTCCTTTCATACCTTTTGGAGTAGTCGACATCATTTATAGAAGTCTGTAATTGTATTGGAAGATATGTATTCATGTATATTATATATGTTAATGTACTTTATATGTAACTTCCAGAGTCGACAGTTGTTGTTGTATCATATGTATTGTACCACGTGTATTGTAACTCACATCAGTTATTGTATATATATATATATATATATATATATATATATATATGAGATTCTATGATCTATTCTTTTGTGTTATTGTGGATCTTGTTAGACCACTACTCTGATAAACACTTTTAAGTGTGGTATATTCATATCTATTTCCGCCTTTGTGATATGAATTATCTGTGACTGATTTATGTTATGCTTATTTCTATATTCGTTTCCGAAGATTATATATAGCCACCGCGTGATAGCTTTGAGTTTGCATCGGTATGTCGGATTTCCTCCTTAAATGAAATGCATGCTATACTATCTGACATATCGGTGCTCGCGCAAAGAAATTACACGGATGGTCGCTCCTCAACAGCCTTATTCTCCGTGCTAGTCGACAGCATTACACCGTAGTGTTCTTGGCTAGCGTGGGTATAGAGGTGGGGCGTCACACAAGCTGAACAAGGATTTGATGGATGAAGCTGATAAATAGTTATCAGTGAGAACAAACCAGAATCAGTTTGATATAACTGAACGGAATGTATATTATATAATTTAAACCAATACTCAATTTAAAAATACATATTTAAATAACATATCTGTACAAAATATTTTAATTTAAAATCAAAACATATATTGAAAAATATACGATTTGCAGACTAATATATATGTGCAGACCCAATATATAATAACAACTAAATAGACGGTGCAGGTTAATATAAATACATAGACACAATCTATAAATACACCTAAATTCATATATACTCAAGCTAATTTTCACGGATCTTGTATAAAATATGTAACTAAATATATATGCAACAATTTGTATATATGTAGGCTACAAACTAACATATACCCAGACTATGTATATGCAACAATATATGCATGGTACAAAAGCAATATATATATATATATATATATTACATTTTAAAACAATGTCTAAGATAAATATACATTAGAATCCACATTTATATCTGTAAATAAAAAAATCAGTAAGCAAAGATCAATATATATAACATGCAGACTTTTAATTTACATACAATTATATATAGACTTATGTGTAACAATAGGTTTTATACTTATATAACTAATATATATATATATAAAACATTATATATAAAGGATAAATTGATAAGCAGGTGCAGGTAAAAGTATATATACAAATTAACTTTATATATATAAACATGTAAAAGTATATAAACAAACTATATATACCCTTTTCTTACTTTATATATATGAATAAAAACAATAGGCCAAAAACTTTATAATATATACAATAGAATAAAGCAAAGCAACCTAGTGTACTCGGGAAGGGTAGCGAGGCGCAATCAGGGGGAAGTGAGTCTGCAACCAAGGCTTGATAATTAAATGATTTGACAGTTCGTAGCCTAACTACCAGATGCAAATCAGCACATCCACAGGCATTCCAAGCACAATGGGAGTCCAATTTCCTCCCTTCGACTGTCAGATCTTATGAGGGGTTCATGTTAGGTCAGGTCTGGTGATGGAGTGATCGGTGGTGATGGGTTGAGGCTATACGTTCAGCTGTTTGCATGCTGAATGCCAGTAGGAAAGAAGAGGATCCAAGTCAGGGTGGATAAATATGGGGCGGTCGGCGATAGGTTGAGTGCGGTGGCTATGCTTGGGTTGTTATGGGCGCTGGTGAGTGGAGTGGGAAGGTGGCTGCATGGGTCGGGTTGTGAAGCAATGGGGTGTGGTTTGGTTTCGGTTGAAGTTGGCGGTGATGCCATGGTGGAGGACGGTTGATGACTTGGGTGATAGAATATTGTGGCGGTGGAAGCAAGTTAACGCATGAGAAAAAGGAGTTAGCGAAGAAGATGAGCTGTAGGAATTTTATATTATATTGCTTTTTTAGAACAAAGCAAATGTACGAACCAAAGTAAATGAACGAACCACCACATAATAAATTGGCATAGGGAATAGTGACAGTTGTAATTAAATTCTGGGAATATCAACGGCTAGCTGATGGCTATTGATTGACACGGTAGAAAATGAAAAGACAAAGAAAATTCCAAAATCCAAATTACAGAAGCGATATGGCAAATCATTTTGTCGATTTCGCCGTGTATTGGACACAAAAATGCACAAATGAATATACTACGTCAGCACGACAAGACTTGCAGAATGGTACAAAGATATTAGCGATACGATCATCCTATCAAAACCCGATATTTTGCTACCAAAATGCTGCTAATTCGCTATATAAATACTAGATATCACAATTGATTCCAAAACCATATAAATTTCATTAGTTTTTAAATTGATTTATATTCAATTATTTTGTTTAAGTCTATTTTATTCCATCAATAAATATTCAACAAATTCGGTTGTTTTCAATTCAATGGGTTTTCATTCAATTGATTTGGCTTAAATTCATTAACATTTTTTTTTTCAAAAAATTTCTTTCAAAAAAAAAATTTATTTGATTTAACTCATTTGTCAAACCTATTTATCTTCAGTTGAATTGATTCCACTAAATTCAATTTCAACTATTCTTAAGTCCATATTTATTTACTTAAATAGTATCTTTCTTTAATCATTTAATTTATTTCACTCACATTACTTATAACATCAACTAAATGTATAAAAGTCATCGTAATAATCAAATTTTTATTTATAATTTCCCTTAACAAAATTTCATTTTTGGACATCTTATTACTTACATTTATTGCATATTATTCAATCATATATCCTTATTACATCTAAACTTTTCTCAAGTAAGTTTCATAAATGTTTCATATGTAATTGAGCACTTACCAATTTACCTGTTATTTATAACATTTTATTAAGCAAAAATTAATTTGAACAAGTTATTGCCTAAGTTTTCTCTTATATAACCTTCAATTTACAAATTCATCTTAACATTTAAACTTTTTAAATAATTCAGATAAGTTATTCATGTTTATTAGAATGCAATTGAATATTATACAAGTAAATTTTATCCTAGTTCAACTGTTTCAAGTTATTTTAAATACAAATTTCAAGTTTTAAATACTTTAAATATTTCAAATTTTTTGATTTATTTCAATAATTGAATACTAACTTAACACATTAAGAATTAAATTTTTGGTTTCATTTCCCACAATTTTGAAATATATATATATATATATATATACATATACATACATATATATGTATATATATATCTGTGTGTTGTGAATCAAATCATATTCAAGAATATCAAATCAAATTCCTTTTCCAAAAAAAAGTGTAACAAAGCTACTAAGTGGTCCCTCCACTCTGAGACTCGAAAATGAATGTCCATGATGCTGCAGTCATCACCGAAATTATTTTCGACCGACAGAAGAGGGGAGTACTGATTTACTTCAGTTAAAATTTCTTTGGAAACAATTCCTATTCGATAATACTTTCAGATAATATTTTACAAAACTTTGAAAGCTAGATTTTGAAGGCTTCGAAAATTGAATTCTCAAATCCTTAATTTAAGTTCATTTAATTTTCAAATCAAATTTATACACCATATTTATAAAATTTCAACACCTTATAACAAACAACAATAGTTAATGATTTAGGATTGTTAGCAAAACAATAAATGATAATCTTGTATTATCATTTCTAGCTATAAATTCATTTAACTATTTAACCCTAGAAAATTATACCTTTATATATAAAATATAATTATACACAAAATTATTTCATTTACAAATTTCGAAAACAATATTGTGTCAGTTTGCTCTGTTCAAGTGTTTTGGAATTCTTATCAATAACGTTGTCTAGATGAATTGATCGAGACCCAAACCAACTTGACAACTCAAACCACACAATATAAACGATTTTATATTAATAACAAATATGCTTCCTCACACGATGACTTAAGGATGGGTTTTAAAACAAGGATAGAGATTCAAATCTAGAGGAACCCTAACCAAAAAGGATTCTAATTAAAATGAAAACTTAGAAAGGAAGATAAGAAAATCAAATTTCAAAAGAGACAGATGGGTAGACTTATATCAATCGCGGTGACCAAAACCGGGCTAATCGAGATTCCAGAAGTAAGATCGATTGAGAAATTCAATTCCTTACTTAAATGGGAGAGATGTGACTTCACCAAAACATTTGGATATTCCCTGATTATTGGGGTATAGTCAAGATCACTAGGCTACGTATCAAACGAAAGATAGAACTGCCTGCTTAACCGAAGGCAACCTACAATCGATCAGAAGAGAATTATCCGGTATTCTACTAGAGAAATGGTTTGGGCTTTGCAAGAGATAACAGCATCGAATCCGAGGACATAGAAATCTTCGGTGGATCGATACCTGTTGTAAAGGAGGTTTACCCCTTCACAAATCATACCAAGGTTGGCGAGGCCGCCGGTGGAATGAGTCACACAAGGATGAAGTTTACAGTTGAGGTTGAAGCTAGGGATGCTCCTGTATCAAGAAGGACACCAACAGGAAAAGAAAAGAAGGAATTTCAGAACAAAGGGATAGTTTCGAAATTCAAGAGAAATCGTAATCTAGGGGGATCCTAACCAAGAAATTTCAAGCTCGAATAAAAATGATTCTATAATTAAATTTGGATCCATATGCTACGTTTTGCCTAAACCAGAGCTCTGACACCAGCTGTAACGGCCTGCTATTTCGAACCACTTGCATCCACACATATCAGACTTGAATTGCTCAAAACAACAGATTGTTAATTTATATTTGGCAAAACTCAACATATACATTAAATAAATCAATCATGGAATCACAGACACAAATAGTAATATAACAATAAGCAGCAAAATAGATAAATAGTAGTTCATGAAGCTACTATATAAATATTAGAGTTTGAAATAGAATACAATAGAATATCTCAAATACAAATGAATCTCTAATACATAAACAACTAACGAATCTGAACATAAATGACTGGAATCAATTGAAGTAACTGGGAAGCTGAATAGACAAAGTCCGATCGTCAAGCAAAGCTCCAAATTCCAAAGGTGAGCATCCAATGCTGAGACACTCAGTCTAACCTGAGCATAAAGCAAACACAAAACACTCGAGTCAGGATTAACATTCTTATATTAATAAATTCAACGCAAGTGAAATGTCAACCGAAACACAAGTAACTAAAAGAATGTTTGAGATTTCCATCCTCTAAGGATCCGTAGAACTATCTACTATGTAGTACAATACGCTATTATAATATGTCTATAGTAAAGTAAAGCATTTAAATAGCGTTAAGGCATTACCTATATCCCCCTTAACACATTTTATATATTCTCATAGTCTATATAGTACCGTAACTCCTCCATAAACTAGAGGCTATCAGAGGGCACTCCATAGGTATGATACAAACCAAACTCATAGAAGGCACGATAAGGCATGTGAGGCAATGCCAAGGTAGATATACCGTTTGCACTCTCAGACTGGTGGTAATGCATTGCAGCAACTACAGCCCATCTCGGACACACTCCCAAATCAAAGGTGCACCCAATCGAGTCGTAAAAGCAATATAATGTATCGAAGAAATGTGCCCGACAGGGGGAATGGCCTTACTTGGCCCGGTATTGCTCCCGTTTTAGCCATATCAAGTGAATTCACGGGAGTCAGGGCTACGTAAATACCTCATACAGAATCATACACCAAACCATCCTACTTCGTTCTGGAATCTCCACTACGTACATAGTTGTTAAAGTGGTTCTCGGTATCGGAAGAGAGTATGATAATATCTGATTCCGGTCTCTTTAATAATCAAACGCTTATTTCACACCGTGATCATTTCATTTCAAATAGTTCATATCCAAATATCATATTGATTTCAAAATCATATCAATTCGATATCATTATTCACTTAAAAAAATGTTCATTTCCAAAATCGTAGCACTTTCAAAATCATAACACATTTGAAATCATAACACTTCTGAAATCATAACACTTTTAAGATCATAACACTTCCAACTTAAACAGTTTAGATATTGAAATAGTATGTATATTAAAGGTAGTTATAAATTAAAACAGTTTATATATGAAATAATTTATATATTAAAATAATTTATATAATAAAATAATATATATATATATATATATATATTAAAATAGTTTATATATATTGAAATACTTTATGTAATAAAATAGTTTCCTCAAATTTCACAAATTGATTCAAATCAGCTTAAATTCCAAAAATTCAATTTAAATCGGTCACTGTTCAACACTCTCAATTTAAAAGGTTAAAGATTCAATTCAAAATAAACCATTTAAATTTTATCGATTTCAATTCCAGGTTTGAACTATCATTTCAATTCAAATAAGATTCAAGCTTTAAATATTCGAACAATTTCAAGATAAGTTTCATTTATATTCCGACATTTAACTTTAATTTTTTTCAAATTGGAAAATATTCTTAATCATTTTAATAATAATTAAATAAAATCTCAATCTATAAATTTAAATCAATATTAAATATTCGGTCTAAATTTATTTAAAATTGAGAATATTTATTTAATCATTTTTTGTCAAATCAAGTTATGAAATCATATCTTTTAAAATCTCAAAAATCAATAAGTTCTAATCAATTCTTATTTAAATTCAATTATTAACCAATTTCAATTCCAAGCCAACGTTGATTTATCTTCCCAACTCTGTTATTAAAGTAATAAATCAATTTTTAAAATATTAATATAATTTTAAGTAAGTACTTAAACAAATTTTATTAAATTAAACCTTATTATTCAATTTATTTTATATTAAATCTTATTTTATGTAATTTCAAAAGAATAAAATTATAAGAAAAATTTTAAAAATTATGTTTTCAAACTAACTTATAAATTTGAAAATTCCAAAACATATGGTTTTAAAATCTAAATTAAAATAAATTCTTTATATAATAGTTTAAAAATAAATATTTAATAAATCCATATATTTCCTTCCAACTTTGGAAATCATTTTCAAAATATAGACCAACGGTGTCTGTATATAATTTTCTATCCTATGGTCAAGTGATATGGACATTTATCATTTCAATCCGCAATTTAAATATTTACGGGTACATGTCATTTCAACCCGTAATCCCAAATTTTCAAAATACATGAAAATTGCTTGGTTTTATCATTTCAACCCACAACGATCTTCCCCTATTCTACAAGATCGTTCGGGTATGTATCATTTCAACCTATAGGGAATTTCTAAACTAACAGGGAACTGCAGAGTGAGAACAAATATGAAGATATAAGATATCAACAACAGGCATATATCATCAGTAACAAATTAAATAAAATATATACAACAGGATGTGGTGTCATATCGGTAACGACCTGATATTTTCAACCATTCACATCCACACATGCTGGACTTGAATTGCTCAAAATATCAGATTGTAAATTTAAATTTGATAAAAACTCAGCATATATAGTAAACAGATCGATAACAGAATTGCAGACACAGAGTACTATAATAATAACGTAGCGGAATATATAAATAGTAGTTCATGAAGCTACTATATAAACATCGGAGTTAGGAATAAAATACAACAGAATATCTCAACACATTAAAGTCTCTAGTACAAACAGATGACCTCTCTGAACAAATCAACTGGAAAAGTTGAAAGCGGAATCAATAGTTGGATCCTCAAACGAAGCTCCAAACTCCAAAGGCGAATCTCAAATGCTGTATCACTCAGTCTGACCCGAGCGTAAAGCAAAACACAAAACACTCAAGTCAGGATTAACATTTTTATATTAATAAATCCAACTCAAGTGAAATATCAAATGAAATTCAAATAACTTAAAGGATGTTTGGGATAACCACCTTCTAAGGATCCATGGAGCTACCTACAATGTAGAAATATACACTATTAACACCGTGGTCATTTCAAATCATTTATAATTCAAACCAAATCAAATTCCACATTCAAATTCTATTCAAACTCACTTAATCAATTTCAATTCAAATGAATTTCTAAATAAACCATTTAAATTCCAATATATTTCAAAGCTTTAATATTCAACATTTTCAAGGTTAAATTTAACAGTTTCATATGGATCTCGATTTAACCTCATTATTATTTAATCTTGAAATATTCAATTAATAAATTCAGTGTTATTTAAATGACCAAAATTTACCTTTAAACTAAATATTCCTTTCCATTTGTCTAAACTTGAAATATCCATTTAATGACTAAAAAGAATCAAGTTATAAAATCAAATCTTAAACTTCAAATTCAATAGTTCAAATCGATATAATTTAGTAGAATTCTTAATTAAATACAATTTCAATTAGTTCAACTCTATCTTCTCAACCTTAACTTATTCAAATTATTACAATATTCTATTTTGAAATATAGATTTACATAGGCACTTAACGTATTATATGTATTAAATCAATCTCAAAAACATTATTATTAAATCTATATGTATATAATAATTTAAGAACCAATATTATTAAAAACCATATATTTCTTTTCAAAACCATAGAAAGTAATTCAAAACATTTATATATATGGACCAGCAGTGTCTGTATATATTTTCCTATCCTATGATCAAGTGATACAGATATTTATCATTTCGATCCGTAATTTAAATATATACGGGTAGATATCGTTTCTACCCGCAATCCCAAATTCAATTCAATGAAAATCGCTTTGGTTTATCATTTCAACCCATAACGATTTTCTCCTATTCTAAATTCCGTTCGGGTATGTATCATTTCAACCCATAGTGAATTCTATACTAACAGGGAACTTGCAGAGTGATAATAGGTTTGAAAATAATAATATCAGACATATATCATCAATGATAATATAATATAAAAAATAGGATAGTTGTCATATCCCACATGTGAAGTTACAGATAATAGCATATATAACAATTTAAATGACTAACAGCAGCATATTTTAATTGTCGTTTCAATTGAAATCAAATTTAATAAATATAAGAACGTAAATCAGGTGTTATTGCTCACCTTTCGAGGCTAGAGAAATAGACGATGAAATCGAGTTACGAATCCAAGCACAAATTCCAAAACAAAGCTAGATGGGCATGAATTTGACAAATAGAGCAGATGACGAGCCATCAAATCAAAGCTGGATTCATGGAGATCAGTTACGAATGAGCTTATATATATATATATATATATATATATATATATATATATATGACTGTATATAACTATTTGTATATATATAGAAATATCCTATACAAAATTTAAACATATACAATATATGTATTTCAAAATCAATATTAAATACCATCATATACAATATATTTATATATATAGAATTGAAGACCAAACTTCACAAATATATATAAAACTAGTGTATAAACACCTATGTACAACTTACATACAGGTTATAAACAAATTCAATACTTATTATCAAATCACTATAACCAATTTATTATAATATGTAAAACTTAACAGAAATGAAAGGGTTTGAAAACTATGTATAATATATTATATATCTTAACTAAACAACGTATATAGGTGAACCAAATACGTATAAAGCACCTATGTAATACTGCTTATATAATATAACAACCAATTCAAAGGTAAGCATTGTGCACAGAAACGTATATAAACTAAACCATACAACTCATACACTTTCATATATAACAAAGCCCAAAATAGTATGCAGACACATGCGAATATATGTAGACTTATATAAGCTATATATTTATATGAAACTAATATGTGATTTCTGTTGCTTAACATATAACTAAAATGTGTATGTTTTATATAAGATCGATATTTTCTTTAAAACATTTATACATAAAAAAATAATAGAGGAACGGGAAACAACTTTAAAAAATAATATAATATGTATAATGTCCTTTCTCTTCACTGTATACTTGCTTACACACGCAACAGCTAATAATTATTGAAATCATTATAAACAAAGTGCGAAACTATAAGAAACAAATGAATATAAAACAAATTCCCAAAACAAAAAATCTTAAAGAATCTATACAGGCTTATAATTTGAAATCGATAAATTTTATTATATTTTCTTTTTTTCAACAAAGCAAACACACATATAACTAATGTAACTTTTATATAAACAAACAGACCCCTATAAGAGCTCAGATATATATGTTGTGTAGAATTAAAAAATCAATGTATATAAATCTAACTTGATTATAAATTAAAATATATATACCTGTATAACTCAACAGTTCAGAGATATACATATGTAAAACTTAGATGCATAACGAATAGTACATATAAATTTTATATAAAATTATATATATATATTTATATGCATCTGAACATTTTAATATAGTATTATAAGCCCCGACACTATACACGCACAAAATACGTGCTTCAGCTAATAGAAAATAATATATATTTTCGTGCGAAACCAAAATAATATATATATATATATATAATTTTTATATATTAATGTTTGCTGATGCCATATAAAATGGTGATATGTGAATATTTTGGTTTCGCATGAAAATATATATTGTATATATACCTTGAATGAATAAAGTTATGAAGTAAGCTATAGACTTTTGGACGAGCCCTGATTTGGCAGGAGAAAGATAGCTCGGCCTGGTGTGAGCAAGATGGAGGCAGAGCTTCGGAGCGGCTGTCAGTTGAAGTAAAAGGGCAGAGGGGGAATGGAGTGAGGTGGGCCCGAACTGTCGTGGAAGCAAACTTGGTTGTCATGGAAAATCTCGGTGACGTGGAGTCAAGGCGGAGGCAAGCTTGGAGGAGGAAGACGCGCAGAGCTGTTGCAATGAGCGTGGGTTGGATGAAGTGGCCGGTTGATAATTTGATGGGTGGAGCAAATTGTGGAGCCCCCGCGTGATGTGATGGAGGAACAAGCAGGGGCAGGACTACGATGGTGGGAGGAATGAACTCGGTGGCCATGGCGGAATTTGAAGGTAGAGGTGAGGCAAGAATTTGTGACCAAACTCAAAGGAGAAGAAGGTAGAAAATGTGACAGAGGAAGAAGGAACATTTTTGAGAACTTACTGTAAATGTTTTGTAGAAGAAAGAAAAAAATGAAGAAGGAGGAGAGTTTGTAAATGAATAGGACGTGTAGATATGGCTTCAGGTGACATGCAAATATGAAATTATATGTGCTGTCAACTACTTCCTCTTTCCCTTTTTTTCTGTGATAATCTTTTAGAAGAAGAACAAAAAGAGGAGGAGAGGATGGAGGCTAGAGGGGACTTGCTACAGAGACGAAATAAAAGGACAAATCTTTGTATATAAAAAATTTGCCTCAGGGAGCAAAGAGACGTGCAGCAGACTATATTATAAAATTTAATTTTTAATAAATAGTGAATAGCCGAACGTAGATAAGATGAACCACCAAAATATTGAATAGTGGATAGCGAAAGTCATGCAAGTTCAATTCAGTGAAATATCAAGAATAATTGGCTATTGGTTGTCTCAAAATACAAACGAAAGTTGACAGAACACAAAAGGTCCCAATAGGGTACCGATACAGATGATCATTTCATGGTTTTCATGTATCGAACTTCGAAACATACAAACGAATATACTGCGAAGATCAGCACGACGAGATGATCAAAATGGTATATAGATATCATTGGCATAATTGAATTATAAAAATTTGAATTTCTGCTAGCAGATAATGCAGCAAAAACGTAGAAAAATAAGATTAACGGAGTTAAAGAAGTCCGAATTTGATGAAACGAAATTTGACTTCTCACGAAGATGATTTAGAATTTTTCTATAGAAAAATATTCAGTTTAGAAAATAAATTTATTACCATCGATTACTAACTGATTTGAATTTAATAGAATTACATGGTAAAATAAACTTCCATATAATCTGATGAAAATTTATCATTTGTTATGATTTTAAATATGTATTCCAAATATAAATTTTTTTATTTCAAAATTCAATTATTAAAATTTCTCAAAAGTTCAGTTAAATGCATTAATAAAACAAATAATTTGAACCCATAACGATTTTCACCTATTCTAAAGTCCGTTCGGGTATGTATCATTTCAACCCATAGTGAATTCTATACTAATAGAGAACTTGTAGAGTGATAATAGATATGAAAATAATAATAATAATAATAATAACAGACATATATCATCAACGACAATATAATATAAACAACGGGATATGGTGTCATATCCCACACGTGAACAGTTACAGATAATAGCATATATAACAATTTAAATAACTAACAGCAGCATATTTCAATTGTCGTTTCAATTGAAATCAAGTTTAATAAATATAAGAATGTAAATCAAGAGTTATTGCTCATCTTTCGAGGCTAGAGAAATAGACGATGAAATCGAGTTACGAATCCAAGCACGATTTCCAAAACAATGCTAGATGAGCACGAATTTGACAGATAGAGCTGATGACGAGACATCAAATCAAAACTGGATTGATGGAGATCAGTTATGAATGAACTTATATATATATGACTATATGTAACTATTTGTATATATAGAGAAATATCCTATACAAAATTTAAACATATACAATATATGTATCTCAAAATCAATATTAAATACCATCATATATAATATATTTATATATATGGAATTGAAGATCAAACTTCACAAATATATATAAAACTAGTGTATAAACACCTATGTACAACTTACATACAGGTTATAAACAAAATCAATACTTATTATCAAATCACTATAACCAATTTATTATAATATGTAAAACTTAACAGAAATGAAAGGGTTTAATAACTATGTATAATATATTATATATCTTGCCTAAACAACGTATATAGATGAACCAAATACGTATAAAGCACCTATGTAATACTGCATATATAATATAACAACCAATTCAAAGGTAAGCAGTATGCACAGCAACGTATATAAACTAAACCATACAACTCATACACTTTCATATATAACAAAGCCCAAAATAGTATGCAGACACATCCGAATATATGTAGACTTATATAAGCTATATATTTATATAAAACTAATATGAGATTTCTGTTGCTGAACATATAACTAACACGTATATATTTTATATAAGATCAATATTTTCTTTAAAACATTTATATAAAAAAATAGAGGAATGGGAAACAACTTAAAAAAAATACATGTATAACGTCCTTTCTCTTCACTGTATATGCGTACACGTGCAACAGCTAATAGTTATTTAAATCTTTATAAACAAAATGCAAAACTGTAAGAAACAGATGAAAATAAAACAAAATCGTAAAACAACATATCTTAAAGAATCTATACGGGCTTATAATTTGAAATCGATATATTTTGTTATATATATATATATATATATATATATATATATATTTATATATATGTATGTATATATTTTAGCAAACCAAACACACACATAACTAATGTAACTTTTATATAAATAAACAGACCTCTATAAGAACTTAGATATATATGTGTGTAGAATTAAAAAAATCAATGTATGCAAATCTTGCTTTATTATAAATTAAAATATATATACCTATATAACTCAACAGTTCAGACATATACATGCGTAAAACTTAGATGCGCAACGAACATTACATATAAATTTTATATATATATATATATATATGTATGCATCTGAACATTATAATATAGTATGTTGTAAGCCTCGACACTGTACACGCATAAAATACATGCTTCGTCTAATATAAAACAATATATATCTTCATGCGAAACCAAAATATTCACATATCACCATTTTATATGGCATCAGCAAACATTAATATGTAAAAATGATATATGTGTACCTTGAATGCATAAAGTTGTGAAGTAAGCTACAGACTTTTGGACGAGCCTTGATTTGGCAGGAGAAAGTTAGCTCAGCCTGGTGTGGACAAGATGGAGGCAGAGCTTCGAAGCGGTTGTCGCGATGAAGCAAAAGGGCAAGGGGGAATGGAGAGAGGTGGGCCCGAACTGTCGTGGAAGCAAACTTGGTTGTATGGAAAATCTCGGTGACATGGAGTCAGGGCCGAGGCAAGCTTGGAGGTGGAAGACGCGTAGAGTTGTTGCGATGTACGTGGGTTGGATGAAGAGGCTGATGATAATTTGATGGGTGGAGCAAATTGCGGAGTCGCCGCGTGATGTGATGGAGGAACAAGCAGGGGCAGGGCTGCGAAGGTGGGAGGAATGAACTCGGTGGCCATGGCAGAATTGGAAGGTGGAGGTGAGGCAAGAATTTGTGGCCAAACTCAAAGGAGAAGAAGGTAGAAAATGTAATAGAGGAAGAAGGAACATTTTTGAGAACTTACGGTAAATGTTTTGTAGAAGAAAGAAAAAAAATGAAGAAGGATGAGAGTTTGTAAATGAATACTTTTGAGAACTTACTGTAAATGTTTTGTAGAAGAAAGAAAAAAAATGAAGGAGGAGGAAGGTTTGTAAATGAATGGGACATGTAGATATGGCTTTAGGTGACATGCAAATATGAAATTATATGTGCTGTCAACTACTTCCTCTTTCCCCTTTTTTTCTATGATAATCTTTTAGAAGAAGAATGAAAATAGGAGGAGAGGATGGAGGCTAGAGGGGACGTGCTACAGGGAGGAAATGAAAGGACAAAGCTTTATAAATAAATAAAATTGCCTCAGGGAACAAAGAGACGTGCAACAGACTATATTATAAAATTTAATTTTTAATCGATAGTGAATAGCCGAACGTAGATAAGATGAACTGCCAAAATATTGAATAGTGGATAGCAAAAGTCACGCAAGTTCAATTCAGTGAAATATCAGGAATTATTGGCTATTGGTTGTCTCAAAATACAAACGAAAGGTGACAGAACACAAAAGGTCCCAATAGTGTACCAATATGGATGATCGTTTCGCTGTTTCCGCGGCGTATCGAACTCCAAAACATACAAATGAATATACTACGGAGGTCAGCACAATGAGACGATCAAAACGGTATACAGATATTAGTGACACAATTGAATTATAAAAATTCGAATTTCTTCTAGCAGAAAAATACAGCAAAAACGCAGAAAATAAGATCGATGGAGTTAAAGAAGGCTGAATTTGATGAAACGAAATTTGACGTCTCGCTCGGAAGATGATTTGGAATTTTTCTGTAGAAAATATTCAGTTTAGAAAATAAATTTATTATCATCGATTACTAATTGATTTGAATTTAATAGAATTACACAGTAAAATAAACTTACATATAATTCGATGAAAATTTATTATCTGTTATGATTGTAAATACGTATTCCAAATATAAATTTTTTATTTTAAAATTCAATTATTAAAATTTCTCAAAAATTCAGTTAAATGCATTAATAAAACAAATAATTTATTAAAATTTTACGGGTCGTTACAATATCACAGGTGAACAATAGCATATAATAACATATCATATTTAACAATTAAATAACCAGCAATAAATTTTTTTGCAGCATATTTCAATTGTCGTTTCAAGTGAAATCAAATTTAATACATATAGGAATGTCAATTGTGAGTGATTGTTCATCTTCCGAGGCTAGAGAGATTAGACAACACGGCAAGCTACTAATTGAATTACGAACCCAAAAATCGACCAATCCATCGATAAATCTCAAAGCAAGCTGAGCACGGATTTGACGGACGAAGCTGATAAATAGAAATTGAGAGAACAAATCAGAATCAGTTTGTTATATCTGAAATGGAATGTATATTATATAATTTAAACCAATACTCAATATAAGAATATATATTTAAATAACATATCTATATAAAATATTTTAATTTAAAATCAAAACATATATTGAAAAATATATGATTTGCAAACTAGTATATATGTTCAGACGCAATATATAATAATAACTAAATGGACAATGCAGGTTAATATAGGTACACAGACACAATCTATAAATACACCTAAATATATATATATATATATATATATATATATTCAAGCTAATTTTTATAGAACTTGTATAAATATGCAACTAAATATATATGCAACAATATGTATATATATAGGCTAGAAACTAACATATTACCCAGACTATGTATATAAAACAATATATATACATGCAAGCTACAAAATAAAAATATATATTCAATTTAAAAACAATATCTAAGATAAATATTCGTTAGAACCCACATTTGTATATATTAAAATCAATATATCTATAAATAAAAAATCAGTAAGCAAAGATCAATATATATAACATGCAGACTTTATATATACATACAAATATATATATATATAGACTTATGTGTAACAACAGGTTTTATACTTATGTAACAAATATATATACAACATTATATATATAAAGGATAAATTTATAAGCAGGTGCAGGTAAAAGTATATGTAATAATTAACTTTATATATATAAATAAGTAAAAGTATGTACATAAACTATATATATACCCTTTTCTTACCTTATATATATGTTAAAAACAACTGGTCAGAAACTTTATAATATATACAAAATACTTTATATATAACAGAATAAAGCAAAACAACCTAGTGTACTCAGGAAGGGAAGCAAGGCGCGATCAGGGGGAAGTGAGTCTCCGGCCAAGGCTTGATAGTTAAATGATTTGAAAGTTTCATAGGCTTGACTACTAGAACACAAATCAGCACATCCACAGACATTCCAATCACAATGGGAGTCCAATTTCCTCCCTTCGGCTGTCAGATCTGGGGTGGGGTTCATGTTAGGTCAGGTCGAGTGATGGAGTGTTTAGTTGTGATGGGTTGAGGAAATACGTTCATTTATTTGCATGCTAAGTGCCAGTAGGAAGGAAGAGGATCCAACTTAGGGTGGATAGAGGTGGGGCAGTCGGCGATAGGTCGAGTGTGGTTGCTACGCTCGGATGGTTTTGGGCGTTGGCAAGTGGAGTGGGAAGGTGGCTGCTAGTAGGTCAGGTTGTGAAGCAATGTGGCATGGTTTGATTTCGGTTGTAGTCGGCGGTGATGCCATGGTGGAGGACGGTCGGTGATGTGGGTGATAGAATATGGTGGTGATGGAAGCGAGTTAACGCATGAGCAAAAGGAGGTAGAGAATAAGATGAGTTGTAGGAATTTTATATTATATTGCTTTTTCAGAACGAAAAAAATGAACGAAAAAAAGTAAATGAACGAACCACAATATAATAATTGGCATAGGGAATAGTGAAAGTCATAATTAAATTCTAATAATATTAATGGCTAGATGATGGCTATTGACTGTCACGGTAGAAAATGAAAAGACAAAGGAAATCCCAAAAGTCAAAATACGGAATAATTATGACAAATTATTTTATCGCTTTCACTGCGTATCGGACATCGAAATGCACAAACGAATATACTACGGGGATCAACACGACGAGATGAGCAGAATGGTACATAGATATCAGCAATACGATCATCCTATTAAAACTCGATATTTTGTTGCCAAAATGCTGCTAATTCACCGAAAATAAGATAAACGGGGCAATCCAAATTTCGCGAAACGCAATATGATGCCTCACTCAGAAAATGATTACAGATTTATTGTGTAAAAATATTCGAGTTTCAAAATTATTTCATTTTCATCTAATTTAACTGATTTAAATTTAAATAAAATTACATAAGAAAATAAACTTGCATATTATCTGATGAAAGTCTAACATTTGTTACGTTTAAATCGACGCATACCAAATATCAAATTTTCAGTGCTAAATATAATTATTTAATTCCAAGCAAAATTTCAGTTAATTACATTATAAAAACCGTTAAAATTTTCGGGTCTTTACAATTTGGGTTCATAAATTTATTTCGAAAAATATATTGAGAATTTGGGTCTGAAGTTTTGGTATTTTAAATAACATGAATAAAGTGAATTTCTGTAATTTTTTGGGATTTTTCCTGAAAGATTGTTGTGCAAATTAAACTATTTTAGAAGAGGGACTTCTTTGCAATATTGGTTTTGCTTAATGGAAGGGCTTATTTGTTAACTTAACAATGGCTTAGATCTGAAATTAGTGGCAGTTATTTTGGTAATGAAGTTGAAAAGTTAAGGCAACCAATCTTGTGTTTACACGTGGCAGGTTAGTTAGAAAGCGTTTGCTTTAATTAATATTAAATCAGGTTAACCAATAAAGTTGTTTCCGCCTTCTTTAGAAGTACCTTTTGACTAGAAGCTTTCGCTTTGAATCAAGTCAAAACCCATTAATTCGAAACCAATACACAAGGCATCACTTAGATGGTACGTAGTGGATTGGAGAAAGGCAGAAGGTTAGGTATCGAAAGCATGGCTTTCGATGGGGTCGATACCTTTATTTGTTTAAAAGAGAAGCGTCTGCCTTTGTTTTATTTAAGCATTCGAAGGAGTTGAAGCATATGTTTCGAAAAAGGTTTTTGAAAGATTTCGAAGGGGTTGCTATCAACTTATGTTTGCTTTCGAGTGGGTTTCTTTACTTATAAAATAATGCATTTGAAAGGAGGGGCTCCGACTTAGTCGAAGTCCTGTTGTCGCTCTATAGCCTTTCCAGTGTATTGAAGTCATCAATGCTTTCGAAAGGCAGTTCTTGTTTTAAATATGTTTTAAGCAACTTCCTAAATACTTTCGAAAGGGTCCTAGGATTTCAAAGGCAATGGCTTTGAAAGAGGTTCAGTTGCTATCCTTCAATGTTTCATTTAAATAATTTGAAGCTTTCGAAAGGGATGGTGCAGATGCCATCATGTTTGCCCTGATATTTTTATGTAATAAAGGATGGTTTTGAAAGAGATATTTTCATTTATATTTACTTTGACCCAAACAACATTTTAAGTATAAACCCAACGTTTAGAAAGGGGGACTTTCAATGGTTTCGGAAGGGTCACTTCCAATGGTTTTGAAAGGGGTACTTTCAATGATTCGAAGCTATGCTTCTAAGTGTTATTAAGTAATACTTTATTATATTCAAAAGGTCTCTAAAGAGATGTTTTAAAGTGTTTCGGAAGGCAGGGGTCTAACGATTTGAAAAGAGATTTATATGCTTTCGAAGGAGGTTATCCGTGAGGTTTTTGAGGGTTTCGACAGCCTTAGTTTTCAAAGCAAATAACTCAATCTCATATTTTTATTGAAAACCATGGTAGAGAAATATATAAAGTGTTTTGAAAAGGAGTCTCTGAAGAAGGTTTCTTTGATTAAAAGGTTAAACGGATTAACCAAGTTATAGAGTATACTTCTTCATACATACATACATACATACATACATATACATATTGTAATAGACCCATAATTGAATTTTTGGGAAGAGAAGAATAACCAACTAGGTTGACCTAGTAGTGAATATAAATAAATATAACCCCTAAATGAGTAGAATTGCATCCAGGAGGTCAGAAAGACCAGAATATAGGATGCTAAAGTATCAAAACAAGATATTGGTAGAGTCCAGTAAGTTCTCAGTAAGCCCATGAAAATTGTGTATAAGAAAGGATATTGGTATGGTCTAATAGGTTCGTAGTTAGCCCATGAAAACTATGTATAAATAAAGATGTCAAAAAGACACGTTCATTGTAAGCCCATAAAAACTATGACTTAATACTGGCAAGGGACAATAGATTTGTAATTAGCCCATGAAGACAATATTCGGATTAAGATATTGACAGATGTCAAAAGGTTCCTAGTCAGCCCATGAAAACTAGGATAAGAAGAAAAGATATTGGAGTTACCAATAGGTTCCTAGTCAACCTATGAAAAATAGGATGAGGGTAAAGATATTGGAGTCACCAATAGGTTCATAGCGATCCCATGAAAACTATGTAATTAGACAGGAAGTCCTTAAATATTTTATCAACTATTAGTCAACTCATGAAAACTAATAGGTTAATAGTAAACCTAAAAACTATAATAGAGAAGATAGTCAGAATGAATGGGGATGGCTAATCCAGAATTGATTCATTTGTTTTTCATATTGTCATATTGAATTTTTTTAACCATTGTGGATGTAGGAGCACAGTATATGGTTTTATAAAGATTTTAGGATACCGGTGAGGGGAAAACCCGTTCCACTAAGTGTTGTGGTCTCACTAGATATCTAAATGATTTGAGATGGTAGATTATTATTTATACCAGGCTTTAGGTCTGACTTGAAGTTTATGTTTTTTCCTTAAACTCTCGGGTGCTCAATTGATTTTGAGTAGTTTGAGAGTTGAGAATTTTAGGTATCTCATTAGATGAATAAAGCTTCTGAAGACATGCATGAAGCATGATAGGTATCTAGATTCTCTTTTATTTTGATTCCGCCATGTTGTTTTGCAAAGTTGTTAAATGGCTATATATACTCTGATCACCCAAGGGGGTATATTCATATGTCACTTTTGGCGTACATTGTAATAAATATATTTTCTCTGAACGTGGCTAACGATTGTGGGATTATGTAATGTTTTGAAATGGAATGTGATCTTGTTTGAAGTTTTAAAAATTTCCATATTCATGTGTTTCTATGTATCAATGTTTCTAACATCGTCGTATTTAGTCGCCAAAGATTAATAACTATGGATGACTGCAGCATCCATAGCCATTAGTTTTGGGCCTCCAAGTAGGAGAATGTAACAAGTTGGTATCAGAGCATAGGTTTATGAAACTTTAAAAGGAAATTTAAACCGAAAAGCTTTTTTTGAAACATAATCCAATGGATCAGAAATATGATTGAGGTTTGGGATAATGCTATAGTAAAGTACTTGTGTGTGTGTGTGTGTGTATTTAAGTATGTATTCCCCTTTTCTCTTAGACCGTTCTTCTATATCTTACTAACGCTCGTATGTAGATTTACGAGAAAGAAGATATTGAAGCGGGAAATGGAAGAGGAAGTCTCGATGGAGGAAGAATCGCAACCAATGGAAATCCTCGACCCAATATCAGGATGAACCAAAGTTGACATGCTAATGCTAACCAAAATGCTGAAGCCAATGTGGGTGTTGGAAATCCACCAGTAGATATGGAGGAGATGTATCAGTTCTTCATCAATATGATGCAAGCCGTAGTTGCTGCTAGAGTGTCTGGAAATGTTGGAGGAGTTAATCATGTGGCTTTAGTCGGGAATACCTATGCTAAGTTAAGCAAGGACTACACCAATTTGGATGGAAAGCTGTTTATAGGAACGGAGGATGCTACTGAGGTAGAAAAATGGTTGTTGCATTGTGAGCGCATCTTTGCTAATCTAGGTTTAGATGATGAGCAAAAGAAAAGGTTAGCCTCTAAACAGTTGCAGGGGTGGGCACTTCATTGGTGGAACTGTAACGACCTAAAATTTTCACCCTCGAAATTTCCATATAGTTATGAAAAAGAAGAAAGAGATAGAAGAAGAAGAACAGAACACCCAACATCTCACATTCGCAGCGGACAAAATATAATAATAAATAATAACAGTCTACAAAAGAATTCTATATCTGTCAATTACATTTAATGTACATCAGAGTTTCATATTTTATACAGTCACTAAATATTTATTTACAATTATCATGTCTCAGATTAACAATAATACAAATATAGCGGATATACTCCATACGATCCTGCCATCCAGCTCGCCTCCTGAACTCCAGAACGTACCTACCTGAAAATTTGTAATACTCGGTCTGACCCGAGCATTACACCAAAGTAACACCCGGGTCAGGCTGGAAACCAGCGTGAGTAAACTCAACTAACATGAAATACCATAGCAAACAACTTATATAAAACCCGGGTAACTTATATCAATTTAACCAATTCTCAATTTACCATAGATAACACTTAATTCACATATAAATTTCTAAGTACTAACTTAGCTAAGATAGTCCAATTCACTTAAATCATTTTATCCCAGCCTATTGATTTTCCATATCAATCTATAAAGATTCGAAGTGGTTTTCGAGTATTTCCCAATTCCCGACCCCAGTCTCTTCGAAACTCAAGTTATCCTACCCAAGTTATTCAAATGAAATACATCAGATTTCATATCAGAGATTTCAACTCATCCAATACCATTCACCTATCCATAAGCAAACTTAACTTCATACAAACCAATTCAATTGATTCCAATTGAATTTCTAACCATATTCACTTAGATTCCTACATATTATATTAATTAGTTCCAATCAATAATTCAATATTCCCTTCAACATTCATCAGCATTAATTAACCTGGATTAATTATTCTTCAATTACGTTCAAGTAATTATCTTTAATTCATTTCACGATATTAATTGTACTTGACCCAAATCAAAATGAAATCTTAATTGCCTCAGGAATTAACTAAGTATTTTAATCACATTAGACCATAATCATTTATATTAATTTACTTCTCATAAGTCACTTGTATTGATTTATTTTCTTAACCAATCAATCTCTATTTACATTATTGATTTCATGGATTAATGATTTCTCCTCTACATTCCTAATCAAATTTTAATTATATTAAATAATTAATCATTAATTAAAACATATATATATGTATATATCATTCTTGATTTATCTCAACCGATGATTTGTTATCTTATTTGTACTTTATTTTATAAATTAATTTCTCCTTAATTAACCATTATAATTTATCTCTTGATTAATTCCACAAGGTAATTATATTTTTATTAATTCCATTAAGCAATTATTTATCAATCCATCCAATGATCATTTCAACTAATTTAGACCCAATTAATTAACCCAAATCATAAATTAATTTAATTAATTAATTATCCCATAAGTTATTCTTTTATTTAATGAATCACTAATCATTAAACCTTTATTAATTTTAATCTGAACCATTTTTCTTATTTACGATTTAAGTTCCCAAACGCTTCGAGTCAAACAACAATCAACTCGAAAATCAATCAAAAACCAAAATCAACAGGTCATCAATTCACAGTGCACATCAAAACAAATTCAACCCCTCAACCAAATATTCAAATTAACTACTTAAATTCAAATAAAACTCCAACAGGGTTAGATTTACTCACCTTTGCTTTTATTTGCAAATCCACTTCAACCTCGAGTTGTTTCCTTGATTATTGACCTTGAATAAACATTTATATGGTTTATTAATAATTGGAACGATTAAATTATCAATTACCGTTTAATAAAATTTTGATTTACCAATTATTTTGTTCGAACCAATTTTCCAAAAATAGGTAATTATGTCCTTTCTTTTGAAACCCATACTAAAAATTAATTTATAGTTCGCAAAAATCCAATTTTACATAAATATTCAACATGTTAAACTTTCTTTCTAGCCGATATATACATATTGAATTTCAAAATAGAATTGTTTTGAATCTTACTGCAAATTTAAAATCTCATCTATATATATATTAAATAAATTTTAAGAATTACTACCTTACTGTAAAAATTTCTGTATATATATATATATAGACATCATTTAATTAATTAAAGCAAAATATGGAAATTACCTCACTGTCGACGCCTCCTCTCGATCGAACCCCTAAGCGAACCCTAGCTCAATCCCTCTGCGCGGCCACCCTCCTTCACGTGCACGAACGACATCACCGTCACATCCTACTGCCGCGCGCTCACCAGCTAACGATCGAAGGCCTCACGAATCACCACATCAGCAACCTAAATCTCGGCAACAATGGCATACACGATATGAACCCTGCCTAGCGACGAATTCTCCGGCGCTGCCTCACGCGTCGCTCCTCCTCTGGTTCGCGCCTGCGGTGATCGCGATTAGGAGTCGTGGCCTGGTTACGATATCTATTGGCCGAAGACGCGGCTTAAGGGTTTTGGGGTGGGGATTTTGGTTTGTCGAACGAATTCGATTCGCCCCCTCCCCTTTTTTTTGGTCTGCAAAGAGAAATGAGAAGGGGACTGAAAGAAATAGAAATTGGGGAAGGATTCTTGAATACGCTTGGGTAAAAATATCTTTGGTTATTTATTATATTATATTATAAAACTCCCCAAATCGTCTTGTTAATTGCCATTTAAAATTTTGAACTCCTCTTACGCAATGTCATTAGGTGATTACAAGGTTTTACCCACGTTCCGAACACGATGGAACGTATTGTGGGAGCTAATTCAATCATATGCGCGAGTTACAAAAGAAAACGATCAATTTAAAATTAGAATGATTAAAATAGTTTGAAACGTTTTGAGCTGCCACGGTCAAACGACAACTCCGATTGCTATGAAATTTGAAATCCGATAATAACTAACTATTACGGATCTAATGGAACTGGTTTCGTCGAATTCCGAGACTGTGCCTCGGAAGGCTAATTTTAGGTTCAATTTTAAACAATAAATTTTCAAAGCTGAACAAATTATCTTTAAATGAAATTCCAATCATTCTATTATCTCTAGTATTATCATCATAAATTTTATAAGCCTTCAAATTATTTAAACAGGCTTAGAAATATCAGATACAACAATTTACCCAATTTTTCAATTATTAAAATCAATATTTAAACTATACAATTCAATTATTTCATTATCAAGCAAGCATTGATATCTTGAATTTAAGTTAAAATTAACTTTAAATAATTTAAAATCGATTAATTACTCCAATTTAATTTATTAAAATTTCCGGGTCGTCACAGGAACAATGTTACTGTTGGTGTTCCGGAGGAAGAGTTGACTTGGGCTGAGTTCAGAAGGAGATTTGAACAGAGATTTTTATTTGAAGTTTGCCAAGTCGGCATCGATGAGGAAGTTCATGGATCTGGTTCAGGGAGAGATGTTTGTTATCAAGCCACTATGTTTGGTGAGCTATATCGATATGGGTATGCAATTGTTGACACTGACGTAAGAAGGAACAGAGATTCATTCGGGGTTTGAGACCTAAGCTTCCTAGAGTGACCATGATACATATCCATGATCCTTGTAATGTGGTTGTAGAGATGGCAATTTTCCATGAAGAGATGCTTGCTATATGTGCTAGAGAGAAGCCAGTTGAAACCCAGGGTTCTCAGGGAAAGAAAAGAAAGTTCTTTAAGAAGAAGGGAGCCTAGAAGGGAGATGCTACCAAGAAGGCTATGACGACCCGCAAATCCTTACCCTTTGAATCGACAATAAACCACACATGTATAATCCAAAAAGCACAGACCGACGGAAAGTCAAGAGAAAGAAAAGAAGAGAGAAGAAGAGTTTAAGACAGAACCAAACAGAACAATACAGAATCTCACATCGTAGCGGAAAAAATACAATATCGTATCAATGATCTTTACAAAACAGAAACTGTATATACATACATCAATCAGAGTTCAACAGTCAATCACAGGTTATCAGCCTGTACAGTTATAATACTATGTCCTTACAATTGCCGATAATATACAACAACTAAGCACAACGGATAATCAATAAACAAAACTGATACGTGTATATGAATATGAAGATCAACAACTCGCCTGCTAAAGCTCCAAAAACACCAAATATGTACCTGTAAATATACTCGGTCTAACCCAAGCATTGAAAGGGAAGAACGTTCGAATCTGTCCGGTAAACCAGCGTGAGAAACACACTCAATTGAATTTATTAAATTACCAAATTTTTCCTCCATCTAAACAAAAGTATCTGGTAAGACAATCCCACACATAAACACGGACATGTTTTTACCATACGATAACTAAAACATTTCATATCAAATCCTCTAACATTATACTAGTATCTAGTATACAAATAATATTAATCATAGTCGAAATTGTTACATTGATTAAATTCCAACATATAGCCCAAAATGGGAAATACAATCAAAATGGAAGGTACGTAGTGGAGTTTGGATTTCCACATAAATGACCAGGTGAAGGGACTACCTTCTTACAGTACATCTCTAGAGGAATGCACCGAGGACCATCACAAAGGATCCTCTACCAACACAAGACCAGCCCACCTCTATAACTAGATGATATCGAATATATCATCCTCTGATCGTTACCGACCTTTAACGAGGTCCCTCAAAGCATATAATCCACAATAATCAGATGCATGACGTCATAGCGTGTAAAGATATACCTAGAAGAGGATGATCATACTCAACTTAGGAGCGACCCCCTTAGCCTTGTCGCATCTAACCCTGTTTTGGTCATTTTCGATTGATGAGGCCAGAGGTAACGATTACCTTTCACATATCGCAATCACATCACTTTGAATGTCACATGGCCATTTCCATTGACTATTAATTGCCCTCCACAAAAATGCAACCCTTAAGCTCATGCATCTCGAGGAGGGTATTAAGCTAAGAGAAGTTGTCTTCTCTGCCACCACTGATGTACGTTTGTAAAAACCAATGTACATAAGCTATAGAAATGCAATGTCACACAAACATCCATACAAGTTGTCCAGGAACTAGACAAATCGAAGGTACTTTCCTACCACATCCTGTCAAGAAATCCCTAGGATTAGTAGCGAATAGTCCTTCCACTGGGTATTTAATAATGAGGAGACCACTGCTACTATATGTATATTGGGATTTTAACCCCAAACGATCAACAAGCAGTTCCCCACTATGAAAATCCAAAATATCAATATCATCAATAACCTGCACAATCGAACGCATATACGTTAGTCCGAAGTGGTTTTCAGATAAATGTGATCCCGGTCTCTTCGCACCAACAACGCAAAAGCGTTTCTCAACCTCACATAGAAAAGAAGTCTCATAGACTTATCACGTCTCCAACTATCAACTTGCTATCCATCGAGCCAAGAAGGAAGCTTGACAGATTGGAGTAATACTCCACGCTATACGAATCAACATCCTCAACACAAATGATAATCAAGCCTGCACAGAAGGCTATGTACTAAGTATACGACTAAATAGCTCTCACATCAAGTCAAGGAACTAAAATGGCCAAGTTTGATAGTCGGTTATTTAACTATCAAAGTAAACAACAAATATTTTGCACCATAACAATCACTAGGCCCTTTTAATCAATCTTTTGTTAAATAAATCATTTGCGAAATACACTTCAAATTATCTTTGAAAAGATATAATCTCGAAACATTTCAATATTGAAAAACATTTCCAAATACTTATTCAATAATAAGTAATTCACAAAACAATTTGTTTTCAACACTTAGAAAATATTCTATATACTTAAATCACGATTAAGTATATATTTTATTCTATAAGGAAAACATTCTCCTGAAACACATTTATTTGGGTCAAAATAAATGTTGCATAAAACATCATTACGACAACCCAAAATCATCAATATAGGGATTCAAAGATAGATATATAATTCTCACATACTATACAAAACATCTTCTTTCGAAAATCTTTTACTATAACAACAGTGTTATAGTCCATCATTTCCTTATTTCTCGAAAACGTCTATTTCAGCAATGAATGTTGAAATCTATGGTTTCGATGTTTAACACATTAACGTATTCAAACCATTTAACTCTATTTAAAATATCACTTTCCAAAAATATCCATTTAATTTCAAAAGATTATTCACTGTCCAAAATCGTGAATATAGTTCATTTACCAAATCCAATACTACACATTTATTAACGATAATCCACTGTCCAAAATCGTGAATATACTTCATTTAACACATTCATTACTATTTCACTTATAATTAAAGGATTATCCACTGACCAAAATCATGGATGAAATTCCTTTAAAATACTTCTATATTTAACTTATCAAATTCAATCGATTTCGGATTTATAAAAACAGTGTTTACAAATCCCATTTATATTTTATAGAAACTTCAATTTATAAAATCCCTTTATTTGCCAGTTCTATTTATATCCTATTTACATGCCAAAATCCAATTTATAAGATAATTTCTTATAAATCTCTTTATTTTCCAATTCATTCCTTTATAACATCACAAATTCATAAATCTTAGTTGCTTATAAGATTCATTTTTATAACTTCATTTTAACACTTATAAAACTCGTTTTATAATTTCAATATTTTAATATTAAAATATCAATTTTATAAATCTTCTATATAAACCATTTATAATAAATCAAAAATCTTTATTTAACTTAATTTGCAAATTAATCAACTCCATATTTCAAAAATCACATTTTGATATATTTCACAAAAATCATAATTTTTATAACATAAAAATTATAACTATTTATTTATTCAAAATAAATCCATTTCTTTAACAATTCAAAATAAATAAAACATATATTTCCAAAATCACTTAAAAATCCTCTTTAATTTGAAATCATCACTTTAAATATTTTTAAAATCACCAAAATAGGCCCAATAATGCAACAGCACTAAACACATCAATCACGGCATCCACAACATCATATATCATATGATAATAGAATATATAACAATGTCTTTAAATAAAAACAACATGGATGAGGAATCCTACTGGATCCCTCTAACCTGTAACAAATATACATATTAGAAATACATATACAATGTCCACTTTAAGGCAGACGCGCGTGCAAAGGGTCATCTGTTCATACACGAGAACGTATAAGGTCTCATCTGCTCCAATAGGCAGGAATATATCCAAATACCAATCAATATATAGATAATATACCATATATCATCCAAACAATCGTCAATCATCATAAATAATATTTATTTTCATTTATATAAAAATATCAGTGAGTCAAAAAGAGTGAGTTGTACTCACTTTGGTTCCAATAGTAGTCGTAGTATTTTATTTCGGTTAAAATTAAACAAGCGTTAATTTTACCCAAAATTTACACTAGATCCAATCAACTCCAAACTAGCTCTTTAATATAGTGCCCGTCAATACGGACCAAACACAACTTGTTTCGTCAAAAATGGACCTCGCATGAAGACTTTATGCATTTTTGAAGTTTATATGATTTTATTATATAATAATTTCAATTTCTATTTTATTCTTTTACCCTTAAATTATTATAGCCGTTCGATTTGAGCAAGGAAGATCACGGCCGGTGAAATTTCTTCTTCTTCCCCTTCGTTCTTCGTTCGAGATAAAACGATAAAGCCACCATTAAACATCGAATTATCGCGCCTCCATCTTCGATCGTGACGACGATCAAGGGCCACCACGATCCCCACCTACACCTTGAACGATGTGGCACTCGGCCACTTATTATCCTAGACAAACGCGTGTGAACGTGCGACGTTCCCGGGCATTTTGTCGTTGATCCATCGCGTTAAATCCAATCTTGACCATTGATCTAGAAGATCTCAATGCCCTCTTCGATGTTGTAGTTGAAGATTTTTTGGTAATAGACGATGCATTGGGAGAAAAAAGAAGAGAAACGAGATGAAATTCTGGCCGTAGGAATGTCAATGGTGGCTAGGGTTTAGAAACTGGGGTTTGTGAAAAATGAAATAAAAGTTGGTCTTTTATAGAAAATTTGCGACACTATTTACCTTAATTTTTTCGAACTCCAAATGAAGCATGCTGCCTAGCGTTTATAATGTTCTAATGTTTTACCCTTATTCCAAACATAATAGAATACATATTGAGAGCCAATTCGATCGTATTTGAAAGATAGGTTTTTGAATCGACTATTTTAAATTTAAAATTCACTTAAACAAATTTCTGCGCGTTTTAGCTTGCCTTAGACAAACTGTAAATCCGATTGACAAGAAATTGAATTCTTACAATGATATAATATTATGGATCCAATGAAACTGGTTTCGCTGAAACCAAGACTGTTTGAAAAATGACTATTTTTACACGTTAATTAAATATTAAAATATTCAATTTTGACAAATTAATTTTTAAATCAATTTCTAAAGTTTACCAACAACATTCTAATCCAAATTGAATTTAATTCAACTTTATAGATCATTTTAATTCACATTAAATTCAATTTCCATTTATTTACACAATTTCAAATATTAAATTAACAATTTAATTATCCAATTAAATCTAGATATTTGAAATATTAGTTATTCAGCTTATAAATTTAACTTGTGAATATTTAAAATTAATTAAATATCCGAATATGGAATGACTGAAATTCTGGGTCGTTGCATTCTTCTCTATTTAAAAGAATTTCGTCCTCAAAATTTTCAAGTAAGAAAATGTCACAAAATCCATTAACTTTTCTAAAAACAATTCATCCAATTTAGACATCAAATTCATTTAAACTTTTTTACTTTTGTCAAAATCCATTAGTTAAACTTCTTATAAAAACTTTTTTAAGTTTTCAAATCCATTCTTAGTTATCTTTTCAAAACCACTAGATTCGTTTAACTTTTAACACAATATTTTGGTTATCAAAAAATTTCCCAAAAATTTTCAAACGCCTTTAATTTTCAAAAAAATTCGCTAGCAATTCCTTTGCGCGGTTCAATCATAGTTGGATCACAACATATGTATATCATAAATATACATCTCATCTTCAAGGATGAGGCATCCCGTAGGGAAAAAATTTAAAGTACGATATGTAATCCGAGATATGTACCATATATATTATTAGCGAACATATACAGCCAATATAGCGTGAAAGTGAGCTCCAAATGCGATCCAAGCGCCTTCTACACCTACTAAACACTCAACAGAAATGAGAAACATGTATATACGAAGTAATATCAATATACAACATGTACCAATACAATAACTATACATGCCAATATAGCAAATGCAATCAAACTCGGCCATCAAATAACTATCAACCAACTAACGTCCAACAAACAAATATAAATCTAATCAATCCATAACCAAATCAATATAAATTCAGTTCTCGTAATATTCATTGAATTGGTTTTCAATTTATTCACATTTGATTCATTATTGGATTTTACTAATATTCATTCATTTCTTCAAATTCAATTAGTTTACATTCATTAATTTACTTTCAAATTGGTTCACTTCCAATTCAAATAAAATTTAATTCTATTCAGATTCACTTCACTTCCCATTTGAATTCAATTATTTAGCTTTCAATTTCACTAATGCAATTTCGTATGGGTTTATATACAATCAACTAACATCAATCTAACAACCAATGCATATCCATCATTACCAAATTTACTTACTCTGCTTACATTCAATTTGGTTTAACAAATTTAATCTCAATTGATTTAATATCTAATTCAGATTGAATTCTAATATTCACTATATTCACATTTTACCACTAAAGTTGAATTTCATTTATATAACTCAAGTTCATATTCATTTTATTTCACTATATTAAATTCATTTTGATATCAAATTCAAATTTATTCAATCATTACTTAAGTTATGTTTCATTGCATTCTCACTTGCATTTACTTTCATTATACAACTTAAGTTCACTACTAATTTAATTCAAATCCTATTTTATTTAAATTTACTTAAGTCAAATTTCATATCACTATTCAAATTCAAACCTTTATTTTGCTTTAAAAATTGTTTAACCATTTTAACAATTGTTTTTACTTACATTTTCCAATTTTCTAAGTTATACAACTTAATTATATAAACTTCTAAATTCATATTATATAATCACTTACCTCATACGTTTAATTTTCGTTCCAATAACTTATCAAATCTGGTTCAAATCCAGTTCACTTTATTTAACTTTCCTTTAGCTAAATTTCAAATCATATATTTATTATACTAACTCAAATTCATTTAAGTTAACCAAAGTAAAAAAAAATTATTTCACGTTATAAGTCCAAAACACATTCCACTTATATTTATCAATTTCGACTTGGATTTTAAATTCAAATAAGTTTATCACATCAAAACTTCAATTTTCAATTTACTATTGGTAGCAAATCCATCACATAGAAACTCGAAAATGATACTGATGATGCTACAGTCATCACCCTTATTATTTCCAAACAGCAGTAGTGTATTCAATGTTTTTTTATTTTAAATTATCGTTTTATATTTATAAATCACATTTACAAATTCTAACTATATCATTTCACCATTTCACTTTACGTATATAAGATCATTCCAAATTTATTTATCTTATCTAGATTTATAACAATAATAATATAATCTCTTTAACTTTGAAAAATAACTTTCAAAATAAATGGGATTCAAAATTTCAAATTCTTAGCTAAAATTCATTTTCATTTACAACTCATATTTATAAATATACTTATGTTGTTTCATTTCTTATATATATAAGATTATTTCACAATTGTAAATCATATTAATTATAATTTCATACTTTACAATTCATTTGCTTATATAATTTATTCTTTTACAATTGTTGCTTTATTTAGATTATTCAAACAGATTTTACTAAATTTTATATATTCACATTTTCAAACAACCAAACAATTAATTTATATACACTTTATAATTTCTGAAAAAAATTCATTTATATATAAAATATAATCGAGGTAATTTTTTTCATTTACCCAATTTAAAATGATACTATGTCGACTTGCCTCGTTTAAGTGTTAAGAAATCCCTATCGATAATATGGCATCCCACATACCGACCAGAATTCACAAACAGCTCAACGGATATGCAAACACAATATTAAATAATTTATATCACTAACAAATATGTGCTCATATCTATAATACACTCAAACTCAATCTGGGGTGCTACTGTCCCTATCTATACTGAGTACACATCAAAGCTTAGGAATATACAAAATCTAAGTTCTGATACCAAATGTGACGAACCATAAATCCGTACCCATTGAATCGACAATAAACCACACATGTCCGACCCAAAAAGCACAGACTGATAGAAAGTCAAGAGAAAGAAAAGAAGAGAGAAGAAAAGAAGAGAAAAAAGAACCAAACAAACAATACAAAATCTCACATCGCAGCGGAAAACATATAATATCATATAAATGATATTTACAAAATAGAAACTGTATATACATGCATCAATCAGAGTACGACAATCAAACAATAATTATCAGCCTGGACAGTTTTAATAACTTGTCCTCACAACAGCTGATAATATAAACAACTAAGCATAGTGAATAATCAATAATAAAAACAGATATGTGTATACGAAATGAAGATCTCCAGCTTGCTTGTTGAAGCTCCATAAGCGCCAAATTTGAACCTGTAAATATACTCGGTCTGACCCGACCATTTAAAGGGAATAACCCTCGGATTAGTCTGGTAAACCAGCGTGAGAAACACACTTAACTGAATTTATTAAATTACCAAACTTTTCCTTTATCAAAACAAAAGTATCTCGTAAGACACGCCCACACATAAACACAGACATGTTTTTACCTTACGATAACTAGAACATTTCATATCAAATCCTCTTATATTATAATAGTGTCTTTTGCACAATAATATTAATCATAGCCGAAATTGTTACATTGATTAAATTCCAGCATATAGTTCAAAATGGGTAATACAATCAAAATGGTAGGTACCTAGTGGAGTTTGGATTTCCATACAAATGACCAGGTGAAGGGACTACATTCCGTCAGTACATCTCTAGAAAAATGTACCGACGACCATCACAAAGGATCATCTACCAACACAAGACTGACCCACCTCTACAACTAGATGGTGCTGAATATATCATCCTCCCGTTGTTACCGAACTTTAACGAGGGCCCTCAAAGCATGCAAACCACAATAATCAGATACATGATGTCATAGCGTGTAAAGATATATCTGTAAGAGGATGATCATACCATACTTGGGAGCAGCCCACTTAGCCTTGCCGCATCTAACTCTGTTTTGGTCATTTCTGGTTGATGAGGCCAAAGGTAACGATTACCTTTCACATATCACAATCACATCACTTTGAATGCCACGCGGTCATATCCCTTGACTACTAATTGCCTTCCACAAAAATACAACCCTTAAGCTCATAGGTCTCAAGGAGGGTGTTAAGCTAAGAGAAGTTGCCTTCTCCTCCACCACTGATGTATGTTTGTAAAAACCAATGTACGTAATCTATAGAAATGTAATGTCGAAAAAACATCCATACAAGTTATCCAAGAATAGGACAAACTGTAGGGACTTTCTCACCACATCCTGTTAGGAAATCCCTAGGATCAGTAGCGAATAGTCCTTGCGTTGGATATTTCATAATGAAAAGACCACCGCTACTATATGTATATTGAGATTTTAACCCCAAATGATCAACAAGCAGTTCCCCACTATGAAAATCAGGAATATCAATATCATCAATAACCTACACAATCGAACGCATATACGTTGGTCCAAAGTGGTTTTCAGATAAATCAGATCCTGGTCTCTTCGCACCAACAACGGAAAAGCTTTTCTCAACCTCATACGGAAACTAAGACATATTGATTTATCACGTCTCCAAATTTCAACTTGCTATCCTTCGGGCCAAGAAGGAAGCTCGATAGATTGGAGTAATACTCCGCACTGTACGAATCAATATCCTCAAAAAAAATGATAATCAAGCCTACATAGAAGTCTACGTACTAAGTGTACGACTAAATGTTACCCACATCAAGTCAAGGAACTAAAATGGCCAAGTTCTATAGTCGGTTATTTAACTGTCAAAGCAAACAAACAAATATTTAGCACCATAACAGTCACTAGACCCTTTTAATTAACCTTTTATTAATTAAATCAGTTTCCAAATACACTTCAAATTATCTTTAAAAAGATATAATCTCAAAACATTTCAATATTGAAAAACATTTCCAAATACTTATTTAATAATAAGTAATTCACAAAACAATTTATTTTCAACACTTAGAAAATATTTCGTATACTTAAATCACGATTAAGTATATATTTTATTCTTTAAGGAAAACATTATCTTTAAACACATTTATTTGGGTCAAAACGAAAGTTGCGTAAAATATCATTCCATTACAATAGGGTGACGGACAGCTAATCAGATATACTTTACGACAACCCAAAATCATCAGTATAGGAATTCGAAAATTAGATAGATATATAAATCCCATATACTATACAGAACATCTTCTTTCAAAAATCATTTACTATAACAACAGCATTATAGTCCATCATTTCCTTACTTCTCGAAAACGTCTATTTCAACAATGAATTTTGAAATCTATAGTTTCGATATTTAACACATTTTAAAACGTATTCAAACCATTTAACTCCATTTAAAATGTCACTTCCCAAAAATATCCATTTAATTTTAAAAGATTATTCACTGTCCAAAATCGTGAATATAGTTCATTTACCAAATCCAATATTTTTACACATTAATTAAAGATAATTCACTGTCCAAAATCATGAATATACTTCGTTTACCACATTCATTACTATTGCACAATTAATTAAAGGATTTTCCACTATCCAAAATCGTGGTTGAAATTCCTTTAATATACTTCTATATTTAACTTATCAAATTCAATCGATTTCAGATTTGTAAAAACAATGTTTATAAATCCCATTTATATTTTATAAAAACTTCAATTTATAAAATCACTTTATTTACCAATTCTATTTATATTCTATTTACATGCCAAAATCCAATTTATAAGATAATTAATTATAAATCTCTTTATTTGCAAATTCTTTCCTTTATAACTTCACAAATTCATAAATCTTAATTACTTAAAAGATTCGTTTTTATAACTTCATTTTAACACTTATAAAACTCATTTTATAATTCCAATATTTTAATTTATAAAATATCAATTTTATAAATCTTCTATATAAACCATTTATAATAAATCAAAAATCTCAATTTAAGTTAATTTGCAAACTAATCAACTCTATATTTCAAAAATCACATTTTGATATATTTCACAAAAATCATAATTTTTATAACATAAAAGTTATAACTATTTATTTACTTAAAATAAATTCATTTCTTTAACAATTCAAAATAAACAAAACGTATATTTCCAAAATCACTTAAAATCCTTTTTAATTTGAAATCATCACTTTAAATATTTTTAAAATTACCAAAATAGGCCCAATACTGCAACAACACTAAACACATCAACCACAACATCCACAACATCATATATCATTTGATAACAGAATATATAACAATATCTGTAAATAAAATCAACACGGGTGAGGAATCCAATTGGATCCCTCCAACCTATCACTTCCAACAAATATACATATTAGAAATAGATGTACATTGTCCGCTTCAAGGCAGACATGCGTACAAAGGGTCATTCGCTCATACACAGAAACATATAGGGTCTCATCTGCTCCAATAGGCAGTAATATAACCAAATACCAATCAGTATATAGATAATATATCATCTATCATCCAAACAATCATCATAAATAATATTTATTCTAACTTATATAAAAATAACAGTGAGTCAAAAAAAGTTAGTTGTACTCACTTTGGTTCCAATAGCAGTCGCAGTGTTTTATTCTGAATACGTTTAATTTTATCCAAAATTTACACTAGCTCCAATCAACTCCAAACCTTTTCTAAAATGTAATGCTCGTCAATACGGACCTAACGTAGCTTGTTTTGTCAAAAACGGACCTCGTATGAAGAAGTTATGCATTTTTAAAACTTATACGATTTTATTATATAATAATTTCAATTTCTATTTTATTCTTGGGGTTTTTAGGCTCAAGGAAAAAAATTAGTTTCAGGGACAAGAAGCTTGCTTTTTAGCCTGAAGGACACTTTTTAGTGTAAATCACAGAATGATAGTTGTAATTATCATTTTCTGTTTGCGTTAAAAAATGTTCATCAGAATAAAAAACAAACTTGTTGTCCCTAAAACTAAATTTTTTTGCAACTTCTTCCCCGTGTCTATTTTCCTATTTATTCTTTTAATCAAATTGTTACAGCCATTCAATTTGAGCATAGAAGATCACAGTCGCTTAAAATTTCTTCTTTTTTCCTTTCATTTTTTGTTCGAGATAAAACCCATAAAGCCACCGTTAATCATCGAATTATCACGCCTCCATCTTCAATCGTGACGACGATCAGGGGCAGCCAAACGAACGACAACCACGAGCCCCACCTACAACTTGAATGACGTGGTACTCAGCCACTTATTGTCCTCGATAAATGCGTGTGAACGTGCGACGTTCTTGGGCATTTTGCCATTGGAACATCGTGTTAATCCAATCTTGACCAATGATCTAGAAGATCTCGATGCCTTCTTCGATGTTGTAGTCGAGGATTTTTGGTAATAGATGATGGATTGGAAGAAAATAGAGGAGAAATGAGATGAAATTTTGGCCTTACGAATGTTAAATGGCGGCTAGGGTTTAGAAACTAAGGTTTGTGAAAAAAGAAATAAAAGTTGTCTTTTTATAGAAAATTTCACGACACTATTCTCCCAAAAAAATTCAAACTCCAAACGAAGCATGCCACCTGGCGTTTATTATGTTTTACGCCTGTTTTAAACACAATGGAATATATTTCGAGAGCCAATTCAATTGTGACGCCCCACCTCTATACCCACGCTAGCCAAGAACACTCCGGAGTAGTGCTGTCAACTAGCACGGAGAATAAGGCTGTTGAGGAGCGACCATCCATGTAATTGCTTATCACACGGTAGCTATAAATAATCTTCGGAAACAAACATAGAAATAATCATATCACAAATCAGTCACAGATATCCATATCACAAAGGCGGAAGAAGATATGAATATATAACTAACACATGAAAGTGTACATCAGAGTAGTGGTCATTAAGATCCACGATAATACAAAAGAATAGCAACACGTGCTATACAAAAGAATACAACTATGAGTCTATATCTCAAGTGTATACAACAAAAACTGCTAATCTAAACAGTTAGCCAAAAGTCAGAGTGATGAATCCCTGGGAAGAAGTCAAGCAGAAGCACCTGTAACATCTCGGTCTGACCTGAGTATTATTTAAGAAAATAATAAACGGATCAGTCTAGCTATAAATATCAGATGACATGATATAACATAAAAGATATGGCATAAACATAAACATCCATAACGACATACCACTATAAGTATGTAAATAATGATCAACAGAAGATCAATCAATAAGAGATAATCAATATCACAAGAATCTTCTCAAAGATTCGAAGAGGGCATCATACCCTAAACTTGTACTCATAACAAGTCAATGACATAAATTCCAGAAATCAACACGAGAAATCCAGAAATCATAAAAAGGGAAAGAGGCCTATCACATGACGGTCCGAAGACCATGGGGAGCTACCCCGCATGTGTGAATGGAATCACACAGATTGAGGTCAAGACTAACCAAAAAGCAGAAAGGTATGTGTGAATGGAATCACACAAGTGGTGTCTAGTCTAACCTTGCAATGAAAGAGACATCGCGCAATTGCTAGTCTAATTCATAAAGCGATCATCAAGATCAACGAGAAGTGTCAATTACACTAAGCTAGTAAATATAGAAGTTTAGCTTCATGTCCCATAACCACTTGCTTAACTTAAATATTTACGAACAAACTGTAAATCTTCACTAATAAAATTGTCACAAGAGGTTCAATCGAACAAGTCCAAGAATTAACCGACGAAGTGAACGCAAGCGTTTCATACCACTTGTTTTACTAAGTCGTTTAATTAGATTTCTCATCCGAGTGAGGTAAAGGCTTGTATATACTAATAGATTGGAAAACGGTTTAAGAAAAGAGCTTTGTTATTAAAAATAGAGTTGAAATTGTTTGTTAAAAGAGTTTTGATATTTACTACTAGTATTGAAACCTTTATATTATAAAGTGACAAAACACAGAAGCAACTGTAGAAACAATCAGTCACAAAAATCGCATACGGAGATGTGAATAAAATCCAAGGAAATCAGCTCAATGTTTTTCAGATAAGATCCCCTACGGAGGGGGGGTCCAGGGGGGGTGGCAACCCCCCAAGGTGGGGGTGCGGGGGCAACGCCACCGCTTACGGGGTTCGACCTAAGTGAAGGCAAGAGGCCTACAACCTAAAGAAAAATGAGGTCTAACGACCTAGGGTTCACGCGACCTAACACAATGGCTGAGCGACCTAACTAAGTGCGCGACCTGGTGGGTAAGGAGGTCGAGCGACCTAATGTTCTTTGCGACCTAACGAGGTAGAGGGGACACGCGACCTAAAGGTACGCGACCTAAGAAAGTTCGCGGGCTAAGGATGAGCGACCTGACAAGGTTCACGACCTAACGGAGACGAGGTCATGCGACCTAAAAGTGAAACGACCTAAGGGCAAAAACAAGGTCACGCGACCTAACAGGAAACAAGGTCAAGCGACCTAAGGGGTTACGCGACCTAACGTAACACGGGTCAAACGACCTAAGGCATCACAGGACGAACGACCTAACTTCTTAAGGGACAGGCGACCTAAAGAGGTTCGCGACCTAATAGGGTTCGCGACCTAAAGGTGCATGACCTAAGGTCTTTCGACCTAGGGGTATATAGGTAACACGACCTAAAGATGTCGCGACCTAAAAATAGAAAGCATGGCCGAACGACCTATCGAAGTAGAAAGGCATGCGACCTAACGGTCAAAAGGCCAACGACCTACGACCTAAAAGTCATACGACTTACGACCTAAAAGCCATACGACCTACGACCTAAAAGCCATACGACCTACGACCTAAATGCCATACAACCTAATGTGAAACGACCGAACTCCGAAGTGAAGATTCAAGGCAGTGCGACTTAGCGCGATAACATGCGAACGACCTAAGGGTTAGGTCGCGAGCGACCTAAGTACTAGGTCGTGAACGACCTAACTCCGAACACGCGAAAAATGGTCAGAACGATCTAGGAGCTATCTCGTACGCGACCTACGACCTAAGACCCACACGACCTAAAAATGGCCAGAACGACCTAAATGCAGAAATTTCGCCAAAACGCCAAAAATCGGAGTTTTTCGCCAATCCAATCCAAACCAAAAGCAAATATTCATGCTAAAGTGATAGGGAATCATTCCCAACAACCCAATATAGTTATAGACTAGATTTGTGAGATAAAAATCTCACCTTTGCACCAAATATCAATGAAAATGAAGTTTTAAGCAAGCAAGAATCAATCCTTCTTCTATCTAAGCACAAGAAGCTTGAATCCAATGTCTTCTTCTTGAATTTGGAGTAGAAAGATGGATTGCAATTGAATTTGAGTTTTGGAATTTTAATTTCCCATTCCCTCCACCATTAATGCCAAAGCTTGATTAGTTAGGAAATTTATGAAGAGTGAGGAGAAGAGGGTTGGAACTTGGGCTTAATAGGCTAAACTAACCCAAAGTCCAAAGCGGGAAAAGTTAGTGAAATTTCACTAACTCCAAACCTATCGATGTTTATACTTAAAAAGTTGTAAACGACATTTCGAACTCAATGGAAGTGGTCTCGAGTCCTAATTTGACCGTTTGCAAAAAGTAGCTTTTCGGACCAAAATCCGATTAACGAGTTACTATTTAAATAAAATATTTAAATACAAACTCGATAAATATGCGGGTTGTTACATCAATCGTATTTGGAAGATAGGTTTTCAAATCGAATATTTTAAATTTAAACTTCACTTAAACAATTTTTTGCGCGTTTTAGCTTGCCCCGGACAAACCGTAAATCTGATTGACAGGAAATTTGAAATCTTACAATAATATGGATCCAATGAAATTATTTTTTTTGAAATCCAAGATAGTTTGAAAAATGGCTATTTTTACACGTTAAATAAATATTAAAATATTCAATTTTAACAAATTAACTTTTAAATCAATTTATAAAGTTTACCAACAACATTCTAGTTCAAACTGAATTTAATTGAACTTTATAGATCATTTTAATTCACATTAAATTCAATTTCCAATTATTTTCACAATTTCAAATATTAAATTAACAATTTAATTATCCAATTAAATCCAGATATTTGAAATATAAGTTATTCAGCTTATAAATTTAACTTGTGAATATTCAAAATTAATTAACTATCTGAATATCGAATGATTGAAATTATGGGCCGTTACACCGACCCACCTCTATAACTAAATGGTACCAAATATACTATCCTTTGGTCATTGCCGACCTTTACCGAGGGCCCTCTAAGCATAAAACCACAATAACCTGATACATGACGTCATAGCGTGTAAAGATATATCTAGAAGAGGATGATCATATCCTACTTGGAAGCAACCCACTTTGCCTTGCTGCATTCAACCCTGTTTTGGTCATTCGGTTGATGCGGCCTGAGGTAGCGATTACCTTTCAGTAATCATAATCACATCACTTTGAATGCCACATGGCCATTTCTTTGACTATTAATTTCCTTCCACAAAAATACAACCCTTAAGCTCATACGTCTCAAGGAGGGTGTTAAGCTAAGAGAAGTTTCCTTCTCTGCCACCACTAATGTACGTTTGCATAAGTTGTCCAAGAACTGGACAAACCGAAGGTATTTTCCTACCACATCCTGTCGGAAAATCCTTAGGATTAGTATTGAATAGTCCTTGCATTGGATATTTCATAATGAAGAGAACACTGCTATTATAATTATATTGGGATTTTAACCCCCAACTATCAACAAGTAGTTCCCTACTATGAAAATCCTGAATATCTATATCATCATAATCAACCTGCACAATCGAATGCATATAGTGGCCAAATTTGATAGCCGGTTATTTAGCTATCAAAATAAACAAACAAACATTTAGCACCATAGTAGTCACTAGGCCCTTTTAATTAATCTTTTACTAATTAAACCACTTGCCAAATATTTCCTTCAAATTATCTTTAAAAAGTTATTCTCAAAACCATTTCAATATTGGAAAACATTTTCATATACTTATTTATTAATAAGTAATTCACAATCTCTTTATTTCCAACACTTAGAAAATATTATATATACTTAGATCATAATTAAGTATATATTTTCTTCTTTAAGGAAAAGATTCTCTTTAAACACATTTATTTGAGTCAAAACAAATGTTGCGTAAAACATCGTTACGACAACCCAAAATCACTAGTATAGGGATTCAAAAATAAGATAGATATATAAATCTCATATACTATAAAATAACAGTGTTATAGTCCATCATTTCCATATTTCTCGAAAACGTCTATTTCAACAATGAATGTTGAAATCTATGGTTTCGATACTTAATGCATTTTAAAACATCTTCAAACCATTTAACCTCATTTAAAAACCTACTTCTCAAAAATATCCATTTTATTTAATATATTATTCACTGTCCAAAAATCATGAATATAATTCATTTACCAAATCCAATATTGCTGCATATTTAAAGGTTAATCCACTTTCCCAAATCGTGAATTTAATTTATAACCAAATTCATTACTATTGCACTTTTAATTAAAGGATTATCCACTGTCCAAAATCATGGACGAAATTCCTTTAATAAGCTTTCATATTTAACTTATCAAAATCAATTGATTTCACATTCATAAAACAATATTTATAAATTCACGTTTATATTTTATATAAACTTCCACTTATAAAATCCCTTAATTTACTGATTCTATTATCCCTTATTTATATGCCAAAATCCAAATTATAAGTTAATTACTTATAATTCTCTTTATTTTACAGATTCATTCTTATATAACTTCACAAATTATAAATCTTATTCACTTATAAGATCTATTTATAAATCTAGTTTAACATTTATAAAGACTCCATTAAAATTCTATTATTCTGATATAAAAATTCAATTTTATAAATCTTATATAAAAGCCACTTATAGTAAGTCAAAAATCCCAATTTAAATTATTTTATAAAATTATCAATTTCATATTTCAAAAATCACATTTCAATCATATTTCACAAAAATCATAATTTTTATAACATAAAAATTATAACTTTTATTTATTTAAAATAAATCCATTCCTTAACAATTCACAAATTAAATAAAACATCCATTTTCAAAATTACTTGAAAATCCATTTAAATTTGGAAATCATCACTTTAACAATTTTAAAATTCCAAAAATAGGCCCAATGCTGCAACAGCACTACATACATCAATCACGGCATCAAAACATCATATATCATATGATAACAGCATATATAACAATATTTGTAAATAAATCAATACTGCCGAGGAATCCAATTGGATCCCTCCAATCTATCTCCTGCAACAAATATACATATTAGAAATATATGTACAATATCCGACTTCAAAGGCAGACGTGCATACAAAGGGTCATCCGCTCATATATGGGAACGTATAAGGTCTCATCTACTCCAATAAGCAGGAATATATCCAAATACCAATCAATGTATATAATATATCATCTATCATCCACACAATCGTCAATCATCATAAATTTATTTCTCACTTATATAAAAATATCAATGAGTCAGAAAGAGTGAGTTGTACTTAAATTGCTTCCAATAGCAGTTGCAGAGTTTTATTCCCAATAAAATTAAACAGCCGTTTAATTTTACCCAAAATTTATACTATCTCCAATAAACTCCAAACTAGCTCTAAAATGTACTGCTCGTTAATACGGACCCAATGCAACTTGTTTCTTCAAAAACGGACCTCATATGAAAAAGTTACGTTATTTTAAATATCACATGAATTATATAAATTAATTTACACATTTTTTTAAAAAACCTTAAACACATCAGAGCCGTTCATTTTGATCAAGCAATATCTGGGCCGAATATTTTTGCTTCTTCTTCTTTTTCTAGGTTCCAAACGAACCTAATTACCAATCGAAACCCTTGGTAGCCGGGCCTCCTCGTTCATCTACACGTCGATCAGGAACCACCACTCCAAATCCCTATGCGAGCACCACCCTCGGCCCAAATATCATGGAGCTCGGTCGTCTCTTTGCATGAAAAAACATGCACGAAGTTGAGACAAACGTGGCCACTTTCCTCACTCCTCGCTGCAAATTGGATAATCATATCTGTATGAATTCAAAGATCTCATTGTGCTCTATCATTTTGTAGTTGAAAGATTTTCATGAAAGCGTGTGGATTACGAGAGATTAAGAGAAGAAGAATCGAGCATTTTCGGCCATTAAAGAAGAAATGGCGGCTAGGGTTTAAAACAATAATGTTTTGCAAATGTGAAAAAGTTAGGTCTTTTTATACAAAATTTCACGACACTATTCACCCGAAAAATTTTCAAACTCCAAATGAAGCATGCCGTCTAGTGTTTATAATATTTTACCTCTATTCCGAACATAATAGAATATATATCAAGAGCTAATTCGACCGTATTTGAAAGAGACCTATTTTAAAATTCACTTAAACAATTTTCTACGCGTTTTAGCTTGCCTCGGACAAACCATAAATACGATTGACATGAAATTTGAAATCTTATAATAATATAATATTACAAATCCAATGAAACTAGTTTCATCGAAATTCGAGAATGTATGAAAATGACTATTTTTACACGTCAGTTAAATATTAAAATATTCAATTTCTACGAATTAACTTTTAGTTCAATTTTAAAAGTTCTCCAACGTCATTTTAATTCAAATAGAATTTAATTCAACTTTATAAATTGTTTTCATTCAAATTAAATTCAATTTTCAATTATTTTAGCAATTTCAAATATTAAATTAATAATTTAATTATCCAATTAAATCACTATATTCGAAATATAAATTATTCAGCTTATAAAATTAACTTTTGAATATTTAAAATCAATTAAATATCCGAATCTCAAATTACTGAAATTCTGGGTCATTACAAAGGCAACGACTGATTTAGTTTACTACAAGTGTGATAAGGAAGGTCATTACGCAAATGAGTGCTGGTTAGGAAAGGGAAAGAAGGCTGCAGACAAGAAGAATGTGAAGTGCTTTAACTGTAATCAATTTGGGCATTATAAGAACTAGTGTCCAGAGCCAATCAGAGAGGACAAGAGGAAGGATTTTGCTGTTGGATCATCTGTTAAGCCAACTACAGCTGATAAAGGAAAGACTGTGATGGAAGGTATATTTTTGATTTAGAGTATACCGGTTAGGCCGCTATTTGATACAGGTGCATCACATTCATTAATATCTCAGTGTGGTGTTGATAGGTTATGCTTAGATCCCACATATCTTGTTACTTCTTTAAGATTGTGAATCCAATAAGAATGTATGCAACTCTGGCGATGAGATGTGACCAATTAGAACTTGATTTCTTAAGTCATATGTTTGCATGTAGTTTGTATGTTTTCGATTTCATAGATTTGGGAATAATTTTAAGTATGGATTGATTGAGGAGCTATGAGGCCATGATATTTTAACAGGATAGGAAGATATCATTGAGACACCTTGATAATCATAACTGGATTATTTTCTCAGTGGAGAATTCTGACCTGAGTAGTTGTGCTTTGTTAAGTGTAATGGAAATGGGAGAAGTGCTAAGTTAGGTTCGAGTGGCAACAGAGTTTACATATGTCTTTGAGCCAGTCATGGGACTACCATCAGAACGAGCTGTTGAGTTTCAGATAGATCTTGTGCTAGGAGCTGAACCTATAAATAGACCACTTAGCAGGATGACATCGATTGAGATGAAGGAATTGAAGGTGCAGCTTGTGGATCTGGAATGAAGAAATTTTATTAGACCAAGCAGTTGCCTTGGGAAGCGGCCACGTTGTTCGTGAAGAAACCAGGTGGATCGTTGAGGATGGGTATCGCAGATACTAAGCTGAACGAAAGGACGATAAAGAATAAGTATCCTTTGTCGAGAATGGATAATCTATTTGATCAGTTCAATGGAGCCAGAGTGTTTTTCAGTTGGATTTAGCGATAGGCTTCCATCAGTTAAGACTGGCAGAGGATAGCGTTCCTTTGACAGCATTTTGGACTAGATATGATTCATATGAGTGGTTAGTTTTGCTATTCGGATTGGCAAATGCACCTGTTTATTTATGGATTTAATGAACCAAGTCTTCCTAGAGTATTTGGACAGATTTGTGTTGGTGTTTATATATGACATTTTGGCATACTCTAAGGATAAAAGTGAGCATGAAAATCATCTTAGAGTTGTGCTTGAGACATTGAGGCAGAATCAGCTAAAGGCAAAGTTTTCCAGTGTTATTTTTGGAAGAAAGAGATTAAGTTTCTTAGTCACATGATTTCAAAAAAAGGGTTGTCAGTCAATTCAAATAAGATAGAAGTTGTTAATAATTGGAAGAGACCAGAGACGGTAACCAAGATTAGAAGTTTTCTTGGACTTGCTGGCGATTACCGAAAATTTATTAAGGATTTCTCACGGATAGCAGCGCCTTTGATTAAGCTTACCAGAAAGGATAAAGTTTGTTCGGTCCAACAAATGTGAGGAAGCATTCCTTAAGTTAAAGCATTTGTGGACCAATGCACCCACATTTGTAGTTCCAGATGGAAACCAAGGGATAGTGGTGTATACTGATGCATGTGAAGCTGAATTAGGAGCTGTGTTGATGAAGAAGGGTAAAGTGATTGTTTATGCTTCACGATAGCTTAGACCGCATGAAGTGAGATACCCTACTCATGATTTGAAGTTGGCTACGGCGATCGTCGTATTAAAGATTTGGAGGCATTATCTCGTAGGGGAGAGATTTGACCTAAACATGGATCATAAGTCTCTAAGATACTTGTTCTCTGAGAAAGATTTAAACATGAGATGACAGAGGTGGCTGGAGTTTTGGGCTGCTTATGATTTTGGTATAGAATACACCGGGGAAAGGTAATAAAGTAGCAGATGCTCTTAGCCGAAGACATCAAAATGTGGTGTTGGCTATGTTGGTAGAATGGAGGGATCTAGAATCTTTTGCCAGTTGTGGTGTGCAGTTAAGATCGACTGCTAGTTCTAGTCAGAGTACAGCCATGTTATCCTGTTTGGAATTTCGACCAATGTTGGCCGAGATTTCTAAGCAGGAGGATCCATTATTAGCTGATAGGATCAATAGGCTTGAATTTGGAACTAAGATCGACGATTTGAAAGATTTTTGTCCTGATCGAAGAGGAAGAAGAGACGATTTTGTGTTCCAGACGTTGAAAACTTGAAGAAACAGGTTCCTAGGGAATGCCATTGATCCAAATTTACGATTCATCCTAGAGGGACCATACATATCAAGATATGAAGAGGAGCTTCTATTAGGATGGAATGAAAAGGGATGTTGGCTTATGGGTTAAGTAGTGTGCAACTGTCAACAAATGAAAGCCGAACATCAGAAACCGAGTAGGTTGCTTTAGCCTTTATAGATTCTAGTTTGGAAATGGGATTCGATATCTATGGATTTCATAGATGGGTTGCTAAAGTTAATAGAGAAAATGAAAGTATATGGGTTATAGTGGACAGATTGACCAAGGGTGCCCATTTCAAATGTCTGAATTTGTAATAAAGCAAAGAGAAAGAAACTTGGTGAAATCTAGCTAGGTTTAGACCTTTTGAGAATAGAGTCGGACGTCTGAAAGTTATAGTCGGACGTTTGAAAATTATAGTCAGACGTCTGAAATGTAGTTTAAATATCTGATTGCCTGTAGCAAATTTTAGTACAAGGAGTCAGACATCTAGATAGGACCAGATGTCAGAATTGTTGAAGCAATCCCAAGTTGAATTTGGACCTAGTACTGGCTAAATAAGATGGTTCGGGGAAACTTGTTCCAACTTCCTTTATTTTAGAGAGTTCACGAAACTTTGGAGTTATGCAACATGATGGATCGATTTCACACTTGGTGATGTACCCAAGTTCACACTTCATGATATTGTATGACACCACACTCAATGTTATGTGCAACTATATCTCTATTAGGGCTTCTGTATTACTACAGTAGTCATGGTCGCATATCAGTGACTATGTCCAGGGAACGAAAAAATCCGTATCGGTAAGGTTTACATCATTCAATGGATATTCCTACGGGAGAAGTCCAAATGTCGATCCTTCTATGTTGTTATTTGAACGCTGTAGGGGCGTCGGGCATGTATATCACGTAGGAGGTTGCTTAATGCTTAGATGGCAAGTATCATCGAGCTGTGCAATTCGATAAGTGGGCTTGGGCATTATGATATATATTCAGCGCTGTGCGACTTAAGAAGTTCATTGAGAATGTTAGCTAAACATATGGTTAGCTTGTTTACTATTGAAACTGTATGCTAGGAGTATTCCTAAGTTTATCCCATTTAGGCATATTAAGGATTTTTACTGTATAGTGAGTAAATTAGCTACTTCTTTGTACATAGTACACGTATACAAATAAACACGCATAGACTACAAGTAAAATTTAATTAATTATTGACACCATACCACTAGTGATATAATTCACTCATTAGACCTTGTCTGATCTTCCATTTCTCTCTCTTTATATCTATTACTGAAGGATAGGGCAATAGGTGAAGTGATATAATAAAGTGCGTGGAGCAGCAACTTAGTGCTTTGAAGATATATTTATCTAAAATCATTTTTCTATGTACCATATTGCATTTATCAATCAGACTTATGTTGTATTCCAATTTGGAACTCTTTTCATGTACTCCTTATATGGGCCACGATATTTTGAGACAATGTTGGTCTAGGTTAATTATTTTCCGTTCTTATATGTTATTTTTTCCGCTATGTGATCTGAAAGTGTAGAATGTATTAACGTTATATTTTTCTTTGTACCTTGTAAATCTTATACACCACAAAACCCGACGATTTATATTCCTTCACACGAAATGGTATTTTTGGGCTTTGAATCGGATTTTTTGAAGGTACGGATTGTCGCATGCGAACTCGGTCCTTAGTATTATTTAAACAATTTAAATATCAAATCGTGTATGGACTTTGTTGAAGGACATTAGTGGACAGTATTTTAGTTGCTTATAAATTATCTAGATGTAATACACTTTATCTGTTAAAGTGAGATCCTTAGGCAACAATATATTATGTGTGTTTCTTTTTGTCGTCATTATATCACTTAGATATCTAAGGTTCAGTTAGTATTCAAAACTCTGATAATATCCATGGCAATTGCAAAGTGCAATAGTAAAGTCTATGATACAATCTCACAACAATTATGAATTATCCAAGTTGCTTTGACCAAAAACTTCGATTTTACGTTACCTACCAATTACAGCAATGCTAACCTTCTATTTAAAGGAGACATGTCCTCTCTTGAATAGTGTTTCACTGTAAGTGGGTCAACTTATGCTTAACTATGTTCTTAACATGCTCATTGTTGTTGTGTGATTGACCATAATCAAAGTATAGTTTAAACACTTAAGAGTCGTATTATTCTGAAGTCCAAAAACTACTACATATCGTCACATGAGATATTTTATTTGACTTTAAACCTACATAAGACTTTAGTTAAATTGTTTTATAATTTTACAAAACAACTGCGCGTGTACGTAATCCTTTATTTCCCCATAAAGAAAACATTATATACACTAGTCTCAATAGATATATCGATACAATGTACTCTACACATCTTGACTAGGAACATTTAAGGACAAATACTTATTTTATATGATTCAACGCCATGGTTAAGAATGCATTGGTAATTACAATCAATTAAATACTTCTCCAAAAATATCTACTTGTATATATTTAATTTATTTTAAACATTAATCATATCCCAATATAAAAATACATACAATAGAAAATAAAAATAAATGCTCACTTTATTTCAAAAAATATTTGCTATAAGAGTAAAGTTTTTGATCAAATTACATAACTAGCCATAAGGCATATCTTTAACTCTGTCACTAACTATAACATGCGATAACAAAAATGAGAAATAGCTGTAGCATTTTAATTTGAGTTTCCAATCAAGCTGTATTAGAAGAATGAAACATAAATCAGCAAAATTTAAGAATATATACACCATTTTTCACATCATATATAGTGTGTGTGTACTAGTAACTAATCCACAAATTTTAATTAGTGGAAATTAGCCACAAGGGCCTCTTTAGCAAGTGGAATTAGTTTATAGGAAACACAACTGAAATAATTACTTTCAAGGACAAAACGCAAAATAATTAGTTACTAGGGCTTAAAAACCTATGAAATTATGTCCTTGAAAGTAATTGGACTGCCGACTTTGTCCTTGAAAGTAATTATTCTGCTGATTTTGGCCTTGAAAGTAATTTCTTTGAATGTGTGTCCTAGAAACTAATTGGACTGCAAAGTTTGCCCTTCTGGTGAGATGCCACATTTAATAATGTATGCACCACTTTAATGTCATAGATCTAGCGTTTATACTAGAAGTGCACGCAAGATTCAAAACAATAATACAAATTAAAAAAAATACATTTAACGAAGTCATGCAATAATTATTTTATTCTTTATGCTATCTCGAACCAACGCCATATTATTTACGACACTTTTTTTAATTAGTTATATTTAATTTCTCCTGTCTCTTGAAAATTATAGCATCCTTAAAGGTAATCTTTAAAATAATATCGGAATCATCCTCAAATGATACAATGTATGCATCCACTCTATTTTATTTCCATATGGAGTTATAAACAACCATTGTAACGACAACCGCTTTAACTAGAGCCAGAAAATAGTAAATTGTTTTATTACTTTTTAATAATAAGAGTGATATTTTACTGATGCAGGGCACTTGTCACGACCCACTTTTTCTTAAAGTTTAAACTGACATTTTAGCACATTTGTCCAGCCCAAATTGCACGGGAAGGCGGATAGTTAAGAAAAGAAGGTAGAAAGAATATAGGAAGAAGATAGAAAGAAAGCCAAACAACATAAAATCTCGTAGCGGAAATGAATAATCTATAATATAGAACAAATCTTTACATAAAACAAAACTATAATGTTTATAGTACAGATATCAATTAGAGTATATCAACCTATTCTACATAGACAGTTATAACAACGTGTCCTCACAACTGCTGAACACAACTATAATGTAACAGAAAAGTAATCATCTACGTGAATACGTCTCTAGGCCTCCAACTTCTCTCTTGAAGCTCCAATATCCATCTAACCAGGAAATATGATCGGTCTGACCCTAATATTTAGGAAAAACAACGCCCAGGTCAGTCTGGTAAAACAACATGAGAATTTAAATCACAAGGAATTTTATTTGTTATAACTTTCAAAGTCCTTTAAAATCAAAGGTATCATGTAAGACCGCACCACACATAAACAAGATGGTTTTTTTACGGTAACCAAAACCTTTTATAGAAAATCTAGTGATATTATAATAGTGTCTAAAGGTCAAAGTATAATATAGAAATAGCTGAAATGCTTGCATCTCACAATTCAACATAGTTGGGCACAATCAAAACCGTACAATGCTTATTGGAGAACAGATTCCATACAATGACTAGGCACTAGGGTACTACCTATCATAGTACACATCTAGAAAAATATACCTAGGACCTCGTCGGGATCCCCTACTAACAAAAGACGGGCCTACCCCTAACCTGGATAGTATCGAATATGCTATCACCTCGGGTGCTCCCACCCTTATCAAGCTCTCCCCATGCACCGTATTTATAATATCCGAGGGTATCTAGAAAGGTGATAAACATACCCTAATTGGGTGTGACCAACTTAGCCCAACTACATCTCCCTTGATTTTAAGTCATTTCGATTGATGAGGCTTGAGGCTGCGATTACCTTTTTAGAAATTTATACTTGGAATGCTCACTGTCCTCCAATGACAACGTACTTATAGCATTCATCCATACGAATCCGTTCTGGGTCTGAATGAAATCGAAGGCACTATTCCTATTACGTCCATTTTGGAATCATCCACTGGATTAGTAGCGACAAACCTTGCACTTCAATGCTCCATAAAGGATTCCATGCTTTGGTCTTCACTTCGAAACGTATCCATTGGATCGAAGTGATTTTCGGATAACTTATCCGATCCCGGTCTCTTCGAATAAACTTTCAATATTCTCTATAAACTCAACCTCAGTTCTCTAGGAAATAAATAGACGAAAATAGGATCGAAGATCACCTTCTGGCCATTAGTAGATGGATTTCCTTACAATCGTCATAGAAGAACGAAACGAGTTTATACATACAGTATAGCACCTTCCGACGGTAATTGTACCATATAATTCTCGTCTTTCTCATAGATATTTTCAAAGTTATGTTTTTGGTCCAGATTTGATAGTCGGTTATTTGACTATCAAATAAACAATCATTCAACCAAAGAATTTCATTTCCACCAGAAAACACTAAACCTCATTTAATTAAATTTCAATAAATTAAACCTCTTTATCAAAAGAGGTATATAGATATCTCATCGGAAAAAATATATTCACAAATCATTCCTTTCAAAAACACTTGAAATATTTTTAAGAAATATATATATATATATATATATATATATTTGGAAAGTATTATTTGGTATCAGCCATGGATCGCTGCTTGCTGGTTGTGTTTCTATCCTAGAAAAATCAAACTTAACTTAAGCAATATATGCCTCCTGATTCCCGCCATGTAATCAATCATAGATCGCAGTTTGCACAATGGTTATGTCGCTATCTTAGTGAAAACATCCCAAATTGTGGCAATCTCGTACGCTATGAAATTATACCATTACTTCTCGAAACCTTTTATTTCAATAATTTTCTAAAAATACGGCTTATAAAGTTTCTATAATGATTTCCAAGTTTAATTTAGGAAAATACTCTTTAATAAAAGTTTACTGTATAAAACAATATTAATATTAAATAAAATATCTTTTGCAATGATAACACTAATTAATTCTTAAATAATAGTTAACTTTAAATCAAATCATTACAAGATAACTTTAACTAATAATTAAATATGTTTTATATACTTTAAATACTTAGATAACTTTGAAAACCATAATTAATACTTATAAATAACTTTAAACATCATAAATAATTACCCTTAAAACAACCTTGATTCAAAAATCAACTTCCAAATTTGGAAAGAGGCTTATTAATTTCAATGGTACTTAATCAAGTTACCATTCATTTCATAACAATCCAGAATAACAGATTTAGATATTCACATCAATCTATTTTTAACAATCAATTCAACATCATATTGCCTAATATAAATATCAGGATAATAAATAGATGTCCATACAAATATGACAGCAGAACAAGGTTTTATTTCTGCTAATCAATGTCCAAAAACACACATATTCAGTAATAATGGCAGAACGATGATTTATTCTGCCAACAGAGGTCTAATTAAATTCAATTAGTGAAACGGTGTTTTATTCCACTAAACAGATGTCAAAACATTGTAATTAACTTGAACCATCTCATCATTATTTTTATCTGGCAAATAACTTCACTGGACAGATCATATAAATTTAAACAACGATATTTGTTTAAATCAGGTAATTAAATTTCTATCCGTTTTAATACCATAATTTTTCAATCATACAAACTTGACAATAGGTTATACAAGGATATAGTGTTCGTCGATACAAACCAACCGCAACAAATTTCACGTAAATCGGAGTTCGTATGAAAAAGTTATAGTGTTTCAAAAATTTTAACATATATATACATATAAAATTCTAAACATTTTAATTAAAAAATTTCTTTCTTCTTTCCTTCATTCTTGTCTGGGCCGAAGCCCATTACCAATGACCAAACTTGATTCCCTTCTCCTTCTTCTTTTCCCTTTCTTCTTTTTCTCCCTTTCTCTCATTTCTTACCTAAACTTCCTCTATCCAAATCAGTGACCCTTACCAACCTCTCTCGAGCCAAACCTACCATTTCACTTCGACTCCCCCTTGGCACGACCATCTCCCATCGCCTGGACTCAAACCCATGCCTTCCTTCTTCCCCAAACTCCCTTTACCATGGCCAACCTCACATGCATGCTATGCATGTGCACGCTCGTCCTAGCGCCAGTTTCACCACCACATCACCCAGATATACTCCTCCTTCATCTCCTGATCCCTATCACCTCCTCGCCGAACCCCAGCGCCCATAGAAAGGAAGATCAAGCCTCCAGCCTGAACCTAAAAAAACTGCCTCCTCTTATCCTCAAGCTGTTCCCAGCCTAGGCCACTGCGTTGCCTATCGCCGCCACCATTCGAAGCCTCGTGTTGCTTCCTCTATGCCCAGTCCCAAAATCCTCAGTTCCCTCCTCCCCTCCAATTCGACCGCGACCAGAGCCTCACCAAAACCATCCCAAAACCTAAATTCGACTTATTATATGTCTTGTATACCAAAACAGAGAATAATCAACTATAAACTCGTCTCACAAGTTTATCAATCAGATTTCCACTACTCCGGAAGTCTATATTTGCTAAATTAAGCAATATGTCGTAATTAAATTACAACCATAATCTAATAACCATAGTAATAATAACTATAGCGATAGATCAAACGTTACACTATTTAAAGAAATAGTATAACGTAGAAACGAAAATGATATATATAAATCAATTATAAACCTAACCGGTTTGAAGAAGGAAATTTCGTCTGAGGCTTGTCGTAACAATTTTCTTAAAACTTTATTTAAAGTCTCCCAAGATACAACAGACATAATCTACACGAGATTGCAATGAGTATGTCAACTCTGTGATATATTGTATAGAGTAGTAGAAAATAAGAAGCAGAAGAAATTAGAATTGGAATGGAATGAGAATGTGATCAAGATTCTCACATATTTATAATTTCGTCTGCATCCCTTCAAATAGTTGCATCCGTTTGACGGGTCGCACCCATTGCCTTTTGAACCGCTACCGTTCGTTAACAGGTCGCACCTGCCTTCTCCTCACATTCGTTCGCGTCGCACTGCTTATGTTCGCCCGCACTTCTTCAGTCGGGTCGCACCCGTTCGCGTCTAACAGTTCGCACCCGCTTCAGAAGTCGCACCTCCTCAGTCACTCCGCGTCCGCATCTGAACAGTCGCGTCTGTTCGTATAGCTTGAACTGTTGGAAACCCCGGCCCAGTTTTGCAGTAAAAGTAGGATCATTTAGATCCAAACCCGAACCCGAATCCGAGCCCGGCCCGGTTCAGTTCGGCCGGTCGGCCGGACGGCGGCGGCGGCGCGCGCGCACGTGTGTGATGGTGATGCAAGATCTCCCTTCTCACAACAAAGCATACATTTGGGTGCCCCTAGGCCCCAACCCCTTCATTGCAAAGCTATTGATATACTAGAATAGCTTTGCAATTTTGGCGATGTGGGACTTATGTATATTTTCATTCAACAGGAATTCCAACACTCCCCCACATGAACGATAATATACATATCCGCCACACAAAGAGAAATATCACAGAGTACATATGGAATAATGCTTTATCGTGAATAAGTAGATATTTCACTTTAAACTTTCCCTAGTTAAAACTTATCGGATCTACTTGGCTAATCGGTGAATTATTTCATCTTGAACTATCGGCCTTTATTGTATATCCAGACAATTAGCTTTACGAAGCATTGATTCCCTTCACATCCAATCTCTTGGTTGTGTTCATTTTGGTCCTGAACAATTTTTTTGGTTCTGCGAGTGTTTTTAGAGAATAAAAGCCTTTAATATTCTCATAGAGCCGACCCAGCTCACACTAACATAGGTGATCGCAACCATTAAGAGTATCCTACATATACCCCACTTGTTATTTCCAAGAAACGGACATCATTAAAAAGCATAGTTTTAACCTTCAAATACTTCTGTAGGCATGCATTTATATTGTGCACCATAGGAATGGAGTTGGACTATGTCCACGCAAATGTTATACGTCTTGAGTTACTTAGAACTGGTTTGCCTATCGATCCTAGTCCGTGTGATCTCCAGTCGCTAGGATAAGTTTCCGTATAAGATAATTCTTGGTGGTTTGGGATTTTAAACTCATTCCCTTGGATGCGCAGTCAATTTTCTATCTTGATAAACCTTTAAAAGGATCCGCTAAGTTATCATTTGTTCTCACATAATCTATGAAAATAGTTCCATTTGAGAGTAACTGCCTAACTGTGTTATGGCGTCGACGAATATGTCGTGACTTTCCATTGTACACAAAATTGTGCACTCTACTTATTAGCGCAGCTTGGTTATCACAGTGTATGCATATGGCCGGTACAGGTTTAGGCCAAAACAGAATATCTTCTAAAAAGTGACGAAGCCATTCTGCTTCTTCGCCTGCTTTATCTAAAGCGATGAACTCTGATTTCATAGTGGATCCAGCTATGCATGTTTGTTTAGTAGATTTCCATGACACTGCTGCCCTGCTAAGGTAAAGACATAACCACTCGTTGATTTTGATTCCTCTGAATCAGCAACCCAGTTTACATCACTATATCCTTCTAAGACGGCAAGATATTTTCCATAATGTAAGGAATAATTTATGGTATTTTTAAATATCCAAGCACTCACATTAGTGCTTTCCGGTGTTCCTTTCCTGGATTCCTTGTATACCTGCTCAGTCGACTTACTGCATAAGCTATATCTGGTCTTGTGCAATTCATGAGATACACGAGACATCCTATTACATGAGAGTATTCCAGTTGCATTACACTCTCATTAGTGTTTTTATGCAGTACTTCTGATGGATTAAAAGGTGTTCTTACTCCTTTAATTCCAAAATTTTGAAATTTTTTGATCACTTTATCTACATAGTGTGACTGAGATAATTCAACTCCATTAGGTGTTCTTATTATTTTGATTCCCAAAATAACGTCTGCAACTCCTAAGTCTTTCATATCAAAATTACTAATTAACATCTTCTTTATGGTCTCTATTACCTGAGTATTTGGACCAAATATTAACATATCGTCTACATATAAACAAATCATCACATATGATTGTCCAATTTGTTTATAATAAACATACTTATCGCATTCATTTATATGAAAACCATTTCTCATCATGACACTATCAAATTTTGCGTGCCATTGTTTTGGAGCTTGTTTTAGTCCGTATAATGATTTTACTAATCTACAGACTTCGTTTTCATTTTCTTTGGAAACAAAACCTTCAGGCTGCTCCATGTAGATCTCCTCATCGAGGTCTCCATTTAAGAATGCTGTCTTTACATCCATTTGATGAATTTCTAGCTTATAGATCGATGCAATTACTATTAGCATTTTTATAGAGGTTATTCGTGTTACCGGCGAATATGTATCAAAGAAATCTACTCCTTCTTTTTGACGATATCCTTTGGCTACTAATCTAGCTTTATACTTGTCGATAGAGCCATCCGCTTTCATTTTCTTCTTGAAAATCCATTTACAGCCAATATGTTTTATTCCAGGTGGAATATCAACAATTTCCTAAGTTTTATTACTTAGAATTGAATCAATTTCACTTTGGATTGCTTCTTTCCAACATGAAAATTCAAAAGATGACATTGCTTCCTTGTATATTTGGGGTTCGTGTTCTAACATATATGTGAAAAAATCTAAACCAAATGTCTTGGAAGTCCTAGCCTTTACGCTTCTTCTTGGTTCAACTTCCTCAATCTCATGATGAGTTTTTTCTTCATGTGAATTACTTGATTCTTTTCTTGTCCTTTTAGGGACATTATTTCCTTCATTCTGTTTGTGCGGAAACATGTCTTCGAAGAATGAGGCATCTCTAGATTCCATGATTGTGTTTACATGAATATCAGCTATATCAAACTTGAAAACCAAAAATCTGTATGCACTACTATTTTGGGCTGGCCCTAAGTAGTAACAATCTACCATTTTTGGTCCAAGTTTGACTTTCTTGGGAGACGAAACTGGAACTTTTGCCAAGCACCCCTACACTTTGAGGTATTTAAAACTTGGTTTGTGTCCTTTACATAACTCATATGGAATTGTTCCTGTTTTATTGTGAGGGACTTTGTTTAATATGTGATTAGACATATTTAAGGCTTCCCCCCACAAGTTCGCTGGTAGATCAGAGGTTAAAAGCATTGTATTAATCATGTCTTTTAACGTTCTGTTCTTCCTTTCGGCTACACTATTTTGTTGTGGTGAATATAGAGCTGTTGTTTGATGAATTATACCATTTTTGGCACAGAACTGTTCAAATGGTGATTCATATTCTCCACCTCGATCAGATCTCAGTATCTTGATCTTTTTATTTAACTGATTTTCTACCTCAACCTTGTACTTTATAAATGATGTAATTGCTTCATCTTTACTATTCAAAAGATATACATATCAATATTGCATATAATCGTCAATAAACGTGATAAAGTACTTTTTCCCACCTCTTGTAGGTAACGATTTAAAATCACATAAATCTGTATGAACCAAACCTAGTGGTTCGGTGCTTCTATCGACAGATTGAAATGGTTTTTGAACTATTTTTGCTTCTACACATGTCTCACATTTGTAGTTCGTATCTACTTGGAATTTTGGAACTAGTCCCAAGTTTGATAATGTTTTCGTTTTTCAGAAATATATGTGTCCCAATCTATCGTGCCATAGTAAAATTTCGTGCTCAAGCAAGTAAAGAAACTTCAATTTTATTAATAGCACAATTAGAATACATAGTTTTATTGCCGATTACGGCTATATTTGTCTTAAATAGGCCATCACATAAATATCCCCTTCCGATATATATTCCAGCTTTGGACAGAACCATCTTGTCTGACTCGAATACCATTTTGAATCATTTCTTTGATAGTACTGCACCAGTGATGAGATTCTTGCCTATGTCTGCAACGTGGAGCACATCATTCAACTTGACAGTTTTTCCAAAAGTAAACTTGAGGATTACTGTGTCACTGCCTTCGATCATGGATACTGTAGAATTACCCGTATAGAGTTTTTCTTCGTGATCGAATTTCTGATATGTAGAAAACATGGATTTGTCAGAGTTTGTGTAGTTAATGCCCCGCTATTACCCCGTTATAACCCTGCTATATCTCATAGCGGATTTCTACCGCTACGATTTTTCCATATAGCCCTAAAATATAGCCTTTCCGCTTTAATTCCCACTATTTTCGCTATATCCCGTTATTCCCGCTATATTTTGTTATTTCCGCTATATCTTCTTTAATAAAATGAATTAAAAAACTGCATTTATACATTATAAAAATTATGAATCTAATTTATTTTATTTAATTTTTAATATATTTTCAGAGATGAAAATACTCTAATATTGTACTAAATTCAATTATGTTATATAAAAGTTTTTCGTTTATTTAAAGTATATTCGCATATTTTTTTGTTTAAAATTATTTATGTATTAATTATAATTCTATTGAATGATAATTTTTCATTTATTTACTGTTTATATATTTGTAAAAACATTAAGTACGAGTTTTACATGTTATTTTAGAGTCATCTCTATATCCCGCTATATTCTCGCTGTATCCCCGCTATGACTTTTTACAGCTCCACCGCTTCGAATCTACCAAGCGCTTTAACTGCACAGGTCAGAGTAGACATGACGAGTAGCGCCGGTGTCTACCCACCATTGGTTAGGATTCTGAACCAGATTGTATTCAGATACAACTACCGAGAAGTTGGACTCGTCTACTTCCATATTGTCTACTATATTGCCTCTATGTTGCGTTCCTTTTTGTGTCTGCAATCTCAAGCGGCATGTCCAACTTTTCCATAAACCCAACATTCTTCATTAAACTTTTTGGTTCGTTTGTTGTCTTTTGGTATGTTGTCTGGAGCTTTCCTTTTCTTCTGGAAATTCTTCTTTTTGTTTTTAGCCTTTAAACCTTCAGCCACAAATGCCTCCTTGCTTGGTTTTGTAGCTCCACGGTTATCTGCCTCAATTTTTAGTCAGACTATGAGATCATGTAAAGAGATTTCCTTTTTCTTATGCTTCAGACAGTTGCGGTAATCTCTCCATGACGGTGGCAGTTTTCCCGTGATGGCTTCAACCAAAAACGATTCTCCAACCTTATGGCCTTCTGCTTCGAGTTCATGAATAATGATTTGCAATTCATGAAATTGAGCAGTCACGGTTTGAAATCAACCATCTTATAGTCCATGAATTTGTCTATAATGAATTTCTTACGACTGATATTCTGCATCTTATACTTCGTGGCAAGTGCATTCCAGAGTGCTTTTGCTGTCTTTAGAGGCTGATATACTTTTTATAGCTCCTTGTCGAGACAAATTAGAATATAGTTTCTGCATAGAAAATCGGAATGCTTCCACATATCAACATCTGATTCCTTGCCGGGTGCAGGAATCGGTTTGTCCTCCTCGAGATACCGTTGCAGACCGATTGTGGTGAGATAAAATAACATCTGATTCTACCATGTTAGAAAAACAATACCATCTCCTTTAAAAGGATCGGGCGTGTTGTATGTAGTTGCCTTTGTTGATAATTCAATTGTTGTCATCTCTGTTTTAGCAAAAAACAGTAAAGTCTTTAGATGTTATACATCTTGTATACCAAAACAGAGAATAATCAATTATAAACTCGTCTCACAAGTTTATCAATCAGATTTCCACTACTCCGGAAGTCTGTATTTGCTAAATTAAGCAACATGTCGTAATTAAATTACAACCACAATCTAACAACTATAGTAATAATAACTATAGCGATAGATCAAATGTTATACTATTTAAAGAAATAGTACAACGTAGAAACGAAAATGATATATATAAATAAATATATAAATCAATTATAAACCTAACCGGTTTGAAGAAGGAAATTCCGTCTGAGGCTTGTCGTAACAATTTCCTTAAGACATTATTAAAAGTCTCCCAAGATACAACAGATGTAATCTGCACGAGATTGTAATGAGTATGTCAACTCTATGATATATTGTATAGAGCAGTAGAAAAGAAGAAGCAGAAGAAATTAGAATTGAAATGGAATTAGAATGTGATCAGGATTCTCTCCTATTTTGTAATTTCATCCACATCCCTTCAAACAGTCGCGTCCGCTTAATGGGTCGCACCCATCGTCTTTTGAACCACTACTGTTCGTTAACGGGCCGTACCCGCCTGCTCCTTGCATCCGTTCACGTCGCACTGCTTCTATTCGCCCGCACTTCTTCAGTCGGGTCACACCCGTTCGCGTCTAACGGTTCGCACCCGCTTCAGAAGTCGCACCTCCTCGGTCACTCCGCGTTCGCATCTGAACAGTCGCGTCTGTTCATATAGCCTGCAACTGTTGGAAACCCCAGCCCATTGCAGTAAAAATAGAATCATTTAAATCCAAACTCAAACCCGAGCCTGGCCCGGCCTGGCTCGGCCCGGTTCGGTCGGACGGACGGCGGCGGCGCACGCGTGCATGTGTGGTGGTGATGCATGATCGCCCTCCACACAACGAAGCATATATTTGGGTGCCTCTAGGCCCCAACCCCTTCATTGCAAAGCTATTAACATAATAGAATAGCTTTGCAATTTCGACGATGTGGGACTTACGTATATTTTCATTCAATAGGAATTCCAACACGACTCGTACGCCCAGCCAACCACAATAGAGCGAAATCCTCATGGTCGAAACCTTGTCCTCGATTCCACGTCCAACTCGAAGTCGATGAACCATCGCCTCATCCCTTGCAAATCCCTTTTTTTTATGATTTCTATTCATTTCCCTATTTCTCGACATCTAGGCTGCTAAAATTTTTGTTTTCTTCATTAAAATTCCTAACTTCACACAACAATCATGATTCCATACTTGATTTCATTTTTTAAGCATGGGGAAATTTGACGAATTTGGGTTGTTTACTGTTATTCGACCATTTCACACAATATACAAAATAAACACATTTCACACTATTTTTAGCATGATGTTGATTCAAAAACACATAGTTCATTAGTTGACATCATTAGCTAACTCGAATCAGATTGTGAGAAAATGATTTTTAAAGTTTAAGCACTTGTGAAGTTTTAACTCTGTTAACATGCTAGAGTGGTTTCTAGCATTCCAAGCATTCAAGATTTAAACCTCTCCTTGATCGTGTTGAAATCCTTGCAAGGCTTCCACTTGAATCTTAGTTTATGATCTGCATACTTGAAAAATCTTGTTTGCTTTGCCTTTTGAAAAGGATGCTTCTCTTCTTTTCTTTTTACACAGGTTTATTTTACGAAGCAGGTTATTTTTTTGTTTACAGCTTGAACACTGAAGCTACACATACATAACCCTCTATATATACATGCTTACAAGAGAAAATGATACATATTTTCAAATGTTTTACGGCTCAAGATAAATTGCAGACTTGTACAAGGTTTCCGCACCACGAGTTGTGATGTACTGTAAAGAGGGTTTTTGGTGACTGAAGTGATTAGAAATTTTTAGTGGATGAGATGAAGTTGAAGTGAAATCTATTTTCAGATTTTTTTCTTCACATTTTTGACCAGGCAATGTTCTTTTCCTCTTTTACTTTGACTTGTGTATTTTAGTCATCCATTTGGTTGTTTATTTATTATATCTTTTCCATTTTAACTTGTTTTTCTTTTCTTTTCTTCAGGCAATTGTTTTACTTTTAACTTGCAATTTTGACTTTACTTTTTTTTAAATCAATTGAGCTAAAACATGCTTTCATATATATTTTGAAAACAATTTGTAAAGTGGTATAACTGATTTTATATTTTTTCTTATTTATATCATATTATATTTTCATAAAAATAACATTTTTGCTAGTATATGAGAATAACATTTTTGTTAACACTTCTTGTAAAAGATTTCTTATTAAAATGGTTTAAATGATTTTTTTTTATCAATTTTCTCATATTCATCATGTAATATTTTTCATATATATTTCTTTTCTTAAACTCATCATTAATATATATTGTTTTTAATGCCAGGGTAGATATACCAATTACGCTTCCAGACCGGTGGTAGCGCGTAGCAACTACTACCGCCCACCTCGAGCCATACCCCCAAATCAAAAAGGGCCCCAGTCAATCACAAAGTAATAGAACGGTATCGAAGGAGTGTGTTCGATAAAAGGTGCTACCTTCTTAGCCCATCAATCGCTCCTGTTTTAGCCACCTATGCCAACTCACGGGACTTAGGTCCACGTATATACCTTAAAAGAAATGTCGCCACCATCCTACTTCATTCTGGAATCTCCACCACGTACATGGTTGTTAAAGTGGTTTTCAGAGTTGGCAAAGAGTATGACAACTTCCGATCTCGGTCTCTTTAACAACTAAACGTTATTATAACGCCACGGTCATTTCAAAATAATTTATACTTCAAAACCAGAACATAGTATCCATTTCAAAACCATATGAATACGATATAATTTCCACTTCAAAAACCAAATCAATATGATATCATTTTTATTAAAACCCAAACCAATATAATATCATTTTTTATTTCAAATGTATCCTTTCCAAAATCATAGCACTTTCCCTGTTATAACACATCGAAATCAAAACACTTGAAATATAACACTTTCAAGTTTTAATACCTTGGAACTCATAACTGCCACCACTTATATTGTTTAAATATTCAAAATACTTTATATAATAAAATAGCTTCTTTAATTTCACAAATCAATTTCAAAACAACTCGAATTTCCAAATTTTAAATTTAACCAAATCCCAAACCATAAACTTCAATTCAATTCGATTTCCAAATAAACTGCTCCAAATTATATCGATTTCAAAACAGACTTGGTCCCCAGAATAAACCATTCCAAATTCAATATATTTCAAATTTTAAGTATTCAATAATTTCAAAACTAAGTTTGGTAACTTCATATATACATATCAAATTCAATTTCCTGTTATTTAGTTTGGAATATTTTTACTAAATAAATACATTATCATTTAAATAAATCCCAAATTACAAATAACTAAATATTCCTTTAATCTATTTATACTTGAAATACTCATTTAATTCACCTTAAATCAAAATCAAGTTATAAAAATCATACCCTTTAAAATTTCAAATTTAATAATTTCACACCAAACTTATTTGAATTTAATTCTTACATAAATTAAATTTCAAATAAATTTCAAATTTATCTTCCAACCTAAATTTTATTTAAATCATTATAAACTCAATATTAAAATATAATTTAAATACTTAACCATGTTATCTCAATAAAATAAACTTATTATGGAGCTTATTCTACATTAAAACGACTATATACATAGCTTAATATCAAGAACAAAATAACGTTTATATAATATCTAAAATCAATATTTATATAAAACCATATATTTCCTTACAAAACCATTGAAAATCATTTCAAAATATTTTTATATATAGACCGCGGTGTTTGTATATAATTTTCTATCCTATGGTCAAGTGACACAGATATTTATCATTTCAATCCGCAATTTAAAATATAAATATGGTCATATATCATTTCAAACCGCAATCCCAAATTAAATAAAAATCCATAACAACTTGCAGTTTATAACAATAAAAAATACAACATCCATTCATCCAATATCAATCATCAACATTTGTCACAATCATCATCCAATTCAATCAATGGCATCAGTGTAGAACATATAATAAATAACAGGTATTTACTGGCGATTTATATTCAATAATAAATTAAATAACTAATTTATCCAAATAAATTCGAATAAACTGAGATGACGATTCAAAATATGCCAAACAGTCATAAATAAATTCCTAATCACATCATAAATCAATTTAACAAACATAAGAAATTTTAGAAGTTGTGAGTGGGTTAAAACACTCACCTTTTGAATTTAAATTGAATTTAAATCCAATTTGAATCCAAAATTTGAACAGTCTCGGAATCTAACCAAACCAACGTCAGAATAACTGAAATTTCGATACGGTCCCATAGGAATTAATTGTGCATGAAACGGACCTCGTATGCAAAAGTTACAGCTATTAGAACATGATTAAAACTTTACGTTAAATAATATAAAAAAACCAACCAATCTACCAAACCCACGTCACCACCTAGAAGCGCGCACGCTTGCAAAACGCTAATATCCTCATATGTGCCTCTGATCCTTCCAGCTGCCATGTGCTATCCATGATCTCCGCCCCTACAAACGACATCGCCACACTAGGAAGCTCCACCGCATGGGACGCCTCAAGCCGACCCTTCTCCGCGACGAATGCTCCAACATTGGCCACAAATAGCGCAACCGCCGCCGGTTAGGCTAAACCCTAATCGAATTTTACAGCTGATCCAGCCGTTAATTCGGCAAACTGCCTGCTCCGATGGACTATGCATGCCTCTCTCCACCACCTGGCATCGTCGATTTGACGATCCGTTGAAGTCTATCACGGCAAAACGAACGGCCGTGGGTTGATCTTCAATTTCTGGACAAACAGTGATACAAATTGGAAAACAATTACAAATCTGAGGTGCACTCATCGAGAGCTTCAAATCGATATATAATTTGATATAGTTTGTGGAGTTTAAATTTTGAAGTTGAAATTTGGATTGGAATTGAACTAAGGAGTTTTAGGGTTTTAGCCATTGGAAAGAGGAGGAATATAAATTTTTATACGTATAGAAATGAGAAGTGGAATGGTTGTTAGGGTTTATAACAGGATATATATAGGTAGAGCTGAGAAATAGAGAAATGGATATGATGGGTTTGGATCGTTGAACGATAAATGATCTGAAAAGCCCGTTCTGACTCCGGAACGAGATTGGGTCAACCCATACATCAAAATAGATGTTTTTGAATATTTTTAAATCGATGGAACAGGTTTCAAGTCCAAATTCCATCGTATGAAGAAGTTACATTAAAATTATTTTATTTTAAATTGATTTCAATTTTAATTTAATAAACTAAATAAATGGGTAATATATAATGATTGTTACTATTAACCTTCAATTACATCTATAAGTTTATTGTTTTCAACCATTTATTCTAATTACTTACCTAATACTGAATTCATTCAATTACCATTAATTATACTTATTCATTTATTTACACAACACCTACACTTATTTACTTATATCCAATTTTATAACCAAGTGATTTACACCATTTCATTATTGGGATTCCACTTCAATTGTCAATAATTAGTTTTAAATTACCATTGCTACATTTCATTTCTAACATTCACTTCATTATAAATTTAAAGTTTTTATTTCTTTCTAAATTAAATTACAAAAACTTATTAAATTAACCAATTTAATTATCGTAATTTACAGGTCGTTACACTCTCCTCCACTCAAAACTTTTCATCCCCGAAAAGGAAAAAGATGGAAAAATAAAGAATTAAGTAAACAATACATCTTATTCAAAAATATTGACTTTACAAACAAATAAATTTACAAAATTAGTTAATTTAAATAAAATATACCACTTTTTAACCATTAAATCCTTTTATACTCAAATTAATAAAGTTTGAAAAACATTTTCAAAAAATTTCTAAGTCCAAAATTTAGGAAAATTTTTGGTAGAGTCTCCTTAGTACGGAGAGACTCGGAATAAAATATAATATCAAACATAACAATATACAACATATATTTTCCAAAATAATATATATCCCAATACTGGAAAAACAATATAATAAAGCTATAAACCATAATCCGAAAATGTACCTATTTATCGGGCAAACAACATATAATTATGAAACCAAAAGCAGTAACAATGGCTTCCATAACCTGTATTTCACTTATATAATCTAAAAAGAGTTAATAATTATATAGAATGAAATATTAATTTTGTTTCATCTACTAGCAAACAAATCAATGTCAAACAACAACAATCACTTGCAACCACAGCATACAATCATCATGCAGAATCAACACAATTCAATTATTCATCCATATCAAACAAAACAAATAGTTGTTCGGGTTTAAAAACTTTAAATTGTACAGAATGGAAAATAAACTACTAAGTGCACCATTTACTCAACAGTCTTAGATAAAACTAAATAGATTATTTATACATCTAAACAAATTTAAAGCATCATTGCCCAAACAACCATAAACCAAAACAAATAAAATATTCTAACCTTACTTAAGTTTATTCTTATAAATTTCTTTCACAACATTTACTTCTTACTAAATTTTATTCCAATTCATTCATATCATGTAAATTTTCTTTTTTTTATTGTATTACATTCATTTATTCACTACTTAATTTCATTTATTTACATTCATTTATTAATAATATTCATGTTCAACTAACTACGCGGCATATCAATTTATTAACTTAAATTTATAATTTCTTACTTACCTTAATCCCCCTTTTTATCACATTTTATTATAGTATATTTCGATTATAACTTAAGTTTATAACAACTACAAAATTCTTGTTCATTAAAGAATTTCATTGAATACTTTCATTACTTTAAGTTTACCTGTATAATATCCTATTACATTTTCTTATTTAACATTACAACTTTTTCTTTTGATAAGTTATATATATGTGTTAAGAATGCAATTGAAAGTTACACAGGTTTATCTTATTTCTTTTAATTAATTTAGTGTTCAAAAATCATGTCTTTTGTTTTATATGTTACTAGTTTCAACTTCTAGTAATTTCATTCATAACCTAGCATTTAATCTCTCATCTTAATAGAGGTTCCAATTATTAATTAGTTACATTCCATTTCACTATAATAATTGCAACTATCAATTAACGGAAACTTAAGAACTAAATACCGGGTATAATTTCAAATCATTTTATAACAGATAGACGTATACACTTACAATTTGTATATCCACTTACATTTAAAACAATTTAAGATTTATATTTTTTTACCAAAATAAATCTGCAATAAAACTACCACAGTGGCCTTCCCACTTCGAAACTCGAAAATGAATGTCGATGATGCGTGCACTCATCACTGAAATTATTTTCCAGCAACAGAGAGGGGAGTATAAAACTTATTTCTTTCCAAAATTCTTTAAAACAATTCTTTCAAATTATACTGAAATATTTATATCAGAAAATACTTCTAACAATATTATTATTATATCTCAAAATTATTCGAAAACAAGTTTCAAAACCCCAGAAATTAAGTTCTAAATTTCCAATTTTACTTTATTTTATTTAAAATCTTATTTCCAACCAATATTTATAAGTTTCACTATCTAAAAATCAATATATTACAACAAAATATATCCTTTATAAAATATATTACTTTATATACAGAAAATATAATAGGAAAAATTATTTCATTCACCTATATTCAAAACAAACATTGTGTCGGACTGTCCTATTAAGTGTTTAGAAATCCCTATTGATGTCATAGCGTCCTATGCACCAACCAGAATTTATAAATACGAAATGGAACAAATTAATACAATATAAAACCTCTTTATAACACTAACAAATACGCTCTCTCTTATATATATACTCTCAGTGACTCATGATAGTGTATTACTACCCTATTAATAAAGAGTCAGACCCCAGAAAGCTAAGGTTTATCTCTAAACCAAAGCTCTGATACCATGTTGTAACATCCCGCTTTTTTGTTCGCTTTAAATCAATGATAAACCATACACGTCAGACTTAAACCATACAGAAGTGATGATTGTTCTTGGGGTAAATAAGAAAAAGCAGGGAAAGAAGAAATACAACACAGAATCTTGCAGCGGAACGACAAAATATAAAAATCAAATAACAGTTCATGAAGCTATTTTACAAAAACATTTAATCATACATTATATAACACATATCAAAGTTACACATACCAGAAAATAAAAGATAACAATGCAGCGGAACAATGTGATGCAGTGGGATATAATAAATAATAGTAATACAAATCTTCGTCTTCGTCCTCCAGAGATAAAGTTTTCGAATCCTGAAATGCTCAGACTGACCTAAGCGAATTGAAAAGACAAAACACTCGAGCCGAAACTAAAAGATCTTATATGAGTTAAATCAATGGTAAATATGAGTGGAACGGCGTCAGAGATGTTTACGGGATTTGACATCTCCTATCCAGTGTCAATGTGAGTGCAGTAACTTAAAAGATGTTCGGGATTCACATCTCCTAAGGATCCATTAAACTATTTACTACGTAGTAATATATGCTACTATAATAATGTTTAATAGTAAAATAAACTTACTTTTAAATAGCATTAAGGAGTTACCCAATCTCCCCCTTAACACGATAATAGTCCCAGTAGTCCATCCAGTATCAGCGTATCTCCAGATTGGGAGACTGCCCTAAATACTTCACGGGCTACGGGAGAAATCCAAAATCGTACAAGGCACGCTAGTGTAGGCGACACGACACAGCTAGGCAATGCCAGGGTAGATATACCAATTACGCTTCCTGTTTCCTAGGGGATTGACTAGGCAACTTAGTACTCAGCCTCCCCATCGTTCAGTTAAACTATCGTTCGGCATGTTAGGACCATTCTGCATGGGACGGCCACTAAGTACTTGGCTTATCTAGATTGCTCAACATAAGGGGACACTCGGCAGAAAGGAACGCTCGGTACTTAGAGGCGTTCGGCATTGGGAAGTGTTCGGCAGGCAGCTTCTCACAAGGTTTAGATCATTCGGCCTCATCTCGTTCGGCCTAAGGGGATTGTTCGACACCACACCGCTTGGCATCTAAAGAGCGCTCGGCATCTGAAAGAGCGTTCGGCATTGGACTTCGCTCGGCCAAAAGCATCGTTCGGCATCCACACCTTGTTCGGCGAGTCATCTTGCCCGGCACAATCGGATGCTCGGCACCCAGAGTGTCCGGCCACACCTCGTTCGGCATAAGAAGGGAGGCTCGGCATTTGTTCGTTCGGCCTCACTGGTTCGGGGCACAGAGACCACTCCACTTGGGTCAAGATATTCAGCTACTAGGCCCACCAGGGAAGTCCAACCCACCTTCGCCTATAAATAGAGGGGCAGGGGCACAGAAAAAAGGGTGAGATTATAGAGAACACTGGGGAGACTCTGCCATATTCAAGACACATTCCAGACCTATTTCTTTGTATCTTGCAACTGTATTCAAGTACTGAGAAGCAGGTTGTATCTGTAATCAAGTATCAATGAAAAGAATAAAGATCAACTTCAAAGTGGACGTAGGCTACTACGCCGAACCACTATAAATTTGGTGTTCTTACTTTCTGCATTTAACTTTACATTCTATTCTCTGTTTTAATTAACTTTCTTCATTGATCTCTCTACACAATATTTCTAAGGGTGTTAGTGACCAATTTTGGTGCTAACATTTTGGTGCTTTCACTGAGAGCTGAACTCGGGCTATTGGGATCTACTTTGGACCTACTGGATTGCATAAATCCCCCGAAGGAGATCCATAATCATTCATAAGGCATCTGTTGATTCTACTCAGAGTTACAACCAATAAATCTACCATGAGAAGACCACGAACTAGATCAGCCTCTCAAAATGCAGATGCCCACGAAACCGCTAGTGTGCAATAACTGGGAACTAGAAATCATCAAACGATTCGAGGCGCAGGGCCCTCCAACCAAAACCATGCGGAAGTTGTTTCCCGAGCAGAGTTCAATGACTTGATAAGAGAGCTTAAGGAAAGTAGAAGGCAACTTGCTAAGCAAATGCAAGCCAACGCTAACCTCATAACTCAGCATTCTCAGCAGCAGCATCAGAATGTTGAAGGTAGCCCTGTCCCCTACTCTGAAGATGATAGTTCGACTTCAGCTGATGAACCTTCTAGGCATAGACGCCATAAGGATGAAGACGCACAAGCAGGTGCCACTGATCGATCTACTAGAAATCAAGCCCATGAAGAGACTGGACGCCCGAATCTCCAAGACCCAAATCGGATGGGACATTAACCTGCACGGCGCCGTGGAACGGAACCCAACCTCCCATCTTCCATACAAACCTCGAATTTGACAGCTGTGGTCAGACAGTTGATGAAAGAGAGCCAAGGTCTAACTAATGAAGACTGGGGAGTGTCTAAGAGTCATACTCCCTTCATAGATACCATTCTATAGACTGAATACCCAAGAAAGTTCAGCATGCCCACCATTCCAGCCTATGAAGGGAAGACTGATCCTGGACAACATGTGATGAGGTATGGATGGATGATGGATTCTACAAGAGCCAATGACGCGACCAAGTGTAGGTGCTTCCCAATCACTTTGTCCGGAATTGCCACCATGTGGTTCACTCGACTCCCACCTCGATCTATATCCAGCTTTGACAAATTAGCGGTGAAATTCATAGAACAATTCAGGATACACACCACTCGCACAAAGGACGTGATGTCCTTATCAAGCGTACTCTAAGCTCCGGGAGATTCATTAAAAGCATACTTGCAAAGGTTTCATGTTGCTGCTACCGAGGTGAGCAATCCTAACAACCACGCGATTTTGATGGCAGTAATGCGTGGTGTGGATCCAGATTCTGAATCTTGAGATTGGTTGCGGGAAAGCCCCCAGCTACGCTGGAACATTTTTATTCGAAAGCTCAACAGTTCATAAGGAGGGAGGAAGCTCGGTGGACAAGACAAGACAAGGCACCAGGGCCCGTTCAGGAGTCTGTGAAAAGCAACATCACCGTGAAGCAAACCGGCGATAATTCTGGAAAAACTCAAGTTAACGTCCAGAACAAGCCTGGGCAGTCTAAAGGATCCGGAGGTGGAACTCCCGGAAAGAAAAAAGAAACAGGGAGATGGAAATCAAGGATCCCAACCTACAGTGAATATACCCCGTTGAACGCATGTCTTGAGAACATCTATTTATCAACTTGCAACACTTTCCAATATAGAAAGCCACGCCCAAAGGAATCGACGGAGGAACAAAAGCGGACCGAGAAGTATTGCCGTTTTCACGAGTCTTATGGGCACAACACAAAGGAGTGTAGACACCTCCATGATGCTATAGAAAAGCTGATTAGACAGAAAAAGCTGTAGGAATTTTTCAAAAACCCACAGGACGGGAGGCAAGAAACATCGGACCCTGGACGTGTGTCGGCCTCACACAAACTAGAACAACCTACTCGAACTGTAGGTAGATTGGTTATTAACACGATTGCTGGCGGACCTCATCATGCAGATAAGAATTGGCAGGAGATGGAGCGATATGCTAACTCTTTAAGACATACGGAGTATGAGTGTTGTTCGAATGTGGAGGATGAGAATCCTACAAAGCAGTAGCGCACGATAAATGATGATATCGTATTCAGGAGCAGAGATGCGGATAAGGTAGAGGCGCCTACCATCGACCCAATGGTCATATCTGCGACCATCGGACCGGTATTCGTGAAGAGAATTCTAATTGATTGTGGAAATTCCGTTAACATCATCTTTCGGAAGGCATACGACCAAACGAAGCTGGAGACCAAGGATTTGAAACCATCCAAAGCCAGAATCCATGGCTTTAATGGTGCAGCGACCGATGCAACAGGATACGTGGAGTTACCGGTTGAACTGGGACCAGGTGAATGCAGGAGAGTGCGAATCCTACCATTCATAGTACTGGATGTTGATTCCCCATACAATGTATTTCTGGGTCGTCCAGCCCTGGCAGAATTTAGGGCGGCTTTGGTCCCTTGGTTTTTGACGTTAAAATTTCCAACAGACAAAGGGGTTGGAGTGCTACACGGTGATCAGGCAACCAGTCGTGCATGCTATGTAGCTGAGCTCAGAGAGGCATGGCGTAGGGAGAAAGGAAAGGTTGCAGACAGCTCTGTCCGCATCCAAAATTCTGATGATTGACAACTAGCACCCGAGCCCTGGCTCGGGCAACATTCTCAGATCCATAGGGACATAGATCCGAGAGATGAAGATGGAGAACCCAGGGAAACAAATGCGGCACCGGCTGAACTAATCGTTGACATCTCAGTTAGCTGCAACGACCCATCACGAGTTCTTAAAATTGGATCACAACTCGACCCCATGGTGGCCGAGAACCTCACTGACTTCCTCCGAGCAAATCTTGATGTTTTCGCTTGGACACATTCTGATATGTGCGGGATCTCTCCTGCACGTGCGAGTCATATGTTGAACATAGACCCAAAGCATGTACCTGTGAAACAAAAAAGGAGAGGCATGGACCAGGAGAGGTCTGTAGCTCTCAAAGAGGAGGTGGACAAACTCAAAGCCAATGGGTTCGTCCGTGTCGCCTTCTACCCTGAATGGGTATCTAACCCGGTGTTAGTAAAGAAAGCAAATGGGAAATGAAGAACTTGTATTGATTACTCTGATTTAAATAAGGCATGCCCGAAGGGTAGCTTTCCGTTACCAAGAATTGACCAACTGGTCGATTCAACAGCCGGACATGCTTTACTATCCTTTATGGATGCATACTCTGGATACAATCAAATCCCAATGCATGTTCCCGACCAAGAATATACCAGTTTCGTCACGAACGTCGGGTTGTATTGCTATGTAGTAATGCCCTTTGGACTGAAGAATGCAGGAGCAACTTATCAGCGTCTGGTGAATCGAATGTTCAAAGATCAGATTGGTAAAACAATGGAGGTTTATGTGGATGACATGCTTGTGAAGTCGCGGCAGTCAAACGACCACATCCGAGACTTAGCAGAGATGTTCAATGTACTCAGACACTATGGGATGAAGATCAATCCTCTGAAGTGTTCATTCGGTGTAGCTTCAGGAAAGTTCTTGGGTTTTATTGTGAACGCATGGGGAATTGAAGCTAACCCGGAGAAGATCTAGGCTATCCGAGATATACAACTACCCAAAACGATAAAGCAAGTACAAAGCCTGAATGGAAAAGTAGCTGCGCTAAGTCGATTCATATTCATAGCTACAAACAAGTGTATTCCCTTCTTCGACAATATAAAGAAAGGAAAGATAAACTTCGAATGGGCATCCGACTGTGAGGAAGCATTTCGGGCTCTGGTAAGGCACTTAGAAAGTCCCCATGTACTGTCAAAGCCAGTAGACCATGAAATGCTGTATGTATACTTGGTAGTATCCCAGCATGCTATCAGTACAGCCTTGGTTCGCGAGGAAGACCGGATTCAAAAGCCAGTTTACTATGTTAGTAAACGCTAGACAGGGGCGAAAAGAAATTATCCAAAGATTGAGAAACTAGCCTATTTCTTGGTGATTGCAGCACGCAAGCTTCGCCCCTACTTTCAGGCACACTCAATCGGTGTCTACACCGACCAAACCTTGCGATAGGTACTCCAACGACTGGAAACTTCTGGAAGGATGCTGAAATGGAATATTGAGTTAAGTCAGTTCGATATTACCTATCTACCGCGAAGGGCCATACAAGGACAAGCACTAGCTGACTTCATTGCTGAATTCAGTGTGCCAGATGAACCGAGCAGTCACAGTGTCATACCTCCTGTCCGATGGAAGATGTACACCGATGGTGCATCTAACGACCGTCGCTCGGGGTCTGGCGTAGTCCTTGTGACTCCGAAAGACCGATCAATTTGCAACCCTTTGAAGATTGAGTTTGCAGCGACAAATAACGAAACCGAATATGAAGCATTGATTGCTGGCCTGAGACTTGTTAACGAACTGGGAGTGAAGTCAATTGAAATCTTCTACGACTCGCAACTGGTAGTATATCAGGTGCGAGGAGACTATCAAGTGAAGGGATAGAGATTGGCTCCATACCTTACTCGTGTTCAAGAGCTGCTGGCGAATCTGGAACTTTAAGACATCTCGCATGTCCCACGCGAACAAAATAAAGAAGCCGATTCGTTGGCAAAATTCACGATCACGGGCATTGCACAGCAAATGGGATTGTTCCCTGTTGAGACCCTCCATGCTCCGAGTATAGAGATGATGGAGATAGATCTCGTATTAGAAACCGAACCTGAGAAGGAATCATGGTTGACACCGATTAGACAGTACTTGCTACAAGGAGATTTACCTGATAAGAGGAACGAAAGACGCCAAGTCCTTCGTAAGGCTTCGCGTTATGTAATACATGACGGGATAATGTATCAGAGGGGATTCTCGACCCCCTTACACTAGTGCGCGGCTTATGATGAGATAAAATGAGTATTAAAGGAAGTCCATGAGGGAGAGTGCGGTGACCATACTAGGGGGCAAACGTTAGCAAAGAAAATCCTCCGTTACGGATACTATTGGCCGACTATCAATCGGGATGTTGCAGACTATGTGAGAAAATGTGACAAATGCCAGATATATGCAAAAATCCTGAGAGCTCCGCTAACGGAACTCACACAAATGGTTAGTCCCTGGCCATTTGCGATGTGGGGGATCGACCTAGTTGGCTCTTTACCCTTAGCCAAAGGTGGAGCGAAATATGCAATAGTTGCAGTCGACTACTTTACCAAATGGAAGAAGCAGAGCCTCTGGCCATGATAACCGCCAAGAAGGTTATTAATTTCGTTGTACGAAATATCATATGACGTTTTGGCCTTCCACGGACCATCGTCATGGACAATGGAACTCAATTCGAGAGCAAGGAGTTCAAAGAATTTTGCCAGAAATATGGCATTGAGAAGAAATTTGCAACAGTTGCTCACCCAAAGGCGAATGGACAGGTAGAAGCTGTAATTCAAAGTAATCAAGTCCATATTGAAGAAATGTTTGGAAAAGGCTAGAGGCAAGTGGGTGGATGAACTCCCAACAGTGCTTTGGGCTTATAGAACTACCCACAAAATCGCGACTGGCCACTCTCCCTTTGCATTGGCATATGGCACGGAAGTTGTCATACCCGTGGAACTTGAAGTTCCATCACATCGGGTAACTCATTACTACCCAGAGTCGAACCAGAATCTCTTATTAAAATCATTGGACTTCATTGACGAAAAGCATGAGGAAGCCAATTTGAGAGCGGCCATATATAGACATAGAGTCGCTAAATATTATAACCAAAAGATCCGACCGAGAATTTTTGGTGTGGGATACCTTGTTTTGAAATGGGTTTTTCCAGTCCCATCTCATATGAATCCCGCATGGGAGGGTCCATACGTCATCGAACGGAAGCTTGGAGAAGGAACTTTCAAGCTATCGACCGTCGATGGTGCGACGCTTCCCCGAGCATGGAACAACGAGCACTTGCGGCATTATTATACTTAGTCTATTTCTTTCATGTACCAGCTGCATTTATTTACAGTATGCTTTTATTTCTAATTCTTGGCATGTAATAAGGCAATTTAGCTCGCTCTCATTAATAAAATCTTGAAGCCATCTTTTCCATGAATTACTAATGTCTTTACAACTGATGATCCTATGACAGGCAAATAAAATTATGTTATTTCGGCTAACGTACGAACGCGCATAAACGACTCAAAATCTCCAAGTCAACGGAGTGCGAACTGGAGTACTCTAATCCCCGGAGCATGGACTCGAGTATAAATGACTTAAAAATCTCCAAGTCCCCGGAGCGTGGACTGGAGTACTCTAAGTCCCCGCAGCGCGGACTCTAGTATAAACGATTTAAAATCTCCAAGTCCTTGGAGCGCGGACTGGAGTACTCTAAGTCCCCGGAGCACGGACTCGAGTATAAACGATTTGACTGGAGTACTCTAAGTCCCCGAAGCATGGACTCGAGTATAAATGACTTAAAAATCTCCAAGTCCCCGAAGCGCGGACTGGAGTACTCTAAGTCCCCGGAACGCGGACTCGAGTATAAACGATTTAACATCTCCAAGTCCCCGGAGCGTGGACTGGAGTACTCTAAGTCCCCGGAGCGTGGACTCGAGTATAAACGATTTAAAATCTCCAAGTCCCTGGAGCACGGATTGGAGTACTCTAAGTCTCCGGAGCGTGGACTTGAGCATAAATGACTTAAAAATCTCCAAGTCCCCGGAGCGCGGACTGGAGTACTATAAGTCCCCGGAGCGTGGACTCGAATATAAATGGCTTAAAAATCTCCAAGTCCCTGGAGCGCGGATTGGAGTACTCTAAGTCCCCGGAGCACGGACTCGAGTATAAATGATTTAAAATCTCCAAGTCCCCGGAGCGCGGACCGGAGTACTCTAAGTCCCCGGAGCATGGACTCGAGTATAAACGACTTAAAATCTCCAAGTCCCCGGAGTGTGGACTGGAGTACTCTAAGTTCACGGAGCGCGAACCCAAGTACAAACGATTTAAACGACCAGGTCCACCGAAGACGGACTGGATGTAAATAACTTGAAGACATCAAGCCTTCAGCGTGCGTATTAGAAAGTATTCTGAGTGCCTGGAGCATGGGAGAACAAAACAAACGGCTCTCGAAGGATTTTCGAGCTATATGAAAATGGACCGAGAGGTCTATTATATTCACAACAGCTTGGATTTGAGTCACAATTGCAAAGAAAATTGAACAACAAGAGCCATGGAAAGATAGAAAAACCAAGTTTTATTCATTAAAGATAGGTTTCTGTTACAACTCCTTTGAAGCTCGGAATCAGATGTTTATTTACACAAACTAAGAAAACAAAAGTACTTACCTAATCTAAACTAACCCTCGTTGAACGAGAGTAATAATTACTTCTTATGCTTCTTCGCCTTCTTCACCACCGTTGTTTTCTCGGACGACCCCTCTCCTCCGCGTTTTCCCTTAGTATACCCTTCGTTGCTGGAGGAGTGATAGCCGACGAAGTATGAGGGACATCCATGGGTTTAGACCTGCCAGGGAGAATGATCTTCAGCGGCCTATTCAAGGGATCGTCGGGGTCCACGGTTGGGCCTCGACCTTGACCTTGGTCGTTTCACTCTTCTCTTTCTCCAGCTGCTCCTTCATACTTAGCTCAGACGTGTGTTCGGAGGCGCCTATGATCTCTACTTCATAACTCCCCTCGATAGGAGAAGAAGTCTCAGATTTGTCATCATCTAGCTCCCCAATCACCTAAGCATCTGGCCCGGGAGCTTCTCCTGCCTGACTAGCCTCACCTATCTTCTCCTCCACCACCTTGGTGACATCGCTCCTTGGAGTGGGCCCGGGATCAGAACGACCTGCGCGCATGCATGGAAAACAAACATTAGAATTCAATGGTCCCAGGATGTCAACATTTCAAATCTCAAAGTGAAGAGTCATCTCCCAGCTTCCGGCATGCTCTCAACCGTAAAGGGGGTCTCACCCTCCGGAATGAGAGACAGAATATGGATACCAAGGCCAGGGTCCTTCAGCTTGTAACCAATATGCTGCTCGAATGGATAAAGTATCGGCCGATCGAATAGGCGCATGAGCTAGAGGCGCAGCCCCGGATAGACCGGTAATAATTTCTTTCCCTTTCCTTGAAGGGGAACCTTTGCCATATATAGTTTTAGATGCAAACAAGTCCGAAGGCTCGTTTCCCCTAAGATATTCTTTTACCAATGCCCCCTCATCAATCTCTGTGGTGGCATGCTCGGCCTTCCAGATTTTCATCAATGCCTCCTATGCCTCGGCTAGAGATTTAAGATAACCCTCACCCAAGAAAGTCAAGTCTCGATGCATGAGAACGCGGGCGTTGAACACAGTGATTAGTGGGTCAAACATATTTTTGACCTCTTCCTTGCCTTATTCTCTAGCCGCCTCAAGACACGAGTCGATATCGATGGACGCAATCCTTTCGCCCTCTTCATGGGCCTCCCTCTTTAACGCCTCAACCCTGGAAAGCTCGCCCTTAAGTTTTTCTTTCAAAAGTCGAGTGGCAACGATCTCACACAGTATCGTTGTGACTCCTCTTGGGCGGCCGTTTTCTCTTCGCTCTCCCTGCGAAGCTGCTCCTCAAGCTCCTTGACTCGAAGGATGAGCGCATCCCTCTCCTTTTGAACGGAGTCCTTCTCTAGAGCCAAAGCCCCACCCGTTGAACCGCCTCGTCAAGTTCTTTCTTATGAGTTGACTCCAGATGAGTAACGGCCTCAGTAGTGTCCTCAGCTCTCTGGTGGGCGGCCTCGAGCTCAGATTTGTAAGTGGACATTTCTTCGTCCTGAGCTTTAATGATATCCTTGTCGTGGATAGGCTCAAGCTTTAGGCGGTCGATTTCATGCTGGCACTCCATGGAAACTTCAAAAAAAAATCGGCTAGATGAACAAACGCGTCATGTTGAACATAGACGTCATTCGTACAAGCAAGGGCGCTCTGTTTGGCATGTCTGGGAATAGGGTTAATAGCCGGGAATTTCAGGCCATCGAAGCAGATTTTCGAAAATTTATCTTTAAGCTCGGCCAGCCTCTCCAGCACTGACGGGTCCGTTGCAGGAGCGGGAGGAGACGACTTTGAAAGTTCGCCCCTCCTGTAGGAATCTCGGGACTGACGAGTGGAAGAAGAATCAGAGTGCTGGTCCCAGGGAGCATCAGGTTGCGACCTCTTATGGCCGCGCTTGTCTATACTTTACTTCGCGTAAGAAGAAGTGTCCTGGTGGTATTTTGGCTGATAATGAGCTCTCCCCTAAGACGACGAGTCCCGGTAAAGATAGTCTTTATCGTCATCACCATCCCTATCTCGACGTCTTCCGAAACCCGAGTCCCGTCCGGAATGATGAAGAACCGACGAACCGTAAAGGCGATCGAATCCATGTGAACGCCCCATACCACCTGTACAGAATTCAAATAATAGAGAATTAGCAAAGGGTAGTGTGACGACAAAAATCTAAGCGAAAATTGAAGTGCAAGTGTTCATGTGTGTCCTAGTGTTTCCCTCCCAACGGACCAGTTGCTTTGCTAATAGGAGTTTTCTCTCCCTGACTCTGGGTCGGAGCGCCCGTGTCATCTCTGATGGGCGAATGAAGTTTGAATACCTCCGGATCGTCAAAGTCATAATTGAGCAGATCGTACGGAATGGAGAGGTTCGACAAGCCCTTTAAAGAACTCTCTACGTGCTGTGAAGAAGCCTTTTTCTCCGTCGGAATAAGCGTAGCTTTCGAAGTTCCGCCAATCTTCTCCTTTCTGATCTTATACATCAATCCCTTTTTCCCCTGCGAAGGAGAGGGTGACGTTTCGATATCGTGCACCTCAATTATAGGATCTTTAGCTGGACCCAGATTCTCACCTTGTGCTTCGGGTGTTCCACCCTCTTTGATTTCCCCCTCTTCCTGTACATCAGGGGTGTGGCATGATGATGACTCAGCCAACTTTTTCACCTTACCGGATGCGAGCTTGGGTATAGAGACGCCCTCAGGAAGGCTTACCCGACGGCCTTCTGCTAACAGTCTGAACCTTGACAGTGACTCATTCGAAATGAGAGTTCGGATGTCTCGTTCTTCGGCGGAAAGAGCTCTGATAGCTTCAGCAGCTTCAGAATAATCGCAGCCATCAGGGCATGGATTGACACCTGAAAAGACGAAACAAGAGTTAGAAAAGGCATAGCCTCGATCAAAACATGAGCATCGTTCCTAGAGAAAGACTTACTTCCTTCAACCCATCTCCTCGCGAAACCAGTGGGGGCAACGCACATAGAACCACTCCTGTTTGTACATGGCAAATTTGCTCCATGCCTCGGTTAAAATTTGGCATTTGTGGTGCGGCTCAAGGAACACAAAAGAGGGGCTATCTCTCCGTTTCTTGATCATATAAATATATCTGATGTCGTCGGGAGTTGGAAGCCTAGAAAAGACAGTCATGAAGAGAAGGTATGTGCCATAAATGAATGTGTGGCCATTCGAATGCAGCTGCGAAGGGGCGATATCCATGTATTGCAACACATCCCGAAGAAATAAATTGAATGGAGGCACGCTGCCCACCCAGCACATAAACTTATTACAGGCGGTATATCCAACTGGGGGCAAGTGTGGGTGATCATGCCCCGATGGAACCAACACGTCGGCGAAAGGGATTCCGTGGATAGAGCATATTAGCCGGAGCGTGACTTCGTTAATCTTCGAAGCCTGTGAATCGATCGTATTATCCAAAAGAATCGATGCCTCCAGGGCATCAGGAGCTAAATATTGAGCGGGGGAAATCGGCGGGTTAGAAGAATCTGCAACCTCTTGTTTAGAAGACGGCCCGGGTCTGTCAAAAAGTGTGGCGGAGCTAGATCTCTTAGACATCTTCGATAAATATTGAGTTTGTCGAAAGCACCTGTGAGAACTATACTTGAAAAATGTTCAACGTTAGAATTAACAACACGGGTATTCCCCCCACGTGGTGTGTGAATTAGTGCGGTCAATTGTGTATAAGCATTGAAAATTTGAAGGTCACAAGGTTACTGATATAAAACTGAGCTTCATATCATCGACTCCGAAGACCATCATCACTGACCATCCCCAAAAGCCTGCCTTATGGTGATTACAGTTGCAGATTCAGAAAACGTTAAAACAAGTTATCCAATTATGTCAATCTAAGTTCAGGTTTATGTCTACTAAAGCTAGGAAGCGAATATCCTGGATTAGTTTGATATGCTAGTATGCTAGAGTCCTTCTCCTTATTTTGTTATCTTATTAGGTAAGGCAATTGTTAGGTCGTCTGGTGGTTCGGCGCCTATGATGGTTCGGCACGTATGATTGTTCGGCATTTATGTTTGTTCGGCCTTGACATGGTTAGGTATCTATGTTTGTTCGACCTTGATATGGTTCTGCATCTATATTTGTTCGGCCTTGCTATGGTTCAGCATTTATGTTTGTTCGGCCAAGCTGTCGGTCGGTGAAGCTACCGTTCGGCCTAAAACTCGTTCGGCCTAGCTATCGTTCAAATTAGCTAGCGCTCGACAAAGCATCGTTCAACCAAGATTTTGTTCGGCCGAAACAACACTTAGCATCCCCACTAATCCATGCTTCCACCCTAACCTTCCATTCCATCGTTCGGCCTATGGTGAGGCACGCCGAACCAGAGCTATGTCGAGCCTTAACGTTCGACACTCCACCCTTGGCTACAGTTCCATTCCTCTCCTCCTTCATCCACGTCGAACAACAAGAACAGGTCATGTAGCAAGTCATTCTGGATCATGTCGTTCGGCATCCTAACCACCACCGAAACTTCCTCTATTCTTTCTTCTCCTCCCAAGCCTCGTTCGGCACGAAGGAACTAAGCCGGACAACAACACATCACCCAACAACTCCTATGAATGATCATCCCTAGCCATTTCTCCTCACCTCACACCATTCAACTTAAAAGGTATCCAATCAGGGTTTGATTCCTCCGTCCACGTAATCCTCTTGGCTACGATTCTAGTTTACAAACTTAGATTTTCTTATTTGAAACTGTTTAGGATTTAGATAGAGGGGATGATACCTAGTCGGTAGATCGAAGCGTGGGAAGGATTGATTAGGCTTTTAGTATCCGATTAACAGGAAAAAATTGCAGGCTCTAGAAGAATAACGGAAACTAAAGTGGGAAAGAGGGGAAGAAGGAGGACGGCAGGTTTTATAAGGAAGAAGAAGAAGCTGAAGGGGACATAACCGGTAGAGCCGGTCAAAAGGGTATCGTTCGGCACGCACAGAGCGTTCGGCATTTACACCGCGCTCGGCACACACCTCCACCACTGATATTCTCAAGAAGGCACCTCCGAGAAGATTTAACCAAGGTTCGAAACAGGGCATGGAGGATATGTAATTCAAAGCATATCACGTTCGGTCACGTAATACACTTTGGGGGGCAAGTGTTTCCTGGTGAATTGACCAGGCAACTTAGTACTCGGCCTCCCCATCATTCAGTTAAACTATCGTTCGGCATGTTAAGACCGTTCGGCATGGGACGGCCACTAAGTACTCGGCTTATCTAGATTGCTCAGCATAAGGGGACACTCGGCAGAAAGGAACGCTCGGCACTTAGAGGATTGTTCGGCACCACACCGCTCGGCATCTAAAGAGCGCTCAGCATCTGGAAGAGCGTTCGGCATTGGACTTCGCTCGGCCAAAAGCATCGTTCGGCATCCACACCTTGTTCGGTGAGTCATCTCGCCCGGCACAAACGGATGCTCGGCACCCAGAGTGCTCGGCCACACCTCGTTCTGCATAAGGAGGGAGGCTCGGCATTTGGTCGTTCGGCCTCACTGGTTCGGTGCACAGAGACCACTCCACTTAGGCCAAGATATTCAGCTACCAGGCCCACCAGGGAAGTCCAACCCACCTTCGCCTATAAATAGAGGGGCAGGGGCACAGAAAAAAGGGTGAGATTTTAGAGAACACTGGGGAGATTCTGCCATTTTCAAGACTCATTCCAGACCTATTTTTTGTATCTTGCAACTGTATTCAAGTACTGAGGAGCGGGTTGTATCTGTAATCAAGTATCAATGAAAAGAATAAAGATCAACTTCAAAGTGGACGTAGGCTACTACGCCGAACCACTATAAATTTGGTGTTCTTACTTTCTGCATTTAAATTTACATTCTTTCTCTGTTTTAATTTACTTTCTTCATTGATCTCTCTACACAATCTTTCTGAGGGTGTTAGTGACCAATTTTGGTGCTAACACTTCCGGACCGGTGGTAGCACATAGCAGCTACTACCGTCCACCTCGAGCCACACCCCCAAATCAAAAATGGCCCCAATCAATCGCAAAGTAATAAAATGGTATCGAAGGAGTGTGTCGGATAAAAAGTGCAACCTTCTTAGCCCGTCAATCGCTCATGTTTTAGCCACCTTATGCCAACTCACGGGAGTCGGGTCCACGTATATACCTTAGAGGAAACGCCGCCACCATCCTACTACATTCTGGATTTTCCACCGCGTGCACGGTTGTTAAAGTGGTTTTCAAAGTTGGTAAAGAGTATGACAACTTCTGATCCCGATCTCGTTAACAATCAAACGTTATTATAACACCGCGGTCATTTCAAAATAATTAATACTTCAAAACCATATAAATACGATAAAACTTCCACTTCAAAAACCAAATCAATATGATATTATTTTGATTAAAACCCAAATCAATATAATATCATTTTTTATTTCAAATGTATCCTTTCCAAAATCATTGCACTTTCCATGTTATAACACTTCGAAATCAAAACACTTGAAATATAACACTTTCAAATTTTAATACCTTGGAACTCATAACTTCCACCACTTAGATGGTTTAAATATTTAAATTACTTTATATAATAAAATAGCTTCTTTGATTTCACAAATCAATTCCAAAACAACTCGAATTTCCAAATTTTAAATTTAACCAAATCCCGAATCATAAATTTCAATTCAATTCGGTTTCCAAATAAACTATTCCAAATTATATCGATTTCAAAACAGACTTGGTCCCCAGAATAAACCATTCCAAATTCAATATATTTCAAACTTTAAGTATTCAACAATTTCAAAACTAAGTTTGGTAACTTCATATATTCATATCAAATTCATTTTTCTATTATTTATTTTTGAATATTTTTACTAAATAAATCAGTTATCATTTAAATAAATCCCAAATTACAAATAACTATATATTTCCTTTAATCTATTTATACTTGAAATACTCATTTAATTCACCTTAAATCAAAATCAAGTTATAAAAAACATACCCTTTAAATTTTCAATTTTAATAATTTCATATCAAACTTATTTGAATTTAATTCTTAAATAAATTCAATTTCAAATAAATTTCAAATTTATCTTCCAACCTATATTTTACTTAAATCGTTATAAACTCAGTATTAAAATATAATTTAAATACTTAACCATATTATCTCAATAAAATCAAACTTATTATTAAGCTTATTGTACATTAAAATGACTTTATACATAGCTTAATATCAAGAATAAAATTGCATTTATATAATATCTAAAATCAATATTTTTATAAAAACATATGTTTCCTTACAAAACCATAGAAATCATTTCAAAATATTTTTATATATAGACCGTGGTGTCTTTATATAATTTTCTATCCTATAGTCAAGTGATACATTTATCATTTCAATCTGCAATTTAAAATATAAGTACGGTTATATGTCATTTCAAACCGCAATCCCGAATGAAATAAAAATCCATAACAACTTGCAGTTTATAACAGTATAAAATACAACATCCATTCATCGAATATCAATCGTCAAACATTTATCACAATCATCATCCAATTCAATCAATGGATTCAATATAGAACAGATAATAAATAACAGGTATTTACTGGCAGTTTATATTCAATAATAAATTAAATAACTAATTTATCCAAATAAATTCGAATAAACTAAGACGACGATTTAAAATATGCCAAACAGTCATAAATAAATTTCTAATCGCATCAAAAATCAATTTAACAAACATAAGAAATTTTAGAAGTTGTGAGTGGGTTAAAACACTCACCCTTTGAATTTAAATTGAATCTAAATCCAATTTAAACCCAAAATTTGATCACTCTCAGAATCCAACCAAACTAGCGTTAAAATGTCTGAAATTTCGATATGGCCCCACAGGAACAAACCGCGCGTGAAACAGACCTCGTATGCAAAATTTACAGCGATTGGAACATGATTAAAACTTTATGTTAAATAAAATAAAATAAAAAACCAACCAATCTATCGAAGCCACGTCACCACTTGGAAGCGTGCACGCTCACGAAACCCTAATATCCTCGTAAACGCCTCTTCTCCTTCCAGCCGCCATGCGCTATCGATGATCTCCGCCCCTACAAACGACATCGCCACGATCTGGAAGCTCCACCGCGTAGGACGCCTCAGGCCGACCCTTCCCCGCGACAAATGCTCCACCATTGGCCACAAATAGCGTAGCCGCCGCCAGTCAGGCTAAATCCTAATCGAATTTTACAGCTCGATCCAGCCGTTAATTTGGCAAACTACTTGCTCTGATGGACTACGCATGCCTCTCTCCACCTCCTGGTATCGTCGATTTGACGATCCGTTGAAGTCCATCAAGGCGAAACGAACAGCCATTGGTTGATCTTCAATTTCTAGACAAACAGTGACTCAAATTGGAAAACGGATTACAAATCTGAGGTGCGCTAGTCGAGAGCTTCAAATCGATATATAATTTGATACAGGTTGTGCAGTTTAAATTTTGAAGTTGAAATTTGGATTGGAATTGAACTGAGGAGTTTTAGGGTTTTCAGCCATTGGAAAGAGGAGGAACAGAAATTTTTGTACGTATAGAAATGAGAAGTAGAAAGGATGTTAGGGTTTATAACAGGATATATATAGGTAGAGCTGAGAAATAGAGGAACGGATACGATGGGTTTAGACCGTTGAACGATAAATGGTCCGAAAGGCCCGTTCTAACTCCGGAACGAGATTGGGTCAACCCATATATCAAAATAGATGTTTTTGAATATTTTAAAATTGATGGAACAGGTTTCAAGTCCAAATTCCGTCGTATGAAGAAGTTATGTTAAAATCATTTTATTTCAAATTGATTTCAATTTTAATTTAATAAACTAAATAAATGGGTAATATATAATGATTGTTACTATTAACCTTCAATTACATCTATAAGTTTATTATTTTCAACCACTTATTCTAATTACTTACCTAATACTGAATTCATTCAATTACCATTAATTATACTTATTCATTTGTTTACACAACACTTACCCTTATTTACTTATATCCAATTTTATAACCAAGTGCAATAATTTACACTATTTCATTATTGGGATTCCACTTCAATTGTCAATAATTAGTTTTAAATTACCATTGCTACATTTCATTTTTAACATTCCTTCATTATAAATTATAAAGTTTTTATTTCTTTCTAAATTAAATTACAAAACTTATTAAATTAACCAATTTAATTATCGAAATTTACGGGTCGTTATAGATCCTTTCATCTCCTTAGTTTCTGCATTCATGTCCGGAATCCATACAATCTTCGGGTTTGGTACCCTAGATATTAGCATCTATGCCCTAGGCCATGCATCATCCCTAAGAAGGTAATCCCAACCTGCAAGTGGCTCGCTGATAATCTCTCCCATCTCCCAGATGGTAGCATCATCGTTTCCAAATTCGGGCTCTTCCTCTATCTCATATTGCTCTTCTTCCTCTTCCTTGAATTCCTCCTCATCTGCTGCCCTAAATTCTTCCTTCTCTTCTGCTTTGGATTCCTCCTCTACTTCTAGTTCGGATTCCTCTTCGTACAACGATGGCTGAACCATAGGTTCTATGATCTCTCTGGCCATGTCTCTGCTGAAATATTGCCTAATCTTCATCCGCTCTCCTTGGACCACACTACGAGTCCTCTATAATCTATTACAAGAACCTAAGAATGAGATCTTAAGGTTTACATGAGTTTACATATGCTAAAGGGTACATATATATACATACTTCGAATAACTCTTCTTTTAAATTGCTACATTTAAAACTTTACGTTACGTAATACCAAAATCATTTTCCCTCAAAAAAAAATTTAAAACAATTTCCCGAAATCATCATATTTTTAAATTCTCAAATATCTCTATATAAATCAATTTTTATAAAATTATCTTTTATATATGAAAATTTTTCCTAAATATTTATATTAAAATATTTTAAATTCTTTTTAGTAAATATAGTTTACTCAAAATCAAATTTTCCAAGGCTTCTATTTACAAGACCCAGGTTCTAAAGGAAGGTTCAAGTCAGATGGACAGAAAATAGAGGCTACTCAAAACTAGATGGTTATGGCCAATCAAATCCTAAATGATAATGATAGAATATTATCATAACTTATCAAAAAACATCCCAAAATACTATATATTTTGAAAATCATTTCCTTTTATATATAAAATATATCCTGGGTAAAATTATTTCATTTACCCTCTTAAAACAATATTGTTGCGGTTGGCCTTATTCAAGTGTTTGGAGATCCCTATCAATAACGATAGCTACTCGTATTGACTAGAATCCATATGTCACTCAAAATATCAATTAACACAATATAAAACATTTTATATCACTAAAAAATACGCACTCGTATATATATACACTCAAACTCATTCTATGGTACTACTGACCTTATCTCTAATGAGTAATCCCACCAAAGCCAAGGTATTCACTCAACGTAAGCTCTGATACCACAATGTCACGACCCACTTTTCTGTACAGTTTAAATTGACATTTTAGCACACTTGTCCTGCCCAAATTGCACGGAAAGGCGGATAGTTAAGAAAAAGAAGGTAGAAAGAAGATAAAAGAAAACCAAACAACACAGAATCTCACAACGTCTATAATATAGAACAAATCTTTACATAAAACTAAACTATAATGTATATAGTATATATATCAATCAGAGTATATCAACCTATTCTACTCGGACAGTTATAACAACCCGTCCTCACAACTACTAGACATAACTATAATGCAATGGAAAAATAATCATCTATGTGAATACGTCTCTAGGCCTCCAACTCCTATCCTGAAGCTCTAATATCCATCTAACCTGGAAATATGCTTGGTCTGACCCAAGCATTTAGAAAAAACCATGTCCATGTCAGTCTGGTAAAACCAACGTGAGAATTTAAATCATAAGGAATTTTGTTTATTATAACTTTAGAAGTCCTTTAAAATCAAAGGTTTCCCGTAAAATCATGCCATACATAAACACGACAGATTTTTCCCTTACGGTAACCAAAACCTTCTATAGAAAATCCAATAATATTATAATAGTATCTAGTGCTCAAAGTAAATATAGAAATAGTTGAAATGCTTGCATCTCACATTTCAACATAGTTGGGCACAATAAAAACCATATGGCTCTTATTGGAGTTGGATTCCATACAATGACTAGGCACTGGGGTACCACCTATCATAGTACACATCTAGAAAAATGTACCGAGGACCTCATCAGGACCCCCTACTAAAACAAGACCGGTCTACCCCTAACCTGAATAGTACCGAATATGCTATCACCCCAGGTGTTCCCACTCTTATCGTGCTCTTCCCATGCACTGCATTTATAATATCCGAGGGTATCTAGAAATGTGATGAATATACCCTAATTGGGTATATCCCATGATTTTCAATCATCCTGATTGATGAGGCTTGAGGCTACGATTACCTTTTTAGAAATTTGTACTTGGAATGCTCATTGTCCTCCAATGAAAATGTACTGATAGCATTCATCCATACGAGTCTGTTCTGGTTCTCAACGAAACCAAAGGCACTATTCCTACTACATCCATTTTAGAATCATCCTTAGGATTAGTAGAGACTAGCCCTTGCACTTCAATGCTCCATCTTTGATTCCATGCTTTGGTCTTTACTTTAAAACGTATCCGTTTGATCAAAGTGGTTTTCAGATAACTTATCCGATCCTGGTCTTTTCGAAATAACTTTCGATATTTTTGGTAAACTCAACCCCGATTCTCTAAAAAATAAACGGACGAAAATAAGATCTAAGATCACCTCCTATCCATTAGTGGACGGATTTCCTTATAATCGTCCTAGAAGAACGAAACGATTTTATACGTACAGTATTAAGCCTTCCGATGGTAACTGTACCATATAATTTTCGTGTTTCTCCTAGATATTCCCAAAGTTGTATTTTTGGTCCGTATTTGATAGTCGGTTATTTAACTACCAAATAAACAATCACTCAACTAAAGATTTTCATTTTCCATTGAAATCACTAAGCCTTATTTAATTAAATCAATAAATTAAACCTTTTTATCCAAAAAGATATAAACTTATCTCACCAGAATAAGTATATTCTCAAATTATTCCTTTCAAAAATATTTGAAAACTTTTTAAGAAATATATAGATATCAGTATATTTGGTAAGCATTACTTGGTATCAACCATGGATCGCAGCTCGATGGTTGCATTTATATCCGAGAAAAATAAAACTTAACTTAGGCAATCTCTGCCCCCCCCCCCCCCACAATTCCCGCCATGTAATCAATCATAGATCGCGGTTTGCATAATGGTTACGCCGCTATCTCAACAAAAACATTCCAAACTGTGGCAATCTCTGCCCTCTAATTACGCTATGAAATTATACCATTACTTCCTAAAACCTTTTATTTCAGTAATTATCTCAAAATAAGGCTTATATAGTTTCTATAATAATTTCCAAGGTTAATTTAGCCTAATACTCTTTAATAAAAGTTTACTATATTAAACAATAATAATATTGAATAAATTATCTTTTGAAATAATAATACTTATTAATTCTTAAATAAATGCTTTAAATAAAATCATTATAAGATTACATTAACTAATAATTAAATATGCTTTAAACACTTTAAATAATTAGATAACTTTGAAAACCATAATTAATACTTTTAAATAAATTTTAAGCATCATAAAATATTTACCCTTAAAATAACCTTGATTCAAAAATCAAATTTCAAATTTAGAAAGAGGCTTATTAATTTCAATGATACTTAATCAAGTTACCATTCATTCCATAACAATCCAAAACCGCTGATTCAGATATTCACATCAATCCATTTTTAACAATCAATTCAACATCATATTGCCCAATATAACTATTGGGATAATAAGTATATGTCCATACAAATATGACAGCAGAATAGGGTTTTATTTATGCTAATCAATGTCCAAAAACACACATATTCAGTAATAATGGTAGAACGGTGATTTATTCTTCCAACAGGGGTCCAATTAAATACAATTAGCGGAACGATGTTTTATTCCGCTAAATAGATGTCAAAAATCGTAATAACTTGAATTAACTCGTTGTTACTTTTATCAGGCAAATAACTTCACTGGACAGATCATATAAATTTGAACGATGATATTTGTTTAAATCGGATAATTAAATTTCTGTCCATTCTAATATACCATTATTTTTCACTCATTCAAACTTGACAATAGGTTATACAACGATGTGATATTCGATACGAACCCATCGCAACGAATTTCATGTAAATCGGAATTTGTATGAAAAGGTTATAGTGTTTCAAAAAATTTAAGATATATATACATGTAAAATTCTAAACACTTTAATTTTTTTCCTTCTTTCCTTCATTCTTGTCTGGGTCGAAGCCTATTACCAATGACCATACCTAATTCCCCTTTCCTCCTTCTTTTTCTTTTCTTCTTTTTCTCCCTTTCTCTCATTTCTTACCCCAACTTCCTCTATCCAGATCAGTAACCCAAACCAACCCATCTCAAGCCAACCCTACCATTTCACCTCGACTCCACCCTGGTGCGACCATCCCCCATCGCCTGGACCCAAACTCATGCCTTCCTTCTTCCTCAAACTCCCTCTGCCATAGCCAATCTCACGTGCAAGCCGTGCATGTGCACACTCATCCCAACACCAGTTTCACCACCTGTCACCCAACTAGATCTTCCTTCGTCTCCTGATCCCTATCGCAACCTCGCCGAACCCCGGTCCCCACGAAAACGAAGATCGAGCCTCCAACTCGGATCCCAAAGAAAAACTACCTCCTCTTATCCTTGAACTGCTCCCACCCTACGCCGTTGCTTCGCCTGCCGCCGCCACCATTCGAAGCCTTGTCCACATCGCTTCCTCCATGCCCAATCACAAAGCCTTTGATTCCCTCCCACTCCTCCTATTCGACCGCGATTAGAGCCTCACCAAAACCATCACAAAACCCTAAATTCGGCTCGTACGCCCAACCCACCACGATAGAGCGAAATCCCCATGGTTGAAACCTCGCCCTCGATTTGCTATCAACTCGAAGTCGACGAACCGCCGCCTCATCCCTCACAAATTCCAAAATTAATTTTTTTTATGATTTCTTATCATCTCCCCATTTATCGACATCTTGGCGGCTAAATTTTTTTTCTTCATTAAAATTCCTAACTTCACTGAACAATCATGATTTCATTCTTGATTTCTTTTTTTAAGCATGGTGAAATTTGACGAATTTGGGTTATTTACTGTTATTCAACCATTTCACACAATATACAAAATAAACAAATTTCAAACTAATTTTAGTATGATCTTGATTCAAAAACACATACTTCATTAGTTGACATCATTAGCTAATTCGAATCAGATTGTGAGCAAATGGTTTTTAAAGTTTAAGCATATGTAAAGTTTTACTTCTGCTAACATGCTAGAGTGGTTTCTAGCATTCTAGGCATTCAAGATTTAAACCTCACCTTGATCGTGTTGAAATCCTTACAAGGCTACCACTTGAATCTTAGTTTATGATCTGCATACTTGAAAAATCTTGTTTGCTTTGGCTTTTGAACAAGATGTTTCTCTTCTTTTCTTTTTACTAGGGTTTATTTTACAGAGCAAGTTTTTTTTTGTTTGTAGGTTGAACACTGAAGCTACACACACCCCTCTATATATACATGCTTTCAAGACAAAATGATGCATATGACAAAATGATGCATATATTCAAATGTTTTGGGGCTCAAGAAAAATTGCAGACCTATATAAGGTTTTTGTACCATGATTTGTGATGGATTGAAAAGAGGGTTTTTGGTGGCTGAAGTGATTTGAACTTTTTGGTGACTGAGATGAAGTTGTAGTGAAATCTATTTTCAGATTTTTTTTTTCCTCCAGATTTTTGACCAGGCAATGTTCTTTTCCTCTTTTACTTTGAATCGTGAATTTTGGTTATCCATTTGGTTGTTTATTTATTTTATTTTTTTCATTTTTACTTGTTTTACTTCTTTTTTCGAGGCAATTGTTTTACTTTTAACTTGCAATTTTGACTTTACTTTTTTTTACTTCCATTGATCTAAAACATGCTTCCATATATATTTTAAAAACAATTTGTAAAGTGGTATAAATGATTTTATATTTTTTTTATTATTTCTATCATATTATGTTTTCATAAAAATAACATTTTTGCTAGTATATGAGAATTACATTTTTGTTAACACTTCTTGTAAAGGATTTCTTATTAAAATGGTTTAAATGATTTTTATTGTAAATTTTCTCATATTCATCATATAATATTTTTCATATATATTTTTATTTCTTACACTTACCATTAATATATGTTGTGTTTACTATACCATTTTTATTTGTTTATAGATTTCTATTTTTAAACTTCTATGCATATACATAAGTGAAATCCAATTTTAAAACTGTTTTCTATTTATACAACAATATATTTCATAAGCTATATTCATTTCTATTTATAATGTATATAAGAAATTCCAATTTTAATCAATTTTTTATTTTACAAATAAAATTTGGAAAATATCAATTTTCATATTCAAGACGATAAAAATCTTGGGTCGTTACGACACTCATACTAAGTGGTCACACTACTTAAAATCATGATTCTCTCTTTCATATTTTGAATGTTCTTTCGATTACCATATATAAACTTGAGTGGTAACAATTAAAATGTCATTTAAGTCTGTCAATTAATACTTTTAGATGCAGATAGTGTCGTATCTACATCCACATTCAAAATCATTTACGAATATCGGATATCCGCATCTGTGGATACGTATAGGTATCGAATAATTATTCTATCCATTGATGATTGATAAATCAAAAATATAAATAAACTTTTTGATTCAAAATTAAATATTTACGGTCTCATCAGTTATAAAAGTTTGAAAAATAAAAAATATGATGATAATAATCAGTTTTGAGCAGTTAAGATGCATTAAATGCATATAATACAAACTCTAAACTTAATAAAACGACAATATATTTTATTTATTGTACTAAAATACATATAATATAAACTATAACCTTGAAAAAACCTGGACGGATAATTTTCCCTTATGGATACCTTCATATATGCATCTGTGCCTGTTTTTTCCGAGATCTAATATTTATTCTTTATTCGGATATGAATGCAAACAGATTTTGTATTTTTCAGATATCCACTGATATTCTTAATTTCAATATCTAATTTTGATTCGTTTTGATTTCCAAGAAAATGAGGGATATGATATCTCACATTGCAATATGGAGGCATATAATCATTTATTAACGGATATCCAGAATCAACTTATAAATAAAAGTGACTAGTAGAGAATGTGAAAACTCTAAATCTTATCGTTTATTAAAGGATCGAATACTCTAATGTGTGCAATTCTTTCCCAACCAATCATGTTATATGTAAAAGTTTTATCAAATGAACATACAACCATAGTATTTTCTATGGCGATTGGTTTTGCATTGCCACAGAGTAAGTGTGTAGCTTTATACATACCATCTGTTGCTCCGGTACAATTTTTTTAAAATGATAATATCGGCTAGAATTCCTAATTTGTTTCGCTACAGTATTAAATTGTGGATCGTTGTGTTTAAATATATCGTACACATATGTAACATTTTTAGAACTACATGAAAATAAACACAAACACTGTTACCAAATCTTCGAAATCTGTCCGCAACTTAACGGGTTGGAAAAGACAAACAGCGTAATGAAGCAGAGTCTTTTCACGTAGTAGTTTCGTCGACAATGCACTCTTTATTTGGAATGAATATCACTAACCTAATCTGTGTCAGCGTGAATTGAAAGGTGGTATTTATGTTTTTTTATGAAAAGTTCAAAAGTTCATCTATTATGACAAAATCTTACAGATCATCATAGTTGAAATCGCTATCTGCCATTGTCGTGTAAGAATTATGGAAGAAAATGTAAGAAGAGGATGGAGTGAATTGCGGGTAAGGAAGTGAATGAGTTTAGTTTGTATGCAGGGGGATGAGTAGACCATTTGAGCTTGAGGTGTCAACATTTTAGTTTATAAGAAGACGTTCGAAGCATTTGATGCATCAAGCACAAACGATTAAAGTTTTATCGTGCTTCATTAACTGGTCGAATGGGGCTTAGACCCGTCCAGAATTTCCAACGTGTCCAAGATTTGAACTGGTGGCCAATAATTGCCTAACCCTTCTTGGTTTCTTTTCATGCTCAGCTACGAGATAAAACTGTGCATTCTTTGTGTTTGATTTATGTTTAGTTAATGACTTAATATACTGGCGGTTAGTTTTCGTACCATAAAGCAATAGCTGAAAAGTTCAATTGTTAAAAAATATTCCGTTCATTGGATTGATAAACAAAATCAAAATACAAGATAAACATGACAGTCTTAGAAGAGAATGAATTAAATGAGAAAGTTAATGAAACAAACTGGTACTAGCTGGGATATTCAAAGATAAATTATTACTGATAGCAAGCAATGGTGGAATTATTATGTACAGATATTTTACACATGCATTTTATTTATTTTTAATGTTTTGTTATTATTTTTTTGGTTTTACTTGTAAGTATTTGGACATACTGTTTTGAAATATAAAAAAGGACCGATCGACAATTTAGAGTTGATGCAACAATTGCCTTAAGCGACGAATAAAACTGGACGAGTATCGTATTAGCCCGCTGCTAACCGAAAACCGACACAACAACAATGTACTCCTCCACAGACCAATCAAACGTGTGTTCTTCATGGGTTTTATAGCCAGCTAGATGAAACCCACAGGGGATAAATTTCAAATTTGAATTCACCAACCAATCTTCCATTGTAACAAACTTCACGGGTTGGTTCATCTTTTGTTGCTGTTATACGTTAGTATACCAAAACAGAGAATATAAACTCGTCGCACAAGTTTATAATTCAGATTTCCACTACACTGGAATTCTGTATTAATTATTATAACAATATGAATGTTGTAAATAAATTACAACAACAACGTTATACTATTTCGAATAAATAGTATAACCAAAATAAAGGGTAGAAAAATAGAATAATGTATATGAATATACAAACAGACTAAAATTCTAACCGGATTGTGTCTGAGGCTCGTCGTAACAATTTCCTTAAGAATTTTATTTCAAAAATTCTCCCAAGATACAGCAGACGAATTCCGCTCGAAATTGTAATGAGTATATCACTCTGTGATTTGAGTATAAGAACAGCAGTTAATAGAAGAGAAGGGATTAGAAAATTCAGTGAGGAAAGTGATCAGTTTTCCTCCTTATTTATAGTTGGTCCGTATCCCTTCCGAACGGTCGTGCCTGCACCCGTTCGTTCAAGCAGTCGCGTCCGTACAGTCGCATCTGTATCGCACCCGCCCGCTCGTACTGTTTTGCCTGCACCGCTTCAGTCGGGTCGCACCCGTTCGCCTGTGTCTGCTTCAGTCAGGTCGCACCCGTTCATTTCCGCGCCCGTTTCAAAAATCGCGCCTCTTCAGACAAAATCCGCGTCTGTCTTTCATCCGCCCGCTTCTCTTCAATTTCCAGGCCCAGCCCAGTTTCAGACAAAGCCCAAAACTGTTAAACAGTGGCCTAGTAAAAAGAATGGTCATTTTAGACCCGTACCCGTACCCGTACCCGTACCCGAACCCGGCCCGGTTCGGTTCGGTCGGTCGGACGGACGGCGGCGGCGGCGCGCGCGCGCGTGTGGTGGTGATGCAAGATCTCCCTCCTCACAACGAAGCATACATTTGGGAGCCCCAGGCCCCCAACATCCTCATGAGAAAGGCATATATAAACCTCTATACCTCTCAACAAATTGGCGATGTGGGACTATATGTATATTTCATTCAATTTGTATTAGAGGAATTCCAACAATCCCCCACATGAATGATAATATACATATCCCCCACACAAAGCGAAATATCACAGAGTATATATGGAATAATGCTTTATCGTGGATAAGTAGATATTTCACTTTGAACTTTCCCTAGTTAAAACTTATCGGATCTACTTGGCTAATCGGTGAATTATTTCATCTTGAACCGTCAGCCTTTATTGTATACCCAGACAATAAGTTTTACGAAGCATTGATTCCCTTCACATCCAATCTCTTGGTTTTGTTCATTTTGGTCCTGAACAATTTTAGGTTCTGCGAGTGTTTTAGAGAATAAAAGCCTTTTAATATTCTCATAGAGCCGACCCAGCTCACACTAACATAGGTGATCGCAACCATTAAGAGTATCCTACATATACCCCACTTGTTATTTCCAAGATATGGTCATCATTAAAAAACATAGTTTTAACCTTTAAAACTTCTGTAGGCATGCATTATATTTTGCACCATAGGAATGGAGTAGGACCAAGTCCAGACAAATGCATTACTTCTTGAGTTACTCATAACTGGTTTGCCTATTGATCTTAGTCCGTGGGATCTCCAGTCGCTAGGATAGGTTTCCGTATAAGGTAACTCTTGTTGGTTTAGGCTTTTAAACCCATTCCCCTCGATGCGCAGTCAATTTTCTCTCTTGATAAACCTTTAGTAAATGGATCCGCTAGGTTATCATTTGTTCTCACATAATCTATGGAAATTGTTCCATTAGAGAGTAACTGCCTAACTGTGTTATGGCGTCGACGAATATGTCGTGATTTACCATTATACACAAAATTGTGCGCTCTGCTTAGCGCAGCTTGGTTATCACAGTGTATGCAAATGGCCGGTACAGGTTTAGGCCAAAACGGAATATCTTCTAAAAAGTGACGAAGCCATTCTGCTTCTTCGCCTGCTTTATCTAATGCAATGAACTCTGATTCCATAGTGGATCGAGCTATGCATGTTTGTTTAGTAGATTTCCATGACACCGCTGCCCCTGCTAGGGTAAAGACATAACCACTCGTTGATTTTGATTCCTCTGAATCTGCAATCCAGTTTGCATCACTATATCCTTCTAAGACGGCAGGATATTTTCCATAATGTAAGGAATAGTTAGTGGTATTTTTTAAATATCCAAGCACTCTCATTAGTGCTTTCCAGTGTTCCTTCCCTGGATTGCTTGTATACCTGCTCAATCGACTTACTGCATAAGCTATATCTGGTCTGGTGCAATTCATCAGATACATTAAGCATCCTATTACACGAGAGTATTCCAGTTGCATTACACTCTCATCAGTGTTTTTATGCAGTACTTCCGATGGATTAAAGGGTGTATTTACTCCTTTAATTCCATACTCTTGGAATTTTTCAATCACTTTGTCTACATAGTGTGACTGAGACAGTTCAATTCCATTAGGTGTTCTTATTATTTTGATTCCCAAAATAACGTCCGCAACTCCTAAGTCTTTCATATCGAAATTGTTGATCAACATTTTCTTTACGGTCTCAATTACCTGAGTATTTGGACCGAATATTAGCATATCGTCCGCATATAGACAAATCATCACATATGATTGTCCAAGTTGTTTATAATAAACACATTTGTCACATTCATTTATACGAAAACCATTTCTTATCATGACACTATCAAATTTTGCGTGCCATTGCTTTGGAGCTTGTTTTAGTCCGTATAATGATTTGACTAATCTACAGACTTTGTTTTCATTTCCTTTGGAAATAAATCCCTCAGGTTGCTCCATGTAAATCTCCTCATCGAGATTTCCATTTAAGAATGCCGTTTTTACATCCATCTGATGAATCTCTAGATTATAGATGGATGCAATTGCTATTAGCATTCTTATAGAGGTTATTCGTGTTACTGGCGAATATGTATCAAAGAAGTCTACTCCTTCTTTTTGACGATATCCTTTGGCTACTAATCTGGGTTTATACTTATCGATAGAGCCATCTGCTTTTATTTTCTTTTTGAAAATCCATTTACAGCCAATAGGTTTTATTCCAGGTGGAATATCAACAATTTCCCAAGTTTTATTTCTTAGAATTGAATCAATCTCACTTTGGATTGCTTCTTTCCAACATGAAGATTCAGAAGATGACATTGCTTCCGTATATGTTTGAGGTTCGTGCTGTAATACATATGTAAAAAAGTCCGAACCAAACGTTTTGGAAGTTCTAGCCCTTACGCTTCTTCTCGGTTCAACATCCTCAATTTCATGATGAGTTTCATCTTCATGCGAATCGTTTGATTCTTCCCTTGTCCTTTTTGGGACATTATTTCCTTCATTCCTTTTGTGCGGAAACACATCTTCAAAGAATGAGGCATCTCTTGATTCCATGATTGTATTTTCATGAATATCAGTTATATTAGACTTGAATACCAAAAATCTGTAGGCACTACTATTTTGGGCAGGCCCAAGATAATAACAATCTACTGTTTTTGGTCCAAGTTTGACTCTCTTGGGAGGCGGAACTGGAACTTTTGCCAAGCACCCCCACACTTTGAGGTATTTAAAGCTTGGTTTGTGTCCTTTCCATATCTCATATGGAATTGTTCCCGTTTTATTGTGAGGAACTTTGTTTAATATGTGATTAGACATATTTAAGGCTTCCCCCCACAAGTTCGTCGGTAGACCAGAAGTTAAAAGCATGGCAGTAATCATGTCTTTTAACGTTCTATTCTTCCTCTTGGGTACACCATTTTGTTGTGGTGAATATGGAGCCGTTGTTTGATGAATTATTCCATTTTCTTCACAGAATTGTTCAAATGGTGATTCATACTCTCCACCTCGATCAGATCTCAATATCTTGATCTTTTTACTTAACTGATTTTCTACCTCAGCCTTGTATTTTATAAACGCTGTTATTGCTTCATCTTTACTATTTAAAAGATATACATAGCAATATCGCGTATAATCGTCAATAAAAGTAATGAAATACTTTTTCCCACCTCTTGTAGGTAGTGATTTAAAATCACATAAATCCGTATGTACCAAACTTAATGGTTCGGTGCTTCTGTCAACAGATTTAAATGGTTGTTTGACCATTTTTGCTTCTACACATGTCTCACATTTGTAGTTCTTATCTACTTGGAAATTTGGAATCAATCCCAAGTTTGATAATTTCTTCATTTTTCGGAAGTTTATGTGTCCTAATCTATCGTGCCATAGTAAAATTTCGTGCTCAAGCAAGTAAGAGACTTCAATTTTATTATTAGCACAATCAGAATACATAGATTTACTGCCCGTAACGGCTACATTTGCCTTAAATAGGCCATCACATAAATATCCCCTTCCGATATACATTCCAGCTATGGACAGAACCATCTTGTCTGACTCAAACACCATCTTGAATCCCTTCTTTGATAGGACTGCACCAGAGATGAGATTCTTGCGTATGTCTGGAACGTGAAGCACGTCATTCAATTTGACAGTTTTTCCAGAAGTGAACTTGAGGATAACTGTGCCACTGCCTTCGATCATGGAAACTGCAGAATTACCCATGTAGAGTCTTTCTTTCTGATCGAATTTTTGGTATGTTGAAAACATGGATTTTTCCGAGCAAACATGACGAGTAGCTCCTGTGTCAACCCACCATTGGTTAGGGTTCTGAATCAAATTGCATTCAGAAATAACCGCTGAATAGTTGGACTTATCCATTTTCATGTTGTCAACTGTTAACATCTCTGTTTTAGTGTAAAACAGTAAAATTCTTAAGATGTTATACGTTAGTATACCAAAACAGAGAATATAAACTCGTCGCACAAGTTTATAATTCAGATTTCCACTACACTGGAATTCTGTATTAATTATTATAACAATATGAATGTTGTAAATAAATTACAACAACAACGTTATACTATTTCGAATAAATAGTATAACCAAAATAAAGGGTAGAAAAATAGAATAATGTATATGAATATACAAACAGACTAAAATTCTAACCGGATTGTGTCTGAGGCTCGTCGTAACAATTTCCTTAAGAATTTTATTTCAAAAATTCTCCCAAGATACAGCAGACGAATTCCGCTCGAAATTGTAATGAGTATATCACTCTGTGATTTGAGTATAAGAACAGCAGTTAATAGAAGAGAAGGGATTAGAAAATTCAGTGAGGAAAGTGATCAGTTTTCCTCCTTATTTATAGTTGGTCCGTATCCCTTCCGAACGGTCGTGCCTGCACCCGTTCGTTCAAGCAGTCGCGTCCGTACAGTCGCATCTGTATCGCACCCGCCCGCTCGTACTGTTTTGCCTGCACCGCTTCAGTCGGGTCGCACCCGTTCGCCTGTGTCTGCTTCAGTCAGGTCGCACCCGTTCATTTCCGCGCCCGTTTCAAAAATCGCGCCTCTTCAGACAAAATCCGCGTCTGTCTTTCATCCGCCCGCTTCTCTTCAATTTCCAGGCCCAGCCCAGTTTCAGACAAAGCCCAAAACTGTTAAACAGTGGCCTAGTAAAAAGAATGGTCATTTTAGACCCGTACCCGTACCCGGCCCGGTCGGTCGGACGGACGGCGGCGGCGGCGCGCGCGCGCGTGTGGTGGTGATGCAAGATCTCCCTCCTCACAACGAAGCATACATTTGGGAGCCCCAGGCCCCCAACATCCTCATGAGAAAGGCATATATAAACCTCTATACCTCTCAACAAATTGGCGATGTGGGACTATATGTATATTTCATTCAATTTGTATTAGAGGAATTCCAACAGTTGCACGTGTTAACGGGAGAAGCCATCGTGGAGAAATTGATGAGAAGCTGTGAGATATAGTTGACCAAATGCACGACAGACATTCAGATGGTCCAAACACAAACAATGTAGATTTCGCAGAAAATTTTATAAACTATGCAAATATGCTTGCTCATCTTCATGGAAAAGAAGGAGAATTTGATTTTGGTAAAACAATGATAATTGTTATGCAACCGGATTATAAAAATTCATTCAACGTTCTTAACGACGAGTTAGCAAAAAGTTGTTTGTTTTCGGCAATTGTGGAAAAACGGTGCGCAAAAAGTATAAATGCATCTGATATGTGCCAACAAATAGGGTTTTTTTTAATTTTGTAGTTCTGCTGCATTTTATTTGGATTGAATCGTTGAATTTTTTAAGGTATTTTAACTAATTTGAATGTGTTTCGATTTTTTTATTTAATTTTATTTTATTTAAACGCATATTATACAATAAAAACAAATAATTAACTAACTATAGGTCGGTTAAATTAAAATTACATTTTAAATACTATGCTCAAATACTCATTTCACCCCATCAAACATTTTTCCTTCCAACCAACTTAATTTCTCATTCAAATTCCCTAAAATGTTTGCTCGCTTCAACCATGACTAATTGGTAATATTTAAGATTATAAACATCCTGATGTCATAACTCTACCGTATAAACTGGCATTGGGGATCCAAAACAAGCTAGAAAAATGTGGAGAGCATGCGTCTATTAACTGTTATTTTGTTTCATTACATTAATATTTATTCGTTGCAGTAATGTAGATAGTGACTCTATTTGCCAACGTTTTTCAGCATCAAACTTGAGGGAACATCTGGTACAATACATGCATCTGTACATTTTCTCAAAACAATTTTACTGCGCGTACAACCCACACCATCAAATTTATATTTAAAATGTATTCAAATGAAAAACACCTAAAGATATCATGTACTGAAAATCACAACCATTACGCATTTGAAAAAACTTTTTTTTATACAAATATCGTGTTAAAAATTCGTTTTCACCCTTAAATCACAACCATTACCATCATCGCGGTAGTGGTAAAAAGTTTTCTTTCACTCAAAATGGAAGAAAAAATACACATTAAGGGAAAACCATTCAGTTAAAGCTTGCATTGATTTCACAGACGGATAGTAACATAAAGTACATTTGCACAAATTCAAGAGAATATATATATATATATATCTCATGCTCAGTTAACATCGAAGCACTAGAGAGTAAGTCCAAGGGGGCATATTGAATCGTCCAAAGTAAGCAACTAATGTATAAGTAGCATGAATGAAATCATTTACATGTTAAAAAACTAAAAAGGGAAAGAAAAAAAAGAAGAAAAATTAAGAGAAATGGAGAACAAATTTAACCCAACCAACGTAATTCTAATTCTAATTTTGTTCATGTGGATGATGATGGCTGAAGTCAACAGTCAAACTGCAGGGTGAAGGTCTGAGTAGTGGACGGACTGAAAGTACGCTTTTACTACGTATCCGTTGACTTTTTGGATGAGGTTCTAGAAGATCTGCTGGTGTATACTCCGGATAACGAGGCCAAGAGCTTCTACGTTAAACGCCATGCAATAATATGCGGCCATGCAGAATGCAGTTATGAGGATTCCAGCAGTTTGCAGTGTTGGACGTGTCTTCGGGGTTTGGAGGAGAGAACCAAAGTGGACTGCCCATACAAAGTTGTACACACATGTCCAATCCTGTCCAAAGGACAGCCTCCGCGAGAGTCTTTTAAAATTTACTCATAAAAGAAAAAAAGAAAATACCGTACATTATCATTATACAAAAATATTATGCAAAAAGAAAAGTATCAAGTACAAAATGACAAACGTAGATATTTTATCGTTCTTTTAATTCGGTAAACGAAAAACTAATACAATCCAGTAAAATGCAAATTCTCGTTAAATTTTTGTTCTGTATTATATTTGGTTAAAAAATTTGTCCTTCTCACTAAAAAAAATTAAGAGTATGTTCTTAAATCTAACCCTTTTTTGAAGAAATAAAGAAAGGTGGGTCCATAGCTATTTTTATCCTAAAACATAAAATTATTTGAATTTTTCAGAAGAGTTTAGCGTGTTTGAACTAATTCAACAAACCATTCATTGTATATATAATCAAACCATCCCCCTGTAAAAAATTGCAACCATTCATCATAACAATTTCGATGAATTAATGTATCCACCATATTTGATTAATAGTTAATAACATCAGATGAACAGCTGAGATCATTATGATACATGAGGACAGATAGGAGGGGGATAATGGAAGTGAATATGTTTTCTCGTGTATTCGAATATTTTATCCTCTTCTGATGATCAATCATTGTCCACCTAAAGCTTATTTTGGCTCGTTGTTTACATGATGTAGAATAGAAGAGTGGTGCACTGTTGATATTATGGGGAAAATTTGGCCAAAGATAAATATAGAAAATGTGAGTTAACATGATTATTCTTTGGACAAATTTTCATTATATACCTATGAAAGAAACTTATTTCAAATTTAAGCCTCTTTATAAATTTATTATGAAGATAAGCTTGTTTTTCAACATTCTGCCATTTTACACTTATGCTTTATGAAAATACAGAAGAAAATTTTTCAAATTTGTACTTGCAAATTTTCAGAATGAACAGGTCTTTTTTAAAAATAAAAAAATTGGTGCGTGCACATTTTGGCGCATGTACAAAAATCCCATATACTAATAAAAAAACATATTTTCATAATAAGTTTCCAACGAGGATTAAATATAAAATAAATTTATTTGAATGTCCACAACAAAAATTTGTCCTTGTTCTTTTCTTTTGATATCAATGATTCATTAGACTTTATTTACAGTGTTCTTAAACATCAGAGAAGCATTAAACAAGAGTGATCGTAAATTACTACGTTGTTGGACTTAAAAAAAAGCAAACAGAACGTAAGAGTTTATGTGACGACCCACATTTCGGTAGGTTTAAATCGACAATAATCCACACATGTCCAATTCAAACAATCCAGAACATAGATAATCAATGGGTTCAATTAAGAAAAATAAGAAAAGAAGATGAAAACAAATACAAAATCTCGCAGCGGAACGACAAATTATAATAATCAAATAAATAGTTTATAAAGTTGTTTACTATACATTTGATTATAATCCATACAACATTTATCAGAGCTATATATATATATATATATATATATATATATATCATGGATAAATAAATAATGCAGTAGACAACATGATGTAGGAATACTAATAGTAATAATATACCAAATCTTCGTCTTCGATCTCTAGAATAAATCTTCATGCTGAAAACTCAAGGCTGACCCGAGCATGATGCAAAGACAAAATACTCGAGTTGGGACTAAAATATTCTTATGTGAGTCAAATCGATATTACGTATAATATGAGTGCCATGGCGTCAGAGATGTTTTACGGTATTTCGCATCTCTTATCCATTGTATAACGCGCGTGCAATAACTTAAGAGATGTTGTGGGATTTTCCATCTCTTAAGGATCCATCAAAATATTTTTATGTAGTAGAACACGCTATAATGTATAATCGGTACAATAAATATTTTTCTTAGCTTTAAGGTTTTGCATCGATCCCTCTTAACGCATTATTTAACCATTGCCGTACAGTTGCATTTGACACCACCAGTAGCACGTCAATAGTCAGGGATGTGCCATGATACGAAACTACTAAACCAAAATCGTATGGGTCTCGTATAGGGATAAAAGTATGACCAGAAAAATGAGGCAATGTCCAAGGTATGATACTGTCAGTTTACCTTTCCCAGCTGATGGTAACGCATCATAGCCATGACCACCCTCCGTGTACATCCGTCTCATATCAACTCAAGAGAAGGTTATCCCAAAATCGAGGTACACCAATGAAAACCAACAACAAGAGTAATAATATGGACCGAGTCCAAGAAAATCGGAGAACGGATGTCCACTCGGTGTAGCTATCCCGCTTGGCCGGCATGACTCCTGTTTTTGTCATTTCAAATTGGCACAAGCGTCAGGCTAATCCATCATTGTTCTCCTTCTTCAAATCCAGCAAACGTACGCCAAATCCAACTACTTCATTGTAGACCAACCCTCCACGTACATAATTGTTAAAGTGTTTCCAATATTGACGGATAGTATATCACTAAGAGGCCCCGGTCTTTTTAACAACTAAACAACGTTTTACACACCGGTTGGTTCTCTTACATTTCAAAAACAGTACCTGATAGTAAAATATCATATTCGCTTCAAAATTCAGTTCATTCTGAAATATCATATTTACTTCACAAATCATATTTTACATAAAAATGTCAATTCAGTTCGATATATCGATTTCACTTTAAAATTTTGATTTGAATTACAATTTAGGTTATAACTTCACTTTAACACAATTCGCACGTAAATCCAAAATTTAAAATAAATATCACCCCTTTGATCAGTTCAAATTTTTAGAAATAGTTTAAATAATTTTAAAATAGTTAAATATTTAAAATAGTTTCATAGAAAATAGTTTGAGTGTTAAAAATGGTTTTTATAGGAAGATAGCTTGAAAGATCAAAATAACTTTATATTTAAAAGGATAGATTTAAAAACAGTTTATAATAAAATAATTTACTAAAAAACCATTTCAAAATCAAATTGATCCGATTCCAAATTTTCCAATCAAAACAACTTAATTTTCAAATTAGCTTTGACTCCAATTTCCATTCAAATCAATTTCGATTTTCATTTTTAACTTCAAATTCGATCCAACAATTCGAGTTGATGGTTTAAATTTCAATTTAATTCTAATTTTAAACCAATTCAATTTTATATTAATTCCAAGTTCAATTTCAAAATATCGATTTAAATCATTTATATCAAATTTAAGTTCAATATTCAATTTAAGATTCAAATCTTCAAAGTAATTCAATTCCGAGCTCAATTTTGAAATATCGAATTACGTTCACCTAACAATATTTCAAAGCTCGAACAAAATCCAAATCCTTTATAACAAATCAATTTCCGAAACTCAAATCATATTCAAATTGTACTTTAAAATCTCAAATTTCATTTTTAAACAATTTCGTTTAACACAATTTAGTTCCACAATTTGAGCTCAAGTTCGAAAAAAAATTCGATTTTATTTCTTTAAATACAAATCATTTTAATAATTTCAAATCAAAAATTTTAGTCGTTAAAGTTAACCAATCTGGTGTCCGTATATAATTTTCTATCATATGGCTAAGTGATCAGTTATTTCAATTTAATTTCAGGGATGGATATATATCATTTCAATCCAAAATAAATGTCATGTGTACATATAATTTCAACCTATTTCTTAATTTATACGAAATAATTCAATTTACAGTTTTATATACTGTAAATAATATATAGGATGATAACAGGATATATCAAAATAAATAGCACCTAAATCGTCCAAAATATCAATCAATAACATCCATCACAATCAACATCCAACAGTCAATATAATTCACAACAATTTCATAGTTATTAATATCAGGTATTTTACTGGTAATTAAGCTTCAAATTTAACTGCCTATTTTAGATAACAATTAAATTTATCAAACAAACTTCGTAGTTTCAAATTTTACTAGCATAAAGATATTCTAGTACTTCGTGAGCATTATAACACTTATCTTTTGTTTTCTATTGTCGCTTTCGCGTTCTGATTCCGATTAAATTCGAACGCGTTCGAATTTAACTGAAAATTCTACAAGCTCTAAATTCAGTCAATCCAAATATATGTTGAGGATTTCATTAATACGAATTCAACGCGACTGACCGCGTTGGATTTGGATCTAAAACAAGTGAGATATGAAAATTTATAAAAATTTAAATTTTTTAAAAATAATTATATTACTAAATTTAATTCATTATCCACTCAATTGCTAAAACCGGCCCATCAAAACATCTACAGCCAATGGCCCAAGGCCCACTATCGCCTTTCTTCCTCACGCTGTTCTTCTCTTCCCAGTATCCATGTCGTGCACGCTGAAAGTGATACGGAGCTAGGGTCCTCAAATCGACGAACTAATTTTGCCATCGATCTTCCCTCTCAAATCTTCATCCTTCCGTACCAGAAATTTCGAGCTCGTGCACTCCAAGAAATTCGCGACTTGACCGTCTCCTCTCCTCGACATGGAATGACGGAATCACTACACCACGTCGCGATCTTTCAAACTTGGTGACTAGCTGCCCTGTTCATCCCCGAATCCAAATCCAATACCTAAAACTCGAATCGAACACTCAAAACTTTGATTTTTCACACCCTAGATGTCAAGCCTTCCACTACTGTGCGATAAGCAAGCATCGCACATGATAATAGGCACATCAGGTCGAAGCTCGTGTGGAAAAAAAAAAATTAAAACAGGGCTTCGAATTTTTCATGAAGCAACTGTTTTGATTTTTAAATTTAAAAAGGTCGGTTCCATTTTACTTCATTGGAGAGGATGAACGAAAATTCAGAGCCACTGGGAAAGGAAAAGGAGGGAGTTGAAATTTTAAAGATAGTGTTTTATTTTATAGTTGATATTCTTTTTCTCATTTCGTTTTTCGTTTTGCTGTGCTTAAATACAAAGGAGAGGAACATAGATGGTGGTTGTAGGGTGGTTATTCCAGGGGTAGGGTAGCTGTGATGGTAAGTATGTAGGCTGATGTGAGAGAATGTGGGCTGAAGTCACAATTAAGAATATACATGTGTGTGTATTATTTAAATTTGCAAAATATCAAGCTGTAAATTTTGGATCCCAATAGAGGCGTACTGTCAGGCGTCTCTAATGTTATACTTTTATCCCGAATGCAGCGGAACAAGTTTTGAAGTCTAATTTGACCGTGTATGGAAGATAGCTTTTTGAACCTGATTATTATATTGAATTTTCAATATTATTTTCATCGCGTTTCTATCTCGAACGACCAACCGGTAACTCCAAACGCTATGAAATTTGAAATTCGATAATAATACACTATTACGGATCCAATGGAATTGGTTTCGTCGAATTTCGAGAATGTGCCCCGAAAAGCTATTTTATATGTTAATTTAAACGAATTAATTTTAAAATCGAGTAAATCACTTTTAAATTCAATTTAAACATTCTATTACCTTCATTCTACTCCAATTTATAAAAATTTTAGTTATCACTTCCACTCCAAAAACAGCGTATTTTTTTGTAAAATTGAAAGTATCAACTTCAAATAAATAGAAGGTGGGTATGATTTTTATAAGGTATTGGTATTAGTTTTGCTACAAAAAAGTGGGTATCACTTTTCCAATATATTATTATGAATTTTGTTAAAAATGACAGTAAAAATTACTTTTAGAATTGCAAAGCCTCATCTTCAACCAAATAAACTATATGTATCATTTTTGTAATAAATAATATGTTATAATGTGATAGTGTTTGTAATGTTACTGAATTGATTTGTTCCTCTTAAGATCGGTTTTATAATGTCATGGTATCATTTATCTGTTGCATTGTGTTTTGAATTTCAATTAAAATTTCCTTTAGAATTGTTTTCTCATTTTGTTCTTTGATCTTCTTTCTTTTCTTATAGCTCAAAATCTATTTGTTGTTGCATGTTTTATTCCATGTACTGTCAAAAAAATTCAATAATATTACAATACAATTATAATACTATCGTTATAGTTTATAGTATTAGTTACCTTCTCCTGTATTTCTTCCATTTTGATTGAATTTCTTATTCTTTTTGTTTTTCATTTCTTTTCTTTATTTCTTTTTCTCTCTTTTGCTATTGCTCTTGTTCGACTGGTCCCTTTTGTAGTTTAAGCTTGCAAGATTTATTGTCGTCTCTTGTGGTTCTAGATCATCCTGAGTTAGGGTTCCTGTTTCTCGACTTGGTGATTGTTGTTGAATTTATGCGTTGATCTAGGTTGTATGTAACATCCTGATATTATCAACCATTCGCATTCACAATGCCAGATTTGAGTTGCTCAAAATTCCATATTGTTAATTTATATTTGGCAAAACTCGGCATAAATAGTAAATAAAATAATCACAGAATCACAACCATAGAGTAATATAAAAAAATGCAGCGGAAACAATAGAATAGCAGTTCATGAAGCTACTATATATATAACAGAATAAGATACAACAGAAGTCTCAAATACATAGATGTCTCGATACAAAATTCAAAACTAATCTGAATATATCACTGGAATCAATTGAATAACTGAAAGCAGAATCGATAGATGGATCTCCAAGCGAAGCACCAACTCCAAAGGTGAGTCTCGAATACTGCCTCACTCAGTCCGACCCGAGCATAAAGCAAAACACAAAACACTCGAGTCAGGATTAACATTCTTATATCCATAAATCCAACTCAAGTGAAATATCAACTGAAATACAAGTAACTCAAATGATGTTTGGGATAACCATCCTCTGGGGATCCGTTAAACTATCTACTATGTAGTAATATACGCTATTATAATAATGTCTAAAGTAAAGTAAACTATTAAAATAGCATTAAGGCATTACACATATCCCCCTTAACACATTTTATATATTCCTATAGTCTATACAGTACCGTAATCTCTCTCATACTGGTCAGAGGGCACTCCATAGGTATGGTACAAAACAAACTCGTATAAGGCGTGTTAGGGTAGGTGACATGGCACAACAAGGCAATACCATGGTAGATATACCAATTATGCATCCGAGTTGGTGGTAACATATAGCCACAGCTACCGCCCACCTTGAGCCACACTTACAAATCAAAAATCAAAAGTGGCCACCAAATCAATCACAAAGTCAGAATATAATATCGAAGGAGTGTGTCTGATCAGAGGAGCTACCTCATTGGCCCGAGAATCGCTCTTCTTTTAGCCACCTTATGCCAACTCGGAAGTCTGGTCCACGTATATACCTCAATAGGACGTCACCACCATCCTACTTCATTTTGGAACCTCCACCACGTACATGGTTGTTAAAGTGGTTTTCGGTATTGGCAGAGAGTATGACAATATTCGATCCCGGTCACCTTAACAACCAAACGTTATTATAACACCGCGGTCATTTCAAAATAGTTTATACTTCAAAAACCCAAAATATCATTGCCATTTCAAAATCATATCAATATGATATCATTTTCGTGTCAAATATATCTTTCCAAAATCATAGCACTTTCAAAGTTATAATACTTTCGAAACCCAACACATAGAATTATAACACTTCAAATTCCAAAATATGTTACTTTGAAATTCATAACTTTTAAAACATAACTTCCACCTTTTAAACAGCTTAGACATTAAAATAATATATATAATAAAATAGTTCATAAAGAAAAATAGTATATATAAACTAGTTATAAGTTAAAATAGTTTATGTGAAAATAGTTAGTATATTTAAAATAGTTTACATTAAATGATTTATATTGAAATAGTTTATATGAAATAATTTACAAAGTAATATATATATATATATATAGTTTTAAATAAAGTTTAAAATACTTTCTATAATAAAATAGCTTCCTCAAATTTCAAAAATCAATTCCAAATCAACTCGAATTCCAAAAATTCAAGTTTAATCAATTCCCCAATTATAAATTTTCGATTTATTTCAGTTTCTCAATAAACTATTTCAAATTATATTGATTTCAAATGCAGATTTTTAACCACAAAATAAAACATTTCAATTTCAATATTTCCAAAGCTTTAAATATTCAAACATTTCAAAACTAAATTTGATAATTTCATATATATCTAAATTTAACTTCATTATCATTTAGTTTTGAAATATCCACTTAATAAATCCAATATCACTTAAATAAATCTCGAATAATCTAAACTAAATATTCCCCTTAATTTAATCAAACTTGAAATATTCATTTAAATCACCTTAACCAAAGTCAAGTTATAAAACCATATTCTTTAAAATCTCAAGTTCAATAAGTTCCAAATTGATTTTAATTAAATATAATTCTTAATTAAATACAATTTCAAACCAATTTCAAATCTATCTTCCCAGCCTTGATTTATTAAAATCATTATAAATTCTATATTAATATATAATTTAAATACTTAACCAAATTATATTTAATAAAACCAAACTTTATTATTAACTTATTTTATATTAAAACAAATTTATACATAGCTTAAAATCAAGAATTTAACTATATACATAAAATAACATTTATATAATATATGAAATCAATATTTATATAAAACTATATATTTCTTTCCAAGACCATAGAAATCATTTCAAAATACTTTTATATATAGACCACGGTGTCTATATATAATTTTCTATCATGTGGTCAAGTGATACGAATATTTATCATTTCAATCCGAAATTTAAATATATACGGGTATATATCATTTCAAACCTCAATCCCAAATTCAATTAAAATGAAAATCGTTTGGTTTTATCATTTAACCCATAACGATTTTCTCCTATTCTACAGATCGTCCAGGTATGTATCATTTCAACCCATAGTGAATTCTATACTAACAGAGAACTTGCAGAGTGATAACAGATATGATAATAATATAACAGGCATATATCATCAATATAAATAACAGATAATGGTGTCAGATGTCACAGGTGAACAGATAGCATATATATCAATGTAAATAACTAACAGCAGCATATTTCAATTGTCGTTCCAATTGAAATCAAATTTAATAAATATAAGAACATTAATCGTGAGTGATTGCTCACCTTTCGAGGCTAGAGAGAACAGGAGATGATACAGATACGCACATAGATACGGATACTGAAATTTTGTTACGAATCCAAGCACGAATTTGATGATCAAAGCTGATAACAAGGAATAGACGAAATCAAATCAGAATTGGATCGATGAAGATAAATGGGTATAATGAACTTGTATATAAATATAAATATAAATATATATACAGAATCATATTCTAAACTCAAACATATGTCAAATTAAAACATATGAAATTCAAACCATTGTTTTACATTAAAACCCGTATAATAAAATATACGTATATACATCATGAATTTTGAAATACTATTTGTATGTATAAATATACTTAAAAAAATGAAATGCTTAGATTATATTTATTCCTTTCAAAATGTCATATATATATATATATATATATATATTTCAAAATAATAACATATATAATGAAACTGTTATATCACACCTACATATACAATACACAGATATATTTATAAAAATAACATGGGCTCAGATATTATAACAACCGATAACGTACTAAACAATATGTATATATATATATATATATAACTTGAAAAATACTTGGTTTTCAAATAATAACTTATATAACTTTACATATAACCAAATCTTACAGATTTTACATACTTCATAAAACACAAACATAATCTATACATAACAAATATGCAGACTACGAAGATTTAATGCAGACTATATTTATAACCATATATATAGGTTAGTATATATCAGTTATAAGTAGATTTCTTTTATAGACAGATATATATACATAAAGCAGACTGTTAAACAGTCATATGCGAAACAAATGTATTACAGTATGAATGCAGACCCATACAATGCTTCATTCTAGATCAATATAAAGTAATATATATACAAGGCTTATATGTAGTTAGTATCCCAATTATACAACCGATATCTTAACAAAATATAAGTACTAACAGACGTAAGATATAAACATACGTATGTACACTCACTGACCTTTCTAAAATCAACCTTCCCATGTACATAAAAAATCAAAAATCTATACTTGCTTGTATATAAACAGTCTAGATAAAACTTCCATAATCTAACATATATTATTATATATATTTTTTCATATAACTGACGTATACCAACTAACACTTATACCCCCACCAGACAAATACAAAACGTAACTAATCCAATATGTGAAATGTATATGAAATCCAATATATTTAAATCATAATATATATATATATATATATATATATTACTATATATATGCAAACCTATATATAATATTAAATGAGAAGATAGCAGTTTATACAACCCATGTTCTAAATACATATATTAACATATTATTTATAAACAAGATAGTTTACGTATCCATATATACATATAACTTACATACAATATATAAAACAAAAGTAGAGTTCTCAAAAGCAGTGAAGGAATAGAAAAAAAGTAAAAGGCAGAAACCCGATCAAATATAAAATATATATATATATATATATATATATATATTCACTTTCCTAACATTTCTTACTTTACTCTTTAAATATATATCAACCAGAACAACGAATATTAGAGTATATAATATGATATATATATAAAAATTTATATACCTCCTTTGTACAACAAGTACTTGATCAGATCAGTGCTCGACTCGGTGGGTCATGATCGGTTGTAGTATATGGCACTACAAGAAATTTGATTTTTAGTGGCGCTCAAAAAACGCTACAAAAAGTTTTGGTGGCGTTTTGATTAACGCCGCTAGAAAATATGCGACTAGAAATCCATGATTTTTTGTTGCATTTATTTTAACGCCACTATAAATGAATTTTTGGCAGCGTTTTTTTTGACGTTACTAAAGATTTTTTTACAGCGTTTAAGAAACGCCACCGAAAAGGTGCCGTTTACTATCTTATTTTTTGTTGCACTTATTATTGTTTTTTGCAGCGTTTGTTGAATGCCACCGTATGTTTTGATTTTATAGCCTGCTGTTTCACGACTACATCTGATTTCGCCCCCAATTCAAGTACTTCAAAACTTATGCAATAACGTAATATATAAACACATACACATTCAAAAATAACACATTCAATGAACCACAATAACACAAACAAAAGAAATTACATAATCACCACTATATCATAACATTAATGTCAAGACAAAAGGTTAAACATACGTTTACACAACCAAACTACCATAAACAGTTTCATAATAGTACATATAGCTAAAGTAGTGCTGCTACCATACATACTAGTTTCATAATAGTTTCATAACAGTTTTAATCAGCCTAACTACACTACCATACCAAAATCAGTGCTGCTGCTTGAATTCTTCACAAACGTTTATCTACCTGTAAACAATAATAATCATGTTACTAAATATTTATGAGGTGAAGGTATCAAAGATCAAAAATGGACAAATATAGAAGTCCTTAGACTATAATACTTCAAACAAATATGCCTCTGCCCATCCACTTCAAAACCAAAAACTGCACATCCACTTCAAAACCAAAAACTGCAGTTTCAATTAACCATCTACCTACACACAAAACCATACATCCTATGCATTTATAACATAAACTTAATGAACGAAACTGACATCTATTGCTCTTCTCTCAATAGCTACTTGCAAACACATACGTGTTAACTTAATGAATGAAACTGAAATGAAACCATACATTATTTATAAATTGAATTTAACGAAACTTAACGAAACTAAAGTTATATAATAAAATCATACTTATTTTAGTCAAATAAACTGAAACAAGTATAATATTATTGCAGATAGAGTTGTAAATGTCAGTTTAAGTAAAGCATTAAGGAGCATCTAAGGACAAAATAATTGAGAAGAAATAGTTTTAAAACATACCTCTATGTTGCTCTTCTCTCAATAGCTACTTGTAAAAGCTAAACCACTCTCTGCCTCTGAACTAATTGGGTTTCCATCCAAATGCTTCATATAGAATTCCTGATAGAAAGAAAGAAAAGAGCACAACACAAGAAAACATTAGAAATACTCAAATTACAGAACAAAAAAAATGAAAGATAAAAGTAAGTACCAAATTTGCTTGATCATTTCAAGCATCAATAGTTCCATGAATGACAACATGACCCAAATCAGTAATCCCCCATACAACATCAGACAACAAATTGAATCTGCCCTTACACTGTACACTCACAACTGAATAACATCTCTTATTCCAATTTTGAATAGAAAAAAAATAACTGAGGTGTCACCTATAATCTTCTGTGATCAATCTACTACCATAATCTCTATCGGTATACATCATTTGATGCAAGTGTAATGAAGCACTAAAATTGAACAAAAAATAATACTGACCTCGTTGTATGTTACATCCAGTTTCCATCATCCCTTTTCTGTAAAAAAAAGATCACATCACTAAGAAATTAGACATAACTATATGGAATGAGCCTATATTTGTGAAATCAGTCTAACTGTAAAGTCTTCATGGGCATATGCTCCTCTAGGACCTCTACTCTCCTTTCTTGCCTCGACGGAATGCATAGTTATGCATGCATTTATCAATAGATTTTCCAGCTCAATAGTCTCGATTAAGTCAGAAATCCTATTTTAACAAACCAATATATAGGTATACCAATCAATCAAAATAAATTATAAAAAAAAGAAAATACAGTTCATAATAAGCGACTCAGCATTAAACATGATGTTCAAACACAAGTCCAAAAATAGACTTAGCATGAAACATGATGTTCAAACACGATGTTCAAATACTGTTTTCCTAAAATAGGTTGAAACTCTTATATGTTTTTAGGGTGGTTTTAGATTAGATGGTATCTGACTCTTTCTATTGCATTCTATTTGAAATGCTCTAGAATCTCTAATCAGTGTTTTGTTGGCATATTTTGTGAGGCTGTCTTTTCTTGATTTTTATTTTGCTGAAGGTTGAAGTGTCATTAATACATACACAAAGGTAACTATTTCTTATTAGTTCGTGTATATATAATCTAACTATTGCAAGCAAGACTACTGCTAAACAAATATTTAGATCGATAAAATAAACATCAACGAGGAAGTAACTTTCTAAATTAGGAATTGATGACACAAAAGATCACCTTAATGAATTAATGATCATTTCTTTCTTTCATATCCTTTTACAAATTTGAGTGCATATATAGTTGACAGAATGTGTAACGTACGCGGATTTTCGTTGCCGAAAAACCGAATAGTTATGGGTTTTAAAAAGATTTTAAGAAAAGAAGAAGTAAGAAAGAAGAAGGAAGAAAAGAGCAGAGAAAAAGATAGAAAATAGGGAGGAGAGAAAACAGAAGATAGAAAATTTTAAAATATAAAGAAAAAGAGAATAGAACAGAAAGAAAATAGAGAAAATAGAACGGAACAGAAAACAAGAACAACATCAGAATCTCACAATTCGCAGCGGAACAACATATAATAATAAATGAATAATCTTTAAACAAAGAACTATATCAGTTATTACATTACATCACATTTCATTACATCATATCATCAGAGTGTACAACAACAACAAATAGTGCAGCGGAAAAAGAAATACTATATAGACTAGTAATATGCCATGCCATCCAGCTTGCCTCCAGCAATTCCAGAATATCCAGAATATCCTGATAAACCTTACTCTTGACTGCCCGTGTGGAAATTGGTGGGCACCCAGAGTTTAGGAAGGAAAACAATAAACTCCAAGTCAGTCATGTGACTGGTGTGAGAACTCAAAACAGTTTATTTATCTTTAAAATCAAAATAGAGGAATATTTTTATTTCAATTCGCAATGCTTTTAAAAATGAGACTACCATAAGGCCTCCCGCACACACACACAATGCAAACGCAGAATCGGAGGAGATTTCTCCTTATGATAGTCAAAGATGCTTGATACGCATTTAAAAAGACATTTGATATTATTACTAGTGCATAGTGTAGAAGAAATTTATTTCGAAAGTAGAATATAAATCTTAGCCAGCATAGACATTCCGAACTATGCCTACTATAGCTAACTATGTTCAATAGCAGGTTACCGCCACATTCCATAGCAGGTTATACAACTAAAACCGTACAAGTCACGTATTGTTTCTTTGGATTTCCAACAAATGATCAGGCCAAGGAACTTCCCATTGCCACATGAGAATGCCTCTGGAAAGACATCCCCGAGAACCAAACCGGAACTCTGCCAACACAAGGCCGGGTTACCCCTAACTGGGTAACTACTGACACGAGCACGCCATTCCCCGATCGTAAACGACCTTTCTCACGGGATCCCGAAAACCAACAACCACAAAGTAATAAATTCGTAGTAACCACATAGGTTAAATATCTGGACTCCATACCATGATACCACCTCTATCCAGAAGGAAATGTACATACCCTAAAGGGTGCTACCCCTCATAACCTTGCCGCATCTTTCCTGTTTTGACCATTTCCGGGGTGTGAGGTTCGACGAAGTCACGTCCACAAAAACATACTTTATACAAAAGCCATGCTTTGGGTCAACAAATGATCAACACAATGATCACCAAGATAGACGATCAAATAAATGATCCTATCACAATAATCAACACAATGATCATTTCAGCAACACTCAGCATGTCACATTACCAAATTGGGAATATATCGCTGATAACTTCAACTATATAACCTCTGAGCTCGTACGTCTCAGAGAAGGGTGTTAAGCTAAAAGAATAAATTCTCCGCCACCAGCAGAAATATATTTGAATGAAATCGGCTTTATTTCTCAACTTGTAATGTCAGACATACAATCCATACAAGTCTGTTCCGGGATCGAACAAAACCGAAGGCACTTACAAAGAAGTCCTTGCAATCCGGATATTCACAATCCTGATCGGATTCACCATCACATATGGAGAACTCTATACCGGAGCAACTCGGTGCAGAGTAAATCGACAGGTCATCCTATCGCTCTCGCAAATACCGGGTCTTCAACACCGATCTTCAATGCAATTATAACGACGTATCACATATTCGGAATGGGTTATACGACCCCATGGTCCTTTCCCGGTTAACCCGAATAGTGAGCGCTTATTCAAAAATAAGTGTAGCATTCACATTCAAACAAATCACATCAATTACCCATTCAAAGGGAAATATTGATAGTCGGTTATTGAACTATCACTGGATATGCACACATCACCAGTTTCCAAATAATTTTCCAAATTATTTATTTTCCAAAATATCTTTACAAGATATATAATTTCACACTTCAAAAATAAATCAATATTTATTTTTAAACCAATTTCACTTCCTTTATAAATTCCTTAGTGAATTTATAATTCCCAAAATATCAATGAATATTCGGTTTCAATTATTCATTTCAATTTATCTTCAAAAAAAAGATAAATTCTCTAAACGTTTCATTTCACATTGGAAAAACATTTCCATACTTATTTATTCATAAGTAATTCACAAATTCTATTTATTTTCAACACTTAGAAAATATTCAATATACTTAAATCGAAATTAAGTATATATTTCATTCTTTAAGGAAATCATTCTCATAAACATATTTATTTGGGCCAAAACGAATGTTACGTAAAACATCGTCACGACAACCCAAAATCACTAGTATAGGGATTCAAAATTAAAATAGATATATAAATCCCAATACTATACAAAACATTTCCTTTCGGAAATCATTTACTATAACAACAGTGTTATAATCCATCATCTCCTTCTATTTCTCGAAAACGTCTATTTCAACAATAAATGTTGAAATCTATGGTTTCGAATCTCAACACCTTTTAAAAACATCGTTGGATAGTTTTAATTCTATTTAAAACATCATATCTAAAACAATTTCTTTAACATATTATTCACTATTCAAAAATGTGAATAAACTTCGTTAACAATTTCATCACTTCTATTCAATTTATTTTAAAGGATTATTCACTATTCAAAAATGTGAATATAACTCCTTTAATAGGTTTCAACAATTTTCTTATCAAAATAAGTCATTTGCGAATTTATAAAACAAAGTTTATAAATTCCATTTCTATTTATTTATAAAAACTTCCTTTTTATAAATCTCTTTATTAACTTATTCAATTTATAATTTTAATTATAAACCAAAAGTCCAAATTATAAGTCAAACACTTATAATTTATTTATTTGCAAAAATCGTTCCTTTGAACTTTACAAATTTTATAAACCTACTGTTTATAAAATTTCCATTTATAACTTCACCGTTATATAATTCTATAAATTTCATTCATTTATGAATTTCATTTTCACTTCATTCAAACACTTATAAAAACTCGTTTTATAATGTCCATATTTCAATTTATAAATATCCATTTATAAATCTCTTAATATAATTCAATTTATATTATTCTTTTAAAACTTCTTTAATCTCCTTTATTATTTCACCATTTTGATTCATAAAATAATTAAATTTTATAAATCCTATATTTAAACTTTTCACAAAAATTCTAAAATATCTCGATTAAACTATTTTATAAACTCAATAGCATCATATTCTCAAAAATCAGTTTTTAACTATATTTCTCAAAAATCATAATTTTTATAACATTAAAAATTATAACGTTTATTTATTTAAAATGGATCAATTCCAAAAATATTTTATATTTTCAAAAATCACTTTATAAATCATTTTAAAATCCCAAAATTTGGTCCAATGATGTTACACACCAAATAGTCAATCACGACAACAACGATATCATATATCGATATGATAATCCATCAAATATCAAAATATCTGAAATCAAATAAATACTGTTGAGGAATCCAGTTGGATCCCTCCAACCTGTTTTCCTGCATCCAAAAACATGAGCACAATACCAATTTCGCTCCAGTACGAAATTATCGCGGTATATGTTCTTATTAAATATTATCCGCTTAATAACGGCGTAATAGGGTCTCATCCGCTAAACAAAAAATGCGGGAAATCAACAACTGCAATATATACATATGCCAATATATATATATATTGATATTATATATAATACCAATTTCACTGTTTATGAAATATTCGCGGTATATGTTTTTAATAAATAACATCCGCTTACTAACGGCGTATAATGTCTATTTTAACAATCAATGTATAACAATCATCATTCAAACATGCATTCAAATATTTTAAATCTAACTATTTAAAATAAAATCGAAACTGATTCGATTGAGTGAGAAATTCTCACCTTGATTTTAAATTCCGTTTTAGCTTTTATTTCGAATAAAATTAAACGGACGTTTAATTTTACCCAAAATTCTCACTAACTCCAAACGACTCCAAACCAACTCCATCGCGTAGTGCTCGTCCATACGATTCCAACGCAACTGGTTTCGCGCGTTTTCGACCTCGTATGAAAAAGTTATGAATTATTGAAGTTTGTACACGATTTATATAAACAAATCAACATAAACTTTAAATTTTTAAACCCCAACTCATCTCAGCCCTTAGATCCATCACCTGCAGTTCTTGGCCGTCCCTATCATCTTCCATCTCCTCTCGTTCTACAGGCTAAGGCCGTCCTCCACCAAACCCATAACAACAAACTAGGGTTTAATTATTCTCCTCCATTTCTCAACGATACTTCATCAAACTACTTGCAATAGGAAGCTCTCGACCAAGGCTATGCTCGGCCAGAAGCATGTGGAGCTCGGCCACCTCGTCTTCATCAAAGTGCGTGCGCAGGCCTGAAGAGAACGGCCCCCTTTTCTTCTCCATCGTCGCTCCAAATTCGATCATAACCGTTGGATCTCTAGTTCGTGTTGTGCTCTACAACTTTCTAGTTGGAAGCTTCATCTAATTGCTGATGGATTGGAAGATCTAGAGGAAAGAAGTTTGGCAAATTCTGGCCGTTCAGGGGGGGTGGCGGCTGTGCAGTTTTGATTAGGGTTAGGGTTATTTTTTTATCAAATTATGAAGAGGTGGGTCTATTTATAGAGTTTCGTTCGACACTATTCATCCGGAAATTCCGAACTCCGATTTACGCGCCGTAACCAGCGTTCTAGGGTTTATCCCGCGTTCCGGACACAATGGAACAGGTTTCGGAAGCTAATTCGGACATCTGTGCGAGTTATGGCTGTAAACGCTCAATTTGAATTAAACCGATTTAAGCGATTTTCTAGGCGTTTTAATTTGTACCGGACAAACGGTAAATCCAATTGACACGAAATTTGAAACCTTATAATAATATCACATTATGGATCCGATGAAACTGGTTTCGTCGAAATCCGAGACTTTTTGAAAAATGGCTATTTTCACTCGTCAAATTTAAATTAAAAATAAATCGATGCGTTTCGAGCTGCCACGATCAAACGATAACTCCGATTGACACGAAATTTGAAATCCGATAAAAACTAACTATTACGGATCCAATGGAACTGGTTTCGTTCAATTCTGAGACTGTTCAAAAATTGGCTATTTTCACTAGTCGATTAAATATTAAAATATTCAATTTTCACAAATTAACTTTTAATTCGATTTTAAAAGTTCTAAAATATCATTCTAACTTCCATATGATAAAATAAAATTTTACAAATCATTTTCAATCATATTTAACTCAATTTTCTATATTTTCCATAATTTAACATATTAAATTATCGATTTAATTATTCAATTAAATCCAATAATTCAAATAAAAATTTATTTGACTTATAAATTCACTTATTAATATTTAAAATTAATTAAATATTCATATTTTAATTTCTAAAAATTCTGGGTCGTTACAATCTTCCCCACTTAAAAGAATTTCGTCCTCGAAATTAACAAGTAAGAAAAGTTACAGAAGCTATTAATTTTCCAAAATATTTTTAAACTTCTTTACAATACTTTACTAAGTTTTCAAATCATACTTAGTTATCTTTTCAAAAACAACTACTATTGTTTAACTTTCAATTCCAAATCAAAGTTAAAGTTTTCAAAATTTTCCCAATATTCTCAAATTTTTTCTAACGCCTTAAATTTTCGGAAAAATTCGCCATAGTCTCCTTTGCGCGGCTCGATCCGAAAAAAAAATGACAGTATATATATCACAAATATACATCTCATCAAGTAATGAGGCATCCCGAAGGGAAAAAAGTGTAAAAGTACGATATTTAATCCGAGATATGTACCTTATATTTTATTAGCTAGCATATACGGCTAATATAGCGCAAAAGCGAGCTCCAAATGCGAAGCAAACGCGATCTGCACCTACTAATCACTCAACAAACAACATGAGAATCATGCATATAGACAATAATCTCAATATACAACATATAGCAACATAATAACTATATATGTCACATAGCACATGTAGTAAAACAACATATATTCAACCATCAACCAATTATCATCCATAACCAATAATATTCATTCATATTCTCATTCATATTCAATGAAATAGGTTTTCAATTTAAATCATATTTGATTCATTAATAGTGGATGTTCTTACTAACATTCATTTTCAATTAGTTTATATTCACTAATTCATATTCAAGTTGGTTCACTTCCAAAACAAATTCAATTCCATTTAAGATTCATTTAACTTCCAATTGAATTTCAATTACTTTAGCTTCCAATTTCATTAACACTTAATGAATTATACACAATCAACTAACAATCATATAACAACCAATGTATATTAATTACAACCAAATTCTTTTGCTTACAATTGGTTTAATTAATTGATTTTCATTCAATTATTCAACTTCTAATAACTTTAGATTTTAATGAATTAACACTTAAATTCATATTTCATATCAACTTAAATTTACATTTAATTGATTAATATTCAATCTATTCATTCAATTCAATTATAACAGTTGAATTTTATTTATATAACTCAAGTTCACATTTATTTAATCCACTTGATTATTTACTTCGATACCCAAATCAATTCCATTCAACAACACTTAAGTTATATTCATATAGTTTCACTTCTCATATATATATATAAGTTTATTTCACAATTGTAAATCACTTTAATTATAATTCAATTCTCATAATTATTTTTACTTATACAATTTTTCTTTTACTTAGATTATTCAAACAACTAAGCAATCAACTTATACACACTTTAATAATTCTGAAAAATTATTCCTTTATATATAAAATATAATCAAAGTAGAATTATTTCATTTATCCAATTTTAAACAATACTGTGTCGAATGGTTCTATTCAAGTGTTTAGAAACCCCTTCGATTCAGTTTCGAAGCTGCGCCGACGAAGGTTCATATACCACTCAACAAACCAATCATCACAATATAAAACAATTTTATATTCACTAACAAATACGCTCTCATAGCTATTATTACACTCAAACTCAATCTAGAGTACTACTGACTCTATCTCTAATGAGTAATACCCAACAGAACCATGGTTGTCGCTTAACCATAAGCTCTGATACCAAATGTAACGTACGCGGATTTTCGTTGCCGAAAAACCGAATAGTTATGGGTTTTAAAAAGATTTTAAGAAAAGAAGAAGTAAGAAAGAAGAAAGGAAGAAAAGAGCAGAGAAAAAGATAGAAAATAGGGAGGAGAGAAAACAGAAGATAGAAAATTTTAAAATAGAAAGAAAAAGAGAATAGAACAGAAAGAAAATAGAGAAAATAGAACGGAACAGAAAACAAGAACAACATCAGAATCTCACAATTCGCAGCGGAACAACATATAATAATAAATGAATAATCTTTAAACAAAGAACTATATCAGTTATTACATTACATCACATTTCATTACATCATATCATCAGAGTGTACAACAACAACAAATAGTGCAGCGGAAAAAGAAATACTATATAGACTAGTAATATGCCATGCCATCCAGCTTGCCTCCAGCAATTCCAGAATATCCTGATAAACCTTACTCTTGACTGCCCGTGTGGAAATTGGTGGGCACCCAGAGTTTAGGAAGGAAAACAATAAACTCCAAGTCAGTCATGTGACTGGTGTGAGAACTCAAAACAGTTTATTTATCTTTAAAATCAAAATAGAGGAATATTTTTATTTCAATTCGCAATGCTTTTAAAAATGAGACTACCATAAGGCCTCCCGCACACACACACAATGCAAACGCAGAATCGGAGGAGATTTCTCCTTATGATAGTCAAAGATGCTTGATACGCATGTAAAAAGACATTTGATATTATTACTAGTGCATAGTGTAGAAGAAATTCATTTCGAAAGTAGAATATAAATCTTAGCCAGCATAGACATTTCGAACTATGCCTACTATAGCTAACTATGTTCAATAGCAGGTTACCGCCACATTCCATAGCAGGTTATACAACTAAAACCGTACAAGTCACGTATTGTTTCTTTGGATTTCCAACAAATGATCAGGCCAAGGAACTTCCCATTGCCACATGAGAATGCCTCTGGAAAGACATCCCCGAGAACCAAACCGGAACTCTGCCAACACAAGGCCGGGTTACCCCTAACTGGGTAACTACTGACACGAGCACGCCATTCCCCGATCGTAAACGACCTTTCTCACGGGATCCCGAAAACCAACAACCACAAAGTAATAAATTCGTAGTAACCACATAGGTTAAATATCTGGACTCCATACCATGATACCACCTCTATCCAGAAGGAAATGTACATACCCTAAAGGGTGCTACCCCTCATAACCTTGCCGCATCTTTCCTGTTTTGACCATTTCCGGGGTGTGAGGTTCGACGAAGTCACGTCCACAAAAACATACTTTATACAAAAGTCATGCTTTGGGTCAACAAATGATCAACACAATGATCACCAAGATAGACGATCAAATAAATGATCCTATCACAATAATCAACACAATGATCATTTCAGCAACACTCAGCATGTCACATTACCAAATTGGGAATATATCGCTGATAACTTCAACTATATAACCTCTGAGCTCGTACGTCTCAGAGAAGGGTGTTAAGCTAAAAGAATAAATTCTCCGCCACCAGCAGAAATATATTTGAATGAAATCGGCTTTATTTCTCAACTTGTAATGTCAGACATACAATCCATACAAGTCTGTTCCGGGATCGAACAAAACCGAAGGCACTTACAAAGAAGTCCTTGCAATCCGGATATTCACAATCCTGATCGGATTCACCATCACATATGGAGAACTCTATACCGGAGCAACTCGGTGCAGAGTAAATCGACAGGTCATCCTATCGCTCTCGCAAATACCGGGTCTTCAACACCGATCTTCAATGCAATTATAACGACGTATCACATATTCGGAATGGGTTATACGACCCCATGGTCCTTTCCCGGTTAACCCGAATAGTGAGCGCTTATTCAAAAATAAGTGTAGCATTCACATTCAAACAAATCACATCAATTACCCATTCAAAGGGAAATATTGATAGTCGGTTATTGAACTATCACTGGATATGCACACATCACCAGTTTCCAAATAATTTTCCAAATTATTTATTTTCCAAAATATCTTTACAAGATATATAATTTCACACTTCAAAAATAAATCAATATTTATTTTTAAACCAATTTCACTTCCTTTATAAATTCCTTAGTGAATTTATAATTCCCAAAATATCAATGAATATTCGGTTTCAATTATTCATTTCAATTTATCTTCAAAAAAAAAAAGATAAATTCTCTAAACGTTTCATTTCACATTGGAAAAACATTTCCATACTTATTTATTCATAAGTAATTCACAAATTCTATTTATTTTCAACACTTAGAAAATATTCAATATACTTAAATCGAAATTAAGTATATATTTCATTCTTTAAGGAAATCATTCTCATAAACATATTTATTTGGGCCAAAACGAATGTTACGTAAAACATCGTCACGACAACCCAAAATCACTAGTATAGGGATTCAAAATTAAAATAGATATATAAATCCCAATACTATACAAAACATTTCCTTTCGGAAATCATTTACTATAACAACAGTGTTATAGTCCATCATCTCCTTCTATTTCTCGAAAACGTCTATTTCAACAATAAATGTTGAAATCTATGGTTTCGAATCTCAACACCTTTTAAAAACATCGTTGGATAGTTTTAATTCTATTTAAAACATCATATCTAAAACAATTTCTTTAACATATTATTCACTATTCAAAAATGTGAATAAACTTCGTTAACAATTTCATCACTTCTATTCAATTTATTTTAAAGGATTATTCACTATTCAAAAATGTGAATATAACTCCTTTAATAGGTTTCAACAATTTTCTTATCAAAATAAGTCATTTGCGAATTTATAAAACAACGTTTATAAATTCCATTTCTATTTATTTATAAAAACTTCCTTTTTATAAATCTCTTTATTAACTTATTCGATTTATAATTTTAATTATAAACCAAAAGTCCAAATTATAAGTCAAACACTTATAATTTATTTATTTGCAAAAATCGTTCCTTTGAACTTTACAAATTTTATAAACCTACTGTTTATAAAATTTCCATTTATAACTTCACCGTTATATAATTCTATAAATTTCATTCATTTATGAATTTCATTTTCACTTCATTCAAACACTTATAAAAACTCGTTTTATAATGTCCATATTTCAATTTATAAATATCCATTTATAAATCTCTTAATATAATTCAATTTATATTATTCTTTTAAAACTTCTTTAATCTCCTTTATTATTTCACCATTTTGATTCATAAAATAATTAAATTTTATAAATCCTATATTTAAACTTTTCACAAAAATTCTAAAATATCTCGATTAAACTATTTTATAAACTCAATAGCATCATATTCTCAAAAATCAGTTTTTAACTATATTTCTCAAAAATCATAATTTTTATAACATTAAAAATTATAACGTTTATTTATTTAAAATGGATCAATTCCAAAAATATTTTATATTTTCAAAAATCACTTTATAAATCATTTTAAAATCCCAAAATTTGGTCCAATGATGTTACACACCAAATAGTCAATCACGACAACAATGATATCATATATCGATATGATAATCCATCAAATATCAAAATATCTGAAATCAAATAAATACTGTTGAGGAATCCAGTTGGATCCCTCCAACCTGTTTTCCTGCATCCAAAAACATGAGCACAATACCAATTTCGCTCCAGTACGAAATTATCGCGGTATATGTTCTTATTAAATATTATCCGCTTAATAACGGCGTAATAGGGTCTCATCCGCTAAACAAAAAATGCGGGAAATCAACAACTGCAATATATACATATGCCAATATATATATATTGATATTATATATAATACCAATTTCACTGTTTATGAAATATTCGCGGTATATGTTTTTAATAAATAACATCCGCTTACTAACGGCGTATAATGTCTATTTTAACAATCAATATATAACAATCATCATTCAAACATGCATTCAAATATTTTAAATCTAACTATTTAAAATAAAATCGAAACTGATTCGATTGAGTGAGAAATTCTTACCTTGATTTTAAATTCCATTTTAGCTTTTATTTCGAATAAAATTAAACGGACGTTTAATTTTACCCAAAATTCTCACTAACTCCAAACGACTCCAAACCAACTCCATCGCGTAGTGCTCGTCCATACGATTCCAACGCAACTGGTTTCGCGCGTTTTCGACCTCGTATGAAAAAGTTATGAATTATTGAAGTTTGTACACGATTTATATAAACAAATCAACATAAACTTTAAACTTTTAAACCCCAACTCATCTCAGCCCTTAGATCCATCACCTGCAGATCTTGGCCGTCCCTATCATCTTCCATCTCCTCTCGTTCTACAGGCTAAGGCCGTCCTCCACCAAACCCATAACAACAAACTAGGGTTTAATTATTCTCCTCCATTTCTCAACGATACTTCATCAAACTACTTGCAATAGGAAGCTCTCGACCAAGGCTATGCTCGGCCAGAAGCATGTGGAGCTCGGCCACCTCCTCTTCATCAAAGTGCGTGCGCAGGCCTGAAGAGAACGGCCCCCTTTTCTCCTCCATCGTCGCTCCAAATTCGATCATAACCGTTGGATCTCTATTTCGTGTTGTGCTCTACAACTTTCTAGTTGGAAGCTTCATCTAATTGCTGATGGATTGGAAGATCTAGAGGAAAGAAGTTTGGCAAATTCTGGCCGTTCAGGGGGGGTGGCGGCTGTGCAGTTTTGATTAGGGTTAGGGTTATTTTTTTTATCAAATTATGAAGAGGTGGGTCTATTTATAGAGTTTCGTTCGACACTATTCATCCGGAAATTCCGAACTCCGATTTACGCGCCGTAACCAGCGTTTCTAGGGTTTATCCCGCGTTCCGGACACAATGGAACAGGTTTCGGAATCTAATTCGGACATCTGTGCGAGTTATGGCTGTAAACGCTCAATTTGAATTAAACCGATTTAAGCGATTTTCTAGGCGTTTTAATTTGTACCGGACAAATGGTAAATCCAATTGACACGAAATTTGAAACCTTACAATAATATCACATTACGGATCCGATGAAACTGGTTTCGTCGAAATCCGAGACTTTTTGAAAAATGGCTATTTTCACTCGTCAAATTTAAATTAAAAATAAATCGATGCGTTTCGAGCTGCCACGATCAAACGATAACTCCGATTGACACGAAATTTGAAATCCAATAATAACTAACTATTACGGATCCAATGGAACTAGTTTCGTTCAATTCTGAGACTGTTTAAAAATTGGCTATTTTCACTAGTCGATTAAATATTAAAATATTCAATTTTCACAAATTAACTTTTAATTCGATTTTAAAAGTTCTAAAATATCATTCTAACTTCCATATGATAAAATAAAATTTTACAAATCATTTTCAATCATATTTAACTCAATTTTCTATATTTTCCATAATTTAACATATTAAATTATCGATTTAATTATTCAATTAAATCCAATAATTCAAATAAAAATTTATTTGACTTATAAATTCACTTATTAATATTTAAAATTAATTAAATATTCATATTTTAATTTCTAAAAATTCTGGGTCGTTACAGAATGCAAGGACTAGAGTAAAATGTACATTCATTGCAACATGGTCGTCAAGGAAGATGATTATACAAAAGATAACATTTGACGCTACAAGAGTCAACCATCATCATAAGTTGAGTTCAGTATGTTTAGGTCTATTAATGACATAATGTGTGCTCAGTCTAGGTTTATTTGGTAAGGATCTCTTGAGTGTGAAAAGATCAAAAAAATTAAGTCGTGGTCAAAATAGAATCATGCAACTTGAAGTAATCTTTTTCCTAACCAGGCATCTATGAACCCCATCTTTTTTGCGTGCCATTAATGCCAAACATCTCCTATTGGGAGTGCATAAAATATTAAAACCTGATAATTAGGTACTTATGCAGTATTCATGGTTTTAAATAATTCTAAAATGCTCTCATTTGACAGATCTGCTTGATCTTCACATAATTTTGAAGAAGCAATGATCTCAAAAATCAAACAATAAATGTCATCTCTAATATTAAAAAGCATACCAAAGACGAAACGTTTCATTTATCAATAACAGTACTAGTTGTCGGTCAAATACCTGCCCTAAAATAATTATTACAAGGAATGGCTGCTAACTTTTAACAAATTAATTACATACTAAATAATTATGTATTCAAAAAATTAAGTCATATTATGCATATAAATAATTACAGGCGTTTCATTATATCCTTAAATTTCGTCTACCAACTTTTTTAAAATTAGACTTGCCTAAATTTAATATTATACATGTGAAGAAAACAATTATAAGCAAAAGCACTGATCAAAGAAAGACACCTTGATAATTCTTCTAGAGTTTCTTTTGCTTTCCTTTTTGATGTATTGAGAAAGTCCTTGCTTTCAGTTATGTAGGGCAGCTACTAACAGTTGAAAATCCAAAGCTATAACATTTCCATTGGCATGTCCATATAAGCAGAAATCAAGATTTTTTAGGTTTGAGACATCTTGATAAGGAATAAATATAATTATCTTGCTAAGATGAGTATCTCATCTAAATTGCTAAAATTAAGTAATCACTGATAAAACTTAGTAGGCTCGAAAGTGTGCGAAGACCCGTGTAAATTAAAAAAAATCAATGGTAATTATTGTCTCAAATAATTGATATGGTACACATTACAATTTTAATTGAATATGGGGTATTTCCATTTCCAAAAATCATTATACTCAACAATTCAGCATTTTCCAGAACATATTTGGTTCTCAAGACATGGGTAGAACGCAATCAGTTTCTAAATTCTCATGATATGGCTTGAAAGTGCACGAAGACATGATGGTATTTCTGCAAAATAGCAACGTGCGGTGCGTTTCTTTAATTAGATCAACATTTCTTTATTCAGATCGAATCATCTAACAAATCAAAACATTACGTCCAAATCTCAAATAATCATAAAAAAAGCACTCTACATCTTAAACCAGCCCAAATCATCATTAGATCCTAAGGTATGGATAAGATAACAATAAAAAATATAAAAGTGAAGGATAATGATACCTGAAATGAGGATGGTGAAAAGCAATGAAGCAACAACGTCGGTTCCGAAGATTAAGATATTGAAGTAGAGAACGAAGACGTATGCAAATCAGACAAATTAAGCAGTTAAATTTGTAATAGGTTTGAAAATATAAAAAACTGGATCAAAAAGGATCGAAAATTACCCGAATCATTAAGAGATGGGAGGCGAAATATGCAAAAGGGTAACTTATGGATGAAGGCTTCAAAGGAGGGATCTGACTGCTGGCGACGAGCTGTGCTTCGATCGCGTGCTCGAAGAGGGATCTGACACCATGGCCACAATTTAATTTAGCATTTGAGAGTGATTGGTAAAAGAACTAGGGTTTGAGAAGCGGGTGAAAATTGAGAATAAAAGAGTGAAAGGGGAAATCTAAAGCGGAAGAAATTCTAAACGGAAACGTGACAGTAAATCAAAAAAATTCTGAAATATTTTTTAGTTTAAGCGGGTGCAAAGCGGGAACGTGAAATTTTTTTTGCCGCATTTATATTTTTTAGAAAAATACTTTTTGGTTGCATTTAGAAAGAAACTCAACCAATTTTTGCAACTACAAATGGTTTTTCTTGTAGTGTGGCGATGGAAAGTGGAGAAGGAAGAAGGAGGGTCTTAGCTATAGAAGGTGGCGTGGTAAGCTACAGGGTGGCCGAGTTGCTCGCATACATGGCCGGATGATGGGCGGGCCGAGATGTGGAGGCACAGCTAGGAAAAAGAGGATGAACAGTCTACTCATGCCTTACACATATATTTTTCTTTTCTCGGAATAAAGGAAATAAACACCGAAAGGACACAAGCAATACAAATGTTGAACCAATAGAAATGTTAAAAGTCAATTCTTAAGTTAAGAGAGAAATTAATGAAGTGGCTTCCTGCTTTATGTTGGATAAATGAAAGGTCAAGAAAACCAAAAGACACAAATTTCAGAGCCGATACGGAAGTCATTCCGTAGATTTCACCGCCTTCCAGACTTCAAAACATACAATTGAATATACCGTAGAGATCAGCACGACGAGACGATAAAAATGATATACAGATATCAGTGGTACGATCATCCGATCAAAAGTCGATATCGATACCGAAAATGCTGCTAATTTTCCAGAAATAAGATGAACGGAGCAATAGAGGTCCAAATTTGGAGAAACGAAATATGAAGTCACACTCAGAAGATGATTTACAAATTTTCAATAGAAAAATATTCTGGTTTGGAAAACATTTTATTATCATCAAATTTAACCGATTCGAATTGGAAAAGAATTACACAAGAAAATAAACTTTCATATTATCAAATAAAAATTTACCATTTGCTATGTTTAAATAGAGGTATTCCAAATATTAAATTTTTATTTCCAAATTTTATTATTTAAAATTTCACAAAATTTCAATTAATTAGATAAATAAAACCATTAGAATTTACGGGTTGTTACATTGTAACGACCGGGTTTTCGATCCTTGAAAATCGACACTAACACGTCCATTGTATTACATGCTGGGAAATCGAATGCCAGAAAACCCGATTGTTAGGGAAAAGTAGAAGAAAGAAAGATAAGAAGAAAACTAAACAACATAGAATCTCACAGCGGAATGAATAATCTATGATATACCATAAATCTTTAAATAAAATAAACTATGATATGTATATATACAAACATCAATCAGAGTATACTAACCTATTTCAGCGTGGACAGTTATAACAGTCTGTCCTCACAATTGCTGATAGCACACCAATGAATATAGTGGAAAATATAATCATCTACGTGAATACGTCTCTGGGCTCCAATTCATCTTTTAAAGCTCCAAACATCCAAACAAGTCAGTAATATACTCGGTCTGACCCAAGCATTATAATAAAATAACATCCGAGTCAGTCTAGAAAACCAGCGTAAGAAAATACACTCAATTTGAATTTAATTATTTTCAAAAATACTTTTGAAAAACAAAGATATCTCGTAAGAACACGCCACACATAAACACGATGGGTTTTTGCCTCATGATAACCGAAACACTTTTGTATAAAAATCCTGTGATATTATAATAGTGTCTATGTACAAATACTTATCAAAATAGCTGAAATGCTTGCATTTCACATTTCAACATAGTTGGGCACAATCAAAACTGTATGGCGCTTATTGGAGAATGGATTCCAAATAATGACTAGGCACTGAGGTACCACCTATCACAGTACACGTCTAGAAAATGTACCGAGATCGAACCTATCGATCCCTGCCAACACAAGACCAGCCTAACCCTTATTGGACAGTACTAACTATTTCATCACCCAGATTGCTTTGCAACCCTTTTGAGATCTCATGCACAAGCAATCAAAAAATATGTAGATGTAGGGTATCTAGAAATGTGACAACATACCCTAATGGGTGCAACCCACTTAGCCTTGCTACATCTCCCCTGATTTTTAGTCATTCCCGGCTGATGATGCATGGGGCTACGATCACCTTTCAAGAAATTTACACTTAGAATGCTCATTGCCCTCCAATGACAATGTGTTGATAGCATTCATCCATACAAGTTGTTTTGGGTCTGAACAAACCGAATCTCCAAAATCACCATCTTCATTATCTTCACAATATCACAATTCGTAACACTCAAATTGGATCGAAGTGGTTTTCGGATAATTAAATTTGATCTCGGTCTTTTCGAAACGATCAACAAACTTGGCCAGATTTGATAGTCGGTTATTTAACTATCAAATTACACACATAAGCAGTCACTAGGCACATATTCTAAATCTTTCAAAACGTTTATTTCAAAATATCTTAACAAAGATACATACGTACACACACACACACACACACACACACACACACACATATATATATATATATATATTCAAATCTCTTCCAATATTTCAATATTTGAAAACGATTTCAAATACTTAAATCCATAACAGGATATTTCAACCCATAACAACAATTAGAAATATTTTCAAATCCAACTTATAATTTGTTACTTATAAAAATATTTCTATATAAATCATTCCGTCGCTGAAATATCTCCAAACCTTCTAATTCCAATACTTAGGAAAACATTATAAGTTTATTTCCTAAAATCATTTATAATATCTATAGTTGGGAAATATTCCGTACTTATCTCATAAATCTCCGGAATTTTATTAATTCCCTTTACAATTCCCAAAAATTATCGATTATACCTATTTATAATCCAACTAACAATTTATAACTTTAATGAATTCAGATTCATTTTCAAAGTTCCCATATCTAAACAATTTGGAAATTTCTTTTTCTCAAATTTTCTTAAGTTTCTGAATCCCATCATAAGATTTTCTCTTATACGATCATATCCATTAAATAAAACCTCATTTACAAATCTCGAGAGTATTTATAAGTAACTTCAATAAATTTCCAAAACTCTACATTTATAAAATAAATATTTTAAAGAATAATAATAAATTTTCTAACACATTTAAGTAATTATTTAAAATATCACCATCCCTTATTAATAAACAATGATAGCTGATTTTAAACTCATTCATAAATGATAAAAATAGGTGTTCAAAGCTTATTATGAAAATTAGAATTTATTTCAATCAATATTAAATATTTAAGTAACTAACTTTCTGAAATATTTTAATCCAATTAATAGTTTAAGAAATAAAAATCATTTTCTAAAGCAAACTTCACTTCTTGATAAAAATATATTTTTAAAATCCAATATAACTATTTTTATGCTTATAAATCTCCCTAGATTTATCACAAATCGATTTACAATTCTAGTTTCATAACTATTTCCAAATTTCAAAATAGAAGTTACTATTTCTTTCTAAACCGATTTCCATATCTTAATTAAATTTACACCGTGAATTTATATTCCCAATTTATCAAATGATAATCATTCCACTTTATTTATAAACATCGTTTATAAGTTCATAAACTCGACTCTGATTTCTCTGTTAATAATAGATTCATATTAATTAACTCTATTTATAACTCGGTTCCTATTTAAAACCCCATTTATAAATCTATTTCTTAGTAAATCCGGACTATGTTCCAAAAACATTTCAAATCTCGATTTCAACTTCTATTTCGTATTCTTAGAAATCCCAATTTAAAATACATTGTTTAAAAATACTCGAATTAAATTCTCTATTTGAAACCATTTCACGAAATTGCTATATAAATATCTAAAATCAAATTTATTTATTTTATCCAAATCAATTTGTTTATAAATAATTCCAAATTTCAATATAAATATCTTCGTCTCCAAAATTGCCTTTCAGTTTCCTTTATGAATTCAAAAATATTATTTATAGTATTTTATAATATCAAAATTAAGGCCAGTGCTACTATAACATCCAATAAATCAAATCATATCATAATCTGTCACAGATTATTCAAACACATCATATATCACTATAAATGAAATAAAATCAACATTTTTGAGGAATTCAGTTGGATCCCTCTAACCTGTTTTCCTACAACCACGGATATTATATAACATAAAATACCAATCCCGCTTCGAGGCGGGATATCGCGGTAATATAGGGTCATTCGCTATTATGTGGGACGCATGGTATCTCATCTGCTCCAATAGACGGAAAATATATCTAATTACTTATATATATATATATATATATATATATATATATATATATATATATATAACATAACATCCAACTGATAATAATTTATCAATTCATCCAATCAACCAATAAATAATTCTAACTATTTAAAACAAAACCAATTATCTAAGATGAGTGAGATTTATTCACTTTTATTCTAGTTGTCGCTTCTACGTTCTGGTTCGTCTAAAATCAAATAGTCTTTTGATTTTAACACGAAATTCTAATAGCTCAAATCTCGACCAATCCAATTACATGTCGAAGAATTTGTCAATACGAATCCAACGCGATTGACCGTGTTAAATTCGGACCTAAAACGAAGGAGTTACGACTAAAATAAGATTTTATAATTTAAACAATTTAATAATTCTCTTAATTACAATTAACATTACATTACCGTTAAATAATCATCTTCCCCAAAACGTTAACTGTACACGCATAGAGCACAATCCTCAGCATTGGCGCTGCTTTCAACCACCCACCGCCCTCTCCTCCGTGGACGAATCACCATGCGAGCCTCGTCGCTCTCCTTCTCACCTCGAGCCGCACCTTCTCAACCCCTTATTGTCACACCCGAGGCCTCCCGGGAAAACACGACTCCACCAACAAGTCCTCCCTGTAACCGACGTCGGTCTCCCCTAACGACGACTAAGCCGCACCATATTTCGCCTACAAGTGCCAATCGATCCCCCAAACTCCAATAAGCCCTCAACTTCATCAATCGACGACCGAATCGACCTCGCCATCTAACCCTATCTCCACTATCTAAATATCGGTCATCACAGATCTGAATCGCACCCTACAACCTCTATATCAAAATGAAGATCACACTTTAATGACTCCAGAGATTCTTGTTTTATGATTTTCCATTAACTAGAGCTTGAGATTTAATTTTAAAACAATCGACCCATTTATTTCTCTTCCGTTTTGAAAATTTAAGAGGGGGAAACACGTTTATAAAAGAAAGAGTGGGTACGATCATAGGATGGTTTGCTTTAGTCTAGGGTGGGCTGGTTCAGCTAAAAGTGGGCTGATAGGGGTTGAATTGAAAATTAAATAATATTAATAAACTTCAAAATATCTCACTTAAGTAACTTAAAATCCCGAACTTGTATCGAGGCGTGCTGCCTGACGTTTCTAATGTTATACCCCTATTTCGAACGCAATTGGATAAGTTTCGAGACCTAATTTGATCATATGCAGAAGATAGCTTTTTGAATCCAATTATTATATTTAAACTATGAATATTAAATTCAAAGCGTTTCTATCTCGTTCGACCAAATGGTAAATCCAATCACTACGATTTTTTAAACGAGTTATTTTTAAAATCGAGTAAATCACGTATAAATCAAATTTAATTTTTTTATTATCTTCCTTCTTGTTAATAGAAATTAAATAAGCATTTAAATCATTTTTGCCCAAATAAAATCCAAGATTTAAATTATTTAAACGATTTTCAATTATTAAATTCAACAATTAAATTATCCAATAGATCGTTATATTTGAAATTCAAGTTATTAGATCTATAAAATTAACTTTCAAATATTTAAAATTAATTAAATATTCTAATTTCAATTAACTAAAACTTTGGGTCGTTACATTCCTCCTCCTTAAAAGGATTTCGTCCTCGAAATTGCCAAGGTAGGAAAAATGCCCCAACTCATTTCTTTTCTAAAATAAATTCGTTGAAATAACTTCCCAAATCCATTTAAGCCTTTAACTTTCCAAAAATCAATTTGTTGAAACCCCGTTATTACTTTTACTAATTTCTAAATTCATCCATAGGTTTCAACTAATATCATCCCATTCAATCATTCCAAGTTATAATCCAAAATCAAATTTTAGTTATCAAAAATTTCCTCAAAATTCCTATCTCTCTAAATTTTCAAAAAAAATTGTCAGCGTCTTCTTTGCATGGCTAGATGAGAACAACTACAAATTGCCATTATGGGCGTAAAACCGGCAAAATAAAAAAAAGCCAAGTGGCTCAATCATAAAACCATCAAATTCAAACAACAATTTAAATAAATATGTACTTTTTGGTCGAGCAACCAAATTTTCTATGAAATCAAAGGCATCAACTAGCCTTTTGTTTTTATATACCCGCATCTTGTTTACCAATGATATCCAATCATACAGTTCAAATCATATTATTCCGCATATTCCCATTTTCAACATTTGTTTTGCTTAAGCCCGTACGATGTACCTATATCATTCGTATACGCATTTCAATCTGATCGCTCACTCGATCGCACAAATTTCACTTTTGAACTAGTATCGTTCATATGACCACTCTAGTGCGGACTAAGATCTGGTTTATTGATTAAAAATAGTCATTCTCCTTGCATAGCCATATGCTATGATAGAGATTCCAAAATTAATCAAAAATCCATATACATTGTTAGCCTTCGAAAATCGAATGAAAAATCCTAACTCGGATCGATATAAATTATCTCAAAATTCCGTGCTAGAATCTAGATTAAACCGTAATGTAAATAAATAATATACGTACAACTTACGTATTTATTTCAATTTATTCTTAGCTATCCCAATTTCTCTTCTTCACATTCATTTCATTTACAATCAACTATTCTCAATCCATTATTCACATCCCTTATCTACTCAGTATATTCACTTCTTCACGTAGTATATTTCATAATACTATTATCATGTAAACATCATTCCATAGAATTTGTTTACTAAAGTTCATTTTAAAACACTTATACCACTTAAGTCTATATCCATTTTGTATCAAACCCAATTTCAATCTCATTTGACTCAATTCCTTTTTTTAGATTACAACCATATTCCAAAATCATTATTCAGTTAGTTTATTCCTTAATTCATTTCCAACAATTATTTTATTTAACCTAATTTAGGCTAAATTCTTTCCATAATTCATTTTATGCTTAAGTTAAGTTTAATTCCATGGTTCAACTCTAAAATTTTCTTTTCTTGCATTCATATTCAACAATTTTAAACAATGCTGTAACTTCCTAATTTTCAAATTTTATAAATTATCGAATTTATCTCCTCATATTTTCAATAAAACTTTTTAAATGAAAATTCCAGAGTTTAAACACCTCGTTTGTTAACCCACCTTTTGGCAAGGCCGCATACAGGCGGATTTAACTCAAACGATTGCTCGGTTATCGAGACTGGAATATTATGGTTTTGATTTGAATGGATGAATGGATGATCAATCACGGATGCTAAACATGATTATGTGGTCGGGATTCGGCACCGATGGAAAAAAGCGCAGGATACTTGGAATATGACATTCGACAAAAGTCGAGTTGCTTTGGGTCACTTGGAACTTGCTTTGAGTCATCTTCGGGTTTGTTTCAATTTTCAGGAAGCTTGCTTCGCGTTAGAGGAGTGGTTGCTTCGTGTCAGAGTTTGTTGCTTAGGATCGACATTTTGGAGTGGGGTCGGCATTCACTTTGGTTCGGCATTGAAGGGTCTTTAGATCGGCACGCTGGAAGCACCAGTCGGCATTGAAGGAAAGGGATCAGGTCGGCATTGAATAAGACTTCCAGTTGGCACTCAATCGGCTTCGGGTCGGCACTAGGACATGGGGTCGGAATCCACTTAAGGATTGGCATATAGTGCATACTTCGGGTCGGCAATGAATGGCTTCGGGTCGACAAAAGGTAGGGGTCGGCATATGAAGCTTGGTATCGGCATAAGCTTTGCTTTGGTTGGCTTCGAGATGGACTTCGGGTCTGCTGCAACCTAACTTCGGGTCAGGGAGTGATAATCTCCGGGTCGGCTATGGAAACAAGGGATCTGCATATATGAGCTTAGGTCGGTTGTTATTTGCTTTGGGTCATACATGAGCTTGATTTGGGTCACAACTATGTTTGCTTCGAGTCGTCACCAGGACAATTTCAGGTTGGCATGTTAACTACTTGAGGTCGGCAGGGATGAGTGATATGGGCTCAACTATGGTCTTAGTGTGCCCATATGAGTCAGAAAGCCTGGTAACTGAGATTTCGCCTATAAATACAGTAGGCGGGGCTTCATAAAAGAGGATCTTCAGTCTATGTCACTTCATCTTCAACGTAGAGGCTACTCTTTCATTCTTGTTTCAAAAACTTCGAATTGTAACTGTAATCAATTCTTTGATGATAAAAAAGGAAATTTCTTGAGTGGGCGTAGGCCGGAGTCAGCCGAACCACTATAAATCTCGTCTTTTTTCACTGCTTTCGTTTTATTTTTTATTATTCTTCATACTATATCAACTACATATACTTTGTCTATGATCTGTGACTGGCTATTGGTGCTTTTATTTGCAATTGGCTGTTTTGTAAACATTTTTGGTGCTTTCACTGAGAATGTTAGCACTCAGGGATTTGGAAGCTTGGATCTTGTATTTGAAAGCTTAGGAACTTGGTTTTGGGAAGCTATGGTTAAGCAATCAAAAAGGAGACAAATGACAGAGAGGAGTCAACATGAAGGAAGTCGTGAGGCCTCCTTAGGAGTAATCAGACTTCGATCAATATTACTAGAGACGAGATGGAAACAATGCTGAAAAGGTAGGAGGATATGAAACAGAACCTATTCCGACAGGTCAAACAAGCTGGGTGTAGAACCAAAGGAATGGAGCAGTGGGAGATACTGAAAATGTGGATCATGAAGTTGAACCAGCAGGAGCAGAGGAAGCCTAGAATCAGGGATGAGGAAACGAAGCAAACAGGGTGCGGAACAGAGCGGAACCGTCGAAAGCAGCTCTTGCACTAAGGGGCATACCCCTGGATCGTATTAGCTTAATCCCAGACAGGATACCAAGTGGTGTTGTGCAGTTTGGCATTGATCGGGATATGGATCTCGTCTAGAAGGACAGGTTTCAGGATTTCCTCGCGGACTCGGAGGGCGGGTTGGAGATAGTAAGCAAAGGTTACCGCTTGATGATAAAGACAGGTTAGAAGACATGATCTGACAGACTATGAGGAGAGGATTGGTAAATAGGGATTTGGAGGATGTGACTAGAAACCCATTCATTCCTATGATTGGGCAAGCTAGAAATCAGCCGAATTTCAAACTACCAACGCTGGAATTGTATGATGGGAGAACAGATCCTGTTGTTCACTTGGCAAGGTATATGAAGCACATGGAAGTACAGGAGGCATCAGAGGAAGTCATGACGCGGTGCTTCTCTTTGTATTTGACGGATATAGGAGCACTATGGTTCATTCAAATGGAAAGCGGCTTTATTGGCACATGGATGAAGTTGATCGAGAGGCTTATGAGGCAATTTCGAGTCCACATCGTGAGACCCAAGAATGTGACGACTTTAACATTGATGAAACAATAGAAGGGAGAATCACTTAAGGATTTTTTGACCAGATTCAATGCGACAGTGACTTTAGTGGATAGACCCGATCCGTCGATGGTTTTGATGGCAGTAGTCTCAGGGATTGCAACTAATTTGGATTTCAAGATATCGTTGGAGCGGGATCCACCGATGAATCTCCGGAAGTTTTACAATGAAGTAGAAAGGTTTCTACGATAGGAAGATGCGAAGGCTGAAAGAGAGGGAAGAGAGGCTAAAGTTTATGCGGTGAAAGGTGGAGGTCCACCTAGGGAGGATGCAAACATTAACGATAGAGGCAAAAGGAAAATGAATGAGAACGGTAGCACATCGAAAAAGCAACGGAGAGAATCAAAATTCTCTTCTTACATGGATTTGACTGAAACTCTAGAAGAAAGGATTTATTTGGATACTCGAGGACGTATCCAGCATCGAAAGTCGGCAAAAAGATAAACCTTCGAATATGAGCGGGCATCGAGAAATCATTGCCTATTACATGGGCTGGCTGGACACGCCATGAACGGCTGTAGGCATTTGAAGGATATCATTGAGGAACATGTGAGGAATGGTATTTTGCATAAATATATAAGGAATCGAGCTATGGTAGTGCAACAAGAGCAGTCGCCGTCCACCTCAAACGAATATGGCACTGGATCCAGACAGCACCACCAGCTTATTATCAGCTGATTGGATTTATGGCATGGAATAAGTAATAAATCCTGAAATAAGGCGGCTAAGTCACTTACACATGTTCGGGATTGAGGAGGTCCCTGCACACTCTGAGATGATGATAAACCGTGATGCTCGGGGTTCATGAAATCTTGTTTTTTCAATTTTCTACAAACTCTGGTTTCTTTCTTGGTACTATGGCTATTTTATTTTTCTTGGTTTTATGGACTTTTATTTTATCAGTTGAACTATGTGATAATTGGATTTGAATTAACGTAATAAATACCACAGGTCACGCGGTTACTCCATGAGTCAGGAAGCCTTGTAACCAAGATTTTTCCTATAAATACAATAGGTGGGGCTTTAGAAAAGAGGATGTTTGGCCTATTTCTCTCTGTAACAACCCGGGATTTGCATTACCAATTAATAAATAAAAGTTAGAATTTTTATTTATTTTTAATGAAGCATAAAAGGATTTTGGATTAACAAAATTTATTTGAAAAAGGCTATTTTAATTAAATGGGAAATATGGCATTTTAAAATAAGGATAAAATGATATTTTTGGAAAGTAAATATTTTAGGAGAGATTTTAAAACGGGTTTGGGTAAGGAAAATGAGTTTATAAACATACATGAACACTTAGAAATTTTTTGGAAACATTGTAAATAACCCTCTTCTTATTGGGTTACTAAACTTAACCCAATAACCCACCCTAAACCTCCTCTATATATTATCTCAAACTCTTCTAGCCTCATTCATTCATCCCTAATCAAAACCCTAATCATTTCCTAAAGCTTTCTTAATAAAAATAGCCTCCATCTTCATCCCCTTCTAGTTTTAGCTTATGCAAATCATTTTATGCAAAGGAAATGTAAATACCCACCTCAAATCCATCTTTTATAGCTTTCTAATTTCTGAAATTAGTTTGTTAACACATGTTTTATGTGTTTTTATGATCTTATAGCCTCCTAATCCTCTTTTGCTAACTTGGGTTGATGCTATAATGGTCCTTGTTGCTTTCTAGAGAGGTATATTGCTAAAAACCTCTTCTAATATGTGTTTAATCCTCTTTTGATGTCATAAATCATTTAGTAACACATGTTTTATTATGTAACATGTGAATCATAGCTCTTTGATCATCTTTGCTTTCATTTTGGGTGTGCACATAAGGTGTTTGTGATATTGCTTCATAAGGTAATGCTAAGCTTTGGCCCTTTGTCTCCTTAATATAGTGTAGTAATCAACATATGCTAGTTAGTGATTGTTATTGGTGAAATTTGATGCCAAAAACTTGAAAAAAGCACCCTAAAATCACTAAAACAAGGAATTTCTGCTTGCTGGAATGTTTCAGCCTGAAACTGGCTGAAACAGGGCTCTGGGTGCACCAGGGCAGGCCTGGGTTGCACCCAGGCTGTAGCCCAAGCGGGCTGAGCCCGCCCGCCCTTCCCAGCCTAAGCGGCTGGGCCCGTCCGCCCTCCCCAGCCCAAGCGGCTGGGGCCTCCCGCCCTCCCAGCCCCAAGCGGGCTGGGCCTCCCTTCCGCCCCCAGCCCAAGAGGGCTGGGGCCTTCCTCCCTCCCCAGCCCAAGCGGGATGGGGCTTAATCCAACACCCCAGCCCGCTTGGGCTGGGGCTTAATCCAACACCCCCAGCCCAAGCGGGCTGGGGGCTTAACCTGAACCCCCCAGCCCAAGCGGGCTGGGGGCTTGTGAATGCTCCCCAGCCCAAGCGGGCTGGGGTTATGAATGCTCCCCAGCCCGCGCGGGCTGGGGGTTTGTGATTGCTCCCCAGCCCGCGCGGGCTGGGGTTTTGTGATTGCTCCCCAGCCCGCGCGGGCTGGGGTTTTGCTGTTTTCCCCAGCCCATGCGGGCTGGGGCTTAAAAAAAAGAAATTTAAAATGGGTTGCACCCACTTAGTGCAGCCGGGTTCCGACCCATCGGTTGCACCATTTTTGGTGCAACCGAATCCGGGTTGTACCATTTTGGTGCAACCACTTCAAATTGATTGTTTCTGGAATGAACCTTTGGGCTTCAATTGCTAATCAAAAATTGACGAACTTTGGTTCACAACCATTCGGAATATTTTCCAACATGAATATTGGTTTTCAGTGATTTTATGATTTATCGATTTCTTTGAGATTTGTCTCTGGATTTCGTACACGGGTTTTTATGATATTTTAAAAGGATTTTCACTCCTAAGAGGCTTTCGAAATTATTATATAATATTATTTTTACTTATTAAATTAATTACTCCATAATAGGAGAGTTTTCTAAAGCCGTTTTAAAGTGATTTCAAAATCAATTATAAATCCGTTTCGCACCATTATTTTCTATAATAAAAATATCACATTCACTTTTAGCACGTCGAGCGAAGTGGAAAGGTGCTTAAACGGTTAGGAAATCTCCGGCCTATGGAACCGTGCGTATTTTCTTTCCGGTTAATCCCCGACCTATTCGATTGATCGTTTTGACCTTTGGGTCTAGTTTACCGATGATACGAGGTGGACTTTTTATTGTTTGGAGTGTGAGCATGCTATTGGTTAGTAAATCGTTTAGTACGAACGTGGGGTATGGGACTCATTGTTAACACTTTACAGGTTCCTCTCCAAGAAGTTTGTGATGCATTAGCCTCTGGACGGCCAGTACTGGACCTCTGGGTCACCACGCCTCTGGGCAACCGTCTATGGACACCTGCTCTATGGAGCAGTTTTTTGGCATGTGCCTCTGGGCCTTTATCCTTCTGGGAAGGATCTCGCCGTCTCGCGCGTTTCGCATCTGTGCGAGTGATCGATCACAACTCTACAGTACTTGGCAATAACGACTCTGGTCGGTGCACGTGCAATACTTGTATTATCTGATGATTTTTATATCCATTCGAGTACCGCCATTCGGTGTTGGTTCTATGGAACCATACGATGTAAGTGCGATTACCTTGTGGATTTACAGTGTCTCTGGACACTGCTTTTCAGTATTCGATTTCATTGACTTTTCGGTATATCCCTATTGCTCTTTGGAGCATCGATCTTTGCTTGGGCATTGATTATAGACTCTGGTCACACTTGGGATTATTGCCTATGGGCAACTTTATATAGCTTTGGCTACGCCGATGATATGAGGCGATTTTATTTATTTAACACTTTGGTGTTGATATTCTCTTTGGAGATTTTTACTGTTTATTGATGATTAGGGATCCTCATTATGTTCATGTAGTCCATATTACTCTTCTCTTTGGAGAAGTACCGTTTGATTTATGTACTGCATTATTATATATCTCAGTTATTACTGATTGTTTAGCTAGCCTGACCCGAGTGTTTTCGCTCGGGTCAGACCGAGTTGTTTCAGATTAGGTCTCTGGACTTAGCTTTCTGTGCTTCCGCTTGGACAATATCTGCTATGCTGATAGATAGCTCTTTATATTTGTCCACTATTTTGATACTCTGATTATTCAGTCTCTTATGTACATATTTTTGACTCACATGTGTGAGCGGTGGCTTTGTACCCACCTTTTGATATTTGGATCTGTATTGACGATATATTGTACCTATGTTCTGTGACTGTTATGTGACTGTTCTATGATGATGATGTTATCATTTAGTATTATGTTTGTTCTGAACCTATTTTCCTTAGCCATTGTAATTTCGTTATAAATATCTATTGGATATGTCGAACCACTTGAGAAAAGAAAACCACCCATGTTTTTGTTATTTAATTTTTTGTTTTTTGTTTCGACGTATTTAGTAGTTAGTTATAGCTTGATTACACATGGTCGCTTCCATTATACTCTATTCTCCGTTCTAGTAGACGGTATTACTCTGTAATACTCTTTACTAGATTGGGTCTCGGAGTGGGGCGTTACACTCTTCATCTTCAACATCACGGCAACTATATCATTCTTGTTTTAAAAAACTTCAGATTGTAACTATAATCAATTCTTTGATAATAAAAGAAGGAAATTTTTAGAGTGGACGTAGGCCAGAGTCAGCCGAACCACTATAAATCTCGTCTATTTTCACTGCTTTCATTTTAATTTTCATTATTCTTCATATTATATCCACTACAAATACTCTGTCTGTGATCTATGACTGGTTATTGGTGCTTTCATTTGCGATTGGGTGTTTGTGACCATTTTTGGCGCAAACATCATTATACATTATTTCAAATCACTTTAGAAAACATAAACACACACACATATATGTATATGTATACACACACACAAAAAAATCTCTTGGTATATCAAATCATTCTTTTGAATTTCAAAACCAAAACTAGTTTTACCAAACAAAATTCCAATAGCAGCAATTTCTCCCTTGGAAACTCGAAAGTGAACATCAATGATGTTGCAGTCACCGAAATTATTTTCCAACGACCGAAGCGAGTTTATTGCTTTTATTCCCTTTTAAATATTTCTATCCAAAAGTATTTTCCAAATAATACTATTATTACTTTCCAAAACTTTGAAAAATCATTTTCAAAACCAACGGGATTTAAATTTCCACATTCCCGACCCTTTAAAGCCCTTTTAAATTATTTTTATAAACCATATTTATATACTATATTTCAGGAATTTCGTTTCCTTTCAAATTATAAATCGCATTTACATAATTCCATTTTGTTATATGAAATTATTTCGTAGCTTTTAATCTTACATTCCTTATAATAACAACTTTTATTTGATTATAACAACAAACCACAAATGATAATAGTTTAACATTATCACTTTCTAACAACCAAGCGCACCATATATACCATAATAATTTCTGAAAAAATATTTCTTTATATATAAAATATAATCCATGTAAAATTATTTCATTTACCCAATTTCAAAACCACACCATGTCGAATTCCTCTATTCAAGTGTTTAGAGATTCCTATCAATAATGTTAATTACTCGAATTGAACAAAATCCAAAAGCCACTCAATAGATCAACCAACATAATATAAAATATTTTATCTCACTAACAAATACACGCTCATGTCTACATACACTCAAACTCGTTCTAGGGTGGTACCGACCATATCTCTAACGAGTTACTCCATCAAAGCCAAAATTTTCGCTTAACCTTCAGCTCTGATACCAACTGTTACGAGTGTCAATTTTCGAGGGTCCAAAACCCCCGTCGTTACATAGGTTTTCCTTTTGTTGTTGAATTTCAGGCAGATTTAGGTTTTCAACTTCGCAATTTGGAATTCTTGTTGGGTTTATCGTCTCTGTTCATCGTGTGTTTTCACTTGTGGTTCTGTTGGAAATGATGACTTGCTTCTGGTTCGGGACGTTGGTTTGAGATGCCATTACTAGTGTGAATTTTATTTTTGAGAACGAATCAACATAATTTTTGAAAATGGAGAAGATGATGAATGAAATGAAACAGATTGTTAAGGGAAGATGAATGATATAAGTTTCATATAGGCTTTGGGCTTGTTTTTGAAAGAAAAACAAGTACGACTTATGCCTAAATATTTATTGTAACTCATCTTTGAAAAAATTTCCCACATATAAAAATCCTATATAGGGGAAAAATATTTTAATAATAAAGTCTCTAGTGGGGTTTAAACATAAAATAAGTTTTTTCGAAATTCAAAGATCTATAATCCATTAGACTTTAGTTACAATGTTCTTAACCTCAGAGAAGCATTGGTCGAGTGATCGTAAAGTACTACGTTATTGGACTTAAGAAAAAAAACAAGCAGAGCGTAAGAGTTACTTCCGTGGTAGCTAAAAAACGTTTAAAATGCAAAATGCTATAGAGTTCAATAACGACATAATATTTTACAAGCGACTTAAGCGCTGCTTAAGTCGTAAGTATTTGTAATTTTTGATTTCTTTTTACTAATTATAATAAATCAAAAAAAAAATTAAATATAAAGTGGTTCTAAATTCATTACGTTATAGACTACCTTTTACCTAAATATAAGGATATTTCATTTTATCAATAACGGACGGTCGTATACAACTGAATATTTAAAATGCAAAATGCAAATGGAATAATTTTTTTGTGAATATTAGGCACACATCCCTAAAACCAAACCTAATTCAAAGCTGGTCATTGTAAAAAAAAACATACTTTCTACGTCTTTGTTTTTGTTTTACGCCTATTTTTTTCCTAAATTACCCCTGTGCTTCAAAGTCGAGCCGTAGTTCTTCGTCTTCTTCAGTTTCTTCTGATCAAATTAAAAGCGGAGCTCATTTTTTTCAGACAAGCGTTTAATTCTCGATTTCAATAAAAAAAATGCAACTATTTGAAGACGAATCAATCATGTTTACAAAAATATGAATTCTTTTTTATTTTTTATGGATTGTTATTGTTGTTTTAATGTTTAAATTCGCTAATTATAATGATAAATGGTTGTAGTTTGATATTTGAAGTTATGTGCATAAATATTGCAAATGTTACCTAGAATAACATTCATATAGTTCTTTCCTGCAAATATTTTTAATACTTGCCGAAAAATCAGCAGTTTTTAAGATTATTTACAAACATTGGTGCAAATTTTCATGATAATTGCAAAAAGTCAGCAAATATTGGGAATATTTGCATATAAATATGCTTTTATTTAGGAATTTTTCTCTGTAATAATTTACTTAAATTTAGCATTATTCATAATATATATTTGCTGAAAAATCAGCACTTATTCCCTTAAACTCATTTGTATTCATCTTTGTTTGCAATTAATAAAAATAATTGTAGAGATGTATGCAATTATTATGTATAATTGCATGTATGTCTGCAATTCTTCTAAATAATTTGTATGTATATCTTAAAAATCTGCAATTATTCTCAATAATCGCAGTTGTGCAAATATTGTGAATAACAATAGAAAATAACTGCTGAAAAATCTGTAATTTTTAAGAATATTTGCAGATATTGACGCAAATATTCAGAATAATTGTAGAAAAGCCAGCAAATATTGGAAATTTTTTTAATACAAATATGCATTTCTGTTAATTTCAATATATTGCATTAAGAAGATGAATTTCATCTTCAAAGAATACATGCATAAAAACTGCATTTACTGAGAATACTTGCAAATATGTGCACTAGAAAATGCAATTAGTGAAATGCGTGTATAAAAATCTGTAAGTATTTTAATATTTGCAATATTTCTGCATGTATTCTCAATATTTGCAGAAAAATATGCGGATATTGAGAATACTTGCATAAAAAACTTCAAATAGTGTCAATTTTTGAATTAAAAAATCCAATGCAAATATTATAATTTTTTTTTTTTACTTTTTTCTGCAGATATTATGAATAATTGTAGTTATGGTTGCAATTATTCTTAACAATTGCAGAAAAATCTGGGAAATTTGGGAATATTTGTATATAATACTTCAAATATATTTAGTATTTTTGCAAAAAATGCTATAATATATGTTGAAGATGCAAGTGTTTTTTTAGAAAATATTCATTATTTTTACTTTCATATGCCATTATTATAAATACTTGCGGATATAGCTGCAATAATGCTGAGTGAATGTAGAAAAATCATCAAATATTGTGAATATTTGCTTACAATACTGCAACTATGTATAATTTTTGCAGCAAAACATGTAATAATATATGTTACAGCCGTAAGAGTATTTTATCAAGTAATCAAATTTTTCATTGCAAATTTTCTATGTATCTGCAACTAAAATGCAAATATTAAGAATATTTGTTAATATTTGCATTTTTAGTTACAAATATTTTTAAATTGTTGCTAATATATTATAATTTTTTAATTTTGTGAAGAATGAATTCGTTTTCCATACAAATTATTCTTTTCTTTTGCTATTTCAATTTTAATATTTGATTTTGATTTTCTAATTGATTATACTTTCCATTATTTGATTTCAGATTCTTCTCGATTAATTAAAATGAGCATTTGGTTTTGTTTTTCTTCTGAATCAATTTTCTAGTCTCCTTGATTTCAGTTTATTCACTAGATTATGATTCGATTTTTTTTATTGATTTTATTTTCACAGGAACGAGAAATGTGCAAAGAGAAATTATAAGGGGAGAATACTTTTGTCTTTAAGACGGTCTGATTTTAAAAATAGAGACCGGAAACTTATCTAAAAAAACGAAAGGATGTTTTGCGTACTTACAAACTACATGAGGGATGTATGTCAAACGTTCCATATTTTTACACCCTCGAATGGTTGTATACATGGGTAAAAAAATATTTTCATACTGCAGTACAGAACTGAATGTTACACGCCTGTAACAAATATTATACTGCCATATGGATCTCTATTCAAAATAAGATTCATTTGATAGCACAACACTATAACCAAACCAATTACAAAAATTAAATGCTGTCCGAATGACTTAAAACATACATACAATAAATTGGTAGTACGAAAAATGTACAAAGAATATTATGCATACAGCCATGTCGCCTGAGCTAAAAAAGAAAAAGGATTGTTGCACTTTCAACTTTAAATCATAAATGCCAGAATGCGATGAACAAATTTAGATCGAAAAACGGTAGGGGAAAAAAAGGCAAAATCATACATGCCTATTGCCTGCTGCTAGGTTGCGACAACCATAGGCCACAATATTATAGTCCACATCAACCCAATTAAGAAAATCGAACCCTGGACCACAGCCCACATCGACGCCATTTTGAAAATCGCACCTTATATAACGTGGGAGACTATCAACCATGCTTATTCATTCCAACCCTAATTTTCAGTGGCCGCCACTGTTCTCTCTGTTTTCCCCTCTTTTCCACTCACCTTCAACTGTATAATTAGTTGTCTTATTTTCCGTTTCATTTTTATCTGTTTTTTGGCGAAGACGTATTACTAGTATAACCGCACAACGGTGGAAAAACCGACCGTTGTAGTATTTGATATCAAAGGAAAACGTATTTGTTTAATTTTTTTATTATTAATTTTATAAAAAATTAACTGCATTTTAAAAAATTGAAAATAATTGAAACTATGTAAATTCAATTACATCAAGTATTGAAAACGTAAGTTAACTTGATACTAAGGATGTGCTGTCAATGTATTGGTATGAACCATCCACAGACACACACACATTTGTGTATTATACAATTAATTTTGAGCTTATTTGTAGCATTAATCTATTAATGAATTTCGGGAAAAAAAATCAAACAAATGTCACCATAATATACATCATCTATTTTTCAATACCTAATTAAAGAAGATTACTAATGAATAAATTGATGAAAGAAATAAATCTCATATTATTGAAGGATGGTGTATAAATAAATTACCTAAAAGAACCATTATTATATGAAAAACTAACGTTGCTGAAGTAAAAATAAGAAAACAACTAATATTACTGAAAACTTTACTTTGGATTTTGCCATTGTTGATATTTCTTCTAACAAGAAGCTTGATTCCGCCGCATAATCAATAATTGATTGAGACATAACATTGATTTTTTGTTTTTTTTCATTCATGTACTCAATTTGGGCAACACCAACTCTGAAAAGACGAGGGATCCATAACAATTCCTTTAGTTTTTGTTCGTATATATCTTCACCTTCATCATTCTTAATCTTTAGAGGTCATCAGCACTGCACCCTATGATTTCCTCTGCCGGTTCTTTAAAAGCAGTAATCCAAGCTTCAGCGGTTGGATCATTAATTTTCATTACCATGATATATCTGCAGTAAACAAACATATTATTACATATATTACTGATTACTATGAATAAATAACTCAATATTCGTGCCACACGCCACAAGTTCGAAACTTGCATACTATGATTCGCACATTTATTAACATGTGATATGTTATCCCAGTGATATGTTGTATATAAAGTACAACATCAAATGATAATAATAATTTAAATAATAATAATAATAATAATAATAATTAGCTCTTAACTTTTTACCTCAAGAAACAAGAGCTTTCATTCTGTTGGCATGATTCACACCAATAGCTCGATCCTACAGATTCAATTACTTTTTTTCCAACTCTTACAGGCTTGATACCACAATTTCTGACTCTTAATATAAGTTATGTAAGCAAACACGCTGAAGAATGCAGACACGTATGGAAAAAAAATAAACAATCAATATGAAATTATTAATGTACAATATAGTTCAAAATGATAAGGACAAACCTTGTCATGACCCAATGTTGGATCATTTATTATATGACTAAGCATAACTCTATCATAAGTGGTAGATAAGATTTTTGTATTTTTGCCTTCACAATTGTACCAACTTCTAAGCTTTTTAGCTTCTGGTATGTTTGGATTTATATATAAATTGCTTTTACTCAATGTTGATACAGATAAACCTGGAGTAAGATTAAATAATCTTAAAAAATGATGGCATGGCAAAAGCTACAAAAATAGAATAATTTTTACCTTGAAAATCTCCAACTTTGACATATTTAATAGCTACTATAGGACATTCATCAACCATTTATAGCAGCTCAGCACCAATTTTCATAGCAAGTTCTCCCCATAAAGTCACATTAACAGTTTTACTTCTGTAATTTAAATATATGCATAAATATTTTTAGTAAACAAATTTATTGGTTTAATATGTATACTTACGAATCATCTCCAATGGCTATATCACGTTTTGGAATAGTCTCATTGTTGATTTTTCTTCGAATCTCTTCGATTGATGAGACACTTTGAACAAGGCCGATTACATCTAAAAGATACTTATGTTAAGCAAACATACAATGAATTATAAAAAATTAATAATATTATGCATTACCTACAACTTCCTTTCCTGCAATATATTTTTGAAGTTGGTTAATCTTTACAAAGTTGTATATGATATCGGGTATACTAGAGTTCGCATCATCCATCCATTCGACTAATGAGTACTCATTTATAATAATCTCGTACTCGTTTTTTATACTACTAATTCTTTATTCGCAGGCTTAACGGTTCCTTTAGAAATATGATAAACTTTTCCACATTGAAATATAGGATAATACTTGTTTGCAGCTTTGTTAAACATTGTAGCTTGAATTTGGGTACCCTGTGAATTTGAAGAGAACAATTATTATAACAATAACTTAATGATAGCACAAGTAGAAAAAATATTATTGAAAGTATTAACATAGAATAAACTTACATTTTCATCCGTGAGTTCTATACTAAACACGCAACCTTCTCCTTTACTATTTTTATAAGATCTCAAATTGCCTTTATTTGTAACTCGAACTTTGATGATCCAATTACGATGGTATGGATTAAGTAGTGCAAGAGGAAGAACATTTGTACCCAAATCCATCTGAGTAATAGAGCTAACATTGATTAATAAAATATTAGAAAAAAAACATAATACAACTATAAATAAAGTGAGCTCAACAAGATTATATAAATGATAATGCAACAATGATAGCTTAAGTGTATGAAAAACAAATATTAAGTTTATAATATATCTTAAATTTCTTTATATATATTTAGAGGAAGATAAAGGCAATGTTGAGGTTTATGGCGTGATGCAACAAGGTTGAGGTTTAGGGCATTATGCAAGGGGCTATAGCCACTACAGGCTCGGTCTACATGTCAAAACTCAATTGCATATAGTCGGTTTCAATGGTGTAGCCATTTATTATCACAAAACAAATAAATAGTATGAATTGTGGTATTTTATATCTTAGCACAAAACAAATAGAATCGAAGTCTATGACAGTAGGAACAAAATTAAATTTGTACATTAATTTTTTAGTTTCGTGCCTACTAAGTCAATTTTGTGTGTGCCTTAAAGATACATATATTTGACTGTAAGCATCATATTTTGGTTGATGCATATACCTACATAACTCAAATTCAGCCTTGCATGTTAATCTCTCTAAACATATACTTAAATAACACAAGTTACCTAAGCATCCCAAAAGTAAACATTGGCATGACAAAGTATAAGTATAAAAAATTAAATACAAACTTTGTTAGCCTATTGTGGTGCTAAGTGTGAAGTAACAAATAGAACATCTCTGATTCATCAGCTTAAGCATATATGACCATGTTGCGCAAGCATATATTGCTACAATTCTCTCCTCAAGCTTGTTTAAAAATAAGGTGTCCTGAAAGCTCTTAACTTTTGTTGTTAAGTCAATTACCTACACAGTCTAATGCTAGAGAACATGTCCAGTGAATATGAATTTTACGAAAATATTAATGAATCTTATAATCTAAAACACTGAATTATATATAATGGATTATGTGAAATGTGGTGAAAAGTCCCAACTGCAAAGAGTACCAATGTGCAATTAATTTATGTACACAAATTCTGAAAAATCAAGTTAAGTAAGAGAAGCATCTACATTAAAAAAATTGGTAATATTTCAATGTAGGCTGCAAAAGTAATCGCACAATAACCCCTAAATAAAGCCTAAATTCAACCAATTATCAAGTTGAATGGCTGGAAACAAAAATTATGCATAGACAAGAATTACAAACGAAAACAAGTGGAAACAAAATAAATCCTATTCAAACCGTCATCTTGCAATAACTATCCCATTGCTTTATCACTAAAATTGAACCATCTAAGTATAGTGGTTACAAGATAGTGAGTATAACAATAAGTTGATATAGAGCCTTTATGTTATTCCTACATTTTCTCATTCTCATTTTCTCAGAGATTAATATACAGGGTTTTTAGTTCACATGGAGGAGAAGCAGGATTGCCACTCACATTGACAAAGACTAATAAATAGTACTCTGTTACAACACTTCCCAACTTTGATAGCTACTGCCACATCTTTACCTCTTAGTGATCATACGTGTATCATCATCAAACTACAAACAACTATACAGACACAAAAGGTTACACCTTTCACATACAACAATAGTTGGTATTTGTCAGATGGCTATGAAGATTATGTAGTACCAGTTCTATCAGATTTCACATGGGGCACACCAGTCCAGAAATTTGTGGTAAAACTAAGAAGAAGTAAGAAAAACTTAAAAAGTTGGAATAAGACAAGGCCTAAAGATTCTGCACAGCTACAAAGCCTAGAATCAGAGTATATCTGAAGGCTACATGAAGCAGATAGTGACCCATATTATGTCCTACTTTATAATAGGGAACTATCGATCATTTGTATCATTTTTTACTTAAAATAATAATAATGTAAGTGGATTTACATCATCAATAGTTATCTAATTTAATTACTTATTAACTGTAATACAATTTTCAGTAGGATTTTGAGCCACAGTTCATGAACACTCATTTATAATATTATCTGATTTTGACACATTGTTTCCTATCATGTAGCAGATGAAAAATGAAAGCATATATGTGTAACAAAAAGATAAAAGAAATAGAAATATGATAATAATGAGAAAGGTACCTCTATGCAGTCTACAAATAATAATGAGGAGTATTGGTTTTTATAGCAGTTCGAATTGAGGATAAGTTGAGTTTATTTAGGCTTTCTTTTTAAAAAAAATATCTAATCAATTCAGCTTAAATTAGCTTATATATTTTGGACCAGGTAAAAGGTGATCACCTGGTTGAAATAGCAAACATTTTTTCTCCTAACTCGTAGGCTTATTTTTTGAGCAGGCTATTTAAACATAGGAGAAATTTAAACTTAGAAAATATCAATTAAGACAACATTAGCCTTACCGAAAACAAACACAACGGTGACTTTCTTGACAGTCAAACTTCCATTAGCATCCTGCAGAAAGATTGCGGTTAATTTTGTCAGCAAGGGAAAACAATTGTATTTTCACCAACTGAACATTAACTGTTCAAAATTGTGAAGTATGATTCCCATTTGCATGTTATATATAGATTTCTTACTAAATTGTAGCGCCATCTTCGTTGTTTTAAAGGTTTTCAAATAAAATGCCATTATGGTAGAAGCATAAATATAATAACATCAGAGTGGCTGCAGATGAAAATATATATTGACAAGCATAATACAATATTTTATCTGCTTTAGGTTCATTGAACACTAAAGATATATTGAGCAAGTAAAGCAGATTGTGTTTGAATTGATTGCATTTACAAAATCAAAAAAATTAATTGCAAATGGGAGTTGCACAAATAAGAGCAGATATATCCAAATGTCTATACATATATTGCAAATAACATTGTTTGCACATTCAAGACAACTTAGATGGACTAATGGAATCATTAAAACCTCCAGCTTTAAACCCAATCTTAAGGAACTCTTGATTGGAAAAACATGTCTTACTGACGAAATGTGGTCAGCAGTGTTATGTTTTGCCACCGAATCACCCAATCTGAACTAATTATTTAAGTACAATAATAAAAAGACTATCAAAAATAGAAGAGATTTTGTATTTACCTTATTTTCAACAGATTCTTTTGAAGAATCAATTGTGCTACTCATTTATGTAGATTTGTGAATTCAAGCTGAAAAATTGGAAGGAAAAAAGTGAGCTATATTGTAGGCATCACAATATGGTTATTTAAATTCAGAATGCAACTATTCAAATTGCTTGTAAATGGTAGCTTGGACAGATATTGATGAGAGAAGTATAGGCAGATAATGAGCATACTTTTTATAGTAAGAGAAGCATCTACAGTAAAAATTGGTAATATTTACCAAAATTGGTAAGATTTATGAAGTATGCTCTCTGTACATATTGGTGTACCTGCGCTCGTTATTATTGTTGACCATTGTGCAGTAGAAAAGGAAAAGTAATAATGAATAAGAATGGTTTACATTACCGTGTAATGAACTGTGTAATGTACTGTATATTGTAATGGGCTTTGGGTGATTTTATATTTTGTAGAGTTTTGTTTTTGTCTGTTATCTCTTTAAACTAATATGAAATGTGTAGTGCATGAAACCTGCAGATACCAAATGACATTAAATAGGCAAGGAGAATAATTCCCTCTGCATCACTTCAAAAAAATAGTATCTTTACAATATTCACATTTGCATTGAATTTTAAATACTGAGATGAATTAACAAACATGAACACCAACCTATACACACAACTCCTATAGGACTTGAATCAAGATAACATTGTTTCTCTTATAAGTTTAACATGATACAAATAATTATAATGTAATATTGAAAGGTATTCTTCATAACAGGATTGTTACAACTGGTTTGCAAAACTCTGTCACCCTCTCTTTTCAGCCAATGTACAGCGAAATAGCTTTATTTTCATGCACAGCATTTCCAAACCCTGCCTTCCAAATAGCTTTTTATCCCATTCTTCTTTGACCTTATTATTTACATCCAGAGTATGGCGCCCAACATCTGAAGTCACAACAAAATAAATACATATATCTAAAATTCTCATTATGTTTAAGATTCTGTTTAATGAAATACTTACAAAGAATTAATTTAGAATCCAATATACAGAAACATGGCTCATATATAGTATGGTATTTTAGGATAACCAAAATGGCAGTATAGATACCTGCAGAAGAATATGAGGTTAACTGAAGCAGCTTGCAAGAGATTTGGGGTGTCTCTAGAGGGAATAAACAAACAGCTGCACCATCCATCAAAAGATGAATGATAGACCAAACAAAAGGAGACTCATGTAACCTCCACGCAAAACACGTATATCTATGATGTTAGGGATGGTATATTTGTGTTCATCTTCTTAGAGAGCCTTGGTTTGATTTTCGAAGTGATTGACACTAGTTACAATAATGTGTATGAACCTACGACGATTCAATAATTGTGTAGATCTGTAAAGAATGCCCAAAAGAATCGACTGTTCGTCAAGTTGAAATTTTGAACCATAAGCAAAAGGTATATGTACACGATAATGTTCTCCTCAACAATCAGATTGCAGTAGAATACAAAAACTCATTTTCAACCAGTATAAACATAATAACACAACTTTAAGGGCTAGCAAATATCATGTTTTATACTGATTGTGTTTGGCATATAACATGTAAAGTTTCTATTATATTCTGAAAGATATTATTACTTTGATGAAAACAAAGGAAAAGGAGGATATTACATGTTTTTCAGTTGATAATTGTGTTTTGAGTATTCATAATTTTAAGAGAACTGCCATGGCTCCTTTACAATTCTATACAAAGGCATACTGTTATGTGTCATTTTGACCAGCTGTATCTGAAATTTAAAATATCAAACATTACATGATTATTATCGAACTTATACAAGAAATAATTTACTTAGAAAATATCAATTAAGACAACATTAGCCTTACCCAAAACAAACACAACGGTGACTTTCTTGACAATCAAACTTCCATTAGCATCCTGCAGAAAGATTGTGATTAATTTTGTCAGCAAGGGAAAACAATTGTATTTTCACCAACTGAACATTAACTGTTCAAAATTGTGAAGTATGATTCCCATTTGCATGCTATATATAGATTTGTTACTAAATTGTAGCGCCATCTTCGTTGTTTTAAAGGTTTTCAAATAAAATTCCATTATGGTAGAAGCATAAATATAATAATACGAGAGTGGCTGCATATGAAAATATATATTGACAAGCATAATACAATATGTTTATCTGCTTTAGGTTCATTGAACACTAAAGATATATTGAGCAAGTAAAGCAGATTGTGTTTGAATTGATTGCATTTAAAAAATCAAAAAAAAATTAATTGCAAATGGGAGTTGCACGAATAAGAGCAGATATATCCAAATGTCTGTACATATATGGCAAATAGCATTGTTTGCACATTCAAGACAACTTAGATGGACTAATGGAATCATTAAAACCTCCAGCTTTAAACCCAATCTTAAGGAACTCTTGATTGGAAAAACATGTCTTACTGACGAAATGTGGTCAGCAGTGTTATGTTTTGCCACCGAATCACCCAATCTGAACTAATTATTTAAGTACAATAATAAAAAGACTATAAAAAATAGAAGAGATTTTGTATTTACCTTATTTTCAACAGATTCTTTTGAAGAATCAATTGTGCTACTCATTTGTGTAGGTTTGTGAATTCAAGCTGAAAAATTGGAAGGAAAAGGGTGAGCTATATTGTAGGCATCACAATATGGTTATTTAAATTCAGAATGCAACTGTTCAAACTGCTTGTAAATGGTAGCTAAGCAATGTATTTATGAATAAATAAATAAATAAATAATGAATATATGTAATGAAAACACATAACCTAGTTTCTTGCAGCGTTAAGGTGGAGTAAATTGTATATGAGACAACACCTCAAATGACTATATGAACAAAAGCCTGCAAATTCTATTTCCAGTGATTCCATGTTAATTTACACAATCTATCTATGATCTCACACAATTTGGATTACAGTGGTTGCTGATCGAGAGTTGTAATTTTTGAATAATGAGCCTTCAGCTGAATGTGACCTGCATTCAGTTCGAGCACTGTTGGTTTCAAAATTTACAATGGTTTGAATTGCAATGTTTTTGGATGGTTTTGGGTTGTCTTTGTGATGAACATTGTTGTATGAGTCGATATGCTCCTCTCTAGCATTAGAGTTCTTTTTACATGACACTTCAGTTTTTTTTTCCAACCTTTGTCCTACCCTTTTTCTGCAAATAAAAATATGGGTAATGATTAAAAGCTAAATGGAATATCAAATAGCTGAACCAAGTTATCAAATAATACACTTATACATAATGTCCAAAACATCAATGCACAACCCTATAAATAACATTCGACAAACAAATTCTTGATATTAATTTTTTTAGAAATAGTAATAAATAATACTGGATCTTTTATATGAATAATTTATCAACCTTGACCACCGCCTCTTGTTTGTACAATATTTGGTGCGACTGCGAAAGGAACACTGTGTAGAATCTGCAACATTAGACTTGGAAGTTCATAATACAAGAGTTGATTTTTTTTAAAGTTTCATTACTTTCTAATTTAACATAAAAGAAAAAATTTATTTGAAATTTTGAGAATAATAATAGTTGTTTTTACTTACCATTTATTCAATAGACATTGCATTTAAACGTTCTTCCTCTAATAATCTACAAGGCAGGCCTTTGCATCTTCCAATTTGTGCAAGTCTTTCAAAAGTAAACATGAGATTGAAAGCAAGATCCTCCAATTTTCTAGTTCTTGATAAAGCAACAAACGTTAAACCAAGACTTTCTCGCTCGCCGATATTAATGATTGCTTGATCAAGTGTCATTTCTTGGCTTTTATGTATTGTTATTGCCCAACATAGAGCTAAAGGTAACTGAGTTCTCATACATTTGTACCAGAAGAAGTTTTCCAATTTACTGTTTGCGGAGTTACTGGAATAATATTTGTTCCCTCATGAAATGGAATACCACGGTATTTATCAAAATCAACTATGACAGCTAGCGGTAGATCGTTAGGAGAACTTGATGACTGTGCATATACAATATCCATAACAGTACCCATTGCACCGTTAACCAATCCATTTTGCACTGAAAGATTAGATCGTAACATCACTCGTGCACCTACAGAAAGATAAATACGTCGTTCTAAACCTTTTGCATCATCAACCGAAGCATTAGATGCTGCTTCACAGTTATTGAAAGAAGGAATGCGTGCAATAGGTTTTCCAAGTTGAATCAAATTGTTTTTGTTATATTCGTTAGCAGCGGTTCTTGTTGGAAAAAGACAAAGAGAAATCTTAAAGGTTTCGTTCTCTTTGTTTGATAAAATTGACCAATCTCTGGTTTTAAAAAGTTTCCAATCGTCTAAAGTAGATGCACCACTACTCAGTCTTTCTAAAGCTCCTCTTAAAGGTGCTTGTTCGTGTCCAACTTGACGGAATATGTACGATAGTCTTACATACTTATCAAAACTCATATATGCAAGTCCACCACGTTGTTGTAAGAGATTACCACCTTTCAAGTATAACGAACTATCACAAACAGGAGATAGTTGTCGCATATCACCGACTAAGACAATAGAAACGCTACCGAATAAGTCATTTATTGAAAAAATATCACGACACCGTAAATCAATATTTGCCATCATTATTCTACCAAGCATACTATATTCATCTATTATAATCAACTTTGTATTTTTAAATTCATCTTGCATACGATGACATTGCTCCGATGATAGTTCTTTGTAGGATGATTTTCTTTCTGTGGAGATTAGAAGTTCATGATGAATTGTGCTACCACCAATATTAAATGCAACCACTCCAGTTGGAGCCATAATGCGTACTGCTTTGCTGGTTCTAAAATGAGTAACAATTGTTCGAACAACAGCATTTACAAGCGTTGATTTTCCTATACCAGCACCAACGCATATAATCATTCGAATTGATTTTCCTTCAGATATTGCTTTAAATATCATATTATGTGCAATCGTTTGTTCTATAGACAAGCCCTCAAAAGGAACAACAGTAGAACTGTTTATGGTCTTACTTTCATGTTCCATAATAGAACGTAAATTGGTATGGATAAAATTACGTTCAATATCTATATTAGGGTATCTCTGAAGTGCTTCATTCCAATTATGCAAAATATCGAATTCTCTTAAGCCCATTTCTGTTTCCTCTCCTGAAACAAACATTGGACCCATCGCGGCTGCTATCATCCATTCATCTTTTTGATGTTCTTCTACATCATTGTTTATACTATCATCTCCCATAGCATCTGGGAGTGATTGATGTTGAATCAAACCTAAATTAATATATCTATCAGACCAAGCATCGAAGTTTCCTTTTGCTTCATTAAGATTTCTATAGTGATGACGTAGTAGTACCTGTATTCATATTAAAAAACAAGTTTACTTATGATTTCATATTCTAAATATAATTAAAATCAATGTAGTTTTTAATCATCAAAGTTTATCATTGATAGTTGTAAACTTTGATATCATAAAAAGCAAAGTAGTTGCATTACCAGTTGTTCGCAATAAAATTCCCACTTTTCACCGAATGGAGGAAAATTGCTACGTAGATCTGGTACTATTCGTACAATTGCCTCTTTTCGAAACTTATGCCACCCTTTATTACAGTAACGGAAGTTTTTTGACATATCAAGTAGTGAAAGGTTTTCAAATTCGCTTGGTCGATCCATATACCTTGTAATAAAATTTGGGTCCGAATCAACGATATCTTCATCTATTGTTGTATTTCTACGTCGAATTATTGTTGATAACATGTTTTTTTCAGTTACGTTAAGTTGTACTATTGTTGTAGATGAACTTACTGGAGGGTAAGACATTAGAAGATGGCATACCTCTTGTGCAGAAATGTCTCGTTCAGATACACTCTTGAGAAGTAGTTTCTTGATGGCGGAAGCTGATGTTTGACAAGGTCGATGACTATTTTCAACTATTGTTCTGAATGTGTCTGTAAAACTCTTTGATACTGGTTCAGATTTTGCTGCATATTTTCCAATATAATTTACCACAACATGCACAGATAACACGGGAGACCAATCAATATTAGCATGCCAAACCTGAAGTACTTTTCTATTATGAGAGCAGATCAGAGGATCATTGCGTTGCGAAATAAATCGAAAGATTTGACTATTTGGAGGATCTTACACAATTTTAGATCGTGGAAGCACGTCAAACGGATATTTAAGGAGACATGTCAACTATTTGGTTGTTCTATGTACTCGCAAACAATAGTTTCCACACCTGGAATGACGCATTACCCAAGTAACTAGATTTCCATAATCGTTGTCGTCTGTATCCAAATTTTCATCAGGTGGAATAACTTGTGCACATGGATGCTCCTGTTCCCATGAAGGTCCACCCATATTTGGATTTATTGTACAAACAAGACGATCAAAATATTCAATAATTGTAGAATTTTCATATGAACTTTCGGTAACAGAAGATAAATCTGGTGCATCACGTAACCACAAAAAGCCATGAATATGTCCACTTCCACCATTTTACCATTCAAAACGATACCAATAGTGCTTAACATAAAATTACGACGTCAAAAAATCTAGTACAAAAGTTTTAACCCTTGCTTGGAAAAACCATGCAGCAACAAGTGGATTTTCACTTAGTAACTGTGCCTTTCTTTTTATTTGCTCACTGTAGCTTAATTTTTCCAATTCATTTGTTTAATCGAGAAGTTTATAAAGTTCTGGCCATTGCAAATCTGCTGAACTTAATGTGAAAAATATAGTTGGCGCACCTAATTGTTTGACCATAGCTGTAAGATCTTTTAATCTTGCAGACCAATAAGAACGGCTTCCACGAATGCCTTTTGCAGAGTAAGAAATGCGTTGAGACAACTGCTTATCTCCCGATTTTAACATTTCACGGATATCATTTATAGATAAATTCCCATCATCCGGGTTTTTTTGTACGTATATGCTACCAATATCTAACGCACGCCACCTGCTAATTGAATTGTATGCAAAATATCTAAATCTAAAATCTTTTGCAAACCTTTGATCATGAAATTTCATTAAATATTGAAAATATTCTAGGGGTCTAATTTTTCTTGGTCGTGCTTGTCGTAAATCAGCATTTCCTAATGGAAATAATGTTGGAAATTCCATCGAGATATATCCAGGAGTATTAAACTCATCAATAGCAACAGAAGAAATAGGCATCTGAACAACTATTTCATTTATTTCTTTATTTTCCAAAAAGGATAATAGATAGGCTTGGTGGTTCGGTTGTACTGTAGCCGTGGCTGCTCCTGATATCTCAAATTCATCGATGTGAGTTATTTCGCTTTCCAATTCTGGAGGTCCATGAAAATCATCATTGTGAATTTGAGTTTGCGAATTATCTTGAATATGAGGAAGATTTAAAGGTACACCGTCCTCTGGTAACTCATGGAGAGATACTTCATTAATGTGCACATCGGAATAAAATATATTATTACATTTAAGCCAAAGTAGTGCCTTTCTTACATGTTCACGCCTTACGCGAAACTCTTGACTTTCATTCATTCCACCTCTATTGACAACTAATACTGCCGATAATTCATTTGGCCTGAAAGGGAGAGAACGTGCTATTGCATTGATATCCTGAGGGAAATTAATAATATTTCCACTATATTTATATTGTTGTCCTTTAAAACGATAAACTGACATAACCGGATGAATGCGTGCAATGAGGATTCACTCTAAATTAGTAAGGCATGATAATTCAGGTGGAATAGGACCGGGTTCCATTAGATTATGAGAACTAAACTTGTACGGAAGGCCATGTTGTGGTTTATCAGTACGACAATCAGAGCATGAACTTGACGTAACAATTAAATCCGGAAAAAATCGAGAACAACTCCGACAACTTGTCCAGTCAATCTTTTGGCATGAGCTTATAAATTTATGAGCTTTTGTAATTTTTGTAACTGGAGATATCAACATTGGAGTATTGATGTTTGAGGATTTGATATGAGTTCCTTTTTCTTTATGACTTGCCGCATCAACCGCTTTTCTACGTTGTTTTTGTTGATCAGTTTCTCTCAAACGTCTAGCTCTTTGACTGGAAGATCGATTTTCGTTGTATTTAGCCATCATTTGTTCGTATTGACGAAATATAGACGAGTCTCTATTATGAAATATGTTTATTCAATTAAAAAATAACTCAAAAATAGTATGACGAATAATATATTATTTGCATATTATAAGTAAATTAAATTGAGTTATGAGTTTTGATTTATGTCTATAATGAGAAAAGGAAATGGTATTTATACCTACAAGATATTCAAAATATCTCCATTTTATATATCTATTCTAAAACACATCTAGTCGAAAAAAATTCAAACCCACATTCCCTCTCGTCATATGGCCGACCACATCTATAAATAAATTCCATAATGTGGGGTCTAATTAATAGCCCATATATCAATTAAATAAATATTTATTTCAACCCATATATTTAATTGAATATATAACAATTATATATTATTTTAGTTAGTCATAAGGCCTTGAACAAATAACTAAAAGCCATAGAGAATAATAAAACATTTGTACTAATTTTCACTATTAATTAATAACATTTATCAATTAAGCTACATGTTGAACTCGAAAATTGCTAACAATGTTATTGTGTTGACTCCCTTGTGTGAACTTGATCTTTAGTCGTATTTAAACAATTTAGATATTTAATGCTGTATAGATTTGTTAAAGTACGGTATCAGGCACAAGTTCAGTCACTTATTGATCATTTGGGCGGCATTTAATTTCTATTAAGCGACACACAAATTGATGATATTTTATTCATGTTTTTTTATTCATCATCACTATATCATTAGGATATCTAGAGTTTGATCAAGTGTCAGAAACTCCTATAATATTCGTAGTTGATTGTGTAGTTTCACTTTAAAGCCCTTGATTCAAACTAATAACATTTATCAATTAATTAATTTAGTATAGTTAAAGATATTGACTTTAAGTTGACTACGAATTATGGTAATACCAACTTTCTATAACGAAGGAGACGAATTATCTTTTGAGTAGTGTTTCACTTCAAATAGTTCAATGTGTATCCACTTTGGTCGTGACATGATCGTGATGTCATGTGATTGAGCAAAATCAAAGTATAGTTTATATACTATCAACAGTACCCTCAAGTTTGAAGACTACTGCACATTGTTGCATTAGATCTTCTTATTTGACTTAGTTGTATTAACTTATAGAAGAAACTCATTAAGCCATTATGTGATTGTTCCAAACAACCATAAGTATGTAATCCCTTTGTATCCCCAATGGTTATGAGTAATTTACCGTCCATAGTATAGAGAGCATTACGTACACTAGCCTCAATAAAATTATCAATATATTTTAAGTTTTCTCGATACATATTAACTAGAAATAATTTGAGGAAAAGTACTTTAAATATTCAATTTAATTCTCATGGTCGCAAACACATTTGTGATTGTGGTCGTTCTATTCATATCATTACTCGTATTATAATAGAACAATACATGCAACAAAATACAAAACCAAAAGCATTATTTATTTTGGATAATATTCTTATATGAAGAGTTAAGTTATATAAAAAATTACATAATTACCACTAGGACACACCCTTAACTCTATCACAGAGTACGCAATCTGTCATACATAGCATAAGTACTGAAAGAAAGTATAAACCAGTGCATGAACCTCATACTGTGTCTTCTGTAAATAGACGATTGCAATCTAGTAAGTGACCTCATATTTCCTCTATAAATCCTACCTTGCTAGCACTAACAAAGTCCTAGAAGTCTTTTATCATTCTAGTGTGAGAGTACCGGGTAGATGTTATAAAAATAAAACACAAAATAGTAATAAAGCAAATCACAGGTAAGACATAAAGCTTGGTGTAAGGAGATCTTAACCATAATGCTAAATATTTAAAATCGGGACACGTAAAATGGAATAATAGTCTATAAGGTATTGAACATCATGATAGAGTTAAGAATGTGCCTAAGGAATAATTATGTAACATGATTATGAACATTACTTTGTAACAAACCTTGTTCGAAATAAAAGTATGTTATTTTTATTTCTATTGTATGTGTTGTGTGCATGTATGATGTTTTGATACTATTTTATAATACATTGGTAGAAATTTCCAGGACAAAGTTTTTAATCAACCGTAGTGACAAAAGAGTTAATAACCATGAGCATTAAATTCTACAAACAAACATTGACCCTTGAATTTTCTTAGCCAAAGGTGTTTCGAAATGAGACATCGATACAATGGCTTGGCCATCATATGTAATTCTCTTTATAGGATGAATGATGTTTTGCTCATGATAGTCAAGGGAACCAAGAGGTTATGTGCTTGTGGTAATTAAGAAACAATTGTAGAATAACTAACCAAAAGTGTTCTATAGTTTAAGTTAAGTAGAAGATCTCACGTGATGACATGGATAGATTTTTGACTTGAGATTAAGACACCTAGTAATTTAAATAATTGGTTTATTAGTTAAAATATTGATCTAAATAAGCGAATAAAAAATAAATCTTTGAAGATAAATGAATTTGAACTTGAAACCTTTTCCATTACGCAGAGTAGGTCTTTTAGGTGATGACTTAATCTAAACATTAGCTGTTTTGTGTTACGGGCCAGGAGATATGAATTAAATAAGTTTGGAAATGCTTCTAGCAGCACAAGCACTAGGGCTAATGCTCGAACTCATGTTATAGTTATATATGCAGCTCAATCTTCTTCCTCATTATTCCAAATATCATTTGTTTCATTCCACTTTCTCTCTAAGCTCTCATATAAAATCATTAAACACTCGCAAATTTTACACCAAGTATATTAAGTAATTAAATTGAGATTATTTCGTTACCTAAAATTAGACTATTTAAAAAAGAAATTTTGTAACTTAAATAATTTTTCCTTCAGATTCAAATCATTACACGGAATGGATTTTGTCTTATGAAATTTACTATTTACACAAGTCGTTTGGCGTACAATTGAAAGACACGAAAGGAATAGGGTTTTTGAATAGTGGGGCAAATTTTTAGGCTAGTAGCATTCAAATTCGACCTGTTATCTTCCTATACCTAGTCGATTGAAACTCTCACCTCCTCACTTTCATTTTACGTGGTTTTTCTTTGCCTAACGAAGAGAACTACATGCCCATGTCTTCCTTTTGCAATCTCATGACATTCCATTTTGGATCAGATCTTAAGCAGTAAGATAAAGGTGATTTCGATAGATTTGGTAAGAAAACTTATCTCTATTTGAGTGGAGAACTACCCCACCATAAATTGTTTTTTACCTATATATACATGTGTTTTGATATAGGATGGTTTTAGGCGATGTTTGCACAAAAAAATGGGCAAACACCTCCAAGTCGTATGAGGCAAACACCTCCAAGTCGTATGAATCAGTCGATTTTATGTTGTTTCTAGTGATTTGGGTTATTTATGCAAATATATGAAAAATAGAGACTAAATTGTAAAAGACACACAGATTTATAGTGGTTCGGCCAGAACGTGCCTACGTCCACTTTATATGTTTTTCTCCTTTTTCTTTCAGATTACAAGTACAAAGATTTGTATACAGGTATATGAAAGTTGTTTGAAAGTTCCTTCCGTGCTTGAGCTCTCAAACTTGTCCGCCATTGTTGTACCCCTGCCTCTCTATTTATAGAGTGAGGCTGGGGGCAGGGGTCTTGGATGTATATAGCTGCAGGTGGGCCTGGGCTGAAGCAATCTGGCCTGGCATATCTGGTCCGGCGGAGCTTGGTTCGGTCGTGATTGGAGTGGCTTTGGTCCGGTAGGACGTTGGTCCGGTGGTGAGATGAAGGTGAGGTTGGTCCGGCATTATTGGACTTGGGGGTTTGGTCCGGCAATTGGTTGATCCGGCGGTGAGATGGAGGTGAGGTTGGTCCGGCATTATTGGATTTGGGGTTTGGTCCGGCAATTGGTTGATCCGGTGGTGAGATGGAGGTGAGGTTGGTTCGGCCATGCTTTGACTCGGTAGGGAGTCGTTCCGTAGATGTTGGTTCGGTGATGCATGGGAATGGAGATGGACCGGTGTTATTTTGGTTCGGCGGATAGGTGGTTCGGCAGATAGGTGATTCGGCGAGCACGTAAGAGAGGTTGGTCCGGTAGTGGCCTGCGTACCGGATGAACTTGGGTACTGGATGAAGTGGAACGAACGGAGTGGGAAAACCCAGATGGAACTGTTGCTTCTTGGTCTCGAGATCTCCTGGGTGAGAATTCACCCAACATTTGCCCCCCCAAAGTGGGGCATATGCCTGCATATGTCGCGCTTTGTTTTAGATTATTCAGCCTAGGCACTTTCATTTGGCCCCACGTGTCGAACCTGTTGGTCCGGTCGCATCTGTGCTCGCCTATAAATAGGGGCCTAGGGCCTTCGTTCAACCTCCATCATACGAGACAGCCGAACCACATAAGTGCCGAATTATTTTAGTGCCGAATCGTCTTAGTGCCGAATCAACTTGGAGCCGAATCAGGTGCGTTCTTTTCGCCGAATGAGGTTTCCTTCCTTTCCGCCGAATGATTTTTTTTTTCACTTCGTTTCATCGAATGAGCTTTAAAAATTTATTACCGAGTAGACCTTATGCCGAATGAACACTTGTATTGGGATTGCCGAATGTGATATGCCGAATGAACCCTTATGTTGGGAATGCCGAATGAGCTATACCGAATGAACCGTTGTATTGGGAATGCCGAATGAACACTTGTATTTGAATCATGAGTGAAATTCCAGACTTATATACACTTGCTTGCTTATATTTCCATACTCCTTGTACTAACAACATGTCCTTCGCTTTTGTGTATGCAGATAAAATGTCTCAAAAAGTGGAAACCCGATCCGATAAACGGAAGTCCAAGGACAGAGCAGAGTCCTCCATAGTGCCCCCAGTTCGGGCCGAACGTCCTGGGCCTGCTCCGAGATCGCTAGTAGATGGGTATGGCCCCCAGGAGCTCTTGAATTCCCCGCCCGATTGTTTTCCTAGCTCCCTCAGGGAGGAGAAGCTTGATGTCATCTCTCGTTCCTTTGGGATTGACAGGGCTCACATGCTGTTGCCGGGAGAGGGGGTCATGCCATATGACCCTCCTGAAGGATATTTTGCTTACAGCAGATACCACTGTATGTGTGGGGCCATTCCTCCGATCAATGCATGGATAGTCAGCTCCCTTACCTATCTGAAGGTGGCCCCTCTCCAGCTCCAGCCCAACTCCTACGCTATTCTGGTGTGCTTATTCGTTATCTTCCAGAGGAGGTATGGGCACCCTCCTTCTAACTGGGAAATTCGATACTTGTATAATCTGAGAGGCTACAAGAAGGGTTCTCTGTATGTTAGTTTAGAAGCGGCCGTGCCCTTCAAACCGGTCTTGGACTTATACTCAAAGTTCACCATGTTTAAGAAAGAATGGTTTTTTATTAGGGACGATTCTGTCTCCTTCCGCCTCTTCACTTCTGGCTGTAAGTTGAACTTTATTTACAGTTTCTTTGTTCCGACTGCAGTGCTCCTTCTGATATGCTTCTATTTCTTGCTAGCGACAGGTGGTTTTGTAGTCGTAGAGAGTGATTCCCTGGTCCAGATGGCTGCGGAAATAAAGGCCATTTCGGGACGGGACAGGTCGGCTTCTTTTCTGATCAGGAATGCTACTCTCCTGGAGCACAACTTGATCCTGCCACACCAGTCCGTGGTTAAGCAGAGAGACACGGCTGAGGAGAAGGCTGCCAAAGCCAAGGAAGGGGCGACGGTGAAGAGTGGCAAGAGGGAACCTTTTACAAAGCCTCCCGTTGTTAGAGGTAAGAAACTTAAGAAGTCTGATGGCCCCTCTCCTAGTACTTGCCCAATTGCTCCGGGAGAGGAAGATGCGGAGGAAGATAGAGGTGAGGGTGAAGGAGGAGATGGACAGAGCGGTAGTGGCGTTAGTGCCTTAACCTCCGGGCAAGCGGGAGAGATTCATGAGTGGACGGACGATGCTTTCCGTCAAGCTTTTGGGGAGTCGGAGGAAGGATCGGCTTTGGTTGAGAAGGCAAAGGAGGTTGGCAAGGCTGGGGCTGGTGCCGATTCATTCTCTAAGAGTTCTTCAGCTACGGCGACTCCAGCGATTCAAGGTGAACTTTTGACTTCTGCAGACTCCATTTACGATAGGGACTTAGGAATATTTTATGGTTCGCTTCCGTCCTGGAATGAGATTCAGGACTTATTGCAGTATCCTATTCCTCCGCAGGGTTTGTATAATAGATGTGCCTTCTCACTCTTTTATCTTAACATATTTCTTGAATTGTGGATCATTGTATGTTCGTAACACTTGGTTTTTATTCCAGGAGCAGGTAAGGCGGCCAAGTCATCAGATATCCGACACCGCCTCGAACAGTACAAGCTACTCAAAGCTTCTGCCAAATCAAAGCCGCCAACTAGCCGTCTTGGAGATGCAGTTAGATATCGCCCCCTTCTTGGAGTCATTGAGGAAGATATGCAAAAGAGGAAGAGGGGCCGATCTTCGTTTGAACCTTCTCCTGGCCCTCAGCCTCTAGTCCAGCCCATGCATGATATGACTGAGGAGGATACTGAGTTTATGCCTTCCCCTCATCCGTCCGAAAATCCAACCGTCACTCCGATAGACCGTCCTGGTTAGGATCGCAACCCATTTGCCGGCCACCCTGATCTGCACCCGAGTTTTAAGGATATCTCTTTTGACGAGGTCACGGGTGAGCATCTTCTTCCCCGCAATCCCATGGTACGTGCGCTTGATGAGGCTAAGTCGTTAGACCACGATTTGCTTACTACTCAGATTGTGACCATGGGGAATGAGGCCAAGGCAAGCATCGATCGGGTGGCTGAGGAAACCAAGAGGCTAATGGAGCATCACGCTCGACTGGCCAAGGCTGGGGAGGAAATCGGAAGTGCTAACATCCGGTTGCGGCTACAGGTTTCTGATCAGGCCAAGCAGCTTGCCGATCAGGCTATCCAGATATCCCAGCATGAGGCGGCCTCCCGACAACTAAAGAAAACCATGGAGGAGGCTAGCAAGGCTGAGTTGTGAAAGATGGAGGCCGCCTGCAAGGAGCGGATTGACATAGCCATTGCTACGGTGGACGAGGTTCGGAGGGCGGATCTCGAGCAAGTAGAGGAGTTATCTGGGAGGCTTGAGGCCGCAGAGCTTGCTCAGGCCAGGCTAAAGGAAGAGATGGAGGAAATGAGGAGGTCTCTCCAGGCCGACCGCTTGAGATATCGATCGGAGAGGGATGTTGTCGTCGCTAAGTTGCTGTCCTCCGAGGCCCGGGTGAGGGAGTTTGAGGAGAATGAGGGGATGATGGATGAGATGTTGCAGGACATGTACTTCCGTACCTGGAAGTAGGGTAATCTATCCTGGATGGATGACTATCCCCGGATCATGGCTAGGATATATCTCCGGACTTTGGAGGAGGCCAAGGCCGATGCGGATAAGGAAGGTGGAGCGGCATTCAGGATGGATATGGTTACCGCCCAGTTCTCAAAGGAGGAGAAGGTAGCGGTGAAGGAGGGGATGCGGCTACTCGCTGTGGAGGAAGCCGGTGTGCAGTTGGGGGATGAGGACCAAGAAGCGGGTGTTGGTGAGTTTTCCCTTTTTAGCTTTTCATAACTTGATCGTTCGCTGTTTATCTGATGGATTCTTCTCTTGAATTGGACAGGTGGGACCTCTGGTCAACATGCTGAGAATTCTGATCCAGCAACCAAGTAGATTCGGAGAGCTGGTTCTGAGGTATAGTGGTTAGCACCAATGCAGCTTGTTATTTTATTTGGTCTGCTTGACATTCCTGTATATGCTAGTTCAAAACATTAATGTACTTTCGAGCTGTAATTATGTCATTGAACGACTTCATGTAAGTTTATAACACAAGCTGATTCTGTTATATTTTGAATGCTGTTATTATTTTGATGTGCTGCATAAGAAGTATAACTATGCATATGCCTGTGATTTAGTTGTGTTTGATGCTAAGCTCTTGCTTGAAATATAACTTCATGTTTTGCAATGTTAGTGTGATGTATGAATAAGTTATAGTTACATGTTTATGTATAAGAGAAGAGAGTACCGCCCTTTATGTTTTAGTTGCAGGGGGTAGCTTTGAGCATCTTGTGTATCTAACCATGGAAACAGCTGAGTGCCTCGTTATCCAGTTTGCGGGCTCCGATCCTTATGAGCGAATGTCTCCTAGTTGGTGTCCTGTACTTTAGGGACCGTTACACAGGATAGGAGAAAAGTATTTAAATGGAATGGAAATATGGAAAAAGTAAAACTTCCAGTCACGGAAGGCCGTCGATATGCTTAAGTTCGTGGCAAACGGGTTTTGTAGTCACTTTCCCTAGCCGTGGGTCTTGGAGACATTTGTCACCCATCTTACGCCTCCGTGGGGAGTTTATCTTTTTTACCACAGCCGCACTTAAGACATATCGGAGCCGAGATCGCGCACAGTAACTACCCGAGCCATTATGGCCCGTAATCGTGGGTATTATTCGATTTACTGTGGCCGGCTAGCGTGGGTGCCGATCGTTAACCGTGAACTACCCCTGCCTGGCCACACCTTATGTTGGGGCTTAAAGTAGGTTCACGGTTGCCAGCGAGCCGAACGCCGTAATGAGCTGCCATCGGCTATAGTCGTCCTTTTTGATGACTTATGATCAGCTCATTACAGTTGGCTTTAAGGGCAGTCGCGAGCAATGAGTTAACCCGCAGCAGAGGGATGCTGGAGCAAAAGTGTCTCATTGGCGAGTGCATAGAATCGCATAGTACCTGTTAGGCCTTGTCCAGATGAGGCCGTACCCTGATGTGGCTTGAATGGAGGTGCCATTACACAGAATTTTGTTCAACAGAAAAGGATATAGTTAACAAGTAGCCAGGATATAAAGGAACAGGTTAAAAAGAGACAAGTTTTTTTTATAAAAGTGGTTCAGCACGAAAAAGCCTACGTCCACTGATTCTCTTTGTTAATTCGCTTCATATGGGTAGTACAAGTTAAGAAAAGTATCGACGAAGGTGTTGGATGTTCCATGCCCTCTGGAACACCTCTCCGTCTACTGTTGACAAAATATAAGCTCCGTTGTGGAGATCTTTATGAATTACATATGGTCCGTCCCAGATGGGGTACAGTCCCCCGAGGCGCGGAAAGATTCGCTTGAGTACAAGGTCTCCTTCTTGTAAGCTGCGATGCTTGACTTTGGAGTTGTATTGTGCTGCAACTTTTTGCTTATGAGCTGTTGCTTTGAGTGCTGCATCGTTTCTTCTCTCCTCAATTAGATCCAAAGACATGAGGAGGAGTTCTTCGTTCTCTTCCGGGTTGTAGTGGATCCTACGGTGAGAGGGCACTATAGTCTCAACTGGGAGCATGGCCTCCGATCCGTATGCCAAAGAGAAAGGAGTATGCCCTGTTGAAGTTCTGTAAGATGTGCGATAGGCCCAAAGTGCCGTAGGAAGTTCGTCCACCCAAGCGCCTTTCGACTTTTCAAGTTTCTTCTTGATTAAGGTTTTGAGAATCTTGTTGACAGCTTGGACTTGTCCGTTTGCTTGAGGATAAGCTACATATGAGAAGCTTTTGTGAATTCCGTGCTCTTGGCACCAATCGGCGAATTCTTCGCTGTCAAATTGAAGTCCGTTGTCTGATATGATCTTGAGTGGGACTCCGTACCTGCACAGAATATTTTTGATCAAGAAGTTGATAACTTTTGCCGAAGATATTTTATTTAGAGGTTCCGCCTCCACCCATTTGGTGAAATAGTCAACCGCCACTATAGCATATTTGGCTCCGCCTCGGCCTGTTGGCAGTTCGCCAATTAAGTCAATTCCCCATACTGCAAAGGGCCAAGGGCTGGTCATTTGAGTAATCTCATTCGTGGGGAGTCGAGGAATCTTGGCAAATTTCTGACATCTGTCGCATTTCTTGACGAAGTCCAAGGCATCTTTGTTTAAAGCGGGCCAGTAATATCCATATCAGAGTATCTTTTTTGCTAGAGTCTGCCCTCCAGTGTGATCTCCGCAACTTCCTTGATGGATGTTCGATAAGACTTCCCTGGCTTCCCTTCCAGCGATAAACCTTAATAAGGGATTAGAGAAGCCGCGCCGATAGAGGATGCCTTCTTGTAATGTATAGCGGGAAGCTTTCCTTAAGATTTTCTTGATTTCGTTACGCCTGTCAGGCAGTGTGCCATCTTGTAAATATTTCCGGATAGAAGTCATCCAGGTTTCTTCGTCGATCGCAGCTATCAGATTCACTTGTTCGAAACTTGGTGCCAGCTGTTTCGAGATGGTTAATGCTCCTAAAATAGTGATGTTCTTCATACTAGCTTGCTTTGCTAGTTCGTCGGCCTCTTGATTTTCTTCTCGAGGAATGTGTTTGATTAGATAGTGATTCAATTGATTGAGCAGCAGCTTGGTCTTTTTCAGATATGCTGTAAGTCGTTCTCCTCGAGTCTGGAAGTCTCCCAGTATTTGATTTACAATGAGTTGAGAATCACTATGGAGACATAAAGAGCCGACTCCAATCTCCAAGGCCAGTTCTAATCCAGCTATCACCGCTTCGTATTCTGCGTCATTGTTGGTGGCAGCGAATTCCAAACTTAGGGCGTAGTGTAGCTTCCTTCCCCTGGGGGTGATTATCACAACACCTACCCCCGAGCCTTGTTCGTTTGACCCCCTATCTACGAAGAGATTCCACTTGATATCTTCTGCTATTTCAGATTGGTCCTTACCTTCATTAGTAGTGAATTCGGCAATGAAATCAGCTATGGCTTGCCCCTTGATAGCGGTGCGAGGATGGTAAGTGATATCATATTGACTTAGTTCGATGCACCACTTAAGTAATCGTCCAGAAGTGTCGGGGCGATGGAGCACTTGCCTTAGCGGTTGATCGGTTAAAACTCTGATGGAATGAGACTGGAAATAGTGTCGCGGTTTCCGTGACATGATAAGCAAACAGTATGCTAGCTTTTCAAGTTTAGGGTATCTGGCTTCTGCCCCTGTGAATCTCTTGCTTACAAAGTATACGGGTCGCTGCGTGCGGTTGTCTTCTCTCACCAAAGCGGCGCTCAATGCGTGGGACGATACAGCAAGGTATAGGTATAGTTCCTCGCCTTCATTAGGAGTTGAGAGTACTGGTGGTCTCTGGAGGTGTCCGACTAAGTTAGGAAGGCTGTCGAGCATTCGTCAGTCCATTCGAACTTTCCTTTGTCTTTCTTTAGAGCTTCGAAGAAAGGGATGCATTTGTCGGTTGCTTTAGAGATGAACCTACTTAGAGCAGCCACCTTTTCGTTTAGGCTTCGCATCTCTCTTCGAGTGGATGGTATCTTGATATCTTGCAAAGCTCGAACTTGTTCGGGGTTTGCTTCAATCCCCCTGGCATGAACGATGAATCCCAAGAACTTTCCCGATGATACTCCGAAGGAGCACTTTAGAGGGTTCAGTTTCATTCCATATTGGCGAAGTACTTGAAACATTTCATCCAGATAGTTTATATGGTCGTTGGCTTTCCTTGATTTTACCAGCATGTCATCCACATAAACTTTCATAGATCGCCCTATCAGTTCTGCAAACATCTTGTTGACGAGGCGCTGATAAGTAGCTCCGGCGTTTTTAAGTCCAAATGGCATTACCCTGTAACAATACAATCCTCGGTCAGTGATGAAGCTAGTGTGGTCTTGATCGGGGGCGTGCATAGGGATCTGGTTATATCCTGAGTATGCGTCCATAAAGGATAAGAGTTCGTGTCCGGCTGTGCTGTCCACGAGTTGGTCGATTCGGGGGAGTGGGAAGCAGTCCTTTGGGCAGGCGTCATTTAAGTTGGAGAAATCGATGCATGTTCGCCACTTCCCATTGGCTTTCTTTACCAAGACCGGGTTGGCGATCCATTCTGGGTAGATGATTTCACGTATGAAGTCATTGGCAAGTAAGTTCTTTACTTCTTCCTCGAGGGCTGCTGATCGTTCTGCCCCCATGCTCCTCTTTTTCTGCTTCACTGGCACCTTGGTGGGATCTATGTTCAGCATGTGGCATGCTATGTCTGGGGAGATTCCCGTCATGTCAGCGTGCGTCCATGCAAATACATCCATGTTGCGGCGAAGAAAATCAATGAGTTGATTCTTTAATTCTCTTTTTAACTGAGACTTGACTCTCACCAGTCTACTTGGGTCGTGTTTGTCTACAGATACGAATTCCATAGCCTCTGCAGGCTCGGCGGTGGCCTCCTCCTCTTTGTCCCTGGGGTCTAATTCGTTGAAAGGATCACTGGTATATCGAAGAGGAGGGGCTTTCTTTAGTTGCTATGCTTCCAAGCTTTTCATGCAGATAGTAGTCTCTGCATTTTTCCCTTTATCTTTTCTGCGGTTATTGCGAAGTTCAGTTACATAGCAGTCTCGAGCAGCGTCTTGATCTCCCTCTACTTCTCCTATTCCGTTATCGGTTGGAAATTTCATCTTCAGGCACCACGGGGCTAGGACAATTTGGAAGTCGGACAAGGCTGGTCTTCCCAAAAAGGCGTTGTAGGCCGAATGGCTTTCTATTAGCACAAACGTTTGTTTTCGCACAGCGGAGCGAGGATGGCTTCCTATTTCAACAAAAAGGTCCAGTTGCCCGAGGGGCATCTTCACATCTCCCGTGAAACCATGTAGTGGTTTGTTGCAGGGAGACACATCTTTCATTGATAGCTTCATTTTGTCCAAAGCATGCTTGAATAGGATATTCACCGAGCTTCCAGTGTCTATTAAAATTCGGAAAACTTTGGCTGGTCCGAACCAGGCGGAGATGACCATAAGATCCATGTGCGGGTACTGTCTTCCCTCTAGATCGCGCCTACTGAATGTGATGTCGTTATTCTCTTTCTGTTTCGGGTGGCGTTCTTCCATAACAGAATTAACGCAGCCTTCAGCGTTCCTCAGTGACTTACCGTATCTTTCCATCTCCGCCCAGCTTCTGTCGGCGATGTGCGGTCCTCCTGATATGGTGTGGACCACTATCTTCTCTTGACTAGAGCCGCTGGTGTTGCGATTTCCCCCGCCCGCTTCTGGGGGGGGCAATCCGGGATTCTCATTGACAGGAGTCGAAGTCCTGTTCTGGCCTTTTACATAGCGCTCCAGTCTCCTCCTTCTAATGTGTTCTTCAATCAAGTCCCGGAGATGGTGGCATTCATTGGTATCATGTCCGTGGGATTCGTGGAAGCGGTAGAACTTCCCAGATTTGAGTGCGCTATCTGACTCCTTCTTGTGCGGGGGGCGCTTGTATTTAACTTCGTCTTGAGTGGCTAGGAAGATGTTTTCGATTGTTTCATTCAAAGGAGTGTAAGAGTCAAATCTTGGTCCTGTTCGATATAAGCGCTTTTCTCCCTTTTTGCCCCCAGCATTGTCTCTAGAGTCATTTCTTCGAACATCCTTTGCTGCAGCGGGGAATCTGTCTGTAGCCGTCTTAGCCTGTTGCCCTGATTGCCTCTCAGTGGCAGTGTCCTCAAGTCTCATATACTTTCCAGCTTCATGGAAGAAATCAGGTAAAGTAGCTGGTTTTTCCTTGATTAGTCTTCTAGCAAATTTAGTATCTGGATGTACACCACTGCAAAGGGCCATTAGGATAAGTTTCTCGTCGGCATCTTGGACTGCAGTTGTCGCGGCGTTGAATCGGATTAGATATTGTTGCAATGTCTCTCAGGGTTTCTGTTTGATATTAGATAAGGTATAAGCGTCCTTGGGTTGCTCCACATGAATGCGGAACTGACTGATGAACTTTTCTTTCAACATTTTCCATGAGCTGACGGACCCTTGGGGTAGGTGGCAGAACCAGGAGGTACCTAGGTCTGCCAAGAATAGTGGGAAGCATTTACACAACACTCCCTATGTTGCTCCGCTCATGAGCATATGCTGGGTGTACCTCTGTAAGTGTACGATGGGGTTAGAGGTTCCCTTGTAAGGTTCCATCGTTGGCATTTTCCATTCTCGGGGGGTGATGGCAGTTTCAATATCGCGGGTGAAGGGGCTGGTTACCCTAGCACCTATCCCCCGATCCCTTTGCTCCCGTTGGACGCACTCTCTGAACAATCGCGCCATCCTTTCATCAGAACTTGGAGCGGACAAAAATGAGCTTGGTTCTTCCCTACGGGATTGATTCCGTCCAGATGACTTGTAGGGATGGTATCGTCTGTCACTCCTAACATTTTCCAAAGGCTGTCTCTGCTCTTCTGGGGGCATGCTGGGGTCAGCCATAGTTGGCCCTTGCCCTGATCTTCCCCTGCTGGGTTTTGTTCTCAGCGTTTCCTCGGGTCTAACTTCGGGCTGGACTCCTGCTCGGCCCCGTCTACTGGTGTTTTCATGGTTAGGTAGCATGACAGGCTCAGCTACATCCGACCCTTGCCTGGCACCTCCCCCGTTGGGTTCGGCTCCAAGCGTTTCCTCGGGTCGGACTTCGGGCTAAGACCGGGCTCGGCTCCTACCATGGCTGTTTCTGTTGCTAACCTCATCGAAGAAGAAAGGTCTTCGTCGCCTTCCAGATCCTCCAGATTGGGACTCGCCCCATGATTCGGTGTTGCGGTTGGATTCTTCAGCATCCCTTAGGCGTGACATGAGTTGGTCCACCAAGGCTTCTTGTTGAGATGCGAAGCGGTTAGTTACTTCAGCCACAACCCTGTCTAGATCTGCCCTAGTAATTGGTTGTTCTGCGGCGGGGGCTGTTGGATTTGTCTGATTTTCATCTGGTATTGCTGTTAAAATGGGATGACTCTCTTGATTCGGGGCCACTGGATCTGGGATACTGCTAGTTGCGACGTTCTTTCCCTTGTTAACATCTCTCCTATGCCTGGAAGTCATGTTGTCAAAGCGAGGAACGATGTTGTGAGGAAGAAGGTTGAGTAGGAGAAGTTGTAGCTTTTAGCTCGGCTCTCAATGAAAGCACTAAAAATGTTTGCACAAAAAATGGGCAAACACCTCCAAGTCGTATGAATCAGTCGATTTTATGTTGTTTCTAGTGATTTGGGTTATTTATGCAAATATATGAAAAATAGGGACTAAATTGTAAAAGACACACAGATTTATAGTGGTTCGGCCAGAACGTGCCTACGCCCACTTTATATGTTATTCTTCTTTTTCTTTCAGATTACAAGTACAAAGCTTTGTATACAAGTATATGAAAGTTGTTTGAAAGTTCCTTCCGTGCTTGAGCTCTCAAACTTGTCCGCCATTGTTGTACCCCTGCCCCTCTATTTATAGAGTGAGGCTGGGGGCAGGGGTCTTGGATGTATATAGCTGCCGGTGGGCCTGGGCTGAAGCAATCTGGCCTGGCACATCTGGTTCGGCGGAGCTTGGTTCGGTCGTGGTTGGAGTGGCTTTGGTCCGGTAGGACGTTGGTCCGGTGGTGAGATGAAGGTGAGGTTGGTCCGGCATTATTGGACTTGGGGGTTTTGTCCGGCAATTGGTTGATCCGGTGGTGAGATGGAGGTGAGGTTGGTCCGGCATTATTGGATTTGGGGGTTTGGTCCGGCAATTGGTTGATCCGGTGGTGAGATGGAGGTGAGGTTGGTTCGGCCATGCTTTGACTCGGTAGGGAGTCGTTCGGTAGATGTTGGTTCGATGATGCATGGGAATGGAGATGGACCGGTGTTATTTTGGTTCGGTGGATAGGTGGTTCGGCGAGCACGAAAGAGAGGTTGGTTCGGTAGTGGCCTGTGTACCGGATGAACTTGGGTACTGGATGGAGTGGAACGAACGGAGTGGGCAAACCCAGATGGAACTGCTGCTTCTTGGTCTCGAGATCTCCTGGGTGAGAATTCACCCAACAGGCGAAGACATTGGTGTTGAACCAAAATTTGATGATTGTTTAATGGCTAAATATATTTCATATTCACTCTAAATGATTAGATATGTGATTGTACAACACGGTTGAAGTACGAAACCTAGGGATTAGGGGCGAACCATGAAGTTAAATTGTTAGATCGGTTATATGTCTAATGTTTTATGCTTGTTTGAATATTTGTAATATCGAGGTATGATCATGGTTTGGTTTGAATAATTTTAGCCTGGACAAACAGGTTTTATGTGAAGACGATGGAGGTGTTTGCCTAAATGCTTAAGCGGGTGACGTTAATGTCTTTGCGATGTTAAGGTGTGCAAAATGATCGATGTACTACTGTACCAGCTTAGTCCAAAAATGATAACGAACTAAGTGGTAATGGTAGAATAATACGAAATTTTCCATTACCATAATAGCTTTAATATCAATTGAACTACAAACAACTTCGATATTATTAAACAATTTTTATAAGGTTTGTAGCCATTGGAGACCTCCCTTAGAGAGTAAGAAATTATAAAAGAAGAGGAAAACGAGAAGACTTCTTTTCTCCTGAAGGTTCTTTTATGAAAATATAAGAGGTTTTTTGTCAAGCCCAAATACATGCCATCAAACTATTACCTTTATGATATAACTAAACTCTGACATATTCTATATAAAAACGCAAGTCTCGACAACCCAGCATCGGACGATCCAAATTCCCAAAAATGCAACATTCTCAAACTTTATTTATTTCGGAGGCATTTTTTGATTCCTGAATGGGGATAGAACTTTCGTGGTCGGACGCCCCAACGGGAGGTTGATCCTCAGTATGGCACGTTGGGCTGAATGGAGAAAGTTTGTATGTTTGGATCTAAATAGTGTAATTAAGGTTTTAATATTTAAATCTTAATTTTAAAAAAAAATCTAAAATTAATAACGTCTGCAAATGAGATCCGTTTGAGACGTTTTTTGCGTTACGATCGTATCAAAGTGTTCTACGTTAGCAAGTTAGTTTGAACTAAATCAAAGCAATTTATAAATTTAAAATATACATTTCAAATACTCCGTCTAGATTTTCCGCTCAAATACCATGTTCCCAACCAAATACAGTCCCCGTTCAAATAATACACGGCTCAATTCCCCTATCGTTCTTGGCAAATGCACCTTTTATTTGTTAAATTTCAAGCAGTAGTCTAAAAATGATTAATAAATAGTACGTCATTTTGCAGGCTACTACAAGATCTTCTAACAGATCAACAGAGTAGACATGATTACAGGAGACCAACCCTGAATCTGTTGCCAAATAAAATGATAGCAAAGTATGATCTTTCTAATGTAAGGATGGAAAAGCTGGATTTGAGATAAATATGTAGCTCAATGAGTAAAAAATAATTCCAATGCATTTCCATAGTCATGGTAAATAGTTATACAAAAAAAATCCATATTTATCTTTTTGGTGTTATCATAAGAAAAATCAGCGTAGCATATAAATTAAATCTCTAATTTTTATATGAAAAAGTGCAAAGTAGTTTTTATTTTTTTGATAGAAATTGAAGTTAACAAGCGGTTTTCAATAATTGAAAAAACAAATTTCCTTATTCATAAACAGACAATAATAATTGTTATTTAAATATGATATTAGGTAAAGTGGAAACTAGACTAGAGAGCTTTCATCAGAGTAATAAGTTTTAAGGACAACACTTCTGAATAATAAAGTTTAAGGAAATTTACAAGAAAATAATAAATTCATTTATTTTTTTAAGTTATACACAAAAATGATAAATTCATTTAACATTATTTTTATAAACTGAAAATGATAATTTCGTTTATCTTTTTCATGTAAGTTGTCCTTAAAACTGATTATTTAGAAGTGCTGTCCTTAAAACTTATCATCCTACACAAAGAAGCCGTTTGAATGAAAATCCTCGTAAACTAAATGATTGCAGTTTTTCATAATTATCGAATTTTATAGAACTCGTTTGTTTTTTGAAAACAACAAAATCAACTTGCATTATTTGCTTTACATTTTCTGTTTTTTAAAAAGGACCTAATTTATGCAGTCATTGCCGTATGGACTTAACAACGTAAAAAAACTAACTTTTTTTACTACAACTTGATATTTAACTAGAACAACAAACCACATTTTTTTTAATCTCTTCGAACCCTATGATATTGAATTAAGCTAAATGCATATAACATCGGTATCCATCAAGGTAAAATCATCCGTATTTCCAACCCAATCCAATCCATATTCGGAATAAGATATCCAATTACACGTTTTTCTGCATTCCGATGTTCAATCTTGTAATGCAAAAATTGAAATAACTTGTTAAAACGTCCGGACACATGATTCAGAAAGGCTATTGGATAAGATGAGAATGGAGGAGAGTAAGTGGAAATAATTGTAGTAGCCAAGTGACATAACCGTTGATCCATTGATTTGCACGGTAAAAGAACAAATTTGCTCCAATACCATATTAGATAATAATCTATTGTAACCAGACAAATCGAAGATGTAAACAGTAGACCTCGAAGTGTTAGGAAATCAAATCTACGGTTTTGATGACAACAACTATACAATGGAAATCGAAGATGCATTTATATCTCTATTCACAAATAATTACTAAAGTAACATCACTAAAGAGACAAGAATAAGGCTCAAAGAACATTACAAGAGACGACAATTCGATAGGATCAACGAAGCAATGACACATGTGCACATAAGCAACATGCACAAGTTTCAAACGTCTGAAGACGCTAGCCAGATGTCTGAAGAAATCCTCTGGATTATAAACCAGACAGGATCAGACGTCTGGTTAATGTACTTAGACGTCTGAAAAGCTACTATATACAAAAAATATATAGAGCCAGACGTCTAAAATATATACCAGACGTCTGGAACTGAACTCGGGTTTTGAAATTCAAATAACAACTGCTGCACTTGAAAAGACATTTACGCTCCTCTTCGCTGCAACTCTTCATCACCATCAGAAGCGACCATATAACACTTCTTAATGAATGCAACTACTCAAGAAATCTCTCTGCCACTGTAAATAACATCAAGAATCAAAGAGAAGATCTCACCTTACTTACTTGCGCTTTTTACCTTTATACTCTGATATATTCCTGATCTCTAGCAATCATATACTTGTATTTCACTCTTCCATATATTCAGAACTCCTCAATCAATATTCTCTAGATATATATATTGTAAACATTTGTACTTAATAGTCAATATCCGTTTTATAGAACATGCTTGACAAGAACAAGCTACTGTAACCAAGCCTATTCCTCCGGGCGAAGTGATGGTGTTTGATAGTCGAATTGCGAAGAGGAGCTTCGAGACTGGACGTAAGACGAAAGGTCTGAACCAGTATAAAACCCTGGTGAGTTTAGTCTATATTTTACTAGATTAACTTTATATTAGTTACATCATATAGTTAGTAGCATATACTTACATATACATTACACGATCCATCCTATAAATTACACGAAGAACCAGCTACTACATTGGTCATCTTTTGATGAGAGAGTACTCTGATTTTCTACACCAAAAACAAATACCCATCAAGCAAATTGAATTACAGCATGTTCAACAATGATTACCCATTAGAAAAATCTCTACAAATTCCATAGCATTTGATGTTGTTGATACAACAGGTCAAGAAACATGATAGGATATAAACCGGAATAACGGCAGTTTCATTTCACCTTCATAATTTTCAAGTTTCATTTGATTCTTGAAAACCAAAAAACCGTCACTAGTCTAAAATTAAAAAATCCCAAAAAAGAAAAAGAAAAGAAAAGGTCAAATGCCCGTAAATCCTATACCGCTATACCTAAATAAACCCCACATATTTCTTCTATTTCACCAAAACAGCCACAACAAACGAGAACTATATGCACCTCCAATTAGTTAACAGCAAGCACTTTCCTGCCACCACCATTCTAAAATAGGCGTTGTTGCTGGTAGTTAACATCTCTGTAGTAACCTTGTGGGCCACCACGGCCTCTGCCACGACTTGTGAAATACCCATTCTGCCCTTGGAAATTACCGTTTCTCCTGAAGTTATCATTGTGGTAGTTTCCCCTCGTTGGCTGGCCCTGGCCCCGGCCTCTATGGTTATCACCATTGATCACAACTCCATTAACGACTGCAAAAACAATGAGTAGGTGCTTTTCTCAGAAAACAAATTGTACACTTTTTATAATTTATTTTGATGGGCACGCACATGCACGACCTCACTTCGAGCGTGCGCACGCATGCGCGTGCATACATACAGACATATAATATATATGACTATTAGCGTGTGCGTGTACACACAGAATGGCATGCTGCGATGGATACTCCTCTTTATTAGCAAGTGCAGTCATGTTCATCTCTCTCAAAATAATGTGGAATAATCGAACATATATTTTTATACATGTATATTTACAGTAATTATAATTTTCGAAAGCTGTAAAATATTTTTATAATTATTAACTATTATTTAATATTATTTAAACCAATATACTATCTAAATAGCTCATATAAAATAACAATATTTTGACAATCAACTTTTAAATTTTATAAAATTATTGTATTATGAAATAATCTTTCTGCTAGAGAATGAGAATTAAAAAATCATTTTTCCTATTTTTAAAAATTATCACAATATACCAATGAAAAATAATTAATTAATAAACTATAAATTTTAGTCGAGAAAAACTATGAATTTTTTATTTTTATTAATATTTTATTTATTTTCGACTAATAAATCAATTTATATATATTAATGTAATGAAATTTATTGTGATGTGCATACGATTTGGAACTGTTTAAAATAAACTATTACTATTTTTTAATTAATACACACACACATTTAGATATTATAAATATGCTTATGAATATATATATATGTATAGGTTCAATTTTTGTATTATGTGTGTGTGTATGTATACATATATTATTTTAATATTTACTACAACAATACACAAATATATATATAAATTACTAATATTATATATATATATATATATATATATGTATGTATATTACGTATACATGCGGATGTGTTTGTGTACATGTATGCTTAAATATTTTCATTCTCATAAAATTATTTAAATAAAATTGACATATATGTAGATTTATAATATCTGTATAAATAATAAGTTTAAATACATACATATATTTGGACAACATACAATACATACCGGATGAACTAATGAGTCCGTTGCGATATAAATCGTAACATCTATACACCGATATGTTATATCTTGCATAGATTATCATGTTACACATGCACTATATGTATGTATGTATGTATGTATGTATATGTATGTATGTATATGATACATATGTGTACATTTATATGTATAAAATATAAATCAATGAAATTGTATATAATATATAGATTTAAATAAAATAAGAGTTTTTATTTTAATAAAATTAAGAAGTGTTCTAAATACATTAGACTTCATAGACCCAGTATAGATCTAATAAGGATATAATTTTTTGAAATTCACCCTTAAATTTCTCTGTGAGATGGCCTAGTTCCCATACACTTTATCCTTAGAGCATCTTCAACAACAAGTTACATATCATAAAATATAATATGTAACCCAAATGGCTCTACAACAAAGTGTGGATAGTGTAACTGGTTGCAAATCAAGTTGAAATAGTTATAGACATGTAATCTGTTTGGGCGCTTGTTCATCAAGCACCCAATCCTCAAGCGTCTATTGAACAAGCGCCTGAAATAAGGCACTTGTGCAATAGGAGCCTGAAGACTGGGCACTTGTTGAACAAGCATCCAAATGATAGCCACATCCAACGATATTTTCCAATGGCTATATTATCCTTCTATAAATATCATTTATCGTACTCTCTTCTCTTTCCACAGTAACAATTCACTACACCAAAAGTCATCATAATCTCACTTCTCTTCAACAAAAAGAGTTTTATGATTTCGATGTCGATGCCGTAAGATATAGTTTTGAGGGATTCAATTTTGAAGACGATACAGTTTCAGATGGAAGAGCATTCACAACTGTTAATTGGACTTCGACGAAAGACTAAGATTTATGTTACATTTGATGTGCACTCTCAACTGATCCAATCCAAGGTGCCCACAGAAGTGGTAATATTTTTTAGTCAAAATTACAAATTGGTACAATCGAAAGAACATTGATCGCAAAAGATCGCTTTCTTAGATCATAGATCATTATAGAAAACTTAATCGTCAAACACAAACATTTGATTATCCAATATATTAAAGCAGACGAACCCTGGTGGTTTTGAAAGTGAAATACATTTGGCAAGATTAACTAATTTTCATGTTTTACAATTTTTTTACCATTCTCTAAGCATTTTGTTTTTTAGAGGACATGATGAACATAAATTGTTTAAACAAGGCAAAGAAGCTGACTATAAACAATCATCTCATTTTTATCAATTAATGCATGTTTATGACCTATTAGGTGAGTATGTAAAATGGAAATCTTCTCTTCAAAAAACTATTCAATAATAAGTCCAATCAAACAAATCCTCAAGTAAAGCGCCGAGAGTCGTAGAAAGCTCCAGTTATGGAAAATCACGGAGGAGTTAGAGTATGGAGTTGGAAGAACATCTAACTCCTAGCAAAGATGATTTTGTTAGGTCTTGAAAAACCGACTGAATAACGTTTTCCCTTGGGGAACCGACCGGGTTACGTTCTGTTAAACAAGCGTCTAGTTCTACTCCAACTTAGGAAACCGACCGAGTTATATTTTTAACCACACAAATTGTAACTTGTAACACCTAGACGCTTACCATTATTCAAACAATATATTTCTAAAAGAGTTAAGATACGTAATCAAATAATGTAACTGTCTCAAGACAGACTTTTTACTCTTATCATTCTATTTGAGATGCATTTTCCTATAGTATTTGTCGTCACTGAGTTATATAACCACCACCATAACTTGGTAGTACGAAAAATGTACAAAGAATATTATGCATACAGCCATGCCGCCTGAGCTAAAAAAGAAAAAGGATTGTTGCACTTTCAACTTTAAATCATAAATGCCAGAATGCGATGAACAAATTTAGATCGAAAAAACAGTAGGGAAAAAAAAGGCAAAATCATACGTGCCTATTGCCTGCTGCTAGGTTGTGACAACCATAGGCCACAATATTATAGTCCACATCAACCCAATTAAGAAAATCGAACCCAGTTAAGAAAATCGAACCCTGGACCACAGCCCACATCGACGCCATTTTGAAAATCGCACCTTATATAACGTGGAAGACTATCAACCATGCTTATTCATTCCAACCCTAATTTTCAGTGGCCGCCACTCTTCTCTCTGTTTTCCCCTCTTGTCCACTCACCTTCAACTGTATAATTAGTTGTCTTATTTTCCGTTTCTCTTTTATCTGTTTTTTCGCGAAGACGTATTGTGATGAAACGCCGATGATGGTTTTAAATATACTTTGATCCATGTGTGTTTGTTTTCACAAACGCTCGCATGGTATGAAATCATTGAAATCTGAGGCTTTTTTAATCCCGGTGTCCACGAAATAATTGTTACTGCCATGCGGATTAAGGTTTATTTATGAATTTGAAAATTGGGGCAGATGATGAAGAAATAGACAGGGACATCAGCAACTCATTAGGAATAAATTAGTTTCTAATGAGGATGATGACTAAGTCTTGATGGGAATCTCTCTGATGCCTTTTTCTCTCCATTTATTAGTTTTTATTTGATAATTTTATTGTTTTTGATCTGGTTTTAGAGTTCCAGTGATGATTTTCTTGTTGATCTGAATCCCATTTCACTGAAGAAAGTTCAATTTCATTTGCGAAGTAACTGAGCAACATTTTACATGGTTCCTTGGTATCTTCCTTATTTGCTCACTTTGTTACAACGTGGATTAAGGTTAGATTTGTTTTCACAGCTTCATAGAGCTCTTACTAAATTTTATAACTAAACATTGAAATCTTTTTTAAATCATAGAATATTATCAGTGGTTTAACATGTATTTCAGTGATGTATACATATTGCTTCGCTTGCTAAATAAAGTGATCATAGTTGGTAGTGGTATCATGGTTGATCATAGAAGCATGCGTATTTTTTTCAGTAGCGCATGTATATCATTATAATTATGTTTATATTTAGGCGGCCGAGATAAAGCTGCTCATATCTTTTGTTCCAAGCACAACCCAAGGAAATATATCTAAATAAAGACTGTTTTTATTGACCGGGTTAGGTTAGAATTTGAAAATCTGCGCAATTTTTCTTTAGTTGTGATTTCTTCCAAGTAGCGCTTTAACTGGAATCTATTGGACTTGTATGTCATGTGTGCATATGCTCGTTATTTTTAGGTTTCATGCATTGATCCTGGTTAGATTACTACAAAATAATATGATTGTTATTCTTAAGAAAAATCCAATATTACAGTTTAATGCGTTATATTAACAAGAGTCGTGCATCATCATGCATTTCTTGAATTACCAAAGGTAGCTGTTACCATGTGTCTTACTTTTGCTTTTTTAAATATTATTGCTTGTTTGGTTTCATGTTCTGTTTTCAATGTTGATGACAAAATATGAGTAACTAAATATGAGTGTAATGAAAGAAATTTTTAAAATTTTATACCATTAGGATGATGATGTAAGGACGGCGAAAGACGTAAAAATGAGTTGTTTTTCCAGAATAAATAGATGATCTGCACTTTTTTGAACAAGATACGTAAGCCCTTATTTTTTTTGCAGTGATTATTTATGTATAACTTGCAAGTAGAACCATCTTTATCTGGCTCGTAGTCCATTTATTTCTTTAGAAGCGTGTGTTTGTTAACCAACAAACATTCCTGACATAGTAGAGTTCAGTGACAGTATGATGTCTTAAGTCAAATTCTTTTAACAATCATTCCTAACAAAGTTGAGTTCAGTGGTTTCAAAGCCATTTTGATCTCAAACGGCAGCAGCTCAGGAATGAAAATAGGTTAGTTACATTAGGATATAAAAAAAGGAATGTAGCAAGTCGCTAATCAAAAGGAAGTTATGAGCTAGAAAAGAGGGGTGATGCTTGCAAATTAGTCATGGATGATCATTGCTTTTAAATCGATAAAAACAAGAAAGTGGAGATATTTCCTTTAAACTTCATTATAAATTCAAGCTTATGCCATCCTTTGATTCAGACTATGCCTTGTTCGCATGAAGCCTTTGCAGTAAATAAAACTCTACCCGGCTCCATATGATGCAATGTGAGATTTTTTAAATAGCACAAGTGTGCTATTTGCGTTGAATTTATTTCTTGACAGGTACTGTTTTGTATTTTGTTTTTCTGATCATTTTAGTCTGTTATTGTATATGGTAATCGAAAGTCTGATATTTTTAAAGTATTCATTCATGGTTGTAGATGTTTGGGCACTTGCAAATTTGAATACCGTTATATAATTGTTGCTTTGATTGTTTTTGTTGATGTACATGTGATCCTGACATGTTCTACTAAGTTGCAGAAAATCATATATATTGTTCTCGTATGTTTCGTTCTTGATTCATTTTCCATTTCGATTGTGCAGTGAGTGTCATTGTACATTTCAGACATACATTCATTAGTTAAATAGTGCAGTTGATATGTTGAGTGGATTAGTTTGGATGCGCACAAACATTCTGGATAGGTGACCCGTTTGAGTTTAATAATTGTTGAATCTTGTATGAAATCCATAATACATAATTTGTAGCAGTAACACTGATGATTGACGGTTGGAAGTCAATCCATTGTTAATTTAATTATTATTTTGGTGATTTCATTGTAACGTTATTTAAAACTGTATTATTATTTTGGTGATTAATGCGCTGCTTACAAATGGTTCATAACTGCAAGTGGATGTACCTTTAAGATGGAAATAGATGCAACATATCGTGAAGCTGTTCTTTTGGATGATCAATCATACAAGTCTGGTTGCAAAACAGAAGTTCATTTGGACAAATTGCCAAGTCGTCGAATAATCTATGCAGGTATTGTTTATAGGCTCTTTCAAGTTCAAAATATTTTTAAATGATTAATTAATGTTTGCTTCTTTAATCCAAAACATAGCCTATATTTATGAAATTCAAAAGCAAAATGTGGTGAGAAATTTACTGATACTTTCATTAAACTTGATGCCTTGAACCATGTATAACTAGAAACAAACTTGGGATATTACTTGTATGTATTGGTTGGAGTGTTTTCGTTCTTTCCACTATAACTTATTCCAACTACAATATTATTCTATTAAAAATGTAATAAATAATAAAAGAAATACGACTTCTAGTCTGCATGGTATCTTTAGTTATATGTTACCTATCAACAACTTCACATCTACATCAAGAAAATGTTCAACCAATCAACCAATTTTGCATGTCAACCGTTATGCTTGCACTCCAAGATTCATTGATATGCCAAAAATTTACCATCATGGCAGCATTTTGTATTAGGTTGTCAGGAGGATGTTATCAAATGGGTGGTTAAAACGGTAATGTACATTTGGCATTTCACATTACTAAACTAGGCACTGATTGTTTCAAAGAATATTGATGGAATTATTTCACCTAATATGTCATGTCTTGGTCGATATTACTGAGTATTGATTGGCTTGGGGAAATTTTGTTTTTTTGATTTTTTTGAGCTTGGTTTAGAAATAAACATGTAAACAAAGTTCTTGCACTTACTGCATTAAATATCCACTCATGTATATATCGCTCAAATTTCTTGTCAAAAGTCATGTTCGCTTGGCCAAGAACGAACCATAACTATTCAGTAATATTTAGATTATATATACAGCATCTTGATGTCATAACTCTAGTGTATAGACTGGCAGTGCATCAGGGATCCAAAACAAGCTAGAAAAATGTGAAGCATGCATGCGTCTATTATTTAATATTTTGTTTCCACTGATTATTATCTATTTATTCATTGCAGCAATGTAGATAGTGAGTTTATTTGCGTAAACCGACGTTTTTCAGCATCAAACGAGGGCACATCTGGTAGAAAACTTGCATCTCTACAATTTATTTCTTAAAACAATTTTATTGCACATACAACTGTTACAACCATTACATACCCAGACATATCATATACTGAAAATCACAACCATTACGTACATTCACATTTGAAATAACTCTTTCTATAGAAATATCATGTTAAAAATTCATTTTCACCATTAAATCACAACCAGTAACTTCGTAGCAGTATTGGTAAAAAGTTTGCTTCTTTCACTCAAAATGAAAGAAAAAAGGACATATGATAAGGGAAAAAACCATTCAGTTAAACCTTGCATTGATTTCACAAACTAGAGTTGGATAATTAATTAAAGAAATTGCACAAATTCAAGGGAATATATCTCACACTCCAACTTCAAATCAAAAATGCCAAAATACGATGAACAAATTTCAAACAAAAACATATCGAGGACGATCATGGGTCACAATATTATAGTCCACATCAACGCAAGTTTGAAAATCGCAACTTATATATCGTGGAAGACTATCCACCATTCTTATTCATTCCAACCCTAATTTTCAGTGGCCGCCGCTATTCTTTCTCTGCTTTCCATCTCTTATCTACTCTCCTTCTATTGTGTAATTAGCTCGTCTTATTTTCTGTTTTATATTTTATTTCTGATCTGTATTCTACAAAGACGTGTTATGATGAACCGCCGATGGTTTTAAATAGACTTTGATTTATGTTTGTTTTCACAAACACTCGCATGGAATGAAAACATTGAAATCTGAGGCTAGTTTCTCCCACTGCTCACAAATTAATTTTAATTGTCATGGCGATTAATGTTTATTTTCGCCTATGACTTTGTAAATTGAGGCAGATGATGAAGAAATATACAGGGACATCAGCAACTCGTGTATCAGTGTTTTAACGTGTATTTCAGCTGTGTATGTATTGCTTCGGTAGGTAAATAATGTGATCACAGTTGGTAGCGGTATCATGGTTGGTTATAGAAGCTTATGTATTGTTTAAGTAGTGTATGTATGTCACTATAATTCTTTATGTTTATATTTATATTTATGTAGCCTAGATAAAGTTGCACGTATCTTTTGTTCAAAGCACAACCCAAAGGAATTATATCGAAATAAAGAGTGCGATTTTTTTTACTGATTGTGCGTTGGGTTAGAATTTGATGAAGGAAATCCATGCAATTTTTCTTTAGTTGTGATTTCTTCCTATGTATCGCTTTTAACTAGGATCCATTGGACTTGTATGTCATGTGTGCATATGCTTGGTATTTTTAGGTTCTATGCATTTATCCTGGTTAGATTACTACAAAATAATATGATTCTTATTCTTAAGAAAAATTCAACAACACAGTTTAATGTGTTATATTAACAAGAGCCATGCATCATCATGCGCTTCTTGAATCACCAAAGGTAGCTATTATCATGTTTATTATTTTTGCGTTTTGCAGTATTTACCTTTTTGCAATGATTATTCATGTACAATTTGCAAGGATCACTCTCTTTTACAGCTCATTACCTTGTTTTGTTTAGTTTCATGTTGCCTTCTATTTCTTTATAAGTGTAGGATCGTTAATAAACATTCTTTATAAGTGTAGGATCGTTAACAAACATTCCTGACAAAATAGAGTTCAGTGACAAAGTATGACTTCTAAATTGAATTCTTTTGACAAACATTCCTAGCAAAGTAAAGTTCAGTGGTTTTAGAGCATCTAGATCCCAAACGGCAACACCTCAGGAACAAAAATAGGTTAATTACATTAGGAGGTAATAAAAGAATGCAGCAAGTAGCTGATCAAAACGGAGTAATGAGGTAGAAAAAAGTGTGATTGTTGCCATTTTTTCATGATAACGATTGCTTTTGAGTTGGTCAGAAGTAGAAAGTGGAAATATTTCCTTTAAACTTCATTATAAATTTAAGCTTATGCCTTCACCTTGATTCTGACTATCCCTTGTTCGCTTGAAGTCTTTGCAGATAATAAAACTCTACTCGACTCCATTTGATACAGAGTGAGAATTCTAATAGCACAAGTATGCAACTTGCATGGAATTTATTTCTTGACAGATGTTTTTTATTCTGTATTTCTGATCTTTTTAGTCTGTTATCGTCAATGGTAATAAAAATCGAGTATTTCTAAGGCATTCATTCATGGATATAGATGTTTGGCGTTTGCAAAATTTGAATAACTCCATATAATTGTTGCGTTGATTGTATTTGATGATATACATGAGCGATCCTGACATGTTCTACGAAATTGCAGAGAATCATATATTCTATTCTCGTATGTTCCGTTCTTTATTCATTTTCCGTTTTGGTTGTATAACGAGTAGAGTATCTTCTCAAGTTTCAGATATGCACATTAGTTAAACTTACAGTTGATGGTTGATATGTTGAGTGGCTTAGTTTCAATCCATGCAAACATTTTGAATAGGCGATCCATTTAGAGTGCTTGTATCAAAAATGAGCACAACACTTTTTGGAAGTTTTTGAAGAGATAAAATGAAGAATATAAATTTAAAAAGGCGGTTTATCTAACAGAAACTTCAAAAATAGATAATTAAATGCACAGACACAAGCGATTTGAGTGGTTCGTTGTGTTGCCTACGTCCACTGTGAAGTTCTATGGCTTTATTGATTCTTTCTCGATGAATACACTTGATTACAGCGAACAACAGTGAATTACAACTTTGAAATTCGAGCACAACAGCTGTATAAGGTTATAAAGTTCAATCCGGCAGAGTCTGGACGCTTGAGAATTAAAAAATCCTTCTTCTGTAGGCCATGGGGTCTATTTATAGGCGTAGGAGGTTGATATTTCGCTCAAACTTCGGATGACTTCTTCTGGCACGTGAATGAGCCTACGCGATCGATCTCATGAAGTTTCGACTCGACCTATAATCGATACGAATGCAATTCATATCGATCAAGATTTTGTCCAATGTAGTCCAAAATTGGTGGGAACATTTTTTAGCTTGTACGTAAGCTTTTGTGAAAATTTCATAACATTTGGGCTTGTGGATCTTGTGTTATGATCGATACGAGTTGATGTTTTTTAGTTGGCCGTTTACTTCGAATCGATCTCTTCGAATCGATGGTTGCACGTTCCTTTATGACGACATGGCGCGCACTTCTCTGATCGATCCACCTTTCATTCCGAGTTGACCGCGTCTTCCCTTAAATTTCGCCTCGCTCGTATCGGTGGAGGTGTGCAATTCGTATCGATGAAAATGACCTAGTAACAATGAAAGTGGTATAGTTCGCATCGATAGGTGTGGCTTCTGTTTGCATCCACCAAACCGACCCCTGTTCGTATCGATGGAAATACATGGATACGTTGACTGTTTGGCTTTTTCGTATCGATCAGATTACATTCCAATTGATCGATACGAAGTCGAAGCAGGAGACTGGATACGAACAAAAGATGGCTCGATGGATTCGAATAGGAGCAACACGATGGATACAAAAGTGGGAACCTCGAAGGATTCGAACGAAGCCCTTCAGAATGGACACGAATTAGACCTCTGTGTTGGATACGAACCACTATTCGCCGATGGAAACGAAGTTGGCATGAGCCAATCGATACGAAATGCACTGCCTGCTGATGGATACGAAGCTGATTGATACGAACTGTGGCGTGACGATGGACACGAATCTGATCGATACGTAATATGGCTCATTGATGGATACGAACGTGAGGTTATTTCCTTCAACTTGCATCGATCATAACTTGAGCATACGAGCTCGAATTGACTTGAAATTTGAAATGCTAGCTTTCATGGTTCCGCTTGTCGTGCCATGTTAATTGTAGCCTGATCCGGATCAGACAAAATTCATCGATATCCATAGCGAGCCTGTGACGAGTGATCCTTCGATTTCCATCCAGTTCTTTGATATCTCGGGCTTGCCAAAAGGCGGGATAACATTTGCCCCCCAAAGTACGTCTTGTGGAAACATGACGTGCTTTGAAAAGTTGCCGCTTCATTCTAATCAGTTATCATCTTTTCGTTGAAGGTTGTAATCTTTGATTGATTTTCTCAGTAATGTGAACTACTGATTGTCAACTGTTGTACCCTATGTTGTTGTAACTAATTGCTGTATGATAGTGATTAGCCGTTTGTTGCCGCAATCGTTATGAGGTGAGTATCCAATTCCTGTGAATGTTGAGAATTGGATATTAGTTCGACATATATGTATATATGTTAACCTAACTCTCGCCAACGTTGTACGTCCACGAGTCATTGTTAGTTCTCTCGCATCGAACTCCGTATCGATCCTCTCCTGAATCGATGTGAAATCCGGGTCGCAACAACGCTTGACGGTTGTTTTTGGATATTATTTCGTATCGATCCTCTCCTGAATCGATATAAAAGGTTGAAAGATTGTCCTCGCATCACACACTACGCAATGATGGATACAAGATAAATATTTCGAATCAATAGATAGGAATCTTGATGGACACGAAACGATTGTTCGCATCGATGGTTGCAGGCTCCGATGGATACGAAATTACCATTTCGTATCGATGAGCTCGATGTTGCTGGATTCGAACAGATGATCCTCAGTTCGTATCGATGAATGCCGGCCTCTGGAGTCTGTGAATCGATGGATTCGAACAGCGTAGTTCGCCTCGATGGACCGTGGACGGAGCCGCAAAATCGTCGATACGAACAAAGGCTTCGAATCGATAGAGCTTGACAACTACATCGTCTCGATGAAGGCTTTGGCTTATGGATTCGAAAAGCTAACTCGACTCGATCTGGAGGAACCGTTGCTACCGGTCGTTTTGACTGGGAGACGAATCGCCCTTTCCCTTCACACTTGCGTCCATATAAATACTCCATACTTAGCCATTTTTCGCTTTTTACTTTTGCCTTCACTTCTTTCGTCTTCGTATTGATATAGAGAACTTGTAAAAGAAAACTGCTTGCATTCGAATTGAAACAAAACGATCGTTTAATCCTTCAAATCCTTACTTCAATTTAGGCAATTAATCAATTACGAATAAATCCAAGCGACGAGGCTCGAATTTCAGTGCCATTCCACTCTTTCTTATGATCGATTTTGGCGACGTCAAGGCTAGATCTAGGGCGGAGCTTGGTTGAGGAAGGCCATGGCGTTGTTCGTGTTGATTGGAGAAGGAGTCTGGGATACAGAGCAATCGATTGATGGTTGCTCGGTCTTTATTTCGTATCGATGGTTAGGCGTAAAGTTCATATCGATGCAGAGTTGACTAAAGAATGATGGAGTCCTTATCGATCCAGGATGGATGCACTTCATATCGGTTTGAAGTGTTTAACGTGAAACCGTAGGAAGAATAATCAATATGAAGTTCTGAGTAAGCGATCGGTATGAACTCCATCACCTTTGATCGATACGAACCTGATCGATGCGAAGTTGCTGAGTTGTGATTGATATGAAGTTAGCACAAATCGATCGATATGAAACGTATCGACTCGAACTTGAGTGATACGAGGCGTATCGATTCGAATTTGATAGATACGAAAATGAGGCCTCTCTGACTCGATACGAATCTGAGTTGTGGCGATCGATTCCAAGCCGGAATTTGATAAATTTAGAGAACTTTCGCACATTTGAACATTTGACTCCGATGAGCTTCTGCCTTGCATAATTGGACTTAATCACTTCACTGCATATCTAACTGTATATCGAAGCTCGTCGATGGAACTGGAACTTAACAAAAATATAACGAACTCTAACTTGGATCGATCACCAATGTTTGGATGGAACGGTTGTGACGGTCAGCGATGATGGTCATCCCAACTGGATTTTGAAATCTTGTCGTTCGCATACTTTCTTTAACCTGGTAGCATTTTTCAAGTACTTCACAACACTGCATTGCACAACACATTCATACACTTCACATTGGGGGATGCACGGGCTCATTATCGTCTAATGATGATTTCTCGTAATTTAGTTAATTATGGAACCTTCAAGCTCGCAGCAACAGGAAGCTCAGAGTTTAATCCCTCCTACAATCGAAATATCGGTCATCGAGGCGAAGTTATTGATCCAGCTCCGAACGAGGCACCTGGTGCATCTTTCATTGCTAATCCGGTGGCTCTGTTCCATCCAATGTTTCTGAAGAGATGCTAGGACGAATTTGTCTGAGGCATAGCTTATCTTTTGATGATGTGCTATTGCCGGGACCTGATGATAGGCCACACTGCCCACCGAAAGGATATACCGCATTCAATCGCCATGCGTGCGTAACTGCGACGCTTCCCCTGTTTAACCAGTACATTAGGGAGGTGTTATCTTTTCCGGGGATTGCTCCATCTTAACTGCACCCGAATGGATATGCTTTGTTGAATAGTCTGTTCATCGTATTCATAGAGTACCTCTTTCGACCACCGCTCTCAACTGAGATCAGATATCTATTCAACTTCAAGAGTTGAGGAGATAGCCCATCTTTCATGTTCTTGGAGGTAGTAAGAAATTTCCAAGTAGTTGTGGGATCCTGGACGAGGCTAAGTCACTTTAAGATGAAATGGTTTTATGTCCGATGCCCCCCGGGATTTGCCAGTCGATGGCTTTCGACGTAAGTATTTTAGCCTTTTCAAATGGCCGATAAGTCAGCTACAACTGAATTCAAACTTATATCCTTTTCTCTTTACAACAATAATTCAGCGACCCACAGGCATTCATTATAGGAAGATAGCTTGAACTCTCCAAGAAATCCCAAGTAAAGAGGGACACATTGATTTGGTTCTGATGGACAGGAACCTGAGAATCCTCATGCTGATTGAGCGAAGACAAAGTATAAGGCTCGAGGGGACGCTAAGGACTATCTCAAAGAAGCAGGTTAAGCACACGACGCCCCGACTCGTCATATCCGAGGAAGCTGATTCAGAGAGAACACATACCGACGATGAGCTTAGCTGGGCCTCTGGATACAGCGCTGGATCCCAAAGGAAAGAGAAAAGGCAATGCAGCTGCTTTTAAACGTCCCAGATCCGGAAGATGGAAATCTGTGGTTACGTCTCGGCCTGCTTCCGGAGTTAGAATTTCAGAGGCTTCCCCCCCACGAGTGGAAAATCTCTTCGAAGGGCTCGCCAGACTATGTGTCCTTCTAACATGATGCCGGATTGGAAGAACTTCAACACGCTTTAGATTTAAGCGAGTCCTTTCCACTAGCGTGGTCGACACTTCCGGTTGAACCGGTCGGGGGGTTGCACATACATACACACTTCACGACACTACACAATTCCTGACCTTAAGCTGTCCACTATTGGAAGATTACTAACTCTATTCGTGCTTTACTTTGTAGATACGATGTCTGGTCGTGGCTCCATGCTTGGTAGTTTACGAAATACTCGTTGGTCTTCATAATATTACGAGTCGCGCAGAAGAGAAGGAGACCATGATTATGACCAGGGGTATTTCAGTCAGGAGCGGTTTGAAAAAGACAAGGGACACGTACGTCGATCTCGATCTCGCTCACCCCCTCCTAGAGCTCCTGCACTGCCTCCAGTTCATATTTCACGGCCTCCTGAAACCTTATGGCATAAGCCGTCTTCTCATGCTCCAAGGTCCGATTCTCATCGCAGAACTGAAATAGTGGCCCCTCCAACTACAGAATAGGTCCTTACCGAGCCTACAGGGAAAGGAACGATCAAGCTTGCTCAATTGAAAAAGTATTTCCCCGATATTTGTTTTGACGGTTACATCTCCCCCCCGCACCTAAAGCGAATTCCGGCGGAGGCCAAGAACATTATTCACGATTATGTTGCAGATATTTTCTTCCAATATAAGGAGTGGTCGAAAGCTGCAAGAAAAACATTGAAAGTGGCTTTCGATCGGGCCGCCACGATTGGAAAATTGGTGAAAGAGCTATCACAGAAAGATCGGATTATTCAAGTGCTCAACAATGAAGCCGAGTCTTCCCGAAAAATCTGAAATGGAAGCTCTCAAAAAGGCCAATGATGCCCACACGGCCATGGATAGAATGAGGCAATAACATTATGCCATGGTGGAGGATATGGGCCATAGGAACACCACCGTTGCAGCCGAGCGGGACGCAGCCCTGAAAGAGCTCAACGAGCTTAAGTCAAAATTTTCTGAAATTATTAAAGAGAAGGATGCTGCCAATATCTTCGCACAAGAAGCATGTGATCAAACAGTGGTGCTTCGGGGTGAGAGAGATGCAGCTGTGACTAAAGTCCGCTTGGTGGAGGCCAAGGTTGAGGAGAAGGTTCGGCTGGCGGAGACCAGGCTGGAGGCTGATATTGAAGAACTCCTCGTTACTTACAATACCAACGTGTTGAGACACAGAAACCTGCCTTGGCTTGATAATTACCCAACACATCTCTATAATTCTTGGAATCTATTGGTCGAGGAGGAGAAGGCGGTACCTCTGGGCGGAGCATTTGACGAGTTTGAACTGGAGAACCATATATTGAACGAAGATGAAAAGAAAGTTCTCCATGACTCGATGATCTCACATGCGAGGGAGCTCCTCGGCACCGAGCATCAGGAGATTGGGGAAAGCTCAGGCGTTGAATATCATGCTACATGTTTCGAGATTACCGCTCCATCTCGATCTGAGCCTATTCAATGGTTGAGCTTCAGCCTATTCCAGCTTATGACCCCGAACAGCCACGTCTATCCCCTATCAAGGAGCACACTTCTGAGGCTGCCTAACCATCTGCGGGTCAAACTGAGGAAGGTACTCTGAAAAAATCTTATGTGTGTTCTAAATGAAAGACTTGTTCTAAACCGTTTTCTAACATTTGTTCTTCTTTCTTTCTTCAATCACCTGAGTTATATCGACAGCGCCTCTTGTAGTCCAAGAATCACATCAAGCGCAGGAGGCTATTACTACTGAAGCGATCGCTATGTCAACGACCGTGCCCAACGAAGGCACGCAAGGGAGTTCACTTTCTTTTGACGGGCAAATGATGAACGAGCTTCTAGGTCGTCACAGTGACCCCTTCGCAGACTTGCCATTTGTTATTAGCGGACTCGCACCCGCCTCTGGCACTTCGACGCAGACCACTGTTGCCCCCAGCGAAGCCCGATCTGTTAGAAAAGAAGAATTACTGGCTGAAATCAATGCTGAGTTGGAGGCAGCGGCACATGGCGGTTGTTCCAGGGGTGGAATGGCGGCGCTCGGCCCAACTCCACTTAGAATGACATCACCTGGGGGTACACTTGTTGATACCAGTGTATCCATTCCGCCCGCGGTTATAGATCCGGTTCCTCCGACTCCTCCTACAGAGAGCATTCCTCTAGACTCAAGTTCGAACGAGGATGTCGACATCATGCCTTCGTCTGGAGGTGATCCGCCAAAGGGTAAATGCTCAAAGCGAAAAATTACTAGTGGCTCTAGAGGATCCACACCAAATAGGAAGCCGAAGAAGAAAAGGGAGTAGATAGGCCTCTCCGGTGCATTTTTTGATGGTTAGGAACTTGTTTTTCTTTCATAGGCCGTGTATAGATGTGGTTTCGGCCCCTGCTAGTAGGAATTTTTTGGAAGACCTTGTATATGAACCTTCACCTTCAATTAGTTGAAATGAAATTCTGTTTCCTTGCTTCAACTGTTATTCCTGTCTCTTATGCTTAAGTGTTGTAGAGTTTGAATCTCAGTTCAGTGCACTCGTGGAGCTTCAACTCTTAAGTTGACTTCATTTTATTTGCCAAGTATGAAAATTACGAACACAAATCGTAACGGGAGATTGAGCTGGACTTTTGACGTTGCGCTGCTTCGGTCAATGATTAACACTTAAGCTTTGCCCTGTTTTCGAGGATAGGTTACAACGATCAGCCAGTGATTGCCATTTGCCTTTATCATTTCAGGCCTAACATCATCGAATGCTAAAACAAGTAAGAGTTGAGCGGTCGAATAACACTCGCTTACTCATAGTAGTCACATCCGCACTCCGGGGATCTGCACTTGCATTCCGGCGATCAGTTGCGCCTGTTGTAGTTTTTAAGCACATATCCACACTCTGGGGACTTAGATTAGTTTTTGAGCGATTGTTCGCACTCGAGTTATATTTATACTCTAATCACACTCTGGGGACTCAGAGTTATTTGCGATCGATAATCTGGCTCGCACTCTAGGAATCCATAGACTATCGATGTTTGTAACACAGTTCGCACTTCGAGAACTTCGACTTAGAATTTACACTCCAATTCACACTCTGGGAATTTAGAGTTAGTATTTATACTTCAGTTCACACTCTGCGAACCTAAAGTTTATTTTTATACTCCAATTCACGCTTGGGAATTTGGAGTTAGTGTTTATACTCCGATTCGCACTTTGGGAACCTAGAGTTGATGTTTATACTCCAATTCACGCTCTGGGTATTTGGAGTCAGTGTTTATACTCCAATTCGTACTCTGGGAACCTAAAGTTGATGTTTATACTCCAATTCATGCTCTGAAAATTTGGAGTTAGTATTTATATTCCGATTTGCACTCAGAGAACCTGGAGTTAAGGTTTATACGCCAATTCGCACACTGGAAATTTGGAGTTGGCCGACAGATGGTCATTCACATCTATTTAGGCTTTTTTAGGAGTTCATTCGCACTATGGGAACGAGGGACTTATCAGGATCGTGGATGGTCGGTTCACATCCACCCCGAGTTAACAAGTGAGGTCGTTAGATGGATGGGTCCATCCTCCTCAAACTTGGTTAGGATACGGTGAAGTCGTTAGGCGGATGGATCCACCCTCTCCAGAACCACATTTTTGAGTTTTATGCTCCAACTCACACTCTAGAAGTCTGGAGTTGGTTAAAGGATTGTCGTGTATCAATCCTTTTTTATTTTGGTATGGTGGCTTGCCCCCGAGCTTGGGTTTCACTTAGTGAGTGACCGGTCACAGCCACTCTCTATTTGAATAAACTCCATCGCATGATGGAACCTAGCTCTCCGTGCATCGTGATGTTGTATGTCATATTCAATAAATCACAGCTCTGGCTCGAAGAGATGGCATTTTATTGATGAAACGAAAAAAATATGGCAAAATCAGTTGCCTTATTACAAATTTAAATTTAGAAATGCAAAAACAAATTGTAAATGGAAAAATAGACTGAAGTAAATAGAGCCTTTCATATGTAGTAGTGACGGAGACTCTCGCTATTCCAGGCTCTTGGCAAAGTAAGAACGTCAACGGTCGATAACTTGAATGAGCCATCTCTAAGCTTTTGTGTAATCACATACGATCCTTCCCAATTTGGCTTCATGTGTAAAGGAACCAGATAAATTCTCTTGAGGACGAGATCGCCAAGTTCAAAGGTTCGTGGTCGAACCTTGGCATTGTACAATCAGGCGACTCGACTTCGATATGCGGCTGCACTCAAATCAGCCTCTTCACGCTTCTCATCCAGTAAATCCAAAGATTCAGCAAGTAATATGGCATTCGTTTTTGGGTCATAATAAGTCACGCGATGAGAAGGCACTTCCATCTCGACCGGAATAATGGTTTCGGAGCCATAAGATAGAGAAAATGGAGTGTGCTCGGTCGCGGACTTGTGGGTCGTTTGGTAAGCCCATAAAATCATAGGAAGTTCATCAACCCACTTGCCCCCGGCCTTTTCCAGTCGTTTTTCAGAATTCGTTTGATAACCTTATTAACAGCTTCAACTTGGCCATTCGCTTAAGGGTGCGCAACTGCAGAGAATTTCTTGATATGAAAGTTTTGGTAGAAATTCTTGAATTCAACACTGTCAATCCAGGCTCCGTTATCGGCGATAATGGTATATAGGAGACCAAACCAACAGATAATTTTGCGAACTACGAAGTTGATCACTTTCTTCGCCGTGATGGTTGCAAGAGGTTCAGCTTCAGTCCATTTGGTAGAATAATCAACTGCGACGATGGCGTACTTCGCTTCACCTTTGGCCTGGGGTAGAGTGCCAATAATGTCGATGCCCATACTACAAATGGCCATGGACCGACCATTTGGGTTATCTCAGTAGGTGGGGCTCTAGGAATTCGAGCATGTTTCTGGCATTTATCGTATTTCCTTGCACAGTCTGCCGCATCACGGTTTACAGCGGGCCACTAATACCCGTATTGGAGTACTTTCTTAGTGAGAGCTTGCCTCCCGGTGTGATCGCCACATTCTCCTTCGTGCACATCATGTAACACTCGTTTAATTTCATCGTGTGCGATACATTGGAGGAGAGGAAGAGAATATCCTCTTCTATACATGACTCCATTTTGAATAGTGAACCGCGAAGCTTTTCGAAGAATCTGTCTTCTCACTTCTGCGCTCAGGAAATGTTCCATGCTCGATGTAATCTCGGTACAGTGTCATCCATGACTCCCTATCGGGAATTGTTTCAAATACGAAGTCCGTCTCCATCTGATCAATGCTCGGAGAAGATAATGTTTCCATAGGAACCAGTCCCATTTGCTGGCTTCGCCACCACTCGCTAACTTTGCCAATGAATTAACCTTTTGGTTGCGCTTACGAGGTATGTAGAAGATGGCGTAGCAATCAAACTGATCAAGTATTTCCTGGACTCGAGCTAGATAAGCAGCTAGTCTTCGGTCCTTGGCCTGATATTCACCCCGAACTTGGCATACGACTAATTGGGAATCATAATAAATTTCCACAGCAATAATTCTCAGATCACAGGCGAGTTTTAATCCAGCAAGCAAGGCTTCATTAGCTTCATTATTGGTAGCAAGAAATTCAAATTTCAAATCATAGCATATGGATCGGCTTTCGGGGGTTTCAAGTACTACTCCAGCACCCGAGCACCGGTCATTGGATGCACCATCGGTATGCAGCTTCCAGATGTATTCGGAAGATTTACTACCTCGGGAAAATCCTCTGGAACAGTAAATTCAGCTACGAAATCTGCTAGGACTTGTCCTTGAATTGCTCTCCTTGGAGTATAGGTGATATCAAACTGACTCAGTTCAATGTTCCACTTGAGTAACCTACCAGACGTCTCAGGCCGCGTAAGGACCTGTCGTAACGGCTGGTTGGTGTACACAATGATAGATGAGCTTGGAAATATGGACGGAGCTTCCTTGAGGCAATGACTAGGTAGTAAGCCAATTTCTCTAGCTTTGGATAATTTCTCTAAGCTCCGGTTAGTCATTTACTCACGTAGTAAACAAGTTTCTACACTCGGTCTTCCTCCTGAATAGAGGCAGATACCACCAGATAAAGGTACAATTGCTCATGGTCAATGGATTTCGACAAAATCGACGGTATAGAGAGGTGTTGAACCAGTGCTCTGAATGCGTCTTCACATTCCGTGAGCCATTCAAAGTTTCGCTTTCCTTTTCAGATCAGATCGAAGAAGGGAATGCGCTTGTCGGTGGACTTTGATATGAACTTGCTTAATGCTGCTACCTTCCCGTTTAGACTCTGGACCTGCTTTATGGTTCTCGAAGTTTGCAGATTTCTGATCGCCCGGATCTTTTCGGGTTTGGCTTCTATTCCTCGAGCATTGACGATGAACCCGAGGAACTTTCCAGAGGCTACTCCAAAATGGCATTTCAATGGATTGAGCTTCATCTTGTATTCTCGAAGAATGTTGAACATCAATTCCAAATCTCTAATATGATCAGCGGAGAATCATGATTTTACCAGCATGCCATCTACATACACTTCCATGGTCTTCCTGATCTGGTTGGCGAACATCCGGTTGACTAGGCGTTGATATGTTGCTCCGGTGTTCTTGAGTCCAAAAGGCATGACTCCGTAGCAGTAGAGTCCTAGATCAGTTATGAAGCTGGTATGTTCTTGATCAGGTAAGTATATGGGTATCTGACTATAACCGGAATAGGCATCCATGAAAGATAATAACTCGTGTGTAGCCGTTGAATCTACGAGCTGATCGATTCGGGGAATTGGGAAGCTGTCCTTCCGGAAAGCTTTATTTAAGTCAGAATAATCGACACACGTCCTCCATTTCCCATTCGGCTTTCGGACAAGTACGGGATTTGATACCCACTCTAGGTATAGAGCATCTCGAACGAACCCATTTTCTTTCAGCTTATCAACCTCTACTTTAAGGGCGACAGATCTCTCTGGATCCATACCATGCTTTTTCTGTTTGACCGGGATACACCTCAGATCAATATTCAGAGTGTGGCTTGCGATGTCCGGCGAGATCCCACACATATGAGAGTGCGTCCAGGTGAACACATTAAGATTCGCCCAGAGAAATTCAACCAATTCTTGTTGCGCCTGCTGGCTTAACTGAGACCCAATCTTTATCATCCTTGAATCGTCATCATCATCAATTGGAACATCAATCGTCAGTTCGGCCGGGGAGGCTTGACTTTCTTTAGATTCATCGTTAGTTTCAGTGTCTCTCGGGTCAAGATCCCTCTAGAATTGGTCAGGGTGCCAGGACCTAGGCCCAGGTACGGATTGTCAATTGTTGGCAAAACGGATGCAGAGAGATTCCTCTGCGACCTTTCCTTTCCCTCTTCGCTGTGCCTCGCGCAACTCAGCAACATAACAGGATCTCCTAGCAGCCTGATCTCCATGAACGACTCCGACCCCATGATCAGTGGGAAACTTCAGAGTCAAACACCATGGGGCAATGGCTGCCCTGAATTCAACAAGGGCCGGTCGGCCCAAAAAGGCATTGTAGGGTGAGTCAATGTCTAGAACAACAACTGCAAAATCCAGACTCTCTGGCGTTCTCCAACCTCTAATTCCACTGGCAGTTCCACCACTCCAGTGGGTACAGTAGCACTTCCATTGAAGCCATGGATTCGGGATTGACTAGTTTTCAAATCCTTGGCCTCCATTTTCATCAGATCATTGGCTCTTTTGAACAAAATATTTACAGAACTCCCATTATCAACCTGGATTCTCTTCATCCAAGCAGGACCTACCTGGGCAAAAATGACTAATAGGTCGATAGTGGGGGCTTCGACCTTATCAGCGTCTCGGTTTCTGAATACGATGTCATCAGTCATCGTCCTTTGTTGCTTGGTCCGAGCCCTGTCATCAGAATTAGCACAACACTCGAAGTACGCATGCCTGATAGAGCTGGCATACGACTCCATTTCCCTCCAGCTTCGGTCTGCTGGATGAGAACCACCACTTACCGTGTTTATAACCAACCTCCCGCCAGTACGAGCGGGTTCCTCCTGCCTCTCTTGATTCTGTACACGATTTTGATTAGATGGGCCCGCACCTCCTGACTGCGGCGCTCGCACGAACTGATCCAACATTCTCTCCTTGATCAATTTCTCAATGAGGTCCTGTAAATGACGACACTCATTTGTATTGTGGCCGTAGCTTTCATGAAACCTACAAAACTTTCCTGACTGAATCTGCCTCTCCGATCATGGCTTCGGAGCAGGCTTCTTGTATTGCATAGTGTTGCAAGTCTGTAAATACACGTTCTTTAGCGACGTATTCAAGGGTGTGTAGTTATCAAACATTGGAGCCCTACGTCGCGGGCCACGACTCTGATCTGTTTTCTTGTTTTGGCTGCCATTGTTTCTCTGTTGGGTTTCTTGTTTTGTATATTCAATTGAACTTTTTCGAAGCTCTCTCCGGACTGCTTAACCGCAATATTACTTTGAATACCCTCCATGCTGGGTCCCACGTCATTCCGCTTCCTAGACTGTTTCGCGTCCTCTCGTCTCAAGAATTGAGCAGCTTTGGAGTAGAAACGGCCCAATGACGCGGGTGGTTTTTCAGCCCACCAATTTTCAGACTCGGAATCGGGGTCAATTCCCTTAGTCAATGCCATCAGAATAGAGTTATCATTGGGATTACTTATCTCTGCACATGTAGCATGGAACCTTCCTAAGTAGCGTCCAAGTGTTTCTCCGGGAGCTTGAGTGACACTGGATAGAGTATTAACGTCTTTAGGCCTTGCTACATGCATCCAGAACTGTTCCACGAACTTGGTGGTCATTTGGTCAAAGCAAAAAAGGGATTAGGGTGGCAATCATGTAAACCACATCGTAGCGATGCCCCCCAAAGAGATGGGAAAGCTATGACATTTCAGTGCATCATCTGTTCTTACAGCATTCATCAGCCATTCATACTTTAGGATATGCTAATTTGAATATAAATTCTCTTCATAAAATGGCAGAACCGGCATTTTGAATCGCCGAGGAGGTTCGGCATAAAGTATGCCATCTATGAAAGGGGTATGACTCCGGGAGATTCCCCAGTCGTCGTTAGTAAGACCCAGGCTTTGTGACGACCCTGATTTTGGAAAATTAAAATTGAAAAATTTAATTGATTTTAAAATATTTGAATGTTATTTTAAACTTGAATTTCAAATATAATATGGATTTGGCAATTTAATTATTAAATTTAATTATTGAAGTTGGGTAGAATTTTTGAATCTTTAGTTTTAAGCTTGTTAAAAATATTTTAAAGGCTTAGAAAATTTATATTGATAATACTGAAGATAATGGAAGCCTCAGAATTGAATTTGGAAGTGATTTGATCGGTTTTGAAATTATATTGTTTAAATTGGTATTTAAAAATAGTCTTTCGAGGCACAGTCTCGGAATTCAACGAAACCAGTTCCATTGGATCCATAATATTATATTATTATCGGATTTCAATTTTCGTAGTATTTAGAGTGATCGTTTGGCCGTATAATAAGCAAACGTGCTAAAATTTTTTATCGAAATTTAATTTAATAACTGGTCCAAAAAGCTATCTTCTCCATACGATCGAATTTGGGTCGGAACCTTTTCCATTGCGTTCGAAATAGGGAGTTAACATTATAAACGCCTGGCGGCACGCCTCGATTGGAGATCAAGATTTTAAGTTGTAATTATTGAAATGATTTAAATTTGAATTTAGATTTAAAATTTAAAAATAATATACATATTGGATATAATGTTTTTATAGGGAATTTTTTACACGTATAGGATTTTCAACATGTGTTCATCTTCATGCCTCTATGTTTACACGTGTTGAATTTTTTTATCACATTCAAAATAACAAAGAAAGAAAAAAAATGAAAATGATTTCATTCTCGAACAAAGAAAAAATCAATAAATCAATGGCCGAGCGCGATTCCCTCTTCAAAATTTCAGTATCCCTTCCTCGTCTCCAGAAATTAAAGCGTGGCTTCTGTGCTTTCCTCATTCACTCTTCATCCATATCATCGAAACCAAATCGATCGCAAACTTAGGTCAAAGCCGCTCTTCCCATTCTCCGATGCGAATTCGAATCGGACTCGTAAGCGGCCGGCTAATCGATTGAAGGTGAGGCTTGTAGCGTCAATTAAGGAAGCGTGGAGTCGAGCGATTTGATTCGAGCTATTGGGATGCAGAGCCTCGCGTTGGGGAGGCTACAGTTGCAAGTGATACGTGAAGTCTGGGGGAGTGTTCGAAGCTTGATGGTGGCGACGTGGGCAAGGACGTGGTAAGCAGAGGTCACTGTTTAGGGTTGTGTTCGTAGGCCTGGGCGTGTTGCGATCGATGGTGGCAAGGTGGCGGCACCGTGATCCGTGTGGCAACTAGGGTTTGTGGTAGGGGGTTCGAAGTCGAGCGAAAACAATAAGATTATCTTTATTTAATTAATTTAATTCATGCAGTTTTCAGTTTTCATATGCAAGCAGAAAATAAAAAAAATTAATTACAGTAAAGAATTTAAATGCAGTTTATATATATGTATGGATCTAGATTTAATAAAATCATAATATGTTTTAAATAGAAACTTAAACCCAGTTTCTATTTTTACTAAAACAGTGAATATACATATACAAGATTTTGCGAAAATAAAATAGAAAATATATATATATTATAAAGGTAGTTTTGTTTAATAAAACTTATTTAATTATTTTTACCAAAGGTTATTTTATTAAATTTGGTTTTGAAAGTTAATTTTTAGTTAAATATTTTGTTAAAAGAAAAATGTGTTTAAAAATAAATGATTGGTGTAAATCCAATTTATTATCTAAAATAAATAACTAATGATTAATTGTTTGACTAAATCAAAATATTAATCAACCGTATAAAATTGTTTATACAAGGTCTTATACAATGAAGAAAACAATCTGGAATGAAAATGGATTGCATGCATAAGCGAAGGTGAGATCTTCTCACTCAAAATTTTAATAATTGAAAATTTCAGTTATTGATTGATTGTTGAATCGTGATAGTTAAAATTTAAAATTGATTGATTGTGTGCTTGAATGATAATTTATTACCAGTTGTATTGAATTAGACCCTATGTGCCGCATAATAGCGGATGATATTATATTAAACCCATATACCGTGATATTCCACCTCGAAGTGGAATTGGTATTATATGTATTTGGAGTGATTGATTTCCCACATTATATAGGGAATGAGACCCTATTCGCCGCATAATAGCGGGTGATATTTTTTTTAAATCCCATATACTACGATATTCCAGCTTGAAGTAGAATTGGTATTTAATTGTTGTGCTAACGTCTATGAATGCAGGGAAAAAGGTTGGAGGGATCCAACTAGATTCCTCAAACATTTGAATTTGTTTCATATATTGTGTTAGTTTATCTATAATCTGTGTGTGATTATATTGTGATTATAATTGTGGAAGGCTATGATTTAGCCCAAAATATTTTTGGTATCGTAGGATACCAGAAATAAATAAAATCGGATTTTTGAAATTTAGTAGAAAATTTATAATAAGTTCATTTAAAGAATTTGGTGAATTTAAAAGAGGGAATTTAAATAGATGAAGTTTTAATTTTGAATCCTATTGAATAAATTTCAAAAATATGGGAAAGAATTTTAATAAATGGATTTCAAGTAATATTTTTTTAAAGGTTGAAGAATTTATCTAAAATATGGATTTTAAATAGTTTGAAAGAAATAAAGGAATTTATTTTAGAAATAAATAAATTTGGAAATCAATTTGGAATTTGATTCGGTGTTTGAAAATAAATCTTTGGAAAACCGATTTGAAATTGATTTGGTGTTTAAAAATAAATTTTGGGAAATCAATTCTGAAATTGGTTTGGTGTTTGAAATAAATGTTTGGAAAATCAACTTGGGATTTGATTTGGTATTTGAAATAAATTTGGAAATCAATTTGAAAATTAATTTGGTGTTGAAAGTGAATATTTGGGAATCGATTTGAAAATCGTTTATCAGTGGATTTTTGAAAATTTAAATTCACAATGGGAATTTTACAAAAGAAAGGGAAATTTGTTTTAAAAATAAATATCGGTTTATTTTTAAAAGTGTAGAAAGAAATCTGCGGATTTGGAATGTAAATCTAAATCGAGAATGATTTATTAATTGGTTTAAAGGACCATTTTGAAATGGAAAGTGTTTCTCCCTGGAAAGCCGAGTATGTTTTTAAAAGTAGCTTTCGAATAAAAATTAAAAAGTTCTAGAGTTGGTTTTAAAAGAATATTCTGGAGTAATTATTTTCTTAAGCTATTTTGAAAATCTTTAAAGTAAAGATTTATTTAATAAATTATAGAAGTGATTATTTGAAAGTTTAAATGGATATTTGATTTAGAAAATGGTTATTTAAATATTTATACCCCATATACTAATTTTATTTTTAAAATTAGTCTGGACTTGAAGTTTTATATGAGATATTGGTATAATGTTTTCATAGCTAATATTTAAGTAAGTATTTAGAAATGATTTTTATTCTAAAGGTTTCCAAGTATATTTTGGATAAGTGATTTGAATTATTTTAATGTATTTGGACTCGACAGATTTTCAGTGGAAATGAATAAATATTTGAGAATACATTCCGCGTAAGGAAAATGTTTTGAAATTTGTTTTCAAAGGATTGAAAATTGAAAAGTGATTTGAAATTTGTTTTCAAATGGTTGAAGTGCTACAATTATATCTTGCGAAGATATTTTGAAAATAAATAATTGGGGAAAAATTATTTGAAATTTGGTGATTGTTGTGAATATTGATTGATAGTTAAATAACCGACTATCGATATTAGCCTTTAAACGGCGTTTGAATTGCGACGCGACCAGGGGTCGGATTCCAAATGGATATTCGAAAACCACATCGAACCTTTGTGATTGCGATGGATCTTTTATTTAAAAGATCAAAGTGGAAATTTGTTGTGATTTGTTTGAAATCTGAATTTAACACTTATTTTTAAAATAAGCGCTCGTTATTCGGATTAGTCGGGAGAGGACTTTGTGTCATGAAACCCATTCCGAATAATGATACGACGAAATATGATTGCATTTGAAGATGGTGTTGAAGACCGGGTATTTTTGAAAGCGAAAGGATACCTGTCGAATCTCTCTGCACCGGGTCGCTCCGGTATAGAGATTTTATCGCCCTTTGTGATGGGGATTCCGGACGTGATTAGTGAATATCCGGATTGCAAGGGCTTCTTTGGAAGTGCCTTCGGTTCCGTTCGATTACGAACGGACTTGTATGGATGTGTGTCTGACGTTACACTTTGAGATGTAAAGCTGGTTTCTATCAAATACATTTCTGTTGGTGGCAGAGAATTTATTCTCTTAGCTTAACACCCTTCTATGAGACGTATGAGCTCAGAGGTTATGTAGTTGATGGTTACTAGGGATACATTCCCAATTTGGTAATGTGGCATATGAAGTGCTGCTGATCACTTGTTGATTGAAGAATGGATTTTGTGAAAAGCGTAGCTTTGTTGACGAGACTTCGTCGAGCCTCACAACCCGGTAATGGTCGAAACAGGAATTTGCAGCAAGGTTTTTAGGGGTCGCGCCCATAGGGTATGCCCATTTTCTTCTGGATAAGAGGTGATGTCATGTTATGGAGCCCAATATTTAACCTATATGGTTGCTGCAAACTTATTGCTTTGTGGTTGTTGATTTCGAGCGCACGGATAAAGGTCGGTAACGACCGGGGATGACATACTTCTTTGGTTGTTACCTATGTTATAGCTTGGTTAAAGCGTGAGGTAACGTCAGCCATGTGTTAGCAGAGATCCGGTTAGGTTCTCGGGGTGCGTCCTTCCAAAGGCGTACCCATTTCGGTGTAGGAAGTTCCTTTGCCTAACCAATGTTGAAAATCCAAAGAAACAATACGCGCCCTGTACGGTTTTAGTTGTATAACCTACATGGAATGTGGCGGTAATCTACTATTGAAGATGGTAGCTATAGTAGGCATATGACGAAATGTGGTATGCTGACTAAGATTAATATTATATTTTCGAAATGTTTTTTGTACTATTCACTGATAATAATATCAAATGGTTTTCGCATATCAAGCATTTTTAACTGCCATAAGGAGAAATCTCCTCCAAGTGTGCGCTTGCATTGTGTGTGTGGCGGGAGGCCTTATGGCAGTTTCATTTTCCAAAAGTATAGTGGATTTTTTAATTTTCTTTGTGAAAATAACTGTTTTTAAGATCTCACACCAGTTCTATGACTGATTTGGAGTTTATTGTTCTCTTTCTAAACTCTGGGTGCCCACAATTTTCCACACGGGCAACCTAGAGCCAGGTTATCATTATTCTCGAGCGAAGTCAGTCAGAAAAGTTGCTGTGGAGATCTGAAGGCAAGCTGGATGGCGTGACGTATCACTTATATTATATAGTGTCTGTTGCGTTGGGTTGGTGTAAGCCAAAATTTTCATGTAAGCAAGTTATAATAACTGCCAGTGTTGTATTTTGTCCTTGTAAACTCTGATGATGTATTGTATAAACTGATATAGTGTTTTTGTTTAAAAAGATATTCATTTATCTATTATATTTGTTCCGCTGCGAAATGTGAGATACCGTTACTGTTTCTGTTTCTTCTTTATCTTCTTCTTCTTAAACCCTAACGGTTCGGTTTTCTGGCATTTGACTGTGCGACATTTGATACAGTGGACGTATTGATGTCGTCTTTCGGGCATCGTAAAAATTGGGTCGTTATAGGCTTTCATGGATCATTTGCCGAATCATAGTCGAAATGTCCGGCATCTGGACATTCTGTGTATGTTGAGCCAAGGTGTGGTCGGGCTCCACAGTGCAAGGCTGGACCGGGCACTATCGACGGTCTACGTCTCGCCTCCTTGGCTCATAATCTTCCGGGACGTATGATTCAGGAGTACTTCCATGCTGATGTTGGTTCGGATCGGGCTGATTACGGACATCAACCCTTGGTTCTACAGCGGCGGTTGTGGTGCGGTTATCCGTGGTACAGTATGGAACTGTACCTCCCCGAGAGGAGGGTCCAATATGGAAACTGGCCGATCGGCCGACTTTCAGCTGCCCAACGGTCATGGCGGGTTGATGTCCGGTGGCCTGTGTGTAACTTCCGTCTAGCCGAGGACGGGTGGATCTGTGATGGTAGTCAGACGGGGTAGAACTTTCTGTGGAGGAACTGGAAGCATGATCCCTTCTAGATCTTCTACGCCTTTGGCGGTTTAGCTGGTTGGTCAACTCAGCATTAGCGCACAACTGTTCAGTTAATTGATGCCGACTCTGGGTCAATTCTTGGAGCAGCATCTAAAATTCTTGTCTCGTGACCAGGCCCGATAGATATGACGGTCCGGTAGCGTTTTGGTTGGATGGAGGCAGTTGCGCGGGGTTCTGTCTATCCCGGCCTTCCTGATTGGCAGAATTGAAGGTAGTCCTTGTGCTTACCATTACGAGAGATGAAATCCTTTCCTAGATTTTATGCAAATCTGAATAGGTTGGAAGGACTCTGGAGTAGATATTTGGATCTTCCTCTTAGATTTATGCAATCCGGTATCGATGATAGATCCAAAGAGCAGGAGAAAAGCTGTGTTTTCACAGTGAAAGCACCAAAGTGTTTGTATGAAAAATGGGCACAACACTCTATGGAAGTTTTTGAAGAGATAAAAAAGAAGAATATAAATTTAAAAAGGTGGTTTATCTAACAAAAACTCCAAAAATTGATAAATAAATGCACAGACATAAGCGATTTAGAGTGGTTCGACGTGTTGCCTACTTCCACCATGAAGTTTTATGGCTTTATTGATTCTTTCTCAGTGAATACACTTGATTACAATGAACAACAGTGAATTACAACTTTGAAATTCGAGTACAACAACAGTATTAGGTTGAAAAGTTCAATTCAGCAGAGTCTGGGCGCTTGAGAATCAAAAGACCCTTCTTTTGTAGGCCCTGGAGGTCTATTTATAGGCGTAGGAGGCTAATATTTCGCTTAAACTTTGGGAGACTCCTTATGGCTCGTGAGTGGGCCCACACGATTGATCTAGTGAAGTTTCGACTCGACCTATGATCGATACGAATGTAATTCGTATCGATCAAGATTTTGTCCAATAGAGTCCAAACTTGGTGGGAACATTCTTTAGCTTTTACGTAAGCTCCTGTAAAAATTTCATAACATTTGGACTTGTGGATCTCGAGTTATGATCGTTACGAGTTGATGTTTTTTGGTTGGTCATTTGCTTCGAATCGATCACTTCGAATCGATCTCTTCGAATCGATAGTTGCACGTTCCTTCGTGATGACGTGGCGCGCACTCCTTGGATCGATCCACCTTTCAGTTCGAGTTGACCGTGTCTTCCCTTAAATTTTGCCTCGCTCGTATCGATGGAGGTGTGCAATTCGTATCGATGAAAATGACCTAGTTCGTAACGATGAAAGTGGCATAGTTCGCATCGATAGGTGTGGCGTCTGTTTGTATCCACCATACCGACCCTTGTTCATATCGATGGAAATACGTGGATACGTTGACTATTTTACTTTGTTCATATCGATAAGAATAGATTCCAATTGATCGATACAAAGTTGAAGTGGGAGACTGGATACGAACAAAAGATGGCTCGATGGATTCGAATAGAAGCAACATGATGGATACGAAAGTGGAAACCTCGAAGGATTCGAACGAAGCCCTCCAGAATGGATACGAACTAGACCTATGTGTTGGATACGAACCACTATTCGCTGATGGATACGAAGTTGGCATGAGCCGATCGATACGAAACGCACTGCCTACTGATGGATACGAAGCCGATCAATACGAACTGTGGCGTGACAATGGACACGAATCTGATAGATCTGAAATATGGCTCATTGATGGATACGAACGTGAGGTTATTCCTTCAACTTGTATCGATCATAACTTGAGCATACGAGCTTGGATTGACTTGAAATTTGGAATGTTGGCTTTCATGACTTCGCTTGTCGTGTCTTGTCAATTGTAGCCTGATCCAAACTCGGACAAAATTCATCGATATCCATAGCAAACTTGTTCGTACTCGATATCCGTGACGAGTGATCCTTCGATTTCCATCCAGTTCTTTGATATCTTGGCCTTGCCAAAAGGCGGGATAACATAGAGTTTAATAAACATTGAATGTTTTAGTTTAATAACTATTGAATTTTGTATGGAAGTCCATAATGCATAATTTGTAGTAATAGTACAGATGATTGACGAGTGGAAGTCAATCCACTGTTAATTTAATGATTATTTTGGTGATTTCATTGTAATGTTACTTAAAGGTAAATATTATGAATGTAGTGTTATATTACAAAAAGTTACAAAATCGATATCTAATAAATTGTATGCAAATACCATAAAGTACAATTTTTTATACTTCGAATGATAGCAACTTGTTCTTGGACTTCCATCTATGCAATCATACCATTATATCCAAAATGATTGGTTATACAATCATCTTTACTACTAATAATGAGAATTCATTGAATAAACTTAAACCGCGTCTTTTTGAAATACCAAATATACCTTCGCTTCCCTGCTCTCGTGATAATAGTAATAATAATATACAATCTCAATTTATAATCTTACGAAAATGGTTCATCAGGTCCCTACTTTGAACACGTGGGCATTTGTCGAGCGAGCACAAGTATTCTTTACATGTTGCTGCTCAAGCTGCTGCCTGGTGCCAAGCATGTCTATGTTGTTGAAACGTAATGAGTTTGGTTATTTTTGTTCCACTCATATTCGGTATGAATGCAGTTGAAATACTTTAGCTTTCTTGGGTTGTATTTATCTTGCCATCAGTATACCTATTGAAGCAAAAAATGACCTGCAGTTAGCATCATCATGTGAAGAAGTTTAAAGAATAGTCGAAATATAGTTTCTAGCATTCGTTGCTTTGATTTGTCATATACTAGTAGGCCCACTTAACTCAGATAATCAACTATGAACAAGGTATTTTCATATGACATGGGAGATTCACAGTTTAAATTAAATCATGAATCCAATGTTAGTTGTACTACTCAATCATTTTATATGTTAACAAAGATTATGCGGTTTATAGTGACAAATAGTGCAATTCTACGGCTATACGTACAAAATGTGTTCAATGTTGACGCTTGCTAATCAAATAAAGCAAACGAATGATTGTTTTACCAATTTCTCAAGTACATTAATGCTAATACCTCTATCTCTATTATTATTAAAGAGAATTCAATAAATAAATATTCACGGTATTCTTTTGAAATTTCAAAAGTACATTCATCAATCAAAGAAATCTTACCATCGGTTTGCAAACTCAACCACCATCCTCTTTTCAACTACCCATTAATAAAATTTTGCTATTAATTTGCCACCAATGTCATTGACAAAATTGCTTCAAATAAAAGTGTTATGACAACCAAAGGTTTTGCATTTATAGCACATATCCGTTCATTAATTTTTTTTATTAAATAAAAATTTAAGATCTTCAACTATTAGATGCAAACGTGCGTTTTATACTTGTTATTCATAATAGGAAGTATTATTTACTAGGTCATAAGTTTAGGAGAATTCGTCCCTACTTTGATTTACCGGTGGAATGTTGTTTCTGGGAAAATTGAGAAGGAAATTTCTGGATGGAGGTAGAAATTATTTGTTTGTTTTATTTTATTAGGAAGAAGCGATTGAATTTTGAATTTATAGTTATTATCAAGTAGCCAAGGCTAAGTTTTAAGTCTAGGATAGATCTCATTGAGGGGCTACAGTGCAATCCATACGATTACTTTTTTCAATGGCATGTGATGGTACAGGCATAAAATTTATATCTTTACACAGATATCGTTTCTCTTTTTAAATTTTGCAACCTACTTTATAATTTATACTCTAGAAAAATATTTATAACATTCACTTTTACAAAGGTTACCGTGGAGTCATTTGCTAATCATTAAATGACGATGAATCGAGTTCAAAATATCAATCATCTGCATTATTTATTATAAATTATAGTTGAGATAGGGATTGGGACAGATCATTCTTCACACCGTGTTCTTTATTTATTTTTAATTAGAGAACTAGTTTTTTAATGTTTGTTTTAGCTTTGGTTTAAAAATTTGTCATTTTATTGTTGAGAGCATGATCTATATAGTTGACTAGGGATAGAGTTTCTATATGCATAATAGTTTTAAAATTGATTTCAAATATTCAAAATAACAAATTATTTTAGATCTCAATCTCATAAAGGAAAAAGAAGTTATAGACATACAGAAACAGAAAGGAGATGTGATATTTACATAGGCGTTGGACATAAATTTGGCCTAAGTTCTTTTTGTTTTCGTTCATCTTCGTTATTTTGCTTTTTCTTTAAATTTTGTGTGGAATTACAAAATACAAGTTCGCCGAATGCTAAATAACCAAATATGATTTGGATAAAATAAACTGACACAATATCATTCAACATATTATATTGCATGCAGAAAGAGCATGATAAACTTTTTATTTGAGGTAGATGTGCACCAAAATATGCATGCACAAAGGGCATGATAAACTTTTTATTTGAAATAAATGAGTGCATCAAAAGGTAAACTGAATTGATAGTTTAAAATTACGATTAAAGATCCGGATATCTTACAAGCTTACTTCCAAATACTTGACTTTCAACTTAAAGTTGTGTAAAAAGAGGAAGTAGAAAAAAAAAGTACGATGGTTGAATAGAAACTCGGTGAGAAGAACTATCTTTTCCAAATTACATATCTATTCTATTATATATATAAAACACAATATTCTGTTATCTTTTTCCTTCTCTATTATTCATTCTCAACTCTAATACTTCATTCTCAGCTAGTTCAAGTACTTTTTAGCTCTTTAGTCCTCTTCAAAAATTATAGTTCGCAAAATTCAACACTCAGATTAATTAAACATTAGCTGCCCATTTAGGAGCATTGAATACCATTACATATATACTTAAATTTTCCCTTTCCACTTCCTTAACCCATAGCTTTGCGCTCTAATGGAAATGGCTGCGAATGGATAGTCACATAAATAAAAATCTATCACTCTCCTTCGTATTATATATGCATCTCTTGCAACTGCTTCTTCCATTTCAATATCTTAATTTATGCGAATGTATATATAATGCAAGCGATGCATATATAATGCAAAGGAGAGTGACAGATTTTTATTTATGCGACTATCCATTCACAGCCATTTCCATTATAGCGCAAAGTTATGGTTTAAGGAAGTGGAAAGGGAAAATTTACGCATAGATGTAATGATATTCAATGCTCCTAAATGGGCAACTAATGTTTAATTAATCTGAGTGTTGAATTTTGCGAACTATAATTTTTGAAGAGGACTAAAGAGCTAAAAAGTACTTGAACTAGCTGAGAATGATGTATTAGAGTTGAGAGTGAATAATAGAGAAGGAAAAAAATAGCAGGATATTGTGTTTTATATATAATAGAATAGATGTATAATTTGGAAAAGATAGTTCTTCTCACCGAGTTTCTATTCAACCATCCTACTTTTTTTTTCTACTTCCTCTTTTTACACAACTTTAAGTTGAAAGTCAAGTATTTGGAAGTAAGCTTGTTGGATATCCAGATCTTTAATCGTAATTTTAAACTGTCAATTCAGTTTACCTTTTGATGCACTCATTTATTTCAAATAAAAAGTTTTAATTTTATATATGCATCGCTTGCAACTACTTCTTCCATTTCAATATTTCCCTTCACATCATCCTCCAAGCACAAGAAGTTTCTAATCCCTTTTGCATAAAACATTTTCAAATTCGCACTTATCTGCATCCTTTAATCTATTTCCTTCAATCATTTGCTACTTGGTAATTATCAGCACCAATGATTTTGCTGCCTTGCTTCATATCTGAATAGTTTACTCACCGGCTTCATTTCAAGTAATCCCCTTTTAAGTTTCAGACTCAATTTTGGACATTTTCTATGCCCTAATTTATTCACTACTGTTTTTCTGGCTGTAGAATAATTTAGTGGAATCAACATAATTTTGCATATATTGATCATAACATGATCTTGTAGATCTGTTTATTTTGTTGTTTAAAAATACGGCATTTGAAAATTTAGAATCATTGTTCTCTATATATTACTTCGCTTGAATAGCTTTTAAGATTTTGATTGTTTGAAATGTAGTTTATTGGTTTTGAAAGCATTGACATTTCATTTTAAATTTATTGAATTTCGGAGCTTTGTTTTTTATTTTATTTTTTATTAAAAAAATTTCTATTTCAAAGTGTATAATAATTTGCTTTTAATATTGTTAAAACTAAAAGTTTTGATGTTTTGACTCCACTAGAGTAGCTTTTAAAACTAATAGAATCAAATGTTCTATTAGAGTAGTTTTGAGGTACAATAATTGGCTTTTAATACTGTTAAATTCAACATTAAATTTTCAAAATTAGAAATTTAGAGTCACTGCTATTATCAATTTTGAAACTGGCTTTTATACATAAAACATGTAATTATGTATTTTATTAATTTAGTACTTCGAAATGTAGTTTATCAATTTTCAAAGTGTTGGAATTAAATTTTTTTAATTTCTTTATCAATGCCTTTGAATTTTATGTTTTCCATTTGAAAAGCTTTGGTTGTAAGACTTCAATGTTTAACTTTTAGATTTTTAAGGTTAAAGCTTCACAATTTTGATGCATAAAATTTTTGGAACTGAAAAATAGAGAATTAAAATTTTGGACTTCTTTGACTGCAATAAATATTGAACCGTAAATGTAAAATTTGGTGTTTCAAAATGTATAATTTTTTTAGAAGCTTTGTTTTTATTATTTCTGAATTTTTTTAGGCAGTTTGCACATTTAATAATATTAAGCTTTTTCTATACTTACCACATTGCATTAATGATTATTTCTTCGTACCTTCACCGTTCACATAAATCATTAGCAAAGTTTGAGCGTTGCACTTTTTTTAATCTAAACATTTCAAATTTCGAATGTCATAAATTTTGAACTATAAAATTTGACTTTTGTTTTTTTTAAATTTGAAACCATGAAATTTTACCTATGAAATTTTTGAGCATATATATATATATATATATATATATATATATATATATATATATATATATATATATATAGTCAAACGTGTACAAATTTTGATCATTGGCAAATTTTGAACGTTAAATCTTTTGAACTTTAAACATTTTGAATTTCTTAAATTTTGAACGCTAAAACCGATTGTTTTGGAATGTAGAATTTTTTGGTTTAACGATATTGTACTTATAAGCTTTTGATTTTATTATTTTATTTTTCTGTAGGTAGTTTAAAAATTCATTATCTTAAAATGTATACTTATTGTCTTTAGTGTTGTTAAATTAAAAGCTTTGACATTTAAAATTCTATTACAATAGCTTCAAATTTGGGGTATTCATTCTAAAAAAATTAACGTCAAAATTTTAAAGTTAACATATTTCTCTACATTTTTTAGTCCTTGCTTCGTTATTTTGTGGATTTTCTTTATTGTATGCTATATATGTTTTGGATCGTTCGTTGGTTTGGAATTATTCTTGGCCATGATGTTATTTGCATAACGAAATGCGGCTAATGCTATTTATTATGCTACTTCTTTAGGGATTCTTAAGTTTGAATATGACCTTTATTTAATTTTTAATTTGTTGTGCCATAAGCACGTTTTATATACTTCATGTCAATCTCATGTAAAATGTACTGAATAGTCTTCATTTTATTTTGAATTTCAAAAATGTAGTATTTGAAAATGTAGAATCATTGTTTTCAATATTACTTAACTTGCATGTTTTACATTTATAAATTTCATAATAGCCATGTACATTTTCATCAACATATGAACATGAACAAAATAACCACTACCCACATGTTATACTCAATAGTGCAACATTTGCATGCGCCTTTGAATCCTACTCATCCTCAGCTAGAGAAGTGAATCTACAGAAAGGTACACTGTCTCACCTAAATGTTACTACTGTTTTTATATAAACTATCAAATACACACAAACATCCGACTATATGACAAATTGTGTTTTCATTCTACCACTGGTATATGAAAACTATATACCAAAGGGAACAAACTGTCATACCCACATCTAAACACTGTACTAAATTTACCAATTTTTTTTCAAAACTATACATATTCATAACAATACCATCTGTCTGTGGCCTTACATAACTATGTTATTTTGGAAAACACGTTTTTCTCTTTTATTTGATCAACATCGACTATTGCTTACAATTTTTCCTATGTGCATATAGTTTCTATCGAACAATTTTTTTGACTACATGAATCCTCATTAAAAATCTTCTATACACTAATTAGGTGGAAGTAGTAAGTGCATTTTAAAAGTATATCCACTATTACACTGCATATCATTCTGAGTTACTAAATGAAAATTTAAGGTTCATTTTAGCAATTAAAATTTTGAACCCATAAATTAACATTACCAGCATAATCATGTTAGAGTTGCCACTTTTGAAAATATTCATGCAGTGGTTACTATATTTCACTTCTGATTCGAATTCAACTATAGAAATTTGCCATAAATGAAATCGTTCATGTCTTTCCCTCTGCTTTGATCTATTTTTTAACTCTAATATTTGTTGCTTCTATTCTCGATGTTTCATATTTCACCAGTACGTAATGTTGACATTGTTCCACAATTTTCTTCATCATAGTTACACCACCACAGCGAGATAACGTTGGCAATGACACTATAGTGGTGCCATGAAGAAAAGGCAAAAAATCATTGAAATAGAGGAATGAAACTGCAGTTACATCTGAGGCTTTACGCCTTTATTCACTTAACATATATTCACCTACAACTTCCAGTAATGAAATTTGAAATCTGTACACCTGACTTCAATTATTATTAATTGCATTTCATGGCTTCTTATTACACAGTACTATTATGTGAACATTTCAATTCAAACATGTCACATTTGTAATAATGCAACTATACTCCAATCTGCCAACAAATAATTATTAAAAAAAAGTTTAATGTACTCTTATATGCGTTAGACATTTCTATTAATACCTTAAATTTGCTCTTTCCATGCTATATAATGTATATGGATTTATGTGTATATATATGTATCAACGTTTTATATTTGTTTATGTATTACATGTGGAATTTTCGGTTTTCATTTTTTATTTTAAAAGGATATGTATTTTGTTCAAATTTTCAACATATTCTCAACATTATAAATAATAGTAAAATTTATATACAACTATTTTGAAAATTTTCCCACATTATTTACTTCTCAGACCAACAATTAAAATTGTACCACCTAGGCAGCTCCTAATTTTGGGGTACCTAGCCTTTCCAACAATTGCCACATTAACAACTACTACCTATATACAACTTTAGCCTTATAGATTTACTTGGAATGTTCAAAAGTTGCATTTACTAGCTATATATCCTAAACATATGTGTAGCTCGGGTTCGTACTCGTTATATAATATTGGAACATTCACCCTTAGTCTTCTTTATTTTATATAGAATTTTAGGAATTAAATCCTAGTTTCTCTTTTACTCATACTTTAACGCCGGTGTTTAACTATATGTTGTCCTTTGAATTAATTAACAATATGTTCTTTTACTATACTAAATACCTCTTGTCTTCCTCTTTAAAAAGCTCCAACTAATAAATTTAGGTTTTTACAATTTGTAATTGCTATCACAAAATTAATCAAACATTCAAACCCTTCAATAGGAGATGGACCATGCGTCAGCACGTGAAGCTTTTATATCAACTTCTACCCACACATGAAAAGCACAATTGTCCCAGTGATTAAGTGATTCGGTTTTGGTGTGAAAGTTCATAAGTTCGAAACTTGTATAGTATGATTCAAATATATTGACATGTGGTTTGTGTTTTGTTGTCTCACTGACATATTGTATCTAAGTAACATTTTCAAAAAAAACTTCTACCTACACATATACTTTAAAATCGATTTCAAATAGATATTAGAATCCATCCATCTTTTCAAACCTGCGTCACACCAACGTTTTAGGTTCTACCCTTTATTTTGATTTCTGATTTATAATAGTTTATTTGAAATATGTTATTTTGCACGATGTGTGTATAGAATGGTAAAAGAGCAATGAAAAAAAATAGCTAGATTAATATTTTAAAATGATAAATTTTATATTTTCAAGTCATTCTTTTAGAGATCAATATGATTGTATTAAATAAATTCAAATCAATATTTATGTAATTTGAGTTTGATAGCATTAGATGATGACTATTCAGGCTTATAGAAGATTAAACCATTGATGCACACATAACTGTACTTTTACTTGTTTGTTCAATTAAACTATGAACATTAACTTACTAACTTAATCTGTAATGAATTATTAACATCTAAAAGTACCGATGAAGTAGAGTTAAAAAGTGATATTAGTCACCAAGTAAACTATAACTCAAGTTGAAGATAATCTTAATGCTAAACAATAAAACTGTATAGACCTTTAAGGAGTTATCTCTTCTGTATAGCTACCCTTAGTTGTAACACAGTTTGTATTGCTAACTAAACATTGTTTTATGTTGGCGATCCATAGGTTGTGGATTATGAAACTATACTAATTGTTCATAAATAAGAGCCAACTAAATTGATATTTAACAGAATTCTTTTTTACCATGCAACTATGATTAATGTGCTGCTTACAAATGGTTCAAGATTTCAAAACACTACTAGAAAAACAGTAAATTCCAACGCCCCTGTTCCAACGGCCGCCAACGGCATTTCCAACGGCTCGTTAATTTTTTACGTAGCCGTCTTAAACCGTTAGAAACCGTTGGAAAATAACCGTTTGCGGCCGTTGTAAGCCGTTGGAAAATTTCCTGCATATTTCCAGAGACCTACCTTCAGCTCGTTATTCATCTTCTCAACCGAAAATTACCCCCAAATCCACCATTCCATCATCTCCAATCTTCATTTGCCGGCCCAAACACCATCCCAACAACCCCCGACGCCATCTAGATGCTACTCCGGCACATCTCCACCGTTCTAGCTCTCCAAATCGGTAATTTTCCTAAAGCTAATATTTAGGTTTTTTTTGATTTAGGGTTTAATTTGAATGTTGATTGATTCCTACTTGTTAGTGTATGCATATTACATTATATTATCCTCTAATTGCAACCATTATAACATAATGAACAAGTTATTATAATTGATTGAAAATTTTGTAATTTAAGATATTGCATTAGTTTATGTTATTTGGTTAGTATATTAAACGTATGTGTGTGATAGAGTTTATTGCATTTGGAAGCCGTTAAAACGGATATTTCATATGTGCGAATACGAGCTTTGTATTTGTGTGAACACGCGAATTAATTTAGTTTATAAATGAATTTTGTGTACAAATTTAGCGTATAAAATGAATTTAGTACTTATGTAATAAAACGGTAAAATATAAACCAATATTAATTAAACGAATTATATATTCGAATTTAATATAAACAAATATTTAAATCCTTAGATATTATTCGGCCCCGTCTGACAAGTGTTGTATATGATCGTTTTAGGGATATTCGTTTTTTCCACAAAACGGACAACTCTATTCATCTGATACATCATTTGTCGGATTTGTCCCAGTATTGGACAAGTTACAAACACTATAAAGTAATTATATTCCGTCAATCATATCACTTTAAACGGTTCACAAAATTTCGACGGCATTTCCTTTACGTTCCTTGTGTACACGCATTTTTATTATAATGCAAGCGATGCATATATAATGCAAAGGAGAGTGACAGATTTTTATTTATGCGACTATCCATTCACAGCCATTTCCATTATAGCGCAAAGTTATGGTTTAAGGAAGTGGAAAGGGAAAATTTACGCATAGATGTAATGATATTCAATGCTCCTAAATGGGCAACTAATGTTTAATTAATCTGAGTGTTGAATTTTGCGAACTATAATTTTTGAAGAGGACTAAAGAGCTAAAAAGTACTTGAACTAGCTGAGAATGAAGTATTAGAGTTGAGAATGAATAATAGAGAAGGAAAAAGATAACATGATATTGTGTTTTATATATAATAGAATAGATGTATAATTTGGAAAAGATAGTTCTTCTCACCGAGTTTCTATTCAACCATCCTACTTTTTTTTTTCTACTTCCTCTTTTTACACAACTTTAAGTTGAAAGTCAAGTATTTGGAAGTAAGCTTGTTGGATATCCAGATCTTTAATCGTAATTTTAAACTGTCAATTCAGTTTACCTTTTGATGCACTCATTTATTTCAAATAAAAAGTTTTAATTTTATATATGCATCGCTTGCAACTACTTCTTCCATTTCAATATTTCCCTTCACATCATCCTCCAAGCACAAGAAGTTTCTAATCCCTTTTGCATAAAACATTTTCAAATTCGCACTTATCTGCATCCTTTAATCTATTTCCTTCAATCATTTGCTACTTGGTAATTATCAGCACCAATGATTTTGCTGCCTTGCTTCATATCTGAATAGTTTACTCACCGGCTTCATTTCAAGTAATCCCCTTTTAAGTTTCAGACTCAATTTTGGACATTTTCTATGCCCTAATTTATTCACTACTGTTTTTCTGGCTGTAGAATAATTTAGTGGAATCAACATAATTTTGCATATATTGATCATAACATGATCTTGTAGATCTGTTTATTTTGTTGTTTAAAAATACGGCATTTGAAAATTTAGAATCATTGTTCTCTATATATTACTTCGCTTGAATAGCTTTTAAGATTTTGATTGTTTGAAATGTAGTTTATTGGTTTTGAAAGCATTGACATTTCATTTTAAATTTATTGAATTTCGGAGCTTTGTTTTTTATTTTATTTTTTATTAAAAAAATTTCTATTTCAAAGTGTATAATAATTTGCTTTTAATATTGTTAAAACTAAAAGTTTTGATGTTTTGACTCCACTAGAGTAGCTTTTAAAACTAATAGAATCAAATGTTCTATTAGAGTAGTTTTGAGGTACAATAATTGGCTTTTAATACTGTTAAATCCAACATTAAATTTTCAAAATTAGAAACTTAGAGTCACTGCTATTATCAATTTTGAAACTGGCTTTTATACATAAAACATGTAATTATGTATTTTATTAATTTAGTACTTCGAAATGTAGTTTATCAATTTTCAAAGTGTTGGAATTAAATTTTTTTAATTTCTTTATCAATGCCTTTGAATTTTATGTTTTCCATTTGAAAAGCTTTGGTTGTAAGACTTCAATGTTTAACTTTTAGATTTTTAAGGTTAAAGCTTCACAATTTTGATGCATAAAATTTTTGGAACTGAAAAATAGAGAATTAAAATTTTGGACTTCTTTGACTGCAATAAATATTGAACCGTAAATGTAAAATTTGGTGTTTCAAAATGTATAATTTTTTTAGAAGCTTTGTTTTTATTATTTCTGAATTTTTTTAGGCAGTTTGCACATTTAATAATATTAAGCTTTTTGTATACTTACCACATTGCATTAATGATTATTTCTTCGTACCTTCACCGTTCACATAAATCATTAGCAAAGTTTGAGCGTTGCACTTTTTTTAATCTAAACATTTCAAATTTCGAATGTCATAAATTTTGAACTATAAAATTTGACTTTTGTTTTTTTTTAAATTTGAAACCATGAAATTTTACCTATGAAATTTTTGAGCATATATATATATATATATATATATATATATATATATATATATATATATATATAGTCAAACGTGTACAAATTTTGATCATTGGCAAATTTTGAACGTTAAATCTTTTGAACTTTAAACATTTTGAATTTCTTAAATTTTGAACGCTAAAACCGATTGTTTTGGAATGTAGAATTTTTTGGTTTAACGATATTGTACTTATAAGCTTTTGATTTTATTACTTTATTTTTCTGTAGGTAGTTTAAAAATTTATTATCTTAAAATGTATACTTATTGTCTTTAGTGTTGTTAAATTAAAAGCTTTGACATTTAAAATTCTAATACAATAGCTTCAAATTTGGGGTATTCATTCTAAAAAAATTAACGTCAAAATTTTTAAGTTAAACATATTTCTCTGCATTTTTTAGTCCTTGCTTCGTTATTTTGTGGATTTTCTTTATTGTATGCTATATATGTTTTTGATCGTTCGTTGGTTTGGAATTATTCTTGGCCATGATGTTATTTGCATAACGGAATGCGGTTAATGCTATTTATTATGCTACTTCTTTAGGGATACTTAAGTTTGAATACGACCTTTATTTAATTTTTAATTTGTTGTGCCATAAGCACGTTTTATACTTTATGTCAACCTCATGTAAAATGTACTGAATAGTCTTCATTTTATCTTGAATTTCAATAATGTAGTATTTGAAAATGTAGAATCGTTGTTCTCAATATTACTTAACTTGCATGTTTTACATTTATAAATTTCATAATAGCCATGTACATTTTCATCAACATATGAACATGAACAAAATAACCACTACCCACATGTTATACTCAATAGTGCAACATTTGCATGCGCCTTTGAATCCTACTCATCCTCAGCTAGAGAAGTGAATCTACAGAAAGGTACACTGTCTCACCTAAATGTTACTACTGTTTTTTATATAAACTATCGAATACACACAAACATCCGACTATATGACAAATTGTGTTTTCATTCTACCACTGGTATATGAAAATTATATACCAAAGGGAACAAACTGTCATACCCACATCTAAACACTGTACTAAATTTACCAATTTTTTTTCAAAACTATACATATTCATAACAATACCATCTGTCCGTGGCCTTACATAACTATGTTATTTTGGAAAACACGTTTTTCTCTTCTATTTGATCAATATCGACTATTGCTTACAATTTTTCCTATGTGCATATAGTTTCTATCGAACAATTTTTTTGACCACATGAATCCTCATTAAAAATCTTCTATACACTAATTAGGTGGAAGTAGTAAGTGCATTTTAAAAGTATATCCACTATTACACTGCATATCATTCTGAGTTACTAAATGAAAATTTAAGGTTCATTTTAGCAATTAAAATTTTGAACCCATAAATTAACATTACCAGCATAATCATGTTAGAGTTGCCACTTTTGAAAATATTCATGCAGTGGTTACTATATTTCACTTCTGATTCCAATTCAACTATAGAAATTTGCCATAAATGAAATCGTTCATGTCTTTCCCTCTGCTTTGATCTATTTTTTAACTCTAATATTTGTCACTTCTATTCTCGATGTTTCATATTTCACCAGTACGTTATGTTGACATTGTTCCATAATTTTCTTCATCATAGTTACACCAGCACAGCGAGATAACGTTGGCAATGACACTATAGTGGTGCCATGAAGAAAAGGCAGAAAATCATTGAAATAGAGGAATGAAACTGTTACATCTGAGGCTTTACGCCTTTATTCACTTAACATATATTCACCTACAACTTCCAGTAATGAAATTTGAAATCTGTACACCTGACTTCAATTATTATTAATTGCATTTCATGGCTTCTTATTACACAGTACTATTATGTGAACATTTCAATTCAAACATGTCACATTTGTAATAATGCAACTATACTCCAATCTGCCAACAAATTATTAAAAAAAGTTTAATGTACTCTTATATGCGTTAGACATTTCTATTAATACCTTAAATTTGCTCTTTCCATGCTATATAATGTATATGGATTTATGTGTATATATATGTATCAACGTTTTATATTTGTTTATGTATTACATGTGGAATTTTCGGTTTTCATTTTTTATTTTAAAAGGATATGTATTTTGTTCAAATTTTCAACATATTCTCAACATTATAAATAATAGTAAAATTTATATACAACTATTTTGAAAATTTTCCCACATTATTTACTTCTCAGACCAACAATTAAAATTGTACCACCTAGGCAGCTCCTAATTTTGGGGTACCTAGCCTTTCCAACAATTGCCACATTAACAACTGCTACCTATATACAACTTTAGCCTTATAGATTTACTTGGAATGTTCAAAAGTTTCATTTACTAGCTATATATCCTAAGCGTGTGCAACGTAGCTCGGGTTCGTACTCGTTATATAATATTGGAACATTCACACTTAGTCTTCTTTATTTTATATAGAATTTTAGGAATTAAATCCTAGTTTCTCTTTTACTCATACTTTAATGCCGGTGTTTAACTATATGTTGTCCTTTGAATTAATTAACAATATGTTCTTTTCCTATACCAAATGCCTCTTCTCTTCCTCTTTAAAAAGCTCCAACTAATAAATTTAGGTTTTTCCAATTTGTAATTGCTATCACAAATAATCAAACATTCAAACCCTTCAATAGGAGATGGACCATGCGTCAGCACGTGAAGCTTTTATATCAACTTCTACCCACACACGACAAGCACCATTGTCCCAGTGATTAAGTGATTCAGCTTTGATGTGAAAGTTCATAAGTTTGAAACTTGCATAGTATGATTCAAATATATTGACATGTAGTTTGTGTTCTGTTGTCTCACTCACATATTGTATCTAAGCAACATTTTCAAAAAAAAAACTTATACCTACACACACTTTAAAGTCGATTTCAAATAGATATTAGAATCCATCAATCTTCTCAAACCTGCGTCACTCCAACGTTTCAGGTTCTACCCTTTATTTTGATTTTTGATTTATAATACTTTATTTGAAATATGTTATTTTGCACGATGTATGTATAGAATGGTAAAAAAGCAATGAAAAAAGTAGTAGATTAATATTTTAAAATGATAAATTTTATATTTTCAAGTCATTCTTTTAGAGATCAATATGATTGTATTAAATAAGTTCAAATCAATATTTATGTAATTTGAGTTTGATATCATTAGATGATGACTATTCAGGTTTATAGAAGATCAAACCATTGATGCACACATAAGTGTACTTTTACTTGTTTGTTCAATTAAACTATGAACACTAACTTACTAACTTAATCTGTGATGAATTATTAACATCTAAAAGTACCAATGAAGTAGAGTTAAAAAGTGATATTAGTCTTATTTATAATCTTATTGAATAAAATTTCAAAATATGGGAAAAGCTTTAATAAATGGATTTCGGGTAATATTATTCAAAGATTGAAGAATTATCCAATATACGGATTTTAAAGAGTTTGAAAAATAAAAGAATTGGTTTTCTTTAAAAGGAATTTATTTTTTAAAAGGAAATAAAATTTGAAACCCCTTTGGGAATTGATTTTTGGTGATTAATTTGTTTAATTTCTTGGAAAATCAATATGGAATTGGTTTTCTTTAAATTGTTTTGAATCCTTTAAGTAAAGATTTATTAAGTTGATGTAGAAATGATTATTTCTAAGTTTTAATCAATAATTGTTTTAGAAAATAGTTATTTAAATAGTTATACTCTATCTACTAATTTTATTTTGAAAATTAGTTTGGACTTAAGTTATATGCAGTGTTGGTATAATAATTTTATAACTAATATTTTAAGTAAAGTGTTTAAAGAAAAATAGTTTTATTTCAAAGTGTTTTCCCGTTATATTTTGGATAAGTGTTATAAATTATTTTAAAGTATTTGAACTCGGCAGATTTCCAGTGAAAATGAATAAATATTTGGAAGTGTTTCCGTGTAAGGAAAATGATTTGAAATTTGTTTTCAAAAGTTGTAAAGGTGAAAAGTGATTTGAATTTTTTTTTTTCAAATGGTTGAAGTGTTAAAAATATATCTTGTAAAGATATTTTTGGAAAATAAATAATTTGGCAAATTATTTGGAATTTGGTGATGTTGTGCATATCTATTGATAGTTAAATAACCGACTATCAATATTTACCTTTAAATGGGTATTTGTTGTGACTTGCTTGAATTTGAATGCTACACTTATTTTAAAATAAGCGCTCGTTATTCGGTTTAGCCAGGAGAGGACCTTTGGGTCATAAATCCCATTCTGAATTGTGATACGTCGTAATGGATAGCATTTGAATACCAGATATTTTCGAAAACGGAAGGATTACCTAATGTCTCTGCATCGGCTGATCTCCTATATAGATATTTTATCACCCTTTGTGATGGGAAGTCCGGACGTGATTAGTGAATATCCGGATTGCAAGTGCTTCTTTTGGAAGTGCCTTCGGTTCCGTTCGATCCCGGAACAGACTTGTATGGATGTGTGTCTGACGTTACAATTTGAGATGTAAAGATGGTTTCTATCAAATACCTTTCTGTTGGTGGTGGAGAATTTATTATTTTAGCTTAACACCCTTCTGTGAGACGTACGAGCTCAAAGGTTATGTAGTTGATGGTTACTAGTAATACATTCCCAATTTGGTGATGTGGTATACGAAGTGCTACTGATCATTTGTTGATCGAAGCATGACTTTTGTGAAAGGCGTAGCTTTGTGGACGAGACTACGTCGGACCTCACACCCCGGAATGGTCAAAACAGGAAGAATGCAGCAAGGTTTTAGGGGGCAGCGCCCCTTAGGGTATGTTCATTTCCTTCTGGATAGAGGTGGTATCATGGTTTGGAGCCCAGATACTTGACCTATGTGGTTGTTGCAAATTATTACTTTGTGGTTGTTGGTATTGAGGATCCTCGGATAAAGGTTGTTTACAACCGGGGGATGACATACTCGTGTCAGTAGTTACCTATTTTTGCAGAGGTAACCCGGCCTTGTGTTGGCAGAGATCCGGTTAGGTTCTCGGGGCGTCCCGCTAGAGGTGTTCCCATGTGGCAATAGAAAGTTCCTTAGCCTGACCATTTGTTGGAAAATCCAAAGAAACAATACGAGCCCTGTACGGTTTTAGTTGTGGAACCTGCCATCTACTTATGGTGGTGTTATCCCATTTTTTTGGTCAAAACTAGAATATCAACAAATTGGCAAGGAATTATGGATATCAGGACTGGAGATAAGGCTACAATGGATATCGTCAAAATTTTGTTGAACTCCGATCGGGACGAAATTGATTGGAAATGATGATAAGGACTATGAAAGGCTATGTTTCGAATTTCAGGTTAATCGGAGTTCGTATGAAGGAAATATGATGGATTCAAGGTAGGAATAGTACGTAGTTCGAATCCACCAAAAAGGGGATAAAGTGACGCTCGGTTCGAACCGATCAGGTTCGAACCCATCAGGATTCGAACCCATGAGGTTCGCATCGATGACGCTTCGAATCGATGGGAACTAGATGGATTCGAAAGGAGTAGCTTCAATGCAATGGACATGGATTCGAAGATGAAGATGGACTCGAAGAAGGAGATGGATTCGAAGTGGACATGGATTCGAAGAAGGAGATGGAGTCGAAGTAGGCATGGATTCGAAGAAGGAGATGGAGTCGAAGTGGACATGGATTCGAAGAAGGAGATGGATTCGAAGAGGACATGGATTCGAAGATGATGGATACGAAGCAAGGGACATGGATTCGAAGGACGAGGATTCGAAAGGGATGGATTCGAAGAGGATGGACTCGTAGGATATGGACTTGAAGGAGGCGGCTTCAGAAAGCATGGATTCGAAGAGCATGGGTTCGAAGGGTATGGATTCGAAGGAGTCGGCCCTATGGATTCGAAGGGGATGGTTTCGAAGTAGATGGTTTCGAAGCATGGGTTCGAACCACTCAGGACGCACGGATTCTTGAACTTGGATCGATCATATCTTCCAAACCGTTGATCCAAATGCAATGAAATTTTTACAGGAGCTTACATACATGTTGAAGAATGTTCACACCAAATTTCAGCTCAATTGGATGGATTCTTGATCGATTCGAACGTCACTTCGAACCGATCCCAAACTGGGCACGGATTCCGAGAACACGGGCCTGTGGGCCCCCCTCACATGCCAAGCAGCCTCCCCAGGTTTTAGGCGGGATTTCAGCCTTCCATGCCTATAAATAGAGCCCCTGGTCATTCAGAAAAGGGGTCGGAAGATTTGGAGAGAAGAAGCATGCCCGGATGCTGCTAGAATCATTCCATAGCTTCATTACTGCTATTTTCTTCAGAATTTGGTCATTACAACTGTTGAAATCACTTGTAACCTTGAAGGATAATTAATAAAAAAGAAAAAAAATTGGAGTGGACGTAGGCCGGAGATAGCCGAACCACTATAAAACCTGTGTTTCTGTTTTTTACTTTTGGATTGTTGTCTATTATTTGCTAAGATTTGTTATTTGTGTTTGAATATCACTAATTTATATTCATACACTGGTGCTTTCGCGGTATTGGGTGTTTGTGACCAATTTTGGCGCAAACATTTTGGTGCTTTCACTGAGAACAACTAGCACCCGCTACATCGGATTTGAAGAGTTTGAGGAATTCGGATTTGGAAGACAATGACTAGGCAGAATAGCAGAAGGCTAAGGGCTGAGAGAAGCCAACAAGGAGGAAGTCAACAAGCATCCTCCGGAGGTGAGGAAGGACAGGCTTCGGTCTACATAACTCGGGATGAAATGGAAGCTATGGCCAATTCTTTGCAGGAGAGATTGTTGAAAAGTCAACAGGAAATGATGCAAACCTTCTTGGAACAAATGAGAGCTGCAGGGATGCAGAACTTAGGAACAGCTACAGCAACTGCGGATGTAGGACAAGGAGCTAGGGTTGTGGAACCCAATGAAGGATAGGATACGGAGCCAGAAGGCAATCAACAAGGGCTTGGGGGCAGGCCCACAGAATTCAATGCAGGAGAACCTTTGGGAGGGATTCAACAAGCTAGAGCTAAAATTGCTGCTAGTGAGCCACCGAGGAATATGTACCAGAGTTCCCTCGGGGGCATGGGGGGCAACCCCTACCAGACAATATAGGATTAATAGAAATGATCAGGAAGACTGTGCGAGGTGGTTTGACAAACGGAGATATGGAAGGAGTGAATAGAAGTCCATTCGCTCGGGAGATAAGGATGGCTCAGAATCCACCTAAGTTCAAGCTACCTAGCGTGGAGGTATATGATGGTAAGACGGATCCAACAGATCACTTAATGAGGTACACCAGACACATGGAGGTGCTGGGGGGCATCAGAGGAAGTGATGGCCCGATGTTTCCCTATGTATTTGAAGGACTTAGCTGCAATGTGGTTTAGGCAGCTGGAAGAAGGATCTATCAGGACTTGGAAGGAATTAGTGGAAAAGTTTCTGGGACAGTTTCGGGTTCACGTCAAGAGGCCGAAGAACGTGATAACTTTAACATCGGTGAAGCAAAGGATGGACGAATCGCTTAGAGCTTTTCTAACTCGATTCAGTGCGGCAGTCGCTTCGATGGATCGGCCTGATCCATCAATGGTTTTAATGGCAGCAGTATCAGGAGTCAAGGAGAATTCGGATTTCAAGGTATCTCTGATACGAGATCCCCCGCAAAATCTCGACGAATTCTTTCATGAGGCAGAAAGGTTCCTTCGGCAAGAAGATGCAAGTACGGATTTAAAGTTGAAGAAGGCTAATGCAATCGAGGTTGGAGCGGTATCCGAAAATGGTTTGGATAAGGATAAAGGGAAAAGGAAGTTAGATGACGACTCTGGAAACGCTAGGAAGCGATGGAAGGATCCAAAGTTTTCCACATACACAGGATTGAACGAGACGCTGGAGCGGATATACCTGGAAACTCGGAATCGCCTTCCCTACCGAAGGTCGGCTAGGAGGGAACCAATAGAGCGGGAAAGGACATCAGGAAGGCACTGTCTCTTCCATGATCTGGATGGACACGATACCAACAGCTGCAGGCACCTAAAGGACATAATCGAGGAGCATGTAAGGAATGGACAGTTACAGCAATACGTTGGAACTCGGGATGCAACGGTGGAGCAGGATCAACCACCGACCACTTCACGCCGTGATGATGGGAGGCCCAGGGATGATCGTCGATTGATCATCCATTGACCAGGATAATATGGAATAAGTAGCAAGTTACTAGCAGACGGTAAAGTCATTTACACATGTACGGGGACGGAGATAGCCCCTAGGCATGCTCTGAATGATGATAAACCAGGATGCTATGGTTTGTGAAATTTATTTCTTGCTTTTTAGATTGGACATTGCTTTTCTTTTTTTGGATTTGGTTTTGGAGCTTGGATTAAGCTCCTGGTTTTCTTGCTTTTTTATTTGGATTTTCTTTTGGATGATTGTTTTTGGTTTTGGATGCTGGTTTGGATTTCTGGTTTTCTGATTTGGATTTGAATTTTGGATTTGGATTTGGATTTTGGATTTGAATTTCGAATTTGAATTTCGGATTTGGACTTTGGAATAAATTTTGGTTGGACTTTTATCTGGTTTTTGGTAAATGGTCGTCGGGTATGGATTATGCCTGGCAAGGGATGAGTCACTTTACCCAAACAAAGTAGATTGACTCATTCAGGTCGTCAAGTATGGACAATGCTTGGCAAGGGTCCGGAGTGACCAGGATTCGGCCTAGGACTTAGGCCCTCTATTATCATTTATTATTTTCAGGTCGTCGAGTATGGACTATGCTCGGCAAGGGTCCGGAGAGATCAGGATTCGGCTTAGGACTTAAGCCATGGCATTTTACAGCGCCCAGGGACACTGGGCCAAGGTCGTCAAGTATGGATTACGCTTGACAGGAACCCAGAGAGGTTATGGATTTGGATATCGACCCGGAGAGGTCCTGGCTCCGGTTATTGGCTATTGGATAAGGATGGATTGGAACTTGGTTGTCGAGTTCGAATGGATACGGAATTGGCTAAGGCTTTGGCTATTGGATATGGAATTGGACATCGACTCGAAGCAGTCAAGGACGATATACTCTGGCAATATGGCTGTGGACTTTGGATATTGGATTCGTAATTATTCAAAACACGCCTTGTTATCACAAGGCATGTTTTGGGGGGCAAAATGTTATCCCATTTTTTGGTCAAAACTGGAATATCAACAAATTGGCAAGGAATTATGGATATCAGGACTGGAGATAAGGCTACAATGGATATCGTCAAAATTTTGTTGAACTCCGATCGGGACGAAATTGATTGGAAATGATGATAAGGACTATGAAAGGCTATGTTTCGAATTTCAGGTTAATCGGAGTTCGTATGAAGGAAATATGATGGATTCAAGGTAGGAATAGTACGTAGTTCGAATCCACCAAAAAGGGGATAAAGTGACGCTCGGTTCGAACCGATCAGGTTCGAACCCATCAGGATTCGAACCCATGAGGTTCGCATCGATGACGCTTCGAATCGATGGGAACTAGATGGATTCGAAAGGAGTAGCTTCAATGCAATGGACATGGATTCGAAGATGAAGATGGACTCGAAGAAGGAGATGGATTCGAAGTGGACATGGATTCGAAGAAGGAGATGGAGTCGAAGTAGGCATGGATTTGAAGAAGGAGATGGAGTCGAAGTAGACATGGATTCGAAGAAGGAGATGGATTCGAAGTGGACATGGATTCGAAGAAGGAGATGGATTCGAAGAGGACATGGATTCGAAGATGATGGATACGAAGCAAGGGACATGGATTCGAAGGACGAGGATTCGAAAGGGATGGATTCGAAAAGGATGGACTCGTAGGATATGGACTCGAAGGAGGCGGCTTCAGAAAGCATGGATTCGAAGAGCATGGGTTCGAAGGGCATGGATTCGAAGGAGTCGGCCCTATGGATTCGAAGGGGATGGTTTCGAAGTAGATGGTTTCGAAGCATGGGTTCGAACCACTCAGGACGCACGGATTCTTGAACTTGGATCGATCATATCTTCCAAACCGTTGATCCAAATGCAATGAAATTTTTACAGGAGCTTACATACATGTTGAAGAATGTTCACACCAAATTTCAGCTCAATTGGATGGATTCTTGATCGATTCGAACGTCACTTCGAATCGATCCCAAACTGGGCACGGATTCCGAGAACACGGGCCTGTGGGCCCCCCTCACGTGCCAAGCAGCCTCCCCAGGTTTTAGGCGGGATTTCAGCATTCCACGCCTATAAATAGAGCCCCTGGTCATTCAGAAAAGGGGTCGGAAGATTTGGAGAGAAGAAGCATGCCCGGATGCTGCTAGAATCATTCCATAGCTTCATTACTGCTATTTTCTTCAGAATTTGGTCATTACAACTGTTGAAATCACTTGTAACCTTGAAGGATAATTAATAAAAAAGAAAAAAAATTTGGAGTGCACGTAGGCCGGAGATAGCCGAACCACTATAAAACCTGTGTTTCTGTTCTTTACTTTTGGATTGTTGTCTATTATTTGCTAAGATTTGTTATTTGTGTTTGAATATCACTAATTTATATTCATACACTGGTGCTTTCGCGGTATTGGGTGTTTGTGACCAATTTTGGCGCAAACAGGTGGCGCCCTACTATTTAGATGGTAGCTATAGTAGGCATACGATAATGGTCGTATGTTGGCTAAGATTTATATTATACTTTCGAAAGGTTTTCCATTGTGCACTTACAATAATAATATCAATTTTTTTTTTCGTATCAAGCATGTTTGACTATCATAAGGAGAAATCTCCTCCAATTCTGCGTTTGCATTGTGTGTGTGGTGGGAGGCCTTATGGTAGTTACATTTTCTAAAAGCATTGCGGATCTATTTTAAAATATTTCTTTGTTTTTTTTAAAGATAAACTGTTTTAAGTTCCCACACCAGTCCCATGACTGACCTGGAGTTTATTGTTCCCTTCCTAAACTCTGAGTGCCCACCAATTTCCACATGGGCAGTCTAGAGTCAGGTTATCAGGTCATTCTGGAATTCAGGAGTTGCTGTAGAGATCTGGAGACAAGCTGGATGGCGTGGCGTATCAACTAGTATATAGTATTTCTTTTCCGCTGTTTGTTGTTGTAACACTCTGATAATGTAATGTGATGTAATGTAATAACTGATATAGTTCTTTGTTTTAAAGATAGTCATTTGTCTATTATATGTTGTTCCGCTGCGATTGTGAGATTCTGATATTGTTTCTGTTGCTTCTTCTTTCTTTCTTCTTCTACCTCTTCTTCTTTAACCCTAAGGGTTCGGCTAACGTATTAATGTCGATTTTCGAAAGTCGAAGAATTCGGGTCCTGACAAAAAAATTATCGGAACTTGTTGTGCACGCTAGTGTACATATATGCACCTACATATACAAATAACAAAACACTTTTTACTAATTAAATGGATTTATCTAATCACATTCCAGGATATACTTAAGTAATTTAGTAAAAGAAGACTTTTCTTTTCACTTTAAAGGAGAAAAGTATTAAAGAAGTACCTAAAGAAAAGGTAGTAATGACAAGTGGCCTAAAAGAAGTATGTTGCGTAAGCTAATGAATGGTAGTTGCTTTTATAAAGGAAAGGTGTAGTTTGAATTAAGAAAGGGTATATTTGATCTTTTTCCATTTCACAGATTCTATAAAAAGAACACTTTCTCTTTACTTTTCATTTTTCACTTCATTTTCATTTTCATACTTTCTTTCTTACTTCCACTTTCCTCCATTTTCTTAAGTATAATTCATTAATCAAAAAACTTTCTTTCCTCCTCTAATCACTTAAACAAGCATAGAATAATATAGCCAACACTCCCTACACCTCAAAGATTCAAACTTTGTTTCCAAACATTATTTTTACAACTAGGTCTTGAGTAATAATGCCTACCTAAACTTTTGCATAAGCATGTGGGGGTTTGGGGAGGGCTTTGGCCGAGCATGAAAGGTGGTGGTGTATGTTGTGCTGGTTGTTAGGAAGTAGGAAGGAGTTTTGGCTTTTGTCCGAACTTTGGTTAAATTTGAAAGTGAGATTTGTCACTTTGAATCCCACTTTAAGTAGTTTTAAAAATTGATAAATATTTGCAAATATAAGTTATTGTTTATATCGCTTGTTTAGATTTGATTCCCGCTTGAAAGCGGAAGACATAAATAACCATTGTTTTGCAAGGGACTAAGCAAATGGAAGTCGAAGTGTCTTCATAGCGAATAGGTTGCTATAAAAGCACTTTGAAGAATAGAATTTTTATAGAGGGATCCTAAAGAATTCTTCAATATAATTAGGGGTATGTCATAGGGGAAATTATGTAATTTGTTACGTATATCTAACTCGTTGACCAATCTTGTTCAAAATAAAGGTATTTGTTATATACTTGATATTATATGGCTATATTATTTAATCAATTTGATAAGAAGTATATTTAATAGAAAATACATATATGGTATGTTTTGTGATATAGTTACAAAGTGTGGTAACCATGAGTAATTTATAATAATGAAACAAATATACCTATTTTAAATGTTCCTAGTCAAGATGCATCAAGAATGGATATCGATGTATCCATTGAGACTAGAGTACATAACGCTCTTTAAATGTTGGACAGTATATTACTCATGACTATTGGGGACACCAAGAGGTTACATACTGATAAGTATTTAATAACCATGGAATGACTTACTCGATAGTTTTTGTTGATTAATATAACTAAGATCAAGCAGAGAATATCAAGGTGATTAATTTACACAGTTCTTTCGACTTGAGAATACTGTTGACCTTTAATGTGGAAGCTCTGCTTTGATCATAGTTAAATCATGACACAACGTCCATCGAACGACTATAGTTGGGTCGAGTGAAAGCATTGGAAGTGAAAAACTATTCAAGAGAGAATTGTCTTCTTAGTTATATGAGGTTAGTATCACGGTTAACTGAAATCAACTCAAAGTGAAAGTCTCTGGCTGGAGCATTTCGATTAATAATAATTGTTATTATTTAATAAAGGACTTTGTGTTTGGACTATAAAGTTCAATGTGAATGATACTGGAATTTTCACCATTACCAAATTGCATAAATCCAAAGCGATACTGTTTTGACGAAGAGAATCGGTGTAAGTAATTGTCGCTATTAGGTACCACTTATAATAAGTAAAATTGGATTTTATCAAAAGACGTACAAGCGATAAATTCGGCCAAAATGTCACACCATCTGCTAAGTGACATATGAACGCTAATATTCAAATAGTTCGATGTTAATCGCTAACTGAATTTACACCATTGAGTCGCACAACCGTAATGATGAATTCTCTTAAAAACCCACACGATTTAATTAATTTATAAAATATTTTAAATTGATTAAAGTAATTTATATTTTATAAACATAATTATTATTTATTGATGTTTGGATTTTTTTAATAATTTTAATGTATTTATAAAAGTTATATTTGCATGCGTTCCTTGTACACAACATCGATGTAATTTAAAGATAATTTCATGAAATGATTTATGGAAATATTACGTTATTTAATAAAATGATTTATGGAAATTTTATGCCATTTGATGACATGATTTATGGAAATTTTATGTCATTTGATGACACGATTTGTGAAAATTTTATGCCATTTGATGACATACATGTAAAGAAAGAATTGAAGAGAGAGTAGTAATAAAAGTATTAACTAGGGAAGTTTTAATTAAAGAATGGGAAAAAAATCTAATTCTTTCAAATAAAACATATCATTTAATTCATGTACAACTCATTCTTTCCCATTCATTTTTTTCTCTCTCCTCCTATTTTTCATAGGAAAAACAAAAAAAAAAATCAAATTTCTAAAATCTTTCAACTCCATACAAAAACATCAAATAGAATAAAATAAAAGTGGTTCATCTATCTCTTACAAGGGTAGGATGAAGATCTTAAAGATCCGAGGAGATATCGTCATTCAAAGTGTGGCTTATAGGCAACATCCTAAGGGAAATTCATTTTCAAGGTGTGTTTCAAGGCTTTGGGTAATAAGGTATGTTTTCCTCTTACAGATAATGATATTTGATGTAATGTTTGATGAAAGAGAAATTTGACTATCATAAGCCTCATTTAATTTGAAAATTGTTATGTAGTTTGAATTATTTGTTGAATGAATTGATTGAGGTTTTTATTTTAATAAATCAAAACTAAAATTTGTATATGTTTAAATACAATGTTCTTTTTTGGAACTATGTTCTAAACATTCAATTTGAAGTCTAAATTTTAGATCTAAAATTTTGTATGTTCAAATTGTCATTTGGGTTCTTATTTTGTTAAATTAAAATTAAAATTTGTATCTCTTTAAATACAATGTTTATTGAAGATTCATGTCTTAAATCATACAAAGCAAAGTCTAATTTGTATTAATATCACTAATTTGGTTGCTATAAATCACTAATTTGTATTAATTAAGGAGATTTGGTTGAGTCTTATACACACATAATTAATGTTTTGACAATAAACTTACTTTTAAATTGATTGTTATTAATCTCTAATTTGTATTAATTAGAAAGACTTGATTTGATCTTTTTACACAACTAATTTTATAAGTATGTTTGTAATTTTATAAGTATGTTTGTATATATAAAATTTATTACATCTATTTCATATTGTCAAATTATGATTAGAGTTTTTTCCAAAAGGAGGAAACAATATAAATGAAGCAATAATATATACATACACTTATGTTTGACTATTTATATCCTTATATCATGACGCCTATTAATTGTCATTTATATGCTGCATTAATTAAGTTTACGAAATGGGAAATTGAATCAATCATCCCTATTACCCTTTATTTATTTCTCATTTTTCCTTTATGTGATTAGATATCCATTTATTTTTGTTTATATGTCTGCACCTTTTCATCAATTGATAGCACCTATCATATGTTGCACTTACAGAATTAACACTATAAAATATTTTTTTATACTTATATTCATACCATATACATGTTGCTAATTAAGGACATTCATATAATCAATCAATTTAATTAAAGAGAGAGAAATAAAAGATTTCTCTCTTTATATAAATAATGTGCCCTCTATTAATTGAATAAGTTAAGAGAGGGAAATGAAATTTTTTTCTCTCTTAATAAATTTATTCCCCGTCATTAATTGAATAAGTTAAGAGAAAGAAAATGAAAAATTACCTTCTCTAAATAAATTTAATATGTAAACTTCAAACATGAATATTTATATAAGAGTATATGTGATATACTCTAAATTATATTCACATTAAATTACAGTGTAACTTTATTTCTGAAATTAAATAAAATTTTGATTTTATTTAACAGAAACATAGAAAAGTTCTAAGTATATTTAGACTTCGCAGCCCCATTAAAAACCCAAAATGGTAAATTTTTTGAAATTTACCAATTTCTTCCGCTGTGGACTGACCGGTTCCAACATCCTTGCCTTGTGATTTTTATTGAGATACATTCTTAATGTGTAAATACTTGTGTGACGACCCACAATTCCGTACATGTTAAGTTGACAATAAACCACACCTGTCCAACTCAATTTGAATGGAAAGGTGGATAGTTGTGGGAAAAAGAAAATAAAGATAGAAAAAGAGAAGAAAATAGAATCTCACACAAATGGAATAACATATATTATTTCAACATATAATCTTTATAGTGGGAAATTTTAAATACATTCATTAAAGTTTAACTTAACATCAACATGGACAGTTATACGTATATGTCCTTACAAATGTGGAATACAATAATACATAAGTGTGGTGGAAATAGATAACAATCTTTAGAAGAATCTTCTAGCTCTATGCTTGGAGCACTTTCAAAATACTCCAAACTAAACCTGACTACTAGGCTACCAGAAAAAATAGGGCATCCAGAGCTTAAGGGAAAGAAAACTCCGGATCAGTCATGAGACTAATGTGAGAATCTCAAATACGTGTATATGAAAACTAATGGTATCTCATTAGACTACGCCATAAACACAAAATGGGTTTTCACCATGTGACAACCAAATCATTCTATATAAAATTTAGTGATATTATCTATAATGACATTCTTTAAAAGCCTTTCAAAATAAACGTATTCAAATGGCCAAAAATGTTACATTATTGAATTCTAGCATAATAGGGTTACAACTAAGTTCGAAGACACTTATTGGAGATTTGGATTTCCAATGAACAACGAAGTAAGGGACTACCTCTTGTATAGTATATTTCTAGAGGAATGTAGAGACGATCGACATCTTCGAAACTTCTGCAAAGTAAGACCGGCCAACCTGCAGACCTATATGGTGGCGGATAGCCGAATATGATATCACCTCGGCCGTTCCCGACCTCTCTGAGACGTCTCATAGCATACACCACATAATTTAAAACCGACGTTATAGCAGATAGAAATAAATAAATTTAGAATGGTGATATCATACCCTAGTGGTAGCGAATCACTTACCCCTAAAGCAACCCCTATTTCACAATTCGCTCGGTGTGAGGCTTAACGTAACGTTTACCTTGCTTAGAACATTTTCACTTAAAATGCCACATTACCATTTCCAACAACACACTATTCATTTCCGCAAAAGTACAACATCTGAGCTCATATGTCTCAAAAAAGGGTGTTAAATATAAGAGGGGTTACCTCCTATACCACTAAAAAGATGTATGTTCATAGAGAACAATGCACTATGATCTTATAAATGCAATTTCAGACATCCATTCATATAAGTCCATGAATAGGACAAACTGAAAAATCTCTCCTACCACATCATTTAGGATTAGCAGCGAGTATTCCTTGCACACGTACATCTCGAAAAGAAGGGACCACCATTAGTTATTTATCTCGATGGCTACTCTAAAATTATCAATAAGTAGTCCTTTCATTATGAAGATCCCCGCCTTCAACTTCGTTGTCTTTAACTTGTCTTCGCTTTCGAACTCTTAAATTGGTTCGAAGTGGTTTTTGGATGGGGATTTCCCCAAATCCGACTCTGGTTCCTTCGAACCAATCCTTGATAAAAAAAAGTTTAAGTAAATAGGTGCTTGTTATTTGATTAATTACGTTTTCTTTATCAAAATATCTTCTAGAGATATATATTTTTAAACCTTTCTTTCCTGTATATACAAAATCATTAAACCTTCTTTATCAAATCTTTTTAGTTAAAACCTTACTAAATTTTTGAATAATTCCAAATCGTTTCACCTTTTACATAGGAAAATATCTCCAAATCATTTATTTAAATCTTAAAAAAGATTTTCAAATCATAACTTTTAAAATGGGTCAAAAACAATATTATTTAAAACATTGTTTACTGTAAAACCAAAATGATTAATTTTAGGTATAAGAATTAAACTAATACCAAATCATTTATTTAAATCTTGATAAAATATTTCTTATTTTCAATACGTATCTTTTTAATAGGTTGAAACCATGTTAGCTACGATGGTAGATCTAAATTAGTTAGTATTCGAGTAAAACAGATCCATAGAAATTATAAATAAAAATTAGTTCTCGTAAAATTAATTGTAAAACCTTTTTGAGCAAAAAGGGTGGATATAATTATACTAATTCTACTCAACATCAATTTCCATATTCAACCTACACTATCCGTCGAATAGCGGTGAAATCACCTTTTAAATTCACACGGATAGTACAGGTTCCCTCCTCGGAATTTAATACCAAGTATAAGAAGATTATCTCTAAACAATCTGAGTTGTATTAAATTAAATTTGTAAATTTGAATCGTATATATTTGTCTCATTTCCGACATTTCGACCTTATCTATTCCTCTCCCAGAAAAAAGGCCAGGTGAGCAAGGGCATTAGTTGCTCCTGAACATTAGTTTAAGCACCTCACATCCAGATCTCACGAATAGAAAAATCCAGTCCATTCATTGGCTTTTAGAGCCAAGATTAAATCACTTAATTATAACATCTTTTCTTAAATTCGTATATTTAAATCTTTTTAAATAAATTGTAAAATCTCCAATTTATCTTTAAAATACTTATTATTTATTTGAAAACATTTATAAAAGGTTTAGGAAAGAATACTTTAGTTTAAAACCATATTTCAAAAGTTATTAAAAGTGTTGCGAATAATACTTTTAAGCTTATTTGATCAAAAAAACTTTTCTATTATTTAAAAATCCATTTTTATAACTCAAATCTCTTTTAAAACATTATAAAATATTTATAGAATTTATTCCGTATTTAAAAGAATTAAAATATCATTTTAAAGAATTTATCGCATTGGTTTTTGAACTTCCTTAGCGCGACTATTTTGAAAACTTGATTTTCTCATATTTCAGAATCTACTGAACGAAATATAGGTTTTTTTGGAAAACTATGATTATAAGAGTTCAAAAAATTCTTAGTACAAAGAATTCTAAGTCTGAATCCATTGTATAAATGGATTTAAATTTCTAAGGCGTGAATCCGCGAACTGCCGTCATGCGACGCATCTATTGTTGACTCAATTATCATAACTTGTCACAACTTCACCAAATTGGATTTTAATGTTTATAAAATATTTATAAACCATTTTAAACCATTTTAAAAGTGGTTTAATGATTCCATATCGCTTTTATAACTTGATTCGGAAAGTGATTTCCTTATGTAATATCGATGTGTATTTAACGTGACTTGTTTACACAATTAAACAACTATATTAAAAAAACCAAGCTAGATGATCAAAGCATAGTACACATCCATAGAAATTGTAACAACCCGCTAACTTGCACTATTCAAGCTGATAGTAAACCACACATGTCTAAACACAAATTGAACGGAAAGGCGGATAGTTATGGGAAAGAAAGCAGAAAGAAGAAGAGAAGAGAAGAGAAGAAGAAGAGAAATGAAATAAAACACAACAGAATCTCACAATCGCAGCGGAACAATATATAATATATAAGCAATGACCTTTATTAAAAGAGAAACTATTATATATATACATCAATTAGAGTACAACAATAATCAAATCATCAGCTTGAACAGTTATAACAACCCGTCTTAACAATTGCTGCTGATTTCAACAACAAATAATGGAAAATAAACACATACGTGAATACGACTTAAAGACCTCCAAATCATCTTATGAGCTCCAACGCATCCAAGAAAATCTGTAAATATGCTTGGTCTGACCGAGCATTATGATAAAATAACACCCGAGTCAGTCTGGAAAACTAGCGTGAAAAAATATACCCAACTGGAATTTTAAAGTTGTAGGAAACCTTTTGAAAATCAAAAGTATCTCGTAAGACCGCGCCGCACATAAATACGAATAGGTTTTTACGTTACGATAACCAAAACATTTCTATGAAATTCTCCTATATTATAATAGTGTCTAATATACAATACTTATTAATCTTAGCTGAAATTGTTACATTAATTAAATTCCTGCATAATATGTATACAACTAAAGCAGTAAAGGGCTCGCATTAGAGAATAGATTCCATACAATGATTGGGTTACTAGGGTACCACCTATCATGGTGCATCTTTAGATAAAATAACACCGAGGACCTCACCTGGATCTCTTGCCAACATAGAATCGGCCTACCCTTTACTGGATAGTACTGAATATAATCACCCCTTCGTTAATGGATCCCGAAGCCACAATTGAGAGATAATATCGACTCTAGATTGGGATGATCATATCCTACTTGGAAGCGACCCGCTTAGCACTATTGCATCTCCGTATTTTAGTCATTCCCGGTTGATAAGGCTTGATGCTTCGTTTTATCTTTATATAGCACTTCTCACTTGGAATGCTAACACTACCCTCCAGGCAACAATGCAATATCAACATTCATCCATACAATTTCGTTATAGGATTGAATCAAACACTTGAGAACATCGTCTTCTATCCCATCATCTTCAAGATGTCTTTACTTCGAAATGCTTGGGTTGGATCGAAGTGGTTTTCGGATAACCTATCCGATCTCGGTCTCTTCGAAACAACCATCGATAATTTTCAGTAAACTCAACCCCGGTTCTTTAGAAAATAAACAGGCAAAGATAAGAGTGGAGATCACCTCCAAACCATTAGTGCATGGATTTCCTTATCATTGTCCTAGGAGAACGAAATGAGATTTATACGTATAGTACAACATCATTGGAGATGTCTATGCCATATAACTCACGCGTTTCTCCTAGATATTAGCGTTATGTTCTCAGTCTAATTTTGATAGTCGATTATTTAACTATCGAATAACAAAACATTTAATCATGGATTTAATTCCATAGAAAAAACCAACATTGTTTAAGCACCAAGCACCACTAAACCTCTATAATTATTATTTTATTAATTAAATTCACTTTGTAAATATTTATCTCAAAATCCTTTCACAAATATATATATATATCCACAATTCTTGTATTTTCAATACTGGGAGAATATCCATACGCTTATCCCAACACTCTAAGTATTATACACAAAATTGAGAAATATTTCCTTTCTATACAATTCAAAAATCATTTACAAATCCCTTACAAATCTCAAAAACCATTTATGAAACTATTTATAACCTTTAAAACCATTCATAAATGTCATTTGTCAAGTCATTTATAAACCTTTTATAAATCCATGCAACAAATTATAAATCTCTTCTCACAAACCTATAACCTACTTATAAATTTCCTTTATATTTATCTAAAACCATTTGCAAAGCTCTCTGTATACATTATAAACGATTCTCCTTTAAGTCTCCAAAACATTTTATAAACTTCTTTTATAAAGCCCAAATATGGTTATAAAACTTTATTTATAAACTTCAAAAATATTTATAAATAAATAATAATCATTTACTTCAATCACTATTATCTAATAATAATTAAAAAATTGAAAACATTATTAATAAACCATAATAATTAATCTTCACTAATTTTATAAATAATAATAATTAATTTCCAAAACATTTTTAAAAAAATCATTATTAATTCCATGCCATATTAATTATTTAAATAATTAACTTTCAAAACATTAAAATATTAATAAACAACTTTAAAACAATGTTAATACAAATAAACAACTCTTAAAAACATAAATATATTCCCTTGATACAAATCCATACTTAATTTCAACATAATCATTTCCATATTTATAAAACTATGTTTATAAATCTCCTTCTTTTTAAAAAACTTCCTTTCATAAAATCCCTTTATTTATGAACTCCATTTATAACTCTATTTCCTTTATAAATCTCACTTATTCATAAATCCCATTTAAAAACATCAACCACCATTCGTTTTTAACGTTGCCCCATATGGATAAATTCCTTTTATAAATTCCTCTTTATTTGTAAAATATCGTTTAACATTCCCAAATTTAGCGTCACCTTCAATTTTCAAAATAGAACCAACTATTTTCTAAAACATTATTCCACATCTTATAATAAATCCACCATTTGATTTATTTCTCTAGTCTATTGAATGATAATAGTTTCCTTCTAATTCATAAAACAACATTTATAAAACTATTCCCTTATAAATAAAATACGATTTTACAAATATTCACCTTATTTGTAGAATGTCACTTAATACAATATCACCTTTATAAATTTCCATATTTATAAATAAATCGTAATATTTGTATATATATATATTATATACATATCACTTTAAATAAAACGATTAACAAATATTTCTATCTTCTTTTTAAAAACATATTACATTATTATAAAGACGGACTTAATTTTAGATTTTAAGAACCGTTACTTTATAGTCTAGAATCTCTATTAAAATATGTTATAAAACTATTAATTTATAATATCTAAAAACCCTACTTTTTATTTTAAAATTAATACTTCTTTGAGTAAATTTTTAGGAATAATTATTAAATATATATATTTTCCAAAATTATTTTGAAATCCCCTTTTAAATTGAAATCATTATTCTATAGTATTTTAAAATACAAAAATAAAGCTTGGTGCTACTAAAGCATTAAACAAGCAAAATCATAGGGTACTTTTGGCACAGTCCCTGGTAGGTTTCAAAATACACGAAAAGTCCCTGTCTTAAAACTTTATAAATTTGGTCTCTGTTTTTTCGAAAATCAACAAAAAAAACAACAAAAAACATCATAAAAAATTGCCAAACTTCAAAACTTATTTCAACATATAATCATCTTCATAACAATGCAAGATAAACACAAAAAAATTATCAAAACCGAAAAAAACAATAAAATTCGCACTTCAGGAAATTCTGTAATTTTTCTCGAAATTACCAATATTTCAGCAACTTTAGTAAAAAATTGCGTTGTTTCATTCAATTTTTTCTATTTAGTTCAATCTTCCAAATTTACTATCTACATTTATTCAAACAACACATTATTGCACAACAATCAAGGAAAAAATGATGAAATTGCGTATAATTGAAAAATAATCAATATTGTATAGAATACACAGCTTACTCCCAAAAATTGCAGCGAAAAAAGCAATAATTCATAAAAGTTGCATACAACTTAGCAATAATAAGACAAAAGTACCTTATTTTATGGAATAGCTGCGCAAATATCAGCAATAATATAGAATAATTGCACATATTGTTGCACTAATATAAATTTTAGTTGATATATAATTATTCAGCAACAGTTGCACGATTATAAGCAATAATATTCAATTGTTGCTGACATTTCAGCAACAATATTTACTATCAGCAAGTATTCATGAATAGTTGTTGAAATGTTAGCAATTATTCTGCAGCAAAAACAGGGACCCCGCTTTATAATGAAACTTACACAGGGACCTGCTTTGCAATATACTTTCGTTTTAAGGATGCGATCTAAATTTGCACTTTTGTTGAAATTAGGAAGACATCCCTATCATACTTTTATATTGTAAAGCAGGTCTCTGTCAAAGTTTCATTGCAAAGCGGGTCCTTGTTTTCTGGAAAGGAAGAAAAATCATTGCTTAAATGTCAGCAACTTTTATAAATAAGTGCTGATATTTCAGCAACTTTCCCTGTCAAAGTTTCATTGTAAATCCGGTCCCAATTTTTTAGAAACAAAGAAAAATTATTGTTGAAATGTCAGCAACTTTTATAAATAAGTGCTGATATTTCAGTAACTTTTATATACCGTGTTTACAGTGTACATAAATGTTGCTGAAATGTCAGCAACTTTTATAAATAAGTGCTGATATTTCAGCAACTTTCATACATTATGTTCGCAGCGTACAGAAAAGTTGCGGAAATGTCAGCAACTTTTATGAAAAGTTGCATCATGCTCTGCAAGAATCGTGAATAAAAAACAGGAACCTAATTTACACTGAAATTTAGTGAAGGACTTTTCGTGAATTTTGAAACTTAATAAGGACCTGTGCTACTAAAACATTAAACAAGCAAAATCATATCCATGTCATCAAATATAGCATTCAACATACCATATATCGAACTATATGAAAAATAAAATTAACCGTGTGAGGAATCCTATTGGATCCCTCCAACCTATCCCTCTGCATCACATACAACATATAATCAAATAATATAAAAATCTACCGCTTCGAGGCGGGATCGAACACAAAGGGTCATCTACTCTTACATGGGAATGTAATAGGGTCTCGCCGGCTTTAGAGGCGGTAAAATATCCAAACCAACTAAATAATAGTAAATTACCTAAATAGTCAATAACATTCAAAAATAAAATATTCACACATATAATGTAACGACCCGTATTTTACGTGTCGACAAATCGTAAAATAGTTGCATTAGGTCGTTGATGTTGTTAAGTCGTTTAGAGTTTGAGTCGACCAAAGCTTAAGTCGTGTGAAAGTTAACTCGTGTGATAGCTTAGGTCGTGTGGTGCTTAGGTCGTGGACGAGTTAAGGAATGAGCGAGTTAGTGGAGCTAACGACTTAAGTTGGTTAGCGGTTTAGTGGATAGAGCGACTCATAGAATGGAACGACCTAAGGGTTAACGGCCTAAGGGGTTAGGTCATATGTTAGTTAGGTCGGTGGAGTTTTGGAGCGACCTAAGGTAGTGGAGCGACTTAAGGATTTGAGCGACCTATAGGAGTTAGCGACTTAGTGGTTAGCGGCTTAAGGGGTTAAGCGACCTAGTAGCAAGCAACTTAGTGGAGTGAGCGACCTCTAGGACTGAGCGACCTATAGGGAAGAGCGACATAAGGTTAGTGGCTTAGGTCGGTAGGATGGTTGAGCGACTTAAGTATTAACAAGATAGAGCGAGTTAAGGACCTAGTAGGGAGAGACTCATGTTAGGTCGCGTAATGGCCTAGGTCGCTGGGTAGTTATGTTAGTGCATTAGTGTAAGGCTTAAGTCGTGAGCGCCTTAGTTTAGGTCGCGACCATAGTTAGGTCGCTAAAGGCGCATAGGCTAAGTCGTTAGGTCGCGGCATGTGCTAAGTCGCTATGTTGCATACCAGTTAGATCGTTGGTCTTGTGGGGTAGTTAGGTCGTTGACTCGGGTCTGTTAAGTCAGCAACTATCTAAGTCGTAGGTCGCGTTGAGGGTCATGTTGATAGGTCGCACATTGGTGTTAAGGCTTGTGCCTCTAGGTCGTAACAGCATTGAGTAGTTAAGTCGCTAGGTCGCATGAGTGTTAGGTCGTCCATGTCGTTAGATCGGCTGTGTGTTGAGTGCTTTTAAGTCGTGGGTCGTGGGAAGCAGTAGGTCGTAAGTCGTGGAGTTTGGTAGGTCGGCAGTAGTTAGGTCGTGGACGACCTAAGGGGGCAGACGACCTAAGGTTTCAGCCTATAAATACACGTCCATATCTTCACTTTTTGGCACCGGATTTTGAAGCGACGAAGTGCTGCCATTTTGAGAGCTCGACTACAACATTTCTTCACTTCTTTTCTCCACTCTAATCTAGTGCTTACATCCATCCAAGATTGAAGATCAAGGTTTAAGATCCAAGATCCAAAGTTGAAGATCTACATTCTTCAAAGAGAGATTTCATCGATTGAAGCGAGATTTTGCCGGATCAAGCTTAGTTCTTCGCTGTCCAGATCTGAAGTAGTTATCTTTTGAGGTGTTTAGGTGTTTTGGTGAGTGGTAGTTATCTCTCACACGGACCCAAAGGAGTATATTGGATCAGTGGTTTGTTTATGTGCTAAAGAGAGTGATTTCGTGCATTTTTCATAAGTCTGTATGTAGATCTATGGCTCATGATGATTTGACATCAATTTTACTACATGTTCACTTATGCAAGTTCATTCATCAAGTTGTAGAGATATTGTTCATAATTCATGTTAGATTTGGACTCTTTATTTACGAAATTGCCATTATTGTTGTAATTGTTTATTTAGATCTTGTTTGAATGATTGATTACTTGGATTAATGTTTGATTTGATGGTTTAGTTGATTGATAACTTGATTTGGACAAGTTGGTCGAAGATGATTCAAAAGCTAAGTGGAAAGGCTCTTGAATAAGGAAAGCTGCTTGTGGCATATGAAGCGGATGTTGAAGCTCATATGGATAGATTTGATGATGATGTTGAGATGGGACTTTGCCATGATGCGATGAGGCAAACCATGATGTTGAGATGGGACTTTGCTATGATGCGTTGAAGCAAAGCATGATGTGAGAAAGTCTTGGTTTAATCCAGACGGGATCATCCCAAGCATGTTGATAACTCGGTGATGTGGTCCGGGTTTGTGGATAATGGTTAGCTTGAGAGGCGCTTGAGCTAGTATGGGAATAGTCGTCGAGGAGGATGACTAGAAGGCTGAGATTTCATCATTGTTGAATGTTCTAGCATGCTCAAAGCAAGAGTACGTTGGGACGGGTCACGATGACGTTCCAAGCACGGGTCACGATGACGTGCTAGTACTCTGGGCAGATGCGATAGTCCTAGGCACGGGTCACGACGACGTGCGGAGCTATGTCTAGAACCGGGGTTACCATTAGCCTTTGGCAGGCGGTCATTCAACTAACGGGGAAATCAAGGCAATGTTAACAGTGATAGCCAGAGTCATGGATGTTTGGATGTTTGGTTGTATCGTCGCTTGGGTCAAGAGCGATGTTTTCAGGGTGCTTATCTGATCTTGGTTTAGGCCTTGGGGGTTTGTACTTGGAAAACGCCGACCTTGACTCGAGTGATAATTACTTTGCTTTGAATGTCTGAATTGCTATGTTTATTTCTGCTTAGTGTGTCTGGGGGCTATCACTGTAGAAAGAGGTGGAGTGGGATGGTTGGGTTCCTATTCCTTTTACCCTTTATGCTCTTTTGGTATGTTTGATAGTTGATTTACTGCTCACTAAGACTTTTGTCTGACTCAAGGTTTTATGTTTAACTCTTATTACCTTGGGCTGTTCATTCATGTTGGGATGGGCAGACTAGGTAGCAGGTGACAGGTGCTGTTCTTAGCGGTCAACACTGTTGATGACGAAGACGAGCCGGAGGCTTTTGCACATTGTTTTCTTACTATATGTACTGGGTGTTCCGCTGTTTGTATATTCTCTGAGTGATATGTAGTGAGGCTTGATGTATTGACTTTGCTGATTGCTGTATCAAACTATTATGAGTTTATATGATGAGATTCTGTTCTATGGAGCTTCACTATGTATATTTTCTATTGTATTTTGTCCATGCGCTGTGAGTAATACGATAGAGTTTATTGTTTTATCTTACCCTGATGGTCGTCTATGGCTGCCTGGCATGCCTTTCAGCGCACTATTACCTTGTTTAGTGCAGGAGTCATGGGCGGTCGTCACATTTGGTATCAGAGCTTTGGATAATCGATTTTAGCCAACGCTCGCTGATGGAATTACGTATGAGAGACGTAATTGTATTTTGATGGATGATTACTATATAATATAGTAGCTTAGAAGGATTTGAACTCCTTATGTAGTTGTTTCTCAAGGTGTTCTAATCATTCCTTTTTATAGATATTAAGGATGAGTCGAAGAGGGAGACCAGCTGCTAGGGAAGGCTGTGCTGCTGAAGGGGCTGCTGATTATGCTACTATGTTTGAGGCCATGATGACTTCGATCATGAGAAGGATGCCAGCCTCGGGGTCATCAGTAGATGTTGGAGTTCAAGCTCAAGCTCTAAGACCAGTGGATTTTGCTAAGTTTTGCAAAGACTATACTTCTCTTGGAGGAAAGGTTTTCTTGGGAACAGAGTCAACCATTGAAGTCCAAAGATGGATAGATGCTTGTCGAAGGATCTTTGGTGACTTGGGAATTGAGGATGCAACTAAGAGGAAGCTTGCATCAAGGCAGCTTCAAGGGAGAGCTTCGGATTGGTGGAATTCTATCACCATTGATACTCCAGAGGAAGAGATTACTTGGGAGCAATTCCAAGCTGGATTTGAAGCTAAGTTCATTTCCACAGCTCAGAAATCTGTTCTGTTTAAGAAGTTTGTGGAGCTCAAGCAAGGTGGGAGACCAGTTCTTGAGTATGTTTCTGAGTTTGAAGCTTTATCCAAGTATGCTCGGTCGTATATCGATTCTCCCTATTAGAAGAATGAGAAGTTTGTGACAGGCTTGGACACTTATCTTGGGAGACGGTTGGTGGATCATTTGGACGATCCATTTGAGAAGCTTGTGGAGAAAGCTCTCAGGCATGAGAATCTGTTTCCTAAGGAAGGATCTGTTGTTGCTGTGGCCAAGGAGCAAGGTGGAAACAAGAAGAGAAAGCAGCAGCAGCAGAAGGGTAAGGATGGCCAGAAGAAGCCGAAGGGCGAAGTGATCTGCTACAATTGTCGACAGAAGGGTCATCTCTCCAGAGATTGCAAGAATCCGAAGGTGCCGGTGAAGTGCCACAACTGTGACAAGCTGGGGCATATTAAGAGGAATTGTCCAGAACCGAGGAAGGATAAGCAGATTGTGCAAGCTTATGCTTTGGGGGATATGCCATCGTCTTCGAAAGCTCCTACTGCAGATGAGAAAGGGAAGAGCGTGGTGGTTCAAGGTACTCTTTCCATTTGTGGTGTTTCGGTTAGAGTGTTATTTGATACTGGAGCATCGCATTCTTTTGTTTGTAATGAACTTGTAGGCCGGTTGGGTTTGGAACCGTATATTGTTGATAGACCATTGGTTGTGACTAATCCAGTTGGGGGTTTGTCTTGTTTGTGTATGGCATGCCGTGGTCTAGTTGTATCGAGTCATGATTGCTCTTTTGTTTGTGATTGTTTTGTTCTGAACTTTGCGGGGTTCGGAATTATTTTGGGTATGGAATGGCTTAGGAAGTATGCAGCAAGGATTGATTGTGAGAGGCTGGAGGTGACAGTCGAGAATGTGGAGAGGTGAAAGGTTGTGATACGATGTAAGCATGAGGAAGGCGTCTTCATGAGCTTCATGTATTCGCTGGTTGTTCCACGGGATGGACTATCATCGGTGCCTGTTGTGAATGGATTTTGAGGATGTCTTTGACGAGGTCAAAGGGTTACCGCCGCATAGGGAGATCGAGTTTCGTATCGATCTAGTTGAGGGAGCCAGACCTGTTGTGATGCCTCTTAGGCGGATGGCGCCTAGGGAACAACAAGAGTTGAAGGTGCAAGTTGATGACCTTTTACAGAAAGGATTCATTCGGCGTAGTGTGTCCGAATGGGGTGCACCAGTTGTGTTTGCAACCAAAGCGGATGGATCGTTGAGGTTGTGTGTGGATTATCGTGAGCTGAATAAAGTGACTAAGAAGAACAAGTACCATTGCCGAGAATAGATGACTTGTTTGATCAGCATCACGAAGCTAGGGTGTTTTCTCAGATGGATTTGGCAACGGGATTTCACCAGTTAAGAGTGGCAAAGGATAGTGTGCCGAAGACTGCTTTCAGGACACCATCTGGTTTCTATGAGTGGCTGGTAATGCCGTTTGGATTGACCAATGCACCGGTATATTTTGTGGATCTTATGAATAGAGTGTTCAGAGATCAGTTGGACAAGTTTGTACTTGTGTTCGTGGATGATATCTTGGTCTATTCCAGAACTGAAGAAGAGCACAAGACACACTTGAGGATTGTTTTGGAAATCTTGCGAAAACATCAGCTGAGGGCTAAGTTTTCGAAGTGTCACTTCTGGAAGAGTGAAGTGAGCTTCTTAGGCCATGTTATCTCTGGAAATGGAATAGCGGTTGATCCCGCCATGGTGGCAGCGATCCAGGATTGGGTTAGACCTAAGAATGCATCTGATGTGAGAAGTTTTCTTGGATTAGCAAGATATTATCGTCGGTTTATCAAGGACTTTTCCAAGATAGCTGCACCATTGACAGGATTGACGAAAAAGAATCAGGTATTCAGATGGGATGATAAGTGTGAGCAAGCTTTCGGAATCCTGAAAGAGCGACTGACAAGTGCTCCTGTTTTGACTATTCCGAGTGGGAATGATGAGATGGTGGTTTACACCGATGCATGTGGTACTGGACTTGGAGCAGTACTGATGCAGAAGGATAAAGTTGTTGCGTATGCAGGTCGACAAATGAAGTCGCATGAAAGGAATTATCCGACTCATGATTTGGAGTTAGCGGCAATTGTATTTGCTTTGAAGATGTGGAGACATTACCTGTTGGGAGTTCAATTCGAGTTGTTTACGAATCATAAGTCATTGAGGTATCTTTTCTCCCAAAAGGATTTGAATCTTCGACAGCAACGATGGCTAGAGTTTTTAGCATCATATGATTTTGGTATAGCCTATACTCCGGGAAAAGGTAACGCAGTGGCAGATGCGTTAAGTCGAAGACATGCAGGATTTGGAGCCATATTTTCAGAATGGAAGAGCCTTGAGTATTTGGCTGGATTTGACTTCAGGCCTAGGTGTGAATTGGAACCTGAAATGTTGGCAAACTTATCGATAAGACCTTCTCTTGTGAAAAGAATTGGCGGGAGCCAAAAGCGAGACGATAAGCTTGTCAAGATTATCCGTGATTTGGAATCTGGATTGGACCCAGAAAAGGATAAAAGATTCGAAGTCGATCGAGAGGGTTGGCTTCGGAAGCAAGGACGATTAGTTGTTCCCGATATAGATGAATTGAGAGATGAAGTTCTGAAGGAAAGTCATCACTCAAAGTTGACAATTCATCCAGGTGGAAATAAGATGTATCGGGATATGAAGAGAACCTTTTACTGGGAAGGTATGAAGAAGGATGTTGGAAACTTTATTTCCAAATGTATGAACTGCCAGATAGTAAAAGCCGAGCAGAAGAAGCCAAGTGGGTTGCTTCAGCCATTGGAAGTTCCTACGTGGAAGTGGGAACAAATATCGATGGATTTTATTGATGGTCTACCAAGAACAAGAGCGGGAAATGAAGGGATTTGGGTCATTGTAGATCGTTTGACTAAGAGTGCAAGATTCATTCCTGTTCGATCAACTAGGACTGCATCGAAGTTGGCTGAGTTGTATGTTAAGTGGATAGTTCGATTCCATGGTATTCCGAAGAGTATAATGAGCGATCGAGATCCATTGTTCACTAGTGGATTTTGGAAGAGCTTCCAGGAAGTTTTAGGAACTGAGTTGAGCTTAAGTACAGCTTATCATCCCCAAACAGATGGTCAGACCGAGAGAGTTAACAGAGTTTTGGAAGATCTCTTCAGAGCATGTGTTTTGGATTTCGGAGGATTATGGGAAGATCACCTTCATTTGGTGGAATTTGCGTATAATAACAGTTACCAGTCAAGTATTGATATGGCACCATATGAGGCATTGTATGGAAGACCGTGTAACTCTCCTACATGTTGGTTGGAAACTGGAGAAAAATTGATATTTGGGCCAGAAATGATTCGACAGACTTCGGATTGTATAAAGACCATTCGGCGACGAATGAAGGCAGCCCAAGATCGTCAGAAAAGTTATGCCGATAAGCGTCGTAAGGATTCGGAATTCGACGTAGGAGATATGGTTTTTGTGAAGATTTCTCCTCTGAAGAATGTTATTAGATTCGGGAAGAAAGGAAAGTTGACTCCGAGATTTGTTGGACCATTCCCGATTATCGAGCGAATTGGAAAGCTCGCTTATAGATTGGAGTTACCAGAAAAGATATCGAGTGTGCACAATGTTTTTCATGTATCGTATCTACGGAAGTATGTGCACGACTCGAATACAGTGGTTTCTGCTGATAGCTATGAAGATTTTAAAGTTGATCCAGTTGTTACGAGACCTCGTAAGCCGCTTCGTGTTGTGGAAACCGACACGAAACAGCTTAGGAGGAAGACAGTTACGTTGCTCAAGATACAATGGAGTGATGATGTTAACGACTGTACATGGGAGGAGGAAGAGAGGATGAAGGCAGTTCATCCTGAACTCTTCGAGGTATGGCCCTAAGGTGTCGTGGCATCTCATGAACTTGTAACTTGTTCTAATCATAGAATTCTGCATGCTAGGTTAGTAATTGGATGCATGGTTTGTTGATTGCTATGGATGGTAGGCATGCAGAATAGTTTTGATTGCTCTTGTTTGTTTGGAATTTCGGGGGCGAAATTCCTAAGGGGGAGAGAATGTAACGACCCGTATTTTACGTGTCGACAAATCATAAAATAGTTGCATTAGGTCGTTGATGTTGTTAATTCGTTTAGAGTTTGAGTCGACCAAAGCTTAAGTCGTGTGAAAGTTAACTCGTGTGATAGCTTAGGTCGTGTGGTGCTTAGGTCGTGGACGAGTTAAGGAATGAGCGAGTTAGTGGAGCTAACGACTTAAGTTGGTTAGCGGTTTAGTGGGTAGAGCGACTCATAGAATGGAACGACCTAAAGGTTAACGGCCTAAGGGGTTAGGTCATATGTTAGTTAGGTCGGTGGAGTTTTGGAGCGACCTAAGGTAGTGGAGCGACTTAAGGATTTGAGCGACCTATAGGAGTTAGCGACTTAGTGGTTAGCGGCTTAAGGGGTTAAGCGACCTAGTAGCAAGCAACTTAGTGGAGTGAGCGACCTCTAGGACTGAGCGACCTATAGGGAAGAGCGACATAAGGTTAGTGGCTTAGGTCGGTAGGATGGTTGAGCGACTTAAGTATTAACAAGATAGAGCGAGTTAAGGACCTAGTAGGGAGCGACTCATGTTAGGTCGCGTAATGGCCTAGGTCGCTGGGTAGTTATGTTAGTGCATTAGTGTAAGGCTTAAGTCGTGAGCGACTTAGTTTAGGTCGCGACCATAGTTAGGTCGCTAAAGGCGCATATGCTAAGTCGTTAGGTCGCGGCATGTGCTAAGTCACTATGTTGCATACCAGTTAGATCGTTGGTCTTGTGGGGGTAGTTAGGTCGTTGACTCGGGTCTGTTAAGTCAGCAACTAGCTAAGTCGTAGGTCGCGTTGAGGGTCATGTTGATAGGTCGCACATTGGTGTTAAGGCTTGTGCCGCTAGGTCGTAACAGTATTGAGTAGTTAAGTCGCTAGGTCGCATGAGTGTTAGGTCGTCCATGTCGTTAGATCGGCTGTGTGTTGAGTGCTTTTAAGTCGTGGGTCGTGGGAAGCAGTAGGTCGTAGGTCGTGGAGTTTGGTAGGTCGGCAGTAGTTAGGTCGAGGACGACCTAAGGGGGCAGACGACCTAAGGATTCAGCCTATAAATACACGTCCATATCTTCACTTTTTGGCACCGGATTTTGAAGCGACGAAGTGCTGCCATTTTGAGAGCTCGACTACAACATTTCTTCACTTCTTTTCTCCACTCTAATCTTGTGCTTACATCCATCCAATATTGAAGATCAAGGTTGAAGATCCAAGATCCAAAGTTGAAGATCTACATTCTTCAAAGAGAGATTTCATCGATTGAAGCGAGATTTTGCCGGATCAAGCTTAGTTCTTCGCTGTCCAGATCTGAAGTTGTTATCTTTTGAGGTGTTTAGGTGTTTTGGTGAGTGGTAGTTATCTCTCACACGGACCCAAAGGAGTATATTGGATCGGTGGTTTGTTTATGTGCTAAAGAGAGTGATTTCGTGCATTTTTCTTAAGTCTGCATGTAGATCTATGGCTCATGATGATTTGACATCTATTTTACTACATGTTCACTTATGCAAGTTCATTCATCAAGTTGTAGAGATATTGTTCATAATTCATGTTAGATTTGGACTCTTTATTTACGAAATTGCCATTATTGTTGTAATTGTTTATTTAGATCTTGTTTGAATGATTGATTACTTGGATTAATGTTTGATTTGATGGATTAGTTGATTGATAACTTGATTTGGACAAGTTGGTCGAAGATGATTCAAAAGCTAAGCGGAAAGGCTCTTGAATAAGGAAAGCTGCTTGTGGCATATGAAGCGGATGTTGAAGCTCATATGGATAGATTTGATGATGATGTTGAGATGGGACTTTGACATGATGCGATGAGGCAAACCATGATGTTGAGATGGGACTTTTCTATGATGCGATGAAGCAAAGCATGATGTGAGAAAGTCTTGGTTTAATCCATACGGGATCATCCCAAGCATGTTGATAACTCGGTGATGTGGTCCGGGTTTGTGGATAATGGTTAGCTTGAGAGGCGCTTGAGCTAGTATGGGAATAGTCGTCGAGGAGGTTGACTAGAAGGCTGAGATTCCATCGTTGTTGAAGGTTCTAGCATGCTCAAAGCAAGAGTACGTTGGGACGGGTCACGATGACGTTCCAAGCACGGGTCACGATGACGTGCTAGTACTCTGGGCAGATGCGATAGTCCTAGGCACGGGTCACGACGACGTGCGGAGCTATGTCTAGAACCGGGGTTACCATTAGCCCTTGGCAGGCGGTCATTCAACTAACGGGGAAATCAAGGCAATGATAACAGTGATAGCCAGAGTCATGGATGTTTGGATGTTTGGTTGTGTCGTCGCTTGGGTCAAGAGCGATGTTTTCAGGGTGCTTATCTGATCTTGGTTTAGGCCTTGGGGGTTTGTACTTGGAAAACGCCGACCTTGACTCGAATGATAATTACTTTGCTTTGAATGTCTGAATTGCTATGTTTATTTCTGCTTAGTGTGTCTGGGGGCTATCACTGTAGAAAGAGGTGGAGTGGGATGGTTGGGTTCCTATTCCTTTTACCCTTTATGCTCTTTTGGTATGTTTGATAGTTGATTTACTGCTCACTAAGACTTTTGTCTGACTCAAGGTTTTATGTTTAACTCTTATTACCTTGGGCTGTTCATTCATGTTGGGATGGGCAGACTAGGTAGCAGGTGACAGGTGCTGTTCTTAGCGGTCAACGCTGTTGATGACGAAGACGAGCCGGAGGCTTTTGCATATTGTTTTCTTACTATATGTACTGGGTGTTCCGCTGTTTGTATATTCTCTGAGTGATATGTAGTGAGGCTTGATGTATTGACTTTGCTGATTGCTGTATCAAACTATTATGAGTTTATATGATGAGATTCTGTTCTATGGAGCTTCACTATGTATATTTTCTATTGTATTTTGTCCATGCGCTGTGAGTAATACGATAGAGTTTATTGTTTTATCTTACCCTTATGGTCGTCTATGGCTGCCTGGCACGCCTTTCAGCGCACTATTACCTTGTTTAGTGCAGGAGTCATGGGCGGTCGTCACATATAATCAATAATTTTATAGACTAAAAATATTTCTAGTTAAACAAAAAGGTGAGATTAACTCACAATGATTTCAGTTTCGTCAAATGTTCACGTTTTTGTCTAAATCGAATGACATTCGATTTAGCGCGAAACTCAACTAGCTCCAAATCCATCCAATCTAACTCCATCGGTAGAATTTGCCCCACGATCACAACGCAACTTGTCGCGTTCAAAACCGACCTCGTATGAATTTGATATGGATTAATGAACTTTTTAAATAATTTAGTGATATTAACTTAAATTAATTTACTTTGAAAAATTTATACCCTTTCCCTCTTCAACTCTCGTATGTTCACTATAGGCACAAACAAACATCAAGCGCGCTAACTCGTTTGCCGCCACCGCCTTCGCGTCCACCACCACCGTGACATCACCAAGCGCGCCCGACCTCGCCGGTGCTGCCAGCATTCGCCTCGACCTCCCAGACCTCGCCATTGACGAGAAATCCTATAACAATCCTGGTTTAGATGATTACCTGTAATATTAAATTATAATGCTGATTATAATTTAATACTATAAAATAAAAATTAATTGGAGATTTAATTTTTTTTATTTTGAATAAACAATAGATTTAATATGTGAAAATAAAGTTTTGAAACTTTATTTTGATTGTTTGTGTTAAAATGTGCAAAACATGATTTTAATTTAAAGAAATGCAATAATTTTGATAATTATTGCCAAATTATTCTTTTATATATTTTTAAAAGAAGCATTTGATTCAAAATGTGGTTATTATAAATAAAAATGAGAAATTTGGGTTTAAAAATAAATATTGGTTGTACATATTTTAAAAAATGGCGTCTGCTTTTCGTCCTGTTCCTTGTTCAAGATCCCAATTCTTTCCTCCACTGCTTCCTTTATCTCCCCAATCGCATTTGTTTTCTGATGCAAATGTTCCAGAGTTTCTTTGTCGTCGCTCTTACGCTCAAGTTGTTAAAGACCGTCCGCCAGCGAATTTCTTTTGTGCTTCGCTTCCTCACTCTTCGTCCAAGAGATGGATTGATTCCAAAGCTTCTAAGTTCTTTTGCTTTAGATGTGGCGACAGTAATCACTTTGCGTCTCATTGCCGTGAGCCGATTAGATGTTTTAGCTGCGGCAAATTTGGTCACAAGAGTTTCAATTGTTCGGCAATTTCATCTTCATCGGCTTCTTCAGAATTCTTGGTTGAGAACGGATTTCAGTTTGTGTTGAAGATTATGTTACTAAAAAGATTCTTGTTTGATCATTTATGGCATCTTCGTTCTGAATGTTTTAACTTTCTGGAAAGTTTGCTCCTTCATTTCAATTTTTTTAATGCCCCAAACATTGGCAAGGGTTATAAGGCTAAATTTGGAGATCCGGAGATCTATTTTGGTAAACATGATTCCTCTTCGTATTCATCCTTTCGTTCTGAACTTCTAGCGAACCATGGTTTTCTGTTTGTTCTTCACTTCATTCATTTGAGAGGAATTTTAATTAATAATCTTGGACTCAATAGAAATGAAGGATTGAAGTTTCTTGATGATTTATTATTCCATTTCAATAATATTAACTCTCCTAATACTGGTAAAGGTGATCATTCTGATGTTGGGGATTCAGAGTTGTGTGTTGAATTTTTGGATTCCTCGGTCTCTCCTGAGATATTGTTGGGCAGGTCTTTTGATGATTTAAGTGTTACTATGATTCATGATTCTACATTCTTGGATCCCATCTTATTTGATCCTGATGTTATTCGCTGTGAGTCTTCTTTAGAGACTTTGGATAATATTTTGTTTAATGGTTTTATCCAGCCTAAACCCAAAAAAGGTGTTCATTCATCTGTTATTCTGGATCCATTCAAAATCTCTACTAGTAACAGATTTGCATGTCTTGATTCTGAATGCGCTTCCGAAGACTTGTTTCTACCTGTTGTTGATAATGTTCATTCTAAAGAGGTCTCCGTTTTCTCTTCTGATGATTTTTTGGAAAGTTTCTGCTTGGATTGCAATGTCACTTCTAAATGCTCTGATTTCGATTTACAGTCCCTTACTCAAGAATGTGAATTTACCTTCCTTAATGCTGTTGATTGTTTTTATAATTACGAAGATTGGGATTTGAGTCAATTAGATGAGTTGCCTTTGGTCACTGTCCCACAGTTTATCTTTGATTCGTTTGATCTCAATTGCTGGGTTGATGATTCTGTTAAAGAGGTTGATACTTCTTTTGTCTCTGAGACTTCTAATGTTGCTGAGATCATTCTGCTGCACCATTCTGATGTTTCTCTTGATTGGTATTTATCTGAAGATTCACCTTTGGATAATATGTTGGTTTCGTTTGAAGATGTTGCTTTGGATTTTGATGAGCTTTTTTCAAATAGGGACTATGTGCATGTTGTGCATGATGCACACTGTTCTTTGGATCAGGTTGATGTAGTTTCTGAGATTAATCTCTCTAATTTGCCACGTCACACTGCTTTGTTTAAACCCTCTGGTTCATCTGGATTTAAAGTCAGAGATCAGTTTCTTCAAGATGTTGATTCCTCTTCTTCTGCTTCTCTTAGTTTGATTTCTCTTCCTGGGGTCAATTGTGATAATAATGCGGCATGTGTTGATTCTGAGGTTGCTATTGATGTTGGTGTGAGTTCGGATGGGGTCAATTGTGATAATTTTGCGACATGTGTAGATTCTGTGATTGCTCTTGATGATGGTGTGTGTTCGGATGGGCTTTTTCCTGTTCTGAGTGGTGAGCTGTCGGCAATTCAGTGCCTTCTTTTTCTTCGTCGAAGAGAGGTAGGCGTAGAAAGCATGTTGCTTCGAGTGGTTTGGTTCGTCGCAGCGTCAGAATTAGAGGAAGTCGGTCTCAGTCGTTGGGTGAGCTTCCTGGTTCTAGCACTGCGAGCAGTGTTTTGGAATCAGGCTCTGGTACGCGTTTAGATTTTGGTAGCATTTATTCTTCTTATGCTTTGGGTGATTTATCTGCTTCTGAGTTTAGTCAGTTAGCTAGTAGCTCCGCTTTTATATTTTCTGATATTGAGTTAGATCGTGAGTTTATTAGAAATAAGGAACTTGATAGGGCTAGATCCATGGGTTTATGAGAGTCATCAGTTGGAATATTAGAGGTTTGAACGACCTTAATAAATGTGATAAAGTTAGAATCTTTTTTAAAGACTTTTCTATTGATATTGCTCTTCTACAAGAAACAAAAATCGAGTGTCCTGATTTTCGTTTTTTTAGAAGATTAGGAGGTTTTCATTTTAGGAAATGGGTTTTTATTCCTTTTGTGGGCCCTTCTGGTGGCCTTATGATTGGTTGGAGAGATAATTACTTTAAATTACTCTAGTGTATTGTTAAGCATCATTCTTTACATATTATTTTGCTTAATTTAACTGATAATTCTATCTTAAATATTTCTAATTTTTATGGGCCTTGCTCTAAAATTGATAGACGGTTACTCTGGAATGAGTGCCTAGAGTTTAGATCTTTTGCTCCCGGATATTGGATTTTAGGGGGTGATTTTAATGTTACTCGTTTTTTGGGAGAGCGTTCTCTCCGGGAAAGTGATTATTCAGCTATGGAGGAATTTGATCAATTTGTTATTAACTCAAATTTGATCGAAATTCCTCTATCCAATAGAGATTTTACTTGGAGCAATAATAGGGATTCTCCTTCTTTTGCTCTTTTAGATAGATTTTTTATCAGTGATGAAATTGAAGATAAGTTTCCCATCTGTAGAGTGTCAGGTTTACCTTATACCCTGTCAGATCATTGTCCTATTATTCTTTCTTGTGATAGTCATAGATTTTTTCATAGAGCCTTTAAATTTGAAAAAATGTGGTTTCTTGAGCCTGGTTTTTCTAATTTAATCATCAATAAATGGTCTTCTATGAGTTTTTACAATTTCAAGTTTAGTGACAATTCTGCTAAAGTTTTTGTGCTTAAGCTTAGAAAACTCAAGACTTTTCTTAAAAATTGGAATAAAAATGTTTTCGGTAATATTAAAATTAAAAAAGATAATATTCTCAATGAATTGCTCAAGCTCAACAAGATTGAAGAATCTAGACTTTTAAGCTTAGGTGAGAAAAATGTTCTTAATAATTTAAAAGATGAACTCAATTCTATTCTTGAAAAAGAGGAAGTTATGTGGAAACAGAGATCTAATTTTCAATGGATTAATGAAGGTGACAATAATACCAAATTCTTTCATAATATTTCTAATAATAGAAAACGTTGTAATACAATTAATTCCATTTTAGTTAATAATGTGGAACGTTGTAATACAATTAATTCCATTTTAGTTAATAATGTGAAATTAGTTGAACAACATGATCTTAACATTGCTTTTACTGATTATTATAAAGAAATCTTTGGCGGTAAAAGTAATCATAGAGTTAGTATTAGATGGAATGATCTTTATCCATCTGGCTCTAATATTAATCTTTCTGATTTAGATATTCCTTTTTCTGAAGAGGAAATCCATAAAGCCATTTTGATTTGCCTGGAGATAAATCTCCGGGCCCGGATGGTTTTCCTATTTTCTTTTATCAATCTTTTTGGGAGGTTTTAAAGTTTGACTTAATTTGTATGTTTAATGAATTTTGTAATGGTAATCTTCAATTAGGTTGTTTTAATTTCGCTAATGTTATTTTATTACATAAAAAAGTTGGTGCTAATTCTTTAAAAGATTTTAGACCCATCTCTTTGATTAATTGCTCTGTTAAAATATTCTCTAAAGTTTTAGCTAATAGGCTTAGTTTAAAAATGAATGATCTTATTGACTGTTCTCAATCAGCTTTTATTAAAGGTAGGAATATTACAGATGATGTAGCTGTAGTTCAAGAATATATTAACTTTTGTTGTAAAAATAATATTACATGTGCTATTTTAAAATTAGATTTTTCTATAGCCTTTGACTCGGTTGATTGGGATTTTCTTATAGATATTTTCCTTGCCAGAGGTTTTAGTAAAAGATGGATTAATTGGATCACTAACTTGCTTAAATCGGGCAACTCTAGTATTATGGTTAATGGTGTTTTAGGTAATAAAATTCAATCCAAGAGAGGTTTAAGGCAAGGGGATTCTTTATCGGCCCTTCTGTTTAATTTAGCGCCTGATGTCTTTTCTAAAATTATTAAGAATGCCGTTAGCAATAATCTTTTGGGTTCTATTGGTAATGATATTTCTAGTTTTGGTTTATCTGTCCTTCAATTTGCTGATGATACTCTTCTTTTTTCCTCCCATCTTCCCAGACATATTATTGCTCTCAAGTTTATTCTTTATAGTTTTGAACTTTTATCAGGTTTAAAAATAAATTTTGATAAAAGTTCTGTCTTGGTTTTAAATGATTTTGATAATTTTGAAAATTTAGTGGCTATGACTTTAAATTGTAAAACCATGAATTTTCCATTCGATTATCTTGGTTTTGTAATTAGACCTTCTAAACTTAAACATGATGATTGGTTAATTATCATTGATAAAATTAAGAATAGGATTTGTAATTGGAATGTGAGATTCTTATCTAGAGCTGGTAGACTGGTTTTAATTAATTCTGTCTTATCAGCTCTCCCTATCTATTGGATGTCTATGCACCTTTTTCCTGATTGGGTGATAGATAAAATAGATAAAATTAGAAGGGATTTCCTTTGGAGTGGTGATAATCCTAATAGTAGCATTAAATGTTTAGTTAATTGGGATACTGTCTGTAAGTCTAAAAAGGAGGGTGGTTTAGGAGTCATTAATTTACATAATATGAACCTATCTCTTCTTGGTAAATGGTTATGGAAATTCAGAGATTCTAGTGATAATGCCATTTGGAAGGAGATTCTAAGTACTATTACAATGGTAGTTATAATCTCTATCAGATTAGTCCTTCGAATTATAGTAATCTTTCTCATTTTTGGAAATCTATTTTAAAATGTAGTGATATTTTCAATTTAGGTATTAATATTGTTGTTCACTATGGTAATAACACATCTTTTTGGCATGATAGTTGGATTTCCTCTATTCCTCTTAAGAATGAATTCAAAGATTTATATGATATTTGTAACTTTAAATTTGCGTTTATTTCTGATATTTTTAACCCTGAAAGTGATCCTCCCTGGAGTTTCAATTTTAATAGTATTTTAGAAGGCTCTACCCTTAGACTTCTTTATTTACTTTATGCTAAGCTTAATTTGTATAACATTGATAACGAGGATGACTTTATTAGTTGGGAGTGGGATAAGAGTAAGAAATATTCTGCTAATTCCCTTTACAAATTTATTAATTTTTCGGGGGTTTCTGTTAATTGTTTTAAATTTATTTGGAAATCTAATGCTCCTCCTAAATCAAAGATCCATATGTGGCTCATCATTCATGGTAAATTAAACACTATTGAATTTTTAAAAAGGAAAAATATTAACATTGATAATAAATGTTATTTTTGCAATACACACTCTGAAGATATTAGCCATATTTATTATGAATGCATGGATACTCATTTTATTCTTATTAAGACCCTTAATATTTTTGAGTTTAATATTAGTTCTAGAGTTTCTGATTGTTTTTTCTATTGGAACTCTTTTAGATTCAAGTTCAATAAGGATTTTAGATTCTTGCTTGATACCATATTCAATATTTCTTGTTGGTTCATTTGGTTTGAAAGAAATCAAAGGATTTTTAATAATAAACATCAACAATATAATAATCTAATTATTTTAATTTCTAATTTCTGCTTAAATTGGATTTCTAATCCCAAGTATAAATTATTCAAAAATAATTCGTTTAAGGATTACCTTATCGAGGTTAGAAATAATATAAATTTTTTCAAATTTAACAACAATAATTTTGTTTCCAATTGTACTTATATTAATCCTTATTCTGATTTTAATAATGTTCACATGATGCATCATAATTCTCTTCCTTTATTAGGCCCTTAAATTTATTTCTGTTTGTTTGTTTTTGGTTCTCATTTATCCTTGCTTTAGTTTACCCTTTGGTTTTTATTCTCACATATATGTATATAAATGTTATTTATATACATATATGTGATTCATTCTAACTTGATTTCCTAGTGAAGTTTCAGGTTTGGTTTAGGTTGGTTGCTGGTTTGCAGGATAGCTTTCATATTTTTCAGGATTGGTAGGATTTCTTTTCTCAGGGATTTGGATTGCATCTGGCTCTTCTTTTTGGTTCTCCAGGTCTTCAGTTTGGAGCTCTTCTTCTGGACCTTTTATTGGAGTTTCTCTCTTTGGACCTTCAGTGGCGCTTCTTGTCTTTTTGTTCTTTTGTTTTTCAGATTTTAGATACCTCTAATACCCTAGTATCGGGCGGTGGCCTTGCCGGAGTTCGGTATTAGGGTATAATGGACGGTGGCTTTGCCGGAGTTCATTTGAGGGGTTTCTTTTTCTTTTTTCTTGATTTTAGTTGTGCCACCTGCCAGGCATGTTGGCAGCTCCTTTTATGTGTTATATATAGCGCTACATGTGTGCTCTCCTCTTCTTTAGAGGATCACACATTTTCCTCAAAAAAATAAAAAATAAATATTGGTTGTAAAAATGATGAAAGTATGTTTTGTTAAATTTAATTACACAAGGAAGTAATTTTTGAAGTTAAAAATGAAGTTTTCTTTAATTATTATGTAATTTGTGCATTTAAAGTGAAATAAGAGTTTCTATTAGTGAAAATAAATTTTTAAAGTTAAATAATCTTTTATTTTGATGTAAAATAAAATTTTGGTACATAAGAATATGTTGTATGATTTTACAAAGTGAAAACATTGTCTGTGTATAGTATACTTGTGTGTGCATATTTGTGTAAAGGTGAATTTATGTGTTAATTTCTCTTTTTAGGCCAAATTAATTAATTTTTGGGCTTAGCCCACTTAGAAACCTAACCAGAACACTTGAGAAACTTCTTTCTAATTTGGTACGTACTGTAAGTTCATCTTCCTCAAACAGAGAAAAAGAAATTCAACTCCTCTTTCAACAAATAAAAACCAAAATCTCTAAATTTGCATCAAATCTTTGTTGTAAATAATCAAATTAGGTCAATTTAGACAGGTAATCAACTTCTAAACCAATTCCTTCGTCAAATTTCAGTTTTAAAGATTATTTGATTGCTTGCAACTTTGTTTTGGCATTGCATGTCTATGTACATTTCATTCTTAGGTTGTTGAAGCCTCTTGAAGCCATTCCAAGGCCAAAGCTCTTTTCTTTGCAAGAAAATCATTTAATTCACTGCAAACAAACATAAAGGTGAGTAATCTCACTCACGCTACTTGTAAACAATCTTGCTTATTCATATTTAGTGTGAAATTGGATGTTTGGAACTATAAAAATCAAGTTTTGATCATATTTTGTGCTCAATCCAAAAATTGAATTCTGTCCATCTTTGAAGCTGAAACGAATTGGGCCATAACTCTTTCATTTCTTAACCAAATTCGATGATTTTAGAAGTCCTGGAAAGCTTAGATTATGAGCTACAAGTCAGAAGTTCTATGTTTTTCCAAAATTTTGATGTTTGCTTGCTCAAAATTATGCTTGTTTTTTGCTGCCCCGAGAGCAAATTAACAGCAACAATAATCACAGGTCTGAGAAGTGTTTTAGCCATAAGTTACTCGTTTCTCATCCGATTTAGATGATAAATTTTTTTTGGAAACTAGATTCAATAGGGAATAATTTCTCTTCAGGTGGCATTTCGACATTTTGCCCTTTGATTGACCTGAAATAGATTTGAAAACAGATGTATATTTCTGTCTTCGACAGAATTTCCAAAGTTTGAATCTGATATTGTTTGAGCTATATCTTTTTCGTTTTTAATTGGAATTTGATAATTTTTAATGCTTCGAAAATCTCAAATCATTTACTACAACTTTCATGTATTGAGTTATTTGTAATTTTGAGGTTAGCTATGTCAGATCGAATTTTTTTTTTGCTATCCCGAGAGCAAGATTAATATTTGCTCTGTGTTTGAAACTGTAACGTAATCGGCCTTAAGTTCTTCGTTTATTAACCGAATTTGATAAATTTGGATATTCTAGAAAGTTTAGATCATGTGCTAAAAGTTTCATTCATTGTGTTTTTTGGAATTTTGAAGTTTGCTTGGTCGAAATTATGGTTGTATGTTGCTGCCCTGAGAGCAAGATGACCGCAACAACAATCATTGAACTTAGAATTCTATTTGCTCATTTTTACTCTTATTATCTTTCAGTTTTGATGATGTTTTTGAGATATTTTGATACTGATGATGATGATGATACTGATGATGCTGCAGTCATCACCCTTATTGTTTTCCAGTAACAGTAGCGAATTCAGTGCTTTTTTCTTTCAAAAATTCTTTTATTTATAAATCTTTCACTTATATAATTTACTATTTTATATTACTTTGAAAAATAACTTCTAAAATAAACGGGATTCAAATTTTCCCAATTCTTAATTTTAATCCATTTTCATTTACAACCTATATTTATAAATATGCTCATATAGTTTTACTTCTTATATATAAGATTATTTCACAATTGTAAATCATATTAATTATGATTCCATACTTTACAATTCATCACTTATACAATTTCATTCTTTTTTGTCAATTGTTGTTTTTATTTAGATTATACAAACAACTTTTATTAACCTATATATATTTTCATTTTCAAACAACCAGACAATCAATTTATATACACTATAATAATTCTTGACAAATTATTTCCTTTATATATAAAATATAATCGAGGTAAAATTATTTCATTTACCCAATTTAAAATAATACTATGTCGACTTGCCTCGTTTAAGTGTTCAGAAATCCCTATCGATGATATGGTGTCCCACATACCGACCAGAATTCACAAACATCTCAACGGATAAGCAAACACCATATAAAACATTTTATATTCACTAACAAATACGCTCTCATATATGTAATACACTCAACTCAATCTAGGGTGCTACTGTCCCTATCTGTACTGAGTACACATCAAAGCTTAGGAATATACAAAATCTAAGCTTTGTACCAGCTGTGACGACCCACAAATCCGTACCCTTTGGATCGACAATAATCCTCACATGTCCGACCCAAAAAGCATAGACTGACGGAAAGTCAAGAGAAAGAAAAGAAAAGAGAAGAAGAGAAGAGAAGAAAGAGAGAAGATAGTACTAAACAAAACAATATAGAATCTCACCTCGCAGCGGAAAATATATAATATCATATCAATGATCTTTACAGAACAGAAACTGTATATACATACATCACTCAGAGTTCAACAATCAATCAATAGTTATCAGGCTAAACAGTTATAATAACATGTCCTTACAAATGCCGATAATTACGACAACAAACAAAGCACAGTGGATAATCAAAACAAGTACACGAAAATGAAGATCTCCAGCTTTTCTATTGAAGCTCCAAAAGCACCAAATCTGAACCTGTAAATATACTCAGTCTGATCTGAGCATTGAAAGGGAAGAAAGCCCGGATCAGTCTGGTAAACCAGTGAGAAACACACTCAACTGAATTTATTAAGTTACCAAAACTTTTTCTTCATCAAAACAAAAGTATCTCGTAAGACAAGTCCATACATAAACACGGACATGTTTTTACCTTATGATAACTAAAACATATCGTATCAAATCCTCTTATATTATAGTAGTGTCTACTATATACAAATAATATTAATCATAGTCGAAATTGCTGCATTGATTAAATTCCAACATATAGCCCAATTGGGTAATACAATCAAAATGGCAAGTACGCAGTGGGTTTTGGATTTCCATACAAATGACCAGGTGAAGGGACTACGTTTCGGCAGTACATCTCTAGAAGAATGTACCAAGGACCATCACAAATGATCCTCTACCAACACAAGACCGGCCCACCTCTATAACTAGATGGTACCAAATATATCATCCTCCGGTCGTTATCGACCTTTACCGAGGGCCCTCATAGCATAGAAACCACAATAATTAGATACATGACGTCATAGCGTGCAAAGATATATCTAGAAGAGGATGATCATATCTTAATGGGAGTGACCCACTTAGCCTTGCCGCATCTAATCCAGTTTTGGTCATTCTCGGTTGATGACGCTAGAGGTAACGATTACCTTTCACAATCACATATCACATCACTTAGAATGCCACACGGCCATTTCCATTGACTACTAATTGCCTTCCACAAGAATACAACCCTTAAGCTCATACGTCTCAAGGAGGGTGTTAAGATAAGAGAAGTTGTCTTTTCTGCCACCACTGATGTACATTTGTAAAAACCAATGTATATAATATATAGAAATGCAATGTCAAACAAACATCCATACAAGTTTTCTAGGAATAGAACAAACCAAAGGTACTTTCCTACCATATCCTGCCGGGAAATTCCTAGGATTAGTAGAGAATAGTCCTCGCGTTGGATATTTCATAATGAAGAAACCATTGCTACTGGATGTCTATTAGGATTTTAACCCCAAACGATCAACAAGAAGTCCCCCACTATGAAACTCTGGAATATCAATATCATCACAAGCAACTTGCACAATCGTCACATATACGTTGGTCCGAAGTGGTTTACAGATAAATCCGATCTCGGTCTCTTTGCACCAACAATGCAAAAGCGTTGCTCAACCTCACATAGAAACTAAATCTCATAGACTTATCACGTCTCCAACTTTAAACTTGCTATTCTTCGGGCCAAGAAGGAAGCTCGATAGATTGGAGTAATACTCCGCACTATACGAATCAACATCCTCAACACAAACGATATCAAGCCCACATAGAAGGCTACGTACTAAGTGTACGACTAAATAGTTCCCACATCAAGTTGAGGAACTAAAATTTGGCAAAGTTTGATAGTCGGTTATTTAACAATTAAAACAAAAAAACAAATATTCTGCACCATGACAATCACTGGGCCCTTTGACTAGATCTTTTATTAACTAAACCATTTGCCAAATATTCACCTCAAATCTTTAAAAAGATATAATCTCAACCATTTTAACTTCTATATTGAAAAAATTTCCATATACTTATTTCAATAGTATAAGTAATTCACAAATCAATTTATTTTCAACACTTAGAAAATATTATATATGCCTAAATCACGATTAAGTATATATTTTATTCTATAAGGAACACGTTCTCTTTAAACATCTTTATTTTGGGTCAAAACGAATGTTGCGTAAAACATCGTTACGACAACCCAAAATCAACAGCATAGGGATTCGAAAATAGGATATATATATATAAACCCCAATACTATACAAAACATTTCCTTTCGGAAATCATTTACTATCACAATAGTGTTATAGTCCATCATTTCCTGATTTCTCGAAAATGTCTATTTCAACAATGAATGTTCAAGTCTATGTATTCGATCCTTATTACATTTTAATACATCTTTGAACCATTTAAAATATTACTTCCCAAAACATTTATTTAATTCAAAAGGTTATTCACTTTATAAAGCATATCATTTTATTCGATATATTATTCAATGTCCAAAATCGCGAATCTAGTTCATTTAATCCAATTCAATGTTTCTACACATTTATTAAAGGATAATCCACTGTCCAAAATCGTGGATATAGTTGTCTAACCAAAATAAATACTATTACACATTAAATTTAAAAGGATAATTCACCGTCCAAAATCAAGAATATAATCCCTTTAAATAAACTTCTATACTTATCAATTTCAATTGATTTCGGATTATGAAACAATGTTTATAAATCAAATTTATATTGTATAAAAACTTCTATTTGTAAATCTAAAAATATTATTTACTTATAAACCCATTTACAACTTCGTTTTAACACTTTTAAAACTTATTTATAATTCCATCCCTTTGATTTATAAAATATCAATTTTATAAATCTTATCTATAAACCAGTTAAAAAAAATTCTCAATTTAAACCATTTTACAAAATAGTTAACTTCACATTCTAAAAAGCATATTCTGTTTTTATTTCACAAAAAACATAATTTTATAACATAAAAATTATAACATTTATTTATTTAAAATGAATCAATTTCAAAATTCAATAAAACGTATACTTTCAAAAATCAATTTAAAATCCTTTTAAATTCGAAATCGTTACTTTAACAATTTTAAAATTCCAACAATAGGCCCAATGCTGCAACAACACTAAATACAACAATCACCGCATCCAAAACATCATATATCATATGATAACAAACTATATCACAATATCTGTAAATAAATCAATACTGGTGAGGAATCCAGTTGGATCCCTCCAACCTGTCACCTACAACAAATATACATATTAAAATATGTGTACAATGTCCGCTTCGAGGCAGACGCGCGTATAAAGGGTCATCCGCTCATACATGGGAACGTATAGGGTCATCTGCTCCACTAGGCAGGTATATATCCAAATACCAATCAACATATCATATATCATCCAAACAATCATCAATCATCATATAATAAATTATTTCTCATTTATATAAAAATACCAGTGAGTCAGAAAGAGTGAGTTATACTCACATTGCTTGTAGTCGACACGATAGTGATTTATTCCAATTAAAATTAAACAAGCGTTTAATTTCAACCAAAATTTTCATAGCTCAAATAAATCCCAATCCAGCTCCATAATGTAGTGCTCGTCAATACGAACCCAATGCAATCTGTTTCGTACGAAACGGACATCGTATGACAAAGTTATAGTATTTTAAAGATCATACGAATTTAAAATATAATAATTTCAATTTTTCTTTTATTTTTTTTTAACCTTAGTTACATCTGGCCGCACATTTTCCTCAAGCAAATCCAGACGGTTGCTTATACCTTCTTTCCCTTCGTCAAAAACGCACGCAAGAACCCACTAGCCTCCACTTTGCCCTAATTAACGCAACCTCCAACATCCACTTCGACACGATCGACCATCACCACTTCAAAGCTCCAGCCACGACATGCCAACACGCCAAACCACGCCGAGCTCGGTTGTCCATAGGCCCTTATTTTGACCCACGAACGTGCAACGTTCCCAGGCATGTTGTCGTTGATTCGCTCAATTAAATTTGATCACAACCGTTGATCTTGAAGATCTAAACGTGCTCTACAATTTGCTAGTTTAAGGTTTTTCGTGAAAGATGATGGATTGGGAGATAATCGAGGAAGAATGTGAGGAGTTTCTGGCCATCAAAAAGATAATGGTAGCTTGCCCTAGTAGATTTAGATTTTAGTGAAAAAGTGAATAATAAAGTCCTTTTATAGAAAATGTTACGACACTATTCACCCGAATTTTTTCCGAACTCCACACGAAGCGTATCGCCTGGCGTTTATAATGTATTACTCCTATTCCGAACACAATGGAATATATATCAGGAGCCAATTTGATCATATTTGGAAGATAGGTTTTCAAATCGAATTATTTAAATTTAAAATTCACTTAAACCGATTTCTACGCGTTTTAGCTTGCTCCGGACAAACCGTAAATCCGATTGACACGAAATTTGAAATCTTATAATACTTAAACATTACGGTTCTAATGAAACTAGTTTCGTCAAAATCCGAGACTGTTTGAAAAATGGCTATTTCTACACGTCAATTAAATATTAAAATATTCAATTTTTACAAATTAACTTTTAATTCGACTTTTAAAAGTTCTCTAACATCATTCTAAATCAAATAAGATTTAATTCAACTTTATAAATCATTTTTATTCACATTTAATTCAAATATCAATTATTTCTGCAATTCCAAATATTAAATTAATAATTTAATTATCGAATTAAATTACTATATTCGAAATATAATTTATTCATACTATAAAATTAACTTGTGCATATTTAAAATCAATTAAATATATGAATTTCAGATGACATAAATTCTAGGTCGTTACATTCTCCCTTACTTAAAAGAATTTCGTCCCCGAAATTACTAAGTATGAAAAAGTCATAATATCCATTAAATTTTCAAAACAATTTGTTCAAATTAGATTTTCCAAATTCACTTAAATGTTTAACTTTTCCAACATCCAATAGTTAAACTTACAAAAACTTTTCTAAGTTTCCACTTAGTTATCTTTTAAAACCAACTAATATCATTTAACTTTCAACTTAAAATCAAATTTGGGTTTTCACATATTTTCCCAATTTTCTCAGAATCTTCTAACGCCTCAAATTTCAAAAACATTCGCCAACATCTCCTTTGCACAGTTCAATCCAGGAAAAAAATCACAATATATATATCACAAATATACATCTCATTATCGAGGATGAGGCATCCCGAAGGGAAAAAAGTGTAAAAATCCGATATGTAGATATGCACCTTATATATTATTAGCGAGCATATGCGGCGAATATAGCATGAAAGTGAGCTCCAAATGCGAAGAAAGCACCATCCGCACCTACTATGCACTCAACAAACAATGAGAAACATGTATATATGAAAGTAATATCAATATACAACATATACCAACAACTATATATGTCAATATAGAAAATGCAATCAAAAGAAACAAATCCAACCATCAAACAACTATCATCCAACTAATATCCAATAACTATCCAATCAATCCATAAACAAATCAATATTCATTCACTTCTCATTAATATTCATTGAACTGGTTTTCAATTTAAATCACATTTGATTCATTAACATTGGATTTACTAACATTCATTCATTCATATTCAATTAGTTTACATTCACTAATTTATTTTCAAGTTTGTCCACTTTCAATTCAAATCAAATAAAATTCAATTCTATTTAAATTCGCTTAACTTCCGATTTGAATTCAATTACTTAGCTTTCCATTTCATTAGTTCAATTTCATATGGATTTTCTATACAATCAATTAACAATTATCTAATAACTAATGTATAACCAACATAACCAAATTAATTCACTTTACTTCGTTTACATACAATTTGGTTTAACACATTTAATTCCAATTGGTTTAATATTCAATTGACTTTCATTCAATTATTCAATTCCCAACTTCATTAGCTTTTTAATGAATTAACACTTACATCTACTATTGCTTATCAATTATTTACATTTGATTGAATTACATTCAATCCATATTTTATTATTTCAATTGCTAATTCATTTTACAATTAAAGTTGAATACCATAATATAACTCAAGTTCATATTCATCACTTTACTTTATTAATTCACATTATTAATTTACTATGATATCAAAATCAGCTTCACTCAACATCACTTATGTTGTCTTTCATTTCAATTTCATTTACCTTCACTTTCACTATACAACTTAAGTTCACTACTAATTCATTTCCAATTCTATTTTCTTTAACTTTACTTAAGTCAAAATCTTATCACCATTCAAATTCAGATTTCGTTTTGCTTAACAAAATAGTTTAACCATTTTAACAATTCGTTTTACTTACATTTTCTCATTTTATAAGTTATACAACTTATTTATTCATAATTTCATGAACATCTACCTAAGTTCACTTCCATTCACTAAAATCATTCTTATAACTTCAAATCCTAGTTATATAATCACTTTACACTTAGGTTTAATTTCCATTTCAATAATTTATCTAATCCAATTCTAATTATTTAACCTTCCTTTAGTTAAACTTCAAATCATAAAATTCACTTACTAACTCAAATTCCTTTCAACTTTACTAAAGTAAATTCTTATTTCATATTTTAAGTCCAAAACTCATTTTACTTATATTTATCAATTTCAAATTGGATTTTAAATTCAAATTTGTTTATCATAACAAAACTTCAATTTCAGTTCACTATTGGTAGCAAATCCATCACACAGAAACTCGAAAATGATACCGATGATGCTGTAGTCATCACCCTTATTATTTCTCAGTAACAGTAGTGAATTCAGTGCTTTTTTCCTTTCAAAAATTCTTTTATTTATAAATATTTCACTTACATAATTTACTATTTTATGTTACTTTGAAAAATAACTTCTAAAATAAAGTGGATTCAAAATTTCCCAATTCTTAATTTAAATCCATTTTCATTTGCAACTTATATTTATAAATATACCCATATAGTTTTACTTCTTATATATAATATTATTTCACAATTGTAAATCATATTAATTATAATTCCATACTTTATAATTCATTGCTTATACAATTTCATTCTTTTACAATTGTTGTTTTTATTTAGATTATACAAACAGCTTTTATTAACTTATATATATATATATATATATATATTCATTTTCAAACAACCAGACAATCAATTTATATACACTATAATAATTCTTGACAAATTATTTCCTTTATATATAAAATATAATCGAGGTAAAATTATTTCATTTACCCAATTTAAAATAATACTATGTCGACTAGCCTCGTTTAAGTGTTCAGAAATCCCTATCGATGATATGGTGTCCCACATACCGACCAGAATTCACAAACATCTCAACGGATAAGCAAACACGATATAAAACATTTTATATTCACTAACAAATACGCGCTCATATATGTAATACACTTAACTCAATCTAGGGTGCTACTGTCCCTATCTATACTGAGTACACATCAAAGCTTAGGAATATACAAAATCTAAGCTTTGATACCAGCTGTGACGACCCGCAAATCCATACCATTTGGATCGGCAATAATCCACACATGTCTGACACAAAAAGCATAGACTGACGGAAAGTCAAGAGAAAGAAAAGAAGAGAGAAGAAGAGAAGAGAAGAAAGAGAGAAGATAGAACTAAACAGAACAATACAGAATCTCACCTCGCAGCGGAAAATATATAATATCATATCAATGATCTTTACAAAACAGAAACTGTATATACATACATCAATCAGAGTTCAATAATCAATCAATAGTTATCAGGCTAAACAGTTATAATAACATGTCCTTACAAATGCCGATAATTACCACAACAAACAAAGCATAGCGGATAATCAAAACAAGTAGTGTACACGAAAATGAAGATCTCCAGCTCTCCTGTTGAAGCTCCAAAAGCACCAAATCTGAACTTATAAATATACTCAGTCTGACCCAAGCATTGAATGGGAAGAATGCCTGAATCAGTCTGGTAAACCAGCATGAGAAACACACTCAATTGAATTTATTAAATTACCAAAACTTTTCCTTTATCAAAAAAAAGTATCTCGTAAGACAAGTCCATACATAGACACAGACATGTTTTTACCTTACGATAACTAAAAGATATCATATCAAATCCTCTTATATTATAGTAGTGTCTACTATATACAAATAATATTAATCGTAGCCGAAATTACTATATTGATAAAATTCCAGCATATAGCCCAATTGGGTAATACAATCAAAATGGCAAGCATGTAGTGGGTTTTGGATTTCCATACAAATGACCAGGTGAAGGGACTACGTTCCGGCAGTACATCTCTAGAAGAATGTACCGAGCACCATCACAAATTATCCTCTACCAACACAAGACCGGCCCACCTCTATAACTAGATGGTACCGAATATATCATCCTCCGGTCGTTATCGACCTTTACCAAGGGCCCTCGTAGCATAGAAACCACAATAATCAGATACACGACGTCATGGCGTGCAAAGATATATATAGAAGAGGATGATCATATCCTAATGGGAGCGACCCACTTAGCCTTGCCGCATCTAATAGACTTATCACGTCTCCAACTTTCAACTTGCTATCCTTCAGGCCAAGAAGGAAGCTTGATAGATTGGATTAATACTCCGCACTTTACGAATCAAAATCCTCAACATAAATGATATCAAGCCTACACAGAAGGCTACGTACTAAGTGTACGACTAAATAGTTCCCAAATCAAGTTGAGGAACTAAAATTTGGCAAAGTTTGATAGTCGGTTATTTAACTATCAAAACAAAAAATAAATATTCAACACCATAACAATCACTGGGCCCATTGATTAAATCTTTTATTAATTAAACCATTTGCCAAATATTCACCTCAAATATCTTTAAAAAGATATAATATCAAAGTCGTTTCAACTTCTATATTGGAAAACATTTCCATATATTTATTTCAATAGTATAAGTAATTCACAAATCAATTTATTTTCAACACCTAGAAAGTATTATATATACTAGAATCACGATTAAGTATATAATTTATTCTATAAGGAAAACGTTCTCTTTAAAGATCTTTATTTTGGGTCAAAACGAATGTTGCATAAAACATCGTTACGACAACCCAAAGTCAATAGTATACGGATTCAAAAAAAAGATAGATATATAAACTCCAATGCTATACAAAACATTTCCTTTCGGAAATCATTTACTATAACAACAATGTTATAGTCCATCATTTCCTTATTTCTCAAAAACGTCTATTTCAACAATGAATGTTGAAATCTATGTATTCGATCCTTAACACATTTTAATACATTTTTAAACTATTTAAATCCATTTAAAATATTACTTCCCAAAACATTTATTTAATTCAAAAGGTTATTCACTTACAAAGCATATCATTTTATTCAATATATTATTCATTGTCCAAAATTGTGAATATAGCTCATTTAATCCAATTCAATGTTTCTACACATTTATTAAAGGATAATCCACTATCCAAAATCATGGATATAATTCTCTAACCAAAATCAATAATATTCCACATTAAATTTAAATGGATAATTCATTGTCCAAAATCGTGAATATAATCCTTTTAAATAAACTTCTATATTTAACTTATCAATTTCAATTGATTTCGTATTTATAAAACAATGTTTATAAATCAAATTATATTTTATAAAAAACTTCTCTTTATAAATCTAAAAATCTTACTTACTTATAAACCCATTTACAGCTTCATTTTAACACTTTTAAAACTTATTTATAATTCCATCCCTTTGATTTATAAAATATCAATTTTATAAATCTTATCTATAAACCATTTATAAAAAAAATCTCAATTTAAACCAATTTACAAAATAGTTAACTTCACATTCCAAATAGCATATTCTGGTTTTATTTCACAAAAAACTTAATTTTTATAACATAAAAATTATAACGTTTATTTATTTAAAATGAATAAATTCCAAAATTCAATAAAACGTATACTTTCAAAAATCACTTTAAAATCCTTTTAAATTCAAAATCGTTACTTTAACATTTTTAAAATTCCAAAAATAGGCCCAATGCTGCAACTGCACTAAATACGACAATCATGACATCCAAAACATCATATATCATATGATAACTGACTATATCACAATATCTGTAAATAAATCAATACCGGTGAGGAATCCATTGGATCCCTCCAACCCGTCATCTGCAATAAATATACATATTAGAATGTGTACAATGTCCGCTTCGAGGCAGACGTGCGTACAAAGGGTCATCCGCTCATATACGGGAACGTATAGGGTCATCTGCTCCACGAGGCAGGTATATATCGAAATACCAATCAATATATCATATATCACCCAAACAATCATCAACCATCATATAATAAATTATTTCTCACTTATATAAAAATATCAGTGAGTCAGAAAGAGTGAGTTGTACTCACATTGCTTGTAGTCGTCGCAATAGCGATTTATTCCGATTAAAATTAAACAAGCGCTTAATTTCGACAAAATTTTCACTAGCTCAAATAAATACCAATCCTGCTCCATAATGTAGTGCTCGTCAATACGAACCCAACATAATTCGTTTCATACGAAACGGACCTCGTATGGCAAAGTTATAATATTTTAAAGATCACACGAATTTAAAATATAATAATTTCAAATTTTCTTTTATTTTTTTATAACCTTAGTTACATCTGGCCGCACATTTTCCTCAAAAAAATTCAGGCCATTGCTTATACCTTCTTTCCCTTCGTCAAAAATGCACGCAAGAACCCACTAGCCTCCACTTTGCCCTAATTAACGCAACCTCCAACATCCACTTCGACACGATCGGCCATCACCACTTCAAAGCTCCAACCACGACATGCCATCACGCCAAACCACGCAGAGCTCGGTTGTCCATAGGCCCTGATTTTGACCCACGAACGCGCAACGTTCCCAAGCATTTTTCCGTTGGTTCGCTCAATTAAATCTGATCACAACTGTTGATCTTGAAGATTTAAACGTGCTCTACAATTTGTTAGTTGAAGGTTTTTTGTGAAAGATGATGGATTGGGAGATAACCGAGGAAGAATGAGAGGAGTTTTTGGCCATCAAAAAGATAATGGCGGCTTTCCCTAGTAGATTTTGGTTTTAGTGAAAAAGTGAATAATAACGTCCTTTTATAGAAAATGTTGCGACACTATTCACCCGAATTTTTTCCAGACTCCAAACGAAGCATGTCGCCTGGCATTTATAATGTATTACCCCTATTCCGAACACAATGGAATATATATAGCGGGAGCCAATTTGGTCGTATTTGGAAGATAGGTTTTCAAATCGAATTATTTAAATTTAAATTTCACTTAAACCGAATTCTACGCGTTTTAGCTTGCCCCGGACAAACCGTAAATCCGATTTTTAACTGTTTAATCCGAGATTGGTTAAAAATTGGCTATTTCTACAGGTCAATTAAATATTAAAATATTCAATTTCTAAAAATTAACTTTTAATTCGATTTTTAAAAGTTCTCTAACATCATTCTAAATTAAATAAGATTTAGTTCAACTGTATAAATCATTTTTATTCACATTTAATTCAAATATCAATTATTTCTGCAATTTCAAATATTAAATTAATAATTTAATTATCCAATTAAATTACTATATTCAAAATATAATTTATTCAGCCTATAAAATTAACTTGTGCATTTTAAAATCAATTAAATATACGAATTCCAGATGATAGAAATTCTGCGTCGTTACACACATTAACACTATTCGGGTTCCTATTCGAGACTTTATGACGCATTTGCCATTGCGGTGTGCCAGTACTGGACCTTCGGGTCATTGCCATTGCGGTGTTTACCATTGCGGCGTATTTGTCTTCGTGACGTTTGCCATTATGGCATGTTTGCCATTGTGGCATATTTGCTATTGCGGTGTATTTGTCATTGTGACGTTTTGCCTTCGGGCGAGGTACCTATTTGAGATAATAGTACTTGGCAAGGGTTCGGCCACATGCACGTGCAAACACTTTTGAGATGGTTTCTTTGACTATTTTCGCTGGTGTATCGCCCCTTTCCGGAATTGTTCCTTTGAACCATTCAATATATATTTATGCCTTCTGGGAATTTGAACTCTTAGAAGTTATATTTTTGATATTTGAATTTCCTACACTGGCGTTATATAAGATTTTTCTTTTTGCGTTTACTTGAGATTTTATTCTTCTCTTTGCAGATATATTTTCTTTATGACGTGTTTGAGATGGGATCTCTTTATGCATTTTTTTGGTTTGCCAAGATGGCGGGTTTAGGTTTTCCCCTAAACTAGATTTGATGTTTTATGAATGCCGATGATATAAGGCTTGCTACTTTTAGTGTTTTATGTATTATTTTATCTCTTTTGAAATTATATATTTGTGTAGTGATACCATATTATCACTTGATGTAATCATACACTTTAGTTGTCCCTTCTCGCTTGGAAATATTTTCAATTATCCTTATGCTCATATTATCGCTTATCCTTGTTAACTGATTTGTTTAGCTAGACTGACCCGTGTATTTTATACTCGGGTCATACCGAGGTGTTTCAGGTTAGGTACACTTGGATTTAGCCTATTCTGCTTCTACATGGACTATTCTGTTAGCTCTTTTTATTATAGCCTTTTGTGTTGTCCCTTTTGGTTTGCTACTCTGATATGTATATTCTTTTGACTCGTGTTTGTATTGTGGTCGTTATACCACATATATGATGTATCATTTTGTATACTCTGTGATGTATATGTATATGTATGTGTATATGGGATTATCTGTTGTTCTATGATGTATTTTGATTTAAGTTGTTCTATTTTGTTATGATAGATCATGTAGCCACCTATGGCTTTGTATTCAGTATTTATTGGATATGTCGATCCACAAAAAAGGGCATTGTCGACGTATTCAATAGATATTTAAGACTAGGCTATAGATGGTCTCTCCTATCCAGCCCTATTTCCTGCATTAGCACAATATTATCCAGCAATACTCTTTGTTAATGTGGGTCTCGGGGTGAGACATTACAGCTTGGTATTAGAGCTGAGTTTAGAACAAAATATGATAAATACATAATAGAAAAACATATTACGGTACATCAAAATGTAATACAAATGTTACACATCCCTGAATCATCGTGCCTTGGTTCTTTCCGTGTCCTTTGGGGTAGATAGAAGTTTGGGAATACGTCTAGAATGTATTTTAATTCTGTAGTATTCCATATTTGAATTAATGATATCTACCATGTGATAATCTTTATTTATCTTAAGTTTCAGCTAATGGCTGGAAGAGGCAGAGGACGATGCTCGGATGCTGGGCAATCCAGCGGCCCGCATCCGTATGGCATTTATATGTCCATTGATCAGTTTGTGGAGTTATTTAGGAGCACTTAGCCTCCAGCTCCTACTCGATCATCTCCCCCATGCAAGTCTGTCTTTACATGCTTATGCAGCGATTTCTCTTATCTTAGAGGAAATCCGTTCAAAGGCTCCGAGTCCGTTCTTGAGGTCCAAGCTTGGATTCATACGTGCGAGCGCATCTTCTCTCGCATGGATCTTTATGACAATGACAGAGTTCTTGTAGCATCTAGCCTATTGCAAGAGCGTGCCTTTGATTGGTACGAGCTTCCCATAGCCGAGCTCGACGAGTCTACTCTTTCTTGGCCTTAGTTTCGGGAACGATTTGAGCTCAAATTCCTTCCTAAACCTAAGAAAGCTTTATTGACCCGTCGCTTCCTTGAATTGAAGCAAGGGAAGTCCTCCATCTCTGAGTATGTTTCATCATTCGAGGCTTTATCTAAGTATGGTCTTGAATACATTAAAACCTCTTATAAGAAGAATCTGAAGTTTGTCTCTGGTCGTAAGAAGTATTTGAAGAAGTCTTTGATGCTCCAGCTCAAGCTTTCTTTTGAGGAGTAGGTTGACTTGATGCTTCATCTCGAAGCCGTCGAGGAGAAGTGCGAGAGTGGTGATGAGGTTGAGGTTGGCAAGAATCCCAATAAGAAGAAGTTTCCATTTCATAAGCGGAAGTTTTTCCCTTTCAAGAAGAAGAAGCCCGTTGGTTCTGGACCTAATTCCAAGCCTAGTGAAGCACCTCATACTCGAAAGGGGTGTTTCAATTATGGTTCTCTTGACTATATGATTCTTAATTATCCTAAGCCTCTCTACTGCCACTATTTCAAGAAGGAAGGCCATCGTATTTCCACTTATCGTATTGCTCCTAATAATTCTAAATCTGGCAAGCTGAATGTAGTGGATGCTTCTGGAGGTTCTTCTCAACGCAGAGGTACTTCTCCTTCTATTCTTGAAGGTTCATTGTTGTTTCGTGATTGTTCTATTCGAGTACTCTTTGATACGGGTGCGTCGCATTCATTCGTATCGGAGAAGCTCGTTGATGATTTGTCTTTGGATGTTTCTTGTATGGTTACTTCATTGAGGATTGTGAATCCTATCAGTGGACCTGCAACCCTAAGCATGCTTTGTGATGATGTTGATATTGCTTTATGTGGTTTTCTTTTCGTGCGAATCTGCACATTTTTCCTATTTGGGATTTGATATGATTTTGGGTATGGACTGTGTTTGCGCCAAAATTGGTCACAAACACCCAATACCGTGAAAGCCCCAGTGTATGAATATGAATTAGTGATATTCAAACGCAAATATCAAATCTCAACAAATAATTGACAGCAATCCAAAAGTAAAGAACAGAGACACAAATTTTATAGTGGTTCGGCTATCTCCGGCCTACGTCCACTCCAATTTTTTTTCTTTTTTATTGATTATCCTTGAAGATTACAAGTGATTACAACAGTTGTAGTGACCAAATCTGAAGAAAATAGCAGTAATGATGCTATGGAATGATTCTAGCAGCGTCTGGGCTTGCCTTTCCTCTCCAAATTTTCCGACCCCTTTTCTGAATGACCAGGGGCTCTATTTATAGGCGTGGAAGGCTGAAATCCCGCCTAAAGCCTGAGGAGGCTGCTTGGCACGTGAGGGGGGCCCACAGGCCCGTGTTCTCGGAATCCGTGCCCAGTTTGGGATCGATTCGAAGTGACGTTCGAATCGATCAAGAATCCATCCAATTGAGCTGAAAATTGGCGTGAACATTCTTCAATATGCATGTGAGCTCCTGTAAAAATTTCATTGCATTTGGATCAACGGTTTGGAAGATATGATCGATCCAAGTTCAAGAATCCGTGCGTCCTGAATGGTTCAAACCCATGCTTCGAACCCGTCTACTTCGAAACCATCCCCTTCGAATCCATAAGGCCGACTCCTTCGAATCCATACCCTTCGAACCCATGCTCTTCGAATCCATGCTTCCTGAAGCCACCTCCTTCGAGTCCATATCCTACGAGTCCATCCCCTTCGAATCCATCCCTTTCGAATCCTCGTCCTTCGAATTCGTGTCCCTTGCTTCGTATCCATCATCTTCGAATCCATGTCCTCTTCGAATCCATCTCCTTCTTCGAATCCATGTCCACTTCGAATCCATCTCCTTCTTCGAGTCCACCTTCATCTTCGAATCCATGTATACTTCGAATCCATTGCCTTCTTCGAGTCCATCTTCATCTTCGAATCCATGTGTACTTCGAATCCATTACCCTCTTCGAGTCCATGTCCACTTCGAATCCATCTCCTTCTTCGAGTCCATCTTCATCTTCGAATCCATGATCTTCGAATCCGTACTTATCGTTCGAATCCACCATCTTCGAGTCCATGTCCATCGTTCGAATCCATGTCCATTGCATTGATGCTACTCCTTTCGAACCCATCTAGTTCCCATCGATTCGAAGCGTCATCGATGCGAACTTCATGGGTTCGAATCCTGATGGGTTCGAACCTGATCGGTTCGAACCGAGCGCCACTTTATCCCTTTTTTGATGGATTCGAACTACGTACTATTCCTACCTTGAATCCATCATATTTCCTTCATACGAACTCCGATTAACCTGAAATTTGAAACATAGCCTTTCATAGTCCTTATCATCATTTCCAATCAATTTCGTACCGATCGGAGTTCAACAAAATTTTGACGATATCCATCGTAGCCTTATCCCCAGTCCTGATATCCATAATTCCTTACCAATTTGTTGATATTCCAGTTTTGACCAAAAAATGGGATAACATTTTGCCCCCCAAAACATGCCTTGTGATAACAAGGCGTGTTTTGAATAATTACGAATCCAATATCCGAAGTCCAAAGTCGTATTGCCAGAGTATATCGTCCTTGACTGCTTCGAGTCGATGTCCAATTCCATATCCAATAACCAAAGCCTTAGCCAATTTCGTATCCATTCGAACTCGACAACCAAGTTCCAATCCATCCTTATCCAATAGCCAATAACCGAAGCCAGGACCTCTCCGGGTCGATATCCAAATCCATAACCTCTCTGGGTTCCTGCCAAGCGTGATCCACATCCGACGACCGTGGTCCAGTGTCCTTGGACGTTGAGTTAACCTCTCCGGGTTCTTTCCAAGCGTAATCCATGCTTGACGACCTTGGTCCAGTGTCCCTGGACGTTGAGCCAACCTTTCCGGGTTCTTGCCAAGCGCAATCCATACTTGACGACCTTGGTCCAGTGTCCCTGGACGTTGAGCCAACCTTTCCGGGTTCTTGCCAAGCGCAATCCATACTTGACGACCTTGGCCCAGTGTCCCTGGGCGCTGTAAAATGCCATGGCTTAAGTCCTAAGCTGAATCCTGATCTCTCCGGACCCTTGCCGAGCATAGTCCATACTCGACGACCTGAAAATAATAAATGATAATAGAGGGCCTAAGTCCTAGGCCGAATCCTGGTCACTCCGGACCCTTGCCAAGCATTGTCCATACTTGGCGACCTGAATGAGTCAATTCACCTTGTCTGGGTAAAATGACTCATCCCTTGCCAGGCGTAATCCATACCCGACGACCATTTATCAAAAACCAGATAAAAGTCCAACCAAAATCTATTCCAAAATCCAAATCCAAAATTCAAATCCGAAATCCAAATCCAAAATCCAAATCCAAAATTCAAATCCAAACCCAAAATTCAAATCCAAACCAGAAAACCAGAAATCCAAACCAGCATTCAAAACCAAAAACAATCATCCAAAGGAAAATCCAAATAAAAAAGCAAGAAAAACCAGGAGCTCAATCCAAGCTCCAAAACCAAATCCAATAAAGAAAAGCAATGTCCAATTTAAAAGCAATAAATAAATTTCACAAACCATAGCATCCCGGATTATCATCATTCAGAGCATGCCTAGGGGCTATCTCCATCCCCGTACATGTGTAAATGACTTTACCGTTTGCTAGTAGCTTGCTACTTATTCCATATTATCCTGGTCAATGGATGATCAATCGACGATCATCCCTGGGCTTCCCATCATCACGGCGTGAGGTGGTCGGTGGTTGCTCCTGCTCCACCATTGCATCCCGAGTTCCAACGTATTGCTGTAACTGTCCATTCCTTACATGCTCCTCGATTATATCCTTTAGGTGCCTGCAGCTGTTGGTATCGTGTCCATCCAGATCATGGAAGAGACAGTGCCTTCCTGATGTCCTTTCCCGCTCTGTTGGTTCCCTCCTAGCCGGCCTTCGGTAGGGAAGGCGATTCCGAGTTTCCAAGTATATCCGCTCCAGCGTCTCGTTCAATCCAGTGTATGTGGAAAACTTTGGATCCTTCCATCGCTTCCTAGCGTTTCCAGAGTCGTCATCTAACTTCCTTTTTCCTTTATCCTTATCCAAACCATTTTTGGATACCGCTCCAACCTCGATTGCACTAACCTTTTTCAACTTTAAATCCGTACTTGCATCTTCTTGCCGAAGGAACCTTTCTGCCTCGTGATAGAATTCGTCAAGATTTTGCGGGGGATCTCGTATCAGAGATACCTTGAAATCTGAATTCTCCCTGACTCCTGATACTGCTGCCATTAAAACCATTGATGGATCAGGCCGATCTACCGAAGCGACTGCCGCACTGAATCGAGTTAAAAAAGCTCTAAGCGATTCGTCCATCCTTTGCTTCACCGATGTTAAAGTCATCACGTTCTTCGGCCTCTTGACGTGAACCCGAAACTGTCCCAGAAACTTTTCCACTAATTCCTTCCAAGTCCTGATAGATCCTTCTTCCAGCTGCCTAAACCACATTGCAGCTAAGTCCTTCAAATACAAAGGGAAACATCGGGCCATCACTTCCTCCGATGCCCCCAGCACCTCCATGTGTCTGGTGTACCTCATTAAGTGATCTGTTGGATCTGTCTTACCATCATATACTTCCACGCTAGGTAGCTTGAACTTAGGTGGATTCTGAGCCATCCTTATCTCCCGAGCGAATGGACTTCTATTCACTCCTTCCAAATCTCCGTTTGTCAAACCACCTCGTACAGTCTTCCTGATCATTTCTACTAATCCTGTATTGTCTGGTAGGGGTTGCCCCCCATGCCCCCGAGGGAACTCTGGTACATATTCCTCGTGTGGCTCACTAGCAGCAACGTTAGCTCTAGCTTGTTGAATTCCTTCCAAAGGTTCTCCTGCATTGAATCCTGTGGGCCTGCCCCAAGCCCTTGTTGATTGCCTTCTGGCTCCGTATCCTGTCCTTCATTGGGTTCCACAACCCTAGCTCCTTGTCCTACATCCGCAGTTGCTGTAGCTGTTCCTAAGTTCTGCATCCCTGCAGCTCTCATTTGTTCCAAGAAAGTTTGCATCATTTCCTGTTGACTTTTCAACAATCTCTCTTGCAAAGAATTGGCCATAGCTTCCATCTCATCCCGAGTTATGTAGACCGAAGCCTGTCCTTCCTCACCTCCGGAGGATGCTTGTTGACTTCCTCCTTGTTGGCTTCTCTCAGCCCTCAGCCTTCTGCTATTCTGCCTAGTCATTGTCTTCCAGATCCAAACTCCTCAAACTCTTCAAATCCGATGTAGCGGGTGCTAGTTGTTCTCAGTGAAAGCACCAAAATGTTTGCGCCAAAATTGGTCACAAACACCCAATACCGTGAAAGCCCCAGTGTATGAATATGAATTAGTGATATTCAAACGCAAATATCAAATCTCAACAAATAATAGACAGCAATCCAAAAGTAAAGAACAGAGACACAAATTTTATAGTGGTTCGGCTATCTCCGGCCTACGTCCACTCCAATTTTTTTTCTTTTTTATTGATTATCCTTGAAGATTACAAGTGATTACAACAGTTGTAGTGACCAAATCTGAAGAAAATAGCAGTAATGATGCTATGGAATGATTCTAGCAGCGTCTGGGCTTGCCTTTCCTCTCCAAATTTTCCGACCCTTTTCTGAATGACCAGGGGCTCTATTTATAGGCGTGGAAGGCTGAAATCCCGCCTAAAGCCTGAGGAGGCTGCTTGGCACGTGAGGGGGGCCCACAGGCCCGTGTTCTCGGAATCCGTGCCCAGTTTGGGATCGATTCGAAGTGACGTTCGAATCGATCAAGAATCCATCCAATTGAGCTGAAAATTGGCGTGAACATTCTTCAACATGCATGTGAGCTCCTGTAAAAATTTCATTGCATTTGGATCAACGGTTTGGAAGATATGATCGATCCAAGTTCAAAAATCCGTGCGTCCTGAATGGTTCAAACCCATGCTTCGAACCCGTCTACTTCGAAACCATCCCCTTCGAATCCATAAGGCCGACTCCTTCGAATCCATACCCTTCGAACCCATGCTCTTCGAATCCATGCTTCCTGAAGCCACCTCCTTCGAGTCCATATCCTACGAGTCCATCCCCTTCGAATCCATCCCTTTCGAATCCTCGTCCTTCGAATTCGTGTCCCTTGCTTCGTATCCATCATCTTCGAATCCATGTCCTCTTCGAATCCATCTCCTTCTTCGAATCCATGTCCACTTCGAATCCATCTCCTTCTTCGAGTCCACCTTCATCTTCGAATCCATGTATACTTCGAATCCATTGCCTTCTTCGAGTCCATCTTCATCTTCGAATCCATGTGTACTTCGAATCCATTACCCTCTTCGAGTCCATGTCCACTTCGAATCCATCTCCTTCTTCGAGTCCATCTTCATCTTCGAATCCATGATCTTTGAATCCATACTTATCGTTCGAATCCACCATCTTCGAGTCCATGTCCATCGTTCGAATCCATGTCCATTGCATTGATGCTACTCCTTTCGAACCCATCTAGTTCCCATCGATTCGAAGCGTCATCGATGCGAACTTCATGGGTTCGAATCCTGATGGGTTCGAACCTGATCGGTTCGAACCGAGCGCCACTTTATCCCTTTTTTGATGGATTCGAACTACGTACTATTCCTACCTTGAATCCATCATATTTCCTTCATACGAACTCCAATTAACCTGAAATTTGAAACATAGCCTTTCATAGTCCTTATCATCATTTCCAATCAATTTCGTCCCGATCGGAGTTCAACAAAATTTTGACGATATCCATCGTAGCCTTATCCCCAGTCCTGATATCCATAATTCCTTACCAATTTGTTGATATTCCAGTTTTGACCAAAAAATGGGATAACAGACTGGCTAGTGCGATACGATGCCATGATTATTTATTCTGAGAGAATTTTTCGACATCCAGATTCGTCTACTCAGCTATCACTTGTTCTTCGGAATGTGGATAATTCCGAAGTGGCTTTATATTCTCTAGACTCACGAGATGATGATGATATATCTCGTATTCTTATTGTTTATGACTTCTCTGATGTATTTGAGCCTGTTTCGAGTTTGCCGCCCAAGCGGGCGATTTAGTTCCGCATTGATCTTATTTCTGTAACGTATTTAGTTAGTCGTCCTCCCATGAGGATGTCTACAAAGGAAAATGAGGAACTCAAGAAGCAGCTTTTAGAGCTTGAGACCAATAAGTTGATTTAGTCTAGTTCTTCACCGTGGGGTGCCGCGGTTGTCTTCGTGAAGAAGTCCGATGAAACTCTTAGGCTTTGCATCGACTATCACAAGCTTAATGAGTTGACCATCAAGAATAGGCATCCATTACCTAGGATCGATGATATGCTTGATCAATTGAGTAGCACCAAGGTCTTCTCTTAGCTCGACCTTGCCACTGGTTTTCATCAGCTCCGAGTTGCGGAAGATAGCATTCCTCTTACAGCTTTCTACACTCGATATGGAACTTACGATTGGCTCGTTATGCCATTCGGTTTGACGAACACTCCTACTTTCTTTATCGATCTTATGAATCGAGTATTTTAGGAATATCTCGATAAGTTCATCATTGTGTTCATCGACAACATTCTCGTTTATCCGAAGTCTGAAGCCGAGCATGCTAATCCCTTGAGAATTGTCTTGTGTACTCTTTGTCACCATTAGCTTAAAGCCAAATTCTCCAAGTGCCATTTCTGGAAGAATAAGGTTAAGTTCTTAGGCCATGTTATTTCTTCCGAAGGCATTTCGATCGGTCCTTCGAAGATCGAATCCATCCAGAATTGGAAGGGGCCTGAGAACGTTCATAAGATTCGCATTTTCCTTGGATTGGCGGGTTATTACCGTCGATTCATTAAGGATTTTTCCCGCATTGTGCTTCCTCTCACCAGCCTTACTCGAAAAGGCATTCGATTTATTTGGTCCAACAAGTGCGAAGCTTCCTTTCTACAGGTGAAGGAGCTTCTCACTCATGCTCCTATTCTAATGGTTCCTGAAGGGAATCAAAATCTTGTTGTCTACACCGATGTTAGTAGATGTGGCCTCGGTGCCTTGCTTATGCAGAAGGATCGGGTAGTTGCTTACGCTTCTAGACAACTGCGACCGAATGAAGTACGTTATGCCACTCATGACCTTGAGTTAGCCGCCATATTCTTCGCCTTGAAGATTTGGCGCCATTATCTCTTAGGCGAGCACTTCATTCTATACACTGATCGTAAGTTCTTGAAATATCTGTTCACTCAGAAGGAACTTAATATGAGGCAACAACATTGGCTTAAGTTCCTTGCCTCCTATGACTTCGATATTCAGTATCCTCCCGGTAAGGAAAATCATGTTGCTGATGCGCTTAGTTGCAAACATTCGGTAGTTGTTTCTATGATGCTATCCGAGTGGGATGTTCTAGAGACCTTAACCCTTTGTGATATTCGTGATCGAGCTCCATCTTTTGATTCTCCGATCTTATTAATTCAGTTTGGAAGATCGACCCAGCTTATTGGATTGCATTGCTGATGTTTAGTGGCATGATCCTGATCTTATTCACCTTATCCAAATTTGAGTCTGAGTCCCATGACGAGGAATTGAGGGATTTTAGCATTGATTCTTAGGGTGTCTTCGCGAGAAGAACCGTCTTGTTGTGCCATCTGATTCTGCACTTAGGCATGACATTCTCGATGACTGCCATCGTTCTAAGTATACCATTTATCCTGACAGTAGTAATATGTATGCCGATATGCATCGCCTGTATTATTGGGAAGGCATGAAGAGTGATGTGGCGAGTTATGTGAGTAATTACATGAATTGTCAACATGCAAACATCAATGCCCTTTTGGTCTCCTTCAACCTCTAGAGGTTCGATTGAGGAAATGGGATCAGATTTCGATGGATTTCATTGACGGCCTACCTCATTCGAGATCGGGCCATTCTAGCATTTGGGTTACTATTGATCGCCTTACCAAATCAGCTCATTTTATTCCTATTAAGTCTAACAGGAGTGCTTATCATTTGGCCAAGTTATATATTAAGGAAATCGTGAGACTTCAGGTGTTCCTAGTACTATTGTTTGTGACCGTGACCTGCTATTCACGAGTCATTTCTGGCGGAGTATTCAGCAAGCTTTGGGAATAAAGCTTAATTTTATCACAGCATATCATCCGTAGTATGATGGGACAGATTGAATGGGTGGATCGTATTCTCGATGATCTTCTCCATGCTTGCATTCTAGATTTCGATGGTAGTTGGGAGGATCGGCTACCTTTTTTGGAATTCCCCTACAACAATAGTTTTTAGTCCAGTATTGGTATGGCTCCTTTCGAAGCCTTATACAGAAGGCCATGTCGATCGCCTTCTTGTTGGTTGGAATCTGGCGAGAAGCTTATTCTTGGCCCAGATTCTGTTCGTGATTCTTTTGAGAAGATTGATCTTATTTGTCAGAGAATGAAAGAGTCACAGAGCCACCAGAAATCCTACGCAGACAACCGTAGGAAGCCTCTCGGGTTCTTTATTGGTGATCTCGTCTTTATTCGTGTTTCTCCTTTAAAGGGGGATATTCGTTGTAGTACTACTGGGAAATTGGCTCCTCACTTCATAGGACCATTTCCTATTACTGAATGTAGTAGCCCTGTGGCTTATAGAATTTCACTTCCAGCTCGTCCATTTGGCATTCACGATGTGTTTCACGTCTCTCAACTTCGAAAGTGTCTTCGAGAGTCGGATTCTATTATCGATTCTCCAGATTTACAAGAGCTAGAGATATCACCAGACTTATCTATTGTGCAGCAGCTATTCGCGTACTTGCTTCGGAGGTGAGACGCCTTCGAAACAAGGACGTACCGCTCATTAAAGTTCAATGGTCCGCCAATCTCAATGACTGTGTTTGGAAATCAAAGATTTTATCGAGCGATCCTACCCTGGTTTTCTTTCTACGCATAGCGATGGTGAGAATCTCTTTTTATCTCAAGCTTATTTCTTTTCTTTTGATTGATGAAATTAATAAGTTGAATATAATTTCTTCTTTAGAATTGCGAGGACACAAATTTCTTAAGGAGGGGAGTTTGTAACAACCCTGGTTTAGATGAGTACCTGCAATATTAAATTATAATAGTGATTGTAATTTAATACTGTGAAATAAAAATTAATTGGAGGTTCAAAATTGTTTATTTTGAATAAACAACGGATTTAAAATGTGAAGAAACTTTATTTTGATTTTTTGTGTTTAAATGTGCAAAACATGATTTTAATTTAAAGAAATGCAATAATTTTGATAATTATTGCCAAATGTTTTTTTGTATACTTTTTAAAAGAAGCGTTTGATTTAAAATGTGGTTTATTATAAATAAAAATTAGAAGTTTGGTTTAAAAATAAATTTTTGTTGTAAAAATGATGAAAGTATGATTTGCTAAATTTAGCTACATAAGGAAGTAATTTTTATGTAATTTTTGAAGTTAAAAATGAAGTTTTGTGTAATTATTATGTAATTTGTGCATTTAAAGTAAATAAGAGTTTCTATTAGTGAAAATAAAATTTTAAAGTTAAATAATCTTTTATTTTGATGTAAAATAAATTTTTGATACATAAGAATATGCTGTATGATGTTATAAAGGGAAAACATTGTATGCGCATAGTATACTTGTGTGTGCATATTGGTGTAAAGGTGAATTTATGTGTTACTTTCTCTTTTAAGGCCAAATTAATTAATTTTTGGGCTTAGCCGACTTAGAAACCTAACCAGAACACTTGAGAAACTTATTTCCCATTTGGTACATACTTTAACTTCATCTTCCTCAAACAGAGAAAAAGAAATTCAACTCCTCTTTCAACAAATAAAAACCAACATCTCTACATTCGCATCAAATCTTTGTTGTAAATTGTCAAATTAGGTCAATTTAGATAGGTAATCAACTTCTAAACCTAATTCCTTCATCAAATTTTAGCGTTGAACATTATTTGATTGCTTGTAGCTTTGTTTTGGCATCACATGTCTATGTACATTTCATTCTTAGGTTGTTGAAGCCACTTGAAGCCATTCCAAGGCCAAACCTCTTTTCTTTGCAAGCAAAATCATTTAATTCGCTGCAAAAAAACCCAAAGGTGAGTAATCTCACTATGCTAGCTGTAAACAATCTTACTTATTCATATTTAGGGTAAAGTTGGATGTTTGGAGCTATAAAAACAAAGTTTTGATCATATTTTTTGCTCAATCCAAAAACTGAATTCAGTCCATCTTTGAAGCTGAAACGAATTGGGCCATAACTTTTTCATTCTTAACCAAATTTGATGATTTTAGATGTTCTGGAAAGCTTAGATTATGAGCTACAAGTTACATGTTCTAAGTTTTCAAAAATTTTGACGTTTAATTGCTTAAAATTATGCTTGTTTGTTGATGTCCTAAGAGCAAATTGGCAGCAACAACAATCACAGGCCTGAGAAGTGTTTTAGCCATAAGTTACTCGTTTCTTATCCGATTTAGGTCAAAAATATTTCGCTGGAAACTATATTCAATAAGGAATTATTTCTCTTCAGGTTACATTTCGATATTTTACTCTTTGATTGACGTGAAATAGATTTGAATACAGAAGTATAGTTCCGCCTTTGACAGAATTCGCTGAGTTTGAATATGATATTATTTGAGCTATATCTTTCTCGTTTTTTGATCGGAATTCGATAATTTTGTAATGATCCAGAAAGCTCAAATCATGTAGTACAACTTTTATGTATTGATTTTTTTTTTTAATTTTGAGGTTAGCTATGTCAAAATCGATTTTTTTACTGCTATCCCGAGAGAAAAACCAATATTTGCTTTGTGTTTGAAACTGAAACGAAATTGACCATAACTTCTTCATTTCTTAACCGAATTTGATAATTTTGGATCTTCTGGAAAGCATAGATCATGTGCTACAAGTTTCGTTCATTGTTTTTTTTGGAATTTTGAGGTTTGCTTGGTCGAAATTATGGTTGTATGTTGCTATCCTAAGAGCAAGACGACAACAACAATCATTGACCTTAGAATTATGTTAGCTCGTTCCTACTCTTATTCTCTTTCGGTTTTGATGATGTTATTGAGATATTTTGAGAGCTATGATGTCTATCAATAGGCTAGCCAAGTCTTGATGAATTTGAAATTCAAATTTGAATGGAATTTGAATGACAGATTTGAGTGATTTCTTTGATTTCGAGCATCGATTTTTCCAAACAATTTTGAATAATTTTTAAAATAAATTGGCATTTAAAATAATTAATTTTAAATTAATTTAAGCTATAAAATATATTTATTCTCTATAATAAGGAAATTTTCAAATGGCATCTTCAAAATTAATTTCGGAAAATGGTTTTAAAAGCTTGTTTTCTCAAATTAATTATTTTATATATAAAATACACGTTTTTGCACTATTCGACGAATGAGTAGGAAAATTAAACAGTTTTGTAAAACATGTGCTATGGGAGGCATGTGTTTATCTTATCGGCTAATTCCTAACTTGTTCGTTTGATCGTTTTGACCCTCGGGTCAAGTTTACCGACGAGATGAGGTAAATTTTTACTGCTTTCAGTGAGAAATTTACTAGCTGTTAGTAAAATGTTTAGTGCGAACGTGTGGTATGAGACAACGTTAACAGTTTTCGGGTTCCTATTCGGGAGTTTGTGACACATTTTCCATTGCGGCATGCCAGTATTGGACCTTCGCGTCATTGCCATTGTGGCGTTTGCCATTGCGGCGTATTTGTCTTCAAGACGTATGCCATTACAGCGTATTTTCCATTGCGGAGTATTTGCCATTGCAACATATTTGTCATTGCTTTGACTATTTTCCCTAGTGTATCGCCCCTTTTTGGAATTAGTCCTTTGAACCATTCGATATATGTATTTGTGGCAATTACCTTTTAGGAATTTGAACTCTTGGAAGTTCTATCTTTGAGATTTGAATTGCCTACAATGGCATTATACGAGATTTTCCTTTTGGTGTTTATTGAGATTTTATTCTCCTCTTTGGAGACATATTTGGCTTATGTCGTGTTTGAGATGTGATCTCTTTATGAATGTTTTGGGTATGCCAAGATGGCGAGTTTAGGTTTTCTCCTAAACCACATTTGATGTTTTATGAATGCTGATGATACGAGACTCACTACTTTTAGTGTTTTATGTGTTATTTTATCTCTTTTGAGATTATATGTTTGTGTAGTCATACCATATTATCACTTGATGTAATCATATACTTTAGTTGTCCCTTCTCACATGGGAATATTATCACATTATTCTTATGATCATATTATCGCTTATCCTTATTAACTGATTTGTTTAGCTAGACTAACCCATATATTTTATACTCAGGTCAGACCGAGGTGTTTCAGGTTGGGTACATTTGGACTTAGACTATTCTGCTTCTGCATGGACTATTTTACTAGCTTTTTTGTTCTAGCTTTTTGTGTAGTTTCTTTTGGTTTGCTACTTTGATATGTATATTCTTTTGACTCGTGTTTGTATTGAGGTCGTCATACTACATATGTGATGTATCATTATGTATACTCTGTGATGTATCTGTATATGTGTGTATATATGGGAATTTATGTTGTTATGTGATGTATTTTGCATTTGAATTGTTGTATTTTGTTCTGATAGATCCTATAGCCACCTATGGCTTTGTATTAAGTATTTAATGGATATGTCGATCCACAAAAAAAGGGCACTGTCGACATATTCAGTAGATATTTAAGACAATGTTATAGATGGTCGCTCCTATCCAGCCCTATTCTCTACATTAGCAGACAGTATTATCCAGTAATACTCTTTGTTAATGTAGGTCTCGAGGTGGGGCGTTACGAATTGCCCCAACCTATCGCTTGAACGGATCGACACCTTAGCCACCACATGATGACTGCGCTTATACCCGTCGTCCATTGTCTTTACCCACGATGCCCGGATATTTTTCCTTCAGACCCAAATGCATATTGAAGCCTCTGGTGGCTCCGTTTATCTCTGGTCGTAGGATGGCCTATTCGAATAAGATGGAAGATTTTTTTTCAGTTTTCATCAATGTTTTTATATCTTATCTCTGGTTGGAAGCATTTGAAAGGGAGCGAGAAGGGAATATTTCAAAGGAGAAAGAGGGATGATGAGGGTATGGTGCTTCTATGCTTGGGCATGGGCATGGTGAAAAAGGAAGTACACACACACATATATTTTTATATTATAATGTTCCATTCTAAGCACTCAAATACCTCAAACTCTAAATAAGATGTGTAGCCTAGTGTTCTGTATGTTATAACCTTATTCTGAACACACTGGAACTAGTCTCGAGCACTAATTCCATCATATACAGAAGATAGCTTTTCAAACCCAATTATTTATATAAATTTCTAAGATTAATTTCTGCATTTCGATCTCGCACGCTCAAACGATACGTCCAATCACCATGAAATTCAACGGCATACTATAAATCACTATTACGGATCAATGAAACTAGTTTCGTTGAAATCCGAGACAGTGCCCTAGGAAGCTATTTTCACACGTTAATTAAAACAAATTAACTCAAAACCTAACTAATCACTTTTAAATCTAATTTAAAAGTTTACTATCATCTTTCTTATTTAAATAAAATTTAAATCAACTTTCAAAATTATTCATTCATTTCAAATTCAAGATTCAATTATTTAAATATTACCAAATATTTATTTCAACAATTTAATTATCCAATAAATCGCTATATTTGAAATTCAATTTATTTAACTTATAAGATTAACTTTTCAATATTCAAAATCAATTAAATATTCTAAATTGAAATGGATGAAATTCTGGGTCGTTACATTCTCCCCTCTTTAAAAGAATTTCGTTCTTGAAATTGCCAAGGTAAGAAAAATGCCCCAAACCCATTAACTTTCCAAAATCAATTAGTTGAAATAGATTTCCAATTTCTTCTAAGTCTTTAACTTCGTTCACTAATACCAACTAATTTCCATCCATTCAACCATTGCAGGTTATAACTACAAAAACTAAATTTTAGTTATTCAAAATTTTCTAACTCCTTAAATTTTTGAAAAATTTAGCCAACGTCTTCTTTACGTGATTCGATCGAAGAAACTTACAGTATATATAATCACAAATATACATATCATCTTCGAGGATGAGGCATCCCATAAGGAAAAAATATAAAAATACGGTATGTAATCCGAGATGTGTAACTTATTTTAGCATTAGCAAGCTTATACAACCAACAAATTGCAAAAGCGAGCTCTAAATATGAAGCATACGCCATTTGCACCTACTAATTACTCAACAAACAATGACATCAAGTTTAGGGAATATAATGCCAATATATAATATGTATTAATATAAAAACTATATGCAAATGTAGCAAGTGAAACCATCAAACAAATAATATCCATCCAATTTATTCATATCCAATTCATTCATGCCCAATTAATTTTCATCCAATTAATTCTTATTCAATTAATCTATATTCAATTAATTTACAGTCATTTGTTCACATTCAATTATTCACATTAGGTTTAACAACATTTCATTCCATATTAAATTCATTTATGGACCATTTCATAAAATCGTTATGTTTTAACTTTTCCTAAGTTAAATCTTATTTCATCATCACTTGGTATATTTATTCAATACTAATATTCTTTATGAACCATTCCATACAATAGTTACTTAAGTTTATTCCAACAATTTATGCTGCACAACTCATGTTCATTTTTACTTCACAACTTAAGTTCATATTCAATTTCATAAAAACAATATTCCAAACCATATCCTATTCATTTTACAACTTAAGTTGAATTCCATTTTATAACTCAAGTTCATATCCATTTCACTAACTCATTTCATTCATTCACTCAATCCATTTCGGATCCAATTCAATTTCATTTAACCTTTATTAAGTTAAACTTCATTTTATTTAATTCATTAACTCAATTTATTTAAGTTTACTTAAGTCAAAATTTTAATTTCATATCTCAATTCCAAATTTCCTTTTCTTGTTTATACCATTTTCGAATTATAAATTCAAAAACTTAATTTCATATATTTATCAAATCATACTTTGGATTTTAAACTCAAAACTTGTTTTACCAAACACAACTTCAGTTGTAGCAATCCATTACTTAGAAACTTGAAAATGAGCGTCGATAATGCTGCAGTCATCACCAGAATTATTTTCCAGTGACTAAAGTGAGTTTAGTGCTTTCTATTTCCTTGAAATCCCATTTTAAAATAGTTTTAGCCAAAATAGTTTCAAAATAATACTATTATTATTTTTCCAACGCTTCGAAAAACCATCTCCAAAATATATGGGACTTAAATCCTCAAATTTCTTGTTTTAAATCCATTTTTATTAACAAATCATGTTTATAAATATACTTATACTATTTCAATTCCTTCCTATTTATAATCACACTTATAATTTATATCTATGAAGTCTCACTTGTTATGTAATATCATCTCGCAAGTATTGGTTTTTGTTTAGATTATAACAACTTTTATTATAACAACAAACAACAATGATAATAACCAAAATATTATCATTCACTAACAACCAAACATACCATATATGTCTATAATAATTTTTGAAAAATTATTCTTGTATATATAAAATATAATTTAGGTAAAATTATTTCATTTACCCACTTTTAAAACAATATTGTGTCAGTTTTTCTTATTTAAGTGTTCAGAAACCCCTTTCGATATCGTGGCATCCTACGAACTGACCAAAATCAATAAGTCACTCAACCAATAAATTAACATAATATAAAACATTTTTATATCACTAACAAATACGTGCTCATATCTATATAATACACTCAAAACTATTAATAACGCATTCTATTACCTTATCTCTTAATGAGTTACCCTACCAAACCCTAGTTTCTCCTTTAACCTTTAGCTCCGATACCAGCTGTAACGACCCGCCAATTCACACTATTCAAACTGACAATAACAACACATGTTCAACACAAATTGAATGGAAAGACGGATAGTTATAGAAAAGAAAGAAGAAGAGAAGAGAAGAAGAAGAGAAAAGAAATTAAAAACAACACAGAATCTCACAATCGCAACGGAATAATATATAATATATAGTCAATGATCTTTACAAAAGAGAAACTATTATACATATACATCAATCAGAGTACAACAACAATTAGATCATCGGCCTGGATAGTTATAAAAACTTGTCCTCACAATTGCTAATGATTTCAACAATAAAGAGCAAAAAATAAACACATATGTGAATATGACTTGAAGACCTCCAACCCATCTCCTGAGTTCTAATGAATCCAAAGAAATCTGTAAATACGCTCGGGCTAACCTAAGCATTATAATAAAATAACATCCGAGTCAATTTGGAAAACTAGCATGGGAAAAACATACGAACTGGATTTTAAAGTTATAACAAACCTTTCAAAAATCAAAAGTATCTCGTAAGACCATGCCGCACATAAACATAGATGTGTTTTTGCCTTACGACAACCAAAACATTTCATATGAATTCTCTCATATTATAATAGTGTCTAATATACAAATACTTATTAATCTTAGCCGAAATTGATATATCAATTATTTTCCAGCATAATAGGTATACAAAAACCGTTAAGGTCTCATATTGGAGAATGGATTCCATATAATGACTGGGCTACTGGGGTACGCCCGTCACGGTGCATTTTTGGATAAAATAACACTGTTGACCTCGCCTGAATCCCCTGCCAACACACAATTTGGTCTACCCCTTACAGGATAATACCAAATATGCTCACCCCTCTATTAATGGGCCCCAAAGCATTCAATTGAGAGATAATATCGACTCTAGGTAGGGATGACCATACCCTACTTTGGAGTGACCCACTTAGCCCTGCTGCATCTCTCATGTTTTAGTCATTCCCGATTGATGAGGCTTGAGGATATGTTTTACCTTTATATAGGACTTTTCACTTGGAATGCTAACACCGCCCTCCAAGCAGTAATGCAATATCAACATTCATCCAAACAAGTTCGTTCTAGGACAGAATGAAACAGTTGAGAACTCCGACTTCAATTCCATCATCTTCAAGATGCCTTCACTATGAAACGTTTGGGTTGAATCGAAGTGGTTTTCATATAACATATTCGAACCCAATCTCTTCGAAACAACCTTCGATAGTTTCCGGCAAACTCAACCCCGGTTCTTTAGGAAATAAACAGTCACAGATAAGAGCGAAGTTCACATCCTAACCATTAATGGATGGATTTCCTTATCATTGTCCTAGGAGAATGAAACGAGATTTATACGCATAGTACAACGTCATCAAAGATGATTGTGCTATATAACTTATGTGTTTCTCTTAGATATTTCCAAAGTTACGTTTTGGGTCTAATTTTGATAGTCTGTTATTTAACTACCGACTAATAAAAATTTTAATCGGAGATTTAAATCCATAGGGAAAACCAACATTGGTTAAGCACTAAGAAACACTAAGCCTCTTTAATTAATCATTTATTAATTAAATTTACTTTGTCAATATTTGTCTCAAAATCCTTTTACAAAGATATATATATATATATGTATGTATGTATGTATGTATGTATATGTATATGTATGTATGTATCCACAGTCCCTATATTTTTGATACTTGGAGAATATCCATACACTTATCTCAATGCTATAAGCATATTCAAAAAATTAAGAAAGATTTCCTTTCTATACAATTCAATATCATTTACATATCCCTTACAAATCTCAAAAATCATTTATAACCTTTAAAACCATTTATAAATATCATTTCTTAAGTCATTTTATAAACCTTTTATAAATCATGCAACTATTTATAAAGCTCTTATTATAAACCCATTTAAAAATTTCCTTTATAATTATCTAAAACCATTTGAAAATCTCTCCTTATACATTATAAATTGTTCTCCTTTAAGTCTCCAAAACATTTATAAACTTCTCTGATAAAGCCCAAATCTGTTTATAAAACTTTATTCATAAATCTTGAAATCATTTATAAATAAATAATAATCATTTACTTCAATCACAATTATATAATAATAATTAAAAAATTTAAAACATTATTAATAAACCATAATAATTAATCTTCACTATTATTATGAATAATAATAATTAATTTCCAAAACATTTTTAAATAAATCATTACTAATTCCAAGCCATATTGATTAACTAACTTTTAAAACATAAAATTATTAATAAACTATTTTAAAACAAATTTAATATAAATAAAAAACTCTTAAAAACATTTGAAAGTGAGGGAGAAGGGAGCATTTAAAAAGAGAAAGAGGGATGATGAAGGTACGGTGCCTGTACGTTTGGGTATGGGATAGGTCTGGTGAACAAGAAAGTACACACATATATATAATTTTATATTATAATATTCCATTCTAAGTGCTCAAAAATATCAAACTTTTAACAAGGTGTCCGCCTAGCGTTCTATATGTTATAACCCTATTTCGAACACACTAGAATAAGTCTCGAGCCCTAACTCCATCATATACAGAAGATAGCTTTTCAAACCCAATGATTTATGTAAATTTCTAAGATTAATTTCTACGTGTTTCGATCTTGCACACTCAAACGATATATCCGATCATTATGAAATTCGACAGCATACTATAATTCACTATTATGGATCCAAGAAACTAGTTTCATTGAAATCCAAGACAGTGCCCTGGAAAGCTATTTTCGCACGTTAGTTAAAACAAATTAATTTAAAACCAAATCAATCACTTTTAAATCTAATCTAAAAGTTTACTATCTTATTTATTATTTAAATAGAATTCAAATCAACTTTCAAAATCATTCGTTCATTTCATATTCAAGATTCAATTATTTTAAATATTACTAAATATTTATTTTAACAATTTAGTTACCCAATGAATCACTATATTTGATATTCAAGTTATTTAGCTTATAAAATTAACTTTTCAATAATTAAAATCAATTAAATATTCCAAATTCAAGTGACTGAAATTCTGGGTCATTACAGCAATCATATCACATCATATGTGTGTGTGTAGTTTCTCACCTTTATTGGATATTAAACTTAGGAAAATGGACTGTAGCTTAGCTATGGTCGAATCAAAGCCTACGGTGTCAAGCCCAGGACCTTTGGAAATCTCAGCCTAAGCTTGGAAAGAGGTGGAGTGCTTGGCCTTGGTGATGGAAGGTGGTAGCCATGTGTTGTGATGGAAGAAAGGAGGTGATTGCACTTGGTTTTGAAATGGATGGACATGGTATATACATGTGTATATATTTTACTTTATTTTGGAATATTTTTGCATCGCTTTGATACATTTTTTCCAGGCATGAAGGCCATTAAGGAAGAGGTCTTGGAGCTTTAAGAAGAAGAGGAAGAAGGGAATTGTTTGTAGAAATGAAAGGTTGGATGCATGTATGTATAGGCTAAAAGTGGGGAGAAAATATCAAGATGTTTCCACCTTACATGTGCTTGCTCACATCACCCACTACCATCATCTTTCTGGCCATGAGTTCTACCCTTCATGCCCCTCCGTGTGCTCCGCCCACACCCCCTTCCATGTGCTTAGCTTAATGTGTTAGAGTTGACTTTAGTTTTACTTAAGGGTTAAGTTTTAGGAAAATATCTTAGATATTTTCTAATATATACATAATTGTATAAGAATACTTGTATGTATATCTATGTTCCATGTACGTATATGTATGTGTTCATATATATCACAAAGTTGTATTGATTTATTTACAACTTATATATGTTAAGCCGTTACGAATTTCATTTCCGATCTCCGGTCATATTTTTACTTGTTAGTTAACATACACTTATTTGTAAAAAAAATTAAAAACTAATTTCTAAACATTTTTAACTAATTAAAATGATCACATTTGATTTATAAAACCATATAGATTAATATTAAACAATTGTTTACAAAAAGTGTTGTTATATCGATAAAACGATACAAATTTTCTTATATTTTCAAATCAAGTATATATCTTTATAAAAATATTATAAATGATTTATTATAACTTCATAATTAATTTAAATGAATTATTATCAAATAATTATTTGAATAATTATAATAATTATTAAGTCATTAAATCTCAATTTAAATTCATAAATCAATTATTAATTATGATACCATTATTGATGATGTCATAATTACTTTTTATTTCCAAAAATAAATAAATTATTTTATTTCATATTATTGTTTAAATGGAAAAATGTGTATGTCTCCAGCTCCATGTGCGACTTCTGATAACTATAGAGCCATTTATCGATAAAATGGTTTTTGGTCATTTTATCGATATTTTTTCAAAGTATATATTTTCTTAAATATTTATTCAAAATAAGATTACCAGTAATATTTATTGTTCAAGACAACGTAACCTATGTTAAAAAGATTAAATTTGAATATTTTTAAAATAAATATAATTTATTAAATTGATAAATTGCAGGTCGTTATAGACTTCCCCCTTAAAAGAATCCGTCTTCGAAATTACAAAGCAAAACCCAAAGGTGTTTGCCTAAAATATTTATATTTTAAATTACACTCGTAAATGTATATAGATCATCTATACATAATATCTGATTCAATTTACTATTCAAATATTAATCCTTTTATTCTCTAGTGCAGACTCTTGATCATGCTCTCTGATCAAAACTTTAGTTTTCCTTACATAACTCTCAACTATGATAGAAAACTCAAGTATTCAACCATAAACCCTCATCAGTATTCGCCATTAAGAATCAAGTGATAAATCCTTTTTCGGATCGGTGTAAATACCTCAAAGTTCTATTCTCAAATCTTAGGTCAAACAGTTACGCGAATAAAATGAACTATGTATAACTTACATATTCATTCCAACCGATTTTCTTAACTATCACAATCAATTTTATATCACTATCAATTTTGAACCATTTCATAAAAAATTTCTTAAGTTTATAAACACTTATAAAACACAACTTTTGTTTAATCAACAATTTTAAGTTTTATAACCATTCACTTCATACTAAATCCATTATTGAATTACCTCTTACAACATTACTTAAGTATATAAATAGTTCACGACTTAAGTCTATATTTGTATAATACTCCATTACATCTTAAGAATATATATGCTAATCCCAAATTTCAAATTGGCTTTACTTACATCAGGGTGTTTGGCAAATTTAAATTTGTTGTAATTTACTATCATCTCAAATTCAAAAGTTATAAAACTTGTCTCTTATGTTTTTAGTCAAAAATATATCCAAATAATACTGTTATTATTTTCTCAATTTTAAAGAACAATTTGCAAAATCACCAGGATTTAAATTCACAAAATCTCAGCTTTTAAATCCTTTTTATTTACAAATCACATCTATAAATTATACTTATATAATTTTATTTACTCAAAACATTTCACTATTTTTTATCCTTTATACTTTCAAAATTTCTTAATGCTTAGTTAGGTGTGATTCAGAAATTCCCGACCGTTAAAAATCATCGAAAATTCCATTTTATTTTATCAATTAGTGATCCTAATTATCTTTTGCTTAATGCTTTTATAAAAATGTTTATAATTACTAATCAATTTATCAATTGATGATTCACGTTATCTTTTTTAAAAAGTTATAGATTGAGTAACTCCAAATTAACATTAAGGAACTGGGTACTACCAATAGTATCATATATCCCTTTAATCAGAAAGGTAATATTTAAGAGAAGTGTTTATCATCCAAAAATATCTCCTACCCATTTTTAGTTACTTCTGTGCCACTCGAACCAGTCATCATACGATTCTTCTTTTAAATTCCTTTATTTATAAAACTTGATTTATTCATTCATTTTTTATGATTTTACATTTTTAGGCTTATAAATTTATATATCTTAAATAAATTTCTTAACTTTAAATGAATATTATACCAAATTTCATATACTCAAATCATGAAACTGAATTCACTAGGTGTTCGAATTTTTTAAATCAAACATCAATGATAATAATGGAATATTATCATTCCCTTAATTGCAAACTTATCATACTATAAATAACTATATGTTTTTGAAAATTATTTCTTTATATATAAGGTATCATCTTAGGTAAAATTATTTCATTATCCAAATTTTTCAAAAGAAAATCATTTTTTAGCATTAAGAAATATGCGCTCATATACAATACTTTCGAATCATTCTAGGGTGTACCCTATCTCTAATGAGTTACTCATCCTAGGGTATTACTAACCCTATCTCTGATAAGATACACCCTAACCAGGCTCAGGTGTTCACTCAATTTAAGCTTTGGTACCAACTGTAATGAACCATAATTCTGTACATTTTATGTAGACAATAAACCACACCTGTCCAACTCAATTTGAACGAAAAGGAGGATAGTTGTGGGGAAAAGAAAATAAAGATAGAAATAGAGAAGAAAAAAATCTCCCATGTTATTTCAACATATAACCTTTACAGCGGAAAATTTTAAATACATTTATTAGAGTGTAACTTAACATCAACATGGACAGTTATAAATACATTTTCTTACAAATGCGTAATATAATAGTACATAAGTACGATGGAAATGGATAAAAATCTTCAGAAGAATCTTCTAGCTCCATGCTTCGAGCTCTTTCAAAATTCTCCAAACTAAACCATTACTAGGCTGCTCAAAAAAATAGGGCACTTAGACTTTAAGGGAAATAAAATGAACTCCGGGTCAATCATGGGACTGGTGTGAGAAACACAAAACATGAGTATTTGAAAACATAGGGTACATAAGACCGGCCAACCCACAGATCCTATAATGGCGGATAGAACTGAATATGATATCACCTCGACAGTTTTCGACCTCCTCGAGATGTCTCATAACATACGCCACATAATTTAAACCTGGCGTTATAGCGGGTAGAAATAAATAAATCTAGAAAGGTGATAGCATACCCTAATAGTAGCGAACCACTTAGCCCTAAAGCAACCTCCATTACTTAATTCCCTAGGTGTGAGGCTCGAGGTAACGTTTACCTTTCTTAGAACATTTTCACTTAAAATGCCATATTGTCATTTCCAACAACACACCATATATTTCTACAAAAATACAATCTCTGAGCTTATACGTCTCACAGAAGGGTGTTAAGTATAAGAGAGGTTACCTTCTATATCACCAAATAGATGTATGTTAGTAGAGATCAATGCATTATGATCTTTGAAATGCAATGTCAGACATCCATTCATATAAGTTGTCTAGGAACAGGATAAACCGAAGGCATTCTCCTACCAGATCCCATACGATTGTAGCAAGTAGTCCTTGCATACAAAGATCCCAGAATAAGGAACCACTACTATTTATTTATCTTGGGAGCTACTCATAAATTATCTACAAGTAATCCTTTTATTATGAAGATCCCCACCTTCAACTTCGATGTCCTTAACATGTCTTTACTTGTGAACTCTTAAATTGGTTTGAAGTGGTTGTTGGATATGGATCGCCCCAAATCCAACCCTGGTTCCTTCGAAACAATCCTCGATAAAAAGATGTTTAAATAATAGATGCTCATCATTTGATTAATTATTTTCCCGTTATCAAAAGTATCTTCGAGAGAGATATATATATCTTTTGAAACCTTTCATTCCGGTATATATGGAATCATTAAACCCCTTTTATCAAATCTTTGTTTAATTAAACCCTTTTTACTTGGGAAAATATCTCCAAATCATTTATTTAAATCTTAACAATGATTTCCAAATCATAACTTTTAGAATGGGTCTAAAACTAAAGTTATTTAAGACATCATTTACTATAAACCCAAAACGATTATTTTTAAGTTTAGGAATTAAATTAATTCCAAATCATTTATTCAAATCTTGACAAAAGATTTCTTATTTCCAATACATATCTTTTTAATAGGTTGAAACCATGTTATCTAAGACGGTGGATCCAAATTAGTTAGTATTCAAGTAAAACGGATCCATAGAAATTATACTAAATCAAAATCATTTCTCATAAATCATATTGCAAAATCTTTTTGAGTAAAAATGGTTGATATAAATTATACTAATTCTACTCAACGTCTATTTTCGTACTCAACCTTTATTATCTGTCGAACAACGGTGAAATCACCTTTTAAATTCACATGAATAGTATGGTTTCCCACATCATAATTTAATACCAAGTATAAGAAGATTATCTCTATACAATCCAAGTTGTATTAAATTGGATTTGTATATTTGAATCTTTTATATTGTCTCGTTTCCGACATTTCGACCTTATCTATTCCTCATCCAGGAAAAAGACCAAGTAAGCCATGGGACTGGTTGCTCCTGAACATCTCCTTAGTTTAAGCACCTCACATACGGATCTCATTAACAGAAAAATCTAGTCTACTGATCCGCTTTTAGAGCCAAGATTAAATCATTTAATTATAACAGCTTTTCTTTAAATCATATATTTAACTCTTTTGAAATAAATTATAAAACCTCCAATTATTTTTAAATACTTAGTTATTTGCTTGAAAATATTTATAAAAGATTAGAAAAAGAATACTTAATTTAAAACCATGTTTCAAAATTATTAAAAGTGCTGCAAAAAGCGTTGGAATAGTGCTGCAAATAGTACTTTTAAGCTTATTTGATCAAAACAACTTTTCTATTATTTGGAAATCCATTTTTGTAAATCAAATCTTTTTTATAACATTTTAAAAGATTATAGAATTTATTCCAAATTTTAGAGAATTAAAAATATCGTTTTTAAAGTATTATTTGCTTTTGGTTGCCGAACTGCCAAAGTGCGATTATTTTAAAAACTTGATTTGCTCGTATTTCAAAATCTACTAAACAAATCTCAATCTTTTGTTTTAAAATATGATTTTAAGAGTTCGAAAAATTCTTATTACAAAGAATTCAGACTCCAAATCCATCATATAAATGGATTTAACTTTCTACGGTGTGAAATCGCGAACTATCGTCACGCGACGCGCCTATTTTTGACTCAATTTTCGTAACTTGTCAAAACTTCACCAAAATGGATTTTAGTGTATATAAAACATTTATAAACTATTGTAAACTATTTTCAAAGGGGTTTAATAATTCTATATCACTTTTACAACTTGATTGGGGAAGTGATTTCCTTGTGCAATATCAACATGTATTTAGCGTGACTTGTTTACACAATTACACAACTATATTAAAACAACCAAACTTGTTGATAAATGCATAGTAACATCCATAGATATCATATCACATCATATATATATAGTTTCTCTCCTTTCTTGGATATTTAACTTAGGAAAACAGACTATAGCTTCGCTATGATCGAATCAAAGCCTATGGAGTCGAGCCCGAGACCTTTGGAAAGCTAGACCTAAGCTTGGAAAATGGCGGAGTGCTAGGCCTTGGTGATGGAGGGTGGTGGCCATGTGTTGTGAAGGAAGAAAGGAGGTGGTTGCAATTGGTTTTGAAGTGGATTGACACGGTATATACATGTGTATATACTTTACTTTAGTTTGGAATACTTTTCCATAGCTTTGCTACATTTTTTCTAGACATGGAAGCCATTAAAGAAAAGCTCTTAAGGCTTTAAAAAGAAAAGGGAGAAGAAGAGAATCGTGTGTAGAAATGAGAGGGTGGATGGATGTATTTATAGGCTAAAAGTGGAGAGAAAATTTCATGATATTTCCACCTTACATGTGCTTGCTTGCATCACCCACTACCATCTGGCCATGAATTCTACCCCCATTCCCCTCCTTGTGCTCAACACACACCCCCTTCCATGTGCTTGGCTTAGTCAATAAGAGTTTGACTTTATTTTGATTTAAGTGTTAAGTTTTAGGAAAATATCTTACATATTTTCTAATATATATAATTGTACAAGAATATTTGTATGCGTATACATGTTCTTGTGCATGTGAATGTGTTCATGTATATGTACATGTATGTGTGTATATGTAACGATCCCATTTCTAAGCCAAATTTAATTTAGTAATTAATATAATTTTTTAGAATTATATTGTGAATTAATTTGAATTTTTCCAAAACAAATGAGATATATATTTATTTATATGTATATATGAATAAATTGTAATTTGAAATTGATTTGGAGTTCAAAAATAAATATCTTAGAAAAAATAAATTGGATTTAAAAATAATATATATGTGTGATTTTTTATTAATGTATAATTTAGTTTTAAAACATTTTCTTTTATGGTTATATAAATACTAAATAAGAAAATGTATTTATAAAGATATAAAATTATATTAAAACACACATATATATATAAATGTAAACTAAATATAATATAATATATAAATTATATAAAAACATTATTAACATGAAAATTACAAGTGTTAAAAGTATAACATGAAAAAATACAAGTGTTAAAATTATAGTATAAAACTCAACAAGTGTTAGCCTAATGATAACATGCAAAATACAAGTGTCTGTTTTATTTTCATTTTTCAAAAAATAAATAAAAAGAACTTAAGTCTATATATACTTCCTCTCCTACTCTTTCTATTTTCTTTCATCTTTCAAAACTAAAAACAAAAATAAAATCAAAACTCAAACCTGGTAACTCAAACCAGAAAACAAAAATCAAAAGCAAAACAATCTCTTCAAATTTTCAAACTAGAAAAGAATTAAACCAAGTTCAGTTCATCTCAAACCTAATCTAAAGCAAACAAAGTTCAGATTCAACTCAAACAAGATTTCAAAACAAAGCAAGTTGAAGATCAAAACCAAAAAGTTTTCTAGTTTCAAAGTTTTCAAATCCAGGCTCTCTGTTTTTAAAACTACAGGTGCGTAAACTCCCTTTATAAAATCTTAAAACTGTTATATCTTGTTTGTATGAGATAATACTTGAAAGTATGTTTGTGTAGATGAAAAAAATGATTGCATGTATATACATATATGTAGAAAATGGGTGTGTTGTTTATGTTGCTCTGTTCTAGGTTTACAGGGTTTAAACCTGTTTAAAATTCACAATCTCTCCACCTATTCTCTTTTAGGCTTCAATATTTAAACAAGATATGTTTGTATTATCAAGATCTAAGTCTTATAAATATTTTTAAGGATAACTAATTCGAGATTTTCTGGAAAATTTGAAAAATACAGTAAAAACCCAAAACATGAAAAAGTCGAATGTCATGATTTCTGGTTTTATATACATCATCAGATTCGTATTCAAAAGCCATGAATTTTAAAAGAGGAATCATGGTTTTTATATAAGTATTAATCGTGAATTTTGGGGATGAACGGGAACCATGACTGGAGTGTTTGCTGGCGATCGACCAAGGTGGAGCCTCGGGATCGTGGCTGGTGTTAGCAGGGAGGTTGTCGAACTCGGAAAAAATGGTGGGTGAATTTCCTGACCACCGTGGTGGCCGGACGACGGCAATGTAGGGTTTAAGGTCCAGTTTGGATCGCTGTCGAATTCGAGGCTAGTTCATCATTGTCGAGGCATCGAGGCTGACCGGAGTAGAGGGAAATGATGCGTGGGTCCGAGGTGAAGCTTTGGTTGGAATTTTAGATTTTCTGGTGACCGAAGGTGGCCATGCGAGGTGATTTCAACGATCGATTTTGGGTTCCAGTTTGTACCAATTTGTTCAATTGCGATTCCAGGCGAAATCAAAGATAATGGGTGGTCAGAACGTACGAGTGGGTTGTCGTCGACTTTTGGGCGATGATGTCGATGGTCAGGGTTGCTTTGATCGCTTGTACACATGCACATGTATCGGTAGAATGTCAGTAGGTTGGGTTGAGGAAGAAGGTGATTGACTCGAGTTTGCTTTCGGGGAATTGGGTTGTTGGGGTTTGGCCTCGGGGTATTCGAGTGTTATATAGGTTTAAAATTTTAAAAACAAAACAAAATTTTGGAAAAAAATAAGGTAGTGGCTCGGGATGGACTCGGGGAAACTTGTATTTGTCTTGGATAAGGGGTAGTAGCAGTTTAAAAACTTTAAACAAATCAAGTTTTAAAACAATTTCTTTATTAATTCTTTTAAATAATAATTGCTTGTTTAAATTTGAGATTAGTTAAAGGTTTTAAAATAAATTATTTTAAATTAATTAAGTTTAAAATGTTTTAAATATATATAACCTTTATTTTTAAAGTTTATTTTAAATAAACTTAATAATGTGATCAAGGAGTTAATTAAGAAGAAAAAATGTTTTAAAGGTTAATTAACTTTAAGGTCTAAGTTAATTGGTTAATGATAATTAATTACAAGGTTTATTAATGAGATTTAAATGATAATCTTAAAATTAATTAAGGTTTGGGTAATTAAAGAGTAATTAATTAAGGAAAGTAATTAAAGGATAATTACTTAAAGAATAATTACTTAATATAAGTAATTAAAGAATAATTAAGGTTAATTAATTAATAATTAAGGTTAATTAATTAATAAATAAGGTTAATTAATTTATAATTAGGGGTTAATTAATTAATGAGTAAAGTACAACTGATTAATAATTAAGGATTAATTAATTAATAATTAAGGATAATTAATCAGTAATTAAAGGAGAATTAATGAAAGTAATTATGTGATTAATTAATTCAATAATTAATTAAAAGGGTTTGTAATCAATTAATGTTAATTAAGCAGGATTAGGTAATTAGTTAAATTATTCAGGTTAAATAAATTTTAAATTATGTGATTAACTAATCTTGCTTATGGATGATTGGATCATATGCCTTGAATTGTTTGATATCTCTGATATGTAATGCTCTGTGATATGAATCGTTTTGGATTGAGCTGTGATATCTTCGATGTATTGCTGTTTGAATGTGAACTTCTGAATTGAATTAAAATTGTTTACTTAAACAATTTGACCTTTATAATGACATTTGAATTTCAATGTGACCGGGGGTCGGATTCCAGTTGGTTATCCGAAAACCACATCGAATCTTAAAGGTGGATCTTTTGTTTAAAAGATTAAAAATGGAAATTTGTATCCACATGTTTTAAAAATAAATGCTCATTATTCGGTTAAGCCGAGAGAGGACATTAATTCATAAAACCTATTCTGAATAATGATACGACGAAATGGGATTGCATTTGAAGACGGTGGTTGAAGACCGGGTATTTTCGAGAATGAAAGGATTGCTTGTTGATTGTCTCTGCACCGAGTTGCTCCGGTATAGAGATTTCCCTATGTGATGGGAGTCCGGTCGGGATTGGGGATATCCGGATTTGCAAGGACTTTTTCCTTAATTGGACGAAGTTCCTTCGGTTCCATTCAAACCTAGGATAATATGGATGGATGTATGTCTAACATTACACTTTGAGATGTAAAGCTGATTTCTATCAAATACATTTCTGTTTGGTGGCGGAGAATTTATTCTCTTAGCTTAACACCCTTCTCAAAGACATACGAACTCAGAGGTTATATAGTTGATGGTTATTAGTGATATATTCCCAACTTGGTAATGTGGCATGCTAAGTGCTGATCATTGGTTGATCGAATCATGGGTTTTGTGAAAAGCGTAGCTTTGTGGGACGAGACTTCATCGAACCTCACACCTCGAAAGTGGTCGAAACATGAAAGGATGCGGCAAGGTTATGGGGGTTGTGCCCCTTAGGGTATGTGCATTTCCTTCTGGATAAAAATTGGTATTCTGGTATGGAGCCCAGATAATTTGCTTATGTGATTGTTGGTGTTGAGGGCCCTCGATAAAGGTCGGTCACGACCGGGGGATGGCATACTCATGACAGTTAGTTACCTAGTTACAGATGTAATCCGACCATGTGTTGGCAGAGATCCGGTTAGGTTCCCGGGGCATCCTACCAGAGGCGTACCCTTTCAGATAAAGGAAGTTCCTCAGCCTTGGCCATTTATGGGAAATCCAAACAATCAAATACGAGCCCTGTACGGTTTTTAATTGTATAACCTACCATTTTTAAATAGTAGCTATAGTAGGCATACTATAGTGGTACGTATGCTGGCTAAGATTAATATTATACTTTTGAAATGTTTTCTACACTATACACTAATAATAATATCAAAAGGATTTTCGCATATCAAGCATGTTTGATTGCTATCAGGAGAAACCTTCTCCATGTGTGCGATTGCATTGAGTGCGTGCCGGGAGACTTTATGGTAGTTTCATTTTCCAAAAGCATGAACGTATTTGTTTTTATTTCTTTTATATAAACAACTGTTTTATGTTTGCTCACACCAGTCCCATGACTGACCCAGAGTTTATTGTTCCCTTTCCTAAACTCTGGGTGCCCATAATTTTCCACACGGGCAGTCTAGAGTCAGGATATCAGTAGAATCTAGAGCTAGCTTGGATGTAGATCTGGATCTTGAAGTCTTTGAAGTCTTTGGTTTTTGGAGCTTTTGCTTTGAAGCTTTGGCATTGAAGACGCAATATGTTGGATTCTTTTGAAGACTTCTATTGATGTTATTCCGCTATCATGTTATCTTTTCCGCTGTGGTGTTGTATTCTGTTGTATATATTATGCTCTGATGTTGGTGGTCATTTGTTATCAAAATATTGTATCAATGTTGTATCCATGTTGTGTTTCAATGATAAATAATTTTGTTTCCACTGCGTTGTTATCATCTAATCTGTTATAAGCTCCAACGAACTGGACTCCGACGTTTGAATTTCCGGCATTCGAATATGGGTGGTGTATTGGATGTCAATTTTCAAACGTTGGATTTCGGGTCGTCACATTTGGTATTAGAGCTAAAGGTTGAGTAAGAACTTTAGCTTTGAAGTATAACTCATTAGGTGACTCATTAGAGATAGGGTTAGAAATGCCCTAGAATGAGTATATTCCCTAAGATATCTCATTTGTATGGCTAAATCAATTTTTTTACTATTTACAGACAGTGAGAATGAGTGCAAAAAGAGGATGAGGTAGGGGAAGGGGGAGTACCACTACAAATGGTCAAGGCCCTGCAACAACAACAATAAAAGGAGCAGCACTTCTCATCCAACCCCAACCAAATCTGGCAAAATTATGTTGGAGTTTCTCAAGACTTGGGGGGAACTATTCACAGGCAAGGAGACTATTGTAGAAGCGCAAGCTTGGATTCGATCTTATGAAAGGATTTTTAAAGGATTGAAGTTGGATGATGATCAAAAGAGATTGTGGCTTCTTGGCAGCTCCAGGAAGAAGCTTTGGCATGGTGGAAGACCATTACATTGGCTAAGTCGGAGGATGAGTTTACTTGGGATATATTCAAGCAAGTGTTGAAGCAGCGTTATATGCGTCCATTGGTATCTCTAGAATGTATTAGGAGTTTACTAACTTGAAGCAATGGAGTTTAACTTTTGAAGAATATTTGAATAAGTTTAACAAGTTATCCCAGTTTGGTACAGAATTGGTGAATACCCCACTTAAGAAGAATGAGAGATTTATCAGAGGGATGAACAAGAAGTTTCATGAAAGGATGACGGGGCCACGTGAAGGAGTATTTTACTGTGGTAGATATGGGATATAGATATGCCACCTTAGACAAACAAGAGATTCCAAAAGAGAAAGGAAGTGGAAGTAATCCAAATTGGAAAAAGAGGAAGTTTGGGGGAAAGAAGCCATGGCAAGGAAAAGAGAAGAAGAATATTCTAGAGAACAAGGCGAAGAATGTTACCAGTTTCAACTGTTTGGAGAAAGGCCATTACTCAAGTAGTTGCAAGAAGCCCAAGAAGCAAGGAAAGAAGGATCAACCTATGAAGACAAGATAAGAATCCAAGGAATGCTACTATTGCCGTAAGCCAGGACACATAGTTAAAGAATGCCCGACGATGAAGCAGACCCAAGTAGTAAAGGTATATGCAATCAAGGATCAACCTTCAACCTCAGGAGCTGATAAAGGGAAAGGAATTTTGGAAGGTATTCTTCTTATTTATGATAAAATTGTTAGAGTTTTATTCGACACCGGAGCCACACATAGCTTTATTTCCCAACAATCCATATATGAGTTAAATCTTGAACTCGAATTCGTAGACGAACCTATTTGTGTGAAGAATCCGGTAGGAGGCCATGCGAATCTTTATTTACATTGTAGAAAGGTTCCTATCTTGTATTCTCATCACCAGTTTCCTATCAGTCTTTTCGTTCTTGACTTTAATGAATTTGAAATTTTACTTAGAATGAATTGGTTAACAAAATATGAAGCTAAATTAGATTGTACCAATAGAACTATCTCGGTCAAAACCAAACTTGAGAATTTTTTTGTGATTTCTTGTGAGGATCCAAGTCCGAAAAGGGATAAGCTAATGTATACTTTAGAGTATCTCAACCTGAGTTTGGAATCCATACCTATTGTTCGAGGATTTCTTAACGTATTTGAAGAAGTTAATTCTTTACCTCCATATAGGGAAATTGAATTTAGAATCGACTTGGTTCCCAATGCCCGTCCAGTTGTGCATGCAAGTCGTAGGATGGAGCCAAGGGAAAGAGTGGAGTTAGTTTAGAAAATCCAAGATTTACTGGAGAAAGGATTTATACGTCCTAGTCGTTCCAGTTGGGGTTCAGCTATTGTATTTGTAGCCAAGTCTGATGGATCTTTGAGATTGTGTGTAGATTATCGTGATCTTAATAAATTAACTCTTAAGAATAAATTTCCTTTGCCTCGAGTCGATGATCTGCTCGATCAATTGCATGGTGCTCGATTATTTTCCAAGATGTACCTACCCTAAGGATTCCATCAACTGAGAATTGTGGAAGATTGTATTCATTTAACTGCTTTTAAAGGTCCTGATATATTCTACGAGTGGCTCGTTATGCCTTTCGGACTAACCAATTCCCTGCATATTTCATAGACCTGATGACCCGTGTATTTCGAGAAGTTTTGAATAAGTTTGTTCTCGTATCTATTGATTATATTCTGATTTATTCCAAAACTAAAGAAGAGCATGCCAAACGCTTAAAAATAGTTTTGGGAATATTAAGGAGGAATATTCTTTTTGCCAAGTTTTCTAAATGTCATTTTTGGTTTAAAGAAGTTAGATTTCTGGGACATAGTGTAACAGAAGAAGGAATTTCTATAGATCCTGGTAAGGTTTCTGCTATCCTAGATTGGAAGCAACCCACAACTCCAAAAGAGGTCATAAGTTTTCTAGGATTAGCCGGATACTACCGGAAGTTTGTCCAAGATTTCTCTAAGTTTGGCAGTCCATTAACTAAGCTGACTATAAAGAATGCCAAATTTATTTGGACTCCAAAGTGCGAGGAAGCGTTCCAGGAATTGAAGAAAAGGTTGACCACTGCTCCTATTCTTGCTATTATTAACGGGAATCAAGGTTTATCGGTTTACACATATGCTTGTGGTGAAGTTGTGGGTGTTGTTCTAATGCAAGAGGGTAGAGGGGTTGCCTACGCCAGTAGATAATTGCGACCACATGAGAAGAACTACTCGACCCATGATCTTGAGCTTTTGGCAGTTATTTTTGCTTTGAAAATTTTGGGTCATTATCTTTTGGGTGAAAATTTTGAATTGTTCACCGACCATAAATCTTTGAAGTACCTCTTTACCCAGAAGGATTTAAATCTAAGGCTGCAACGTTGGTTGGAATTTCTAGCGTCATACTACCTGGATATGCAGTACACACCTGGTAAAGCCAACGTGGTACTGATGCTTTGAGTAGAAGACATGTTGTTCTTGCTTATCTAGTTTTCACTCCTACTCTTCTTGGGAAGATTGCTGGTAAGAAATAAGAAGACAAGTTTCTCTGAGAAATTTATAGAAGAATACGTCAAGGTGAAGATTCTAGCTTTGAAGTCGATAATAGTAGAATTATAAGGTTGAAAGGGAGGATTTGTGTTCCAGACATCCCAGATCTCAAACGAGAATCATTGGACGAATGTCACAAGTCCAAGTTTAGTATCCATCCAGGGGTTAGCAAAATGTATCGAGATATTAAGAGGACTTTCTGGTGGAAAACAATGAAGAGAGATATACCCATTTATGTTAGTCAATGCACGAGTTGTCAAAAACTAAAGAGTGATCAAATGAAGATGGCAGGTTTACTCCAACCACTAGAAGTGCCTAAATGGAAATGGGACCAAGTGTCACGAACTCTAAAGGGTAATGAGGCAATTTGGGTTATTGTGGATCGTTTAACCAAGACTTCCCATTTTATCCCAGTTAAATCCACCTTGAACGACTGCGAGTTTGGCAGAGTTATATGTGAAGGAGATTGTTCGACACTATGGAATACCAAGTAGTATAGTGAGTGATCCTGACCCGATCTTCACTAGCTGATTTTGGAAGGCATTTCAAGCCGCACTAGGAACTAAGTTGAACTTCAGGTTTGCTTACCACCCGCAGTCTGATGGGCAAACTATAAGAATAAATAGAATCTTGGAAGATCTTCTGCGTGCTTGTACTCTTGATTTTGGAGGTTTATGGTAGGACCAATAGCATTTGGTTTAATTTTCATATAATAATAGTTATCAATCTAGTATTAAAATGGCTCCTTTTGAAGCATTATATGGTCGTCCTTGTAGATTATCTGCATGTTGGATTGAGTCGGGTGATAGGCTTGTTCTTTGTCCCGACATGATATGGGAAGCTACTGAGAAGGTTGATTTCATTCGGAAGAAGTTGAAAACTGCCCGAAGTCGACAGAAAAGTTATGCCGACCTCAGAAGAAGAACTCTAGAATTCCAGGTTGGAGATTCATTTTCTTAATGGTTTTCTCCAATGCGTGGAGTTTTAAGATTTGAAAAGTCGGGTGAGCTGGCACCGTGATATATAGGTCCTTTTCCTATACTTGAGAGGATTGGTCCTTTGGCTTATCAAGTGCAGTTACCTAATTGGTTAGCTGACATACATAATGTGTTCCATGTTTCACACCTTCGGAAATATGTGCACGACCCAGATCATATCATTGGGGAGTCCACTCAACAGGATTTGGAAATCACACCTAACTTGGCAGTGAAAAGAGAACCATTGAAGATTATTGATCGAGATGAAAAGCGGTTAAGGAATAAAGTAGTAAAATTGATGAAAGTACAATGGAGTGGGGATCCGAATGATTGTACTTGAGAAACAGAGGAAAGCATGCAGAAGTCCTATCCCAAGTGTAGAGTGGATATCTCGACTTGATCTGGTATGTCATTTCTCTATCTTTTTATATGTTCATATGTTCATTTTTGTCTCCCTGTCTGTTAAATTTCGAGGACGAAATTTTCTTAAGGGGGAATCTGTAACGATCCCATTTTTAAACCAAATTTAATTTAGTAATTAATATAATTTTATAGAATTAAATTATGAATTAATTTGAATTTTTCCAAAACAAATAAGATATATATTTGTTTATATGTATATATGAATAGATTGTAATTTGAAATTGATTAGGAATTCAAAAATAAATATCTTAGGAAAAATAAATTGGATTTAAAAATAATATATATGTGTGATTTTTTATTAATGTATAATTTAGTTTTAAAACATTTTCTTTTATGGTTATATAAATATTAAATAAGGAAATGTATTTAATAAAGATATAAAATTATATTAAAACATATATATATATATATATATATATGTAAATATAAATATAAACTAAATATAATATAATATAATATATAAATTATATAAAAACATTATTAACATGAAAATTACAAGTGTTAAAAGTATAACATGAAAAAAATACAAGTGTTAAAATTATAGTATAAAACTCTACAAGTGTTAGCCTAATGCTAACATGCAAAGTACAAGTGTCTCTTTTATTTTCATTTTTAAAAAAATAAATAAAAAGAAATCAAGGCTATATATACTACCTCTTCTACTCTTTCTATTTTCTTTCATCTTTCAAAACTAAAAACAAAAAGAAAATCAAAACTCAAACCTGGTAAACCAAACCAGAAAACAAAAATAAAAAGCAAAACAATCTCTTCAAATTTTCAAACCAGAAAAGAAGTGAACCAAGTTCAATTCATCTCAAACCTGATCTAAAGTAAACAAAGTTCAGATTCAACTCAAACAAGATTTCAGAACAAATCAAGTTGAAGATCAAAACCAAAAAGTTTTCCAGTTTCAAAGTTTTCAAATCCAGGCTCTCTGTTTTTAAAACTACAGGTGAGTAAACTCCCTTTATAAAATCTTAAAACTATTATATCTTATTTGTATGAAATAATACTTGAAAGTTTGTTTTTGTAGATGGAAAAAATGACTGCATGTATATACATATATGTAGAAAATGGGTATGCATGTCTATGTTGCTCTGTTCTAGGTTTACAGGGTTTAAACTTGTTCAAAATTCAAGATCTCTCCACCTATTCTCTTTTAGGCTTCAATATTTAAACAAGATATGTTTGTATTATCAAGATCTAAGTCTTAAAAATACTTTTATTTATAATTAATTTGAGATTTTCTGGAAAATTTGAAAAATACAGTAAAAACCCAAAACATGAAAAATTCGAATGTCTTGGTTTCTGGTTTTACATACATCATCAGATTCATATTCAAAAGTCATGAATTTTAAAAGATTAATCATGATTTTTATGTAAGTATTGATCGTGAATTTTGGGGATGAACCGGAATTATGACTGGAGTGTTTTCTAGCGATCGGCCAAGGGTGGAGCCTCGAGATCGTGGCTGGAGGTAGCAGGGAGGTTGACGAACTTGGAAAAAATGGTGGGTGAGTTTCCTGACCACCATGGTGGCCGGACAACGACAATGTAGGGTTTAAGGTCCAGTTTGGGTCGCTGTCGAATTGGAGGCTAGTTCATCGTCGTCGAGGCATCGGGGCTAACCGGAGTAAGGGGAAACGGTGCGTGGGTCTGAGGCGAAGCTTTGGTCGGAGTTTCTGATTTTCTGGTGACCAGAGGTGGCCATGCGAGGTGATTTCGATGATCAATTTTGTGTTCCATTTTGTATCAATTTGTTCGATTTCGATTCCAGGAAAAATCAAAGATACTGGGTGATCAGAACGTACGAGTGGGTTGTCGTCGACTTTCTGGCGATGGTGTTGATAATAAGAGTTGCTCGATCGCCAGTACACGTGCACATGTATCGGTAGAACGTCGGTAGGTTGGGTTGAGAAAGAAGGTGGTTGACTCAAGTTTGCTTTCGGGGAATTGGGTTGTTCGCTCGGGTTTGGCCGCGGGGTGTTCAAGTGTTATACAGGTTTAAAATTTAAAAAAAAAAACAAAGTTCTGAAAAAAATAAGGTAGTAGCTCAGCATGGACTCGGCGAAACTTGCATTTATCTCGGGTAAGTGGTAGTAGCAGTTTAAAAACTTTAAATAAATCAAGTTTTAAAACAATTTCTTTATAAATTCTTTTAAATAATAATTGGTAGTTTAAATTTGAGACTAGTTAAAGGTTTTAAAATAAATTATTTTAAATTAATTAAGTTTAAAATGTTTTATATATATATATAACCTTTATTTTTAAAGTTTATTTTAAATAAACTTAATAATGTGATTAAGGAGTTAATTAAGAAGAAAAAATGTTTTAAAGGTTAATTAACTTTAAGGTCTAAGTTAATTGGTTAATGATAATTAATTACAAGGTTTATTAATAAGGTCTAAATGATAATCTTAAAATAAATTAAGGTTTGGGTAATTAAAAAGCAATTAATTAAGGAAAGTAATTAAAGGATAATTACTTAAAGAATAATTACTTAATATAAGTAATTAAAGAATCATTAAGGTTAATTAATTAATAATTAAGGTTAATTAAGTAATTAATAAATAAGGTTAATTAATTTATAATTAAGGGTTAATTAATTGATGATTAAAGTATAATTAATTAATAATTAAGGATTAATTAATAAATAATTAAAGATAATTAATCGGTAATTAAAGGATAATTAATGAAAGTTATTATGTGATTAACTAATTCAATAATTAATTAAAAGGGTTTGTAATTAATTAATGTTAATTAAGCTGGGTTCGGTAATTATTTAAATCATTTAGGTTAAATAAATTTTAAATTGTATGACTAACTAATCTTGCTTATGGATGATTGGATTATATGCCTTGAATTGTTTGATATCTCTGATATGTAATGCTCTATGACATGAACCGTTTTGGATTGAGCTGTGATATTTGTGATGCATTGCTATGTGACTGTGAACTTCTGAATTGAATTAAAATTGTTTACTTAAACAACTTAACCTTTATGACGACATTTGAATTTCGATGCGACCGAGGGTCGGATTCCAGTTGGTTATCCGAAAACTACATCGAATCTTAAAGGTGGAACTTTCGTTTAAAAGATTAAAATTGAAATTTGTAGCCAATGTTTTTAAAATAAATGCTCATTATTCGGTTAAGCCAGGAGAGGACATTAAATCATAAAACCCATTACGAATAATGATACGAAGAAATGGAATTGCATTTGAAGACGGTGGTCGAAGACCGGGTATTTTCGAGAACGAAAGGATTGCCTGTTGATTGTCTCTGCACCGAGTTGCTCCAGTATAGAGATTTCCCTATGTGATGGGGAGTCCGGTCGGGATTGGGGATATCCGGATTTTCAAGGACTTTTTCCTTAATTGGACGAAGTGCCTTCGGTTCCATTCAGACCCAGCATGGACTTGTATGGATGTATGTCTGACATTAAACATTGAGATGTAAAGCTGATTTCTATCAAATACATTTCTATTTGGTGGCGGAGAATTTATTCTCTTAGCTTAACACCCTTCTTAGAGAAATACAAGCTCAGAGGTTATGTAGTTGATGGTTATTAGTGATATATTCCCAACTAATGCAGCGCACCATACTAACTTGGTTGCTTTAGGTAACTTGGATGCCTTAGGTCGCTTGCGACCTAACGAGATGGAGGACATATTTAGCACAGTGGAAGGCGATGAAGAGCACCAACAGCCTATTCATAGGTCGTTGGAACGACCTAACAAGCTAAATCAGTGGGATAAGTTGCTGTAACGACCTAACATCCTAAGTCAGTATGATAAGTTGCTGGAACGACCTAGCGAGTTAAAGCAAACATCATATCACCCAGGTTCCTTAGGTCGCTCAAGCAAGCTAACGACCTATGATAAGTCACGAGTGACCTAGCGAGTTAGCTCACTCAGTATGCCGTGCTTTTCTTATGATGATCAAGGTCGCGTAAAGCTTAGGTCGCAAGATTGCTTATGTCGCTCAGATGTTAGGTCGCGTGAAGAAGATCCAGTGCTGAGAAGTCCTAGGTCGTACGCCACTTGTCTATATTGGGTCGCATGATGTTGTAGTGTGTTAACTCGTGTATTGTGTTTGTGTTGCACATATTTGTTAACTCGCGTTGTGCTGTAAGTCGCGACCAGTAGGTCGTAGGTCGTTTGTGCTGTATAGGTCGTGAGTCGCTGTTTGTTTTAGGTCGTTGATGTTAGGTCGTGCATGTGTCGTGCGTGAGTTGTAAACTGCCTATAAATATTGGAGTTGTGTCATTTGTAAAATAGGTTAATTTTGAATAAAACTTTGTTTGAGTGCTTTGTGCCTCTTTGAAATTGGAAGTTGAGCGTTCTCTCCTTTCTCCATTTTCGGTTATTCGAGTGCGCTCGAATCAACGGATTTGAAGCCGATTCACGGAATATCGTATGCGAGATCAACGTAGAAGAATCGTAGATTTTTTAACATGGTATCATGCGCGATCAACATGTTGGAGATAGCTAAAATTCGGTATCTCTCGAGATCAACGAATTTGTGCGTTCGGTATTTTCAATCCATCGAATTATCTTGTTTCAACTAATCGTTTCATCGGTTAGTTTGAAGCGAAATCTTTATTTCGATGTCATCCATTATATCCACTTAAGCCCTTGTGCAGTTCCAGCCTTGTTAGTGCCGAAAAAGGATGGAACGTGGAGGATGTGTACCGATAGTCGGGCACTGAACAAGATTACCGTAAGATATAGATTTCCAATGCCAAGATTGGATGATTTATTAGAACAGTTGAATGGAGCTGTTATCTTTTCGAAGATTGATCTGAAAAGTGGATATCATCAAATTCAAATTCGACCAGGGGACGAATGGAAGACAGCATTCAAGACACGTGAGGGGTTGTATGAATGGCTGGTTATGCCGTTTGGTCTTTAGAATGCACCTTGTACGTTTATGAGGGTGATGAATCAGATCTTTCGACCGTTCATTGGAAAGTTCGTGGTGGTATACTTTGATGATATATTGATATACAGTGGGAGCACCGAAGAACATCTACTACATTTGCGGGAAGTGTTGATGATACTTCGTCAAGAGAAATTTTATGCGGCAACAAAGAAATGCGTGTTCATGACGCATAGTGTTTTGTTTTTGGGGTATGTATTGTCCAAGGAAGGTATCCAGGTGGATCAAAGTAAAGTTGAAGCAATCAGAAATTGGCCATAGCCCAGGACTATAACTGAAGTGAGAAGTTTTCATGGTTTAGCATCATTCTACCGAAGGTTTATTCCACATTTCAGTAGCGTGATGGCGCCTGTTACTGATTGTATGAAGGGCAAGCAGTTTTCATGGTCAAACGAAGCAGGATTTGCTTTTGAGCGAATCAAGGAACTTTTGACGTCAGCACCAATTCTAGTTTTGCCAGATTTTCAGTCATTATTTGAGTTACAAACAGATGCATCTAAATTTGGAATTGGAGGAGTGTTGAGTCAGAGGGGACGTCCAATTGCTTACTTCAGTGAGAAGCTTTCTGGGGAAAAGAAGAAATACAATAATTATGATGTGGAATTCTATGCTATTGTTCAAGCCATAAAGCATTGGAGACACTATTTGTTTCATAAAGAGTTTGTGTTGTATACTGATCATGAAGCTTTGAAGCATTTGAAAGGGCAGGACAAGATTGCAGCTAGGCATGCCTCGTGGATTGCATACTTACAACAGTTTACATTTGTTGTGAAACACAAATAGTGAGTTACAAACCGTGTGGCAGATGCATTGAGTAGAAGGAATCATTTGTTGACTACAATGAGGGTTGAAGTGACAGGGTTTGATGTATTTCCAGAATTATTTGTTGATGATCCTTACTTTGCCAAGGTTGTAGATAAAGTCGAGAAGGGAAAGACAGATGAGTATCTATTGGTGGATGGTTTTCTATTCAAGGGAAATCGATTATGTATTCCAGATTGTAGTTTGCGAATAAAGATTGTGAAGGAGTTACATGAAGAAGGTCATGTGGACAGAGATCGTACTTTGCAGTTGATTTCTCAATCTTATTTTTGGCCATCCATGAGAAAAGAAGTTGAAAGATTTTTGGAGAGATGTCACATATGTCAAGTTTCCAAAGGGACAGCTACGAACACTGGATTGTATATGCCATTACCCGTGCCTACTAGACCTTGGGTTGAGATTAGCATGGACTTTGTTTTGGGTTTGCCCAGAACACAACGAGGGAATGATTCTATATATGTTGTGGTGGATAGATTTTCGAAGATGGCACATTTCATAGCTTGTAAAAAGACCGCTGATGCAGTCCGTGTTGCTCTATTATTATTTAAAGAGGTTTATAGACTACATGGACTACCTAAGACCATTGTCTCTGACCGGGATACTCGATTCCTAAGTCATTTTTGCTTGAGTCTGTGGAAGATGGTTGGAACGAAATTGAATTTTAGTAGCGCTTATCATCCGCAAACAGATGGGCAAACGGAGGTGGTTAACAGATCGTTGGGAAACTTGTTGAGATGTCTTGTGAAAAATAATTTAAAGAGTTGGGATATGGAGTTATGTCAAGCGGAATTTGCACATAATCATGCTGTTAATCGAAGTACTGTATTCAGTCCATTTCCAATTGTATATTCAGCAATTCCGAGGGACCGTTGGATTTGACGACAATGCCATATCAGAAGGGAGTTGTTAAGCGAGCTTGTGATTTTGTGACTGAGTTGCAGGAGTGCCACAGAACTGTTCATGAACGATTGCTTGCATCAAATAAGAAGTATAAACAACTGACGGATAAGAAGCGAAGGAGCATGAACTTCAAAGAAGGTGATTTGGTTTGCGCCGCTTTGGCGAAAGAACGTTTTCCAGTTTGAACTTACAACAAGTTGAAAGCTCGAAAAATTGGTCCAGTGGAAATCTTGAAGAAGATCAATGATAATGCATATCAGTTAAGGTTGTCAGATCATATTCACGCTACAGACGTTTTTAACGTTAAATACTTGATTCCGTATCATGAGGATAAGCTTGTTGTGGGAGAGGAAGGTGTAAATTCGAGGTCGAATTCTTTTCAACCCGGGGAGGATGATGCAGCGCACCATACTAGCTGGGTTGCTTGAGGTAACTTGGATGCCTTAGGTTGCTTGCGACCTAACGAGATGGAGGACATAGTTAGCACAGTGGAAGGCGATGAAGAGCACCAACAGCTTATTCATTGGTTTGTTGGAGCGACCTAACAAGCTAAATCAATGGGATAAGTCGTTGGAATGATCTAACAACCTAAGTCAGTATGATAAGTCGCTGGAACGACCTAGCGAGTTAAAGCAAACCTCATATCACCTAGGTTCCTTAGGTCGCTCAAGCAAGCTAACGACCTTTGATAAGTCGCAAGTGACCTAGCGAGTTAGCTCACTCAGTATGCCGTGCTTTTCTTATGATGATCAAGGTCGCGTAAAGCTTAGGTCGCAAGATTGCTTATGTCGCTCAGATGTTAGGTCGCGTGAAGAAGATCCAGTGCTGAGAAGTCCTAGGTCGTATGCCGCTTGTCTATACTGAGTCGCATGATTTTGTAGTGTGTTAACTCGTGTATTGTGTTTGTGTTGTACATATTTGTTAACTAACGTTGTGTTGTAAGTCGCGACCAGTAGGTCGTAGGTCGTTTGTGCTGTATAGGTCGTGAGTCGCTGTTTGTTTTAGGTCGTTGATGTTAGGTCGTGCATGTGTCGTGCGTGAGTTGTAAACTGCCTATAAATATGGGAGTTGTGTCATTTGTAAACTAGGTTGATTTTGAATAAAACTTTGTTTGAGTGCTTTATGCCTCTTTGAAATTAGAAGTTGAGTGTTGTCTCCTTTCTTCATTTTCGGTTATTCGAGTGCGCTCGAATCAACGGATTTGAAGCCGATTCACGGAATCTCGTGCGCGAGATCAACGTAGAAGAATCATAGATCTTTTAACACGGTATCGTGCGCGATCAACGTGTTGGAGATAGCTAGAATTTGGTATCTCTCGAGATCAACGAATTTGGGCCTTCGGTATTTTCAATCCATCGAATTATCTTGTTTCAACTAATCGTTTCATCGGTTAGTTTGACGCGAAATCTTCATTTTGCCGTCATCCTTTATATCCACTGCGTCACCAACTTGGTAATGTGGCATGCTAAGTGCTGATCATTGGTTGATCGAAGCATGGCTTTTGTGAAAAGCATAGCTTTGTGGGACGAGACTTCATCGAACCTCGCACCTCGAAAATGGTCGAAACAGGAAAGGATGCAGCAAGGTTATGGGGGTTGCGCCCCTCAAGGTATGTGCATTTTCTTCTGGATAAAAAGTGGTATTTTGGTATGGAGCCCAGATAATTTGCTTATGTGGTTGTTGGTGTTGAGGGCCCTCAATAAAGGTCGGTGACGATCGGAGGATGGCATACTTGTGACAGTTAGTTACCTAATTACAGAGGTAATCCGACCATGTGTTGGTAAAGATCCAGTTAGGTTCTCGAGGCATCCCTCCAGAGGCGCACCCTTTCGAATAAAGGAAGTTCCTCAGCCTGGCCATTAGATGGAAATCCAAACAACCAATTACGAGCCCTGTACGGTTTTTAATTGTATAACCTTCCATTTTTAAATGGTAGCTATAGTAGGCATACTATAATGGTACGTATGTTGGCTAAGATTAATATTATACTTTCAAAATGTTTTCTACACTATGCACTAATAATAATATAAAAAGGATTTTTGCGTATCAAGCATGTTTGACTGCTATAAGGAGAAACCTTCCCCATGTGTGCGATTGCATCAAGTGTGTGCCGGGAGACCTTTTGGTAGTTTCATTTTACAAAAGCATGAACGGATTTCTTTTTATTTCTTTTATACAAACAACTGTTTTATGTTTGCTCACATCAGTCCTATGACTCATCTGGAGTTTATTGTTCCTTTTCCTAAACTCTAGGTGTCCATTATTTTCCACATGGGAAGTCTCGAGTCAGGATATCAGTAGGTTCTAGAGCTAGCTTGGATATAGATCTGGATCTAGAAGTCTTTAAAGTCTTTGGTTTTTGGAGCTTTTGCTTTGAAGCTTTGGCATTGAAGACGCAGTATGTTGGATTCTTTTGAAGACCTCTGTTGATGTTATTCCGATGTCATGTTATCTTTTCTGCTGTGGTGTTGTATTCTGTTGTATATATTGTGCTCTGATGTTGGTGGTTATTTGTTATTAAAATATTGTATCAGTGTTGTATCCATGTTGTGTATCAATGATAAATCGTTTTGTTTTTGCTGGGTTGTTATCATCTAATGTGTTATAATCTCCAACGAAATAGACTTCTCGTTTGAATCTCTGGCATTCGAATACGGGTGATGTATTCATTGTCGATTTTCGAACGCCGAATTTCGGGTCGTCGCATTATATATATCTTAATGTTGTATTGATTTGTTTACAACTTCTATACGTTAAACCGTTACAAATTTCGATTCTAATCTCCGTTTATATTTTTACTTCTTAGTTAACATACATATATTTGTAAACAAAATTTCGAAACTAATTTCTCATCATATTAACTAGTTAAAATGATCATAAGTGATTTATAAAATGAAATAAATTAATATTAAACAATTTTTAAAGTGTTGTTATATTGATAAAGTGACACGAATTTTCTTATATTTTCAAATCGAGTATATATCTTTATAAAACTATTATAAATGATTTATTATTATTTCATAACTAATTAAAATGTATTAGTATCAAACAATTATTTGATTAATTATAATAATTATTAAATCATTAAATCTCAATTTAAACTCATAAATACTTTTAATTCCCAAAAACAAAATAAATTATTTTATTTCATATTCTTGTTTGAATAAGTATTTGTACTTGAACACTATTATAATATCACATGTTTTGATATGACATATTTTGGTTATCGTAAGGTAAAAACCCATCGTGTTTATTTATGGCGCGGTCTTACGAGATACCTTTGTTTTCAAAGGTTTTGATAAAAGTTAATAATTCAAATTGAGTGTGTTTTCTCACGCTGGCTTTTTAAACTAACTCGATAGTTATTTTATTATAATGCTTAGGTCAGACCGAGTATTACAGGGTCAGGTTAGGATGCTATGGAGTTTAGGAGATGCTTGTTTTATCCTGCTGCAGTGTTTTTTGTAATTACCAGTAAATTGTGAGGGCATGTTGTTATAATTGCTCAGGTTGGTAATTATTGATTTGTGTGCCCTGATGTGAGATATGTATAGTATAATTTTGGTTTGTGTAAAGAACTATTTATATTGTATGTTATTAAGTCCATTGTGAGATTCTGTTTTTGTTTAGTTTCTTCTTCTACCTATTTTCTTTTCCCTCAACAATCTATCTTTCCGGCACTCGATCGTTCGAAATGTTATACAATGAGCGTATTTATGTCGATTTTCGAGTATCGAAAGGGAGGGTCGTGACATCCAATCTCCAATACGTGACTTACGGTTTTGATTGTAGGACCTAGTATGCTGGAATTAATAATGTAACAATTTCGGCTAAGATTAATATGTATTTGTATCTTGGACACTATTGTAATATCAGAGAATTTCATATGAAATGTTTTGGTCATCGTAAGGTAAAAACGCGTCCGTTTATGTGTGGAATTGTCTTACGAGATACTTCCGATTTCAAATTTTTTTTATAACTTATAAAATTTAGTTGGGTGTGCTTTCTCATGCTGGTTTTCCAGACTGACTCTGGTGTTATTTTATTATAATACTTGGATTAGGCCGCGCATTTTACAGATTAGTTTGGATGCTTGGAGCTTCAAGAGACGAGTTGGAGGCCCAGAGATGTATCCACCTAAATGGTTATTTTCCACTATATTCATTGTTGTGCTTATTAGAAATTGTGAGGACAGGCTGTTATAACTGTCATGGCTGAAATAGGTTAGTATACTCTGATTGATGTTTGCATGTACATATATTACAATTTGTTTTGCGTAAAGATTTGTTGTATATTGTAGATTATTCGTTCCACTGTGAGATTCTGTGTTGTTGAGTTTTCTTCTTATATTCTTTCTTCCTTCTTTTTCCCTAACAATCGGGTTTTCTGGCATTCGATTGCTCGACATGGGATATAGTTAACATATTGTGTCGATTTTCAAGGGTCGAAAATCCCTAGCCATTACATCTCTTCTTAGATATATAATTCTAATAAATATAATTGCACTTTTGGTACATATTTTGGCAGAAAGAAAGAGAGTCAAACAAGGAGAACGTAATTAAATCTTGAGATTTGGAAGCTAAGAGGTGAGTGAAAATTTTTATGTTTTTACATAATGTCTTATTTATAACATTGTAAATCTGTTCCTTTTATACCTGAATATAAACTATGATTGTAGGTTTAAGTATATAAAATGAACTTGAGATTCTTGCCTACATATTCAATATATTGTTAATTTTGATTAAATGTTGTATACATAAAAACTGGGATGTAAGGGTGAAAGTAGTCCTCAAAAGTTATGAAACAAGTCATTAATAAGATTGTATGTATATTCTAGATTTTTTTGATTTAAATATTATTGGTTATTTTAATTAAAGATTGTTTCTAATTAATTGGGGTTTAAGTTTATACTTTAATTTATTAGAATGTAGAATGTTTCTATGTGAATTTCTATAAATTATCCAGCTTTACAATTATATATAAAAGCTTGTCATTTGACATAACAAGTAATATGCCTAAAGGAACGAGATATGATAAATAGGGATGTTTACCATATTTTGTACCATTTATTTCAATAAAAACAAAAAAGATAATTCCTTTACAATCCCTCTATTAAATAATTTATGGGGAATTACAGTACTAAGATTTCCTTTTATGAAGTTTTGGTTCAATGCATTAAAATATAGAAATCCCTAAATGCAAAACAAAAGTATTATAAATAGAAATATTAAGAATAATCTCCTTGTCTATTTAATATACATGATTTAAGATAAAGTATGAATAAGACAACATAATAAGAAATTAGGAAAGTTATAGTAGTATAGAAAAAGTAGGTAATAACCGGAAGGAATTAGTTTACTTAAATGTAGCAGTTAAAACGGAGTAATTGTATTAATTGAAAATGAAGTGGTAAAAGGTTTCTAATATATTGAATTAGAAAGAAGTAGTAAATGACATTTAATGGCATTAATGAAATAAGAAGTAAGTTAATGTAGTATTGTATTTTATAGTGCTATCGTCCTAAATTCAGCTACCATGGTGCATGTATTGTATTTGATAAAACGTTTTAGTACATGAAAATTTGAGGAAATAGGAGGGGAAATAGCCGACCTTTGCAGGTTGGAGAGAGCCAAAAATCAGATGCAAATGTGATGATTAGAGGTGTCTATATAAAAGAGACTTCAAGAAGTGAAATAAGGATCTAGATTCAATTTCTTCTCTTACTCATCCGTCCTTTTTAATTCAAAATCCAACCCTTTTAAGCCTCATATCACCGACCTCACATGCATACCTATGGATGACTATTGTAGTCCCCTCTTTGGGCCTCAAAGTCACTTCAAGCTTGATTAATAATTAACATGTTTAAATCTAATTCAAATGTGTGTTGATATCTTATATTGATTAGTGTATTTATGACAATTATATACACACTATTTAAAATTGAATAAGACATATAAAATAAAATTTCATAATTAATATTTCATAAATATCAATTAATTTATGACAATTATAATTTAATTAAATCGTGTGGTAATAGGAGTATTTAATGTTTAGTTTGTGTGACTCATAGGTATAAATTCGGTCAGTAACTAACATCGAACAATTCATATAAATTTTATAATTAATATTTCATAAATATTAATCAATTTATGAAAGTTATAATTTAATTAAATCAGGTGGTAACAGGGGTATTCAATGTTTCTGTTATCCGACTTATAAGTGTAAATTCGGTCACTAATTAACATCGAACATATCAAATAAAATTTTGTAATTAATTTTTCATAAATATTAATTAATTTAGTTTTTTATAACAATTGGAGTTTAATTAAATTGGATTGTAACAGAAGTATACAATGTTTCAATTCTATGACTCATACGTGTAAATTTGGTCAGTGATTAATGTCGAACAATTCGAATATTAATGTTCGCACTTTACTTAGCAGGTGGTGTGCCACTATGCCCAAGTTTATCACTTAGTTTCAATAAAATACAATTTTACTTTATTTAAGCATGACCCAATAATGATAATTATTTACACCAAGTCCATATTTAGCTTATAGTCCAAAAATTAAGTCCTTGGTTTAATACTAATAATTATTGTTAACTAAACTGCTTTGGCTAAAGATTTGGACTTTAAAATTTAGTGGACCGTGATACAAACCCCATATAACGGAGGAGACAAATTCTCTCTAATATAATGTTTCACTTCCAATACTTCCACTCAACCCAACTATAGTCGTTTGATGGACGCAATGCAATTACTTCACTATAATCAAAGTGGAGTTTCCACATTGAAGCTCGACAGTGTTATCAAGTTGAGAGAATTGTGTGATATTGTCATATCAATATTTTTAGTTTGGCCTCAGTAATATAAATCAACAAAAAATATCAAGCGAGTCATTCCATAGTTTTCCAAAACTATCGGTACGCAACCCCATGGTGCCTCCAGCAGCCATTAGTAATGCACTATCCAACATTTGGAGAGTGTTATGTACTCTAGTCTCAATGGATGTATCAATATAAAGTCTCGATACATCTTGACTAGCAATATATAAAATGGTATGTTTATTTTATTATGTTAAATGACTCATGATTACAACAAATTGTAACTACTATCATAAAACATACCATTTATGGATTTCTATCAAAAATTCTTTTAATTAAATTAATTAACATAACATATTGTATCAAGTATATTATAGACGGAAAATAACTTTTATTTCGAATAGGATTGGTCATCGAGTAAGATATATATAATAATTACATTATTACCTCTAGGGCATACCCCTAACTCTATCAATATCCCACTTGCACATATGACCAATTATGGAATCTCAATCCTATCCCTTCATCTAGTTTGATGAAAATTGATCGATTTAGCCCCTTCTTGAATGGATCTATTATGTTGTTTTAAATTGTCTACTCTCTTAATAAAATCTCTCTGATGCTGATAAACTCGCTTTATCTTGTAGAACTATTCAGGGTATGTTTCTCGACTTTTAGTGAGCTCTTACTATGACATCGCCATCATATAACAATGTTGTGGTATTCTTAATACTTAGAATCACACCTAGCTAACTTAAAATTGTGCATTTTTACACACACACATACACACACATTATTATGGTGCTATTCAAGGCGATGTACTTAGTCTTTTCATTGAATTAGCTATAATGTTTCGTTTGGAATGTTTCCAACTCAAACTTTCTTAATGAAGGTTTGAACATGAATTTTGTATTGACATATTAGACTCAATAGAACTTATGAAGTTCAAACACTCCTTCATAAGGAGTTTGTTGTTTCTATAAACAATTCCTCAGCATTTCGTAAATACTTGAGAACGATCTAAACTTCCATTTTGTGACATTAATTTGGATTTGATATTTACATAATCAAGATACAATATTATAGACATTACAACATGTATGATAATTCCTTTTGTCAATACATAAGGGATCCATCTTACATGTTCTATATTAAACATTTTAATAAGATGGTTTCGCATATCATTTGAGACAGTCCCAACATCCTTTAAACTTACTATAAAATATATAATTTAAAATCCAATATTGAGTATCAAACAACAAAACTATTACTCAATTTATCATAAGTACATCATTAACGATCAACAGTATGTTGTTTACTTATAATCTTGAAATATTTATACCATTAGTGGTTCCTTCTTATGGACACACGCTTTCTCTGCATTTTGACTGAATGGTATTTTCATATTATTAATAATCAGCGTATGTTGTTTACTTAATTTTGGTGGTTATAGAATGGCACTTTCGTACCATTCCTTGGAACATATCCGAAAACCCGCAAACTCAATATCGTTCCCACTAACTTTGAGACACTTTGGTCGTTATGTGCAAAAGATCTATTCTAAATCATTATTTAGAATTTTCCACTTAAACACATATGTACCAAAGCATAAAGTCATACCACGTGATAATTTTGTGAGTAAATCCTTGAACGCATTGAATAGCAAATCTATTACGCTAATGTTGACAACTAAAATTTACGATCTTATTCTTATTGATGTGGCTCATAATATTTCAACTACATTAGTCTTTCTCTTGAAGACACTTTTGCAGTCGATGGATCATATCCCTTCAGTTACAACTATTAAAATCAGATTTTAATACAGCACTTGGAATCCATTTGGATTTATGCATCTTACAATATCGTAGAGTCAATACTCTTAATTGTTTAATTGACAATTGATGGCTATCTTTTATCGATAATGATAAGAAATTCACAGTTTTTCTTCAATGTGCGAGAATACTTGTTAGACACCCTGATGCGTTATGTTCATTTAGGTTTGTTTAGTTTCATTTCACCCTAGGTAATCAGTTTTATTTTTGGATTGTATCCAAATCCATTTTACTACCAATAATTTCTAAAAGAAATTCCTTCATTACGAAGTTGGTATTTCTTGAAACAACAATTGTTTCTCAATGCAATAGAATAGGTATTCATAAACACTTTATGAATTTCCATATACATAAAACTTACTTGGTTTTAGTTTACAATACTTACGGTCAAAACATAAACTGGTTATCCAATGACTATCATTCCCCAACTCCTATTGGGTGATCAATACAATATACCTTACAAAACAATTACTATGTGTAGTCTTTCTACTTCCTGCATATATTGGGGTTTCTTATAAACCCTCTTGCATTACTCTTAAGTACATGACTTTATAAAAGGAAGTTAACTCAACTTCACACACCAATAATCATTCTTCGCTCAACAAAGTTCGATTACTTCTTATCGGTACATCATTATGTATCATAGGGAGGAGTGACTTTTGAGATTGAATCTTTATTCATTTTTAGGTGTGTTTGGAACTATTTTAAATATACTCACCCATTAGATCAAATCAAAACATTTTTAATTTCTATTGCACATAATTTTATTTACTTTCATTTGATATTCTATGAGCTTATTGTATGCATACACACGTGTATCAAATACACATGTTTATGTTTGTGACAACTCATCAGTGAATATAATGAAATATGCGTAAACGTTTTAGTATTATTATACTAATGGTTGCATACATCTAAATGAATTCAAAGAGTTACGCAACTCTTATGTCACTCCAACTAAAAGAGTGCTTTGTCCTTAATTGTTCGAGATATAATTCACTAGTACCATATGATTCATAATCATATGGTCAAAGAATTATTTCTCCAGACTATGATTTAGTCCATAATTCCAAAGTAATTAAAAATATATTTAGATACTTCATTATCTTCCAATGCATCACAAATGCCATTATTATAGTTTTATTTTATAACGAATATTCATAATTTCATACTGAAATAAAACCGTGTCTGTTTTTCAATCAATACCGAAAAAAGTTATTATTTCATAAATAATATTTGGTATGTTTTACAAAAACAATTTTCTTAACTTGATGCGACTAATAAGTGCTATATGGCATGCTTCCACTATTTGTCATTACTATAATAGAATATCAAATATGATGCTCAATTCAACCACTTAATATAGGCAATTTATTTCATTTGTTGTAATTGGTTTACAATGGAGAATTTTTAGATCAAATATCTCAAATTCAAAGAAATAAATCCGTTTGAAAACAATTTTCTATGTGAAATTACTTTTAGAATATATATATATATATATATCATATTCCTTATTCCTTATTAAGCATCTGTTATTATTTTACAATTCATGTTTTCAATGTTTCTTTATGAAGTAGAAGCGATCATTCACTCATATCCAAACCGTGCCTTAGGTTACATCCCTTCTCATGTACTTGATTTCCTTTCTAAATGGTCAAACAATTCAAATGAAACCCTTACTACAATATCATAAAGAAATCTTTAAAAAAAATCATTCAGTCATCCTTAGCATTTTACGTAAACTAATCAAACCTATGTTTTAGTGAGATCAATCCTGTAGCTTTTGGTTTAGTGTTACATTGAACACAATAAGATCACGGTCGTAATCAATCATATCGAATAACCCATGGCTCCTTGTCCTAATCTCATTTCAACCTTGAGTTTTCTCAACAAATACATATGTATAGTATATTTACCTTGAGTTTTCTCAACAAATACATATAGTCATCTTACCTCGTCTGTTCAATATGTTAATAATACTACACATAACATCTTAGGCTTGAGTTTGCTTAACACCTAGAGAGTATGCAAGCAATTTATTCATATATGAAGGTAGATAATGACTTTATGTTAAAGGCTTATAATCTTTAATATATTTAATTGAGTGATGTGCACTTATTCATTATTCTTATGAAATACCATCGTGATTCAAGTATCAGTCGCATCTGAAATCACGGTATACGTACTATACATATGCATCTATGCCTTAAGTCTTTTTTGGATTTCTTATTGTTTCCACCTTTTATATACATTAATATTATATTAGTTTAATTCTACATATAATCTTATATTAGTTTTATTAATTTAATTTAATTTAATTAATTAATCAATTAACATTTTAATTAACTTCATTTATTCATTTCAAACATTCTGAATTGAATATGTGCACTGTAACATTATAGTTATACGCATATACCATATATATATATTGTTTACTAATTAACATTTAGTTAATTTATTTAATTAAAAAAATTTAATTAATTATAAGCAATTTCGAAAATTATATTTATATATTACCTTAACATCTTAAGATAATGTTACATATATTAATATATGTTATTTAATTTAATTAAGTAATTTTTAATTAATTGTTCAATTTGTCGATCTAATTAATAATTAGTAATTTTCAAAAATAATTATTTTATTTTCAATATGTTTTTGAAAATTATTTTATAACATTTATAAAATCATTACTTATTTTAAATTTAAAATGTTTTTTATTTAATTTAAATTTAAATTTTATTTTATTTTTAAAATGGATTTTGAAAAGTAGCCCAAGGCCCAAATCAATTTGGGCCTTTATATTAGGGAAATACTTTGGGATTACCTCATCCTTTTGAGCCAGGCCAGTAGCTAGATAGGGCAGAGTACTTAATTACCCAAACCTAACCTTAGACGCTACTTTTTTTGGAAAACCAACTATATGGGTAAGCTTTAATAAGTTAGCCTTAATACCGCTAACTCTGACCACACAGGCTATTAGTCTCCAATACCATTGTTGAAATAGGGCTAGCATGTAGCAGGGCGAATGAGTAAATTTCAAAAAAGTTACTTTATTTTGGATCTTATTGTGCCTATGAAGTCTACATTTATTTAGATCTTATCCAAATCTGTTTTAAATAAAATGACAATTTTATTTAATTTACCAATAAAGTTTTATTTATTTTAAATTTGTATTATATATATAACATGCGTATCATATACACGTATATGTGTATGTGTAAGTGCAACGTGAATGATGTACGTGGTTTGAGGGGCCCGTGTATAGATGTTGGGATTTACACCACAACGGACATGTTAGCCGTTGATGTACATATGTGTTATCAATATATATGTGAAACATTACTTGTGAAATGCAAAAGTTTAAATAATTTTAGTATAAAAGATTTATAATTTAAAATCAAACTTAATGTTTAGATTTTATATTTTAGATTTATATCTACTAAGTCTAAATTTAATTTAATAATTTAATTTTAAATATATACACACACATATACAGTTATACATGCATATTAAATTATTCTAAATAAAAAATCTTTTTTCATGCATGTATGTGTGTGTAATAGAATAATTTTGAATTTTATATCTATATATATACATATAAAATATTTAATAAAATAATAATTATATATATATATGCTTTTGGCCATTTGAAGTTTTCTCTGGGTTATAAATTATTTTAAAGAAATCAATTTTTTAATTAATTTTCACACAACAAGTTGCACTTAAAAAACTAGTTTTTTTCTTTTTTTTGAAACTAATTTAAATGTGTACATTTTATGTTAAAATGTTTGCAAACATATATTATTATATTTATATGTATACATTATGTATATAAATAAATTCAATATTACATCAAGATGCACACACACATTTTATATTCAGATTTAGTTTTTTTCTTTTTTAATTTCTGAAAACATCATAGACATATATATGAATTTTAATAAAATAATAGACATGCTTTATATGGTTATATATTGTGTTGACTTTAATTTTACATTAGAAACAGTTTATACATGTATATATATTTATATACAATATAGATATAAACATATATATTTTATACAATGAAGGCATCACAATGTTATACAGATTCGTGATATATTCGAGCGCTATTTATAACATATATGATTCTATAGACTATATATGCATATGTCTATATACATATGTTTGTAAATTAAGAATTTTACCATTCAGTTAATGTCAAAATTGTACGCCTTGAAACACAAAATCAGAACTCCTTGAAATGATTTCAAAATCCAAAAAGTGTTAGCGTCCTACATGCGGCTACCATCGGTGTATGTATTGTATTTGGTATAATGTTAAATGCTTGAAAATTTGAGTAAATTGGAAGGGAAAGGGCTAGCCTTAGCTAGTTAGAGAGAGCCAAAAATCAAGTGCAAATGTGAGGTTATAGGTGTTCAAATAAAGGAAACCCTAAAGAGTGACTTTCTTCTCTCATTCATTCTCCCCTTTTTAATTCAAAATCCAACCCCCTTCAAGCCAGTATATGGATGGCTTCACATGCAAACCTATGGATGGCTTCATATGCAAACCTATGGATGGCTATATTAGTCCCTTCTTTGGCCCTTATAGTCACTATGAGCCCAATCAATAATTAATATGTTTGAATTCAATTCAAACGCATATCGATATCGTATATCAATTAATGTATTATAGTTATTATATACACACTATTTAATATTGATCAACACATGTCAAATAAAATTTTACAATTAATATTTCATAAATATTAATTAATTTAATTAATTAATAACAACTATAATTTAATTAAATTGGGTGGTTACTATCAAACAATTCAAATATTAACGTTGCACTTCACTTAGCAGGTGTATGGCATTATGGCCAAATTTATCACTTATTTGGCTTCGGTAAAATCCAATTTTACTTTATTTAAGCATTATCAAATAGTGACAATTACTTACACCAATTTCTTCGTTGAAAATATATCACATTAGGGCTTGTGGAATTTGGTGATGGTCAAAATCCCATTATCATCCATATTCAACTTTATAGTCCAAGCAAAAAGTCCTTGGTTCAATAATAATGATTATTATTAACCAAACAACTATGGCAAAAGACTTTGACTTTGTATTGACTTCAATTGACCATGATACTAAACCCACATAACCAAGCAGACGTATTATCACTTGAATAGTGTTTCACTTGCAATGCTTCCACTCGACTCAACTATTGTCGTTCGATGGACATCGTGCCAGGATTTAACTATAATCAAAGCAGAGTTTCCACACTGAAGCTCGACGGCATTCTCAAGTCGAGGGAGTTGTGTAACATTGTCACATAATATTTTCTATTTGACCTTACTTATATAAACCAACAAAAACCCATCGAGTGATTCATTCCATAATTACCCAACAATTAGCAATATGTAACCACTTGGTTCTCCCAATAACCATGAGTAATACACTACTCAATATTTGGAGAGTGTCATGTACTCTAGTCTCAGTAGATGTATAGATATCTAGTCTCGATACATCTTGACTAGGAATATTTAAAATAGTATGTTTATTTATTGCAATAAATCACTCATGAATATAACACAATGTAATTAGTATCACAAAATATTCCATTTATAGACTTTCTATTAAATATATTTTTAGTTAAATAAATTAATTAATGTAACAATTTGTATCAGGTATATAATAGAATGAAAATACTATTTATTTAAAACATGATCGGCTATTGAGTTAGATATATGTAACAATTACATAATAGCCCTAGAGCATACCCTAACTCTATCATATAGCCTTTCATCATTAGAATGCAATCGCCCACTTTTATGCCCGTCATCATCTTCTTGTTAAATAGTTTCTTCGTAAGTTCATACCTTGTAGAATGAGACTATTCCCTAAACAAAGCTTTGAGACTATTAAAGATCTGATTTCGTGTTGTCTCTGCAATGGTTTGTATAATGTAGACACCAAAGAATTAGACAATCTCTAGGTCTGAGACCCCTTTATTATAGATTAATCTAATTTTTAGGTCTGCATTATCAACATGTCTAATCCTTGGAGGTTCGGTTATCAATGACTATAGACGTTCGTACGTCAGTGCTATCTTCATTGCCCTTAGCTAGCTAATGTAATTAGGTCTAGTGGGTTTGTTGTTTTAGAAAACAACTTAGGTATAGACATTTTCTATGAATTTTAATTTAGTAGAATATGACATTGTTCATAGTAGATGTTCTTAGAATATTAGTAAACATTACATTTCATTTTACTAATAAGCTCCCACCAGTCGTTTATGTTTCTCCAAATACTAAGATAAAACATAGGATTCTTTTGACTTCACTAGTGGGTTTTAGGAATAATTTGTCTTGGGATTCCGACCTTGAGTTTGCTCAGCAAGTCATAGCCTCATAAACGATAGATAACTCCTTATCGATTTTATCATATACAACTCTTAACCTGTAATATTTATCTTAATCTCATTTCGATCTTGAATTTGCTTAACAAATCAAAAGAGTTTGTTCCCTCATACCTAATATTTTGTGATGGCCTAAGTATAGTCTACGTACCTTAAGTTTCCTAAACAAATACATATACCTATCTTACCTTATCTATTCTATTGTTAATAATACTACACATAAAACCTCTAGCTTAGTTTACTCAATAATTAGAGAGGATGCACGTAATTTATTCATATATAAATGGTAGATCACAACTTTATATCAAGGATTCATAATATTTAATATATTTAATCGAGTAATATCGACTTATGGAATAATGTATTTCTTATGATATACCCTCGTGGTTTAAGTGTCAGACACATCAGAAATCATGATATACTGATTATACATATGAATTTATCTCTTAAGTCTATTTAGAATTTCATATTATTCCACCTTTTATTATACATTCATTATATATAAGCTTTAATTATTATATAACTTTTATAATTTAAATTAACTTATATAATAGTCTTATGTATAACATTACATTAATATTGTTACTTAAACCTTATTTAATTAACTGAGTTAATTAACATTTTAATCAATTTCATATTATTTAATTAAACGTTTTATATTGAATATGCATGCTATAACATTTTTTTGGCAAGGCCAGCGGGGTTAAATGGACCCCTACCATTTATTGATATACCAAAGGAAGAAAATACAAAGAGGATAAGAAAACAAGCTTCCTACAAATAGGCAAGCAAGAGACCAAGCAATAAGAGAACAAGAGGAAAACATAGGGTATATCAAGGAGACACAGACAAAAAAAGAAAAAAGGAAAAACAGAAAAACACAGGGAGAAGAACATGGATAAAACGAGGAGAGAAACAACTACATGAGAGCACCTAGGAATGCAGGATGAAATTCATGCTTAGAAGCAACAATCCCATTCCTCAAGGCACACATAATACTTTCTTTCATCTGCTTGACAGTCTTCCTCTTGGCATTAAAAATTATTGCATTTCTTTCATCCCAAATGATTGAGATGAAGACTTTAAGAGTGAATAGGAGAATGTATGTTGATTCACTTTTCCACCTCGTGGCTTTGTATATGAGATCCCATTCAACTTCATTAATGGAAGCTACCTTCCTACCATTAATGAGATAATTCGTAGAGCACCATAGCATCTACACAAAAGGACAGCTAAAGAATAAGTGAAGTGTATCTTCTTCAAAAATCTAACAAAAACAGCAAGTAGTGTCAATGGCGACACCTCTCTGCCTCAACAATACTTTAGTCTTCAGAGCATTGGAGAAGAGTTTCCGTAGAAACAGGTTCTGCCTCTCAGAGTTGTGATTAAGCCATATTCGCTTATACCAGCTAAAAGTCATACAAATTGTCTGGCAAGTAAAGAGCTTGTATAAGCCATTAATCTTAAAATTATCTTGACATAAAAACCATGAAACTCCATTAACTCGAGCTAAAGACACATGACGATTTTGGAGAAAATTCCATAGCTGCCTGACATATTGATTACTGGAGAATGGGAAGACAATGCGACCATCATTAATATAATTAAAGGCCAAGGCATAATTGCTTATACCAGTTTGCATTTGTTGATTGTAAGATAGCAGCTGACTGAATATTATGCCTTCCTTTATCCACGGGTCATGCCAAAAGGACAACCTAACATTAGAAGCAATTTTACTTTTAGCGTAGGGCAGAATACCATTCCTCAAATTCAGTATACAACGCCATGTCCAACTACACGTTTGAGGGATAGACATGCTCCAAAAATTCTTGTTGCCAATAAAGTGATTGTATGACCACTTCACCCAAATGTTATCTTTACAGTTTAGGAAGTTGTCGATGTGATGAACAAAGGCTGCACGATTCCATAATATCATATTTTTAATACCCAGGCCACCCTTGGACAGAGGCAGTTCAAGCTTGGAAAAGGCACAAGGAGATAGTTTATTAGAGTGAACATATACATGCCAAAATAAACTTGACATAGAACTCCTAATCATTTTAATCAGCTTAACTGGGAGGATGAAAGATTTTGACCAATACACCGTCATGGAGAAGATGATTGATTTAATAAGCGTGAGCCTACCAGCCTAACTAAAAATACTTAATACTCCACATAGATAGTCTTGCCAAAACCTTTCATACAAAGGCATGCAATGAGCTCTTGTAATTCTCGAGGAAGTCGTGGGAATACCTAAGTGCTTGGTAGTTTGAGTATTTGATTTATGGAAGAAAGGCTAGTAATTTAACTGATTATATCATTTCCAACTCCTGCTATCAACATATCATACTTAGATAAGTTAATGGATAGACCAGTAATTAAGTAGAATTTCTGGAGACCACCCATAATAGAGGAAACGATCATCATGTTAGGGTTGAAGAAAATCACCAGATCATCGGCAAACATCAAGGAAGTAATGAAGGGGTTCCTGCATTTAGGGTGGATAGAGAAGCTAACCTCTGTGACCAGGTGGTTGAGAATTTGACTCAAAACTTCCATAACTAAAATGAAAATATATGCGGACATAGGATCACCCTGTGTAATACCTTGTTTGCTCTGAAAATATCCCACATTCATGTTATTAACCATAATAGAGAACCTAGCAGTCGAGATACATGAACTAATCCATGCCAAAAAATGTTTGGGGAAATTCATCAAACCTAGAATTCTAACAATAGTGTCCCAGTGCAAGAAGTCAAAGGCTTTAGAGATATCAAGCTTGAAAATGGCCTTAGGAGAAACATGAGAGGTGTTGTAGCCCTTCAGCAATTCATGGGACAAAAGAACATTATCCAAAATACTTCTGCCACTAAGGAAGGCAGCTTGATTGGACGAGATGATGTTAGGCAAAACCATCTTGAGTCTAGAGGCAATGATCTTAGAGATGCACTTATAAATGGTGTTACAGCATGAGATAGTCCTGAAATCTGAGACTAGACAAGCATTTTTCACTTTAGGGATGAGAGCTATATTAGTATCATTGACAGAACCAATTATTTTGCATTTGTTGAAGAAGTTTTAAATAGCCTTAGTGAAGACAGTACCAACAATTTCCCAGCAAAATGTAAAGAAAAAGGCATTGAAGCCATCAGGGCCACCACAAGAGTTAGAACTGAAAGAGAGAAGAGCAGTTTTAATCTCCGAGTCAGTAATAGCGGATGAGAGAAACTCATTCTCAACAATAGATATTTGGGGAATGTTGATAGAATCAAGAAGGTTGAGGGATGGAATGAATTCATTACTGTTTCCTAGCAGCTTGCTGAAATAGTCAAGAAACATATCAGCAATAAAGGAGGGATCAGAGATAAACTCACCATTGTCATCTTTAAGCACATTAATTTACTCTCTTGAATGCTTTGCTTTAATAGAAGAATGGTAGAAAGAAGTTTTCCTGTCACCATCCTTGAACCACTCCATTCTAAGCTTTTGTTTTATCATAAGGCCTTCATGTTTCAGAGCTTCATAAAGCTGGGTAGATAATGCTGCTTCCTGAGCAGCTAACTCACTGTTGGAAGTATCACTGAGCATCATCTCTTGAATATTTTGTAATTTGATAGTAAGGCTAGAGGAAGCCAAATTGCCAGATCTAAATTTTCTCGAAGACCATGTTTTTAAGGCAGTCTTGACAACTTTAAGCTTACACTGCAAAACATACATGAGATTACCCAAAAACGGAGAGGACCAAGCTAGCTTAACAATAGAAAAAAAAATCAGGGTGAATAACCCAAGCATTAAAAAATTTAAAATTTGATTTTCTTGTCCTCACAGCAGCAGCACCAAAGGAGATAATTTGGGGAGAGTGGTTAGAAAGGCCAGGCATATGGAGGAGGTTATAGATGTTAGGCCATTCATTGAGAGCATATAGATTTGAGAAGGAGAAGTCAATTTTCGAGAAAGTTCTAGGAGAGGATCTTCTTGAGTTATTCCATGAATAAGGAGCACCCACTGTAGAAATCTCTATAAGATTGGATTGAGAGATGGAACATTTGAGTGGCATAATTTCCCTAAGAGACAGGGGATTGCCACCCAGCCTATCAGATAAGAGTAATGAGCAGTTAAAATCGCCAAGCACTATTCATGGGTGGGAATCTTGTCAAAAAGAGAGGAGAAGGTTAAAGAAAGATTGTCTAGCAGTGGCAGAGTTAAGACCATATATTACAGTAATGCAAAAGGAAGTGGAAGTAGAGATATGGATTGAATGAAAATGGATAAGCTGAGAAGTAGAAATGATAGGAGATAAGGCATAAATAATGGGGTCATACATAACAAGAATCCTTCCAAAAGGAGCTTCAGACAGATTATTTTCCATCTTCCAAATTGGGTTAATGAATTGAGTAGCTCTGGTAGATAGAGCAACATTTAACTTAGTTTCTAAAATTTCAAGAAAGCTTAGAGAGCGTGCGGCAATTAAGTTTTTGCATTGGTTTAGCTTGATATCTGTGTGGGCACCTCGAACGTTCCATGCACCGATGTTGTTCAACATTGACCAACAAATTGATTAAAAAGAAGTTTCTATTTGTTACTCCTAGTCATAGGAGTGGTTTGGACATTATTTGTTGGAATATTAGAAGTGGAAGGCGTACTGGCACATGGGTTGAGATCCATGCCAGAATGCAATTTCATAGTATTGGAAGACTTGAAGTTAGTAGAAGAAACAAGAGCAGGTTGCGGCATTACATTCTGATCTACATCCTTGGGGGAATGAGAAGAAGAAGGAAGGGATAGTGAAGGAGGAGGGGGCTTCCAGGCACTGGGGGCAGTAATATGTTTATAGGGTTGCTCAGACCAATGAGAGATTGTAGATTTGGAAAATGAGTGTGGTTATAGGATTTGAAAGGCATAAATTAATTTTTAGGTTGTGCACGTGCACAGAGGAAACATGCAAAGAAGTCGGAAGCGAGGTAGATTGTATAGAAATAATAGAAGAGGAAGTTTCATGGCTAATGCTTGGCGGGGGAAATGCTAATAAGTGAATCTTTTCGTTGTTAGGAGTCAAACAGAGAAGGGAGGATACATCTATAGTCATACGCATATATATTTATACATATGCATTTTATATTATTAATTAAAATTTAATTAAACAATTTTAATTAGCTATTTTTATTTCAAAAATTATATATATATATATATATATGTATATATACTTACATCATCTCAAACTATTCGAGATAATGTAACGTACATCTTTATGCATATCATATAAAAATTTAATTACTTAACTATTTAATTAGTTTATTCATTTAATTTATTAATCTAATTTATATGCTCAAAATTTATGTATAAAATTTTCAAAATAATTTGGAAAATCATATTATAACATTTGTGATAATTATCTTCTTTTTAATTTAACTTTAAATTTAAAATTTTGTTATAATTTCAAAAAGTATTTCGATAATTATCCCAAGGTCCAAATTCAAATTGGGTTTTCTCTATTAAGGATAACATTTGGGCTCACTTCACCTTTCGAACTAGGACGATAGCCATGTAGGGCAGGGTACTTGATTACCTAAACCCAACTTAGACACGATTTTTCTAGACACCCTACTAAATGGAAAAGCTTAATTAGTAGGTCATAATATGACTAATTTAGACTGCATGGGCTATTAGACTTTGATACCAATACTGGATCTAGGTCAGCATGTAGCGGGTTAATGGGTGAATTTTAATTTTTTTACCATTTGGATATTCTTGGGCCTATGAATTCTAAATTGATTTACATCCGATCAAATTTAATTTTGAAATAAAATCATTATTTTACTTAATATGTTAATAAAAGTTTAGTTTGTCATTGTATTTATATTATATATTATATGTACATGTCATGTATACATGTACATGTATGTGCCCGTGCAACGCTTACACTGTACATGGTTTAACATGTTCGTATCTAAATGTTAGGATTTACACTGCAATGGATATGTTAGCCCCTCTATATATGTGTTATGTCATACATATATAATTTGATAATAGAATTATCTTCACACTAAAGTAAATATGTGTGTATGTATGTGTGTGTGTGTTTGTAACATGCATTATATAAAAGCAGTATTATTTATATACATAGATATGTAATATGCAAAATAATGTTTATGAATATAAATGTTGATAAATCTGAATTTAACTTCAAATTCAAAATTAAAATCTTCATCTTGATAAAAATATATTTTAAATTCGAATTTCAAAATTTGATTTTATAAACAATTATATTTTAATAATATTTATAATATCATAAAATATTTTTTTCAAAAAGTATGTATATATATAAATAAATATTTTAAAACACTAATAATAAATAAATGTTATATAATTAAAAAATTAATAAATAATCACATACACACGTGCACATATTTTTGGCTATATCTTTATTAAAAAATCATATTTTTTATATTTTATCTCTAAATCCTTTCAGATTAATTTTTATTTTATTTTTTCATTCAATTTCCATACAAAATTGTTTTTCAATGAAAAATTACTTTTTAATATATGTAGTTTTATGCATATTATATATGTATATATATATATATATGGTGTATGTACATTTATATTTAGAATGTATAAAGATTAATTTAATATATTCTGTTTAAACTAATTTGTATGTGTGTGTGTGTGTGTTTATATATATTTGAATAAAATAAGTATATATACATAATTATTCTTTCGAATGACAAATATATATTCATACATAGAGATTCCAAATGGACAACACACATATATAAGCATTCGTGATAAATGTATTTTTATCTAGTTACACATGAATAATGCACACACACATATATATATATATATCTATGTATGTATGTATGTATGTATGTATGCATGTATGTATGTATATGTATGTATATGTCTATGTATGAATGTATGTATAATGTAAATAAGAGTGTTACCTTCACTATGTCCTAAATGTTGCACCTTGGATGATGAATCTTGATTGATTCCTTTTAAATCTGAATCCAAACTCTTCTAGAAATCGATACCCGATTGAAAGATCTACGTACCTTATAGATATTTGATTCAAAATTATGTTTTTGAAGCTTGAAATGATGGGGAAGGGATCCTAGTATTTTTGGCCAGAAGAGATAAGGTACAGAGAAAAAAAGGGGTAAACAAAAGTGAAGGGTTAAAAGAGTTTAATTATGAGAGGAAGGAAGAGGCTAATTATGGATCTGAATTCATTATTTCCTCTACCAATTCAAACTCAAAACCAACCCCTAATCCATCCATTTCTAGCCAACCATACAAGAACCCTATATAGGCCTTCATGTCACTTCAAGCCCTATCAGATAAAATACGTTTAAATCAAATTTAAAGGTACATCGATATTGTACGTCGACACATGTGTACATAACTTTTATATATGGACTATTTTCAATACTAATCAACAAAAATCAAATGAAAAATTTTAAAAAAATATTTAAAAAATATTAGTTTATAATAATTATAATTTAATTAATTAGGTGGTAGACGAACTATTCAACATTTTGGCTGTGTGGCTCATAGCTGCAAATTCGACCAATGATTAATATCAAACAATTTAAATATTAACGCGCACATGTCATCTTAACTACTAGTGCAACATTATGGTCAAATTTATTGCTTACATTGTTTCAGTAGAATCAAATTTTACTTATATTAAGCGGTTCTGAGTAGTAACAATTATTTACGCTAATTCTCTTTATCAAAACTATATCACACTTGGACATGGAATTTGGTAACGGTCAAAATTCCAGTATCGTCCATATTCAACTTGTGTAGTCCAAACAAAAAGTCCTTGGTTCAATAATAAATAATAATAATTAACCAAATTTCTCTGGCCGGAGACTTTTACTTTAAGTTAACTTTAGTTGACTATGATATTAACCACATGCAACTAAGGAGACTAATCCTGTGTCGAATAATGTTTCACTTCATATACTTTAACTCGACCCAACTATAGTCGTTCGATGGACGTCGTGCCACAATTTTACTATAATCAAAGAAAAGTTTCCATATTAAAGTTTGATGGCATTCTTAATTCAAGAAAACCATGTAATATTGTTACATCGATATTTTTCTATTTGACCTTGTTTATATTAACCAAAATAAAACTATCGAGTGAGTCATTTCATAGCTATCTAGTAACTATCGATGTGTAACACCTTGGTGCCCTTAGCATCCATGATTAATACACTTCTCAATATTTATAGATGGTTACATGCTCTTGTCTCAATAGACGTCTCGATATCCAGTCTCGCCACATCTTGACAAGAATATTTAAATGGATATGTTTCTTATACTGTGATAAATTGCTCGTGATTACAACACATTATAATTACTATCACAAAACACACCATTTATGGATTTTCGTAACGACCTTAATTTTGATTAACATTATTTAGGATATTTAATAAGCTAAATTAAATGAAGTAATGTAAACGGTTAAGGGATTGATATTTGTATGATCACAGGGTAGCTGTGCCTAATAATCTAAAGCCAAAGAGAATTAAAATGAAGTAAGTAAAAGTAATAAGATATTGGAAAAATAGGAATAGGTTAATTCTTATACCCTAAACCCTTATTCAGTATCATTTATGACATTCATAAACAAAACTAAACCTTGATCTTGGCCGGCCACCATTAGAAGCAATATAAAGGAAGATAAGCAAGGATTCAGGTAGGAAGCTTAATCAAATCATTTCAACAGCGAATCTCAACCTTCTTAATAATCAAGCTAAAGTGTATAATAGATTACATCTCATTTGTATAGCTTTCGGTTCCTAGATAAGATCCAAAATTATTTTGCAAGTAAAATGCCACGTTTTAATTGTTTAAATGGATATATATATATATATATATATATATATATATATATATATATATATATATATAAATGCTTGTTGATAATTTACGCTGTTTTATATAGATATTATGACAAGATTTGATTTGAAAAACTTATTAAATGACATCCAAATGGCTTGCGTTTTTGACATAACGTCATAAACATTATTTTAGAGATGATTTTCAAGTTTATAAAATTTTAAATTATTGTGGATTTATTATGAATTTTCTAGTAAAGAAAATGGTTAGGTTGGGTTTAAATTATTTTCGACTATTATATGATAGTTTTGGGTCAGAAATTTAAATATGTTAGAAAACATATTAAAAGTGATTTATGGAAATTTTGAGAATTTTCCTAAGTATTTTATTATAGATATAAAATTATTTAAGTTACGAGACTTAAATATTTTATACGTTTATAAAAGAAAAAGGGGAAATTTGCTAAATGTTTTAAATTGTTAATTACTAAATTCGGTCGCACTTTTAGAAAAGGTTTTGAAAAAGAATTGACAACCAATTACATGTTGACAAATAAGGTAAGTTAGTTGGAAAGATAGTACTGTAAAATGTTAAACATCAATTTTGTAGAGGATTGTTGCTTCACCACTTTCAGCAGCCACCTTTCGACCTCATACTACTGTCTCCAACCTAGTCAAAATCAACACACATAGTACCAATGCCTTGGTACGTAGTGGACTGGAGATAGGCGGAAGGTATAAAGTCGAAACATGCTTGCGAAGGGGTAGAAGTAGTCTTTATAAACTCAAAACTATTTTGGTTACAAAGTGAGGCTTTCGAAGGAAATAGCTTTCGACTAAGTCAAATATTCCTTTATTTTAGAAAAGGGTTTCGAAAGAGGTTGCCGCCTTTTGTTTTTTTAAAATGCATACGAAGGGGTCGAAACCCCTGCCGCCGCATTCAACCTTTCGAATCAATGTCTTCGAAAGTGTTCTTTTGCCTTAAACTTTGAAGCCGCCATCCACTTTCTTTTACTTAGGAATAATTCTTTCGAAAGATTGATTTCACCTCAGTTCTTTTAAGACACTTAAATATGTTGAAAGTTAAATCCAAAGATTTTCGGAAGGAATTGTTTTAAATGGTTTCGAAGCTATGTTCCATAAACTTTTACATGAACCTAGTTCTTTCGAAAGGTATGTTTTAAATAAAGGACTTTAACGCTTTCAAAAGATATATAATAAAGGTTTCGAAAAGGCGACTCTCCAATGTTTTCGAAAGGTTTACCTTTAGTATTTGAATGGAAGGTTTCTATTGCTTTCAAAAAGCAAGTTTAAAGTGTGTTGAAAGGAGGATGTCTAAGGTTTATAAATCTTTTGAAGGGATACCTTCAATGATTTCGAAAGGTTTCGAAACGTATGTTTTAGCCTCTTGGCCTAGTATTTCAAGGTATTGTAGTTAACCTATTTTGAAAGGGGTAATTTCAATGGATTCAAAAGGTATTGTTTAAAGTTTTAAGAAAAGGTTTCGAATGGTTTACCTTGGCTTTATGGCCTAAGATCTTTTAAGTTAAAAAAGGTTTTTAACTTGCTTTGGAGGGATAGATAATCTCACTATATTTCATCAACATTGTTTTGTGTAAGGCATATATCATGGCAAAGATATTTAAGTAAAGCAAAGATTATATTTCATTGTTTAAGTATGATTTAAAGGGTTAAATCAATTTAAAAGAAGTTATTTAGTTTATTTCCACTATGATGTGTTAAGACTGATATGTCTATTTAGTACTCTGATCATCCAAGGGGGCACCTTCAAACGTCGCTCTTGGCATGATTTGTAAAAATTATTTTTGATCAAAACCTGAGAATCGTTTGGGTTATGTATCCAAATATGAAATATTGGTTTGAAATGTAATCGAAAAGGTTGTTTTAAATTTGTGTTGATTTTATTTCATATTCTTGTGCTTCTGAAATTATGGATACCATTAACTTTACCATATTTTTGTCGTCGGAAGTTAATACTATAGATGACTACAAGGTCTGTAGTGCTTAGCTTCGGGCATCATGATTGGGGATGTTACAACTTGGTGTCAGAGCGTAGGTTTGTGAGAAATTTAAAGAAGTTTCAAACTTAAAATGATTTTGAAAACATAATCCTAAGGAATTTGAGAAAATATTGGGGCATGGATAACGATATAGTAGCGTACTTGTATTTGCTATATATAAGTATATGGTTTGTCCCTATTCTCCCATCTTTCTAAGGATATTCTTCTGCATCTTACAAAGACTCGAACGTAGATTTTACGAATGTAAGATATGGATGCTAGAGGTGGAAGAGTTAATATTGGTGGGGAAGCACCACAACCAGTGGGAATGCTAGACCAAATATTAGAAGGAATCTAGGTCAGGCACAAGCTGCTAATATGGGTGCCGGAATGCCACAAGTCGATCTGGAAGCAATGTATCAGTTCTTCATTAACATGATACAAGAGGGAGTTGTTGCAGGGTTAGTTGGAGGAAATGTTGAAGGATGAAATCAGGGAGCTCCATTGGTTAATAATTATGATGTATTGAGCAGAGATTATATTAGGCTGGGAGGAAAACCGTTTATCGAGACCAAGAGTGCAATTGAAGTGGAGAATTGGTTACTTCATTACGAGAGGATTTTTGCTGATTTAGGGATCAATGATGAGTAGAAAAGGAGGCTTGCTTCTAGGCAATTGTAGGGAGCAGCACTGTACTGGTGGAACAATGTTACGGTTGGAGTCAATAAGGAGACTGTAACTTAGGTTGAGTTCAGAAGAAGGTTCGAGGAGAGGTTTATGTCGGAGATCGCAAAGTCAACTCTGCTTAAGAAGTTTACTGAGTTAAAGCGGGGAGATATGATAGTGCTTGAGAATGCAATAAGTTTTGAGGAGCTATCGAAATACGGATACACTACGGTTGATACTGTCATTAAAAGGAATAAGAAGTTCATTAGTGGGTTACAGCCTGAGCTTGTTAAGCCCACATTACCGCATATCAGAGATCCTTGCGATGTAGTTGTTGAGATGAAATTGAGGTAGGAAGAAATGCTTGCTTATCTTGAGGGTAACAAGGAAGAAGGACCTCAAGGATGAAAGTAACCAGTATGGCTAGCTATTACTTAGGATCGTGTAATATGGAATATAATTAAATATAAATGCGGAAGCAGATGATAAGAGCAAAGTAAATAAAAACAAAAACAAGCACACCAGGAAATTTTATACTGGTTTGAACTTCCCGTTCTATGTCCAATCCCAGACTCCTTCTAGAATTTCAACTACAACAACCCTCACTTAAACCGGAGGAACTGGTTTACACTGCCTGAGAAACCGAACAGGACTTTACCTGCCTAAGCAATCAAATAGGACTTCAATACAAATAACAAAGGTATCTGACTTAGTGTGTTCTTAAATAACACTAATAAGTCAATTAAGTACAATCTTCCTATACTCTTCTCCTTAATGATATATAGTGATGTGCTTTGAGAATTGTGGAAGATAAAGTGATCAAAGATCAAAGTATGTAAGTGATTTGAGTGCAATTTGAAAGTTTGAGAATAGATGAGAATTTAAGAGTGCTAAATGTAAATTAGGTAATTTGTTTGTTGAATTCTGTAATCTATTTATAGTATATAAAGAGTTTCATCTTTAAATGAAAAGTTATATTGAAAAGAACGGATGTAACTGTTGATTTAAAAGAATGTTTCTCTTGGTGAAGAGAAGTGTCTTCTCAAGAAAATAGCAGTTGGGGATATTCAGACGTCTGAACAAATTTTGAATTAGATTGAAATGCAAACAACAAAGAAATAGTTCATTTCTGACCTTATTCAGACGTCCGAATATTTTTGTTCAGACGTCTGAATATTGTGAAAACAATATTTTTCTTTTAGCACTCAGACGTCTAAATATATGGTTTTAGACGTCTGAGTTTGCTCTTTTGTGCATATATGAGCATGTGTGTGCAAGTGTGTATATATATCGTTTAAGGAGAGATTTTAACAAAATTGCTATGTAAAGTACAGATTCTAGACACACAATATACAACTTTAAACATCTGTAGATGATTCTGCAATAAATCTCCTACAAAGATGTTTGTATACACATATCATTTTATATAGGTTGTTATAATCAAAATCGAGATTCTAAAATTCTCCCCCTTTTTGATGATGACGGCTGTATAAAATTAATAAACTAGTAAAGTATTGTTGCTCCCCCGTCAATATGCGCAATTTAAATTTCTCCCCCTTTGTCATCGAAAAAAAGAAAGAACATGAATGATAATAGATAATTAATCCCATTAAGGCAAACAAAGTAGATAATAATACATAAAGAGATACTATTTTAGAAATTTCTCATACAACTAGACAATAATGTTGATAAGCAAAACATAAGAAAATTTCTCATACAATTAGACTAAGATAATTAAATTGGCTTGAAAGAGATGGATCATTGTGATTAGAACTTGAGCTTGAGGAAGACCATTCAAATGGAGATGGATTGTAGGCTTGAGTGGATGAAGAACCAGAACAAGAAATTCGATCCCATATTTTATTGAGAAAGCCTTTGATAGATTTGAATTTTCTTTCTGTCTTCTTGTAACAACCCGCATATTTATCGATTTTATATTTAAATATTTTATCGTTCGTCGGATTTTGGTCCGAAAAGCTACTTTTTGCAAACAGTCGAATTGGGACTCGAGACCACCCCCATTGAGTTCAAAATGACGTTTGCGACCTTTTTGAGTATAAACTTCGATATGTTTGGAGTTAGTGGAATTTTGCCACTTTTCACTTAGGGCTTTGGTTTGGGCTGAGCCCAATAACCCCACTTACTAGCTCAGTTCCAACCCCCTCTCCTCTTCATTACTTCATAATTTCCTAATACATTCAAGCTTCATCAAAAATGGGGGAAGAGAAAAAGAATTAGGAAATCCTAAGTCCTAGTTTCCATTAGCAAATCCATCTTCTTGCTCCAAACTCAAGTGAACCCATTGGTAAGCATCTCCTTCTTCTTCTCCAACTCATTCTCCTTCCAATTTCAGAAATTTCCTAAACCTAGTTTGGGAAATATTTCTTTTTTAAGCTTAGAATCAAGCTTCTTGAGTTGGGATTGAAGAGTGGTTGATCCTCCTTTGCTTTCAAGCTTCTTCTTCATTGATTCGGGTTCAAAGATGAGATTTTTATCTCACATCTATGCTTATATTTATCTTCGATTGTTAGGTATGAATTCCTAACACTTATTCGTGTGCAATTGCTTTTGGTTTGGATTGATTTGGTGAATATTCCAATTTTTAGTGTTTTGGGTTCAAATCCTTAAAAATCATAGCTTTGATGTTCAAATGCGTTTTTGGTGATGCATCGAGGAGCCAATAGGATCGGGTAGCCGTTGGGCATAATTCCCTAGCGTCCGTGCTCATTCGGTTGCGAATCGGTGGAGTTTGCACATAAAATAATTGGGTTTCAATTTGCAGAACATCAGGGTCGGCCGACCGAACCCCTGGGCCGGTCGACCGACCTTCTACTAAGGTGCGTAGGCACCTTTCTGTCTCTGGTCCGGTCGACTGGCTACAGGGCTCAGCCGACCGACCTGCTTCCCGAGACTTTTTTGGAACAGGGTCCGGTCGACCGAGCTCTGTAGCCGGCCGACCGACCTGATGATATTTTGCCTATTGCGCCTAGTTGCTTGAATTTCCAACTTTAATCGATTCGTGTTGTTTCCTATTTGTTGTTATCATTTATTATAACTTTGATGACTCCTTTTTAGGGATTTTTGAATATCCATTTCGATGGATTCTTTATCGGTTTCGTTGGATTTTTTTATTCACATCTTCGTATGTGAATTTTAGTGATTGATTGTTCCTACAGTCTTCTTCGTGATTTGTCACTTTAAAAATATAAAGGTTTCTATACTAGTAGTAAATATTAAAACTCTTTCTTCAAATGATTTCAACACTATTTTAGTACAAAGCTCCTTTCTTAAACCGTTTTCCAATCTATTAGTATATACAAACCTTTACCTCACTCGTATGAGAAATCTAATTAAACGACTTAGTAAAACGAGTGGTATGAAATGCTTGCGTTTACTTCGTCGGTTAATTCTTGGACTTGTTCGATTGAAACTCTTGTGACAATTTTCTAGTGGAGATCTATAATTTGTTCGTAAATATTTAAGTTAAGCTAGTGGTTATGGGACATGAAGCTAAGCTCATATATTTACGAGCTTACTGTAATTGACACTTCTCTTTGATCATGACGATCATTTATGGTTTAGACTAGCAATGTGCGATGTCTCTTTGTCTATGTGGAGGACTGTTCCTCATTTTATTGAGCTTCGTCTCATTTCTTGCATGGGTCGTACCTATCTAGGTGCATCGATGTTTCTTTACACATGGGTCATACCTTTTTAGGTGCGTCGAAGTTTATTTATGCATGGGGTGTACCTTTTTAGGTGCATCGATGTTTGTTTACTTTGTGGAGCAATCGGCTCAATAAGTCGGGACATGGGGCGTATCTTTCTAGTTGCGTCGATATTCATCTATGCGTGGGGCGTATCTTTCTAGGTGCGTCGATGTTCGACTTTGCATGGGGTGTATCTTTATAGGTGCATCGGTGTTAGACATTACATGGGGTGTACCTATCTAGGTGAATCGATGTTTATTTTATGCATGGGATGTATCTTTCTAGGTGCATCGATGTTTATTTGTGCATGGGGCATATCTTTCTAGGTGCGTCGATGCTAGAGCATGGGGCGTATCTTTCTAGGTGCGTCGATGTTCGACTGTGCATGGGGCATGTTTTTCTAGGTGCGTCGATGTCCAGTTTGTGGGATTGGCCATCCTTTTATTGTGATTTTTGGATTTCTAATTGATGAATTCTGGAATTTGTGTTTCACCAATTTTTGGAATTTCCTTTGATAAGTTTTATCAATATTTGTGTATTGGTGAATTTGTGTGTCATTGACTTTTGTGATTGACTTTGATATAATCGTCAATATTCATGGTTTGGTGAACGAAATTAGGAGCATGACATTTCCTTTGATTCTTGTGTAGATTTTGTGATATTGATTAATCTCTTGTTGATTTTCAATTACTTATATATATCACAGCTTGGCACTGTGATTATTATGTGTTTAGTCATAGCTCTTATTCTATATCGTTTCATCTGATATTTATAGTTAGACTGATCCGTTTATTATTTTCTTATTAAATAATACTCGGGTCAGACCGAGATGTTACAAGTGCTTTTGCTTGGCTTCTCATCCAGGATCATTACTCTGACTTTTGGCTAACTACTTAGATTAGTCGTTTATTTTGTTGTATACACTTGAGATATGGACTCATAGTTGTATTCTTTTGTATAGCACGTGTTGCTATTCTTTTGTATTATTGTGGATCTTATTTGACCACTACTCTGATATACACTTTCATGTGTTATATTCATATCTATTTCCGCCTTTGTGATATGAATTATCTGTGACTGATTTGTGTTGTGTTTATTTCTATATTTGTTTCCGAAGACCTTTATAGACACTGTGTAGTAGCTTTGAGTTTGTGTCGTTATGTCGGATTTCCTCTTGAGATGAAAAGTTATATTTTTATCTGGCATATCGGTACTCGCACACAAAGCAATTATACAGATGGTCGCTCCTCAACAGCCTTATTCTCCGTGCTAGTTGACAGCATTACACCGTAGTGTTCTTGGCTAGCGTGGGTATAGAGGTGGGGCGTCATAGCTTGGTATCAGAGCGAAACTTCGGAACAATATGGAATATTATAACAAGGATCATCGTCCTAATTCTATCTTAGGAGTCGTGCTTTAGGATTTAATTCGAGTCTTCGTACCGATTCATCCTATTTTCTTTATGATTCCTTGTTTTATCTATCAAGATTGCTTGATATTTATTTTGAGAATAACTTTTTCCTCTTCTTTCTTTCCTTCTTAAAGAAGAGAAATGGTTAGACTAGGCCATCCCAGCGCCGGTCAATCTAGTGCTACTCCCCAAGATGGAGTTTTTATGTCTGCCCAGCAACTTCTTGACCTTGTCACGAATGCTCAAGCAGTTGGTTCTAATCCGGAGCCTACTCATCCTAGATCTGGTTTTGCACGCTTATGCAGAGACTACACCGATTTGGGTGGAAGGCCATTCATGGGATCCGAGAGTGTTATAGAAATTCAAGCTTGGCTCAAATCATGCGATCGCATCTTTTCTCGCATGAAACTTATTGGTTTACATCGAGTCCAAGTGGCTTCTAGCTTGCTCCAAGAAAGAGCATTAGATTGTTACGAGCTTTTAATTTTTGAAATCGTTGAAGCGGATCTCACTTGGGAGCAATTCCGGGAAAGATTCAAAATGAAATTTTTGCCGGAGGCTGAAAAAGTAACTTTGGCCCGGCGTTTTATTGACCTTGTTCAAGGTGAATCTTCTGTGACAGATTATGTCGCATCTTTCAAATCTCTGTCCAAATACGGGGTTGAATACATCAACACCCCATTGAAGAAAAATCAAAGATTTGTCTATGGCTTGAATAAGAATCTTAAGAAGCCATTACTTCTGAAACTTGAGGTTTCATTTGATCAGCTTGTTTATATCGCTCTTCATCTTGAAGAGGCCGATAGAGAAGTTGATGTTGAAGTTGTGCGTGCCCAACAAAACTTCAACAACAACATGAAGAGGCCTATTAAATTCAAAGGCCCCATTCCCAACAAGAAAGGGAGGCAAGAAACCCCGGTTGCAAAAGCACCTACCTCTAGTCGTGGACAATGCTACAATTGTGGTTCCACGAACCACTATGCAAGGGAGTGTCCGAAACCCCTCTTTTGTCGCTATTGCAAAAATTTGGGTCACCATATTACTGCATGTCCCGTACTTCAAAGTAAGAAGGAGGGAGAGCTCAATGTAGTGCAAGCTCCTGGTAACACTTCTCGTGGTCAAGGTATTTCTCATTTAATCCTTGATTACATTTATTTTGTGATATTCTAATTTGAGTTCTTTTTGATATGGGTTTCATCTCATTATTTTTATATCAAAAGAACTTGTGATTCTTCTTCTTTAAACATTCTGGGCTTGAAGACTTCTTTAAGGATTTTGAATCCGAATGGGTCCGCAACACTCAATTTGCTTTTTATTGATGTCGAAATTATTTTATGAGATTTTTCTTTTCGAGCTGATATTTTTACTTAGGCTTCGGAATTGATTTGTGCGATAGGATTGGCTTAATCATTAATGAAGCCTATATCCTATTTTCTCGAGTGGACTATTCATCTTTGACATTTTTAATCTGTTAAGCAGATTTCTATTTTTCCTTTATGATTTTGAATTAAAAATTGATGGCATCATTTTATTCTTTAAGCTCACATGTTGAGTAGAGCGTTATTTCTCTCATTTGGGTAGTTGTGAATTTTCCGGAATCTTTGAGTTTGTCTTAGGATTATCACCTAAGTAATCTTTTATGTGGTCCTAAGGTCTTTTCAGTTTGACCTTACCACCAGTTTTCATTTGCTACGAGTTGTGGAAGTTGGCATTCCACTTACCGCATTCCGCACTTGTTATGATTCCTATGAATGAATTATTATGTCATTCAGTTTATCCAGCTTATTTCATCCATTTTATAAATCGAATATTCTATGAATATTTCGATGAGACCATTTTTGTATATATTGATTTTGGATGAAAATAGTAATTTAAAATTTTGCAAATCTTTTTCATAAGATTTATTTATAAGTATAGTTGTATTTTGTTCTTACACGAGCAAAGAATATTCCTAAAGGTTTTTAAGAAACATGTTTATCACATAGAAGATGATTTTGTGATCGTATTGCCCATTGAGTGCTTTAAGAATTTTGGTCGATGCGCTTGATCAACGTTATCGATAGGAATTTCCTAAACGCTTTGACGAGACAATCAGACACGATATATATATTAACTTATAAAATGTAAATTTTTGTAGAAAGATTATTACATAAAGATAAATGTAATTTTGAAAGTTTTAACTTTTCAGGAAAGGAGATTATTTAAAAGAAATTCCTTCTTTTCGATACTCTTATTCTTGTGATTCCTGAAGGGGAACCAAGACTTTGCTATTTGTACCGATACTAGTCGTATTGGTTTGGATGCCATTCTCTTGCAAAGGAGAACGTGTTATCACTTGTGCTTCTAAATCATTATAGCTTATCGAGGCTAGATATGCCACTCATGATCTAGTGCTCGCGGCTATTGTTTTACTTTTGGAATTTGGCATCATCATATTTGGATGAGAAATTTGTTCTCTACCTCGATCATAAATCTTTGGAATATTTATTTTCTCATAAAGAACGTCATGTTGACTCAAGTTCCTGGCATCTTATGATCTTGATATTCTTTTATTCCCGAAAGGGAAATCATGTTGCCAATGCGCTTTGTCGTAGGCAACAAGTTGTTGATTCTTTGATGTTGTCTGAATGGAATTATCTTTATATTAATTACATCATACGTTTTGATATACTTTGTTTTATTGAGCTTTATCTCATTCCTTTTATGGACTAGTGTCCGGTGTTCTTTTATGGTGTTCGGTTCATCGGATGTACTGTTATTATACTACATCGTTGTTCCGGTTTATCGGTTCATTGGACGTACCGTTTTTGTACAACGTCGGTGTTCCGATATTATTCGGGCTTTGGTTCATTTGGCGTACCGTTTTTGTACTATGCTGATGTTCCAAATTATTTGAGTTTCTAGTTTCTCGGGCGTACTGTTATTATACTACGTCGTTGCACCAGCTCAATTTTCTGCTATTTTAGACGTTCTCCACGTCTTTTATCTACGGAAATGCCTTAGGGATTCCGGTTTTTATTCTTGAGCCCGGTGATATTGTGGAAATTGAAGTCTCACTAGTTTCGACTTATGAGCAACATTCCATTCGCATCATTGCTTCGGAGGTTGAGCGCCTTCGATATAAAGATATTCTTTTTGGTAAAAGTTCAATGGTTCTCAAATCCTAAGGATTGCTCTTGAGAAATCTTGAGAATTCATCGAGCGAAAACTTTCGGATTTACTCCTTCGTGCTCTTTATGGTGGACTTCTTGATTCAAATTTTCTTTTGTGTTGATATGCTTCCATGGTGGTTACTTCTTATTTTCTTCTTAAGTATTGCGAGGACGCAATTTCTTTAAGGAGGGGAGTCTGTAACAACCCGCATATTTATCGATTTTATATTTAAATATTTTATCATTCGTCGGATTTTGGTCCGAAAAGCTACTTTTTGCAAACAGTCGAATTGGGACTCGAGACCACCCTCATTGAGTTCAAAATGACGTTTGCGACCTTTTTGAGTATAAACTTCGATATGTTTGGAGTTAGTGGATTTTTGCCACTTTTCACTTAGGGCTTTGGTTTGGGCTGAGCCCAATAACCCCACTTACTAGCTCAGTTCCAACCCCCTCTCCTCTTCATTACTTCATAATTTCCTAATACATTCAAGCTTCATCAAAAATGGGGGAAGAGAAAAAGAATTAGGAAATCCTAAGTCCTAGTTTCCATTAGCAAATCCATCTTCTTGCTCCAAACTCAAGTGAACCCATTGGTAAGCATCTCCTTCTTCTTCTCCAACTCATTCTCCTTCCAGTTTTAGAAATTTCCTAAACCTAATTTGGGAAATATTTCTCTTTTAAGCTTAGAATCAAGCTTCTTGAGTTGGGATTGAAGAGTGGTTATCCTCCTTTGCTTTCAAGCTTCTTCTTCATTGATTTGGGTTCAAAGGTGAGATTTTTATCTCACATCTATGCTTATATTTATCTTCGATTGTTAGGTATGAATTCCTAACACTTATTCGTGTGCAATTGCTTTTGGTTTGGATTGATTTGGTGAATATTCCAATTTTTAGTGTTTTGGGTTCAAATCCTTAAAAATCATAGCTTTGATGTTCAAATGCGTTTTTGGTGATGCATCAAGGAGCCAATAGGATCGGGTAGCTGTTGGGCATAATTCCCTAGCATCCGTGCTCGTTCGGTTGCGAATTGGTGGAGTTTGCACATAAAATAATTGGGTTTCAATTTGCAGAACATCAGGGTCGGCCGACCGAACCCCTGGGCCGGTCGACTGACCTGCTACTAAGGTGCATAGGAACCTTTCTGTCTCTGGTCCGGTCGACTGGCTATAGGGCTCAGCCGACCGACCTGCTTCCCGAGACTTTTTTGGAACAGGGTCCGGTCGACCGAGCTCTGTAGCCGGCCGACCGACCTGATGATATTTTGCCTATTTCGCCTAGTTGCTTGAATTTCCAACTTTAATCGATTCGTGTTGTTTCCTATTTGTTGTTATCATTTATTATAACTTTGATGACTCCTTTTTAGGGATTTTTGAATATCCATTTCGATGGATTCTTTATCGGTTTCGTTGGATTTTTTTATTCACATCTTCGTATGTGAATTTTAGTGATTGATTGTTCCTACAATCTTCTTCGTGATTTGTCACTTTGAAAATATAAAGGTTTCTATGCTTGTAGTAAATATTAAAACTCTTTCTTCAAATGATTTCAACACTATTTTAGTACAAAGCTCGTTTCTTAAACCGTTTTCCAATCTATTAGTATATACAAACCTTTACCTCACTCGTATGAGAAATCTAATTAAACGACTTAGTAAAATGAGTGGTATGAAACGCTTGCGTTTACTTCGTCGGTTAATTCTTGGACTTGTTCGATTGAAACTCTTGTGACAATTTTCTAGTGGAGATCTACAATTTTTTCATAAATATTTAAGTTAAGCTAGTGGTTATGGGACATGAAGCTAAGCTCATATGTTTACGAGCTTACTATAATTGACACTTCTCTTTGATCATGACGATCATTTATGGTTTAGACTAGCAATGTGCGATGTCTCTTTGTCTATGTGGAGGACTGTTCCTCATTTTATTGAGCTTCGTCTCATTTCTTGCATGGGTCGTACCTATCTAGGTGCGTCGATGTTTGTTTACACATGGGTCGTACCTTTTTAGGTGCGTCGATGTTTATTTATGCATGGGGTGTACCTTTTTAGGTGCATCGATGTTTGTTTACTTCATGGAGCAATCGGCTCAATAAGTCGGGACATGGGGCGTATCTTTCTAGTTGCGTCGATGTTCGTCTATGCATGGGGCGTATCTTTCTAGGTGCATCGATGTTCGACTTTGCATGGGGTGTATCTTTATAGGTGCATCGGTGTTAGACATTACATGGGGTGTACCTATCTAGGTGCATCGATGTTTATTTTATGCATGGGATGTATCTTTCTAGGTGCATCGATGTTTATTTGTGCATGGGGCGTATCTTTCTAGGTGTGTCGATGCTAGAGCATGGGGCGTATCTTTCTAGGTGCGTCGATGTTCGACTGTGCATGGGGCGTGTCTTTCTAGATGCGTCGATGTCCAGTTTGTGGGATTGGCCATCCTTTTATTGTGATTTCTGGATTTCTAATTGATGAATTCTGGAACTTGTGTTTCACCAATTTTCGGAATTTCCATTGATAAGTTTTATCAATATTTGTGTATTGGTGAATTTGGGTGTCATTGACTTTTGTGATTGACATTGATATAATCGTCAATATTCATGGTTTGGTGAACGAAATTAGGAGTATGACATTTCCTTTGATTCTTGTGTAGATTTTGTGATATTGATTAATCTCTTGTTGATTTTCAATTACTTATATATATCACAGCTTGGCACTGTGATTATTATGTGTTTAGTCATAGCTCTTATTCTATATCGTTTCATCTGATATTTATAGTTAGACTGATCCGTTTATTATTTTCTTATTAAATAATACTCGGGTCAGACCGAGATGTTACAGGTGCTTCTGGTTGACTTCTCATCCAGGATCATTACTCTGACTTTTGGCTAACTACTTAGATTAGTAGTTTATTTTGTTGTATACACTTGAGATATGGACTCATAGTTGTATTCTTTTGTATAGCACGTGTTGCTATTCTTTTGTATTATTGTGGATCTTATTTGACCACTACTCTGATATACACTTTCATGTGTTATATTCATATCTATTTCCGCCTTTGTGATATGAATTATCTGTGACTGATTTGTGTTATGTTTATTTCTATATTTGTTTCCGAAGACCTTTATAGCCACTGTGTAGTAGCTTTGAGTTTGTGTCGGTATGTCGGATTTCCTTTTGAGATGAAAAGTTATATTTTTATCTGGCATATCGGTACTCGCACAAAGCAATTATACAGATGGTCGCTCCTCAACAGCCTTATTCTCCGTGCTAGTTGACAGCATTACACCGTAGTGTTCTTGGCTAGCGTGGGTATAGAGGTGGGGCGTCACACTTCTTCTCAAGTGTCTTTATGTCCCGATGAATCTTTGATTGGTTTCGGGAGAGAGTGATGATGGCTTGTCTTGAAGAAGTATCCGGGCTAATTTCTTAGATGGTGTCATCGTCCTCCTCTTCTTCTTCATGTTGTGTATGAGAAGAAGAAGCAATACTAGTGTCTCGAGGTTGAGGAACACCTTGTTGAATATTTTGTGACCATTGTTGGAAGGACATAATTTTTTGAGAAGGAGGCCGTATAGGAAGACCCATCAACCCTGAAGTTTTAGCTCATAACTCACTAATACTTGTAAAATCGGAGTCAAGCATTGGTACACCAATATTTAGGAGAATTCACACAATATAGGCACCATAATGAATGGTTCAATACTTCCTTTGGATTGTGATGTCTTGGAATCATCCAAAATAATTTTCCCCCAATTCATTTGTTGATTGGAGTAGATAGAATAAAGTGCTTGGAAGTTTACTTTATACACTTTTCCATAGCTACTCCTCCTTGGTTGGAGAGAGCGAATAAAAGCATGGTGAATTAGCCTAGCTTGTGGCCTTAAGAAGGTAGATTTTAAATTGCCCATATTTATAAGTTGATCGGATAAAAATTGATGTGAAACTTCATCCCGATGTTCCATATCAACTTCAATTTCATTAATATCAGTTCCTTGATAAGGGAAATTTAAAATATGATCTAGTCGTTGTAAAGGTAAGAAGATTCTTACGCCACAAACTATTATAATCTTAACATTGTTAGGAGTATACCCAATCAAGCTGTCGAAGTGAAATTGCTCCGTTAACTCTCTAATATGATAAGCTGCAAAATCAGGAAATTTCATGAATGCTCCTTCGAAGATGTTGGAGTTATTCATAGAACTAAATCGAGAAACAGCAACGTCGTTCATAGCCATTTTCGGATTTGGTCTTCGGATGGTCTGGATGCTGATTCTCTAGTTCTTTTTGATCTTTGTGCCATTGAATACTTGAAGAAAGGTTAAAAGCTTTGAGGAAGATAAAAAATGGAGGCTAGGGTTCTGAAGTAAGAAGGAAAGAAGTGAAAAAGGTATTATATAGAGGGTGAAAAGGCAGTGGTAAAAAGGTAATAATAAAAAATAAGAAAGGTGTAAAAAAAATTGCTTACAAGAGATTCAGACGTCTGAGTCACTTGATTCAGATGTCTGAATTGAGTTGAATTGCAACTCGTAAGGAATTAGTTCAAAAATGGTCTAATTCAGACGACTGTTATATTTGATTCAGATGTCTGAATTTGGGGTAAAAAATTTCTGTTATGAAGATTCAGACGTCTGTTTATATTAATTCAGACATATGAATTTTGTATAGAAGCACATATACCCCATTTTGAGAATAAAAACAATATATATTATTGAATAACTTTTAAATATTACAAATTTTAGAATAAACAGAATCAATTTAACATATTATATAAACAACAAGAGATAATTAAATAGATTTTGAAGAAAAGGATGGAGTATGATATGATTCTTCTTCAACTTTGGTGTTCTCTGCAAATGGTCGAAGTGGAGACCATCTGTTACCACGTTCCCAAGAATTTAGAGTTGTCGGTGGACGTTGTGGTGATGGTTCCCAAGGATTGCGACGACTTGGAGAACGAGCTGAAGACGATTGATGAACAGTATCTTTTGATGAAGAACCACAGAACTTTAACGCTACTTGTTCCAGAAAGCTAAGCCGTTTGGCATTAACTTTTTGCTCATAGTATAATTCACGTTGTAAATCTAATGTTTCTTTCTGATAGTGATGAATATCATCGATTTTTTCTTTTGTGGATGGTGATCCAAAAAGGAGAGACCGTCTTGTTCTTTTAGATGGAGGAGTATATCCAGTATGAGTTGAGCGAGGAACAATCGAAACCGGTTCATATATTGGAGTAGGAGTGGTAGATTTTCCGATTCCAAGGAAGGAGAGGTGTAAGACTGCTTAGACGACTCAGAGTTATTATAGGATGACATGATTAGACAGAAATTTTTGAAGAAAGAAAAAAAAAAGAGTTGAATAAATTCTTAGTGAAAAGAATTAAAAAATGCAAATAATGTATATAGGTAGAAACTAGTTAAATTTAGAGAGGATAATGTATGGCTAAAATAAAAATGGCCGTAAGAAAAAGAGGAGAGAGTGGATGGTACAAAAGAGTTCAATAATAACCTCATATTTCAGAAAACAATAGATAGTGAAGTGGTAGTGTAGAGGACTACCAAGTATGAGGTCTTTGAGTTCGAGTGCTAGACGGCACCTTTTTTTAATATTTTCTTTTGAAAGAAGCTATGAATTTAAAATAAAGTACATACATACATACATATGTATATATATATATTTAAAAAATTTGAACTTATAAATCTTTAAAAGAGACGATTCCGAGTTCTCGTCTTAAATTGGTGAAAGTATTTTCATTTAGTGGTTTTGTAAACATATCTGCCAATTGTTTGTCAGAGGATACAAATTCTAGATTTATTAAATCTTTTTCAATATTATCACGAAGAAAATGATGACGAATGTCAATATGTTTTGTTCGTGAATGATTTACAGGATTTTTAGATAAATTTATAGTACTAAAATTATCATAATAGATAGTTAATTTACTTAAATTAAAACCAAAATCTTGTAATGTTTATTGCATATAGATAACTTGTGCACATGCCAAAGCTGCATTAATACACTCTTCTTCACATGTCGATAATGAAACACAATTTGTTTCTTACTAAACCAAGATACAAGAGATCGTCCAATGAAGTAACAATTCCCACTTGTACTTTTTCCATCTGTCCGGCTTCCTCCAAAATCAGCATCACTATATGACACTAATTCAAAAGGACATTCCTTTGGATAGAATAATCCAAAGTCCTTGGTTTTATTAAGATACCGTAGTATGCGTTTCACTGCTCATAAGTGTGATTCTTTGGGATCTGCTTGAAATCATGCACACAAGCAAACACTCATCATTATGTCAGGTCTACTAGCTGTTAAATATAGTAATGATCCTATCATACTTCGATATAATTTTTGGTCAATACTTTTACCACTTTCATCTCTATCAAGATGTATGGTTGTACTCATAGGAGTTGGTTTGGTAGAAGTATTTTCCATACGAATGCGTTTAATTAGATTGTTACAATATTTTCTTGATTTATAAAAGTACCATTTTCTAATTTTTTTATTTGTAAGCGAAGAAAATAATTTAACTCACCCATATGTGACATTTCAAATTCTCTAGTCATTAAATTAGAAAAATCTTGACATAATTTTTCATTTGTAGATCCAAAAATAATATCATCAACATATATTTGAACAATTAAAACATTGTGCATATTTCTTTTAATAAAAAGACTTTGATCAACCTTCCCAATTTCAAAACCAGAATCTATTAAATATTTTTTAAGACGATCGTACCAAGCACGGGGTGCTTGTTTCAAAACGTATAAGGCCTTTTTAAGTTTATAGACATGGTCAGGAAATTGTTCGTGTACGAATAAGGGAGGTTGTTCAACATAAACTTTTTCTTTTATAAAACCATTGAAGAAAGCACTTTTAACATCCATTTGATATAATTTAAAGTTATGAAAACATGCATATGCTAATAAGATTCGTATTGATTCTAGTCTAGCGATTGGAGAAAACGTTTCTTCATAGTCAATTCCTTCTTGATTATATCCTTGAGCAACTAATCGAGCTTGATTTCTAGTGGTATTTCCTTGTTCATCTGCTTTATTTTTGAAGACCTATTTTGTACCGATAACTGATTGATCACTAGGCCGTGGAATTAAATCCCAAACGTCATTTCTTTCGAATTGGTTTAGCTCTTCTTGCATAGCGAGTAACCAATTTTCATCGGTAGATGCTTCTTTAATATTTTTAGGTTCAATATTAGAGAGGAAAGCTACATGACCCATTTGATTTAATTGATTTCTTGTTCTAACAGATGAATTAAGTTCTCCAATTACAATATCAGAAGGATGATCCCTTAATAATCTGCGTGGTGATCTTGTTTCATTGTTATTGTTATCCATGTTTTCATTATTTTCAAAATTTGAAATTTCTGTGTTTGTGATATTATAAGGGAATTCTTCACCATCTCTTATATTTGGGATTTGTTTAAAATTTTCATCGAAAGATACATGAAGTGTTTCTTCGATGATATTTGTTCTTTTATTATAAATTCGATAAGCTTTGCTTCGATCCGAATATCCTAAAAGGATTCCTTCATCGGATTTTGGATCGAATTTACCAAGCTGATCTTTTATGTTTAAAACAAAACATTTTGAACCGAAAACTTTAAAATAAGAATATTTGGTTTTCTTGCATTAAGAAGTTCATAAGGAGTATTCTTAGTTAATGGTCGAATAGAAACACGATTCAAAACATAACAAGATGTTGCGACTGCTTCAGCCCAGAAATGTTTTGATAACGTACTTCCATTTAACAAAGTCCTTGCACATTCTTGTAAGGTTCTATTTTTACGTTCTACAACTCCATTTTGTTGTTGAGTTCTAGGAAACGAAAAATTATGGAATATTCCCTTTTTCTTATAAAAATGTTCAAAGGCTTCGTTTTTGAATTCACCTCCATGATCACTTCTTATGTTTTCAATTTTCAAACCTTTAAAATTTTGAATTCTTTTGACAAAAGTTTTGAAATTATCAAAGATATCACTTTTATTTTTCATAAAAATAGTACAAGTATATCTAGAAAAATCATCAACAATTACAAACACATATCTACTATGATTAATGGATTGTACTTATATTGGTCCAAAGCTTGTTTATAGCTTTGAAATTAATCTGACAGAATCGTTTGTGCCATAACCAAGGATCGTTTTCTTTGGCTATTAAACACATATCTGAATTATGATTTATTTTCATATTCGAAACATAGATATTTCTGTCTCTATTTCCTTCAAACATAAGATTTTGATTTTGATCATTAATACTACATTTGTTTTCAGAAAAAGTGATTTTGAATCCTTTGTCACACAACTGGCTGATACTAAGTAAATTATGTTTTAAATTTTTGACTAGTAAAACATTTGATATAAGAGGTAAATTAGAAATACCGTTATTGCTCACATCACCTTTGCCGATGATATAACCTTTGGAGTTGTCTCCAAAAATGACGGAGCCTCCATCCGAGTAAGTAATATTTGATAGCATATCTTTGTCTCCTGTCATATGTTTTGAGCAACCACTGTCGAGTATCCATTTTCCTCTTTCTTGAGTGGGGCCTACAAAAATACGACATAACATTGGTACCCACTTTTTCAATAGGGTCCTAAGAGTTAAAGCTTAGGAAACCAAACCCAAGAGGGCTCAGTATCCTATTTAAAAATGTAATCTTTATTTTTATGAATAGTTTCTAAAAAAGTGTTTATATATTTCTTCCTAATCAAATTGTTGTTTGTTTTAGCAACCCAGACTTTTATGCTTTTTGGATAAGAATTCCTTTTTGTCTGTACAGTAGTAGGATATATATTTCTCCTAATTTTCTTTCTAGGTGAAGCTGTTGTTTTCTTAGCATATCCTAATCCTTTTCTACTTGAAACTGATTGAGAGCTATCAATAATTTTAGATAAATTTTCTCTTCCTTTATTAGAGTTTGAAACATTTTGGTGATGCTTTCTAAATTAGTTTTGAGACTAGTATTATCCAACTCTATCAATTTTACCTTAGTTTTTAGTTCATGATTTTCAGAAACAAGAGCGTCATTCTTCTCTTTGAGTTTCAATTTCTTGACTCAAAAGAGTGAGTTGAGAATTAATATTAGAGAATGATTCTGGTAATTTTTCAAGTTCTTCCTCTAGTATTTTCTTCTCATCTTTGAGCATATCTCTTTCGAATTCTGCTTTGTTCTGAAGTTCACGAGTCTCCTTATGTTTTCTTTTAAGTTTTTTTAGAGTGTCAACTAGTTCTGAGTTTATCTCTATTATATCATCAAAAGTAAGATCACTAACCTCGTTTTCATTAGCCATAAAGCAAACATTAGCTTGCTCGTTTTCACTGTCACTGCTGCTATCTGATGAAGAGGTATCTGAATCATCCCATGTAACAGAGAATGCTATGTTTTTCTTATCTTTTCTACCCTTATTGAAGTATTTTTTCTTTATTTCTGGACATTCTTTTTGCAAATAACCTTTCTTATGACAATTAAAACATTCAAGAACTGAAGATGATGGTTTGTTTTGAAAGTTCCGTTTTCCATTGTTTCTGTCGTTTTTCCGAAATTTCAAGAACCTTTTGTAATTTTGGCAATAAATGCTAGATCTTCTTCATCTGAATCTTCATCTTTTTCTTCTTCAACATGGAAAGCTATGTTCTTTTTGTCTTATGCTTGTACTCATTTTTCCTGCAAATTCACTTCATAGGACATTAGATTTTCTATTGACTCTTCAGGTTTTATGGTAGAGAGGTCATTAGCTTCTTCAATAGCTAAGACTTTTCTTTCCCATTCATCCATCAAAGAGTTTAGGATTTTTGTACAATATCAAAGTCAGTGTACTTTTCTCCTAATCCCAATAATGAATGTGTAGCGACCCAACTTTCTAACACCAGAAAGTCACGTCACTAATTAAGAAAGAAAGGGATAGAAGAAGAAAGATAAGAAAGAAGAAACACAACAACAACAGATACTCACAGCAGAATGAATGAAATATAATATATCACATAAAATATTACATAGTATCATATTACATCAGAGTACACAACTTATTCAACACATATTAGACAGTTATAAACATCTGTCTAACTATACAACTCAAGATATCACATTATACAGATACAACACAAACATAGCGGAACCATATATATCTACACGTGGAAACCTCCTGCTCAGTATCTCCTCCAGAATTCGTCAAGCAAACCTGAATCCCTCGACTAGTCATACATAATATGAGTACCCTAGAGTTTAATAAAACAGAAAATAAACACTCGGGTCAGACAGGGGTCTGGTGTGAGTAAACGGGTTAAAATTGCTTAACTTTAGAAAAACCTTTGAAAAGAAAAGGTATCACGTAAGACTTCCCACACATAAACATGGAAAAGTTTTTACCTTACGCTAACCAAAACATTTGATAGGAAATCCGGTGATATTATAATAGTGTCTAGGGTTTTCAAGTAAATAAGAAATAGCCGAAATTGTTACATTATTAAATTCCAGCTACTAGCCACAAAAGTGGGTAATACAAATAAAACCATAGGGTCTCGTAGGAAAAATGGGTTTCCATCAATGGCAGGTCTACCGGGGTGCCACCCGTCACAGTACGTGGCCTAGATTACAGTACCGAGGATTACTCCCAATCCCCTGCATCACAAAGCCGTGACCATTCCTTACTGAGCAGTCCCGAGTAAGATCACCCCGTGGTTGGCGCGACCAACTACCCACTAAGCCGAAATAAAAGGGACATCTAGATAGGGATGAACTCACCATGAAATGGGTGCTACCCACCTAGCCTTGCTGCACCTCCCATGTTTTAGCCATTCCCGGTTGATGAGGCTGGAGGCTGCGATTACCTTTATAGAACACATCTATCTTAGAATGCCCATCGTCCACCTGACAATGTTCTGAAAGCATTCAATCCATACAAGTTCATTCCAGGTTCGAACGAAACCGAAGGCACTATCTCATTGCACTCATTTTGGAATCACCTTCAGAGTCAACGACCATAGCCCTTGCACTCTAAATCACCATCTCAAACCTGTAAGTACTATCTCCGTCAAACTCATCACGGAATCACCCTCAGAGTTATACTGACGAATAGTTCTTACATATCGAGTCTTCACTAAACTCCACTTGGATTCACGACCTCACGTTTAATTTGGATCGATGTGGTTTTCGGATATCCAAATATGGAACCCGATCCCGGTCTCACCGAAACCAAATGCCATTTTAATGTCCAAGTTGTTTAGGGGTTTTAAACAATTAACTTATATACAGGATGATATAAACAAATAGATGAATCACATTATCACAATAGATAATTCATATCAACCATTCATCTCACAAAGCAGCATATCACATATCAGAGATATCACACCCAAATTATCCATCAACATCCAATATCAATCATCCAATATCAATCACCCAATAGCAATCAATCAATATTAGCCAACCATCCAAAAGCAGAATTGATTAACTCTTAATCAATTGGATTACCTAAATCCTTTTTCATTTATTTATAAATTAATCATCTCTTAATGATCTTCCTTAATTAATCTTCCTTGATTAATCATCCTTTAATTACATTCAAGTAATTATCCTTAACCATATACAGTAATTAATCTTTAATTACTAACATTAATTACAGTAATTAATGATCCTTCATTTGTTTCCATTAATTAATCAATTGCATTAAACCTCAATTAATTACAATTAATTAATCACACTTAAATTAATCACTTCCATTAATCAGTCTTGATTAATTCATTAATTATAATAACTAATAATTCTTATTAATTAATAATTTCTTTAAAAAATTAGATGATTAACTTTTAATTAACCATCTTATTAATTAGTCATAATTAATCATAAACAGTAATTAACAACTTGTAATTACTTATATTAATTAATTTACTTCTTAATTAATTATATTAACCCTTTGATTAATTAATCTAATTAATTAATCTTTAATTACTTCATTAAGTAATTATTAATCAATTTAAAATAATTAATAAATCCTTAATTAATTACTTTAATAATTAATTACATTTTTAATTAATCTCATTCATTAATTAATCACATTAATTAATTAACTAAATTAACTAAGTAATTAACCCTTAATTACTTACATAAGTAATTATCTTCTAATTACTTCCATTAATAAATCTTGATTACTCTCTTAATGAATTACTTAACAAATAATTAATTCCATCATTAAATAATCCTTAATTCTTTAATTAATTAATTACTCCATAATTAATTAATTTCAAAACATTTATATTAATCAATTCCTTAATTAATAACATCAAGTGATTATCCATTAATCACTTCCATTTAATTACTCCCATGAGTAATTTTCCATTAATTACTTCCAAGTAATTTCCTCTTCTTCATTACATTAAGTAATTCACCATTAATAACTTCATTAAGTAATTACACTTAATTAATTCATAATTAAGTTATTATTTAAAATTAAACAACAATTAACTAATCATTTAAAATTAATTAAATAATTAATTAACTTCTTATATTTAAAGAAAATCCTTAATTAAATAAGAAAAGCATTTATCTTAATTAATCTTTACTTATTAACAATCATATTTAATTAAGAATTCTTAAGTTCATATCAATAATAAATTAACCGTAATTATCTTCATAAATAAATTATTTTAATTAATCAAATTTAAATAACTTGAAGACAAATTATTTTATTTGGTTTATAAAATTATAACAATAACATTATTTGAAAATAAGGCATTTATAAATCAATTTTGAAATTTAAACACTTTAATTATCTAATTCAAACTTATTCATTTTCAATATAAATTGAAAACTTTAGTTATTAAACATTACTTTAAAATTTACTTAAAACTTTGATTTAACATTTTAAAATTTGAAAACACTCCTTTAAATTGAAAACTCTTCTTTTTAAATTAAAATTCAAAATTAATTTTAGACAATTACTTTCAAAAAACAAGTATCTTAAACAATTTAAATGTAAAATAAATTCAATTAACACTTTAATAGTTTGATTAGAATTTTACTTTAAAAGAACAAGTTATAACTTTGAAAATTTGTTTCCTTTCATAAAAACTTAAGCATTGATTTTATTTATTCAAAAACAACAAGTTTTAAAATGTAAACTCAATATCTTATTTTTACTGTACTTAATATCTTTACACAATAATAACCAAAAAAGCAAACGTCCCTATATGCTCGAGTTCGAACCCTCATTAACACGAGCGTTCCTCGAAGCAAACCCAGATCCACTACTTCGAGTTGACTACAGGAATAACACGAGAAAAACGCGAGAGCAATCCCGAGTTTCGACTCGTCTTCCCCAAACTCCCAACTTCCCAGTGCACAACTACGTGCGCGACCCATCCAAGCAACTCCGACCATCTAACTGATCGCCGACCAACCACACGTGGCTTCGACGACTTGTTCCTCAACCCAGATCGAACAAATAACCTACGAATTAAAATTCGACCTTCAGCTTGAAAAACTGTAGAAGATACGACCACAAGACCCATCGCCGCAGACAATCCCAACACCTCGAAACGCCTCGTCCCCGAGCTTCATCTCCCCCAAATGCAAACGACCCCAGCCCACTAACCAAGTCGCGATGTCACGACAGTCAAGCCGAGCAAAAATCAAGCTAAAACCCTAATTTGATCAAATCCAAACAAATTGGCCATAGCAAAAATTCGATTGTATTTTTCCCATCATCAACACTTTGAAAGCTAGCCTCGACCATAAATTCAACTCAAAACAACGAGTTGATCATCGGTAATTCACCATATTGCTGAATCCCTTCACATCCAAATTCCCAATTGATTATCAATCTAAAAATTGTGCAATGCATGTTAAAAATCATCATTTTTAACAACTAATCCATATATACAATCCAAAGAAAAAATTGAAGATATCAATTTTTGGCATGCAACAGAGTTTCACTGTATTATCCTATTTTAAACATTATCTGTAAATTTAAATTTCAGAATCCATTTTTAAAATTACCATCAAACAATAACAAACAACTTTTATTTAATCATCAAAGTCAAATAATGATGTTATTGGAAGGTTTGGATTTTTTTTTAAGTGCATCCTGGTCTGTAAAAAAACAGAAAATAGAATGTTTGTATACACAAATTTATTTCCACATATAAACATATCTACAAATTCAGTAATATAAACACTGGAAGATTTTTATACAACACGAAGATCAAATCACAGATCATCACATGCATGGTAGTTAAAAACCAGATCAACTGTTTTTAAAGAAATTACTCACCTTATTTTTAAGCAGAGCAGTTTTAATTATTCCGGGCTTTGAAATCCTTGATCTGGAAAATGTTTGATTTTGCTTTGCTGAAGAAAATCTTTGCATGCCTTCAATTTGATGTTCTAAAGGTTGAAACTACTGAGTTAATCTTGATCTCATTTAAGTTGCAATAGGTTTGAATTGCAGGTTTGTAAATTGCAGATCTAATTTTAGATTTCATCTTCATTTGCTTTTAGTTTTGATTTCAGGTTTTGTTATTTTTCTGATTTGAGTTAAGAAATGAAGGCAAAGGAACGAAAGTGTTTATGAAAAACTAATTTTCTTCTTAAACATTTATTTAAAAATTAAAATAGAAATGTTGCCGCATGTTGATAAACTTGAACAAATGTCACTAGCATATTTTAAAAAGTTCACAAGTGTTAAAGATATTTTATCTTTGATTTACAAGTGTTCAATTTCCTTTAATTAAATCATTTAAATTGTATATGCATTTATGAAATATTTTATGTAATAATAAGCTTTTGAATTTAAATAAATATATAAGTATGAAATCTTTGTAAACATTTATTTTATAAATAGCTTACTTTTAAAAATCAAAGAAATGTATTATATATTTTCTTTTAAATTGTGAAGTATGTATTTGTATTTATATTTATGTAAAATGTGAACTTAGTAATTTATTTACATATTACTTATGTTTACAAACAATTCTAATTCAAGAAATAATTAAAAGAAAGTTTATTTAAAACTATATATATTTATAACCATTTTAATTTAAACACTTTAAAGAAAACAAAATTAAATCTTTTATTAAATCCTTTTTAAACTATCATATTAAAAATAAATAATTATCTTATATTTTTAAAACAATTGAATTAAACTTTAAATTAACTTTTGAAAAATATTAATTCCAAAACAAAGCTTTAAATTACAATATTCATACATATATAAATTATTAATAGATTAAATTTTAAAACAATTCCAAATTATAACATAAACATACGTATATATTACAATTTGAAAATTTACCTTTTATTTAAAACAAAAGATCTTCTATTCACAATATATATCAAATATATATATTATAAATAGAATGAAATTTTACTAGCTTTGAAAAATAATTCTTATCCTTTTAAAGATTAAATTTACCAATTTAAATTAAAATTATAAAGAAAAATTATCAAATCAATTTGGTTATTAATTCAGATTATTAAATTGATATTGCCTATCCGGGTCGTCGCAGACTGATAGATATCTTGAAATCTAGAGTACATATCATTGATGGATTCATCTTGTTTCATTCTAAAGTTTTGGAACTGATTTTGGAGCATGGCTATTTTACTTTGTTTGACTTTGTTAGTTCCTTCATGAGTGATTTTAAGCATTCTCCATATTTCATAAGCATTTTGACACATGCTAACACGATTAAATTCATTTCTATCTAGTGCACAAAATAACATGTTCATAGCTTTAGCATTGGCAGTAGCATCTAATTTTTGTGTGTTTGACTAAGTGGAGTATTCTACAGTAGGAAGAGTGTATTCATTTTGCGTAATATTCCATGATTCAAAGCTATTTGATTGCATATAGATTCTCATATGAGTTGCCCAATAATTATAGTTCAGACCATTGAAAAATGGAGGTCGTGCAGTGGATTGACCTTCAATAAAACTAGTGATAGTGCTGATGTTGTTTTCCATATTAGCAAGATATCAGATAACTGTGTAACGGTTATAAGATGCCTTGCTCTGATACCAATTGAAAGTAATGGCTAGCTATTACTTAGGATCGTGTAATATGGAATATAATTAAATATAAATGCGGAAACATACGACAATAGCAAAGTAAATAAAAATAAAAACAAGCACACCAGGAATTTTTATACTGGTTCGAACTTCCCTTTCTACGTCCAGTCACAGACTCCTTCTGGAATTTCAACTACAACAACCCTCACTTAACCTGGAGGAACAGGTTTACACGGCCTGAGCAACCGAACAGGACTTCACCTGCCTAAGCAATCGAATAGGACTTCAATACAAATAACAAAGGTATCTGACTGTAGTGTGTTCTTAAATAACACTGGTAAGTCAATTAAATAAATCTTCGTATAATCTTCTCCTAAATGATATATAGTGATGTGCTTTGAGAATTGTGGAAGATAAAGTGATCAGTGATCAAAATATGTAAGTGATTTGAGTGCAATTTGAAAGTTTGAGAGTAGATGAGAATTCAAGAGTGCTACAAGTAAATTTGGTAATTTGTTTGTTGAATTTTGTATTCTATTTATAGTATACAAAGAGTTGCATCTTTAAATGAAAAGTTATATTGAAAAGAACGGATGCAACTGTTGATTTAAAAGAATGTTTCTCTTGGTGAAGAGAAGTGTCTTTTCAAGAAAATAGCGGTTGGGGATATTCAGACGTCTAAATAAAAAAAATTCAGACTTTTGAATTAGATTGAAACGCAAACAGCAAAGAAATAGTTCATTTCTGACCTTATTCAGACGTTTGAATATTCAGACGTTTGAATATTGTGAAAACAATATTTTTTAATTTAGCACTCAGACGTCTGAATATATGGTTTCAGACGTCTGAGTTTGCTCTTTTGTGCATGTATATGCATGTGTATGCATGTGTGTGTGTGTATATATCGTTTAAGGAGAGACTTGAACAAAATTTTAAAGTAAAGTACATACCCTAGACACACAATATACAACTTTAAGCATCTGTAGATAAATCTGCAATAAATCTCATGCAAAGATGGTTAGTATACACATATCATTTTATATAGATTAGTTCATTTCTGACCTTATTTAGAAAGGAGGGCAGAAACGGAAGTGGAAGTTTTTCTGTAAGAAAGGAGCTTAGAAGAGTGGAGCTGCCCAGAAGGGAACGGTAGAAGTTGTCTGTTATAAGTGTGATAAGAAGGGACATTATGCTCATGAGTGCCGGACAGGCAAAGGGAAGAAAGCGGCCGGCAAGAAAGGACTGAAATGTTTCAACTGTGATCAAATTGGACATTATAAGAACCAGTGCAAGGAGCCAGCCAAGGATGGAAAGGGAAAAGTGTTTGCATTGGAGCCAGCTATCTCGAGACCAACAACATAGGAGAAAGGAAAAGCAGTGTTGGGAGGTACGCTTTTGATTCCTGATGTATCAGCTAGAGTTCTATTTGATACTAGTGCAACACATTATTTTACATATCATTGTTTGGTAGATAAGCTTAACTTAGACCCTCATATCTAGTTACTTCCTTAAGGGTAGCAAATCCGATAGGAGGTTACGTCACTCTTAGGATGAAATGCGAACACCAAGAGTTTGAATTGTTAGGTCATACATTTGTCTGCAGTTTGCATGTGTTTGATTTCGTAGGGTTCGAAATTGTTTTGGGTAAGGGTTGGTTAAGTAAATACGATGCTAGGATATTTTACCATGATAGGAAAATATCACTTAAACACCATGGCTATAGTGATCGGCTAATATACTCCGTAGAAAATCATATTTTTTGGGTTAATGCTTTGTTGGGTATCGTGGAGGCAAAAGACGAGTTAAACCGACTTTTCGTTGTTAGAGAATTCGCAAATGTTTTTGAGCCTATGATATGACTACCGTCGAAACAAGATATTGATTTCGAATAGATTTAGTGCAAAGAGCAGAACCGGCGAGTAGACCACCAAGCAGAATGGCAACTACCGAGATGAGGGAACTAAAGGTGCAGTTGGTGGATTTGGAAAGTAAGAACTCTATCAGGCCGAGTAGTTCGCCTTGGGGAGCAACCGTAGTGTTTGCAAGGAACCAAACGGATCATTAAGGGAATGTATCGATTAACGTAAGTCGAATGAGAAGACGATAAAGAATCGATATCTGTTACATAGAATTGACAATTTATTCGACCATTTGAACAAAGCCAAAGTATTTCCCAAATGGGTTTGGCAATAGGATTCCATCAGCTTAGAGTGGCTGAGGATGGTATTCCTTTGGCGGCGTTTAGAACTAGATGTAGATCGTACAAATGGTTAGTAATGCTATTTGGACTAACTAATGTGCCATCTTTATAGACTTGATGAACCGAGTTTTTCGAGAGCACTTGGTTAGGTTCGTGTTAGTATTCATAGATGATATTTTTTTTATACTCTAAAGATGAAAGAGAGAATGAAGTTCTACTTAGAGTGGTGCTTGAGACATTGGGGCAGCATCAACTGAAGGCAAAAATTTCAATGTGTCATTTCTAGAAGAAGGAAGTGAAGTTACTTGGTCATGTGGTCTAAGAGAAAAGATTATCTGTAGATCCAAGCAGTGAATAGTTGGGAAGACCCGAGAAAGTCACTGAGATAAAGAGTTTTCATGGATTAGCTGGTTACCATCGGAGATTCATTAAGGACTTTTTACAGATAGTGGGACCGATGACTAAGCTAACTCAAAACGATGTGAAATTTGTCAAAACTAATAAGCATGTGGAAGCATTCCAGAAGGTGAAACACTTATTGACTAATGCACCTACGTTAGTTGTTCCAAAGGAGAATCAATACTTAGTGGTGTACATGGATGCCTGTGGAACAGGATTAGGAGTTATTTTAATGCAAAGAGGTAAGGTGATTACCTATGCTTCTCGATAGCTCAGACCGTGTGTGGTTAGATATCTAACTCACGATTTAGAATTAGCGGTAGCAATTTTTGGGTTGGACGTGTGCAGACATAGCTTCTGGGAGAGAGATTGGAGTTGTACACAGATCATCTGTCATTGAGATACTTATTCTCTCAGAAGAAGTTGAATATGAGATAGCAGAGGTGTTAGAGTTTTTAGCCGCCTATGACTTTGGTATTGAGTACACACTAAGAAAAGGCAACAAGGTGGCGGATGCACTTAGCTTGAAACATCAGAATGCTTTATTGGAAATGATAGTTGAGTGGGAAGATTTTGAAGCATTGACTACATGCAAAATACGGTGGAGATCTGAAGCTAGATCTAGTAAGGAAACCCCTATGTTGTCATGTTTGTAAGTTCGATCGGTGATGATTGAAAAGATTGCTTCTAAGTAGAAGGAGAATTCATTATTAGTTGAATGAATTAGAAAGTTAAGGGATGGAACAGAGAGCGATGACATAAAAGATTTCAGTCTTGACTAGAAAGGGTGGTTGAGGAAGAAAGTAAGACTATGTGTTCCGAACGTAGGAAATATTAGGAAGAAAGTTCTTGGCGAATGCCATCATTTGAAGTTCACTATTTATCTGGGAGGAACTAAGATGTATCAGGACATGAAAAGATATTTCTTTTGGGATGGCATGAAGAGGGATGTAGAGTTATGGTGAAGCATGTTCGAACTGCCAATAGGTAAAGGCCGAGAATCAAAAACCAAGTAGGTTACTTCAACCTTTAGATGTTATAGTTTGAAAATGAGATTCTATCTCAATGGATTTTATAGATGGGTTGCCAAAGTCGAATCAAGGAAATGAAAATGTATTGGTCATAGTGGATAAACCAAGAGTGGCCATTTCATTCCAGTTAAGTCAACCAGGATGACGTTTGTTTTGGCTAAATTATTCATGAAGAATATAGTTAAGCTGCGTGGAACTCCTAGTAGTATAGTAAATAATAGAGACTCCCTATTCACTAGCGAATTCTAGAAGAGTCTACAGTAGACTTTGGGTACCAAGCTCAATATGAGTACCACTTACCATCCACAGACAGATGGGCAAATGGAAAAAATTAACAAAGTCATAAAATATTTGTTACGAGCTTGTGTACTATATTTTAGGGGATCATGGGAAGACCATCTACACTTAGTCGAGTTTTTCATATAACAATAGTTATTAGACTAGTATATGGATGGGACCATTTGAAGCTTTGTATGGAAGGCTTTGCAAATCTCCCATTTGTTGGCTAGAGACCAGAGATAGGTTAGTTCTTGGTTCAGATTTGGTTAGGGAAGCCATAGAAAAGGTTAAGTTAATTCGAACTAGAATGAAGGAAGCTTAGTCTATGCAGAAGTATTATGCTGATAAGAGACAGAAAGACTTAGAGTTCTCAATTGAAGATCATGTTTTCGTCAAGGTATAATTGATGAAAGGTGTAATAAGATTCGAAAAATCAATAAATTGGCAGCAACATTCATTGGACCATTTCCTATTGTGGAAAAGATTGGGAAACTCGCATATAGAGTAGAGTTACCAAACAGTTTGGCAGGAGTCCACGATGTTTTTCATATCTCTCATCTAAGGAAGTGTATTCAAGATCCAAAAACTATAATTGCACTACTGTGTTAGACGATTTAGTAGTGGAACCAGATATGACATTAGTTATAAAACTGGTTCGTATAGTTGCAAAGGATGAGAAGAGGTTAAGGAATATGACAGTAAGATTAGTCAAAGTCCAGTGAGGTGACGACGAGAGAGGCTGTACTTGGGCACAGAAAGCGGGATTAGGGATACCTATCTTGACTTGTTTCATGGTATGTTTTACCTTTATGATTGATTTTGATAAGTACCTTATCGAATTTCGAGGACGAAATTCTCTAAGGGTGGGAGTCTATAACGACCCTAATTTTGACTAACATTATTTAGGACACTTAATCATTTACAAAATTCACAAACAAATCTAAACTTAGAGGTTGGTAGACCACCATTAGAAGAAATCTAAAGGAAGATAAGCAAGGATTCAAGTAGGAAGCTTAATCAAGTCAATTCAAGAGCAAATCTCGACCTTCTTAACAATCAAGCTAAGGTGAATAATAGATTACATCTCATTTTTATAGAATCCGAAATTATTTTGCAAGCAAAATACCATGTTTTAATTGTTTAAATGGAGATATATATGATTGTTGATGATTTACGCTGTTTTATATATACTTTATGACAAAATTTGATTTGAAAAACCTACTAAATGACATCTAAATGGCTTGATTTTTGATATAAGGTCAGATACATTATTTTAGAGATGGGTTTTAAGTTTTATAATTTTCTAAGTTGTTGTGGATTAATTATAAATTTTCTAGTAAAGAAAATGGGCAAATTTGGTTTAAATTATTTTCGGCTATTATATGATAGCTTTGGGTCAGAAATTTAAATATGTTAGAGAACATATTAAAAGTGATTTATGGGAATTTTGGAGAACTTTCCTTAAGTATTTTATTAAAGACATAAAATTATTTAAGGTATGAGACTTAAATATTTTATATGTTTATAATAGAAAAGGAGGCAATTTGCTAAATGTTTTAAATTTTACTTACTAATTTCGGCAGCACTTTTAGAAAAGATTTTGAAAAAGAATTGGCAACCAATTATATGTTGACAAATAAGGCAAGTTAGTGGTAAAGCTGTTATTGTAAATAGTTCAAAATCAGTTTTGTAAAGGATTGTCGCTTCGCCACTTTTGGCGGATACCTTTTGACCCCATACTGCCTCCAACCTAGTTGAAACCAATACATATATTATCAATACCTAGGTACGTAGTGAGTTGGAGATAGGCGGAAGGTATAGAGTCGAAACATGCTTTCAAAGGGTAGAAGTAGTCTTTATAAACTTAGGACTATTTTGGTTACAAAATGAGGCTTTCAAAGGAAATAGCTTTCGACTTAGTCAAATATGCCTTGTTTCAGAAAAGGGCTTTCGAAAGAGGTTGTCTCCTTTTGTTTTTAAAATAAGCATTCGAAGGGGTCGAAAGTCGTGCTGCTGCATTCAACCTTTTGAATCAATGTCTTCGAAAGGGTTCTTTTTCCTTAAACTTTGAATCCGCTTCTCCATGCTTTCGAAAGGGTTAGTTTCAAAACCATCCACTTTCTTTTACTTATGAATCATGCTTTCGAAAGAGTTGCTTTCGCTCCAGTTCTTTTAAGACCCTTAGATATATTGAAAGTTAAACCTAAAGGTTTTAAAAGGAACGGTTTTAAATGGTTTTGAAGCTATGTTCACAAAATTTTACTTGAACCCAATGCTTTCAAAAGGTATGTTTTAAATAAAGGACTTTAATGCTTTCAAAAGATATTTAGTGAAGGTTTTGAAGGGAAGATTCCCCAATGTTTCGAAAGGTTTGCCTTTAGTATTTGAAAGGAAGGGTTCCAATGCTTTCGAAAGGTAAGTTTAAAGTGTTTTGAAAAGAGGATATCTAAGGTTTATAAAGCTTTCGAAGGGATACCTTTAATGCTTTTGAAAGGTTTATTTCAAAGGTTTCAAAATGTATGTTTTGGCCTTCTGGCCTTGTGTTTCATGTTATAGTAGTTAACTTATCTTGAAAGGGGTACTTTCAACGGATTCAAAAGGTAATGTTTATAGTTTTAAGCAAAGGTTTCAAATGATTTACGTTGGCTTTATGGCCTGAGATCTTTTAAGTTAAAAAGGTTTTTTTAACTTGCTATGGAGGGTAGAATCTTATTATATTTCATCAACATTCTTTTATATAAAATATATATCATGGAAAAGATATTTGAGTAAAGAAAATAGTATATTTTCCTTGTTTAAGTATGATTTAAAGGGTTAAATCAATTTGAAAGAAGTGTTTGAAAGGAAAATTTAATGTGGTGGTTAACCCTAAGTAAATGATTTGGATATTATAATACCAGATGGGACTGGTTTAGGGTCACATGCTATGCTTTAACTAATAAGCTGCTAGCTAATATAAGTCCGAAATTCCAGTATGTTGGGCTTTTTCATAGGTAAGATTAAAATGATGTTACACACAGAAAGGAATATACAGAGAAGAGATAGTTACTAGTGAGCTCGCAAAACCATTAGTTTTAATTAACCCTAGAAGAAGATATTTAAGGATAGATAGCCCAGTATTGTGTCTAATAAATGTTGGATAATCGATTATGTCTGATAGGCCCGAGTCAGCCAATAGTTAGTAATTAACCAAACAAAACTATATTGTTCGGACCGATAGTCCATTGATTACCTGATTTATGTGCATATATGATATTGTTATTATTACTTCTATCGGTTTGGTTGCAGGTTTTTGATTGGCAAAAGATGTGTTTTAAAAGTGATATTAGTGAGAGGAAACTTGTTCCGCCAAGCAGCATGGTCTTACTTAATATTAGATAACCGAGCTTTATGTCGGACTCAAAGTTTACGTTTTCCCCTTAAACTATTGAGAGCTCAAAATTTAATTTGAGTAGATTGAGAGTTAAGGTTTTTTTGGTTTAGTTGGTTGGACGAATAAGCTTCCGAAGACATGCAGGAGGCAAAGCTAGCTATATAGGAGTTATTTAGTTTTATTTCCACTATGTTGTATTGAGACTGATATGTCTATTTAGCACTCTAATCATCTAAGGGGGCATCTTCATATGTTGCTCTTGGTATGATTTGTATTAATTATATTTGACCAAAACCTGGTTTGGGATTGTGTGTTTGAACATGAAATATTAATTTGAAATGTAATCAAAAAAGTTGTTTTAAATCTATATTGATTTTATTTCATATTCGTGTGCTTCTGATATTATGGATACCATTAACATTACCGTATTTTTGTCAACGGAAATTTATAATATAGATGACCACAACATCTATATTGCTTGGCTTTGGGCCCAAGATAGGGGATGTTACAATTTTCTATTAAATATACTTAAATTAAATAATTAATTTATATACCATTATAGCAAGTATATAATAGAAAGAGAAAACTTTTTATTTCGAGTGAGATTTCAATACAAAGTTGATAATTTATAATAAATTACAGAATATCCTCTAGGGCATACCCCTGACTCTATCAAAGCATGTGTTGTAATGCTCATATATAAATATGAGTAAGAGCTTGATAGGTAATACTAATTATTACCTTGTCTTACTCTAATCCTGCTTCAGCAAGTCAATGGTATAAATTAATGTTACAATTATCATAACTGTATTTACTATGTCAAACCATGTCGCCATCAATGCAATGAATAAGCATATTGGATAAATTTCTAAATTGGTTGATCATGTGATATGTATACCATATGCTACCTTTAGATATCAAAAAAAGAATTTGTACCGGAAGTGCTAATCTTTATAGTTGTCATCATCAATTGACTATGGACTTAGTGTCATCATCTTGAATACTATAGATTCATGTAAGTCATGCCTCGTCACTCTAACATGCTATGCACAATATACGATTTACTCTAGATAGGCCAATCTCTCTTCATTCCTTCCACCCTTATGTCTTAGCGGTAGGTCATGCATTCTTTCATGGTATTATGGACTTCGACGACCATCAACACTATCTATATAAAAACTACGGACTACAGATTAAACTCAAAACTATATGTAAAATGCCTAAACTGCATACATATAAATACCTAAGACCTGCCTATTAAAGTTATACGTTTAACACTGCATACACACAAATACAAAATGTGACCTTTACACTAGTATATTCGTCAATAGTAATATTAGAATTTAACTTATTCTTTAATCTTAATCAGATCTTTGATTCTTGTTTATATCATCTTGATTTCCATCTAAAACATAAACCTTCTTTAGGTCAAAAACATTATCATGCCCCTTGGCTCATGTAGCACTGAGTCCATTGGCACGAGGTCCTCAAGGAAAATCTCTAGACCGCGTAGGTAAAATCCAATCTTAATAGGTAAAACATCCATGAGCCATTGCTTAGACGAAGAATTGATTAACAAAAGAATAACTGCTTCTTGAATGGAAAATGAGTTTTCTAAGGAACATGAGATTATGGACGAACTAGTTGTAGTTTGGGGGAGTGTAAATAATATATTTAAGTAAAGGGATTTTGGTTTTGGATGCCTCTGCTATGGCAATTGGGAGCTTATTGAAAGATTGAAAAACTGGAGTTACAAAAGACATTGATGGCGTTCTAGGGAGTCTTGATTCGGTTAATTATTGCATAGTAAAAGGTTTACATATGGATATTTATGTGGTAAAAATTTGTTATGGGTTTTGGGGATATGGAAGATGCAGCAAATGATGGGGTGAATGAAAATAGTCGGGAAGATGTGGAACATATTGTAGTTGTGTGGAAGGGGGAATGAAAGAGTGGGTGTAGATGAGATTGTGAGCACCATCAGTAAAGTGGGAGAGGGAGTTCAAACTAGCAATTCGCTTGTGATAGGGGTATGTACATACATGGTTGGTCGGCTTAGGTCATAGCTTTATTTAAATATTACAGTCCAAGAATTTTGGTGCTCAGACTCGATGGTTTCAACTTCTATGAAGATGGACCGGTTGGAAGCTTCAAACCAGGGTTTGTTTGCAAGCTCAAAATGTTTGTATAGGTGAAAGGATCTTTAGCCAGGCAGTTTGGTTAGGAGGAGTATACGTAGTCTCGGTGCATCTTCATATTCAACCACTTGAGCTTTAGGCTCTAGTCTTGATTCAGTCGACCTTTTAGGTAGCGCTTATAGCTATACTACTTTGAATGATTTACCTACTCTTCTATGCCTGATCTTGCTAGGAAAATGAGATTTGTTTTGACATAGATCAATCTGATATAGAATTTATTAGGAACAAGGAACTAAAGAGGATCCACATACTTAGATCATGAGATACATCGGTTGGAATGTTAACGGTTTTTGCATGATTCTATTGAATTTTATCTTTTTCAAAGATTATAATATTAACACAGCTCTTTTGTAAGAAACTAAATTATAGGTCTTGATTTTGATTCTATAGGATTTTAGAGGGGTTTATCTTAGTAATTGGGTTTGCTTTCATGCTAGAAGTAGCTTAGGAGGTTTAATGGTGGGATGGAAATATAACTATGTTAAACTAATGTAAACCATAATTAACATCCACTCGATACACCTTATTTTCATTGATTTAAGAGACGGTTCTCTGTTAAATATCTCTAAAGTATATGGGCCTTGTAAAAATGGAGTGTACTTTGGAATGAGCATCTTAAGTTTAGATCCATAACCATTTGACCTGGGTGGTAGGAGAGATTTCAATATGACCGGAGTTTTAGGAGCATGCATGCTTAAAGAAGGCGAAACTCTGCAATAGAGGAGTTCGACCAATTTATTATTAACATTAATTTGATTGAATTACCATTTAATAACGAGAAGTTCAATTGATTAAACTTTAGAGAGATCCCTTTGATAGTGTTCTCAACTGCTTTTTTTAGTTAGTGAAGAAATGAAAGTTAGATTTCCAATTTTATATGTTTATGGTCTATCTACTATGTACTCTAATCACTGGCCTATCATTCTCCTCTGTAAGAATTAACACTGAAATTAAAGGACATATAAATTTCGAAAAATATGGCTTTTAAAAAGTAATTTACTATAATGAGTAACTAATAAGTGGCCATCGATGAGTAAAAATAACATTAGATATTAGGGTAATATAACTAAAGTTTTTTTAGTAAACTTATGGACCTAAGATTATTCCTTGAAAAGTGGAACAAGGATATTTTGGTAAAATTAAAATTTAAAGAGAAAAGCTACATGCTGAAACTTTACATTAAATAAATTGGAAGAATTTAGAATCTTAAGCTTGTCTAAGCAAAATGTTCTCTTAAATCTCAAAGAAGAACCATACAAAGTCATCACGTAATAGGAAATAATGCGGAAGCATAGGTCTAGGATCCATTGGATGGACGAAGGAGACAATAATACTAAGTTTTTAAGAGTAGCTAATGGTAAAAAGAGTAGTAATAATATCGTGACAACCCAAAATTTTTGGATATTTGAAATTGGATATTATAAATTTTATATTGATAATATTAGAGATAATAAAATTTTTAAAAGTTGAATTTAAAACTGTTTTGTTCAGTTTGAAAATATATTGTTTAAATCGATATTTAAAAATAGCCTTCCAGGGCACAGTCTCGAAATTCAACGAAACCAGTTCCATTGGATCTGTGATAGTGTTTTATTATCGGATTTCAATTTTTATAGCGTTTGGAGTGACCGTTTGGCCGTACGGTAGATAAACGCGCTGAATCTATATCGAAAATTTAATATAGTAACTGAGTCCAAAAGGTAATCTTCTCCATACGATCGAATTAGGATTCGAAACCTTTTCCATTGCGTTCGGAATAGGGGTATAACATTATAAACGGCTGGCAACATGCCACGATAGGATGTAAAGATTTGAAGCTACGATTTCAAGACGATTTGAATTTGAATTTAAAATTTAAATGTAAATAATATTGTTGCAAGCCCTTACATACACGTATTGAATTTTTAAGCATGTGTCTTTCGATTTTACACGCGTCTTCTTTCTTTAAATTACCTTAGCCATGTATTTTTTATAAAAATATATACAAAATCAAAATAGAAGAAGAAATCGAATTCGCAGTTCAACATTTTTATGGTCGAAACATTTCAATTCGTTCAAACCCAAACCAGTTAAAGAAAACAAACAGAGTATTTGTTTGGAATAGAGTCCATAGTAATCTAAAATGAGTTTGAGTGTATTAATAGATATGACCGCGTATTTGTTAGTGAATATAAATTGTTTTATATTGTGTCGATTCATCGGTTGAGTGTTCATAAATTCTGGTCGGTGCAGTCTGGCCAACTGTATCGATAGAGATTTCTAAACTCTTAAACTAGGCAAACCGACACTGTATTGTTTTTAAAAGTGGGTAAATGAAATAATTTTTCCCAAATTATTTTTGTATACAAAAGAAATAATTTTATTAAATTATTATAGTATATGGTAGCTTGGTTGTTAGGAAGTGATAATATTAAGTTATTATCATTATTGTTGTAAGAATTAAACAAGAAAATGATTCAAAGGTTTTGAAGGAATAATGGTGATATTGTTTGAGAAATATTTTTGAATTGAATACGAAATCTGGTGAGATTTGGAATTTAAAAATATTTGAAATATTTTGAGAAGAGTAAAAGCATTGAACTCTCTTCGGTCGTTGGAAAATAACTTTGAAGATGACTGCAGCATCATCAAGTTCATTTTTGAGTTTCCAAAGAAGGAATTGCTGCCTGAATGTTTTGAATGGTATTTGTTTGCAAAATTTGATTTGATTTTGGAATGCAAGGAATAATTTTGATTTGGGTATATATGATTTCAAATTTTTTTTTTGAATGTTTATGCAATTATTTAAACTCTGGAAGTTTAATTAAAATGTTTATGGAATATAACGGGTTTGATGACCCATAAATTTGAAACTTGTTGGAATAGGATTCAACTTGAAAAGGTTTAAATAAAAGTAAGTGTGAAAACAAAATAAGTTGGAAGGTAAGCTAATTAATTGAAGTGAATTAAAAGAAGTTAGGAAATGGAATTAAAATAAGTGGAAAACTTATAGAAGTTAAAATTTTAAATTGAATCGAAGTGTAATTAAATATAGTTAAGTAAAGTGAATTTAAAGAAAATTCTAAGGAGACTAAGTGAAATGGTACTTGAATAAAAAGTTATAAGTTGGAAATAAAATTGTGGATAGCCAAATGAATTTGCATCTGTAAGTAAATTGAACTAGAATTGAAATTGAATATTGGAATCAATATAAAGGGTGTTAGATAAGTGAAACTATAGAATTTGTTCGAAGGAACTATAAGAAGTAAAAGTTTGGAAAAAAACATTTATTTGAATTTTGAATTAAAATTTGGAAATGAAGTGATTTATTTAAATTTGTAGGTTGCACAGATTTGGAATTGAATTTGATTGAAAACGAATTAGTGGATGGAACTAATTAAAATAACTAGGAAAGTAAAGACGGGGTGAGATATGGTCAATAAAATTTTATATTTAAAATTGGATGGTAAATTGAATTCAAATGGAATTGTAAAGGCAAAGTGAATAGAAATGGATATAAACTTCAGTAGTGAAGTAAAAATAAATATAAGGAGTCTATAAAATATTTATACAGGACTTAAAATATGGATGGTAAATTGATAAGTGGATGGAAATCAAAATAAATGAGAATAAAAAGAAAATTGATATAGTTAATAATCAAGTGAGATAAATACATACATATACGTATATTATTTTATTCGCATAATGATTTGATCTCGATTCGAGCACAGAATTTCGAGATAGTTATATCGATCCGAATTGGGATTTTTCAATCGATTTTCGACGGCGAACCCTGGATATGGATTTTTGATTGATTCTGGAAATTCTCTATCATAGTACGTGGCTATACAAGATAATAACGGTTTTTGATCAAGAAAACAGATCTGAGTCCGCATAAGGAAGTCGGGTGGAAGATACTAGTTCGGAAATGAAATTGTGTGATCAAGTGTTGAATGAAATAGATATTGAAAATTTTGTAAAGAATGTATAAAATTATTTTTGAATGATGTGATTGGATATTATTGCTAAGTAGTATACAGGTATTTAAAAGCAAAAAGGAAATTGAGATTTTTGATTTCAAAAGATAAAATTTAATAGCCCGACAAAAAGGTACGTACTTAAATTTCTGTATGAAATTTGATGATTTTCTTTGTTTAGCCACTTGGCATTTTGTTTTCCTTTTGAATTTGGAGGCCTATAGAGGCATTTTATAGTTGTACCGATCTAGCCGCGCAAAGGAGACGCTTGCGAAATTTTTCGAGAATTTAGTGAGTCAGAAAATTTTTGAGATAATTTTGATAATTTAAAATTTGATTTTGAATTATAATTTGAATGGTTGAGGGAGTAATATTGTTTGGAACTTATGGACGAGTTGGGAAAAGTCGGTAAGAGTGATAGTGTCTTTAATTGATACTGTTGGGTTTGGGTAGTTGTTAAAAACTGTTTGGTTTTGGGAAGATAGTAACGGGTATTGGATCATTCTTCCTAACTAGTAATTTCGAGGATAAAATTCTTTAAGGGGGAAGGAATGTGACAACGCAAAGTTTTTGGATATTTGAAATCGAAATATTTAATTGATTTTAAATATTCGAAAGTTAATCTTCAACTTGAATTTCAAATATCGCTATTTGGTTGACAAATAAACTATTAATTAAACAATTTGAAATCGGGTAAAGTTTGAATTCTGGGATTCCGAGTGTGTTAAAAATAATTTGAAGGTTTATAAAATTTATATTGATAATACTAGAAATAATAGAATTTTTAAAAGTTGAATTTAAAACTGTTTTGTTCAGTTTGAAAATATATTGTTTAAACCGATATTTAAAAATAGCCTTCCGGGGCACAGTCTCGGAATTCAACTAAACCGGTTGCATTGGATCTGTAATAGTAATCTATTATCGGATTTCAATTTTATAGCGTTTGGAGTGATCGTTTGGCCATACGGTAGATAAACACGCTGAATCTATATCGAAAATTTAATATAATAACTGAGTCCAAAAAGCTATCTTCTCCATACGATTGAATTAGAACTCGGAACCTTTTCCATTGCGCTCTAAATAGGGGTATAACATTATAAACGTCTGACAGCACACCTCGATAGGATGTAAAGATTTTAAGCTACGATTTCAAGACAATTTAAATTTGAATTTAAAATTTAAATGTAAATAATATTGTTGCGATCCCTTACATACACGTATTGAATTTTTAAGCACGTGCCCTTCCAATTTGACACGCATCTTCTTTCTTTAAATTATCTTAACCGTGTATTTTTATAAAAATATGCACAAAATCAAAACAGAAGAAGAAATCGAATTTGCAGTTCAACATTTTTATGGCCGAAACATTTCAATTCGTTCAAACCCAAACCAGTTAAAGAAAATAAACATAACGAATAATGGCGGCTGCTTCTTTTTTTCCTTTCGTTCTAATTTCGACTCCTTACGACTCGTTGGCTCGTCGCAACCTCGAGGGGAGTGCAAGCGTTCGCACAAGGTCAGGGCGTGCGACAGCGCCATGCACGGGGAGGTTTCCCGATGTAGGCTCTCGCGCGAGCATTGGAGGAGGCGAGGGTCGAAGGCAACGAACTGGTGGTGAACGAGCCTGGAACTTCGGTGATCGAGGGTTCGAGTTCAATGGAAAGGAGCATGCGGTCTTGGGTTCGTCGATTCGAGTGAAGGCAAGGCAAAACCTTCGATCTAGGGCATAAGGTATTTCTCTTTTTGGATTTTAATTTAATTCAAAAATATATAGGCTGGAATTTTATATGTAGGCAGAGAAGAGATTTCGAAAACCAGACTTTTATTCAATAAATATATGTATATATATAGAAAAAGGTTTACAGTAAAGAGGAAATTTTTTCTATTAAGCACATTTTAAAATGTTAAACTAATCTTAATTTAATTTAAATATATGCAGATTTTATATATTTACAGAAAATAAAAGATTTTATATATAGATAAAGTTTTGAAAAATATAGGAATTTATAGAAAGATTTGATTTTTTAAAATCTATATTGGTTATTTTTACAAATATACTTAGTAGTTCTAAATGAGAAATAAGAAATATATACTTATATTCGATTTAAATCTAGTAGTTTATTTTAAATATTAGGGAGATTAATTGGATTTACTAACATATTTAATTTATTTTAAGTTACTAAAAGATTTGTAAAGGAAAAAATAGTTTAGAATTAAATTAATAAATTTGTAATTCGACTATTCGATTATTTTGTTAATAAATCATATAATGTTATACAAGGTCAAAATCGTGAAGAAAACAAGTCGAGATGGAAATGGGTTGCAAACAAATCAAAGGTGAGTTAATCTCACTCATTGGATAACCATTTAAATTTAATAGTTAAATTTAAGTTATTGGTTGTTTGATTGCATTGATAATTATTAACGGTCTAGATGTGATAGTATATATAGTATATATTAGAGTGATTGATTTCTAGCATTATATAGCGGATGAGACCCTATGCGCCTCGCATAATAGCGGATGACCCATTATACCACGATATACCGCATTGAAGCGGGATTGGTATTTTTTTGTTGTGCTAACATCTGTGGATGCAGGGAAACAGTTGAAGGGATCCAGCTGGATTCCTTAAAATTTTAAATTTATTTTATATTCAGCGATGTGATTTATGTGATAATCTATGATGATTATATTGATTATATTGGAAATTGAAATTATTGAATGTAAGGCTTGGTTGAATATATATATATTGGTATTTGAGAGAATGAAAATTTATAAATTTGGATTTTTAAAGGAAATAAAAAGGAAAAATTTTAAGTAAAATAAATATAGTGAAATTGGATAAATTAAAGAATGAATTTGGGAAAGGATAGAAGGCTGATTTTTAAATTCTAATAAATAAATTCGGAGCATGGGAAAGGAAATTTTTGAATAAAGGGGAATAAATGAATTTTTAAACTTAAGTGATATTATTTAAAGAAATAAAGGATTTGTTTTAAATTCAAGGTTTAAAAATAGTTTGGGAGAGATAAGAAGAATTTTGGGTAAAAGTATGAAATTTGTATTTTCAGTTTAAATAATATTTTAAATCATAATAAAAGGATGAATCTAAATTAATGGGTTTTGAAATAAATTATAGAAGTAAAGGAATTTATTTTAAAATGGAGTAAATTTTTGAGATCGATTTGGAAATTGATTTAGTGTTTGGAACTGTGTTTTAAAAGAAGGATGAAACTACGGAACTTATAAACTAGGTTTATAAAGTAAAATAAGATATCAGTGGATATTTGGAGGTATAAATTCACGGCGGGAATCTATAAAGGAATGGGTAACTTGTTTAAAAATAAATAATGGTTTATTTTCAAAGGTGTGGAAAGGAAAGTGTATTTCCCTGAAAAGCCGAGTATATTTTCAAAGAAAGATTTCCAAGTTAGAGGTTTTAAAATTTGGTTTTAAAAGAATGTTTTAGAGAAATTTTATTATTATAAATTGTTTTAGAATTTTAAAGTAAATATTTATTTAAATTAATTATAGTAGTAATTATTTTAAAGGTAAATAGTATTATGATTTAAAAGATAACTATTTGATATTTATACCTTATAGAATAACTTTTACTTTAAATTAGTTTTGGCTTAAGTTTTACATGAGAAATTATTATAAGATTTCATAACTAGTATTTTAAATAAAGTATTTTGAGTAGTTTTTATTTTTAAATGTTTTAAAGTATATATTTTTGGATAAAGTGATTTAAATTATTTTAAATCTAAAGTATTAAGACTTGGTGGTTTTCAGTGGAAATAAAACAATTCGGTGGGAATTTATTCCGCTAGAGAAAAGTGATTTAAAAACTATTTCAAAGGGTTGAAGTATGGACATATATCTTGTGAATATATTTTGAAATAAATAAATAATTTGGAAAATTATTAAGGCCTAATGGTTGTTTATGGATGTTATTTGATTGTTAAATAACCGACTATCAATATTGGCCAATGCGCTGATCGTTTCGAAGAGGCCGTGATCGGGATTAATTTTTCGAAAACCACTTCGATCCGTTTTGAACGTTTCCGTGAGGAAGGCAAGAGATTGGAGTCGAAGATGGAGCAGTGAAGTGCAAGGGCTAATCGCTATTAACCCTGAGGGTGATTCTAAAATGGATGTGGTAAGAGTAGTGCCTTCGGTTCCGTTCGGGCCCGGAACGGACTTGTATGGACGAATGCTATCAGAATATCGTCAGGAGGACGATGAGCATTCTAAGTGAATGTGTGCTAAAAAGGTAACGCATAGCCTCGAGCCTCATCAACCGAGAATGGCTAAAACAGGGGAGGTGCGCACAAGGCTAAGTGGCTAGCAACCAATTAGGGTGATGTGCACGTAAATGTGCATATTTTTACCACCATATTTAATCTATTTAATTTGAATAAATGATCATATTGAGTATTTTAACTTGTTTTAACCAAAATTCAAATTATTTGAAATTGTCACATTTTCATCTTCATCCAAGGGCAAAATGGTCATTTTTATGCATATATCAAATTGAGAAAATTTAACTGGAAATTTCTACATTATTTTATAGGAATTTAAACCCAATTACAAGTGGTTTCATGAAGGAATATGCATGTAAAAAGAAGATACAAAAGAATGAATATAGAAATAATTCAAAGTGGAGAACATGGAGGACCCCACCCACTTACCTTGATTTTCAATTAGGAGCTAATGCACATGCTAAAAGACATTCAAAGCTTCATGTACATTTAAGTGGGGGATTATTGAAGCTAATGATAACTTGGCCACCACACTTCCTCCAAGGGCATTTTGGGTACTCCCCAAAAATATGCATTAGGGTTTCTAACTTGTATAAATGCCGCTTATGTTTCATGCGGCCCTCTTTTTAGTTAGCTCCTCTTAGTTTTAGTTTAGAAAATAAATCAAAGCTCTATTTCTTTCCATGGCTACTTAGCCGTTTCTTCTCTTATGTAATTCTTTTTTTCCATTTTTATGCAACGTTAATTATTGTTTCTTTTTAATTACATGTTCATTTTCTTTTTATGCAAGTAGTGTAGTTCTAATTACATGTTCATTTTCTTTTTATGCAAGTAGTGTAGTTCTAACAACTCCCTTACCTGCACACACTTGCATCTACCAAAGCAACCCCTACAAAACAACTACACAGCAAACCACAAGTGCCACCATCACTATTCTTCCCTAACCATCCAAACACATCACACTGCCTTCACAACTCTAGCCACCAACAACGCAGTCATTTGCACAGCGACTAGTGAACCATGGTACTTCCCTTTGTACAGACTCACCCAACCTTGCCACTGCCCCAAACAACTACCACTCCACCATCTCATTCTTCCCAAAGTGAGCACTGCGCCAGCTGAGACCCAAACAAACCACAACCAAAACCCACCACTTGCATAAAACATTTTCCTACCAACTTCTCCACCTACCACAACAACATATCGCCTAACTACCACTGTTAAAAATTTCCAGTAGCACTCCTCTTCTAACACTGGCCACTCTCAACTAAAAAAAAACAAATACACTGCTTCGACAATCATCCCACCCCAAGCAAACACCTCTGCCTACATTTTTTTCATACCTATAACAGCAACAGACCTCTGTTCTAAACTTCATCATCCCCAAACAGCCATTAGCACTGCTGCATTCCCAAACTTCAGCCTTCACTTCGTCCTGCATCAAACGCGCGATTTCAACTGCAGCCACGCCCCTAACCACCAAAAACCCAATCGCGTCACCACCCAAATCGACTGCAGCCACGTTCGAACTCCACAACTCCCGCGACCTTCATCAACGCCTGAATCGAACTCGACTACCCGAACACCCTTCTTCCGCTCACAGCAAAACAAAATCGACGAACTCTTGAAACACAAACCGCTAAAATCCTAAACCATCACCGAAAAAATGGAGCCACAACCGAACCGCACCTTAATCATAGATCCAAAATCATAACCTGCTAGGATAGTGAATTTTGATTTCTGTTGTCTCGAATTTTGATTTCGGTAGTGCTAATTTTGATTATTTTATTTGGGTTGGGAATTTTGTTGAGCTTGATTTTGGGATAAAGCATTTTATTTTGAGGGAAGCGTAAATCTGCAGTTGTTTGAATTCATTCGAAAGTGAGTTTTGTGCCTAGTTGCTTGGGTCGGGGTTTTGTGATAAGTTTGTGCGAGTTTGCTTTGTTTAATCTTTGAGTGTTAAATTATTATTTTTTAGGTTTCTTTAATTAAAAAATATTAAAAAAAATTGTTTTTTGTTCCATTTGTTTTAGTTCCACCTTGATAAACATACATTTTAAAAAAAACTGTATATATTTTGTTTTAAATTTCAGGTTGCCAAAGCAGATTTGAAGAATTGCTTGTTTCGCTCTACTGTCAAAAATAAATTGCTGACTTGCTTGTAAAAAAATTGCTACTTTCATCTCTATTTTTATTTGAATTGCATTGTTGGTTGTTTGCATTTGCATTTAAAAAAATCAAAGAAAAAACAAAACAAACAAAAAATCATTTATAGTTGCATTGTTAATACACGTTTATTTTCTGCTTTGCATTTCATCCTAGATTTTTATTAATAATAACGGTTAGACATTAATAACACTTAATTATATATTGACAATTTGTGTTCTTTGAACAATTTAATTTCTTGATGTCTAGGCTACGGCAGAGCAATAACCATTTATAAATATTATGGTGATTCGTAAATATTATAGTGGTTGTTCCTCTAAAGGTGCTCAAACCTTCGGCTGCATTGCTACGGTGATTCGTGGTGCACCGATAAATCCTGTCTGTTACCTGGCTGAGAACTATCTTGTTTATCTAAGACAATGTGTGAGTATACAATTTTGGATTAACTTATAATAAATCATTTGTAATTAACCCTTGCATTCATTTAGTTGCATTAGTTCATGCATATTTAAAAAAAAATCCAAAAACAAAAAAATTGTCAATATTCCTTTTATTTTTCTTTGAAATTTTTAAATCCTTTTACTTTGAAATTTCAAAAACCAAAAAAAATTTAGAAAAACAAAAATCCAAAAAAAAAATATAAAACCTTTTTTAAAGAAAAGCCAAAAAATTTTGAAAATCCAAAAATAAAACAAAAATCAATTTTTCCTTTTGAAAAATAAATTTTATTTGTAAATATTTTTCCTTTATAAAAAAAAGAAAAACCAAAAACATTCTAGAAAATGTCCGAATTTCCATATTCACTTGAATTTTATAATAGTTCTGAAAATAATATAATCCGTATGATTTCACTTCAAATTCGTATGGATATTTTAACAACAATTATTGTGTAAATAATTCGAATTTTGAACCATAAAATTTTCAAAATGACGAACAACCCTCAAATCTTGAAAATAGCATTTCGTCTTTGCTTGAAATCTCTATACAACAAAATCAAATGATAAATGAATTGTGTAATTCATATTTGTGCAACAACTCAAGTCAAGAATTTCAAAATAATCAATATCCAATTCACTTCAAAATTCAAATGATTTCCAGTATAACCCATGCTAATACAATTTCAAACTTCAAAACGAATTTCAAAATCGAAACGAAAATGTGGTCCACTTTTCAAATAATTTGGGCAATGGGAATAATCTCGACTACGATGCGAATGAAAATTTTTGTTCTCAACAAGTCCAAATCAAAAAAATTCAAAGTAATAACTATAATTTGGATTTTGATGAGCAAATGAACGAAATTTACGATTATCACGCGGATTCGTTGTTTGAAACTTATATGAAACAACGTAAAAAAAACCAAATCCCAGTGTGTGACGAGTCAAATAATAATCCATCTTTTACCCAAATCGACAATTTTCAAATAAGAACTTTTGAAATTGAAAATGATGGTCTTAATGAAGTTGTTGAAAACATGGTAATTGAGTTGGATTTCAATTCTTTTAAGGGTGTGAAACTCGATTTAAATTTCGATCTTCCTATTCTCGATTTTGAAAATTTGAATAAAACAACTTCAGATTTTGAACTTGAGATATGCAATGAAGTTGTTGATAATCCAACAAAGGAAGACGAATTTAATGAACACGATTTTTTGGGACTTTTGGATGACGAATTGTTAAATTCCGACGGGGAAGATCTAAATCACCACTTTGATTTTGAAATCAACAATTTTGAAGAAGTTTTCAATGATAAATTTAAATTTAAATTTGGTGAAAATAAACTTGAATTTCAATCAATTGTTTTATCAACCCCAAAAATCATCGAAAATAAAACAACTCGTATGGTTTTTAATAAAACGACATTCGTTTTTCCAGATCAGCACTCAACTTCGAAATCTTTTACGGTTTGGTTTTCTGCGCTTGAGCTGTGTCTTGCATACTTGGCGAGACAAATGAATCAGTTTTTGGAAGACCGTTTCATTTACTTTTTGACGATATACTTTTTGATCTCGTGTGAATACCGTTCGTTTTCGTGTAAATAATAATAAACCTTCTTTTCACTTGGGTTGACTGTGGGGACACAGTCAAAATCAAGTGTGGGGGGGAGACTCATCATTGTTTTCAACTTTTCATGGTTTATTTTTAATTTTTCTTTCCAAAATTTCAAAAAATCACAGAAACAAAAGAAACAAGTTTTTTAAATTTATTTAAGCCTTTTTTATTTATTTTTAAAGAAGCATTATAGGATAAATATATGGTTTTGGTTTATTAAATTAAAATTTTTGAAAATTTATTTGTCTTAACAAAAATAAAAACGAAGTTTGATTACAAATAACAATGGTTTAACTAGTATATAGGAAGATTCATAGGTGTTAATTATGAAATACATCCTAACTGAAAATCTTTGTTTCAAAAGTGGCGAATTTTAAGTAAAGGATATAACATTTTTTGTCTTCTAAGTTAAATGGTGCTAAGATGATTTTTCAAAACTCTCTCTCCCTCTTAAATAAATATATACAAAAAAATAATAATAACATCCAAATATTCACTCTCATTATCAAGTCCTCACGGTTATACATCGGTAATTACTTGGAATCTTTGATTATGTGCTTTCATACTCATTTAAAAGTCCTTATGGTTATGCATGTATGGAACGCATGTAAAAAAACAGACTTAATAAAAACCACCTACGGTCGATAGGTGTATGCACGAAAGTGTGTGCACTCGCCATGCTTTGTACTCCCTTCACATAAGCTCGAAAGGCAGTGCATGGGTGGTATATCTAGCCTCAGTTTACCTGAGCTAGGTGTGTAATTTTTCTTGCAAGTAATGAGAGAGCAAGCGATTGAAATCCTAGTACTATTTTTACTTCTTTGATTTGATTTGTTATTGAAAAGAAATGGAAATACACTTTGATACCATTTCATAGTTACACTGTGTTATTAACCAAAACAACAAGTTAAACTATAATCTATTTGTTATGATAACTTAATTTTTGTTGGAAATTTCGACGAGTAAATGACATAAATTTTCAAGATAATAACCAAAACCTATATTTAACTTATTCGTGTTAATTTAAAAATAAATCCTTCATTTGTAAATATTTTCAAAAACTCACATTCAACTCTTCGTAAATAAATCTTGCATTTCGTAAATATTTTCATCCTGAATTTGGATTTTGTGGGTAGTATCCGCTGAAAACCCTCACGAGTCAACACTCGTCCTACTAGGGACACCCATAGGTTTACGACTTGTTGCATATGCTCAATGTAATCGTGCTCCCCATGAAAATGGATTTATCTTAGTTTTTCTTTATTCGAGGACGAATAAAAAGATAAGTGTGGGGGTATTTGATGTGCACGTAAATGTGCATATTTTTGCCACCATATTTAATCTATTTAATTTTAATAAATGATCATATTGGATATTTTAACTTGTTTTAACCAAAATTCAAATTATTTGAAATTGTCACATTTTCATCTTCATCCAAGGGCAAAATGGTCATTTTTGTGCATATATCAAATTGAGAATATTTTATGGGAAATTTCTATATATTTTGTAGGAATTTAAACACAATTACAAGTGGTTTCATGATGGAATATGCATATGCATGCACAATGAAGATACAAAAGAATAAAGATGGAAATAATTCAAAGTGAAGAACATGGAGGACTCCACCCACTTACCTTGATTTTCAATTAGGAGCTAATGCACATGCTAAAGGACATTTAAAGCTTCATGTACATTTAAGTGGGGGATTATTGAAGCTAATGATAACTTGGCCACCATACTTCCTCCAAGGGCATTTTGGGTACTCCCCAAAAATATGCATTAGGGTTTCTAACTTGTATAAATACCCCTTATGTTTCATGTAGCCCTCTTTTTAGTTAGTTCCTCTTAGATTTAGTTTAGAAAATAAATCAAAGCTCTCTTTCTTTCCGTGGCTACTTAGCCATTTCTTCTCTTATGTAACTCTTTTTTTTTCATTTTTACGCAATGTTAATTATTGTTTCTTTTTAATTACATGTTCATTTTCTTTTTATGCAAGTAGTGTAGATTTTCTTTTATGCAATTTGAATAGTTTTTCATTTCACTTTGTTCTCTTTTCCTTTTCTTTTTCTTTCATGTTGCAAGCTATATTTGTTGTTTTGACAAATATGAGAGGCCAATCCCTTCAATTTAGGGGTAATGAAGAGTCTAATCATGTAGTTTTGTAGCTTCAACATTTTGATAATTTTAGCTCTCTTTTTATGCTTAATGACAATGCTTGAAGTGGTTTAATTTGTTGTTTTTATTTTGAATTTGATATCCTATACTGTTGACACCAAATAGGCTATGCTTAAACAATCACTAACACATATGCCTCTTTATCAAAATATGATTATGGCATAAGAAAGTGATTTGAAATTCAAATTTGATGGTTTATATTTCTAATTAATAGTTAGTAGGCCATACTTAAAATAGATTTCATTTTCAACTTTGTTATCATTTTCATGAGAGTTAGTAAGTGATTTAAAGGTTGTGTTATAGTTTGATGGCTTATGTTGAGCTAATTAATAACACCTAGGGTAAGGTCATCCCTTTCCAGATGTCCCTTTCATTCGGCTGTGTGGGCGGTTGCTGATCCTAACCACGTGGTGATCTTATTCGAACTATCCAGTAAGGTGTAGCTCCAGTCTTATGTAGCAAGGGATCGGGGTGGGTCCTCGATATGGTGATCTAGACCACGTACTATGACAGGCGGTACCCCTATAGCCCTGCTATTGATGGAAATCCATTCTCCCTGCGCGCCCTTTACGGTTTTAATTGTAGAGCCTAGTATTGCTGGAATTTAATAATGTAACAATTTTGGCTATTTTAATAAGTATTTGTATATAGACACTACTATAATATCAGAGGATTTGATAAGAAATATTTTGGTTATCGTAAGGTAAAAACCCGGCATGCTTATTTATGGTGTGGTCTTACGTGATACCTTTGATTTCAAAGGATTTTGAAAACTTTAATAATCCAATTGAGTGTGTTTTCTCATGCTGGTTTTCCAGACTAACTTGGGTATTGTTATATTATAATGCTCGGGTCAGACCGAGTATTATAGAATACAGGAAAGGATGCTGTGGAGCTCAGGAGACGAGCTGGATAACGAGATGTATCACACGTATTTGATGTATATCCCACTATGTCTGATTAACTGCATGGTCAGTTTTGTAAGGACGGGTTAATATAACTGTCCAGTTGTGTGCTATAGATGTTGTTGTACTCTGATGTTGTAATGTATAAACAGATATAGTTCTTTTGTTTAAAGATTAGTCATTTATATATTATATGTTGTTTCCCTACGATTGTGAGATTCTGATATTGTTTCTATTTCTTCTTCTACCTCCTTCTTCTTTAACCTTATTGGTTTGGTTTTTCGGCATTCGATTGTTCGGCATTTGATATAGTGGAGGTATTGATGTTGATTTTTCGACATCGAAAAATCGATTTGTTACAATTATTAGCTCCATACTTGTTAATAATGTGGTAGTCTGAACAAAATGATCTCAATAACGCCCTCACTAATAGCTACAAAGATATTTTGGAGCTAATAGAAGTCATGGAATTAAAGCTTGGTGACATGATTTATATTTAGAAAATTCAAGGATTGATGAGATGACATGGATAATCCATTCTCAAAAGAGAAGATCTTCAGGGCTATCAATGATACACCTGGTGATGAATCGCCTAGATCGGATAGATTTCCTTCATTGTTTTATAGGAAATTTTGACATGTTTTAAAATATGACTTAATTAAAGTGTTTATTGAGTTTTGTAATGGTAATTTACAATTAAGTGGATTTAATTTTGCTACTATACTTCTACTTTAAAAGGCAATAGAAAATGAACCTAGGGATTTTAGTCCTATTTCACTTATAAACCGCTCTTTTAAAATTATATCAAAGGTGTAAGCTAATAAGTGTAACGACTTGAATTTTATGTATCGAAGAATTGTAAAATGTTTTAAAAAAATTCATATTAGATCATATGATTTTATAACTTTGGGTAGCATTAAGTATTGATATTTTTTACCCTTGGGAATTTTATTAGACGATTTTACCCTTAAAAACCTATAACAACTATAAATTCTGATAGAAGTTAAAATAGAGTCTGAGACTATTTCCATTGGAAATATACGATGATTTCCCTTTCTGTAGAGTGATCATAAAATATTTTGGTCTTTCCAGTTAGGAGATATGGCTGTTTGAAACTTTGACCGATTTTAGACAAATTGGCAGGCAATTGGCTAGTGACTAGTGAGGCCTGCTAACCTAACTGATAATTAAGGGTAAGTGCATCCCCCTAGCAGCCGCTAACATCTATAAATACATCTCCATATCATTCCATATTTCTTACCCAAAACACCTCTAATCTCTTTTAAATCAATCCAAATTCATAGATTAATGGTAAATGGTAAGGGGATTAGCTAGTGATCGTTTTTAAAGAAGAAAATTTGGGGCTTTGCTGTTTATTCTTGAATTTTCCTCATTTTGCATACAAATGATTAATTTTTGGATGTTTGGATTGTAATTTATCATCTTTAAACCTCCTATATATGTTCTTGTGGCTTTTAACATGTTTTGAATACATTTTTAAAATCAAAATTATGTTCTTATGCTATTTTAAACCAGATCTTAAGTACAAATGAATAAAATGATTTCAACATGTTATTTTAATGCGTGATTGTTTATATGAATGTTAAGTTATGTTACAGGTGTGTTTCGAAATGAATTACCATGTATTTATGTATGTTTTTGTAATTTGATGGTGTCTGAATGCCATTTGGTGTTTGTATGGATGTTGTTTTGAATGTTGAATGGTTGTAAATGCTCATCGAAGCATGTAAGAAGTGGCAAACATAGAAGCAGATTTCGATGGATCGACCTTATGGTGTTAGGAGTTCTATTGATGCATAGGGAATGCTCGTGAGTCAAAGTATGAAGCGTAGCAAGGGAATTGATATAAAATTAGAGTTTGGAGATACTATACCATTTCTGTTCGATGGTACTTATCCGGTAGTAGCTTGCTTCGGGTCGATTTGGTGTCAAGGGAAGGTTTGCTTCAGGTCAACTTGTTGTTCGATGATTGAAGACTAGGCATCAAATGATTTTTGGTAGTGCTATGTTCAATGGCCAACCAAGAAAATGGGTTCCTGGGTTGCTTGGTGGAAGATTCGGGTTTCTGGGGAGGCTGCTTCAGTCTGATTATGTTTGTTTCCCAGACAGGGCATGGTACAAGGGAGCTCCTGGAGTCTATTTAGGTCAATTTAGGGGAAACTTCGGGTTTGCTTTGGGTCAGCTTCATGTCTCTCCTAGGGCAATTTTGGATTTTTTCTTGAGTTTTCTCTAGATCGAAGGGAACGACTCCAGAAAGACTCGAGATGACTCAAGATGACTTTAGGGTATTAAATAGTAATTAATATTGTGATTTTGACAATTTGTGATGACTTTGGAGATTTATTCGACAATGTGAGGCGCTTGATCGTGTAATTCTTGTAGGAAGGATATGAATGGAACTAGAGAGTCCGAGGAGGCACATTTGACAATGCAAAGTGATGTAATGGGACATGGGATGTTCTGAGTTGAGTTGGGTGCTAATGGGTCCATTGATGACTTTAGACGTGTGTCATTCAAAGGGGCAGTGGACCGAGGGATTGTTTAGCATGCCCTGGGAGGGCAGTATGTATAGGATAGGTATTTGAACGAGCAGTGAATCCAAATGTGACGTGATGTGTCATCGGCTTATGAGGTCACTAAAAGAATTCATCATTTATTTGAAGACCTTTAGAAGGTTATGATAAAGCATACTTTAGGAAATTCGCAGTGATGGAGACCTTAAGAAGGTTGGGATGAGGGAGACTTTGGGAAAGTCGTAGTGACGAAGAACTTGGGAAGTTTGAGATGAAGGAGACTTTGGGAAAGTTTTAGTGATGGAGACCTTGGGAAGTTTGTGGCAGAGCACGACTTTGGGAAATTCTTGGTTGTAGGAGACTTTAGGAATGATCGTGGTGAAGTGTGACTTTGGTGATAATCATGGTGACAATGCATAGTGAGGTGATACTTTGGTGACAGAAGGGCAGCTGGTATGAAATTCTCTTCACATATGGCCTTAAACTACTCCAGAGTGAACTGATCTTCAAAGCTAGCAATCATCACAAGATTCCACCATCCCATAATGCAACCTTGGTGACAGATAGAAGCTGGAGTAGGATAGTACACCTAAGAAGGTACGTTTATGATTAGTTTGGTTTATTTTCTTGGGATCCTGCAAGAGGAGTCATCGTCATTTCCCATGGAAAGGGAACATCCAGAGGTAGCCGGATGATCTACATATTGAGAGATGGAGTTTCATATCAACCTAATGATCTATGTTTATTTTCGAGAAAGATGATCTTAAAGAGATAGGCGAACTAGAGTTGCAAGAGAACAACCCATGGTACAGTAGCTTCACTCATGATCGTATATTCAGGAAAGGAGTACTTCTAGTATCTGCATGGTAGGCGAATGATTTTTTGAGATGGTGTAGAGTGCTAGGAGATCAAGAAGCATATATAGGATCCATATGTTATATTCTTATCTTCTAGGGGAAGAGAAGTACAATACGAACTTGAGGACGTTACCTAAGGTATTAAGGAACATGCTAGCTAAGGAGTGGAGTTTCTAGTGCAGATACGATTTAGGTATATTATTGTTTATGATTCCATCCAAGGCAAGGATAAGAGCCACGGATATTGGTAATCAATATGATAGACCCATTCCGATAGAGATGGAGTATTATCTTTGGAGATGAGGTAGTACAAACTCAATCAAGTTAGTTGGTTCCATATAAAAAGTAGACTGTTCATACCTAACATTAATGTACAAAGGGATAATGTACAATGAGAGTGCCATCATCCGAGATTAACGGTACCTTCCAAGGGAAATAAGGTATACTAGATAGAAACCTTATTGGGGTGGGAATAATGGAAGATGTCAGGATTTTGGTATATGGAAAAGAGGCATTAAGGGAGTGCCATCAGATCGATTAGGAGATATCGCAGTTGAACCAAAAGTAGCTTAAGAGGAAGATGTTGAAGTCGGGAAATGTTCAGCGAGAGTGAAAGTAGAGGTGATAACATGCAGGAAACCGAGGAGTGCGTGGGGACCGATGATGCAAAACTTTTATTTGGAAGAGTCTTCTGCATATTGCATTCACTTTCACTTATGATATCATCTTGGATTGCTTAGTAAGTCGGATGCTAGGATAGACATAAATACAATTTGGTCGCATATGGTCGCATAGTCGCATGTTTGATGTTTGAGATGATTGCTTGTGGCTGTTAGGCATGCAGAGTACCTATGGTTGACTTTTCCTTATTTAACTGGGGATATTGGAGGCGAAATTCATAAAGTGGGGGAGAGTGTAACAACCTAAATTTTACGTATCAGAAGATCGTAATTTTTTAAAATCCATATTGGGTTGTATGATATTATTACTTTGGGTAGCATTAGTATTGACATTTTTTACCTTTAGGATTTTATTAGATGATTCCACCCCTGAAAATTTATAACATTAATAACCTTTGATAGGAGCCGAATTAGGGTCTTAGACCACTTCGATTGAAAAGATATGATGGTTTCTCTTTATGTTAAGTGGTCGTAATTACTTTTTGAACTACCGATTATGAGATATGATTATTTGAAGTTATTACTAAGTTTTGGCAGATTGGCGGGTAATTAGCGGATAATTAGTGAGGCATGCCAATCCAACTCAAGATTAGGTTCAAGTGCATCCCCTTAGTGCCATTAACACTTATAAATACATCTCCAATCATTCCCTAACCCTCTTTAGCCACCATTAAACATTTTCCTAGCCAAAACAATTCTAATCTCTTCCAAATCAATCCAAATTCATAGATTAAAGGTAATTAGCATAGTGATTAGCTAGAGACTTTCAAATCTACACTTTTGAAGAATAAAGTCTATGGCTTTGTTGTCAATTTTTGGATTTGCCTTGTTTTGCATGCAAATCATACATTTTTGGGTGTATAGTGAGTGATTTACCTTCTCTATACCTCATATATACGTTCTTATATGTTTTAACATGTTTTGAGTTCACTTTTAATGTTAAATTTTTTTTTATGTTCTTTTAAAATCAGATCTTAAGTAAAAATGAATTTAAAATGTTTTAAAGTGATTTAAATATGTTATTTTAATTTGTGATTGTGTATATGATTGTTAGGCTATGTTATAGATCTGCTTTGAGTTAAACTATGTATTGACGTATGTTTGGTCTATGTATGAATGTTATTTTGATTGTTAAACGGTTATAAATGCTTGACGAAGTAAGATTAGAAGTGGAAAGAGTAGAACCAGATTTCGACAAATCGATTTAGGATGTTAAGAGTCATATCGATGCATTGGGAATGCTCATAGGTCAAAGTACAGAGCGAAGTGGGAAAATCAAGGTGAAATTGGAGTCGGAGATAATACAACATTTCTGTTTGGTAGCACTTGTCTAGTAGTAACATGCTTTGGGTCGACTTGGTATCAAGGAAAGGTCTGCTTCGGGTCAGCATGGTGTTCGATGGTTTGAACACCCAGATAGAAAATGATGTCTGGTAGTGTTGTGCTTTGGTGTTGTAAAAGAATAGACAACAAATGTTGTCTGGTAGTGCTCTTCGGGGACGAACAAGAAAATTGGTTCGTAGGTTGTTTGCGCCAAAATTTGTCACAAACCCTAAATATCGTGAAAGCACCAGTGTATAAACACAGATCAGTAATATATATCCACAAATCACAGATGTCGGTAATGTAAAGAATGATAAATGATGAACAATAGATTTCAAACGGAAAGAAATTGACAGAAAAACAGGATTTATAGTGGTTCGGCAATCTCCGGCCAACATCCACTCCATAAGTTAATCTTTTATCGATTTTCCTTGCTGGTTACAGTTGATTATAGCGATTATAATGAAGAAATTCAAGTGCAACAGTAGCTTAATAGTGCAAAAGTGTTTTCGGCAGAGTCTGGGCGTCAGATAGCCAAAAAGATCACTTTTCTGTAGGCTTTAGGGGTCTATTTATAGGCATAGTAGGCTGACATCTCAGCCCAAACTTTGGGAGACCCCTTCTGGCACGTGAGTGGGCCGAAGCGATCGATCTCATGAAGTTTCGGCTCGATCCGTGATCGATACGAACCAATTTCGTATCGATCAAGATTTTGTCCAATGGAGTTAAAACTTTGCATGAACCTTCGTTGGCTTCTATGTAAGCTCCTGTGAAAATTTCATAGCATTTGGGCCTGTAATTTGTGAGATATGATCGATGTAACCTCATGTTTTTCGAAGGCTGTCAAGTTCATATCCATTGTTTCGTCTCCATCATCTTCATCTCGATCAAAGGGCACGTGCTTGCGTGCTGACGTGGAACGATAAACTAGGGCAGATCCATCTTCCTCGCCGTGTGGATCGAGCCTTTATCCCTGCAAACTTCCTTCGCATCCATCTTCAATACCATGTTTGTATCCATTCATCCCGACCCCTCTTCGTATCAATAATTGATGGTGTTCTTCATATCGATCATCGCATACTGATCGATATGAAGCGATTTGTTTTGAGAGAGTTCGACCGATTCGAATCAAAGGCTACGATGGATACGAAAGCTTATGCACTCAGTCAATTCAAATAACCAGGAGTCTGATGCAAACGAGGTTTACGGGGTGGATACGAAGATGCACAGACAAGTGGTATGCTGATGGATACGAACAGCGGTCATCCTCCTCGATCGATTCAAATGGATACGAATAACCACCCCCGATCGATACAAATTGGACGGGTACGAAGTGAGGTATGACGGTAAGGATACGAACAAAACTTTGCTCTATGGATATGAACCGCCATTTACTTTGGTTTACATCGATCATATCTTAAGCATACGAACTCTGGTTGACCTGAAATTTGAAAAATGGCCTCTCCTAGCCTTGATCATCACTTCCTATCGATCCCTCCTTGATTGGAGCTCGACCAAATTTTTCATGGCATTGATCGTATCCTTGATTCCAATCGATTTCTAATCCTGATATCCATCATTTTCAGCTAATTAGTTGATATTCCAGCCTTGACCAAAGGGTGGGATAACATTTGCCCTCCAAAACATGCCTTGTGATAGGAATGTGTGTTTTGAGTAGTTCTGAATATGATATCCAAAGTCCATAGCCATATCATCTGAGTGCCTCGTTCTTGGCTGCTCCGAGTCAGTGTCCGATTCCAAATCCAACAAACAAAGCCTTAGCCAATTCCATATCCATTCGAACTCGATATTTGAGTCCTAATTCATCCTTATCTAATAACCAATAACCAAATCCAGGACCTCTCCTGGTCGATATCCGAATCCGTAACCTCTTCGGGTTCTTGCCAGGCGCAATCCACACCTGGCGACCGCGGTCCAGTGTCCCTGGACATTGAGTAATTTCCATGGCTTAAATCCTAAGCCAAATCCTGGTCGCTCCAGACCCTTGTCGGGTATAGTCCATACCCGACGACCTGAAATAGTAACCGATAATATAGGGCCTAAGTTCTAGACCGAATCCTGGTCTCTCTGGACCCTTGTTGAGCATAGTCCATACTCGGCGACCTCAATAAGCAAATTCACCGCGTTTGGGCGAAGAGACTCACTCCTTGCCAGGCACAATTCGTACCCGATGACCGTTTACCAGAAAGACAAATAAAAATCCAGTGAAAATCCAATCCAAAATCCAAACCAAATCAAAAAATCAAAAATCCACATTTGAAATCAAAACCAACATCCAAACATGAGGACAATCATCCAAACAGAAGTCCAAATCAGAAAACAAGCAGAATCAGGAGTTCAAACCAAACTCCAAAACCAAACCATAAAAACGAGTATCCAATCCAAAAAACAAAAACAAAAACAGATTTCACAAACCATAGCATCGTGACTTATCATCATTCAGAGCATGCCTAGGGGCCGTCTTTGTCCTCGTAATGAGTAAATGACTTGGTTGTCTTGTCCGTAGTTTTCTACTTATTTCATATTATCCTAGTCAATTGAAATCAATTGACCATCATTTTTGGGCCTCGCACCATCATTGTTTGAGGTAGACAGTGGTTGCTCTTGCCCCACTGCTGCATTCCAAGCCTCGATATATTGTCGCAACTGCTCATTCCTTACAAGCTCCTCAATTATGTCCATTAAGTGCCTGCAGCTATTGGTATCATGCACGTCCAGATCGTGGAAGAGGCGGTGTCTTCCTGATGCTCTTTCACGTTCGGAAGGCTCCCTCCTAACTGGCCTTCAGTAGGGAAGGCGATTCCAGGTCTCCATGAATATTCGCTCTAATGTCTCATTCAATCCTATGTAGGTGGAGAATTTTGGCTCTCTCCATCGCTTCTTAGCTTTTCCCGCTTCATCATCCAGGTTCCTTTTTCCTTTTTCCTTATCCTTATCCAAACTTTCGCCGAATGGCCCTCCATCCCCGCCCGCATTCACCTCCTATAACTTCAAATCTGCACATGCATCTTCTTGCCGAAGGAATCTCTCAGCTTTGTGAAAGAATTCCCCAAGATCTAGTGGCGGGTCCCGTATTAGAGATACTTTGAAATCTGAGTTCTCTCTGGCTCCTGATACTGCTGCCATTAAAACCATCAATGGATCGGGCCGATCCATCGATGCAACCGCGACACTGAACCGGGTTAAGAAAGCTCTCAGCGATTCATCTGTCCTTTGCTTTATTGACGTTAGCGCCTTCACGTTCTTCAGTCTTTTAATATGAACCCGAAACTGCTTCAGAAACCTGTCCACCAATTCTGTCCACGTCCTGATAGACCCCTCTTCTATTTGTCTGAACCACATAGCAGCTATATCCGTACAGAGGGGAACATCGGGCCATAACTTCCTCCGATGCCCCCAGCACTTCCATGTGTCTTGCGTATCTCATCAAGTGATCAGTTGGATCAGCCTTGCCATTGTATACCTCCACATTAGGCAGTTTGAGCTCTGGTGGATTCCGAGCTATCCTGATTTCACGAGTGAACGGACTCCTGTTCACTCCTTCCAGATCTATATTGGTCAAACCTCTGTGCATGGTTCGCTTGAAAATCTTAGCCAATCCAGCATTGTCTGCCAAGGGTTGCCCTCAAGTCTCCGAAGGAATTCTGGTACATACTCTTCATCCCACGCTCCTACATTCCCGCCAGCATCTCGTTGTGCGCTGTCAACTGGAATTTCCCCATGGATCGGTCCATCGTTACCAGGTAGTGTGCCCCCGAGCCTGGGTCCATCCGGATTAGAAAGTGTATGCTGATTAGGGATTGCGCCTGGTTGAGCTATTCCATTTGAGTGCCTGTTTGGTCCTCCTACTCCAGTTTCGTGGATCTGAACTCCTGAAGCTCCGGCTGTCCCTGTTTGTCCAACCTGTCTAAGGAGGTTCTGCATCATCTCCTCCTGCCTTTTTAGAAATTCTTCGAGCATCGCTCCCATCATCATTTCCATTTCATCCCAGCTGAAAGCTGAAGTCTGGTTGGCTCCTGATGAAGCCTCCTGGCTTCCTTCATGTTGACTTCTCTCTGTTCTTTGTCTTCTACTCGATTGCCTTGTCATAATTTTCTAGATCTGAATCCCCAAACCTTCGAATCTGAATTCCAAATCTAGTATAGCGGGTGCTAGTTGTTCTCAGTGAAAGCACCAAAGTGATTGCACCAAAATTGGTCACAAACCCAAAATATCGTTAAAGCACCAGTGTATAAACACAGATCAGTGATATATGTCCACAAATCATAGATTGGGTAATGTAAAGAATGATAAATGATGAGCAATAGACTTCAAATGGAAAGAAATTGACAGAAACACAATATTTAACTTGGTTCGGCTATCTCCAGCCTACGTCCACTCCACAAGTTAATCTTTTATTGATTTTCCTTGCTGGTTACAGTTGATTACAGTGATTATAATGAAGAAATTCAAGTACAACAGTAACTTAATAGTGCAAAAGTGTTTCCGGCAGAGTCTGGGAGTCAGATAGCCAAAAAGATCCCTTTTCTGTAGGCTTTAGGGGGATATTTATAGGCGTAGGAGGCTGATATCTCGCCCAAACTTTGAGAAACCCCTTCTGGCACGTGAGTGGGCCCAAGCGATCGACCTTATGAAGTTTTGGCTTGATCCGTGATCGACACGAACCAATTTCGTATCGATCAAGATTTTGACCAATGGAGTTGAAACTTGGCATGAACCTTCCTTGGATTGTACGTAAGCTCCTGTGAAAATTTTATAGCATTTGGGCATGTAGTTTGTGAGATATGATCGATGTAACCTCATGTTTTTTGAAGGTTGTCGAGTACGTATCCATTGTTTCGTCTCCATCATCTTCGTCTCGATCAAAGGCATGTGCTCACATGCTGACGTGGAATGATAAACTAGGGTAGATCCATCTTCCTCACCGTGTGGATCGAGCCTTTATCCCTGCAATCTTCCTTCGCACCCATCTCCAATACCTTGTTTGTATCCATTCATCCTAGCTCCTCTTCGTATCAATAAGTGATGGTGTTCTTCGTATCGATCATCGCATCCTGATCGATACGAAGCGATCTGTTTTGAGGGAGTTCGACCGATTCGAATCGAAGACTACGATGGATATGAAAGCATATACACTCCATCGATTCGAATAACCAGGAGTCTGAAGGATACGAACGAGGTTTACGGGGTGGATATGAAGAAACGCAGACATGTGGTTTGCTGATGTATACGAACAGCGGTCATCTTCCTAGATCGATTCGAAAGCGATGGATACGAATAACCACCCTCGATCGATACGAATTGGATGGTACGAAGTGAGGTATGACCATACATATACGAACAAGACTTTGCTTTATGAATATGAACCGCCATTTACTTCGGTTTACATAAATCATATCTTGAGCATACGAACTCCGATTGACCTAAAATTTGAAACATAGCCTTTCCTAGCCTTGATCATCACTTCTTATCGATCTCGCCAAGATTGGAGCTCGGAAAAATTTTTGATGGCATCGAACGTAGCCTTGATTCCAATTGATTTCTAATCCTGATATCCATCTTTTTCAGCTAATTAGTTGATATTCCAGCCTTGACTAAAGGGTGGGATAACATAAGTTGCTTAGTGGCCGCTTCGGTATTTTGAGAAGGCTACATCAGTTTGGTTGTGTGTTTTATCCGGTCACGACCTGGTGTAAGAGAACTTCTAGGATCGCTCCTAATCAGCTTAGGAGAAACTTCAAGTTTGTTTCATGTCAGTTTCGTGTCCCTCCTAGGGCGACTTGGGCTTTTCTTGAGTTTTCTTAGGGTTAAAAGGGACGACCCTAGAACGACTCGGGACATTGGGATATAGATAGTAACTAATATGGTGGTTTTGATGATTTAAGATGATTTCGAAGCTTTGTTTGACAATGCGAGGCTCTTGATCGAATGCTTCTAGTAAAAAGGAAGTGTATGGGACAAGAGTAGTCTAAGGAGGCACGTTCCACAAGGTGGAGCAAAGTGATGGGACATGAGATGTTCTAAGTCGAGTTGTGTGCTAATGGGATAATTGGTAACTATGGATGTGGGTGATTCCATGGGGTAAGGGTATGTGAGGACGCTGACCTATGTACCTTGGGCCATAGGATGGTCTTGCCTACCTTGGCAGGGTAGTACATATGGGATAGGTATCCAAATGAACATCGAATCCAAATGTGACACAGGACATCGTCGGCCTAGGAGGTCGTTAAAGAGTTATCATTTATCTAAAGAACTTAGGAAGGTCATAGGATAGCAGACTTTGGGAAAGTTGCAGTGACGAATACCTTGGGAAGGTCGGGATGAAGGATACTGTAATAACCATATTCTTTGTATCGGATGATCACAGAACATTAATATTATTTTTATATGAGGTCGTACAACTCTATGATTTTGGCGAATGACTACCATAACCATTTTCCTTATGTAGAATTTTTATTGAACGATTTTAACCCTAGAAAGCTTGTATGGCCTGTAACTTTTGATAGAAGCTGAATTGGGGTCTGAAACAATTTCCCTTAGATCGGGATGATGTTTTCTTTTTCCATAGAGTGATCGTAGTAGAAAAATGGACTTACTATTAGGGAATCTTAGCTGTATGAAGTTTCACTTAATTTTAAATAGCTTAATGGGTAGTAGTGGATTAACAGGTATGCCAATGGCTCATTTTAGGATTAGCATGAGGTTAAGGCTGATGTGGCTTCTCTCCATCACTTCACATTTCCCAAAATTAGAGATAATCCTTTGTTAACCATCTTCTTAGCCAAAAAGTTATCATAGTCCCTACTTTAGTTATCTAAAACATGTCATTGATGAAAATTAGCGAGATTAGCACCTTGGATTAAAGATTTGTTGTTGGAGATCATCTTGAAGTTGTTATTCACCTCGGGATTCATGCATCTTTGGACTTAGATTGGATTTCTTTGGATTTAGGTGAGTGGATTACCACCATTAGAGTTTAACGATGTTTTTAAACGATTTTCAACTTTGAAAGTACATGTTAAACCCTCTTTAATAACATACATAAATTTCAAATGATTTCAAAACGATTTGAAACTAGTGTTCTTATGGATACTACCCTTAGATTTAGGATTCAAATTAATGTGTACTATTGTCTGGCTGTTAGAGCATATTGTATGTTATAATTGCTTGAATGTGTGATGTTTGTTTGGTTGAAAATGCCAATCGAATGGCGATTTAGAATAGGAATATGTTAGGGATCGGTGCCAACCGATTGGTGTAGGCTCAAATGAGACGTGATCAATTTGGGGCAACAGAGAAGGCCCCATAAATCCACATTTCAAATTCAAGTCGCTCGAGGTTTGTTTGCTTAAGTTATGGTCTTTAAAGATGTACGGGACGTGATTTTGAAGGCTATGGATCGGTATTGGGTTTTGTCGAAGCATGCTTTGTGCCAAAGGTTGGATCACTTTGGGTTTTAAAGGTGCTTGCTTTGGTTGCTTATGCAAGTACATGGATCGCATGAAGGGATGGATGGAAATTTCTAAGTGGTGGATTGGTAGTGCCCATGGATCAGTGCCTATCCATAGGGTTTCTTAGTTTATGATGGATGTTAGGTCAAAGGAGTGGAGGAAGTTGAATTTTTTGCTAAGTCAGGGATCAGTGGTCATGGATTGGTACTGATCCATAGATACCGATAGTATTTACATTAGTTTGACAATGAGTAGATTTGCACATGTTGGAGCATAGCATGATTGAGTGAAGAGTGGGATCAGCAATGATGGGTCAGTGATTATCGGTTGTGGTTACTGTTTGGTGGTTATCGATCGATGGTGGGAGTATTTGAGTTTCTTTGAGTTCTTATTCTTGATTCGGGATATGATGGTGTTTTCTTCAAGCTTTGGGTGTGTTGGCCCTGAACTGGTGACAAGCCAAATATTTAGCCAAATAAGGCTAAGTATAGGGGTCGATACTAAACCATACAGTTCGATGGCGGTTTTAACGAAGATGACCCGTGATTCGATGATGATGATTCCATGAGGGGAAGTAACGGCTTTGATAGTGGATAATTATACTTGGAGATGCAAGTAGAGGACTATGACCGGATTAAGAGAACTATTAGAGGGATGCTATGGGACACATGATGGTATTCTACAATTGATGATGGATATAGAGAATTGTCCTTACCATGGTGACTTTGCGATAGGAGTAGTGAGGTCAGTTCCAGGATGTAGTCTGTTATCGATGACATATGCAAGGGGACTCAAGGGTTCATAGGGTACTCATAAGGTAGGTGTATACACTTAGGACGTGATGGTTCATAGACCGTGATGGCTCTTTATTCTAAATATGGTGATTTTTTTACTTCGTACTGACATGATGTTTAGTCTAGTTCCTAATCGACCGAGTGGCATGGGTTTGAGTATCGAGGAATCAAGATATGGGCTACCATGATGGATAGTCTAGGCTATAATCGTGATGGGTCAGCGAGTGATTTTATATCCAACGCATTGAGTGAGTGAATGTGGGGATGGGTAATGGATGTTATGTTTGTTTGGTTGTTTATCACCTTAGGGATGTCATGTGATGTTGATATTATTGATGTATATATTTAGACACCCCTTAGTACTTTGATGTATAGTACACCCATGATGACTATGATGTAGAGTAGCATATATCTTGTGTACGTACTAACTTCGTGGATGTAAGGACAAGTCAGGTATGACTCTTCATACCGTTTGTCGTATTATAGTGATATATTAGTATTTAGAGGTATATTACCGCTCACATCAAACTTTTGTCTGACTCAAAGTTTTATGCTTTGCATCCTATTACTCTAGGTACTCTAAAATGAGTAGATTAGGGATATCAGGTCTGGGCACGAGAAGCTGGACAGGAGGCTATACTCTTGTAGTACTACATTTACTTATTTGCTATTCCACTGCATAGCACTATAGACCTTTCCAGTGCCTTTATTACCTATAGCCAGTTATTATTTGATGTATAACTCTATTTCTTACGTTGTATACTGTATGGATTTGTGCACTTTGATTCTATGATTCATTCAGTTACTTACTATCTCGCCTATTTTATATTTTTGCTATTATATTTCATTTGATGCGCTGTGAGATATAGGATAGGTTCTATGATTGATGTACTTTATTTACAACCCTTGACGGTCATCCTGCATCGATCGGGCATCGCTATAGCTCACTCTCTAGGTATGTTGGATGTCGGTTTGCCAGGAAATCATCACATTTAGTATCAAAGCATAGGTTGCATAGTTTAACCTAAAGGGTATCATGATCAAGTAGAGATTGGGTAGGAGTTCTCACCCTAGACTGGATCAAGAGTGTGTATATATGAGAGCGCATAGTTGTTATATATTTTACTTTCAAAACTATATAGTAGTATAAAGTAGATATGTTGCACTACACATACAAGTATTACTTAAGTGGGATTCCTTATAGAGAGACCGATCATCCTTATTATAGATTGAAGGATGGGGTCATCTAACAAGGAATGCCGCTAGGAACTTCATCTCTGGAGTCAAAGAGGGAGCTGGCCCAGGAGCTACTATTCCTGATTTGCAGACCATGTTCAATACCATGATGCGGAACATGCTACAAAATGATCTAGTAGCTGCATCGGCTATTTCCGTTGATGGTGGTGCTCCAATGTTGGCTCCTAGAGCCGATTTCGCCAAGCTGAACAAAGAATTTGCTAATCTTGGTATCAAAATGTTCCAAGGAGCGGAATCAGCAGTGGAAGTGGAAGATTGGCATGATTACTGGAGAGGATCTTTGATGATTTAGAGATGGATGACGCTTTGAAGAGGTGATTGGCTTCTTGATATCTTTATGGGCGAGCACTGAACTAGTGGAATGTTGTGAAGATCGCTACTCTAGAGGACCGTGTGACTAGTTCAAATCCGGATCCGAAGAGAAGTTTATACTGGCAACTCAGAAGTCGGTCTTGTTCCATAAGTTCACGGAACTTAAGCAATGAGATATGACTATCTCTGAATATGTTGTTGAGTTCGATGCTCTGTCGAAGTATGGGATGTCCTTCATAGACACTCCATCATAGAAGAACAAGAAGTTTTTCATTGGCTTAGATGATTACTTAGCAGAGAAGCTCGTAGGCCATACCGACGAGACTTTCGAGATGTTAGTCGAAAAGGCCTTAAGACATAAGAGTCTTTATTCAAGTCGAGGTCTATAATCCGAAAGACGAGCTAAAGCCGCCATCGTGCGGGGGAGGCAAGAAGGAGTGAAACAGTAAAAGAAAGTAGTTTCAAAACAAAGGTGGCCAGAAGAAGAGTAAGACCTCACCCATTTGTTATAATTGCGGTAACAAGGGCCACTATAGTAGAGACTGTAAAGTTACAGGGAAGAAATGCTACAACTACAACAAGCTTGGGCACATTTAGAAGGACTGTCCGGAGCCACAAAAGCGGAAGCAGCTGGTGAAAGCGTATGTTATTAATAACGTTCCAACTTTGTCGAATGCTCCATCCGTGAAAGAGAAAGGGAATAACATCGTTACTTAAGGTATGCTTTCCATTTATGATGTTCCTATATGAGTTTTATTCGATATAGGGGTTTCACATTCCTTCATCTCTGGTGACTTAGTAGATAGATTGGGATTGAGACTCGAAATTGTTGACCGACCTTTGATTGTGATGAACTCTGTTGGAGGCTCCACTAGCTTATGTATGGTTTGGTATTATTGAGTCATGGATGTTCTTTTGATTATGATAGCCTTTTTTTAGGTTTCGTTGGGTTTGGTATTATTCTGAGGATGGACTGGATTCGTAGATAGGGAGTGATGGTGGATTGTGAGAAATCATTTATGATGATAGGGGTAGATGATAGGAGGATGGTAGTGTTAGGGTGCCTATCGAATGATGACGTGATTGTTATTTTTATATATTCGCTTGATATCCCACACGATGAGTTTGCATCAGTGCCTATTGCTAGGGAGCATCTGAACATATTTTAAGAGGTGACCGGACTTCTGCCACATAGAGAGATCGAGTTCCATATTGATTTAGTTAAAGATGGTAGACCAATAGTGATTCCATTGAGGTGGTTGACATCTAGAGGGAAGCGGGAGCTCAAGGTGCAACTATATCACCTATTGGGATGAGGGTTCATTCGTAGGAATATTTCTATGTGGGGAGCAACCATAGTATTCTTCATGAAGGCTGATGGTTCCCTTAGATTATGTGTTGATTGCCGTGAGCTGAATAAAGTGACGAAGAAGAACAAGTTTTTACTCCCATGTATTTATGACTTATTCGATCAACTTCATGGTGCTAGAGTATTGTCTCAGTTAGATCTTGCGACAGGATTTCACAGTTGAAAGTAGCGAAGAAGAATGTGCCGATTACAGCGTTTCGTACGCCGTCTGGCTTTTATAAGTGGTTGGTTATGTCATTTGGTCTAACCAACATGTCGGCATACTTTGTTGATCTCATGAACCATGTTTTCAAGAGTCAACCAAATAAGTTCATGATTGTGTTCATCGATGATATTCTTATCTGCCCATGGACATAGGGCGAACATAAGACATGTTTGAGGATCGTGCTTGAGATGTTGAGAGAGCATTGATGGAGAGAAAATTTTTCAAAGTGCTACTTTTGGTGGAAGGAACTTAGATTTTTGTATTATATTGTTCCTGACCAGGGCATTACCATGGATCCTGCAAAAGTCACGGCATACCAAGGTTGGACTAGATCGAAAAACACTACACATGTGAGAAGTTTCTTGCGAATAGCTGGATATTATAGATGATTCATCCAGGACTTCTCTAAGGTAGCGGCACCGTTGAACCACTTGATGAAAAAGAATCAGAATGTTATTTGGGATGCAAGATGCAAGAAGGCATTCGTGAGTCTAAAGGAAAAGTTAACGAGTGCATGAGAATTGACCATTCTAAGCAGGAATAAAGAGATAAAAGAATAAACTAATGATTATGGTGCCAAATTGGGTGTGGAATTGATGTAGAGGGGCAATTTGTTGCATGTGCTAGTCGATAACTAAAGTCACATGAGAAGATACATAATCCATGATTTAGAGTTAGCAGCGATTGTGTTTACGCTGAAGAATTAGAGGAACTGTCTTTTAGGAGAGATGTTCGAGCTATTCATCGACTATAAATCATTGAAGTACCTCTTTTCATGGGAGGATCTCAACCTTCATCGGCAACAATTTAGAGTTCCTAGCCTCCTACGACTTCAATGTTGCATATTCCATGGACAAAGGTAATGCATTTACCAATGCATTAAGTACGAGACATGACAGCTTGGTAGCTATAGTCCTAGAGCGGATGCAGTTAGAATATATTGATGGTTATAATTTCTGACTGAGATGCAAGCTAAAGCCATAGATATTGGCAAGCTTGATTATGAGGCATACTTTGATAGAGCAGATCGGTACTAGTCAAAGGCATGATGCATGATTAGGTAACATCCCCTATTCTGAGGACAAAAAATAAGCGCTATTAATACTGCAGTCATCAATAGTATTATTATCTGGTGACAAAATGAGATCAGTTAATAGTATCATTAAGATCAAAGCACAGGAATATGAAAAATTTTCAAAACACGGATTTCATTAATTAATTTCTATTTCATTACTAAATCCAAAAACGTTGCCCAGGTACAGATAAAATATAATTATTACAAAATACGTCAAGAGTGGCATATGAAGATGCCCCCTTGGTTGATTTTACTACTAGACAAACACAATTCCTGCCATAACATATATTCAAACAAAATGAAATCAACATAGCGGACATATAAACTCCTAAGCAACTAGATTTGCTCCTGCACGTCTCTGAAAGCTTTATTCACCAAACTTAAAACCTGGAAACCTTACTCTCGATCTACTTAAATAATCATCCAAGAGTTAAAAGGGAAAACCATAAACTTCGAGTCAGACAAAAAGTCAGGTGTGGATAATAATATACTATCTCGGTAATAAATATCTACTGAGACCATGCCGCTGAGTGAAACATGTTTCCCCTTACTAGTATCCTTTGATAATATGTCTATCATAATCGTGCTCTGCAATCCCGACGGTTACATAATATAAGATAATTAAATGCATGCATGCTACATGTATAATCCTGACTAATCTGTCTCAATTAAGTGACCGTCTATCTCTACTTTATAATTTTCCTAGGGTTGCTACAAACATATATGGCTGGCTTGGGCCTATCAGATATACCGAAATTCCCAAGCTTACAGTTAGGAGTAAACTGGACCGTCTATCCAAACACAATCATCTGAGTGTCTACCTGGCTGTTTGTCAATCTCATAGTTTTGCTAGGCTCACCATGAACCTAACGGTTTTACATGCCAACCAATAACCTACCTAAGTTATATTCCTTTTTGTGTGTTAACATACTTTTAGTTTTATCCTTAATAAAGCCATTCGCACTTGAATTGTGGACTAATATCAACTAGGGACTAGTGGTTGAAGTATAAAGCGCTACGCTATACCAGTCCCATTATCTGGATCTCTATTCTCTAATTCTTGAGTCAATTTATCATATCACAATTTATCTAGTAGTGATAAGAACAATAATTTTAGTAATAAAGTTCTAGGTTAAATACCCTCTTTATTTTCTTGAAAATATAATTCTTTATTAACGTTTTAGCTCTTGAAATCATACCCAAAAACAAGGAAATTATAGCACTTTATTTTTCCAAAATATTATGCCAAGATATATGCTTTTATAAAATAGCTATAATGAACTTCGAAACCATTCGGAGGTTGTCGCACCGTAAAGCTTTCGACTCTGAAGCCATATATAATAAAACCATTTGAATTGATAAAGTGCAGCATTGATATAGCCGCTATTGGTTGTCGCATCCCTTTATGCCATTATCATGTTAAAGCATCTGATTTAATAAAGCATAGAGCCATAAGGCTAAAATCATTCATGTCGCATAACATAAATATATAGGTTGCCGAATATAAGCGACGTAGTCTTTGGTTGGCATAGTATAAAGCTTTAAAACTTGAAAACATGGGAATTCCGACATTGATAACAATCAGCATTGATATAACAGAGTCAATAATAATGTTTATATTGATATAGAAAATAGGCGGCATCATTACCTTTTATATCAATGTTGAAAGCAAGGTTTATATACGGCATTGCTGTCAATAGTAATAATGCCAAAATTATATATATGCGGCATCATGCTCTTTAATATCAGTGTCGAAATGCGGCATTACTACCCCTTTATATAGTGATGAAGATATGCGTCATCATCGCCACTAAGAATATTAATGTCAGTACAAAATGTGGCATTATAGGTTTAAGGAGTTCAATGAAAACTAGTGGCACTACTATAGCCCATAAAAAACATGCGGCGTTGGTAGCTGCGGCATAGATGGACATCAGCATTGATTAATAACGAAGTGACAATCTCATAGTTAACATAAAAGCTGGTTTATTTCTTTTAAAATATATTTCTTTTAACCAACTTCAATCCTTTGTCAAATTACAAGTGGATAATAAACTTCTTTATCAAATCCTTTTTAGAAAACTGATGTAGATCAAAATTGTCATTCCCAAAATAATTCGCAAACCGTTAAAATTATATAACTATTTTAATATAATTATTAAGCCTTTCTAGTCTAATAAATTCATATAAAATCATAAACACTTGGGAAAATAGCCAAAAATCACAATAAATTAGAATTAACATATTCTTTAGCCTATAAAAATGTCAGGTCGACCAATGTTATTTAATTATTTATAATAATTAAAAGCCGAAATAAATCATTTTCCTCACTTAGGAAATTTGTGACATCCCGTAAATCCGACCTATTTAGAGCTGACAATAAACCACACGTGTCCAACCCAAACCGAATGGAAAGACGGAAAATTAAGATAAAGAAAGAAGAAAAGAGAGAAGGGAAGAGAAGAAGAAGAGAAAAATAAACTAAAACAATTACAGAATCTCACAATCGCAGCGGAACAGCATATAATACAATATCAACGATCTTTACAAAACAGAAACTGTAATATATATGCATTCATCAGAGTACAATAATCAATCACTAATCATCAACCTGGACAGTTATAATGACCTGTCCTTACAAATGCAAATAATATAAAAAACAATGCAACGAAAAAATAGACATATACGTGAATACAACCAGAAGACCTCTAGCCCGTCTGCTGAAGCTCAAAAGCATCCAAATCTACATATGTAAACATACTCGGTCAGACCCGAGCATTGAAAGTGAAGAATTCCAGGATCAGTCTGGTAAACCAGCGAGAGAAAACACATCTCAACCGAATTTATTTTGAAGTTATAAAAACTTTCCTTTATCAAAACAAAGGTTTATCTACGGCCATTCCCACACATAAACACGGATGGCATTCTACCTCATGATAACCAAAACATTTCGTATCAAATCATGTTATATTATACTAGTGTCTAGTATACAAATAATATTAATCATAGCTGAAATTATTACATCGGTTAAATTCCAGCATACTAGCCACAATTGTGGGTTCTATAAAAAAATAGCGGGCACATAGTGGATAATGGATTTCCATACAAATGACCTAGTAAAAGGGCCACCTTCCTGTAATATATCTCGAAGGAATGTACCAAGGCCCAACTGATGGTCCTCTACTAACACAAGACCGGCCTATCGAGCACCAAATATGTCATTACCCCGGTCGTTACCGACCTATCTGAGGGTGCTCATAGCATACATCCATAATAATTTAAAACCCAAACTTCATAGCGGGAATAAATATATCTAGAAAGGGATGATCATATACTAATGGTTGCGAACCACATATCCTTGCTGCATCTACCATGTTTCAGTCATTTCCAGGTGTGAGGCCTGAGGTCATGTTTACCTTTCACATAGCACATCATCTTTCCCCTTGAATGCCACGTTGCCATTCCTTGGTCACTATTGACTTTCAGAAACATACAACCTCTGAGCTCATATGTTGGTGTTAAGTAAGAGAAGTTGCATTCTCCACCACCAAACATATGTACATTTATAAAAGTCAACGTTGTAATCTCAAAAATGAAATGTCAAACATCCATCCATACAAGTTGCGTAGAAATAAGACAACTAAAGGCACTTCTCCTACCGCATCCTGTCAAGAATCACCCTTAGGATTAGTAGCGATTAGTCCTTACATTGGATATTCATAATGAAGAGACTGCTACTACTATATGTATATTGGGAGTTTATCCCCAAATGATCAACAAGCAGTCCTCCATTACGACATCAATATCTTCCAATACCTGCACAGTCAATAGCATGTACATTTGTCCGAAGTGGTTCTTGGATAAATACGACCCCGGTTTCTTCGGATCAACAACGATAAAAAGGCCAATATTTGATAGTTGATTATTTAACTACCAAAGCAACAAAAAAAATTAGTACTTAAGCAATCCTAGGCCCATTTAATAAATCTTTCATTAATTAAATCAATCTCCAAATATTCATTTCAAATTATCTTAAAAAGATATATTCACAAAACCATTTCAAAATATCGATAATGGAAAACATTTCCATATACTTATATCAACAGTATAAGCATATTCACAAATCATTTCATTTTCAACAATTAGAAAATACTTCCATATACTTATATCAACGGTATAAGAATATTTAATAACACTACCAATTGGAGACACGCCAAATAGAGTTCTATAACCGTACAACTCCAGAGTTCGTACGCCTTCGGACATGTATTAAGTATAGGAAGTAATGCTCCTACACCACCAAGCCTTTAGTACGATCACAAGAACCAACTCGTGTATTTTACAACGGAAGGTTAAAACATAATTTATTGGTTCAAAACCAATGTTACGTAAAACACGTTATGACAGCCAAAAAACATTCGTATAAGGATTCGATTTATTATTATATTTATATATAATCTCGTATATTATATAAAACATTTTCTTTCGAAAATCATTTACCATAACAACAGTGTTATAGTCCATGTCTTTCATACTTCCTCGAAAATTTCTATTACAACAGTAAATGTTGATATCTATGTTTCCATTACTTTTAACATTTTAAAACATTTCAAACCATTTAATTCCATTCAAAACCATTACTTCCAAAAACATGCCTTTTAAAAAGATAAATTATTTTTAAAACCATTACTTCATTAAAACATTTCTTTCAAACATTCTTTTAAATAAAAATCCATATTTATAAAACTACTTTAATAAATCTCATTCGATTTTATGAAACTTCTATTTTATAAAATTTCTTTATTTACAAAATTCCATTTATAAATCCGTTCTTTTACAAAACTAATTTTACTATCAAAATCCATTTCTTTATAAACTAAATATCTTTACTCCTAATAATGAAAATTCAATGACCATGAAATCAACGGTGTCTTCTTGAACTACCGAAACTGCCCTTTATTTTTTCAACCTTTTACGCAAAATGTGCCGCATTACTTTTAATTACGACACAAATCCATCGCCATGACCACCAATAATCCTTCCCAATATTACTAACCCTAATCGCTAGCTGTTTTCATCGATTTCTCCGTCAAATCAGGCCAAACTAGATAGTTGATTTCATCGCCACTAGCAACCCTACCATTGCTACCAACCCTAATCACCTATTGATTTCATCACCTTTCTCCATCAACTCAATTCAAACTGGATCATTGATTTCGTCACCTGCCAACCATGGACCACACACAAGCTTGCAATTCCATTTGTAAAATTTCAAAGCTACAATTTTACTAATTTATCGTTTAGGTTTTCTTCTATTTCGGTTGCTGATTTTACCTATCAATTTTAGTACTGCGATTATTGAGAGGAAGAAGGCTATAAATAGGTTGATCGTCGATGAGGCTAGTCAATATTGATAATTCAGAGGCTGCAATAAGTCTCAACACATCATGGTGATTCGATTTGTTGAAGGTATCTTTCTCTTTATAATTTTTTGTAATGAATTTGGATTTGAAATTAGGTTTTTCTTATTATTATTTTTACTGATGATTGTGTATGATAGTCGTACAGTGCATGAAATGATTAAAGGATTATTCTTTAGATTTGCAGATCCAGTCATTTTTGTTACCTAAAACAGGTAATTTTTATCTTAAACACAATAAAGCTAAATATCATATGCGCTATCATAGAATTCGATTGGTTTTGATCCAGAGAATGAATGAATGTGAAGTGAATGTTCTAAAAATAAAATAAAATATTTTATCCTAAAATTCCTTCGAATTTGGCTAGCTGAATCATGAAGTAATTGTTTTAGGGTTTCACATCATATTCATGTTTGTTATTAGTGTTTGAATGTAGAGGTAATATATTTTGTCAATTTATATGTTTTTAGTGTATGGGCAATAGGAGGAGAATTGATTAAGAATTCAGTTGTCTTAGGTTCATTAAGAGCTTCTCGATCTTCATTGTGATCACTAGCTATTTCGATCTCAGCTCTATAATCTGGATCAATTGAAAAATGTTTCCATTATAAGGACCTCCTCTAAAAAATAACTTTCACCATCATTAAAATTCTCTTAAAATTTTTAGAGTTATTTCTCTCTTTGAAAAAAAAGGACTGACAAAAATTGAAAATCATGAAAATAATTCATTCCTGAATCATTGCTGATATCTTAGATTCTTGAACTGTCAACTTCTATGAAGTTGTTGCTCTTCCTACATTGATGCCAGAATCTCCTACTAAACTAATGAAAACTGCATTGCACCCAACATCCTTCAATTCACTCTTATTTGATTTGACTAGCTGAGGCTGAAATTATTATGTAAGTTGGTCAATTTGTCAAACCTGATCATTGATTAGTAAATGATGTTTGGTTTAGGTTAATTTAATTAATTTTCAAATTTATTTAGCTAAGCAGCAATGAATTTGGCTTTACAATCATGGAAATTACCGTATTATGGTTTCTTCAGCATTTAATTTGGCAACAAAAACTTTTTTTCCACTGGCTTAAAATTTATCTCTATGAAACTCAATCCTGAGCAAGCCTCAAAATTCCTTCTATTTTTATGTTATTTCATATAGAGATTATTGAGAGGAAGAAGACTGCTAATTGGTTGGTTGTCGATGAGGCGGTCAATGTTGATAATTCGGTTGTTGCGACAAATCCCGATACAACGGAAAAGCTTTAGCTTTTTCATGGTGATTCAATTTGTTGAAGGTTCTTCATAATTTTTTTAGTGAATTTGAATTGGATACTTTGACCATTATATAACTGGATAAAATATTGGTTTAATTTCCATAGTATAATTTTATCTTAACTAAAAAAACTACGACTTACGGTTTCACCCAAGAAGTTGCATTAACTTAGACCTAGTAGGAATAAAAGGCAGGTTTTGTTCATCTTTATGACAATTCTCAGGTTGCTAAATTATGGGAGACTATATTAATATAAAATATAATAGACATTTAACATGGTTAGATGTACTAATTTAAATATCCCTGTAATTTTCAGATAAATCAACGATTGAGTAAATGAAAAAAAATGGCATAGCCTAATTTAAGTGGTTAAAGAAATGATTTCATAACAAGTTATGATCAATACAATTTGAAATTATCAATGTAATTCAAAAATTTGTCTTCGATGAATAAAAATAGCTGATTCTTTTTTTCTTCCTTTTTTGTGTTTATGTGTATTGTGTTAAGAGTAACCAATACATGCAAGTTTGTGAACTTCAGTCAACTACCATATCAAGTAACCTAAATTTGAATAATTTTTGATAACCAATAATGCCATTCTTTACTTATATCAAACTATGTTAACAATGTTTCGAAGAATGACATGATAGATGTCTAGAGCTATGACTGATTTGCTGCCATTTTACTCTGATCATGGTATTCTGATCAATTTGTTGCCTTAAAATTCTCTCTCTCTCTCTCTCTCTCTCCAGTTTCCCATATTGTTGTTCACTGTAAAGTTTCTTCAGACCTTCTCAATTAAGTTAAAGGACTAAAACGCCTTGGTAAATCAGATCCTAGGTTCTATGCCAAACTAATGGTAGTGGTGAGCACAACATTGCAGGAGCATGAGAGCTCCATCTGGAAATCTATCTAAATGATCTCCAAGAAGATTTCATGGGTGGTGGGGACATCATCATTTATGATCCTTTAGTTTCCTTCACAGAAACATGCTTGAGAAGTCATTCCATACAGTAATGATCAAATCGTCGAACATACATAATCGTCTATACATGGAAGCTTTCCCACTTAAAGTTGGGCATCCTTAAACCACTAATGAAAGTGGGATTGAACCTCTCAATGAAACAGTAATCAATGTAATATTCTAGCTAAAAATTTTGGTTAACGTAGAAATCTTGCTAATAAGATTTGATGATTTGGTATGGAAACAAATGGATTGTATATGTTTGTGGACATGTGTAATGGAGTTCAGTACTTGAATGAAATCAACATTTGGGTTGTTGTTGCATTTCAATGGACTTCAAAGGAAGGATCGGTAGCTGAAGAAAGCATGTACAGAATCAGCTTTGAATTATAAGATGTTGTTCTTCATGCCGATGCCATTTGTCATTAAGGTAATCATGTTATCCCCACTACTAGAACAGTCATTTATGAATCTTAGGTAACTGCTAATCCAACACTATTGGAACCTATATCTATATTACCACTATTATGTATTTTTCAGCTTTGTTATATTTCAACAATATTATACATTTGCCTAAGTGTGCGGTGCCTTCATGAACAATTTATTCTTGCGTGTGTATTATTTTTGTGTTTACCGGTCTTATTCAATATTCAATAACATGCATGCCTTTTAAATGCAAAGATAACATAAAACAGAAGTATTTGCCTAAGCAAAATGGAAACATGCACTTCAGCTGAAAGCATGCATCTAGATGAAAGACATAGAATAGGCAGATCTGAAACTAGCAGTTCTTCGACCAAAATCTAGAGCAGTACATCCTAAGCGCTATCCAATCAGAAGCAAAAACCATCACTGCAACTAATATTGCTTAAACTCTCCACTTCTAACCAGGGTTAGCAAAATAGATCTGAAACAAAAGAGAACATTCTTGGCAAGAAGCTTCAAATCAAAACAGACCTCTCGCAGGCAGTGAACGAGAATGTGGCAAGGAAGGACAATGCTTTTGAAAATACAGCTAGGAAAAGTGGTATGTTTTCTATTCAAAACAGAAAACATTTTAGTAAGGACAAAATGTAAAAATAAAACAGAGGAAAAGAGAACGAAGACCCCCGCAATGCCACATCCAAACAGAAAAAAAGAAAACAGTTTATAGCCCTCAGACACAGAACCTCCAGAAAGTGAAGCAAGATAATAAACTAACTCCAATCCTTTAGAATGATGTGATCTGAAATACTGTTGGAGTAAGTGAATTTTGTAAAACTGTTATATTTAACAACAATGTATGTAAGGTAATAAGAATTCTCATGTTGATTCCATCCACTCTTCATATTTAAATGTATATGACATTTATTACAGATCTAATATGTTGCATTGTTTTAGTATAGTCATGTAACAATTGCATTGTGTAAATTATTGATTGTTGATGGTTAGAAAAACTTTGAACTATGTACTCTTAGAAGGTTGGTGTTGACGGTTGCATTTATTTCTTTCTTTCCTTCTCTATTTATTATTTAGCTATAATATACGGGTGAAATAATTTATACATTTACAAAGAGTTGTTACCTATAGCACGGACTTGAACAACTGAATGATATCTTATTTTAGCCTTCGTAATATAAGTGGTAAAACATGACTTTTTACTAGAGCTTATAATTAATCTGTATTGAGAGAAGCCAATTGAGCGCTTTAATTGGATAACCGTATGGATTTTTTAAGAATGGTTGCGATCAGACAAAACATTGAATTCTCACACATACTCAGCTGTATATACACATACACACATGATATTAGAATTTTTTCAGTTCATATAATTTTGTTGTATGGACTGATCACTAATTAGATGTATAGATTTCGAGATATAGAAATGTGTATTATTGTGCAAAATTTATGAACTATACTAAAACAAACAAGAATCATAAACTAAATGATACTGTTACCCTCTAAAAATATTCACATCCATTAAATTTTGCATGTAGTTTATGCACTCATAGTCAAAACCTTTCTATAAATTATTCCTATTACCAACATTTCACTTGAAAGTTTTGACCTCAAATTGTGGCTAACAAAGAACTGGTAGCCTTTTAATTGGATCATATTTCTCACATGTTTTGGTTTAGTAGTTAAGAATTTTTTGGATATAGTATGTACTTTAGATACCGTTAGAGCCTTACTATCCTGACATATTTATAGGCATTTTTGAGGAAATTAAAACTTTAAAATCTGTATTTTATGCTAATCGTAAAACTTTATATAATCTATATCAAATGCGACGAACATATTATTATTAGACTATCTGTTACATGGCAATGTCATCAATGCTTAGATCATATTCATTAGACATGGATGAGTTTTTTAGATGCAGGAGTGGATAATTTTAATAACATTGATTGCTAACTTGGAAGAAAAAACAAATGTCTTACAAATAGCCTTTTTTTTAATAAAAATTTCTTCTACGTACGTGCATCGCACGTGCCAAAATACTTGTATATATAAAATCCATTTACACAACAATCTTCAAATCCATTTACTAACATTTATAAATTTTAATTATACATATATTCTTTTTATAAAATGTCACTTCTATAAATCTTTTATATAAAATTATTCAAAAATCTTTATTCAAGGTATTACATAAAACTATACTTTCATAACATAAAAAACCATAACTTTTTATTTCTTTAAAACAAATTCCTTTCCTATTAAAAAATTAAAAATCATTAAAGCATATATACTTCCAAAATCACTTCAAAATCCTTTTCAAATCAAAATCATCATTTTAGTATTTCAAAATGCAAAAAATAAGGCCCAGTGCTACTAAAGCACTAAATAAGTCAAATCATATCAAAGACATCAACATGACATCTAATACATCATATATCAGCATATATATGAAAAGTAAATCAACAGTAGTGAGGAATCATGTTGGATCCCTCTAACCTATCCCCTACATCACAGACAACATATAATCATAAAAATATAAATCAACTGCTTCGAGATGGGTTCGTATACAAATGGTCATCCGCTCTTACATGGGAACGTAATAGGGTCTCTTCCACTCAAATAGGCGAAAATATATCCAAACCAACTAATATATATATAGTATATTATTCAAATAAGAAACAATCATCATAGATAAAAAATTCCACTTATACAAAAATATAAGCAGGCCAGGGAGGTGAGTTTACTCATAAAAATGCTAGAAATCAACAAAGCGCTCCAGTTTGAATTAAAATTGAACGGTCGTTCAATTTAAATCAAAATTCCAACTAGCTTCGAATTCGTCCAATCCAACTCCATAGCATAGTGCTTGCTGATATGAATGTAACACAACTTGTCGCGCTCAAAACGGATCTCGTACGAGAAAGTTACAAATTAATAATCATTCGATAAAATTAAAATTTAGTTAACTTAATGAATTTAATTTAAAACCGAACTTTTCCTCTACCTTCTTCATTCACGCTTGTTCCTAGGCACATGCACATGTATTTTTCTTTTTCTGCATTTTTATTTCTCTCAACGTCAATTGCACGCCCCAAGGCACGCCTTCGCGCCTTTGCCTCCACCAAGCGAGCCACCACCACTTCGCCCAGCCAAGCCGCCCATTTGTGCGTGCGTGTACATGCAAAAATCCCCATGGCCAAATCCAAATTGCAACCATGAACACGGGCGATTTGCCACCGCCTCTACTCGTCGTTCGACGAACCGACCGTTGAACAAGCTCGTATCGATGCCCTATACATTTCTCTAGTTGAAGTCGAAGGCTAATTCGGTACTTAGAGGCTCCGAGTGTTATTGATTGTTGGATGGAAATGTTTTTAATTGAAGTTGAAAGAGACTTAGGGTTAGGTTTTGCAAATGGAGGAAAGTTAAGTGCTATTTATAGAAAATAAACTCGGCATTATTCATCTGTAAATATTCCAAACTCCAAACGAAGCGTGCCATCTGGCATTCAATATGTTACACCCCTACCACAATGGAATATGTATCGGGAGCTAATTCCATCATATACAAAAGATAGCTTTTCAAAATCAAATTATATTAAATAAAACTCCTTTATTAATTTCTACGCATTTCGAACTCGCATGACCAAATGATATGTCCAATCGCCATGAAATTCGATGACACATAATAATTTACAATTATGGATCTAATGAAACAGGTTTCGTTGAAATCTGAGACAGTGCACAAAAAGACTATTTTTACACGTTAATTAAAACGAATAATTTCCAATTTTAGTTTATTCACTTTTAAATCCAAAATAAAAGTTTACAAACTTTATTCTTATTCAAATAGAGTGTAAATCGACTTTAGAAATCATTTTCTTCATATTAAATTCAACATTATTTAAACAATTTCAAATACTAAATTAAACAAATTTAATTATCAAATAAATCGCTATATTTGAAATATAAGTTATTTAACTTATAAAATTAACTTTTCAATATTTAAAATCAATTAAATATTCCAAATTCGAATGACTAAAATTCTTGGTTGTTATAGACTCCCCTCCTTAAATGAATTTCTCCCCGAAATTACCAAGTATGAAAAATGCCACAAAACCCATTAACTTTTCCAAACAATTAGTTGAAATAAATTACCTAATTCATTTAAACCTTTTAACTTTTCAAAAACAATTAGTTAAACTTCTTATAAATTTTTTTTATAAGTCTTCAAATTCATAATTAACTTTCCAAAACCAACTAATAGCTCCAAGTTATAACTCAAAAATCAAAATTTTAGTTATCAATTTTTTTCCAAAATTCTCAAAAAATTTATAACGCCTTAAATTTAAGCAAAATTTCATCAGCGTCTCCTTTGCACGGTTCGATCGTAGGAAATCACAATATATACATATCATAAATGTACATCTCATCTTCAAGGATGAGGCATCCCATAGGAAAAAAATATAAAAGTACGATGTATAATCCGAAATATGTACCTTTTATTATATTGGCAAGCATATACAATGAATATAGTGCGAAAGCAAGCTCCAAATGCGAAGCATACGCCATCCGCACCTACTAAACACTCAACGACAAATGAGAATATGTATAAGAAAGTAATAGCGATATATAACATAAACTAGTACAACAACTATATGCAAACATAGAAAATGCAACAAGAGAAACCATCAAACAATTTATATTCTTCCAATTAATTCGTAATTATATCAATTAGTATTTTCTAATGTCAACATTTAATTTATTAAACCCCGTACGATGTACATACATCATCCATATGCAAAACCATACCTGATCGCTCGCTTGATCACACAATTTCACATCTGAACTAGTATAGTCCACACGACCACTCTAGTTCGGACTCAGATCTAGTTTCTTGATTATAAAGCTGTCATTCTCCTTGCATAGTCATATACTATGATAGAAAATATCATAAACAATCAAAAATCCATATCCAGGGTTCGCCATCAAGAAATCGAGTGAAAAATCCTAACTTGGATCGTTGTAAATCACCTCAAAATCGTATATTCGAATCTATATTAAATAGTTATACGAATAAAACAATAGACGTACAACTTACCTATTAATTTTCATTGGTATTTATTATATCCCATTCTTATTCCCGATTCTTTTATTTACATTCGTTTATATATAATCATTATTGATATTGCTTTATTTACTCATTCATTTACTTCCATTTTTCATATTCATTTGATCCACATTCAGTTTAAATCAAATTCAATTATTTATATTAATTTCACTTACATTCAATTCATTAATATTCATTTATTTATCTTCACTTCAATTTCAATTTATGTTTAACAACATTTCATTCCATATTCCATTTACTCGGTATGTTTTCTTTTAATACTAACAACACTTAACAACTATTCCATAAAATTATTTACTTAAGTTTATTTCAAACATGTTATACGACACTTCTTATGTTTATTTCACTTCAAAACTTAAGTTCTTTAAATATTATCAAACAACATTCTAAACCATCTTCAATTCTTTTACAACTCAAATTGAATTGCATCTTATAACTTAATCTCATTTTCATTTCAAAAATAAAATTCTAATTTGTTTAACTCGTTTCATCCCACTTTACTCAACTTTAATTTAAATCTCATTTCAAAATTCAAATTCAGAATTAGATTTCTTTTCTTCTTAACATTCCCATCCGAAAAAAATTTAAATTTTGTTTTTAGCTTAACATTATTCAAATCCATAAGTTATACAAATTTATTTACTTAAAATTTCATTTCATTATTTTATCTAATTCATTTCAAATTCAACTTTTCTCAAGTTAAACTTCATTTCATTTATGTCATTTCACTAACTCAATTTATTTAATTTTACCTAAGTTGATTCTTTTATTTCATATCTCAAATTCAAATTTACTTTTGTTTGCTTAACCAAAATGTTCAACCATTTTAAAATTTGATTTTACTTTCTTGTTCAAATTCATAAGTTGTAAACTTATTTCTTATCCATACTATTCCCAAATTATAAGTTCAAAAACTTTTTCCCATATATTCATCAAAGTATACTTGGAATTCAAAAATCAAAGCTTGTTTTATAAAAAACACAACTTTAACAGTAAATTATTAACGGTAACAATTTATCACTTAGAGACTCAAAAATGAACACTGATGATGCTGCAGTCATCACCCGAATTACTTCCCAACGACTAAAGTGAATTTAACGCTTTTATTTTTCTTTTAAATTCCCTTATTTATAGATCACGTTTATAAATTTATACTTGTAATGACCCGTAATTTTACCACTTTGAAAATGGAATATTCAAACTTAGATAATTAAGTTTTATATAGTAAATAAAAATGGTGAACTTATTTTTAGAATTGAATAAATATTTTGGACTTTTATCGTAACATCGACACAATTGACATTGACATAATTGACAAAAGACGGTTTTGGATAAAATTGAATATATGGTCAAATTATTGTTTTAAAAGATAAATAAATCCTTTTAGAATCATTATATAAAGATAATAGTAGATTGATAAAAAATTTATAATTATATATATATACTTGTGTTATAATAGTTGACAAATTTCGTTGCGCATTAACAAAATCAATGTCATATTTTGCAAATGAATTTTGATATAGTTTTATATTATTTTATAAGTCAAATACACTCGTTTTGGTTATTTAAAGATGATATAATTTTAAGTTTGGTTTATATGAATAAATAGTTTAACAAAACGTCAAAATGTGATCGTAAAACATTTTGTCGAAAATCAATGTTTTGTCGAATAAAAGTTGCCGCAACATTGTCGCACCTTTATGTACATATACATGTACACATTTTTAAATATGTTAAGTATTAACAATTAACTAATCAATTATACTTTTTCTAATTAAGGTTATAAATTTTTAGAAAATCATTAAGAAAAAATAAACATAAAAGGACAAAATCATGTCAAATCAAATAAAATCTTTACTTTATTTTCCTTATGCATTAAGTGATTAAGACATAAAGTAGTGATATGACAAAGTGATGTAAGTGTTGAAAAAGTAAGATAAAGTAAGGATATTTTGGTAATTTTATAAAGGTTTAATTTTGTAATGCACCACGCCTTACTTTTTCTATAAATACCCACCCATTCTTCTCATTTTCTTCACACTTCGCGTTCTTCTTCTTCTTCTTCTTCATATTTGAGCTTTCTTTTGCTAATTAATGGCTTCTCTTCTTTAAAAGAGGTAGGAGGGTTAAAAATAGTGGAGTGCTTAAGCACCAATCCACTAATTACTATTTAACCTCTTCTTAATTCACTTTTTCTTCTTCTCTTCTTTAAATGGCCTCAGGCCATGAGTATTGGGATGGAGAGGCCATGGCCGTGAGCTGTGGAGGTTGGAGGAAGGTTTGGGCCGAGAGGAAAGTAGAGGAGGAAGGATGGTTGTGAGCATGGGTAAAGTGGTGGAGTTGTTTATGGGTGCATTAGTGATAGGTAAGTTTAGGTGAAGTGTGGGTTTATAAGAATGTTGGTAGGAAGAATCGATTAAGTTAAATGTGAGTACTCATTTTTGAATTAACTAATTATTCCAAGTTTAATAATGTGAAAGTTAAATATCTTAGACGATTAATATGTTTGATAACTTGGATGCAAAGTTGGTTGTTTACATGATTGTTTATATAGATGATTACTTGGTCTGAGAAATGATAAGATAAATGGTTATAAATTAACCATAGTTAATTAAATGAGAACTTAAATCCATATAAATATGTGTACGGAAATTATTTAACCTCGTAACGATTTTAAAATATCTAATAAGATTGGAAATGATATTATGATAATTATAATATTATGGAATGAAATGAAATGGAAAATGGATTTGAAATATGAAAAATATTATTTAAAGTGATTTTAAAATGATTTATAGGTGTTTTATAAACATATAAAAGTGTTTCCATGATGTTTGAAAAGAAATTGAAAAACAAGTCAAAAGTAGGCGCGTCGCGTAATGGTAGTTCGCGATTTCGTGCTATAAAAGTTAAATAAGAGTACAAAGTGGAATATAACTTAGAATTCTACATGATAAGAACTCTCCAAACTATTATATCCGTATTATTTTAACAAAGAAAGAAAATCAAGATTTCATTTAGTAGATTTTGAAATATGTCCAAAACAATTTTCTAAAGACGTCGCGGTTTTGCAGTTCGGAATCCAAGAAGGAATTTCTTTATAAATGATATTTTTAAATAAATAAAAATATGAAGTAATTTTGATAAATCTATTAAAATGGTTTGAAAGGGATTTGAATTGGAAAATGAAAATTTTCAAAAATCAAAAAAGTTGTTTTAATCAAATAAGCTGTTTTAAGCACTGTTCGCAGCACTTTTCTACTGCGATTCCTATAACTTATGAAATAAAGATTTAAACGTAACGATTCTTTCTAGAACCATTTATAAATATTTTTAAATAAATGATTAAGTGTTTTAAAGATAAACTGGAAGTTTTATGATTCTTTTAGAAAGAATTTAAATAAATGGTTATTATAACACTTAAACAATATAATAGAAATCATTTCCTTGAATGCAGTAACAAACTGAGTATGTGGAAACGACTAGTATATTTGTCCAGCTTGTGAGATCTAAACGGTAAAACAAGATGTATAACTAAGGTTCGGAATGGAGTATCCAGTTCTCTAAACTTACCTGACCTTTGTTTTCTCTTTTAGATGAGGGGTGGAACAAATCGAAAGGAAAGCCCGGATGCTCTAAAAAGGCTTTCCCAAAGTAAAAAGTGAAGAGTTTTCCATGAGTTAAATAAGGATTTGAATAAAATGGTTTTGAGTTGGTTGTTGTAATGATGCTTTACAACATATCATTTTTAACCCATTTAAATAAGGATTTGGAAATAGAAAATCTTTATTAAAGGTTTAGACATAATTTTAAATAAGATGACTTGGGATTTCCCAGGATTAAAGAGGAGATTTAAATTAAAGATTTAAATATATAATGTTAAAATGTTTTCCTAAGTAGAAGTGAAAATAATTTGGAATTATTCCAAGATTTAAGAAAGGTTTAAATAAACCAAATGATTTGATAAATGAGGCTTAATGATTCTATATACTCTTGAAAAGAAAATGGAATAAATTGAAAAGAATATAGCTAAGAAAGATATTTTGATTTAGATAAAGATAAAGTAATTGACTGATGATCGATATCCACATATGAACTTAACATATTTTTAATCGATGATTGGTGCGAAGGAATCAGAGTCGAATTTGGGAACTCTTATCCGAAAACCACTTCGAACCAATGTATACATTCGGAAATGAATAAATTTTGATAATGAAGACATATTGAAGATGATGATTGTTGAAGACCGGAGATCTTGATTAGCGGAAGGACTGCTTGTGGACATTCCTAGGGTAGCTCGTAATAAAGAGACATTTATTATAGCAGTGGTCCTATCGTATTTTGAAATCTTCAAATTGTAAGGACTACTCGCTACTAATGGTAGTAGGAGAAGTGCCTCTGGTTTCGTTCAGTCTCAGAATGAACTTGTATGGATAAGTGTCTCACATTTTATTGCGGAGTCACAAACGTTGACTTTTACAAAAGTACATCTGTTTAGTGGCGGAGATAGCAACTTCTCTTAGATTAACACCCTTCTGTGAGATGTATGAACTCAGAGGCTGTACGTTCGTGGAAGTCGAATGGTGATAAAAGGAATGCAATGTGGCATTCAAAGTGGAACTTGTTATGATCAAAGCATGGTCTTGTATGAAAAGCGTGGTTTTGTTAAAACTGAGCGTAACCTCACTCCTAAGCCTCACATCTTGGAAATGATATGGGAACTATGTTACATATTTCAGGCTTAGAATGATGAGGGAGGCATATAATCCCTCGAGGTGACTGACGGCGTATGATCTAGGACACCAACGTGCCCAGATGGATTCTTATTATATGGTATAGTGACGTGTGAGTTCTTGCATGAGAAGCCACCGAACATCAAGAAGTGTGGAAATATGAGGAATAGTAGTGTGTGAGCCCATGCATAAAAAACCGGGTTCTGGTTGCTATGCGTGGTCATCGAGGTTCCCTATCATGTTGGAAATCCAATTCCAATACGAGTTTTATGATTTTGATTGTATTTTCAAAATAGCTGTAATGCATCGCAAACATTTCAGATTCCCTTTTTGGTATCATATATTTCGTCCGGAATATTCCATTTGATCTAGTCCGGGCATATTCCCTTAGACTTAGTTCGGCTATTGATACCTTATTTGAATAAGTTTATTTGAAAGATGTTTTCCAAAAGAATGCCATTAAAGATAATATCAAGTTATTTTGGTAACAAAAGTGTTTTGGTTATCATAAGGTAAAAACCCGTCCATATTTATGTGCGTGTTCTTACGAGACACCCTTCTTTTCAAAGGTTTTGATAACATCATCATGCGCTATACATTTAAAATTTCGAGTATCTCTTGCTGGTTTATCAAGCCTGGTCCAGGTATTTCAATAGTCGGGTCATATTCGAGTAGTTTTAGGATTAGCTGAAGATGCTCGGAGTTTCCAGAGGAGAGCTGGAGATCTTCATCGTCATATGGACGTGTTCTATTATCCGCTACATCTATTGCATTTGTTGTTTGTTAGCATCGTAAGGATAGGTGTTATAATTGTCCAAGCTGAATCTGGGCGAGACTCTGATATTGTATTTTAAATTTTCCGCTGTAAAGATTATTTATTGAAATAACATATGTTATTCCATTCGTGTGAGATTCTATTTTTTATTCCAATCTTATTTTTTCTACCCTTGATGATCCGCTTGTTCGTGCAATTTAAATTGGACATGTGAGGTTTATTGTCAATTCAAAGGATACGGAAAAACGAGCCATTGCAATACATATATAGTTTTACCTATTTCACCTTGGTTATACAAAACTATTTCTTATTTGTTTATCTTTTTTTATATTTTAATAATAACAACTTCATATTAAAACACAAACAACAAATGATAAAAAAATCAAATATTACCATTCATTAACGACCAAACACAGCATATATAACTTGTAATAATTTTTAAAAAATCATTCCTTCCTATATAAAATATAATTCAGGTAAACTTATTTCATTTGCCCACTTTAATCAATGTTGTGTCGGTTTGCTTTGTTTAAGTGTTTAGAAGCCCTGATCGATAACATGGCATCCTACATATCGATTAGAATTCATAAGCCACTTCAATAGATAAATTAACACAATATAAAATATTTTTATGTCAGTAACAAATACGCTCTCATATATATATATATATATATATATATATATATATAATACACTTAAACTCAACCTATGGCATTACCAACCCTATCTATAATGAGTACCCATCAAAGCCTAGGTGTATTGCAAAATCCTATGCTCAGATACCAAATGTGACAACCCGCAATTCCGACCCGTTTAGAGCTGACAATAAACCACACATTTCCAATCCAAACCGAAAGGAAGACGAAAAATAAAGAGAAAGAAAGAAGAGAGATGAGAAGAGAAGAAGAGAAAACGAAACTAAAACAATTACAAAATCTCACAATCTCAGCAGAACAACAAATTATATAATATCAACAATCTTTACAAAACAGAAACTATAAAATATACACGTCCATCAGAGTACAATAGTCAATCACTAATCATCAGTGTGGACAGCTATAATGACCTATCCTTACAAATGCTGATAATTTAAACAACAATACAACAGAAAAATAGACATATACGTGAATACAACCAGAAGACCTCTAGCTCGTGTGTTGAAGCTCCAAAGCATCTAAATCTACATCTGTAAACATACTTGGTCAGGCTGGAGCATTGAAAGGGAAAAATGCACAGACTAGTCTGTTATATTATACTATTATCTAGTATACAAATAATATTAATCACAGCCTATATTTGATAATTGCTTAAATTCTAGCATACTAGCCATAATCATGGTACTACAAACAAAATGGCAGGCACATAGTGGATAATGGATTTCTGTACAAATGATCAGGTGAAATGACTACCTTTCGGCAGTACATCTCCAGAGTAATGTATTGAGGCCCAACTGATGGTCCTCTACCAACACCAGACCGGTCTACCTCTTACGAGATAGTACCAAATATGCCATCACCTCGGTCATTACCGACCTATCCAAGGGCCCTCATAGCATACATCCACAATTATTTAAAACCCAAACGTCGTAGCTGGAATAAATATATCTAGAAGGGGATGATCATATCTTAATGGTTGCGAACCATAAAGCCTTGCCACATATACCATGTTTCGGTCATTTTCTGGGGTGAGGCCTGAGGTCACATTTACCTTTCAAATAGCACATCATCTTTCCTCTTTGAATGTCATATTGTCATTCCTTCAATCACTATTGACTTTCATAAACATACAATCTCTGAGCTTATACGCCTCAAGAGGGGTGTTAAGCTAAGAGAAGTTGCCTTCTCCGCCACCAAACAGATGTACGTTTATAAAAGTCAACGTTGTAATCTCAGAAATGCAATGTCAAACATCCATCCATACAACTTGTCCAGGAACAGGACAAACTGAAGGCACTTCTCCTACCGCATCCTATCGGGAATCACCCCTAGGATCAGTTTTGATTGGTCCTTGCATTGGATATTTCATAACGAAGAGACCACTGCTACTATATGTGTATTGGGAGTTTATCCCCAAACGATCAACAAGCAGTCCTTCATTACGAAAATCCCAAACATCAAGTCTTCCAAAACCTTCATAGTCAAACGCATATACGCTGGTCTAAAGTGGTTCTCGAATAAATCCGACCCCGGTCTCTCCAGATCAACAACGATAAAATGACCAATATTTAATAGTCGATTATTTAAATATTAAAGAAACAACAAATATAGTGATAAAGCAATCGCTAGGCTCATTTAATAAATCTTTCAATAATTAAATAATTCCCTAAATATTCATTTTAAATTATCTTAAAAAAGATATATTTACAAAACTATTTCAAAATGTCGATAATGGAAAACGTTTCCATATACTTATATCAACAGTATAAGCATTTTCACAATTCATTTCATTTTCAACACTTAAAAAATATTCATATACTTATATTAATGGTATAAGCATATTTAATAACACCACAATTTGGAGACACACCAAATAGATTTCTGTAAATGTACAACTCCAGAGTTCGTACGCCTCCGGACGAGTGTTAAGTATAGGGAGCAATGCTCCTACACCACCAAGCCTTTAGTACGATCATAAGAACCGATTCATGTATTTCACAATGGACGGTCAAAACAAAATTTATTGGGCCAAAATGAATGTTGCGCAAAACATCATTACAACAACCCAAAAACATTAGTATATGGATTCGATTTATATATATATATATAGAGAGACAGAGAGAGACACACCCCCGTACTTCATCGAAAAGAAAAATTATTTTTAAAACCATTACTTCATCGAAATATTTCTTTCAAACATTCCTTTAAATAAAAATCCATATTTATAAAACTATTTTTATAAATATCCTTCGATTTTATAAAACTTATATTTTATAAAATTCATTTATTTACAAAATCCCATTTGTAAATCCATTCTTTTATAAAAACTAATTTTACTATCAAAATCCATTTCTTTATAAATCAAATTTGTATATAAAATCCATTTGCACAAAAAACTTCAAATCTATTTACTAACATTTATAAATTTCAATTATAAGTCTATTTTTTTATTATAATATATCATTTCTACAAATCTTTTATATAAACTAATTCAAAAATCTTTATTCAAAGTACTACACAAAACGATACTTTCATGACATCAAAAACCATAACTTTTTATATCTTTAAAACAAGTTCCTTTCCTTTTAAAAATTTAAAAATCATTAGAACATATTATGTAGGATCAATATCACCCTAGAGGAGGGGTGAATAGGGTGATACTAATAATAATAAAAATTATAGTGGAAATATATATAATAATCGTAGCACAGATAATAGAAGAATAATAAAAGCAGAAATAGAACTACACAGATTTACCCAGCTTTAGCAATAACCTGCCTATGTGATGCCCCTAATCTTTCTATTAGAAATTAAGTAGTTATATGCTTACACACGTAAACTTGTGACACCTGCTAGCGATTAATCTAACTCTACGCTCCAAACCCTGCCATAACTCAGCTATTGAGTTGTGAATTCTCGAACTACACCACCGTAGTTCGTAACCTAGTCACACAACTAAAAAAATTACACAATTTTAAAAGAAAATTCAAAATAAAAACTAAAATTAAAAACAAATAAAACCCTAATTAACAAAAAAATAAGCCCAATACAAAAATAGAAGGTCAGGCCAAATTGAATATGTGTTTCCCTTTGTGAACAAACTCTGGCCTGTTTCCATTTATTTTCGTGCCGCCTCCTTTGCTCTGCGAAATCAATGATTGCTTCCAATTCGTTCCTCTTCCACAAGCTAGGGTTTTGTTCGACTGAAGTCGCTGCTTCGATTATGATCAATTGAGAATATAATTTCACTCGATTGGCTTCGTTAATTGATCACTGGTTTTGGTTGGTTTCCGTTGCTCTAATTTGTCGAGATCGAATGCTTGGATGAAATTACTATGTGAGTTTCTTTTTGATTTCGATTTTGCTCGACCTTGATTCGAGTTTAGTGATTTATTGTTCTGGTATTTTTCTTGAACTCGAATCACACAAATTTGCCGATGATGATGTGGGAAATTTATAGGGATCAAACACCTTGTATTTTCGTTCGTATAATTGTGTTGAATTCTTCAAATATTTTTGCTTGGTCGTTCTAAAGCGCTACGTAAATAGGCCAGAGAGGTGAGTTTACTCACAAAAATGCTAGAAATCGCCAAAGCGCTCCGGTTTAAACTAAAATTGAATGGTCATTCAATTTAACTCAAAATTCCTACTAGCCCCAAATTCGTCCAATCCAACTCCATTGCGCAGTGCTCATTGATACGAACGCAACGCAACTTTTAGCGCTTGAAATGGACCTCATACGAGGATGTTACGAATTAATAATCATTTCATAAAATTAAATTTAATTAACTTAATAAATTTAATATAAAACTAAACCTTTCCTTCATCTACATCATTTACGCTCGTACTTAGGCTCACGCGTGCTTTTTCTTTATTTCGTCCAACGTCGATCGCACGCCCCAGGCACACCGTCGCGCCCCCACCCAACGAGCTGCCGCCACTTCACCCAGCCAAGCCGCCCACCTGCGTGCGTGTGTACACGCAAAAATCCCTTAGGACGAATCCAAATTGCAGCAATCAACATGGGAAATTTTCCACCGCCTCGACTCGTCGTTCGACGATCCAACCGTTGATCAAGCTCCTATCGACGCTCTTTACCTTTCTCTAGTTGAAGTCAAAGGCTAATTCGGTCCCTAGAGGCTCTGATTGTTATCGATCGTTGGATGGAAATGTTTTTAATGGCGGCTGAAACAGTGCAAATGGAGGAAAGTTAAGGGCTGTTTATAGAAAATAAACTCGCACTATTCAACCGTAAAAAAATACGAACTTCAAACGAAGCGTGTCATCTGGCGTTCTATATGTTATACCCCTATTCCGAACATAATGTAATATGTATCGGAAGCCAATTCCATCATATATAGGTGATAGCTTTTCAAAATCAAATTAAATAAAATAAAATTCCTATAATAAATTTCTATGCGTTTCGAACTCGCTTGACCAAACGATACGTCCAATCGCCATGAAATTCGACAACATATAATAATTCACTATTACGGATCCAATAAAACTAGTTTCGTTGAAATATGAGAAAGTGCCCAAAAAAATACTTTTACACATTAATTAAAACGAGTAATTTCTATTTTTAGTTTATTCACCTTTTAATCCAAATTAATAGTTTAATAATTTCATTCATATTCAAATAGATTTTAAATCGACTTTAGAAATCATTTTCATTTATATTAAATTAAAGATTCAGTTATTTAAACAATTTGAAATATTAAATAAATTTAGTTATCAGATAAATCGCAATATTTGAAATATAAGTTATTTAACTAATAAATTAAATTTTCAATATTTAGAATCAATTAAATATTCCAAATTTGAATGGCTAAAATTTTGGGTTGTTACAAAATTCATAAAATATTCATACTTACATGGAAAATTAAGAAATAGAAAACACACTTCTAAAAAATGTTATGAACACCATATCCAAATTTCTAGTCAATTGGATGTCGTAAACTAGGTTTTCATTCTTAAAACCTATTAAATAATTCCATAATAAATCTAATAATTCATCTTTAAAACATATAATCGACTTATTCAATCATGACATAGAAAACATATTATTTGGGTTTAGGCATAAAACCAAAATAAACAAGAAACAAAGAGATATGTAATCATTATTCACCTTGATTTGATAAAAAGAGTTGAGATTTGAGTCGATTAGATTCCTCCTTAGCCTTTTCCTTAGATTTCCTTAGGTTTCTTTTCTTGGTTTCTCCTAGCAATGGCTGGCCTTGTCTTTGTTTTAGTTTATATGAATGAAATGTTAATGAGGATAATAGGCGAGAAGGGTTTATGTTAGGAAATAAGGCTTATTCCTATTTTGCCCCTCACATTATTTCTCCTTCTTATTTAAGTTTTAAACATCCTTATTAGTTCATTAATTAAGGCACAGCCTATTTACTTATCAAATCTCATTCTTCTTATCTCAATATATTATTTTATTTAATTTGCCTAATTAAATATCCTAAATAATGTTACTCAAAATTAGGGTTGTTACAGACTCCCATCCTTAAAGAATTTCGTCCTCGAAATTACGATGACGTACATAACATAACCGTAGGCACAAAACATACCATCAAAAAAAACATCCTAAGTGTCTCTTATCTTGTCTTTTATCTCCCAATTACAGTCTTTATCGTTATCACTCCACTGCACCTTCACTAGTTTGACTGTCTTGTTTCATAATTTCTTCTAATCCCTAGCCACAATACGAATTGGTTGCCTAACAATAGTCATGTCCAGTTCCACTACTAAGTCTTCCAATGCGGTCGGAGTGATATTATTCTCTAGATCACGAACTTACTTCCCAAGTTGAGAAACATGAAAAACATTGTGGACTCCTGCCAAACTGCTCAGTAACTCTTTCCGATAAGCCAGTTTGCCGACCCTTTCTATGATAGGAAATGGTCCAACAAATCTAGGTACTAATTTTCCTGACTTTCCAAATCGAATTACACCCTTCATTGGTGATATTTTAACAAAAACATAGTCACTAACTGAGAATGCTAAACCCTTTCGCCTCTTATAGCCTATCCTTTTTACAAAGACCGAGCTTTCTTTATTCTCGCTTGGATCAACTCAATCTTTTCGTTTCTTCTCTCACCAAATTTGGACTAAGAACTAGTCTATCTCCGGTCTCTAACCAACGTATAAATGATTTACATCGCCTTCCATATAAAGCTTCAAAAAGTGTCATTCCTATACTAGTCTGATAACTATTATTATAGGAAAATTCGACTAAGTGTAGATGGTCTTTCCACGATCCTTCAAAATCTAACATACAAGCTCTTAACAAATCTTCCAAGATTTTGTTAACTCTTTCCATTGTCCCATCAGTCTATGGATGATAAGCGGTACTCATCTTGAGCATGGTTCCCAAAACCTCTTGCACACACATACAACATTCGCTAGTGAATAAAGAATCTCAATCACTGACTATAGTACTAGGAATCTAATTTCCACTCTGTTATATCTAAAGGTTGAAGAAAACCACTTGGCTTTTGATGTTCGGCTTTCACTCGTTGGAAGTTTTAATATTGCTTTACCCATAAGCCTACATCCCTTTTCATAATTCATAGAAGAAACTTCTTTTCATGTCCTGGTACATGTTAGATCCTTCAAGATGAGTAGTAAACTTCGATCGATGACACTCCCTAAGAATATCCTTCCTTAAGTCTCCCATATTTGGAACCCAAAATCATCCCTTTTTACTCAACCATCTATTATGGTCAAGATAAAAATATTTCAAATCATCAATCTTAGTTCCATTTTAAAATCTACTAATTTGTTCAGCTAACCACGGATCATCTCCCTGCTTAGAAGCAATCCTCTTGATTAATACTGGTTGAATTTCTAAACAATATAACATTGCATCAACACCAAAATCATAAGCAGCTATGAACTCTAACCACCTCTGTTGTCTCATATTTAACACCTTCTAAAAGAATAAATATATCGAACACTTATGATCCATATACAACTCGAATCTTTCTCCCAAAAGATAGTGCTCCACACCTTCAAAGAAAAGATTACAGCTTCCAACTCCAAATCATGAGTTAGATACTTAACTTCATGTGGTTTGAGATGTCGAGAAGCGTTGGCAATCACTTTACCTCTTTGCATCAACACAGACCCTAATCCTATTCCACAGGTATTTGTATACACAATAAAGTCCTGATTACTACTTGTTACGACTAACATGAGAGCATTGGTCAGTAAACGTTTTGGCTTTAGGAATGCCTCCTTACATTTATTGGTCCAAAAATACTACATGTCATTCCTCGTTAGTTTAATCATCGGTGCTGTTATACGAGAGTCTTGATGAATCTTTCCTTATCTCAGTCATCGTCTTGAGTCTCTTCTAACTATTAGTAGTCTCGGCCTTGACTAAATCTACTAAAAACCTTTTTTTGAAACAATATGATCAAGGAACTTCACTTCTTTCTTCCAAAAGTGACATTTCAAAAACTTTGTTTTTAGTTGATGCTACCTCAACGTATCAAACAATATTTTAAGATGAATCTCATGGTCTTCCTTATTCCTAGACTATATTACGATGCCATCTATAAATACTAACACGAACCTATCCAAATACTCTTGGAAGTTTCGATTCATTAAATCCACAAAGAAAGCAGGCGCATTTATCAATCCGAATGACATTACTAACCACTCGTACGAACCATATCTAATTCGAAATACCGTCAAAGAAATACTGTCCTCTGTCACTCTTAGTTGATGGAACTCTATAGGGGTGAGCATTATTTGGTTAAACCAAATAAACCAACCAAACTAATTCATTTTGGTCGGTTTGGTGCAACTTTAAAACTAGATTGTTATATAATCAGTCCATAAAAATATTTAATTTGGTTATCGATTTAACCAATTAACCAAACTTTTATAATATTTATAAAATTATCGATGTTATAATAAAAAAATTATATTAGTTTAGTGATCCAATTTTTTTTATCACACGTGTGTCAAAATTACTTTTAGAAAGCAAAAGAATGATAAATAAGAATATTTTAATCATATATTTATATTTTATTTCAAATTACAATGAATATTCAAAAACTAAAGTGTAAAACATTTTTAATTCGGTTAAATCAGATAACCAACCATGCTTAATTTGGTTGGCTTGGTTTAATTTTCATTTTTAGTTGGCTTTATTTCATTTTAACAATTCTCGTCATCAGACAAATCAAACTAACCAAATGCTCGCCCCTAGAACCCTGTCGCCAGATCGAGTTGGGAAAATACTTTGGCTCCACTCAATCGATCAAATAGATTATCTATTCTTGACAAATGATATCGATTCTTTATCGTCTTCTCATTCAGTTTAAGATAATCGATGCACATTCTTAATGACCCATTTGGTTTTTTACGAATAGTACGGCCGCTCCCAAAGCAAACTGCTTGGTCTAATGAAACTCTTTCCTTCTAGGTCCACCAACTTCCCTTTTAACTCCTTTATCTCAGTAGGTATCATTCTATTAGGTGGTTTATATACAAGTTCAACTCCTTGGGCAAAATCTATTCAAAACTCAATACTTGTTTCGGTGATAATCTTGTCGCTGGCTCAAAGACATCTCCAAACTCTACTAAAAATCAACTCAACTAGTCTTCCTCCTCCATTGCACCCAATAAGGCACAAATATCAAAATTCAAGTTCTCTACTTGGTGTATAATTTGACTGCTACTATTAGGGTGTCTTATTGATATTTCCATATCTTGGAAAAATATCCTAGCATCACATTTGCTTAACCAACCCATACCCAATATAATTCCAAAGCCTATAAAACCAAATACATCCAATTGCAGGCAAACATATGACCTAACAACTCAAACTCTAAATGATCACATCTCATCCTAAAAGTTGCATACCTCCTAGTGTATTTGCAACCCTTAAAGAAGTAACCAGTATGATGGTTCTAAACTAAGCTTATCTACTAAAGAATGAGTGGTAAAAGAATGTAATGCACCAGTATCAAACAATACTCTAACAAGTATGTTATGATCAAAATTGTGCCTCCCATCACAGAATTTCCTTTCTCCTCTGATGTTGGTCTCGAGGTAGATGGTTCTAAAGCAAACACTTTTCCTTTATCAATCTTAGTTGGTTCTTTGCACTAATTCTTGTAGTGCCATATATGGTCACCGTTGAAACACTCGACGTTCTTCTTTCCAATGACCTTCTTTCCATCCCTGGAAGCACTCGTTGGTAAAGGGCCATTTTTTGTCACATTTGTAGCAAACATTAGCATTTTCTTTCTTAGCAGCTCCTCCCTTCTGAGATCCCATTTTCTGAAAGAACTTACTTTCTGACTCATACCATCCTGAGTCTCTGTCAGGTTTTTATTACTAAACAACGCAAGCATCTCTTCATTCCTCAATGCTATTTCCACCACTACATCACAAGGGTCTCTAAGATTTGGTAATATTGCTCTGGAAAGTTCTGGCTTCAACCCTCTGATTAACTTAACGTTCCTCTTAATCACATTATCTACAATTGCATATCAAAATTAGGACAGCTCCTCAAACCTAGCCGCATACTCAAGCACAGACATATCACCTTGTTTCAACTCAATGGACTTTCTAAGAAAAGTTGACTTGGCTATTTCGGACATGAATCTCTCATCGAATCTTCTTTCAAACTCTGCCCAAGTCAAGTTCTCTTCCTATACTCGCATAGGTATAATATTCCACCAGTTCAATGCAGATCCTTGTAATTTCTTGGAAGTTGATCTCATCTTCTACTCATCATTCAGCCCTAAATCAGCAAATTTCTTTTCACAATTAAGAAGCTAACTCTCTGCTTCAATTGCATCCTCAGTTTTGGTGAATGACTTTCCTTTAAGTCTTGCATAATCCCGACTTAAAACAGCATAGTTGTTGACAATAGGAACTTCAAGAAATTGCTCCTCCTGCATTACCACAAACTAATCCAACTGCCACTCCAGCTTGCATCACGTTGACAAACAAATGGTACATAGCTCCTATGTCTACCGACGGTGTTGTATCGCCCACATTAGTAGCTGTTTGTTGGGCCTGACATTTCCATTGGTTGTGGTACTTCCTCCACCGAAATTCACTCTTTCATTTCTTGCCTCTATATCATACTTTCTTTAAATTTGCATTCGAACCTTAGTAAGATACGGAAGAATGGTCTAAGAAAGAGGGAAGAATAGAGATATAATATATACTTATATATAGCAATTACAAATACGTTACGATAGTGTTATCCCATACCCCAATCTCATTCTTTAATTCGTTTGGATTATGTTTTCAAAGCTCCTTTTAAATTAAAAATTCTTTTAGTTTTACATAAACCTTTTTTTTAATACCAAGTTGTAACATCCCTCATTCTAAGGCCCAAAAATAAGTGATGTTGAAACTCCAGTCAATTATAGATTATTCTTCGGTAATAAAATGAGACCAATTAATAGTATCATTAACTTCAAAGTATAATAATATAAAAAAATTTCAAAACACATACTTCATTAATTAATTTCAATATTCATTACAGAATCCCCAAACATTGCCCAGGTACAGATAAAATATAACTATTATAAAATACGCCATGAGCGATATTTAAAGATGCCTCCTTGGTTGATAGAGTTTACTACTAAACAGATACAATTTCTTCCCTTACATACATTCAAACAAAATGAATTTAACACGGAGGACATAATTAGACTCCTAAATAGCTAGCTTTGCCTTCTGTATGTCTTCGGAAGCTTTATTCACCAAACCTAAACCTCGAAACCTTACTTTCGATCTACTCAAATGAGCATCTGAGAGTTAATGGGAAATACAAAAACTTTGGATCGGACAAAAAGTCTGGTGTGAATAATGATATGCTATCTCGATAATAGATATCTAGTAAGACCACACTGTTGAGTGGAACGGGTTTTCCACTTACTAGTAGCGTTTGATAATATGTCTATCATAAACATGTAATCGCAATGGTTACATAACTATAAGATAATAAATGCATGCATGCTATATGGGTAATCCTGACTAATCTGCCTCAGTTAACTGACTCTCTGTCTCTAATTTATAGTTTTTTCAAAATTACTACAAACTTAGACGGCTGACTTCAGTCTGTCAAATATACCAAAATGCTCCAATTTACTATTAGGGGTAAACTGGACTGTCCGTCCAAACACAATCATATGAATGTTTACCTGATTGTTTGTTAATTTCAGAGTTTTGCTATGCTTACTATGAACTTAATGGTTTTACAGGCTAACCAATAACCTACCTAAGTTATATTCATTTCTGTGCACAAACCTACTATTAGTTTTACCCTTAACAAAGCCCTACACATTGGAATTATGGACTAATATCAACTAGGGGCTAACAATTGAAGTATAGGGCGATACCCTGCACCTGTCATATTATCTGGTTCTTTATTCTCTAATCCTCGAGTCAATTTATCCTATCACAATTTATCTAATGGTGATAAAAACAATAATTTTACTAGTAAAGTTTTAAGCTAAACACCCTCTTTATTTCCTTGAAAATATAATTCTATATTAATGATTTAACACTTGAAATCATACTTAAAAACAAGGAAATTATAGTCCTTTACTTTGCCCAGAATAATATGCCAAGTTATATGTTTATAAAATAGCTTTGATGAACTTCGAAACAATACAGAGGTTGTCAAACCTCTAAACCTCGGGCAATGACTATATATAATAAAACGATTTGAATTGATAAAGTGCGGCATTGATATAGCCGATGTGGGTTGTCGCACCCCTTTGTGTCCCTATTATGTTAAAGCATCTGATTTAATAAAGCATAAGGCCAAATCATTTATGTCGCATAACATAAATATATATATGTTGCTGAATATAAGCGGCATAGTCTTTGGTTTGCATATAATAAATCTTTAAAACTTAGAAATATGGAAATGTCAACATTGATAATCTTCGGCATCAATATCATAGAGTCATTAATAACATTTATATCAATATAGAAAATATACCACATTTACCATTTATACCGATGTTGAAAGTAAGGTTTATATGCGGCATTGTTACCTAAAGTAATGATGCCGAAATTATATATATGCGGCATCATGTGCTTTAATATCAATGTCAAAAGGTGGCATTACTCCCTCTTTATGTAGGAACGAAGATATGCAGCATCATTTCCATTGTAAATATAATAATGTCGGTATAAAATGCAGCATCATAGTTTTATGGAGTTGATACTGAAAACTATAGGCATTACTATAGCCGATATAAACATGCGGCATTAGTAGCTACAGCATCGACGGATGTCGGCATTGATTAATAATGACGTGGCAATCTTGTATTAACATAAAAAGTTTTTTATTTTAAAAAAAATTCTTTTCACCAACTCCAATGCTTTGTCGAATTGTTATTGGATAATAAACTTTTTCTAAATCCTTTTCAAAAAACTGCTGTTGATCAGAATTATCATTCCCAAAATAATTAGCAAACCATTAAAATTATATAATTATTTTAATATAATTATTAAGCCTTTCTAGCCAAATAAATTGATATAAAATCAGAAACACTCAAGATAAATCCCCAAAAATCACAATATATCAGAATTACATATTCTTTAACACATAAAAATTTCAGGATCGAATACATTATTTTAATAATTAAAACCCAAAATAAATCATTTTTCTCATTAGAAAATTCATAAAATATTCATACTTGCTTGGAAAATTACTAGAAACCCACTTTTGGAATAATGTTATGAATATCAAATCCAAATTTCAAGTCAATTGGATGCCATAAACTAGTTTTCACTCTTAAAACCTATTAAAAAATCCTCAATAAATCCAATAATTTACCATTCAAACATATAATCAACCAATCAATCATAACATGACATAATAACAACATATGATTTGGATTTAGGCATAAAAAAATAAATAGGAAAAAGTGAGATGAATAATCATTATCCATCTTGATTTGATAAAGATATTTGAGGTTTAAGTTGATTAAATCCCTCCTTATCATTTTTCTTAGATTTCCTCAGCTTTTTTCTCTTGATTTCTCCCGAAAATGGCTGGCCTTGTTTTTGCTTTAGTTTGTATGAGTGAAATGTTAATGAGGATAATGGAAGAGAAGGGTTTATGTTAGGAAATAAGTATTATTCCTATTTTGCCCATTACATTATTCCTCCTCCTTATTAAAGTTTTACACATCCGTATTAGTTCATAAATTAAGACATGACCTATTTGCTTATCAAATCTCGTTCTCCTTATCTCAATACATTAGGTTATTTAATTTATCTAATTAAATATCCTAAATAATGTTACTCAAAATTAAGGATGTTACATTAGTTGAGATTATTTCTAAGATTAAGGTTGGAATTGGGTCAGAAGAGATGAGACGGTACCGACTCAACCGAGAAGGTTGGCTTTGTAAGGATGAAAGATTGTTTGTTCTTGAAGTTTAGGGGTTGAGGGATGAGGTGCTATGAGAGTGCCATCATTTGAAATTAACCATTCATCCCGATGGTAATTAGATGTATCATGATATGAGGCAGACCTTCTAGTGGAAAGGGATGAAAAAAGTCACTGGGACATTCATCCCGAAGTGTATGAACTATCAGTTGATTAAGGCAAAGAAAAAGAAATCTAGCGGTTTGATGCGACCACTAGAAGTTCCCAAGTGGAAATGGAAGAAAGTATCGATGGATTTCATCAATGGACCATCAAGAACTCAAGCAAGGTACGATAGCATTTGGGTCATAGCCGATTTGATCGACTAGGAGTGCCAAATTTATACCATTAAGTCAAGTAGAACGATAGCCAAACTAGTCAAGTTATATGTGAAGTGGATAGAATGGTTCCATGGTGTGTCAAAGAGAATTATGAGTGACTGTGGTACGTTGTTTGCTAGTGATTTTGGAAGAGCTTACATGAGGTTAGGGACAGAGCTACACCTCATCACAACTTATCAACCACAAACCGATGGTCAAACTAAGAGAGTGAATCATATCTTAGAGGATCTCTTGCGGGCTTGTATACTCAACTTTGGGGGATCGTGGGATGATCATCTACATCTCGTTGAATTCACATACACCAGCGATTTTCAGTCCAGCATCTGTATGACACCATTTGAAGCATTATATGGCTGACCATGCAATGAACCTTCTTGTTTGGTGGGAAGTGGGCAAGAAACTAATACTTGATCCAGATATGATTAGATAAAACACGGAGAAGATCAAGATCATTCGACAACAAATGAAAGCTGCTTAAGACCGAAAAAAGTGCAATGTTGATAAGAGACATAGATATATAGAGTTCTTTGTTGGCGATATGGTATTTATTCAGATCTCTCCATTGAAGAATGTAATTTGGTTTGTTAGTAAAGGGAAGTTGGCACCGATATTCGTTGGTCCTTTTTCCAATAATAGAGAGGGTTAGGAACCTTGCTTATAGAGTTAAGCTTACCTCAAAAAAATAGAGGGAGTGCATAATGTTTCCATATTTCTCACTTGTGGAATTTTTTTGCATGACTTAAGCGTAACTATAACATGGATCAACAAGATGATACCAAGATTGAACCAAAGGCTTCGAGACCTCATAAGCCTTTTCGAATCATTGGACGTAATACGAAGCAGCTTAGGAAGAAGACGGTGAAGTTGGTGAAGGCTCGGTGGAGTAAAAGCGAAGGCGATTGCACTTAGGAGACTGAGGAGAGCGTAAGGATAGTTTATCCATAGTTCTTTACTTTGTGGTATCATGAAGTACATACCATGGTATAGTGTCCTGCATGCTAGGATAGGTTTGGATGTTTCCTTCTCCATTTGTTGTTGTGTATGCATGTTTGATGTGTGATGGTTGCCTATGCTTGTATATGGTTATTGGGCATGCTAGATAACCTTGTTGATTTCTGTTTGGGATTTCAGGGGATAAATTCCTAAAAGGGAGGGAAAATGTAACGACCAATATTCTACGTATCGGAGGATCTTGGAATATCAATATTATTTTTGCATGAGGTCCTACAGTTCTATGACTTTGGGAAATGACAAGTAGAGCCATTTTCATCTTTAGTACTTTCTCTAGATAAGTTTGACTTTGGAAATCTTATATGGCATATAACTATTGATAGAAGCCAAATTAGGGTCTGAAACCACTTCCAATAGATTGGAAATGGTTTCTCTTTTTATAGAGTGGTCATAATAAGAAAACGGACTTACCATTATAGAATTATGATTGTTTGAAGTTTTACTTGATTTTAAACGGCTTAATGGGTAGTTTTTGGGTTAATGGGTAGGCGTAAAGACCATTTCGAGATTAGCATGAGGTTAGAGCAGATGGGACTTCTCTCCATTACTTCACATTTCCCAAAAATAAAGATAATCCTCCATTAACATTCTTCTTAGTCAAAATTTTACTATAATCCCTACTTTAATTAGCCAAAACATGAAACTAGAGGAAGATTAGTTAGATTAGCACCTTAGATTGGAGATTTGGTACTCGGGATCATCTTTCAGCTGATGTTCACCTCGGGATTCATGTATCTTTAGGCTTGGATTAGATTGCTTTGGAATTGGGTGAGCGGTTTAAGCCTCTACTCACCAATTAGTAACTATTATATGTTTATGATGTTTTTAAACGGTTTTCAAACTCTAAAATACGTTTTAGAGCCTTTTTAATTACATACGTAAATTTCAAATGATTTCAAAAAGATTTGAAAACTAGTGTTTTTATGGTCTTCTTTATTCTTATGGATACTACCCTTAGACTTAGGATTTAAATTGACGTGTACGAATATGTGTTTATTAGGGCATATTATATGTTATGATTGTAAGAATGTTTCATCCTTGTTTGGTTGAAAACGCCTATCGAACGATGACTTAGAATAGGAATTTGTTAGGGATCGGTATCGATCGATCAATATATGCTTAAAGGAGATGCGATCGATGTGGGGCAACAATGAAAGCCCTATAAAGCCACATTTCAAATTTCTAATCATTCGGGATTTGTTTGATCAAGTTATTATTACTTAAAGATGGATCAGTTATGATTTTGAAGGCTATGGATAATTATTATGCTGCTTTAATGTGTGCTTTGGTTGCTTGGGGTTTTATAAGAGCTTACTTTGGTCGCTTGTGCAAGTGCATGGATCACATGAAGGGATGGATGGAAACTTCTAAGTGGTGGATCAGTAGTGCCCATGGTTCGATGCCGATTATAATGACCCTAATTTTGACTAACATTATTTAGAATATTTAATTGAATAAATAAAATAATATATATAGTTAAAAGATTTAGATTCGTTGATTAAGGAGTAGTGCCTTAATGATGTATTAGCAAAAGAGAATTAAAAATAAGTACGAAGGAGGAATACGGTAAGGCTAAAATGGGAATAGCCTTTATTCTAATACCCTAAACCCTTCTATTCTCCATTTCTTATTCATTTTAACTTTAAAAAAACAATACTAAAACCCTAAGCAAACTCGATCGACTACCATTAAGGGGATCCAAGGAGAAGAAAAGCTAGGATTCAAGTAGAAAGCTTAAGCAAATCAATTTAAGGGCAAATCTCAACCTTCTTAAAACAAAGCCAAGGTGAATAATTAGTTTACATCTCTATTTTTATGAATGGTTTTGGTTTAAAGAGTAAACCTCTTTTCTTTTACAAGTATATCCATGTTATCTAGTGATTTAATAATTATATGCTTTAGTTGATGATTTATATGGTTTCATTTGGATTTTATGATATGTTTAGATTAGAAAATCTATTAAATGACATCCAAATGAATTGCTTTTTGATATATGGTCAAGAAAATTATTTTAGAAGTGGGTTTCAAGTTTCATAATTTTGTAAATGATTGTGGATTTAGTATGAATTTCCTATGAGAGAAAATAGTTAATATTGGGTTTAAATTATTTAAGGCAATTAAACAATGTTTTTGGATCTGAAATTTATATCTGTTAGAAACCATTTTTAAATTGAATTACAATGATTTTTGGGTATTTTTCCTAAGTGTTTTACTATGGTTATTAAATTATTAGTAAGTTAGAGGACTTAAATGTTTTAAATTTTGTATTAAGCAGAAAGGCTTATTTTTTAAAATGATTACAATTATTAATTATTGAAATCGACAACCTTTTTAGAAAATAATTTTGACAAAGAATTAGCAACCATCATATTTTGACAAATTAGGCAAGTTATGTAAAAAGGAATTACTTTGGAAGGAAAAAATTCAGTTTTGTTTCGAATTACAACTTCGTCACTTCCATTGCTTGCTTTCGTCATTATGCCCAGTAGGCCTTTCGCACCTATTCGAAACCAATGCACATGATATCAAGCAACTGATACATAGTGTATTGAAGAAAGGAAAAAGGGATTGCGCTGAAGGCATTCTTTTGAAGGGGTTGAAGCCATTTTTATAAGCTTTCGAATCCAGTACTTACCTTTGTTTTTAAAGAAGCTTTCTAAAGATTTGCTGCTTTTGAGCTCATTCAATACCTAGCTGGTGCATTCATACCTTTCGAATTAGTTAAGGGCTGCTTTTCCTTATAGCCTTATAACAATGTATTTGAAAGGAAGGCTTTCATTTTCTTAACATTGAAGCCACCTTCCTAATGCTTTCAAAATTGTGGTTTTAGCCCCTTTTAATAATGGTTTCGGAGGCAATGGTTTCGGAGGCAGTGGTTTCGAAGCTATCCTCACCTCCAATTCCTTTACTTGGGGTTAGTGCTTTCAAAAGTAATGCTTTCGTTTCTGTTCTATTTGACCATTTAGTTATACTAAATATTAAACCCCATGGTTTTGAGACGAATATTTTTAAATAGTTTCGAAGCTAGGTTTCTACAAACTCTTACTTGAACGCAATGCTTCCGAAAGGTATGTTTTAAGTGTTGCAAAGGGAAGGTTTCCAATGCTTTCGAAAGGTATATTTTGAGTATTTCAAAAGGAATATTTCTAAGAGTTTTTGAAAGATATGTCTAAATGGTTCCGAAAGAGGATGTCTAAAATTTTAAGAAATCATTTCATAAAGGATACTTTCAATGGTTTTGAAAGAGATACTTTCAGTAGTTTCGAAAGGGATTGTTTAAGTTATAAACAATGGTTTTGAAGGTGTTGTTTTGGCTTTATAGCCTAAAGTTTTCTAAGTTAAAAAGGCTTTAGCTTAATTTGAAGGGATATATAATCCCATTGATTTGGATACCATTAACATTGTTTTGCGTAAATTATATACCATGGCATAGATATTATGAGTAAAGAAAAGAGCATATTTTCCTTGTTTAAGTATGATTTAAAAGGGGTAAATCAGTTTAAATGAAAGGTTGGACAGATGGTCCATTAATGGAATGTTTTCAAGGAAAACTTAATGGGGTAGTTGTCACGACCCGAAATCCAACGTTCGAAAATTAACATCAAATACCTCACTTGTATTCGACTGCCAAGGATTCAAACATCGAACTCCAGTCAGATGGAGCTTATAACAACATTAGATGAATACAAAACAATGGAAATAAAATGAACATCATACATTACATCACAGATAAAAAATCATAATAATATCTGTTACAACATCAGAGTATCATAATATATGAATCACAACTCCAAATAAGACATCATAATAGAACAGCAAGAGATCATATGCCAAAAATCTTCAAGAAAATAGAGTGAAGCGAACATCCAAATCTAAGCACCTTGAGATTCAAAAGCTTCCAAAATGTCTTCAAGGTAAGAGCCTCCAAAAACCCGATAATCTCCAAACCAAAATATTCCAAAATATAGCTAATGCCAAAATACGGAAAACCTGCTACTAGGCTGCCCATGTGGAAATGATAGGCACCTAGAGTTTAGAAAGGAAACAATAAACTCTGGGTCAGCCATGGGACTGGTATGAGTAAACAAAGATAGTTGCTTTTAAATAGAACAGATTATACAATAAAATCCGGTATGCTTTTGGAAAATGAAAATACCATAAGGCCTCCCGGCACACACCTAATGAAATCGCACACTTGGAGGAGATTTCCCCTTATGATAGTCAAATATGCTTAATACGAGAAAAGTTCTTTGATATTATTACTAGTGCATAGTGTGAAAACATTTCGAAAGTAGAATATTAATCCTAGCCAGCATAGGTACCATGATACTATGCCTACTATAGTTGCCATGTTAAATGGCAGGTTCTACAACTAAAACCGTACCGGGTTCGTATTGGGAATTAGATTTCCAACAAATGGTCAGGCTAAAGTACTTCCTATGCCATGTGGGTACGCCTCTGGCGGGACGTCCCGAGAACTTAACCAGTTCTCTACCAACGCAAGGCCGGGTTACCTCTATAACTAGGTAACTAGTACACGACTATGCCATTCCCCGGTCCTTTGGGACCTTTATCCGATGGCCCTCCATCACAAAGCAACAACCACACAGTAAATGTGATTGAAGCAACCACATAGGTAAGTATCTGGGCTCCATACCATGACACCACCTTTTTCCAGAAGGAAATGACATGCCCTAAAGGGCGCGATCCTCATAACCTTGCCGCATCTTTCCTGTTTCGACCATTTCCGGGGTGTGAGGTCCGATGAGGTCTCATCCACAAAGCTACGCTTTACATGAAAGCCATGCTTTGGTCACAAATGATCATCAATATACAGCAGCACTTAGCATGCCACACTACCAAATTGGGAGTATATCGCTGATAACCTTTAACTACATAACCTCTAAGCTCATACGTCTTAGAGAAGGGTGTTAAGCTAAAAGAATGAATTCTCCGCCACCAACAGATATGTATTTGAAAGAAATCGGCTTTATATCTCAAAGTGTAGTGTCAGACACACAACCATACAAGTCTATTCTGGGTTCGAGCAGAACCAAAGGCACTTTGTCCAATAAAGGAAGAAGCCCTTGCAAATCCGGGTGTCCACAATCCCGATCGGGCTTCCCATCACTTAGGGAATCTCTATACCGGAGCAACTCAGTGCAGAGACAATCGATAGGTTATCCTATCGTTTTCGAAGACACCCGGTCTTCACCACCGTCTTCAAATGCTATCCATTCGTCGAATCACTATTCGAAATGGGTTATATGACACACAGGTCCTCTCCCGGCTATCCGAATAGTGAGCGCTAAAATTAAAAACATGTGGTTGTATCAATCACAAGAATTCATATTCAAGGTTCGATGTGGGTTTCGGATAACAAATTGAAATCTGACTCCCTGTCGCATCGAAGTTTAGATGTCATTTTACGGGAAAAAGGGGTTTGCACATACATATAGGAACAGATCACAAATCACATTCATCACAAAGCAATCATAGCATCACAACAGAAATGTCAATCCGGTACAGAATATTTGATGATGGTCAATCATCTTTGATTAAGGTGATTGTGATTAAAGTGAATTAACCGTATAATTATCTTTATTAATTATTTTAAATCAATGTTTAATGTTACTTAATTATGAATTAATTTAATCTTAATTGGCTTTATTAATTAATTATTCTTTAGTTGATTGTCTTAATTTATTAATTCTAAATTGTTAATTAATTAGGTTTAATTACCTTTATTCATTGACTATTCTTTAATTAATTAATTATTAATTATAAAATCATTACAAACATTAATTGTTAATTACTATTTCAAAATAAATTTGGTTTAAAGTTAACACTTGGGTATTTTCTTTACTTTTAAATTTCTTTATTAAGTTAAATTTTAAAACAACTTTTATAAAATTTAAAATATTCTTGAACTTCATAAATTTTAAATAATTGACTCAATATCATTTACCTCCAATTCCATTTATAACTGTCATTAATTATTCATAAAATTACTTAAACTTGTTTTCCAAAATTTAATTAAAACTGGGTTTTGCTGTTTTTATTGACCAACCCGAGGCTTCCTTCGAGTTGTCCCGGAGACAACGCCCCCCTGCTTCGAGTTTCAACCAAAATCTACCCGAGTGACATTTTTTTTCTTCTAAATTTTGTTTAAGTTTTAAAATCAACCCGATACAACGTTAAAAAGGCACGGGCTCGTCTTCGAGTTTCCACCCTAAATCCCCGCGTTGCTCTTCGAGCTACCTCTCTTCTTCCCTAAACCATCACACTGACACCACAAACCCCCCCCCCCCCCCCCCACGTGCACGTGCACGGCCAATTTCGCCGCCGTTGGTCGGAGCTGCGGCCACCAAGGAGTCGACCACCATCCCCCAAAACACCACAAACACCCAGAATTCGAAAGAGATTCGAAAACGAGAATCGCGACATTTCGAACCAAAACCCACCAGTGAAACATCCCGCGCCGCCTCCCTTGACCGTTATTGGTCACCAAATTTGGACCCAAGCTCCATCATCGCACGACGCTTCGGTTTGCCCCACTGACACGCAGTCCGATCAACCATAGATGGCGCAGCACCGTTGTTTCGAACGTGAACTAGAAAAAGGTTTTTAAACCCTAGTTTGACCTCGAATCAAAAATTCAATGATTTATAAATTCTAGTAATATTTTTCTAGTGATATTTAACATTCAAACGATCTGTGATGACGAATTCGAGGGCCACGATCCACTTGGTCACCGGAATTTGGCATATGCTCATTTTTCAGGCCATCTCAATTACCTCAGTGAAGAGTTAGTGAAAAATCTAAATTTTTGTTTCAAAAATCATTATTTTTAGAGGGGATTCAAATCATATTACTGAAAAAAAGAATCTACGATGTTCGATATTCTTGCTTGTTTGGATGGTGATAGTGTTTTTACATTTTCCAGAAAGAAAACTATATAAACTTTGCTTAAATTTATTACTGGAACATAGTACAGGTTTTAAACAAAACTTCAACTTGTTTTCAATTCATTTACAGAAGAAACGTGGGAGAGAAAGATTGGATTGGCCATAGTTTATACTGTAAATCAGAGAATTAAGGAAATATGGAAGAAAAAGATATATCTCTAGGCATGCATCCTTGGTTTTGGTCCATACAAATATTTTTCGAATTCAATTTAAGTGTATCTGAACAATTTCCACTCTAACACTTTAATCTATCCATGGCTAGAAACAAAAAGTTGGGGTTTGACAGGGTTTTTTTTATATCCTAAAGCTAAAAAGGGATTTATATCCCTGTACAAATCAATAGGCACATGCCAGAAATTCAATCATATACCAAGATTCTTGCATGCCAAACAAAGATTAATTTTCCCTACATCATCCAAGCATTCACACAGCAACAAAATATTGAAGAAAGACAAGGGTTTACTCACCTATGTTTTTCAGAAGTTAGGAATGTTTCCTGACAGTTTCCAAAATAGAGATGAAGGCCTGTAACTTTCTTTTCCTTTCCTACTTTAATTTTTTAGAGCTTAGATCTGCAAATTAGGGTTACAGATCTATGATTATTATTTGTTGTATTCACTTGCTCAATTCATCAATAACAATTTTTTTATTACTTACAGCTGAATGTATATAACAGAGAAGCTTTTTATTTTCTGCAACTTGAAACTAGAATAGCATTTAAATCTTGATTCTTCCTGCAACAGGTTGAATATTATTGTATTAAATTCCTGTTTTATTGCAGATTATAACTTCAAGTTCAAATTTAAAAAAAAAGTTACTTGCCTTTTAATTTATGTCCAAAAAAAAAACTGCACTGCCTAAAACCTGAAGCTTCCCCTCTTCAAGCTAATATGCAGTTTAAACTTTGCTTGTGTTAAAACTTGTTTTTAAAAAATCATAATCTCACTAAAATATGAAGTTTTAAACTTACCTGAGAGATGAGATGTATCACTACAGTTTGATGCTTAAGAAAAACACTTCAGATTTAATTTTTGAATTGAATTGAAAAGGAGTTTTGACAGTTTCTCTTTTTTTTCTGAACTCTTTTTTTCTTACTTGCTTGAGTGTTGGAGTTAAGATTGCAAAATCTTTTGGGTTACTGAACTTCAGAGATTTGGAGGTTCAAAATTTTGAATTGGGAAGTTGAAAGGTTTTTTTGAAATTTTTTAATTGATTATTTTATTAAAGTAATGATGGTTTGTGCCATTTGTAAAAAGATATCATAAGCTCTAGATTTTTGTTAATCATTCTACTCTATCTTCCATGTGAATGTATATTCACATTTGTGATTTTGTTTCAAGGCAAAAGAATTTTATAAACTTTATTTTTATATCATATGCACTTTATAAATAAATGTATTCCTTTATTCATTTGTGTATACATATATATACAATGTTTAAAAGAAAAATTGTTTTGACCATTGTATACTTTATTCCTCAATGATTTTAAATGCTACTTAATTTTAAAACTTTACTTTAAATTCAAACTTAAATTTCAACTTGAAATATAAACTTTCATGTCCATTTGTATATCCACACTCACTTTGAAAATTTTAAATTAAATTTTAATATGTGTTCAATTTTACTCATATTTGTAATATACATACCTATAAGATTTTAAATTTAAATGACATTTTAAAACATTCATTGTTTCAATATTTTCAACTCAAAATAAAACCGTAATTTATTTATATACTATTATCACTTATTTTTATTTGTTTTTAGATTTTTCTTCCAAATTAATTTTCAATTAAATTCCAAAGGTTTAAAATATATTGTTTATTTTAATTGATAATTTTGGGATGTTACAGTAGTTAACCCTAACTTTATGACTCAGATATTAAAAGACCAAATGAGACCGGTGTAGGGTCGCGTCCTATGCTTTGAATAGTAGTCCTTAGCTAATATAAGTCAAAAATTCAAGTGTGTAGGGCTTTGTCACAAGTAAGACTAAAATGATGTTACAAACAGAAAGGAATACACAAAGTAGTGGTAAGCTATTGGTGATCCCGCAAAACCATTAGGATCAGTTGACCCTTGGAAAATTAATTTTAGGGCAGATCGTCCAGCATTGTATCGAACAGAAGTTAGAATATTTATTATGTCCGGTAGGCCTAAGTCAGCCAATGGTTAATAGTTAGCCAGATAATACTATAATATGGATAGATTGTCCATTGATTACCTGATTATTATGCATTATGTTTTTACTATTTTTCTTATAATTAGTATGATTAGATTTTGATTTGCAAAAGATATGCTTTTAAAAGGATAGTAGTGAAGGGAAATCCGTTCTGCTAAACGATTTGGTCACATTTAATACCAATAAACCAATATGTAATAGAAGTATGCACACGGGGCTTTATGTATGACTCGAAGTTTATGTTTTCCCCTTAAACTCTCGGGTGCCAAAAATTTGACCTGAGTGGATTGAGAGTTAAGGACTTTTCAGATTTAGTAGGTTGGACGAATAAGCTTCCGAAGATGTGTAGGACGCAAAGCTTTCTATGTAGGAGTTATTTAGTACTATTTCTATTGTGATGTATTTATGACTGATATGTCTATCTATCTAGTACTTTGACCATCCAAGGGGCATCTTCATATGTCGCTCTTGGCGTAATTTGTAATAATTATATTTGTTCAAAACCTGGGAATCGTTTGAGGATTATGTGATTGAATATAAAATATTGATTTGAAATGTAAGCAAGAAAGTTGTTTTTGAAATCCGTGTTGATTTTATTTCATACTCATGAGCTTCTAATACTATGGATACCATTAACATTACCGTATTTTGTCTTTGAAAGTTAATACCATATATGACTGCAACATCTATAGCGCTTAGCTTTGGGCCTCAAAATAGGGGATGTTACAACTTGGTACCAGAACATAGGTTTATGAAAACTTTAAAGAAAATTTAAAACTTAAAATGATTTTTGTAAACATAATCCTAAGGAATTAGAAAAAAATGGGGTATGGGATAATGTTAAAGTAACGTACTTGTATTTTCTATATATAAGTATAAGCTTTATCTCTATTCTCCCATCTCTCTTAGGCTATTCTTCTATATCTTACAAAGGCTCAAATGCAGATTTTATGGAAGTAATATATAGATTCTAGGAATGGAAGAGTGAACCTTAGTGGAGGAAGTACCACAACTAATGGAAACATCAAACCAAACACTAGAAGGAAACCAGGTCAGGCGCAAGCTGCTAATGTGGGCGTTGGAGCACCCAAGTTGATATCGGAGCTATGTATCGGTGCTTTGTTAACATGATGTGGTCTCGAGCTACTGCGGGATTAATTGGAGGAACTATTGAAGGAGGAAATCATGGAGTCTGGTTATCAATAAACATGCAGTATGGAGAAGAGACTATGCAAGACTGAGGGGAAGCCATTTATCGGGACTATGGATGCTTGAAGTGGAGAATTGGTTGCGTCATTATGAAAGAATTTTTGCTGATTTGGGACTCAACGATGAGTAGAAAAGGATATTGGCATCTAGACAGTTGCAAGGAGTAGCACTATACTGGTGGAACAGTGTTACCGTGGGAGTAGATGAAGAGGCCATGACTTGGGCAGAACTCAGAAAGAGGTTTGAGGAAAGGTTCATGTCGAAGATTGCCAAGTCAACTCAACTCAGGAAGTTTGCTAAGTTGGTGCAGACATACATGACTGTGCTGGAATATGCTATTAGATTTGAGAAGTTATCGGGATATGGATGCTACGGTTGATATGGTTATCAAAAGGAACGAGAAATTCATTCGTGGATTGAGACCCGAGTATGCTAAAGCTACTTTGCCATATGTTAAGGATCTGTGTGATATAGGTGTTGAGATGGCTTTGAGAAATGAGGAGATGCTCATTTTCTTTAATGATAACAAAGCAGTGGAAGCTCAATATGGGCTGAATCAGAAGAGAAAGTTTTCCATAAGAAAGGCGCTCAGAAAGGAGGAGAAGCCAAGAAAAGGAAGGCCGGTGTAGTTTGTTACAAGTGCGATATGACGGAATATTTTGCTCACGATTGTCGAACAGGAAAAGAAAGAAAGCTATGATAAGAAAGGAGTAAAATTCTTCAATTGTGATCAGATGGGACAATACAAGAACCAGTGCGAGGAACCAGCCAAGGATGGAAATGGCAAATTAATTGCATTGGAACCAGCTACCTCGAGACCAACAGCAAAGGAGAAAGGAAAGATTGTGTTGGGAGATACGCTTTTGATATATGGTGTATCAGTTAGAGCTCTATTTAATACTGGTGCATCGCATTCTTTTATATCTCATTGTTTGGTAGATAAGCTTAACCTAGCACCCTCATACCTAGTTACATCCTTAAGGGTTGTAAATCCAACATGAAGGCATGCGACTATTCATATGAGATGTGACCAATTAGAGTTTGAGTTGTTATTTCATATATTTACTTGTAGTTTTGAGGTTAATACTTTGTTGGGTGTTATGGAGGAAGAAGATGAGTTGAGTCAAGGTTTCATTGTTAAAGAATTTGAAGATGTCTTTGAGCCTATGATAGGACTACCACTGAAACAATCCATTGAGTTTCGGACAGATTTAGTACTAAGAGCCGAACCTATAAGTAGACTTCCAAGTAGAATGATACCTACCAAGATGCAGGAGTTAAAGGTACAGTTGCTGGGTCTAGAATGCAAGAATTTTATCAAGCCAAGTAGTTCGCCTTAGGGAGCAGCCAGAGTGTTTGCAAGGAAACTAGATAGATCGTTGATGTTGTGTATCGATTATCGTAAGCTGAATGAGAGGACGATAAAGACCCGATATCTATTACTTAGGATTAATTTGTTCGACAAATTGAGTGGAGCCAAAGTATGTTCCCAATTGGATTTGGCAACAGGGTTTCGTTGGCTTAGATTAGCAGAGGATAATATTCCTTTGATGGCGTTAGGACTAGATATGGATCATACAAATGGTTAGAGATGCCGTTTGGACTAACTAATGCGCAAGAATTCTTCGTGGACTTGGCGAACAGAATCTTCCGAAGAACATATGGACGGATTAATGTTAGTATTCATAGACGACATTTTGATAGACTCTAAGGATGAAAGAGAGCATGAAGTTCATCTTAGAGTGGTGCTTGAGATGCTAAGGCAGCATCAACTGAAAGCAAAAATTTCAAAGTGTCATTTCTAAAAGAAGGAAGTAAAGTTTCTTAGTTATGTAGTCTCAGAGAAAGGGTTGTCGGTGGATACGGCTAAGATCAAGGAGTGAATAGTTAGAAGAGTCCTAAGATACTGACTGAGATAAAGAGTTTTCTTGTATTAGCTGGTTGTTATTGGAGATTCATTAAGGATTTTTCATGGATAGCAGCACCGATAACTAAGCTAAGTCGGAAAGATGTGAAGTTTGTATGGACTGATAAGTGTGAGGAGGCATTCTAGAAACTGAAATATTTGTTGACTAATGCACTTGTATCAGTCGTTCCAGAGGAGAATCAGGACTTGGTGGTGTACATGGATGTATGTGGAAAAAGTTTAGGAGCCGTGTCAACACAAAGTGGTAAAGTGATTGCCTATGCTTCTTGACAACTCAGACCATATGAAGTTAGATATCCAACTCGTGATTTGGCAATAGCAGCAGTAATTTTTACCTTGAAAGTGCGGAGACATTACCTTTTGGGAAAAAGATTCGAGTTGTATACGAATCATAAGTCACTAAGATATTTACTCTCTCAGAAGGGGTCGAATATGATACAGCAGAGGTGGCTAGATTTTTTAGCCGCTTATCACTTGGTATTGAATACGCATCGGGAAAAGGAAATAAGGTTGCAGATGCACTTAGAAAAAATATCAGAAGGCAGTATTAAAAATGATAACTAAGTGGAAAGATTTAGAAGCATTGACTACATGCAAAGTACGATGAAGATCTAAGAGTTCTAGTCAAGAAACTACTATGTTATCATGTTTAGAAGTTCGACCAGTGATGATCAAAGGAATTGCTTCTAAACAAGAAAGGGATCAATTATTAACTGAATGAGTCAGAAAGTTAAGCAATGGAACATAGAGCGACGACTTGAAAGATTTTAGTTTTGACCAGAATGGGTGGTTGAGGAAGAAAGAATGACCATGTGTTCCGAATGTGGGAAATATTATGAAGGAAGTTCTTAGAGAATGTCGTTATTCGAAGTTCACTATTCATCCAAGGGGAACTAAAATTTATCAGGATATGAAAAGAAGTTTCTTCTGGGAAGGCATGAAGAGAGACGTAGGCTTATGGGTGAGACAGTGTTTAAACTGTCAACTGGTAAAAGTCGAACATCAAAAACCAAGTGGGTTACTTCAGCCTTTAGATGTTCCAGTCTAAAAACAGGATTCTATCTCAATGGATTTCATAGATGGGTTGCCAGGGTTGAATGGAGGAGATGAGAGTATATGGGTAATAGTGGACACATTGACTATGAGTGCACACTTTATACCCGTTAAGTCAACCAGGACAGCACCAGATTTAGCTAAGTTATTCATGAGGAATATAGTTGTACTACATGGAATTCCTTGTAGTATCTTAAGTGATATAGATTTCTTACTCACTAGCGAGTTCTGGAAGAGTATACAGAAAACTTTAGGTACCAAGCTCAAGATGAGTACTGCTTACCATCCACAGACAGATGGGCAGACCAAGAGAGTTAACAAAGTCTTAGAGGACTTGTTAAGAGCTTGCATGCTGGATTTGGGACGATCATGAGAAGACCATCTACACTTAGTCGAGTTTTCATATAACAACAGTTACCAGACTAGTATAGGGGTGGCACCGATTGAAGCTTTGTATAAAAGACCATGAAAATCTATCGTTTGTTGGTTGGAGGCCGAAGAAAAGTTAGTTCTTGGTCCAGATTTAGTTAGAGAAGATTGAGTTAATTCAGGTTAGAATGAAGGAGGCTTAGTCTAGGCAGACGAGTTATGCTAATAATAGATGGAAAGACTTAGAGTTCTCAGTTGGAGATCATGTTTTCGTCAAGATGTCACCGATGAAAGGTGTAATCAGATTTGGAAAATCAGGAAAACTTGCACCAAGATTTGTTGGACCATTTCCTATTATAGAAAGGATTGGGAAACTCGTGTATACAGTGAGTTACCGAATAGTTTGTAGGAGTCCACGGTGTTTTTTATATTTCTCGTCTAGGGAAGTGTATTTGAGATCTAGAAACTACTATTACACCGACTGTGCTAGTGGATTTAGTAGTGGAACTGAATATGACTATAGTTAGAAAACTAGTCCGTATACTTGTGAGAGATGAGAAGGGATTAAGGAATAAGATAGTCAGATTAGTCAAAGTCTAGTAGAGTGATTATGAGAGAGACCGTACTTAGAAAACCGAGGGGAGGATGAGAAATACTTATCCTGACTTGTTTGAAGATATGTTTTACCTTTGTGTTTGATTTTTGTGAGTACCTTATCGTAATTCAAGGACGAAATTCTTTAAGGATGGGAGTCTACAATGAACCTAATTTTGACAAACATTATTTAGAATAATTAATTGGATAAATAAAATAATATAGATAGTTAAGAATTTGAGATTTGTTAATTAAGGAGTCGTGCCTTAATGAATGTACTAGCAAAAGAGAATTAAAAATAAGTAAGGAGGAATACAATAAGGGTAAATGGGAATAACCTTTATTCCAATACCCTAAACCCTTTCATTCTTCATTCCTTATTCATTTTAACTTTCAAAAAACAAAATTAAAACCTTAAGAAAACTCTATCAGTCACCATTAAGGGGATTCAAGGAGAAGAAAAGCTAGGATTCAAGTAGAAAGCTTAAGAAAATCAATCTAAGGGAAAATCTCAACCTTCTTAACTCAAAGCCACGGTGAATAATTAGTTTACATCTCTACTTTTGATGAATAGTTTCGGTTTAAAGTGTAAACCTATTTCTTTTTGCAAGTATATGTCATGTTATAGTGATTTAATGATTATATGCTTTAGTCGATGATTTATATGGTTTCATATGGACTTTATGATATGTTCAGATTATAAAACCTATTATGTGACATCCAAATGAGTTGATTTTTGATATATGGTCAAGAACATTATTTTAGAAGTGGGTTTCAAGTTTTATAATTTTCTAAGTGATTGTGGATTTATTATGAATTTTCTTTGTGAGAAAATAGTTAATGTTGAATTTAAATTATTTAAGGCAATTAAATAAGGTTTTTGGATCTGAAATTTATATATGTTAGAAAGCATATTTAAATTGCATAACAACGATTTTTAAGGATTTTTCTTAAGTGTTTTACTATGGTTATTAAATCATTTAAGTTAGAGGACTTAAATTTTTTAAATCTTTTATTAAGGGGAAGGGTTTATTTGTTATAATGGTTTCAATTATTGATTATTGAATTCGGCAGCCTTTTAAAAAAAGAATTTTGATAAGAATTGGCAACCGATCATATTTTAATAAATTAGGGAAGTTAAGTAAAAAGGAATTACTTTGGAAAGAAAAAATTCAGCTTTTTTTCGAATTACAACTTCGCCACTTCCATTGCTTGCTTCCGTCACAATGCCCAGTGGGCCTTTCGCACCCATTCGAAACCAATGCGTATGATATCAAGCAATTGATACATAGTGTATTGGAGAAAGACGAAAGTGATTGTGTCGAAGGCATGCTTTAAAAGGGGTTGAAGCTATTTTTATGGGTTTTCGAATCCATTACTCGCCTTTATTTTTAAAGAAGCTTTCGAAAGAGTTGTCGCTTTTGAACTCATTCGATACCTAGCTGCTGCAGAATAGTTTGGAGCTGCTTTTCTTATAGCCTTGCAATAATGCGTTTGAAAGGAAGGCTTTCATTTTTTCAACACTGAAGCCACCTTCCCAATGTTTTCGAAAGGGTGGTTTTAGCCGCTTTTAATAATGGTTTCAAAGGCAATGGTTTCGAAAGAATGTTTTTGAAGCTATCAGCTTCTCAAATTCTTTTATTTGGAGTTAATGCTTTCGCTTCTGTTCTAATTAATTATATTAAATATTAAACCTAATGGTTTTGAAAGGAATACTTTTAAATGGTTTTGAAGCTATGTTTTCACGGACTTTTACTTGAACCTAATGCTTCTAAAAGGCATGTTTTAAGTGTCACAAAAGGAAAATTTCCAATGCTTTCGAAAGGTATGCTTTGAGTGTTTCGAAAGGAATATTTCTAAGATTTTTGAAAGATATATTTAAATGGTTACGAAAGCAGATGTCTAAGGTTTTAAGCAATAATTTCGAAAAGGATACTTTCAACGATTTCAGAAGGGATACTTTCAATGATTTCAAAAGGAATTGTTTATGGTTATAAATAATGGTTTCGAAGGTGTTGTTTTGGCTTTATAGTTTAAAGTTTTCTAAGATAAAAAGGGATTTAACTTAATTTGAGGTGATAGATAATCCCATTGATTCAGATTTCATCAACATTGTTTTTCATAAAGCATATACCATGGTATAGATATTATGCATAAAGCAAAGAGCACATTTTCCTTATTTAAGTATGATTTAAAAGGGGTAAATCAGTTTAAATGAAAGGTTGGATAGATAATCCATTGATGAAATATTTTCAAGGAAAATTTAATATGGTAGTCAACCCTAAGTTTATAACTCGGATATTAGAAGACCGGATGGGACTGGTGTAGGGTTGCACCCTATACTTTTGATAGTAGCCCCTAGTTAATATAAGCCCAAAGTTCCAATGTGTAAGGCTTTGTCACAGGTAACACTAAAATGATGTTACACACAGAAAGGAATACACATAGTAGAGATACGTTATTGGTGAGCCTACCAAACCATTAGGATCAGTTGACCCTTGGAGAAGTAAGTTTAGGATAGATCATCCAGTATTGTATCTAACAGAAGTTTGAATATTTATTATGTCTGGTAGGCCCGAGTCAACCAACGGTTAATAGTTAGCCAGATAAAACTATAGCGTGGATAAATAGTCCATTGATTAACTAATTATTATGCATACATGTATTTTCTATTGTTGTTATAATCAGTTTGATTGTAGGATTTTGATTTGCAAAAAATATGTTTTAAATGGATATTAGTGAGGGAAAACCCGTTCCACTAAGCAGCATCGTCTCATTTAATATCAGTAAACCAAGATGTAATAGAATTATTCACACCAGGCTTTATACCTGACTCAAAGTTTATGTTTTCCCCTTAAACTCTCGAGTGCTCAAAATTATTTGAGTGGATTGAGAGTTAAGGACTTTTCGGGTTTAGTAGTTTGGACAAAAAAGCTTCCGAAGATGTGTAGGAGGCAAAGCATGCCATGTATGAGCTATTTACTATTATTTTCGCTGTGATATATTTATGACTGATATGTCCCTAGTACTCTGATCATCCAAGGGGACATCTTTATAGGCCGCTCTTGGCATAATTTGTAATAATTATATTTGATCAAAACCTGAGAACCGTTTTGGGATTATGCAGTTGAATATGAAATATTGATTTGAAATGTAATCAGAAAAGTTAATTTTGTTCATATTCATGTGCTTCTGACGTTATGAATACCATTAACATTTTTTGTATTTTGTCATTGGAAGTTAATACTGTAGATAATGGGGGCATCTGTAGCGCTTAGCTTCGAGCCTTAAATTAAGGGACGTTACACTGATCCATGGGGTTACTTGGTCCATGATGGATGTTAGTCCATATTAGGTGGTTACCGTTCGGCGGTTATCGATCGGTTGTGGAAGAATTTGAGTTTCTTCAAGTTCTTCCTACGCTAGCTTTGGGATATGATGGTGTTTGTTTTGAGTTTTGGGTGTGTTGGCCCTGAATTCATGACAAGCCAAATACTTGGCCAAATATGGCTAAGTGTAGGAATCAATACCGAACCATAGAGTTCGAAAGCAGTTTTTATGACGGCAACCCGTGATTCGATGGTGATGATTCTGTGATGGGAAGTGACAACTTTGATGATAAATAGCTATACCCAGAGATGCAGGGTAGAGGACTATGAGTCGGATTTAGGGAACCGTTGGAGGAAAGCTATGAGACACATGATGACACTCTATGATTGATAATAGTTGTCCCGTCCCTACCGCAGTGACTTCATAATGGGAGTTGTGAGGTCAATTTCAGGATGTACTCTACTATAGATGACGTGTGCAAAGGGATAGTTGAGACTCGAGGGTTCGTAGAGTATTCATGAGGTGGTGGCATACACTAGGGACATTATGGTTCCTGGAGCTTGATGGCTCTTTATTCTAGATATGACGTTTGTTTACCCCAGACCAATGTGATAGTTAGTGTAGTTCCTAGCCAACTAAGTCGCATGGATTTGGGTATCGAGGAACTAGGATGTATGCTATCGTGATGGATAGTCTAGCCTTTGACCATGATGGATCGACAGGTGATTTTATATCCAACGCACTGAGTGAGTGAATGTAAGGATGGATGTTATGTTTGTTTGATTGTTTATCACCCTAGGAATGTAACATGATGTTGGTACTCTATATATGTATATATATATATATATATAGCTGCCCCTTAGTACTTTAATGTATAGTACACCCATGATGGCTATGATCTATTGTATCGTATATCTTGTGTATGTACTGACTCTGTATATGTAGGGACATGTCAGGTATGACTCTTCGTACCCTTTGTCCTATTATAGTGAGTTATCAGTACTTAGAGGTTTAACACCGCTTAGACCAGACTATTATCTAAGTCAAAGCTTTATGCTTTGCTTCTTATTACTTTAGGTATTCTTAAATAAGTAAACTAAGGATATTAGGTCTGGTGAGCACGTGGAGCTGGACAGGTGGTGAGTAAAAGGCTATACTACTATATTACTAATTTACTTATTTGTTATTCCATTGCACAATAGTATAGTGCTTGCCAATGAATTTATTACCTAGAGACAGTTATTTATGAGTTATTATTTGATGTATAACTCTATTTTTTATGATGTATACTATAAAGATCTATGCACTCTTATTTTGTGATTCATCCACTTACTTACTATCTCGCCTATTCTATATCTGAGAGTTTACTATTATATTTTATTCAATGAGCTATAAGATATATGACATGTTCTACGATTGATTTACTTTATTTGCAACCTTTGAAGGTCGTCTTGCATCGACGGAGCACGTTACAGCACAATCTATAGGTATATATTGGATGTCGGTGGTGTAGGGCGGCCATCACGGAGGCTTTGGGAAAGTCACAGTGATGAAGACTTTAGGAAGGTTAAGATGAAGAAGACTTTAGGAAAGTGAGGTGACGGAGACCTTGGGAAGGTTATGGAGGAGCATGACTTTGAGAAAGTCATAGTGGTGGGAGACTACAGGAATAATTATGGTAAAATGAGACTTCAATGATGATCATGGTGACGATGCATGGTGAGGTAAGACCATGGTGTTAGACATGGTGGTACGAGACCTCAAGGATGCTTGTCTTTGCATATTTATTTTGTGTTTGTTATGATTTCCATGATTGGCATGATTGTTGGATGTCTTATGATTCTTAAGATATGTACACTAACATCCATAACATAGTTAATGTAGTATACCCATATGACAATAATAGCAGTATAGCATATATTGTGTTATGTGCTAACTCTTTGGATGCAGGGACAAGTTTGGTATGATTATCCATACCCTAATCCTACACTTTATTTGGGTTTTATAGAGTCTAGAGATTGTTTAACGTTCACATCAGACTGTTGTCTAACTTGATGTTTTATGCTTTGCTTCTTATTATCTCTGGTACTCTTAGACTAAATAGCAAATATGGGACAGGAATAACACATGGAGCTGTTCAATGGATGACCAAGAGGTTAGCGCTTATCTATACTTATGTTTTGAAGCTTATTATTATTCCACTATATTGCATTATGGAATTTTATTGATGCTTTATTTTATTTAGAGACGATACATTTGGGTTTATTATTTAATGTATACACTTTATGTTCCGTGTATATAACTTTGGCGAGCCTATATACTCTGATTATGTGGTTCATTTTTAGTTATTATTGTCTCATTTATTTTATATGTAGGTTGATTATTATATTTTATCCTTAGTTGTGAGATATACGATAGGTTCTGTGATTGTGTTTTAGTTATTTCACATTGGTAATAGTCCTACATCGGCCCGATATCGTCCAAACACGTTATATAGGATATTTGGGTATCTATAGTATAGAGTGGTCATTTTAATAGGTTAAGCAATTAAATGAATAATCGAATTGATATAACTCAATCTGCTTTTATTAAGGGTAGGAACATCACAGATGTGGTTGCAATAGTAAAAAAAATTAAATTATTACTACACTAAAAATTACTACACTTGTGCTCTTTAAAATTCGACTTTGCAAAAGGCTTTTGTTCTATTGGTTGGATTTTTCTTAAAGAATCACTAATGGATAGGGGTTTTAGTTCAATATGGATAGGTTGGATCATGATATTGCTCAAATCCAGAAACTCAAGTATAATGCTTAGCGGGATCCTTGAAAATAAAATTCAGCCTAAATGCAGTCTTAGACAAAGCAACCCTCTATCACCCTTACTTTTCAACTTAGCAGCATAAATTTCATTAGAGCCATCAAGTTATTTATTCAAAATGGGGTTGTTGATAGGATTGATAATGATATCATTGCCGATGGCCTTTCCATACTCAAGTTTGTGTATGATACCATGCGTTTTTACATCACACTTACCTCGCCATATTATTGCACTTAAGTTTTTTATATAGCTCAGAATGCTTTCTGGACTCAAGATTAATTTTGGCAAGGGATCTGTTTTAGTATTGAATAACATGGGCAACATTGAAAACCTTGTTGCTAATACACTTAATTGCAACATCATGAAGTTTCCTATATACTACTTATGTTTTGTGATTAGACTAATGAAACTTAAAAAGGAAGATTGTCAGATAAGAGAAAATCAATAGAAGATTATCTAGTTGGAATTGGTGATTTTTATAAGAGCTGATAGAATCATTCTCATTAACTTCGTTTTATCGGCTCTACCGATTTATTAGGTGTCATATTATCTTTTCCCAAAATGGGTAGTCGAGTAATTGACAAAATCAAAAGAAATTTCCTTTGAGTGGGAATAACTTCTGTAGTTGTATAAACTGCCTTCTTGATTAGGAAATGGTTTGTAAATTTAAAGAGGATGGGGCTTATGAATAATAATTCTACACAATCTTAATGCCTCATTTCTAGAAAAATATTTTGGAAATTCAACAATAATAACGGAAACCTAATTTGACCAATTCAACACATTTTCTTTCCTTCCTTTACATATATATGACCGATGCTACATGATGACATGGCATAGTCACCATTTTTCAAATCAATTAGTTTTCTACATATTTAAAACATATTTTAAATATATATCAATATCATATATTGATATATGCACATATAACACACATATATATATCTGAATAATTGCTATTGATATTATAGGAGCTACCCCATTGCTGAAGACACCATAGACATCAAATATAATAATAATTAATATTTTTTAAGTATTAATTTATTTAATTAATTTATAACAGATATAGTTTCAGAGTTTTCTTTTGGAAATGGCGTCCAGATTTAGATATGGAGATTAGGGTTTCCCCTTTTTCTCCTGTTTTCTTCTATTTTTCTTTCTTAATCTTGTACTTAATTCTTAAATTCCGTCTTCAATTCTTACTCCTCAAATCATGGGCTCTCTACGGGATGAAGAAGGCTGGGAGGAGGTGAAAAGGAAAAGGGGCAAGGCTCCACAACCTTCAGGACCTGAAGCTAGGTTAAATCTGGGAGGTAACAGAACTAACAAATCAGGAGAAATTTCAGTTCGGAACCTCGGAAAATCAGGAGCTATTTTGGATCAGAATCAGGGGGGAAGAGATCAGGAGGCTAATGAAGGGCGGTTTTCATCCTGATTTTCGAAATCTTCGAAGCAGAACGCCAACCAATCAGGAAGTATTTCGAATATTAAATTCACTGTATCTGAGAACGCTAAAAAAAATCTTATAGTGAAGCAGTAAAAATAGGAGCTGTAGGAGATTTAGGAAACCTAGATCTTGAATTTATTGAGCCGAAAATATCCGACGGTAAAAGGATAGGTTCCCTATCATCTGAAGCTATCAGAGAAGCGGAGGGTGGATGGGACTTATGCATATTATTGTATGTGGTTGGCTATAAACCTTGGCTTAAAACTTTTGAAGGGTATGCCAACAGAGTATGGTCTACACACAAGCCGTTTTCTGTTCATTCAAGGAATGATGGTTTCTTCGTGGTAAGATTTGGTTCTGAGGAAGATTGCAATAAGATTTTGAAATCTGGTCCCTGGTTTATGGATCGGAACCTGATTATCATGAAACGCCTGTCCCCAGACATGAGCACGGATAGGGATCTTCTTACATCTTTTCCCATGTGGGTTAGACTTCCCGGTTTATGCTTTAAACTGTGGGGCAATAAGGCAATCAGTTCATTAATAAGCACTATAGGACTCCCTATAAAGATGGACGAGGCCACGAAAACCAAATCTAGACTAGCCTACGCCAGAGTTCTGATAGAGGTTAATGCTACCTATGGTATGCCTAACACCATTGAAGGCATGGACGAAAACGTGAGGAGTTTCGTTCAGACAGTGGAATACGAAAACCCTCCTCCCATATGTGGCAAGTGCGTGTGTTTCGGGCATGTTACTGAAGAATGCCCAATGACTAAGTCTTGGGTTCCTAAACTGACTCAAGTAAATAAGTCTGAGAAGGAGAATCCTGCAGATCCAACTCTTATTGGTTGTTTGGAAACAGTAAGGGAGGAAGGCGGAGATGGCATTACTAATATTCCTGGCAATCAAGTGACCAATGGAAATATTCCAAATGATGCCCTTTTATCTGCTGAAAATAGTAGGAATAACGTGGGGGAGGTTTCATGCGGAGAAGTTCTACCTCAGGAGACTCAAGAAAATGCAATCTGCTCTCCTAAAGATGGGTCTCAGAATAGAAATCAAATAGTTTCTAACTCGCTGGAGCAAGAGGTCCACTCTGATTCAAGAAATAAAGAGGTGATCATCCCTAAGAGTCAGCCTAACCCGGGAGTTAGAGAATCGAGTCCAATACCTCCGAAGTCACCCTCGACCCAAAAAACAATTCTCAAACGTCCTTCAACTTCATCGAACTCACATACAATTTCTATTAATTTACTTTCTAATGATAATTGTATTGATGATTGTATGATTAATAATGTTAATTTTAGGAGAGGTACTGATCCATGTTCTGATATGCAGGTACAGGAAAACTTGGAACAGGACACAGGAATGACAGAAGCGGTAGGGGAACAGAATACATATGATAAAGTCGATCAAGCCCAGGAGGAGCAGTCTATTCCCAAGTCCCAGGTTACAGAATTTGAGAACATTTAGAAGGATAAACTTGTACGTAAGAATCCCAAATGGGTCCAGATGTTAGGCATCTCTGCGGAAGACAAAGGGGAGTCCTCAAGTAGTAGGTTGCAGAGGACTCGAAACAACAAGACTTCATAATGTCGTTTGCATGCTGGAATGTTAGAGGGTTTCATAACCCCAATAGAATGAAAGAAATGAGAAGACTCATTGATAAGTTTAAAATAAGTTGTTTTGGTGTTTTGGAAAATAAGCTGTTGTTTCAGAACTTATAGGTTTGGAAAGAGGTTTGGCGGACGGATGGAAAGTTATAAGTAATGTTTCATGCTATTATAAATGCAGAATATTCGTCCTCATTGACGGGAACTCTTGGGATTTCAATTATATTAGCATGAGTGACCAACATATTACTATTGAATTGATTAACAAACTGAAATTCAAATGTAATTTAACTTTTGTCTACGCATATAATTTTTTTCATCTTAGGAAAAGATTGTGGAAGAATTTACAGGAAGATGCGATTAATATTTATAGACCATGGCTGGTTTTCGAGGACTTCAATTGTATTCGAAGTCCCTCAGAAAGAAAGGGAGGCAACCCAGTGCCATTTGGAAGTTTATTTGAACTAGATGAAATGTCTAATGACACAGGCCTTAAAGAGATCAACATTAAAGGTTATGAATTTTCATGGTGGTCTGGTCCTAGTCAAAACATATTTTCTAAAATCGACAGGGTCTTCGCTAACCTAGACTGGATCAATTTATATCAAGATTTAACGGCTCAATATTTGCCTCCTTCCGTGAGCGATCACAATGCTGTTCTTGTCTCTCTTTTTCTAAGCCCAGAGTCAAAAATAGACCTTTCAGATTTATGAATCACTGGCCTTTATGTGATCAATACTTTCCACTGGTTGAGAAATTATGGTTCTCTGATCAGAAAGATCGACCTCTATTTCAAATCTTATATATTCTCAAGAACATTAAGAAAGAGCTCAAGATATGGAGTGCTAAAATACGGAATACCAAACAAGAGGTTAATGACCAGAAAGAAAATTGTTCTAGACTTCAAAAACTTCTGGAAAAATCAAAAGATCATAATTTAGTTATGGAATTTCAAAATGCCAAAATTAAATTGGAAACGGCACTCAAAAAAGAATTTCTGGACACCAAACAAAAGGCTAAATGTGATTGGTTGATGATGGGTGATGAGTCTTCTGCATTCTTTTATGCTAAAATGTCTAGCAGAAGAAGTAGAAAGTGCTTGACTAATATTATATTTGATGACAAGGAGGGTTCGGAAGATCAATTTGCTGAATCGGCCAATAATTTCTATAAACAAGTTTTCAATCTTCCTTTAAGTGACCAGTTCCCAGAAGTTATTTGTAAATCGATAATTTCGGAATATGGTGCGAATTTCTTGAATGATGGTCTTTCATTGGAAGAAATTAAATTTGCTTTGTGGGACATTAAAGAAACTACTTCACCAGGCCCAGACGGCTTTAATTCAAAGTTTTTCAAAATTCATTGGAATCTTTCAAAAGACTTAATTTTCAAAGCTTTGAATGATATTTTCCATAAGGGTTCAATTATAAAAGAGTGGAACCACACGTTCTTGCATTTGATTCCTAAAAAAGATCATTCCACTAGAATTCAAGATTATAGACCCATTGCCTGCTGTAATACTTTATACAAGGTTTTCACTAAGATACTCTGTAACAGACTGGCTCCTTTTTTGGACAAGTTGGTGTCCCCTAATCAGACGGCTTTTATAAAAGGTAGATCAATAGGGGACGGTATTTTGTTTGCTCACGAAATTATTAGGGGTCTTGGAAGAAAGGATAATAAATACATGTGCATTAAAGTAGATTTGAAAAAGGCATATGATTCGATTAATCAAGCTTTTGTTATACACATGTTAATAAGTTTGGGTTTCCCAGACAAATGGGTGAAAATTATTGAAGACATCATAACCACGCCTGTGTTTTCCATCGTTGCAAATGGGGAATCGCATGGTTATTTTAAGAGTTCAAATGGCCTTAGCCAAGGTGACCCACTTTCCCCTATTCTATTTTCATTGGTTATGGAATATTTTACGTTACTGATGGACAGTAAAGTCAGGGATGGCCTTATTTCTCCAATCACATATTTTAACAACAAGTTAACTCACCTCATTTACGCCGATGATATTATAGTTTTTACTAAAGCAAGTGTACAAAATGCTATTGCTATTAGTGATATTTTTCAAACCATGAAGAGAGTTACCGGATTGGAACTAAGCTGTGAGAAATCTAATGTTTTCTTTGGTAAAGGGGTAGTCAATTGTACTAATATTAGCTCAATACTTAATATACAACAATCGGATCTCCCAATAAGGTACCTGGGCATTCCCTTGTCTAGTACTAATCTGACAGATAGGGATTGTTCTCTGATAGAGAAGATCAAGCTAAGATTTGCAGGATGGGAAACTAGAATGCTCAGCCTAGCTGGGAGACTAGAACTTATCAAATCTACCATTTACCCTATTATTCAATTCTGGATGCAATGCTTTTGTCTCCCAAAAACTACGGTTCTTAAAATAAAGCATCTGATTCTTAACTTTCTTTGGAAAAGCCGTAGCAGTAAGATCCCCTGGTAAATTTTGTGTAAGCAAAAAGAAGAAGGAGGAATGGGTCTGAGAAATTTAGAAGAGATGAATCAAGCGTTATACATTAAATTGATATGGAAAATCATTAATGCAGAAGGAATTTGGGCAGATCTCATACATTGTAAGTACATTGGTAATAAAAGCTTTTGGGAAATCAATCAGAGAACGGACGACTCGAGAGTGTGGAAATACATTTTGAAGAACAGACATGAAGCTTTGAAATGTCTTTCTCTTAATATTACTGACGGTAAAACTACTTCTCTTTGGCACGACCCATTGCTGAATGGAAGCTCTATTATGGAACGTATTGGAATAGACACAGCTTTTAGAACGGGTACGGAAAATTTGTCTCTTAATAGGATTGTTAAAAATGGTGAGTGGAAGTGGGACGTGTTCAGTTTTTTATTTCAAATACATGCGGAAATTGATGGTGTCAAGATTCATAAGGATAGAAAGCGAGACTACTGGTCTTGGAAGTGTTCTAAGGACGGTCAATACCAGTTTAAAAAAGTTTGGAACTCGGTTAGAACCAGTTTCGAAATAAAAAATTGGTCGTCATTGGTTTGGAATAAAATTCATGTTCCAAAAATGGCGGTATGCCTCTTTAAAGCCATTAACGACTATTTATTAACTAAAGAGAGATTACTTCAGAAACAGATTCTTGTGGACCCCTCATGTATTTTTTGTAATAATCACAATGAAAATATAGACCACCTATTTTTTCAATGTAATTTTACAGGAAAAGTTTGGCACTGGAATTGTAAAAAAAAAATTAACTCGCCGAAAAGTATGTTCTCTTTCACACTGAAGGAAGATTTGCAAAAAATTGTTTCTATCTCAAGATTACAAAATCTAAACTTAGATCTGTTCCAACTTTCTATTTCTGTTTGTATTTGGCACTTATGGAAAGAGAGAAATGACAGGATTTTCCATAATAGATTCAACGATACTACGTAGATATGCTCAAAAATATACCAGACAATGAATATCAGAATGGTAAAATCTAAACATTTTAAGAACATCAATGGCATGACTGATATAATAGCAAAGAAATGGGGATATACCTCCCAACGCTGAATTGGGGATTCATCGACATGGTCATATGTATCGTTCCTTCTATTTGCTATCTTCAATTTCTCTGTGTCTCGATCCAGGCTACCTATACCTGTATTATCTTTACATTTACCTTACATCCGCTCTTTTAAATTACATTATAATTTACAATTAACAATATCTTTTTTGATCTAGTTTGTAAGTTATAAGATTGCAGAAACTATAGCAGATTGATGTCTTCCGCTGCCCTCTTGACTGATGTCTTGACCTATTTTATTTCAAACCGAGTTAGTTCATGAATTCAAAGATTCTAGTAAACATCATTAGGGAGTCAGAGACTTAGCTTGTGAGGATTGGCTTCACTTTTCTTGAGGAGGACCTGATTTCTGAAGCACCACATGAAAGGAAATAGAGTCTTTTGGAGCTTAGCCCTGCTGCTGGTTACAGTCTTCTATGGTCATCATTTACAGATCTAGTTGTAAAAGAAGATGTTCTTGCTTAACAATTTCCCCACTGTAAAACTGGTGAAGCTCCGAGCACTGAAATAGCTATTAAATGGGTTAGTTACTAATTAAAAGTATAAAGGCGTCAACTTTATGGAAGACAGTGACTTATCTGGCTTAGATGTGCTAGATCTAAGGGTAGTGACCTCTGGTTCTCGCTGGATTAGAGACAATGATGTTCCTCGCCTCCCAGTTGCAGTTTTGAGTCCTAAAACATAGAGACTTGATATTAGATTCTCTTTAAAGCTAAAAGATTCAATCTTTACGGGTTTAAGACTCTTATCTGCCTTTGTTCTTCTCGTGGAGGATCTACTACAAGGAATTGAAGCTTTCTGGTTCGCTTCTTGTCTAGATTTGGTACAGTAGACGAAGCCGACTAGAGCTACGTCTTCTTTCTCCCTCGCCGCCATTAATGATGCTTTTATTTATTTTCGTTCGAGTGGAGTAAATGAAGTAGGAGACAAGTGACGTCTTGCCTTTTTTACCTTCCGAGATTGTAACGACCCAGAATTTTTATTAATTGATTTTTAAATATTTATAAGTGAATTTATAAGTCAAATAAATTTTAATTCGAATAATTGGATTTAATTAAATAATTAAATCAATAATTTAATATGTTAAATTATGAAAATAATTGAAAATTGAGTTAAATATGATTGAAAATGATTTGTAAAATTTTATTTTATCATATTGAAGTTAGAATGATATTTTAGAATTTTTAAATTCGAATTAAAAGTTAATTTGTGAAAATTGAATATTTTAATATTTAAATCGACTAGTGAAAATAGTCAATTTTTGAACAGTCTCAGAATTGAACGAAACCAGTTCCATTGGATCCGTAATAGTTAGTTATTATCGGATTTCAATTTTCGTGTCAATCGGAGCTATCGTTTGATCGTGGCAGCTCGAAACGCATCGATTTATTTTTAATTTTAATTTAGCGAGTTAAAATAGCCATTTTTCATAAAGTCTCGGATTTCGATGAAACCAGTTTCATCGGATCTGTAATGTGATATTATTGTAAGGTTTCAAATTTCAAGTCAATTGGATTTACCGTTTGTCCTGTACAAATTAAAACGCCTAAAAAATCGTTTAAATCGGTTTAATTTAAATTGAACGTTTGTTGCCATAACTCGCACAGATGTTCGAATTAGCTTTCGAAACCTATTCCATTGTGTCCGGAACGCAGGATAAACCCTAGAAATGCTGGTTACGGCGCGTGAATCGGAGTTCGGAATTTTCGGATGAATAGTGTTCGATATTTCCTTATAAATAGCCCTCACTCAAATAAAAAAAAAATTACAAAACCCTAAACCTAAACTACAGCCGCCGCCCCCTCCTTTTCAATGGCCAGAAAACACCCACGTTCTCCCCTCGATTTCTCAAAATCCATCAACTTTTAGACAAAACCCTCAACTACAAAATTGTAGAGCATGCCAAGATCCATCTATCCAACAGTCAAGATCATCATCGGAGGTCAGGATTCGCCAGAATTTGGCTATGAAGTGCACACGGTCGGCACGCATTTCGAGATGCAATGGGGGGCCGCACGTGGCCGGTCAGCGGCCGAAGGTAGAGGAAGTTAGGGGCTTCAACATGGAACTTCCTGATCGCGTTCAAGTTCAACGTGGAGATCGAATATTGGAACCCTAGTTCGTGATGCTTATGGGTTCCTGCGCGTATGCTTTTGCCTGTTGCGTGAACGTGAAAGAAGAAGAGAAGGGGGTAACGGCCTGATGTGGAGATGGGGGAAATCAACGGCCATGATCTTGCTAGGTTAAAATTAGTTAATAATTGTTGTAAATTATAATTATAAATTCGTGTAAAACTTTAAATATTCATAACTTTTTCATACGAGGTCGAAAACGCGCGAAACCAGTTGCGTTGGAATCGTATGGACGAGCACTACGCGATGGAATTGGATTGGAGTCGTTTGGAGTTAGTGAGAATTTTGGGTAAAATTAAACGCGCGTTTAATTTTATTCGAAATAAATCGCTAAAATGAAATTAAAATCAAGGTGAGAACTTCTCACTCAATCGAATCAGTTTCGATTTTATTTTAAATAGTTAGATTTAAAATATTTGAATGCATGTTTGAATGATGATTGTTATCTATTGATTATTAAAATAGACATTATACGCCGTTAGTAAGCGGATGTTATTTATTAAAAACATATACCGCGAATATTTCATAAACAGTGAAATTGGTATTATATATAATAGCAATATATATATATTGGAATATGTATATATTGGAGTTATTGATTTCCCGCATTTTTTGTTTAGCGGATGAGACCCTATTGCGCCGTTTATTAAGCGGATAATATTTAATAAAAACATGTACCGCGATAATTCCGTACTGGAGCGGAATTGGTATTGTGCTAATGTTTTTGGATGTAGGAAAACAGGTTGGGGGGATCCAACTGGATTCCTCGACAGTATTTATTTGATTATGGATATTTTGATATTCGATGATTATCATATCGATATATGATATCGTTGTTGTCGTGATTGACTATTTGGTATGTAGCATCATTGGACCAAATTTTGGGATTTTAAAATGATTTTAAAGTGATTTTTGAAAGTATACGTTTATAAAATATTTTTGGAATTTATTTATTTTAAATAAATAACGTTATAATTTTTAATGTTATAAAAATTATGATTTTTGAGAAATATAGTAAAAAGTTGATTTTTGAGAAATATGGGTTAATGATTTTATAAAATAGTAAAATCGGGATTTTTGAAATTATTGTGAAAAGTTTAAATATAGGATTTACGAAATTTAATTATTTTATAAGTCAGAATGATGAAATTATAAAGGAGATTAATGATGTTTTAGAAGAATAATATAAATTGATTTATATAAAAAGATTTATAAATTGATAATTTATAAATGAAAATATTTGAATTATAAAACGAGTCTTTATAAGTGTTAGAATGAATTGTGAATGAATTTCATAAATGAATGAAATTTATACAATTATAAACGGTGAAGTTATAAATGGAATTTTATAAGCAGTAGGTTTATAAAATTTATAAAGTTATTAAAAGAATGGTTTTGGATAAATAATTGAATCTTATAAGTTATAAGATTTTTAATTATGAAGTTCAAAGGAACGATTTTTCAAACAAATAAATTATAAGTATTTAACTTATAATATGAACCTTTGGTATATAATTGAGTTATGAATTGAATATAGGGTAATAAAGGAATTTATAAAACGTTGTTTTATAAATTCGCAAACGACTTGTTTTGATAAGTAAATTGTTGAAACCTATTAATGGAGTTATATTCACATTTTTGACTGTGAATAATCCTTTAAAATAAAATGTATAAAAGGATGAAAATTGTTAACGTAGTTTATTCACGTTTTTGAATAGTGAATAATATGTTAAAGAAAATTGTTTTGAATGAGATGTTTAAATTGAATTAAAACGATCTAACGATGTTTTAAATATGTTAAGATTCGAAACCATAGATTTCAACATTCATTGTTGAAATAGACGTTTTCGAGAAATAAAAGGAAATAATGGACTATAACACTGTTGTTATAGTAAATGATTTCCGAAAGGAAATGTTTTGTATAGTATTGGGATTTATATATCTATTTTAATTTCAAATCCCTATACTAGTGATTTTGGGACGTCGTAACGATGTTTTACGCAACATTCGTTTTGGCCCAAATAAATATGTTTAAGAGAATGATTTCCTTAAAGAATGAAATATATACTTAATCTCGATTTAAGTATATTGAATATTTTCCAAGTGTTGAAAATAAATAAAATCTGTGAACTACTTATGAATAAATAAGTATGGAAATGTTTTCCAATATAAAGTGAATATTTTGAGAATTTATCTTTTTGAAGATAAATTGAAATGAATAATTGAAATCGTATATGCATGGCTATTTTGGAATATAAATTCATTATGGAATTTATAAATGAAAAGAAGAATTTGTTTAAAAATAAATATTGATTTATTTTGAAGTATTGAAATAATATATCTTGTAAAGATATTTTGGAAAATAAATAATTTGGAAAATTATTTGGAATCTGGTGATGTTGTGCATATCCATTGGTAGTTCAATAACCGACTATCAATATTTCCCTTTGAATGGGTAATTGATGTGATTTGTTTGAATTTGAATGCCACACTTATTTTTGAATAAGCGCTCACTATTCGGATTAACCGGGAAAGGACCATGGGGTCGTATAACCCATTCCGAATATGTGATACGTCGTTATGAATTGCAATTGATGACCGGTGTTGAAGACCGAGTATTTGCGAAAGCGATAGGATGACCTATCGATTGTCTCTGCACTAGGTAGCTCCTGGTATAGAGATCCCCTAAGTGATGGGAAATTCGATCGGGATTGTGAATACCCGGATTGCAAGGGCTTCGTAAGAAGTGCCTTCGGTTTTGTTCGAGCCCGGAACAGACTTGTATGGATTGTATATCTGACATTACAAATTGAGATATAAAGCAGATTTCTTTCAAATATATTTCTGTTGGTGGCGGAGAATTTATTCTTTTAGCTTAACACCCTTCTCTGAGACGTACGAGCTCAGAGGTTATGTAGTTGAATGTTATCAGCGATATATTCCTAATTGGGTAATGTGACATGCTGAGTGTTGCTGTGAAATGATCATTGTGTTGATTATTTGTGATAGGATCGTTTATTTGATCGTCTATCCTGGTGATCATTTCTATGATCATTTGTTGACCCAAAGCATGGCTTTTGTATAAAGTATGTTTTTGTGGACGTGACTTCGTCGAGCCTCACACCCCGTGAATGGTCAAAACAGGAAAGATGCAGCAAGGTTATGAGGGGTAGCGCCCTTTAGGATGTGTGCATTTCCTTCTGGAAAAGGGTGGTATCATGGTATGGAGCCCAGATACTTACTCATGTTGAAAACACTTTGTTAGTATTGTGTGAATTGATTACGAACGCTCGGTGAAAGGTCCCAAAGGACCGGGGGATGGCATATTCGGTCAGTTGTTACTCAGTTAGGGGTAACCCGGCCTTGTGTTGGTAGAGATCCAGTTTGGTTCTCGGGGATGTCCATCCAGAGGCATTCTCATGTGGCAATGGGAAGTTCCTTGGCCTGATCATTCGTTGGAAATCCAAAGAAACAATACGTGACTTGTACGGTTTTAGTTGTATAACCTGCTATGGAATGTGGCGGTAACCTGCTATTGAACATAGTTAGCTATAGTAGGCATAGTTCGAAATGTCTATGCTGGCTAAGATTTATATCTTTATTTTCGAAATGAATTTTTCCTACACTATGCACTAATAATAATATCAAATGTTCTTTTTAATGCGTATCAAGCATCTTTGACTATCATAAGGAGAAATCTCCTCCGATTCTGCGTTTGCATTGTGTGTGTGTGCGGGAGGCCTTATGGTAGTCTCATTTTTAAAAGCATTGCGAATTGAAATAAAAATATTCCTCTATTTTTGATTTTTAAAGATAAATAAACTGTTTTGAGTTCTCACACCAGTCACATGACTGACTCGGAGTTTATTGTTTTCCTTCCTAAACTCTGGGTGCCCACCAATTTCCACACGGGCAGTCAAGAGTTAAGGTTTATCAGGATATTCAGGAGTTGCTGGAGGCAAGCTGGATGGCATGACGTATTATTAGTATATAGTATTTCTTTTTCCACTGCACTGTTTGATGTTGTTTGTTGTTGTACACTCTGATGATATGATGTAATGAAATGTGATGTAATGTAATAACTAATATAGTTCTTTGTTTAAAGATTATTCATTTATTATTATATGTTGTTCCGCTGCGAATTGTGAGATTCTGATGTTGTTCAGTTATTGTTCCGTTCTATTTTCTTTCTGTTCTATTTTCTGTTTTCTTTTCTCTCTATTTTCTATCTTCTCTCTCTTCTTCTACCTCTTTTCTTTTTCTTAAACCCTAACATGTCGGGTTTTCGGCCTTCGATTTCTCGGCAGTCGATAAAGTGAGTATCGATGTTGAATTTTCGAAAGTCGAAAATTTTCGACACGTTACATTTGGTATCAGAGCTTATGGTTAAGCGACAACCATGGTTCTGCTGGGTATTACTCATTAGAGATAGAGTCAGTAGTACTCTAGAATGAGTTTGAGTGTAATAATAGCTATGAGAGCGTATTTGTTAGTGAATATAAATTGTTTTATATTGTGATGATTGGTTTGTTGAGTGGTATATAGATTCTGGTTAATACGAGTAATTAGCGTTGTTGATAGGGATCTCTAAACACTTGAATAGAACAATTCGACACAGTGTTGTTTTAAAATTGGGTAAATGAAATAATTTTACCTTGATTATATTTTATGTATAAAGAAATAATTTTTCAGAATTATTAAAGTGTATATAAGTTGATTGTTTAGTTGTTTGTATAATCCAAATAAAAGAATTATAAGAATTGAATTATAATTAAAGTGATTTACAATTGAGAAATAAACTTATATATATAAGAAGTGAAACTATATGAATATATTTATAAATATGAGTTGTAAATAAAAATGAATTTAAAGTTAAATGGAAATATAACTTAAGAGATGTTGAATGAAGTTGATATTGGTATCAAAGTAAAATAATAAAGTTAAGTGATAGATGTGAACTTAGATTATGTAAATGAAATTCAACTTTTGTAATTGAATTGAATGAATGGATTGAATGTAAATCAATTGAATGTAAATTAAGTTGATATGAAATAATGAATGTAAGTGTTAATTCATTAAAATCTAATGTTAAAGGAAGTTGAATAGTTGAATGAAAATCAATTTAATTAAACCAAGATGAATATGAGCAAAGGAATTTGGTTGAAATTGATATACATTGGTCGTTATATGATTGTTAGTTGAATGTTAGTTGATTGTATATAATTCATTAAGTGTTTATGAAATTGGAAGCTAAAGTAATTGAAATTCAATTGGAAGTTAAGTGAATCTTGAATAGAATTGAATTTGATTTGGAAGTGAACCAACTTGAATATGAATTAGTGAATATAAACTAATTGAAAATGAATGTTAGTAAGAACATCCACTGTTAATGAATCAAATGTGATTTAAATTGAAAACCTATTTCATTGAATATTAATGAGAATATGAATGAATATTTATTGGTAATGGATGTTAGTTGGATGATAGTTGGTTGATGTTTGCATTTGTTGTTTTGTTTCATTTGCTATGTTGACATATATAGTTATTATGTTGCTATATGTTGTATATTGATACTATTGTCTATATGCATGGTTCTCATGTTGTTTGTTGAGTGATTAGTAGGCGCGGATCGCGTTTGCTTCGCATTTGGAGCTCGCTTTCGAGCTATATTAGCCGTATATGCTCGCTAATAAAATATAAGGTACATATCTCGGATTACATACCGTACTTTTACATTTTTTTCCCTTCGGGATGCCTCATTACTTGATGAGATGTATATTTGTGATATATATACTGTCATTTTTTTTTCGGATCGAGCCGCGCAAAGGAGACTATGGCGAATTTTTCCGAAAATTTAGGGCGTTAGAAAAAATTTGAGAAAATTGGAAAATTTTGAAAATTTTAACTTTGATTTGGAATTGAAAGTTAAACAATAGTAGTTGTTTTTGAAAAGATAACTAAGTATGATTTGAAAACTTAGTAAAGTTACTATAAGAAGTCTAACTATGAATTTTGGAAAATTAATAGATTCTGTAACTTTTCTTACTTAATAATTTCGAGGACGAAATTCTTTTAAGGGGGGAAGATTGTAACGACCCAGAATTTTTATTAATTAATTTTAAATATTTATAAGTGAATTTATAAGTCAAATAAATTTTAATTCGAATAATTGGATTTAATTGAATAATTAAATCAATAATTTAATATGTTAAATTATGAAAATAATTGAAAATTGAGTTAAATATGATTGAAAATGATTTGTAAAATTTTATTTTATCATATTGAAGTTAGAATGATATTTTAGAATTTTTAAATTCGAATTAAAAGTTAATTTGTGAAAATTGAATATTTTAATATTCAAATCGACTAGTGAAAATAGTCAATTTTTGAACAGTATCAGAATTGAACGAAACCAGTTCCATTGGATCCGTAATAGTTAGTTATTACCGGATTTCAATTTTCGTGTCAATCGGAGCCATCGTTTGATCGTGGCAGCTCGAAACGCATCGATTTATTTTTTATTTTAATTTAGCGAGTTAAAATAGCCATTTTTCAAAAAGTCTCGGATTTCGACGAAACCAGTTTCATCGGATCCGTAATGTGATATTATTGTAAGGTTTCAAATTTCAAGTCAATTGGATTTACCGTTTGTCCTGTACAAATTAAAACGCCTAGAAAATCGTTTAAATCGGTTTAATTTAAATTGAACGTTTGTTGCCATAACTCGCACAGATGTCCGAATTAGCTTTCGAAACCTGTTCCATTGTGTCCGGAACGCGGGATAAACCCTAGAAACACTGGTTACGGCGCGTGAATCGGAGTTCGGAATTTCCGGATGAATAGTGTTCGATATTTCCTTATAAATAGCCCTCACTCAAATAAAAAAAAAAAATTACAAAACCCTAAACCTAAACTACAGCAGCCGCCCCCTTCTTTTCAATGGCCAGAAAACACCCACGTTCTCCCCTCGATTTCTCGAAATCCATCAACTTTTAGACAAAACCCTCAACTACAAAATTGTAGAGCATGCCAAGATCCATCTATCCAACGGTCAAGATCATCATCGGAGGTCAGGATTCGCCAGAATTTGGCTATGAAGTGCACACGGTCGGCACGCATTTCGAGATGCAATGGGGGGCCGCACGTGGCCGGTCATGGGCCGAAGGTAGAGGAAGTTAGGGGCTTCGACATGGAACTTCCTGATCGCGTTCAAGTTCAACGTGGAGATCGAAAATTGGAACCCTAGTTCGTGATGCTTATGGGTTCCTGCGCGTATGCTTTTGCCTGTTGCGTGAAAGTGAAAGAAGAAGAGAAGGGGGTAACGGCCTGATGTGGAGATGGGGGAAATCAACGGCCATGATCTTGCTAGGTTAAAATTAGTTAATAATTGTTGTAAATTATAATTATAAATTCGTGTAAAACTTTAAATATTCATAACTTTTTCATACGAGGTCGAAAACGCGCGAAACCAGTTGCTTTGGAATCGTATGGACGAGCACTACGCGATGGAATTGGATTGGAGTCGTTTGGAGTTAGTGAGAATTTCGGGTAAAATTAAACGCGCGTTTAATTTTATTCGAAATAAATCGCTAAAATGAAATTAAAATCAAGGTGAGAACTTCTCACTCAATCGAATCAGTTTCGATTTTATTTTAAATAGTTAGATTTAAAATATTTGAATGCATGTTTGAATGATGATTGTTATCTATTGATTGTTAAAATAGACATTATACGCCGTTAGTAAGCGGATGTTATTTATTAAAAACATATACCGCGAATATTTCATAAACAGTGAAATTGGTATTATATATAATAGCAATATATATATATATTGGAATATGTATATATTGGAGTTATTGATTTCCCGCATTTTTTGTTTAGCGGATGAGACCCTATTGCGCCGTTTATTAAGCGGATAATATTTAATAAAAACATGTACCGCGATAATTCCGTACTGGAGCGGAATTGGTATTGTGCTAATGTTTTTGGATGCAGGAAAACAGGTTTGGGGGATCCAACTGTATTCCTCAACAGTATTTATTTGATTATGGATATTTTGATATTCGTTGATTATCATATCGATATATGATATCGTTGTTGTCGTGATTGACTATTTGGTATGTAGCATCATTGGACCAAATTTTGGGATTTTAAAATGATTTTAAAGTGATTTTTGAAAGTATACGTTTATAAAATATTTTTGGAATTTATTTATTTTAAATAAATAACGTTATAATTTTTAATGTTATAAAAATTATGATTTTTGAGAAATATAGTAAAAAGTTGATTTTTGAGAAATATGGGTTAATGATTTTATAAAATAGTAAAATCGGGATTTTTGAAATTATTGTGAAAAGTTTAAATATAGGATTTATGAAATTTAATTATTTTATAAGTCAGAATGACGAAATTATAAAGGAGATTAATGATGTTTTAAAAGAATAATATAAATTGATTTATATAAAAAGATTTATAAATTGATAATTTATAAATGAAAATATTTGAATTATAAAACGAGTCTTTATAAGTGTTAGAATGAATTGTGAATGAATTTCATAAATGAATGAAATTTATAGAATTATAAACGGTGAAGTTATAAATGGAATTTTATAAGCAGTAGGTTTATAAAATTTATAAAGTTAGTAAAAGAATGGTTTTGGATAAATAATTGAATCTTATAAGTTATAAGATTTTTAATTATGAAGTTCAAAGGAACGATTTTTCAAACAAATAAATTATAAGTATTTAACTTATAATATGAACCTTTGGTATATAATTGAGTTATGAATTGAATATAGGGTAATAAAGGAATTTATAAAACGTTGTTTTATAAATTCGCAAACGACTTGTTTTGATAAGTAAATTGTTGAAACCTATTAATGGAGTTATATTCACATTTTTGACTGTGAATAATCCTTTAAAATAAAATGTATAAAAGGATGAAAATTGTTAACGTAGTTTATTCACGTTTTTGAATAGTGAATAATATGTTAAAGAAAATTGTTTTGAATGAGATGTTTAAATTGAATTAAAACGATCGAACGATGTTTTAAATATGTTAAGATTCGAAACCATAGATTTCAACATTCATTGTTGAAATAGACGTTTTCGAGAAATAAAAGGAAATAGTGGACTATAACACTGTTGTTATAGTAAATGATTTCCGAAAGGAAATGTTTTGTATAGTATTGGGATTTATATATCTATTTTAATTTCAAATCCCTATACTAGTGATTTTGGGACGTCGTAACGATGTTTTACGCAACATTCGTTTTGGCCCAAATAAATATGTTTAAGAGAATGATTTCCTTAAAGAATGAAATATATACTTAATCTCGATTTAAGTATATTGAATATTTTCCAAGTGTTGAAAATAAATAAAATCTGTGAATTACTTATGAATAAATAAGTATGGAAATGTTTTCCAATATAAAGTGAATATTTTGAGAATTTATCTTTTTGAAGATAAATTGAAATGAATAATTGAAATCGTATATGCATGGGTATTTTGGAATATAAATTCATTATGGAATTTATAAATGAAAAGAAGAATTTGTTTAAAAATAAATATTGATTTATTTTGAAGTATTGAAAATAATATATCTTGTAAAGATATTTTGGAAAATAAATAATTTGGAAAATTATTTGGAATCTGGTGATGTTGTGCATATCCATTGGTAGTTCAATAACCGACTATCAATATTTCCCTTTGAATGGGTAATTGATGTGATTTGTTTGAATTTGAATGCCACACTTATTTTTGAATAAGCGCTCACTATTCGGATTAACCGGGAAAGGACCATGGGGTCGTATAACCCATTCCGAATATGTGATACGTCGTTATGAATTGCAATTGATGACCGGTGTTGAAGACCGAGTATTTGCGAAAGCGATAGGATGACCTATCGATTGTCTCTGCACTGGGTAGCTCCTGGTATAGAGATCCCCTAAGTGATGGGAAATTTGATCGGGATTGTGAATACCCGGATTGCAAGGCTTCGTGAGAAGTGCCTTCGGTTTTGTTCGAGCCCGGAACAGACTTGTATGGATTGTATGTCTGACATTACAAATTGAGATATATAGCAGATTTCTTTCAAATATATTTCTGTTGGTGGCGGAGAATTTATTCTTTTAGCTTAACACCCTTCTCTGAGACGTACGAGCTCAGAGGTTATGTAGTTGAATGTTATCAGCGATATATTCCCAATTGGGTAATGTGACATGCTGAGTGTTGCTGTGAAATGATCATTGTGTTGATTATTTGTGATAGGATCGTTTATTTGATCGTCTATCCTGGTGATCATTTCTATGATCATTTGTTGACCCAAAGCATGGCTTTTGTATAAAGTATGTTTTTGTGGACGTGACTTCGTCGAGCCTCACACCCCGTGAATGGTCAAAACAGGAAAGATGCAGCAAGGTTATGAGGGGTAGCGCCCTTTAGGATGTGTGAATTTCCTTCTGGAAAAGGGTGGTATCATGGTATGGAGCCCAGATACTTACTCATGTTGAAAACACTTTGTTATGATTGTGTGAATTGATTACGAGCGCTCGGTGAAAGGTCCCAAAGGACCGGGGGATGGCATATTCGGTCAGTTGTTACTCAGTTAGGGGTACCCCGGCCTTGTGTTGGTAGAGATCCAGTTTGGTTCTCGGGGATGTCCATCCAGAGGCATTCTCATGTGGCAATGGGAAGTTCCTTGGCCTGATCATTCGTTGGAAATCCAAAGAAACAATACGAGACTTGTACGGTTTTAGTTGTATAACCTGCTATGGAATGTGGCGGTAACCTGCTATTGAACATAGTTAGCTATAGTAGGCATAGTTCGAAATGTCTATGCTGGCTAAGATTTATATCTTTATTTTCGAAATGAATTTTTCCTACACTATGCACTAATAATAATATCAAATGTTCTTTTTAATGCGTATCAAGCATCTTTGACTATCATAAGGAGAAATCTCCTCCGATTCTGCGTTTGCATTGTGTGTGTGTGCGGGAGGCCTAATGGTAGTCTCATTTTTAAAAGCATTGCGAATTGAAATAAAAATATTCCTCTATTTTTGATTTTTAAAGATAAATAAACTGTTTTGAGTTCTCACACCAGTCACATGACTGACTCGGAGTTTATTGTTTTCCTTCCTAAACTCTGGGTGCCCACCAATTTCCACACGGGCAGTCAAGAGTTAAGGTTTATCAGGATATTCAGGAGTTGCTGGAGGCAAGCTGGATGGCATGGTGTATTATTAGTATATAGTATTTCTTTTTCCGCTGCACTGTTTGATGTTGTTTGTTGTTGTACACTCTGATGATATGATGTAATGAAATGTGATGTGATGTAATAACTGATATAGTTCTTTGTTTAAAATTATTCATTTATTATTATATGTTGTTCCGCTGCGAATTGTGAGATTCTGATGTTGTTCAGTTATTGTTCCGTTCTATTTTCTTTCTGTTCTATTTTCTGTTTTCTTTTCTCTCTATTTTCTATCTTCTCTCTCTTCTTCTACCTCTTTTCTTTTTATTAAACCCTAACATTTCGGGTTTTCGGCCTTCGATTTCTCGGCAGTCGATAAAGTGAGTATCGATGTTGAATTTTCGAAAGTCGAAAATTTTCGAGACGTTACAGAGATGTCTTGAATATTCTGTTGGGTTTCGGGTGTATTAGTTAGACAATCTAATTAAAACATTATTTGGGCCCTTTATTGAGTTAAAATATGTTAGGCCTATAATGTTTGTATAAGGTTTTGTTTTCCTGTTGGACATTGTACATTCTTTTGTCTCCTTGGTTTCTAATAGAAAGTTTGAACCCTTATTCAAAAAAAAACAGTTTATAAACTAATTAAATCATGTGGTTTTTCAGAGAATTCACAGATGTAGTTATGTAGCTCACATGAATGAATTCGTTCTGTGATTTATAATAAACTATTCAAATATTACTGTTCACACATCACTTTAGTTGATAGCATGATAGTTTGGTTGAACTCATCGCTGACAAATATTTTTGGGAAAATCAAATTTAGATCACCTTAAGCGGCGCCGTCAAGTAACGATATAATATACACCGTTATCTTCAACAACACTATATCACTTTAAGATACATGAAGTTTGATCAGCAAAACTCTAATAATATCCCTGTCCAACTGTTCAGTCTATTTACAAAGTTAATAGTTCAATAATAACATTTATTATTAACCGTTCTACTCTAGTCAAAGATTTTGACTTTGAGTTTATTACGGTATACTCTTATGCCACCTAATACAATCAAAGAGACAAACTCTACATTAAATACTATTTTACTTCGTATGTTCCAACTCAGACCCAACTACAATCTCTCAATAGTTGTCATGCCATGATTTAACTATAGTCAAAGTAGTTGAAGTTTCACAATATTCTCAGTTCGTAAGAAACATCGTCACAATCACATTTCCTGTTTGACCCAGTTTTTATCAAACAACATAAAACTCAAGGTCAAATCATTCTATAGTTATCCACTAACTATAAGTACATAACCTCTTACCCCCCAACATCCATGAGTCCTACATTACCGAACTGGGAAACTGTTACATGCTTTCGTCATAACGGATGTATCAATATCCTTTCTCTAAACATTTCAACTAAGAATATTTAGAATAAAATGTTATTTAAGTTACGATTAATTACTCATTGTTGCAATTATTTGCAGCTACACTCATATAACAATTTATTTATGGATTTTTTCATATATGTACTTAAAATTAATTAATAATTATTTATATACAATATAGCTCATTTATATACTATTTGACTAGCACCACTGTCATAGTGGTTAGACAGTTCAACTTTAGTGGAAAGGTCATAGGTTCGAAACTTGCGTAGCGTAGTTCGAACATATATTGACATTTAGTATATTTTGTATATTATATAAGACTTGTGCTATAACTATATACTACCATCTAAGTGCCTAATTTCAAAAAGAACTTGGCATAAAAAAGAAATCAAATACCAAAAATGATTTTTATTACGAACAAGATCAATTACAAATTACAAAGTTAATTTAATAACCAAAATTATACAACTATCCCTAGAGCATACAACTAACTCTCTCAAAATAGAGCAACAAAACATAATCAATTAATATTATGAGCTCCAATGAATACTTGTAGGATTGGGCGTGTTTGCCAAACCCGAATCCGACCCTTGACTTGGGGCTTTCAAGAGCATGGGTCTGCTCACCCTGATGATCCAATAGAGTGGGTCTTTAGGATCAAAATATGGACGTGCTTACCAGGTTTGGTCCCTCAACCTGCCCCTAATTGTCATTCCTAGGTTGAATCCCATTATTCAAACATTAAAATTCAAGATTTGGCCTTTTGAGATGCTCTAAGTGGATCTCGAGCAGCCGCTAGGGATGCAAAAGTAGGGGCGATTCCTACTTTTTTATTCCCTTTGCTCCAACAGTTGGAATTTAAGAAAGGGAAGAATGGAAACCGAGAATTCTTCCCATTTACGTATGAGTGTGGATTCGCTAAATGAGAATTTGAAAAACCATTTTAAATCTTAAAGGGTTTTTAGAATATCGTTTAGGGATAAATAATTTTTAATTTAAAATATACACAATTTTCTAAAAACAATGCATTTATTAAATGATTTTCTGAAAACTGTTTAGTGGTTAAATGGATATCATAAAATGTTTAATGCAAAATACACTAAGCGGTTTCAGAAATTTATTTTTTGAAGAAATCATACATCCGCGTTCAACTACCGAATGATAATTTTTATTCTTCCCCATGTTCAAAATAAACATTCTTATGGAGCATCACACACACTTTCCTGCAATGCTCTAACATTGTGGATATAATTATTAGTCCATGCATGGTTTTTCAAAATTAAAGATTTAGATTGCAGATTTAATATAAAAAATATGAGTACCTCTTTAGTCTCATTCTATTTAGGGCTGTTAATTTTGCATGAATGTTTGATATTCGTTCAAGTCCGTGGTCGAAAAATTTCCATCCGAGTCCATTTGATTTTCATTTAGGACATTAGTTAGGAAAAATAAAATTTGTATGAGCAAAAATGTTGTCCGGTCCATATTAGTTCGAATTCATCCTAATTTCTTATGATTCAGTATATCGATGTGTTCTTCAAAACATTTATGATAAATACTTGGTTGGTTTATTGAGTAAAGATTCATAAAATGTTTATACTTCATTGCATACTGATAAAAATAATATAGTTGATAGAAACTCTATTAAAAAGCATTAAATTTGACATAAATAGCAATGTTCGCCCATGTGCGTTTGACCGAAAAGCGTTCGTCCATGTCCGTTCGATTCATTTAGGACATGAATTAGGATAGAAAAATTTGTACAAGCATAAATCTCGCCCGGTTTGTATCCAATCCAATTTCATTTAGAATGGTAGATAAAATAGTTTTGGCCTGAAGGATGGAATTTCCTACTCGTGGCAGTTTGAGCCTCGGTGTGGGGGAAAGTACTTGACAGCTAAGTCCCCACGGCAATCATGAGAATCCCTATGGTGCTTGTGCATATCGCCAGGGGCATCACCTTCATTGTCCCTTTTTCTCTTCTCTCCCTTTTCATGCTCTCTCTCCAAGTGGTGAGACTCGACCTCTTTTCTCTTCCTCTTCTTCTCGTCAGTTTCATGATAAGAGAGATGGGCTGGATCTGGAGTTTGATCCCTATAGGAACCAGTATGTTGATGCATTTGATGGTATAGTCCATGACCCATGGAACTTGAAAAAAATATGAAGTTAACACTCGAATTCTAAAACCTAACTCGATGCAGAAATATAAGTCTGTGATCCTAAAGTGGAGTGTGTAGTGTCAATGACCTCTTATATATTTTAAAAACCATATCGGCATGGTTTCAGAGTTGGAGTCATGCCACCTTTGCTTCTAAAGACACTAGAAGATATGTCGATATGCAAACCTATCTCGCCTACCATTTCACTCATTGAGAAGTCCCCGACTTCATTCAAGTGAATGGAGATGTCTCTTAGAAAACCGAAACATGATGTGTCTCCAATAGGAGTTACTATAGCTTGACCTCCAATTGATTGAGGAATTTCAATGGTTAGTTGTTCTTGAGAAGAAATGGGAAGCTCGGGACTCAGCTCTTCGGTAGTTAGTAGTTCTGGAGAAGGTTAGGAAGATCAGAACTCACTGCGAGGGATTCACCAAATGACATCGCCCCCTCCTTCCTAGCATGATAATCACTATCATCATCATCCGACTCATACTCCTTTTCACCAACGACCGGCTCTTTTCCTGATCTCCTCACAAATCCCACGTCCTCCTCAGGGATTATGGGCATTCTAGAACCATCTCCTTTGTCACCAAGGGCATCATTTCCTACAGGATCATCAGCTCCTATCCGGATAGCTTTTTCCTCATCTTCCCTTATGGGCTCATCAACCTCTGTATCAATAGTCCCCTCTTCATGTTTATTGCCTGATCCACTTTCTTTTTCTTCTTCTTAAGGAACCTCATTAGATCTATGAGTAGGGGTAGTGGAAAGAGTGTGTGATTAAGAACTGCTTCATGTTGAGGATTCTATATCAGGCATTCTTCCTGGCTAGAGCAGTCCAAACTCTTGTAAGTTTTTGTTTATCAAAAGGAACTTGACGGTATGTTGGCGTGCTCTAACGGCCTTTATGTCCTCAAGCATTCTCTTATGCTCCAGCTTCTTGACCCGTTTTGGAATACCTATAGGCACATACATAAGTTAGACTTAGAGATTCCAATGTAGGAAAGATTAATGGAAAGAAACTTACTTCCTCTTAACTAGAAGCGATTGAACCCTTATGGAAAACGTACAAAGAAATATTCCTTTTTAAACTAGAAACGCTTGTTGTGGAGGTTCTCAATAACCTTGCATCTTGTCCAAGCCTCGATAATAATAAAAGACAGACATTCCTTTCTCCTCTTAAACCTAAGAAGGTATGTGAGCTCGTTGAATCGTGGAAAGCAGCCAAATCTTTGCATAAACAAGATATATAATGAACTCAAAAAGTCATGTCCATTCGGGTGAATTTGAAACGGTGTGAGCCCAATTTCTCCTAAAAAACTCTTCAAGAAAGGATTAAAAGGCAGGATGACACCACTAAGACACATATGGTGGCTACAGGTTATGAAGCCAGGCAAGGGGTGGTGGGCAAATTCATCTCCTGCCGGTAAATGAAAATCTTTTCGGAATGCCATGTTGCAAGCAAATGTTCTTAAGAATTTTTGCGGTCAAAATGGAAGGCCCCCATTCCAGCGAATCATATATAATCAGCCCTGGAGGTAATGGATATAGAACGGGATCGATTGGTACTATATGACCCTCAGACTCGAAGGTCGTAGATTGCTTGGTTTTAACCTAAACCGATGGTGAAACTGTAGTAGTAGTGTATGTAGCTTTAGAAGGTGTAGATGATTCTTTGCCAGGTTTGAAGTGAGATGATCGATGAGTCATTCTGAACCAGAGAACTTAGCATTCAACATAGTCGGGTAAATTTAGCTTAGGATAAAAGAACCCATGAGACTTATACCCGGAATCCAAAAGACATTGACGTTGGTTGACCGATTGGATTCCGAATATTGACCGGGAAAACGCAGTGTGTTATCTACATAGAGTGATTCCAGGGTCCCGAGCACTATAAACGAATCATTATGTGTATAGCTTGCTCGCATTTGAAAAATAAGTTGCATCACATCTTGAAATTTCTTCTTTTTTGAACTTACCTGTTATCGATTGAAAATCAATGACGAATCTATTGTCTAGAGCGACACGAAAAGTCTTTCTTTTCAGGATCACGGGTAGAGCAGAAATAGAAAAGGCAATACAATGGAATCTCCTAATGCATCCAATAAAATGAATTATTGTATCGGAATCTATCCTATGATCAAAACTTGACCCATCTCCCAGGCTGGACAATCGAAGCAGGAGAATCAAACTTTTCTTCGGAATCATACGCATTCAATCCGAGAAACCCTATATTCATTCCCAATTGCATGCACTATCATTTGATTGTCCACCAAAAAGTTGAGATCCTCAAAGCCAATATCATCTCCATCACAATCATCCACTAGAACTTACCTCAAATCCAAATCAACCAGCAATTCGGCCTAGGGTTTTGATTTTAATTTGGTCCCGAGAATTTAAATGGCAAAATTGAAGACGCCAGGTTAACTTGATGGTGGCGAACAGTCCGGAGGAACGACGACAAGTGGTGGTGGAAGAAAATAGCAATGGCGATGCTGGAAATCAAGAAAGGAAGTTAGACCGGTAGCTGGAGAGTTCGAGTGCACAAGAAGAAGCCTCAGTAGTGATATGAAGGCATGGGAATGGAGTCAAAGGCATGGGAAAGGAGTCAAGGCACGAAAGCTTATAAAAGAAAACTTTACCATTCTTCTTAAATCCTCATCTCAGTACCGACATGAAGCAGTCGGTACCAACATGTCATTTTTCAATCGACATTGCTCAAACTTTTCGCTACGAATCTATTCAACAACATAAAGATGCTCGTGGATTTTGATGCGCAAATTATTTTTCCAATGTTGAAAAGAGGAATTTTGGTTCAAAAACGCAAACAATTGATGGAAATCGATTAACCAAAGATGACTAAAAGTAATGTCAAGAGATGGCACTTAAATAATCAACTGGAATTCGTAGGATAGTAATCCAAGACTTGTCTCGAACCAGAGCACACTTTGTTTACAATGAAAGCATACTCTGGGGGGCAAAAGTTAATTGAATTTTTAACCAAACAAAAATCAATAAAAGTTAGAACATCGAGACGAATATGAAACGACTTGAAATCTTAGAGGCACGCGAAGAAATGGCAAAGGAATAGCTCGAAAAAGTTTCACCTAAAAAATATGCCAACAATAGAGGTCGGTACCGAATTTATAGTTGATGGAGACTTCTTGTAGCTTCGTATTTTCCACTCAAAATTCACATAAGTGATTCAATACTTCTTCCATGTTCGCTCAAAGAAATTTCTAAAATTTTCAAACAAAGAATCACAAGAATTAAGGAGTTAACAGTCAGAACAACAGGGCAATTCAAGTGATATAGGAACTATCACCAACAACCATCAACTATCCACGAAAACAACATTGGACAACTCAATACCATGTAGCATGAAGAGTGCAAGAGTTCGACTCATTTGGAGTTAACCATAGATGTCGGCATCGATATGAGAGGTCGATACTGACATGTGTGGTTAACCCAGGCGAAGTTGCGATTTCACACTTTTTGTGCCCACATCTAGACTCTGCTCCAACTCTCCATCTAGCTCAATACGACTGCCACCCCTTTATGTATAAACCATAAAGCAACTAAAAGAGGATCTGGTTTCTACAATCACTACACGGAAGCTCTATCTCTTCTTCATCTCCTTCCTCTACACAATTGTCATTATAACAGCTACTTTAGGCAATTCTAGAACTTAGAATCAGTCTAACCCCTGTACTTGTGACTTATTCTCTCTCAAAATCATATCAATAAGAAACATAGATATAAAGTGGATATATGTCAAAGATTGTCGAACCACTATAAAATCCTATGTCTCTCTTTCTTACCGCTACCTATTTTCCTTTGTTGCAACTATTACCTGCTAGATCTAGGTCTTACAGGTTTCCTACAACCTCTTGGACGTTAATCCATTTTTGATGTTAACACTACTTGTATATTCATTTGTGTGTTTCCTCTATCCAAAGTCCAAGCAAATATATATGGCCAGACAACCTCCAAATTAAACAAATGCCAAAGAAATCTTTTGATTAACATCCATACTATTAAACTTGTTTTTATAGTCCATCCATGAATTTGGAAGAAGTTTGTAATACCTCGTAAAATAAATAGTATTTAATTAAATGAATTAATAAATAATTTATATGGCTCAAAAATGGAATTCAGGTAAACATCATAATTTAGCCTCTAAACTTACTTCATTGCATTCGTGGCACTCTTCTGATCAACTTCCATATATAAAGTTTTGTGATCGGAGCTTAAACAAAGAAGTTATCAACGTCTGAAGTTTTTAGATTGAAAATAATTAATAAGAACTCAAATCAATTTTTAATAATATTATAAATAACATCGTTACTTAATGTTAACAACAATAGTTAAATACCGAGAATAGTCGATCGACCGTTAGCGGTCGACCGCTATATAGGGGCGATCGACCGGTTAGTTAGGGTCGGTGTTGGTTGAACCTCGGCTTAAATGGCCCGAATTCAATAAACAATAATCCAATTGACATAATTGATTTCAGCGCCTATAGATACAGGCCTAGCCCTTATTTTTCTTCTCATATTTTCTTAAATGAGTAGCAAAGCTCCACCATTTTTTCTTCCATGCCACTTCTAGAAATTATAAAAATACTCTATATGTGTGTAGGATAAGTACAGAAAGTAAAAGAGAAGAAATGAAGGAGTGAATCAATTTTGTGAAAGGGTAAGTTTAGAAGTTTAAATTTATATTCCACTTAAGCTAAATTCCTATCAGATCTGCAAATCTAATTGGTATGTATACATTTTTCAATACATACTTTTGGCTGAAAAGAAAAAGAGTCAAGTAAGAAGAATAAATTGGATCTGAGGATTTAAAGGTAATAGTTGAGTGAAAAAATTATGCAATTTACATAGTACTAATTGAATTATAGGCTTAAATAAATAAATCTAACCTGAAATCATTGCCTACATATTCAGTAAATTGTTTAACTTCAATGAAATGGTATATATACTCTAGATATGGAATTTAGGGGGAATAGTCCCTAGAATTTGTGAAACATGATATTGATAGAATTGTGTAGCTTATTCTAGATTTTTTTTATTATATTGGTTTTAAACTATTAATCATTCGTTTGGAATACTCTAATTTGATTTAGGATGTAAATTTTCTATATTTTAATTCATTAGATTTGTAGAATGTACAATTTAGTTGTATTGAGATTTGTGGAATGCTCTAAACTGTCTAACCTTACAATTACATATGAAAAGTGCATCGTTTGAAATAATAAGACATACATGCAAATGAAAGAGACGTGCAAAGCAGGGGTGTCTTTTTCTTAGTTTACACTGTCTATTTCAGCGAAAATAAAAAGAAATGTTTCTTTGAAATTGCAAACGCGGCATAGTTCTACTTTTGGTAGTTTGTGGAATGTGTGTGATGGTACCATTTCTTTCTTGGGAAAGATATGGTTCCAAGGTATTAAAATGTAGAAATAAATATTTTGTGGAATTAACACATAAGTGCATATTCAGAAATCCCTAAATTTAGAAACTAAAAATTTGCAGGTGGAAATATAAATAATTGCATTTACTAATACATACACACAGAGAGAGAGAGAGAGAATAGTATAGTATAAGTTTAAGAAATAAATAAACAAACATCGGTTACAAGATAAATACATATCTATGTTAACATGCAATTAATCATAAATCATTATACTAATGACAAATAAAACGTTAAAATATGAATAATATAATAAATTAAGGAGTAATGAAAGTTATAATGATAATGGACAATATTAAACATTCAATGATAAGTTGTAGTAATCAAGTCAATATGGGTATTAATCCTGTGATGACTCGGAATTTTGAGCAATATCAATTTAATGATCTTTGATAATAATTAAATTGATTTGATCATTTTATATTATAAATTGACAAGTTAAGATTATTTCAAAGGCTGAAAATAATAATTTGTTAATGTCTATTAATATTTTCTTTGCAATATAAACAGGCAAGATTAAATTCTTTTGAAAGTTTATAATAATTTGATTTGAAAATATTTATTTTGGTAAATAAGAAGTTTTTAATGTAATAAAACTTTATATTCAATTTGTAATATATATAAATGTATATATTGTGATTTGAGATTTGTTTTAAAATTTAATATGGAAATTAACAAATTTAATGATAGAATGTTTCTATTTGAAATGTGTATATATATTTGTATATATATATATATTTGAAATAGGAAAATTATTAATTTAAATTTAACAAGAGTTTTCAAACTTTAATATATATAGTTTTGAAATTTGAAATGTTAATTTGATTTAATATTTTTGAAATGATATTTGAAGTTTAAATTTTTATAACAAAGTTAATTGCTTATTATTATAAACATATAGTTTAACTTGAGTTAGACAAGATTTAAATTTTAAATTTCATTTGCTTAATATCTTTTCATTTTAATTCTTACACAAGATAAATTTGTTTTAAAATTTTAAGAGTTGAATTAAAATAGAAGTTTCAAACATATAAACATTAAATTGAATTAAAAATGTAAGTTACTTGATTCATATGAATATTACATAAATATATGTATAAGGCTTAAATTAAATTATTGAAGATAAAATAATATTTAAAAGAAAACATTAATAAGACATTAAGAACACTTGTAATCATATATGTATAGGTGTAAGCTAATTAGAAATAAGATAGACAAATGTCACTCTCTTGTAAATTTAATTTAAAATTAGATTGTAAAATACAAATGAGCTTCATTTTCAGAAAAAGAATTCCTTTACTCTCTTCAACAACAAAATAAATGCAAATCTGAAAGGCAAGTTCAAAACAGAGAATAGCAGGAAAATTTAATCAACATGCAAACTAGAATAATTCAAGTAATTCAAGAACCTGGAAGCAGATCAAACAAGAAATTCTGAAGAAACATCAACATGCAAGTTTATTCAAGAACATGCAAATATGGAGCATCAGCAGATTAAAATTCAACATACAGATAAATTCAAAAGCCTGGAAACATGCAGTTCTGTCTTCTCCCATCTAAGGTGAGTAAATGAATTTAAAAACAGTTTAAAACTGGATTTCAAGTTGTTTTTGTGAATGAATATTGTGATATTACCTGAATACCTCAGTTAAAGTTGAATGCATGTTTGATTTATGATTTGTGATTGCCTGTATAATGATTCTTTAGTGTCTGTAAAAGAACAGGTTTACAATTTTATAAATAAAATTCAATAACTTGACTTTGAATTCGAATTAGACCTAGAGTTGCAAATAGAAGTTGATTGTAAGCAAGTAATCTATCTCAAAAAAATATTTATAGATTTTTAAAGTGCATAAATGGCTTGGTAATTTGAGATTTACAGTAAACCTTTAATTTGGGTCAAAAACTTTTGTATTCAAATTCAAGTTTTGATATTATAATTGGTTTACCATTAGGAAATCATGAATTTTAGGGGTTGAAACATGATTTTTACTTTGTTAGTTTAAGAGAATTCAGGGATTTTCATTTTTGGGCATATTGGTCGATTCATGGCGAACGGTGGCGAATTGAACCTTGTCTTTGAGCATGAAGGAGTAGGGGATAATGATGATCATGGGAAAAATGGAATTTGATTTTATTATGGATCGAGTTGACCATGAATCGAAGAATTAGGGTTTTAGTACCTATTTTTGGGTCGAGAGGTTCTGTTGGGTTCGCGGCCACATGAAGTAACCGGAGGCGATCGGGTTGTTGCTGAAGGTTAGGAGGGTCGTGACGAAGTTTGAGTGTGGAGGGCTCGGTGTCTCGAGTGACGATTCGTCGGCGGTGATCAGATTCTTCTGGTCATTGGGATCAGGCAGTGGGGTCGAAAACGAAATTTCGATTTTCAATCGTTTTTGGGTTTCTGGGTTATGCGAAGTAATGTAGGAGTCGAGAGAGACTCATCGTAGCTGCGACGATGGTCGCTAGTGGAAGGGTGGGCGGTGCACGTTGTACGGTGCAAGGAGTATCAGGAAGTATGGGTTCTGGAATGAGAAGAGGGAGGAAACTCGAAGCCTCCATCGTGTTTTTGTTGTGTGGGACTCGAAGCAGGAAGATAGGTGGAGAACTCGGGGAAGACTCGGGATTGGGTAGGGTTTGCTCGGGTTTAGGTCAAGCATGTTTTGGGCTTTGTCAGTAAAGTTTTTTTAAGCTTGAACAAAGAAATTTTGATTTTTGAAACTAAATTGTTTCAAGTTAAAGTTTTAAACGAGTTTTTATATTTTGAAATATGGAAGTTTTAAAAATAAAATAAGTGAATGTTGAATAAAGTTTGTATTAAATTTTATTTAAAGATCTTGGAAAGGTTTTAAAGATTTAAAAGTTCAATTTAAATATGTTTAATTATAATTGATTTTTAAATGTCATATTTTAATGATTAAGAATTGATAATCAATTGTAATAAAGAATTATCTTATGTAAATTGGAAATTCTGATTTAATTAAAGATGTTTAAATTTGGAAAAATAATTAAGATAATTATTAACCATTAAAAGGTTATTGGTTAATATAAATGTGTTAATTAAGATAATGATTCCTTGCTTCAGATTTTTTAATATAGTAAATTAAAGAATCATTTAATTAATTTTAAATGATTAAGTTAAATAATGAATTAAATAATTAAATTATGATTAATTAAGATAATCACTTTGGGGTAATCTAATATAATTACTTTGGAAAGTAATTAAAGTAATCAAGTAGTTAATTACTAGAAGTTATTAAGTAAAAGATAATTACTTTATGAAAAGTAATTAAGTAAATGTGATTAAGAGTTAATCACTTTAGTTATTAATTAAAGAATTAATTAGTAATTAGTTAAAGATTTAAAATTATTTGATTTATGATTAATTAATAAAAGGATTAAGAGTAATTAATTAAGTGATTAATTACTTGTTAAAGTAATTAATTAAGAAAGGATTTTAATTATTAAAGAAATCATTAATTAATGGAAATAATTAATTAATTGTTAATTAATAATTTAAGAATAATTAGTTTATAATTTAGTTTTAATTACTAAATTTAATTAAAGTAATTAATAAAAGGTGATTAATTAAAGGTAAATAATTAAATGTGATTAATTAAAAGTAATTAATCAAGCATTTAATTAAAAGTAATTAATTAAATGTGATGAATTAAAAGTGATTAATCAGGTATGATTAAAGAATAATTAAGGAATAATTATCAGGATAATTAAAGAATAATTAATCAAGGTGGATTAATTTAGAAGGTAATTAAGAGGTAATTACTTAGTATAATTTGGAAGTAATTAATCAAGATGATTAATTAATATGGTAATTAAGTAAGAATTACTTAAAGTAATTAAGTGATAATTAATCAGGGAAGATTAATTGAAATGGATAATTAAGTGATGTTAGTTAATTAATTTGTAATTAATTAATGAATAAGAAGTTGGATTGAAGATAATCCAAGTGTTTAAGTAAGGATTAATTTAATTTAAGGATTAATTAAATTAATCAAGTTTGAATCAAACTTGTTTATGAATGATTAATGATTGGATGATATATATATCATTGGATGAGTTAATGATATTGGTTGTTGTTGGATGACATTGATTGATGGGTGATGATGTGAATATGTTATATCTGAGATGTGATTTATATGCTGCTTTGTGATATGTATAGATGCATGTGATAATAGATGCTTATCTATCTGTGTAATATGATACATCCATTTATGTTAAGTGATATTTTCTAAAATATCTACTGTTTAAATCACTTAAGTACAACTTGGACATTAAAATGGCGTTTGGTTTCGATGAGACCGGGATCGGGTTTCCGTATTTGGATATCCGAAAACCACATCGATTCCAATTAACGTAGGTCGTTAATCCAAGTGGAGCGAGTGAAGACTCGAGGTGTAAGGGCTATACGTCAGTATAACTCTGTGGGTGATTCCATAATGAGTTTGACGGAATAGTGCTTATAGATTCGAGATGGAGATTCAGAGTGCAAGGGCTATGGTCGTTGACTCTGAGGGTGATTCCAAAATGAGTGCAACGAGATAGTGCCTTCGGTTTCGTTCGAACCCGGAACGAACTTGTATGGATTGAATGCTTTCAGCACATCGTCAGGCGGACGATGAGCATTCTAAGATTAATGCGTCCTATAAAGGTAATCGCAGCCTCAAGCCTCATCAACCGGGAATGGCTAAAACAGGGGAGGTGCAGCAAGGCTTCATGGGTCGCTCCCACTTGAGAGCAAGATACATCCCTGTCTAGAAGTCCTTTTATATTTCGGCTGTGTGGGCAGTTGGTCTGCAGCCAACTGCGGGGTGGTCTTGTTCGGGACTGTTCAGTAAGGAATGGTCCCGGCCTTGTGTTGCAGGGGAGTGGGAGTACTCCTCGGTACGGTGATCTAGGCCACGTACTGTGACGGGCGGTACCCCAGTAGCCCTGCCATTGATGGAAACCCATTTTCCCTACGAGACCCTACGGTTTTGTTAGTATTACCCACTTTTGTGGCTAGTAGCTGGAATTTAATGAATGTAACAATTTCGGCTATTTCATATTTATTTGAAAACCCTAGACACTATTATAATATCAGTAGATTTCCTATCAAATGTTTTGGTTAGCGTAGGGTAAAAACTTTTCCATGTTTATGTGTGGGAAGTCTTACGTGATACCTTTTCTTTTCAAAGGATTTTCTAAAGTTAAGCAATTCTAAACCGTTTACTCACACCAGACCCCTGTCTGACCCGAGTGTTTATTTTCTGTTTTATTAAACTCTTGGGTACTCATATTATGTATGAGTAGTCAAGTGATTCAGGTTATCCTTGACGAAATCTGGAGGAGCTTTGGAGCAGGAGGCTTCAGCGTGCAGATATAGTTAGAGTTTCCGCTGTGTTGATATTCTGTATGATTGTTCTTATATTGTATTAGACAGAAATGGTATAACTGTCTAAATTGAGATGTTTATATGTGTACTCTGATGTATATGGTACTATGTATATGTTCTATATTATATTTAAATCGTTCCGCTGTGAGATTCTAATGTGTTGTTTTCTCTTTCTTCTCTTTCTTTTCTTCTTCTATCTCTTTCTTTCTTAATTAGTGATGCGATTTTCTGGTGATAGAAAGTCGGGTCGCTACAAATCCATTTAATGAATTTAATTACAGAGACCGAATACGACATCAATGAAGAAAATTAAATAGGCATGATAAATTAATTCTTAACCATACAGATAAATATCATTAATATTTGTCCAACTTGAATATAAAAGACCGTTTATAAAGAGCATTAATTGAAGGTAAAAGAAAACGTAAATGTCATTTATTAACATAAATGGCGATGAGAGATAATGGCTTTAAACATACTAAAACACCCCACACTCCTTAGTATACCCAAAAAGAGTACATTAAAGAATATAGTGTGTTATAGGTATAGCTAAAATATTACGGAGACTAAGATTCACAAGACAAAAAATAACAACTGTGGAAACATTTAAATAATAACTTGATATTCAAAATTAAAATTCATTTCAAAACAGAATATGTCTCAAACCAAATACTCATGTCTTATGAAAAATACATCTTAGTCTTACATTATCAGAGTACATAAAAATAAAAATCATCCCTCTCATAAAGTACTGGTACATCCAAAGTCCAGACAAAAACTGAAAAGAAGAAGAATACATGAAGAATGAGAAAGCTCTGCAAATGGGTCTCCAAGAAATCCAAATCTACTATCCTTGCCTCTGCTGGCCTGAGGGGGAAAAGGAAAATGGAGGAGTGGATCAGACTATAAGTCTGGTGAGTGGAAGTAATTACTAGCATTTTTAAGCAAGATAAAGATAATAGACTTAGCAACAGTTCTAGTATGAAAAGAAATACTGAAAAGATAAAACTAGGATAAAACACCGATTCTATTTGACTGATTGCTTTGACTGTGATTGTTTGCACTTGTCTCATATTACTGCTTTGATTAAGCTGAAATCCTAATCCTATTTATTTAGGCTAAAATCCTAATTCTACCCATTGATATCTCTGTTGAGCCACCATGAGCTAGTCCCATCCCGTGGGTCCTACGGCAAAAGACACATGTTTAGTGCTTGGAACGCAGTAGCGAACTACAACCCTAATCGATGTCGCACGCTCGATAACCGTTGGTACACTCACTATCGCCCCCCTCTTGTGACATATTACTCACCCTGTCACATAAGCATGCCCAGACTCACCTAATCTGTTGTGGGACCATCAGTCCTAGCTTGAAAAGGTCCTGCCGAGTCTCACCTAAGCGTTTTGTGCGACAATCAGTGCGTTTGAAAGGGAATGCTGTTGGTACGGGTCATAATAAACAAAAACTAGTTACGCCCCTTACCCAAATCCCTCGATTTGAGCTTCTATCTATTGGCCACTTATTTACCCTACATCCCAACATTAGCTAACTATTGTGAGACCATCAGACCTAATTTGAAAGGGTCCTGCCCAGCCTCACCTAATCTGTTGTGAGACCATCGGTCCTAGTCTGAAAGGGAATGTTGTTGGTACATGCCCAATTTCTGTTCTTGCTTATTAACTTAGTGTAAATTTATTTCCATTTATAACCTATGTTATAATTTGCTTATTAACTTAGTCAAAGTTTTAAAATAAGCCTTTCTATTCTTTCAGTTAAATTATAACCTACATTGTAATTGTTACTCTTCTGTTTTATCTTTTTTAGTTATAACCACTAGTTATAAACATGCTTGCAAATGTCTAAAATTTGCCTATTTCAGTCTATCTTCCTTTTATTATAGTTTTTCGTATTTTACATATAATTTCTGTAAAAAAAAATTTCTATTTTAATCCGTATTTATGAATTATTCTCTCTTTTAATATTCTTATATTTTATTCGTGCAGAAAGGAATAAAACGAAACTAAAATTTACAGGCTAAATTCAAACGTAAAACAGATGTAAATAAATGTAATTAAAAGTAAATAACTGAATAAAATAGTTAAATAAAAATAACTAAATAAAATAAACTTAAAAGAACTTTAAAAACTAGCTATAAATAACTTATATAGAAATTGTCTCAAAATTGCCGAAAAACTACGACTATTGAGAACCCTATTAATTTAAATTATTTAAAAATCTAAAATAATTACTAAATACTCACCTGTAGTTCTTAGCTCTATTCCTTGGTCTTCCTTGATACACTTATAAAGCGTAGAATATTTTTATCAAAAAGATTTCCTCCTTAGAAAACTTTTCTATTTAGGGTCCAGCCTTTGGCAATAAACCCAAATAGGAGAAAATCCGAATGAGAAAAATAACTAGGCATAGGGTCTTATTTATAGCATAGTTTAGGTATCTTAGACCGCTGCATTTGAATATTCAATCTGGTGCAACCACGTCATAGGCTCATTAGGAACCGTCGAATGGAAGCACGAACGCATAGGATTGAAGAAAAGTTGCAAAACGGCATGTTTGAACGAAACAATGCCTAAAGAATTGAGCAGGTCGACCTATATATGTCCGGGGTCGACCCTAAGGTCGACCTTACCCAAGCCTATAGGTCGACCTAGCCCATATATGGGTCGACCTGACCCTTTGCTTAATATTTTTTTTAATTTCTGTTTTCTTGTTTATTTCATAACTTCTTCATTTTAGCTCGGATTTTGAAAAATTATATATGAAAATTGACCAGAAATTACCATGGACACAATAGAGCAGCTCCCATGGCTCAATACTGATAATTTCAAAAACTTACTTTATTATTTAATTAATTTTTTAATTAATTATTATAGCTTAAATTTTGGGTTGTTACATTCTCCTCTCCTTAAAGGATTTCGTCCCCGAAATCTCTAAGGACAAAAGAATGAAATAAATATTTTCATCCAAATTCTACAACCATATATTCAACCACCATCCATTACATCCATTGTCCTTAAGTTTTCTAATGCAACTTATGTCATATGCAATAGTGTAGTGTCAATGTTCCTAACTAATGCAAAAGATTAGGCGGTCTACTGATTCAATCGACCTTCTTTTTATGCAATCATGTTCGTTCCATGTATCCAAATGAATGCAAATTCCCTAATGATAAATGGTAGTTCTATATGCGTGCTACAATCATCATCCAAATGCAATAATCATATGCTAATCATCCATTTATGGAAACCATGGAAATAATGTAAAAACGAAAATGAGCGCACATCCATATGCATATGTTTTAGCGACCTGGTTAGGCCGATCCCTAAGAGATAATAGTGCCTAGTGTATATGTATGTGTCCATTAGCATCCACTAGAAAACACTTGCAACAACTAGCGTCCATCATACATAACATGTTTTAGTAACATGTTTACATTCGGTCCTACCATCCATAGGTTAAATCCAAAGATCTATCCTCCCAAAGGATACAAAAGGGAAGAACTATTCAAAACTAAAAATGGAAATAGGAAATTCAAAACATACCATTGTAAAGACAATGTAAGAGGTACATATTTTCTCCGCAGCCTCTCATATAGCGTTCTCAATGCTATCTTCCCACTACATCTTAACCAAATGGACTTCTTTTTTCCTAAGCTTCTTGATATCATACCCAACGATCTTGGTAGGAACGCGACGAACCATTACTTCTCTCTCCACTTCAACTTCTTCAAGTTGGCTAGGTTCCACTGCCTCTTCTGAGTCATGTAAGCACTTTCTCAAGTGCAAAACATGGAAAACATCATGAACTCCTGCGAGCCTCTTCGGTAGCTTTATCTGATATGCCATCTTTAGTATTCTTTCCACAATAGGGAATGGTCCTACGAATCTGAGAGTAAGTTTCCCACTTGATCCAAATCTTACTACCTTTCTTAGCGGAGTTACTTTAATGAAAATCAAGTCTTACCTCAAACTCGATATCCCTTCTCCGCTTATCTACATAGGATTTCTGCCTATCTTGAACCATCTTCATTATCCTTCTAATTAAATTAATCTTTTTCGAAGTCTCTTCAATCATGTCGGGACCAAGTAGCAATCTTTCTATAGACTCCAACCAACACGACGGTGACTTGCAAGGTCTTCAATAAAGAGCTTCATAAGGTTCCATTCCAATGCTAGCCTGAAAACTATTATTATTTGCGAATTTAACTAAAGGAATATGCTCCTTCCAAGTTCCCCTAAAATCAAGAATGCATATCCTCAACAAATCCTCAAGAATTCTATTAACTCTCCTTGTTTGACCATCAGTTTGAGGGTGATAGACCGTACCCAATCTAAGTTATGTTCCTAAAGCCTCTTGCAAGCTTCTCCAAAACTTGCTAGTAAATATAGAGTCTCTATCGCTCACTATGCTAGAGGGAACTCTATGAAGTCGGACTATCTCACGAACATATAAGAATGCTAAATAAGGTGTTGTCCTCTTACTCTTCACCGGAATGAAGTGGGCGCTCTTACTCAAATGATCTAAAATCACCCAAATACTGATATTCCCCTTCCTAGATTGGGGTAAACCATCTATGAAGTCCATCGAAACACAATCTCACTTCCATTCGAGTACATCGAATGGTTGAAGCAATCCGTCGGGCTTCTGCTGCTCTGCCTTAACTCTTTGGTATACAAGACCCTTGGCTACCAACTCTGCCACATCCTTCTTCATGCCACTCCAATAAGACACTCTCTTCATGTCCCTATACATCTTATCACCACCCGGATGAATAGTCATTCGGGAATGGAGTGCTTCTTATAGAATAGCTCTTGTCAAATCACTAGTGCAAGGGACACAAAGTCTTCCATCTCTCCTTAGCCACCCTCTACTATTAATGGAATAGCATTGGAGATGTCTAGAGACTTCTCTTCTGCTATTTCTCTCTATAATATCCATAAGCTCTGAATCCTCCCACTGCCTTGAGCCAATCCAATATACGAGAGCAGGCTTAACCTTAATTGCTGTCAATAATCCAGGGGTAATGTCCATAAAGGGCTTAAAATAAAAAGTGGAAATAAACTCTAGGCTTTTCTACTGCACGAACATTGGACTAAGGGTTGCTCTCTTTCAACTTAATGCATCCGTAACCACGTTCCCTTTTCCGGGGTTGTAAGTTATCTCAAAGTCCTATGATGCCAAAAACTCCATCCAACGCTGCTGCCTCAAGTATAAATCTTTTTGTGAGGACAAGTACTTCAATGATTTATGGTCAGTGAAAAGCTCGAACCTCTCTCCTAGCAAGTAATGTCTCTAAGACTTGAGCGCGAAAACAATAGCAGCTAGCTCCAAACCATGGGTAGGGTAATTCTTTTCATGAATTCTCAACTGTCTATTTCCACAACATACTACCCTCCCCTTCTGCATCAATACTGCCCCAAGGCCAATCCCACATGAATCAGTGCATACTATTAAAGGCATAGCTCCGTCAGGTAAAACTAACACTGGTGCATTAGTAAGGGTCCTTTTTAGCATCGTGAAGGAATCCTCACAATCTACGTCCCACGTGAATGCCGCATTCTTTTTAGTGAGGCGAGTAAGCGGTGCTGAAATCATAGCGAAATCTCTAATAAACTTCCTATAATAGCCATATAAACCTAGGAAGCTTCTAACTTCGGTAGCGTTCTTGGGGGCCTTCCAATCTTGCACTGCTACTACCTTAGCGGGATCAACAGCTAAACCCTCTTTTGAGACTACGTTCCCGAAGAAACACACCTCCTTACTCCAAAAGTGACACTTTGAGAACTTTGCCTTCAATTGATGAACACGAAGTGTGTAAAGAACCTCCTCTATATGAACAACATGCTCTTCCATACTCTTGGAAAACACCAGAATGTCGTCTACATATACTAATACGAACTTATTTACGACATCTCGAAAATCAGGCTCATTAGATCTACAAAATAGGCTGGGGAGTTGGTCAGCCCAAATTTCATAACCAACCACTCAAAGAATCCATCGGGTGTCATAAATACGGTCTTATTTATGCTATTGTCAATGACGTTAAGCTGATGAAATTCAATGGCTAAATCAAGCTGAGAAAGTATTAAAGAGCCAAATAACTTATCGAAAAGATCGCCTATCCTAGGAAGTGGGTAACATTTCTTCTTCATGGTCTTATTCAACTCTCTAAAGTCTACGCAAAGTCAAAAGGAACCATCTACCTTTGTAGCGAAGATGACTGGCGCTCCCCACTCAGATATGCTCCGTTTGATGAAGCCTTTCTCTAATATCTCACCGATCTACTTGCTTAACTCCTTCTCTCTAGGAACCAAATGTCTTACGGGCAATGCCACTGGCTTAGCATTGTCATTTAGATAAATCCTAAAGTCGATCTCTCTCTTAGGGGATACACCCCTAACCTCCTCGAAAACGTCCGGGAAATCTCTAACAACTAAAACTAAATCTAACTCTAATAGTGATGAATCAAGGGAATAAAGGTAGCTCAACATGACTTACACTTTTGGGTCGTAGGAAACCCAGAGAGTCCTACCGCTGCATGTCTCTAATATGATGATTCTCCTCTTCCAGTCCAACATCGTTCCATAATTGGATAGCCAATCCATCACCAAAATCATCCCATATCCCGAAAATCCTTGTACATAGGTGTCACAATCAAACTCTACACCTAGTATAAAAAATTTCAAACCCCTACAAATCATGGATAAATGTGTCGATCCTCCTATGGGGTTTGAAACAACGATAGAAATGAAAGATTATGATGTTCCATAATCAAAAAGAGTCTGAATAAGAAAATTCGAAATAGAGATCAAAACTTCTACATAGACTTTCCTACTTTGACCCGGTCCACTACTAGAAGGTGTTGCATCCAAAGCCTGTACTTTCACTGTAGATGCGCCTTCTCTCTGCCCCCATCTTCCGAGGACAAGCTCTACTAAGGTGTCCAGGCTACCCACAATTATAACACCTCCCCTTCATCGAGCCCTTCTTACAGTCCTTTGAGAAATGCCCAACCAATCCACAACTATGACATTTTCTGCCTTTCTTGATCCACTTTTGAGGTCCTCCTTCTTTCCTCTTATCCATATCCTTCTTATCCTTCCACCACTGCTTCTTAGAGTTTTCTAATTTTGGGACCTCCTTAACCTCTCCCTTTAGCTTCCCAGATGTAAGATGAACCCTCTGTCGGTCCTCCAATACTAACAACCTAAATATCCGCTCCGTATCCCTTAACCAAGCTCGTGCCTCCACGAAATCCTCTATGCCGGAAAATGTCTTGCCTCCTAGACTAGCGAAGTCCTTGCATAGCTTAGAAAAATTGGCTGTTGTAGGTGGATTAATGAGATCTCCACCTACTGGTGCTGTATTAGACGATTGCCCTTGCACCTCTAGTACCATAGCTCTACGGAACCTGTCAGTCATACCATGCAAAGAAAAGAAAATTTAGGCTCAAAAGAATCGAAAGAGGGTTGAACTAGACTTTGAGGGGATTTTTATAAAAACTCTTTCATACTTGAAAACTATTTCTAAGAGTTTCTTTCTGCAAAAAATACTTTTAAAATACAGAAAAATAGACACAGGGTAGAAGTTGCAAAAAAATTAGTCTCAGGGACAATAAGTTTACTTTTTAGTTTGAAGGACGCTTTTAAATGTAAATAGAAAATGATAGTTATAACTATCATTCTGTAATTTACCCTAAAAAGTGTCTTTCGGCCTAAAAAGCAAACTTCTTGTCCCTAAAACTAACTTTTCTACAACTTTTTCCTTGAGCCTAAAATCCCCTTTAAAATATGTTACCTTTGAAAATTACTTTACTTTTAAAAAAGTTTTTAGGAATTCTATAGCCATAGGCTCTGATATTAAGTGAAACACCCCACACCCCTTGGTTACCCAAAAAGGGTATACTAAAGGATATGATGCATTATAGGTATAGCTAAAACCATATAGAGACTAAGATTTACAAGAAAAATAAATAATAACGGTGGAAACATTTAAATAATAATTAGATATTCAAAATTAAACATTATTTCAAAACAGAATATGTCTCAAAACCAAATACTCATGCCTTATGAATAATACATTAGTCTTACATCATTAGAGTACATAAAAATAAAAATCATCCCTCTCATAAAGTACTAGTACATCCAGAGTTTAGAGAAAAACTGAAAAGAAGAATATACGAAGAATGAGAAAGCTCTACAAATGGGTCTCCAAGAAATCCAAATCTACTATCCTTGCCTATGCTGGCCTAAGGGGGGAAATGGAAACAAAGGAGTGGGTCAGACTACAAGTCTGGTGAGTAGAAGTAATTACTAGAATTTTTAAGCAAGATAAGCATAATAGACTTAGCAACAGTTCTGGTATGAAAATAAATACTGAAAAGATAAAATTGGGATAAAACAATGATTCTGTTTGACTAATTGCTTTGGTTGTGATTGTTTGCACTTTCTCAAATTACTGCTTTGATTAGGCTAAAATCCTAATCCTATTTTAATTAGGCTAATTCCTAATTCTACCCGTTGATCAGCCTTATATATGTGTTATACCACTGTGAGCTAGTCCTATCCTATGGGTCCCATAGTAAGAAATACATGTTTAGTGCTTGGAACATAGTAGCAAATTACAACCCTAATCGATGCCGCATACTCGGTCACTGTTGGTACACACTCACTGTCGCCCCCTCTTGTGACCTCTTACTCACGCTGTCAACAAAAGCATGCCTAGCCTTACCTAATCTATTATGAGATCATCAGTCCCAGCCTGAAAGGGTCCTGCCTAGCCTCATATAAGTGTTTTGTGAGACCATTAGTATTGGTCTGAAAGGGAATGATGTTGGTATGGGTCTGAACAAACAAAATCTAGTTGCGCCTCTTACCCAAATTGCCCTATTTAAGCTTCCATCTATTGGCCACTTATTTACCCTATGGCACAGCCTCACCCAATCTTTTGTGAGACCATCAGTCCTAGTCTGAAAGGGAATGTTGTTGGTACGGGTCCTATTTCTGTTCTTGCTTATTAACTTCGTGTAAGTTATTAAAATAAGCCTCTTCTGTTATTTCTACTCTTATTTGCTTGTTAACTTAATTTAAGTCTTTTCTGTTATCTCTGCTATATTTGCTTATTAACTTAATTATAAGTCTTTAAAATAAGCCATTTCTGTTATTTCTAATTATAACCTATGTTATAATTTGCTTATTAACTTAGTCAAAGTTTTAAAATAAGCCTTTCTATTCTTTCTGCTTAATTATAACTTATGTTATAATTGTTACACTTTTGTTTTATGTTTTATAGTTGTAACCACTGGATATAAACATGCTTGCAAATGTATCAAATATGCCTATTTCAGTATATCTTCTTTTTATTACAGTTTTTCTTATTTTACATCTAATTTCCGTAAATTTAGTGTTTTCTGTTTTAATCCATATTTGCGAATTATTCTCTCTTTTAATATTCTTATATTTTATTCACGCAAAAAGGAATAAAAAGAAACTAAAATTTATAGGCGAAATTCTAACGTAAAAATAGATGTAAATAAATGTAAATAGCAGTAAATAACTGAATAAAATAGCTAAATGAAAATAACTGAATAAAATAGACTTAAAAGAACTTTAAAAACTAGCTGTAAATAATTTGTATAGAAATTGTCTCAAAATTGCATAAAAACTACAACTATTTAGAACCATATTATTTTAAATTACTTAGAAATCTAAAATAATCACTAAATATTCACCTGTGGTCCTTAGCTCTATTTCTTGGTCTTCCTTGATCCACTTCTAGAATGTAGAATGTTTTTATCAAAAAGATTTCCTCCTTAGAATTTTTTTATTTAGGGTCCAGCCTCTGGCAATAAACCCAAATAAGAGAAAATCCGAATGGAAAAAATAACTAGGCCTAGGGACTTATTTATAGCATAGTTTAGGAATCTCAAAACGCTGGATTCGAAGATTAAATCTAGTGCAACCACATCATAGGCTCACTAGGAACCGTCGGATGGAAGCACGAACGCACAGGATTGAAGAAAAGTTGCAAAATGACGTGTTCGAATGAAACAGTGCCTAAAGAATTGAGCGGGTCGACCCTAAGGTCGACCTCACCCAAGCCTAGGTCGACCTAGCCCATATATGGGCCGACCTGGCCCTTTGCTTACTATTTTTTCTTTTTTAATTTCTATTTTCTTGTTTATTTCATAACTTCTTCGTTTTAGCTCAGATTTTGATAAATTATATATGGAAATTGACCAGAATAAAATAGACTTAAAAGAACTTTAAAAACTAGCTGTAAATAACTTATATAGAAATTGTCACAAAATTGCAGAAAAACGACAACTATTGAGAACCCTATTATTTTAAATTACTTAAAAATCTAAAATAATTACTGAATACTCGCATGTGGTCTTTAGCTTTATTCCTTGGTCTTCCTTGATCCACTTGTAGAGTGTAGAATGTTTTTATCAAAAATATTTCCTCCTTAGAAATTTTTTCTATTTAGGATCCAGCCTCTGGCAATAAACCCAAATAGGAGAAAATCCGAATGAAAAAAATAACTAGGCCTAAGGTCTTATTTATAGCGTAGTTTAGGAATCTCAGAACACTAGATTCGAAGATTAAATCTGGTGCAACCACATCATAGGCTTACTGGGAACTGTCGGATAGAAGCACAAATGCATATGATTGAAGAAAAGTTGCAAAACGACGTGTTTGAATGAAACGGTGCCTAAAGAATTGAGCGGGCCGACCTATATATGTTGGGAGTCGACCCTAAGGTCGACCTCACCCAAGCCTAGGTCGACCTAGCCCATATATCGGCCGACCTGGCCTTTTGCTTACTATTTTTTTCTTTTTTAATTTCTGTTTTCCTGTTTATTTCATAACTTCTTCGTTTTAGCTCAGATTTTGATAAACTGTATATGGAAATTGACCAGAAAATTACCACAGACACAATGATGCAACTCCCATGCTCAATTCTGATAATTTCACAAACTTATTTTATTATTTAATTAATTCGTTGATTAGTATAGCTTAAATCTCGGGTTGTTACGCATACATAAAATAAGAAGAAGTTATTAGCAAATAAATAAATGAATACTAATAAATAAACTTAGGAGGCGTAATAATTTCCCCAATTGAAATTATATGACTTCAATGGTATGTTTGCGATAGGTGTGAATTACTAGCTCGACCAATATTTAGATTAATTATAAATAACTTGGCTTAGTATGCATTGGAATGCGAGGTCAGTAGAGTTACACAATGGAAGTCTGCCCTCCGCGAGAGGCTACTAGCAGTTATGTATACATATTACTAATGTGTGGCATCTCCAACTATAAGATCTATAGGGATATACGTTCGCATTTAGGTTTTGGGAAAATATACCAAAGGGTTCCCCTCTAATTTGAAGTATTAAATGGCTAAGTACCTCAGGGGGTCAGGGAGTTTACTTCAAGGTTGAAGTATTAAATGGTCGCTGGGTCTGCCTCTTCCCTGTTTAAGAAGTCTTAAATAACCTACAACGATGCCTAATTGGGAAAGCGGGGTTTGCTTCAATTCCAAACTAGAGGTACTAAGTAATCGGGAGTGGGCATTTTTCTTGATTTGTATTAGACAAATCTAAATGTGATTTGGGTTTGGAGGTCATTTCTATGCCAACATTGTTGGAAAAACAATATTTGTGGAGTAGGGCTGGGCATTGGTCAAGGCCACCATCCATCCCGATGGGTCATTAATGTAACTGTCCGTCTTTCCATACCCTTTGAATCGATAATAAACCATACATATCCAACTCAAATTGCACGAATAAGCGGATCATTAAGGGTAGAAAGAAAATAAAGATAGAACAAATCTCACATGAATGGAATAACATATATTATTTCAACAATAATCTTTACAGCGGAAAATTTTAACATACAATATCAGAGTCTAACCTAGATTCAGCGTGGACAGTTATAAACACCCGTCCTTACAAATGCGGAAAAAATCAAAACAAATGCAATAGATGCAGAGGATAATAGAATACGTCCATACAATGATGAAGATCTCCAGCTCTCCTCTGGAAACTCCAACCGTTTCAAGTAAACCTGAAACTTCTCGGATTTGACCCGAGTATTATAAGTACTCGGATCAGGCTTGATAAACCATCATGAGATACTCGAAATTTAAATGCATAGATCATGACAATGATATCAAAACCTTTGAAAAGAAGGGTATATCATAAGACCATGCCCATACATAAACACGGACAGGTTTTTACTTTATGATAACCAAAATACTTTATACCAAAATACACTTGATATTATTTTTAATGACATTCATTTAAAAACACTTTTCAAATAAACTTATTCAAATAAGATACCAATACTCGGACTAAGTCTCGATAATATATCCAGGCTGGGTCAGCGGAATATACCGAATGAAATATATGATATTAAAAGGGGTACCTGAAATGTTTGGAAGTCATTACAGCTATTTTGGGAATACAATCAAAACCATAAAGCACGTATTGAAATTGGATTTTCCAACATGATAGGAAACTAGTGGAAAGATCAATCTGTTTCCATAGCTTACGTCTAAGACTCAGACGCCGTCATACAACAACATAAATGGTTAAAAGGGGATACAATCTGCGAATAACATCCAAGGACCCAGATTCGTGCATCCCCGCCATGAGGCCCAGACGTATCTGGTACGTGGGGTTCAGAACATCTGATAACCCAAATCATTATTATCCAAAATGCGAGCATACACCTGACCCCATAGAATCCCATCATAACTGGGGTGTGAGGCTCGCAAGGCTACGATTACCTTTCACATACCACATATCACATCTCTGAATGCCAAATTGTCATTCCACGTCACATGACTGATTTCTAAAAAGTATAACTTCCTGAGCTCGTATGTCCCGGGAAAGGGTGTTAAGCTAAGAGAAGTTGCCTTCTCCGCTACCGACTGATATACATTAATAAAAACCACTCAAATGTGATTTAGAATACAATGTTAGACAAACTTCCATACAAGTTTGTTCTGGGACTAAACGAAACCGAATGCACTCTCCTACTACCATTAGTAGCGGGTAGTCCTTGCAATCTGAAAAATATCCACAATGGAGAGACCACTGCTATAAATGATTCCATAATGGGAGCGACCCAGAGCACGTCAACAAGAAGTCCTCAGGCTATGAAGATCCTCGGTCTTCAATAATCATCATCATCAACGTATCTTCACTTTCAAACCTATACATTGGCTCGAAGTGGTTTTTAGATAGGAATCACCAAATCTAACCCTGGTTCCTTCGAAGCCAATCATCACTTTAAAAGATGTTAAGTTCATATGTGGATATCAATTATCAATCAATTACTTCATCTTTTATAAAATATCTTTCTCAGATATATTCTTTTCAATTTATTCCATTTTCTTTTCAAGAGTATATGGAATCATTAAGCCTCATTTATCAAATCATTTGGTTTATTTAAACCTTTTTTAAATCCTGGAATAATTTCAAATCAATTTTTCTTTTAATTAGGAAAACCTTTCTAAATCTTAATCAAAGATTGCTTATCTTCAAGTTATAATTTCAAATCATGTTTACTTTTTCTTGCTTTTGTTAATTCTTACTTACTTTTACTAATGACTTCTAGAAGTTTTCTAATTATATTAATAAAAGTGAACTTGATTAGTGAATTAATCATTACTCACACTATTTGAATATATGTTCCGACATAAGAAAATAAAGGTGCGACAACGTTGTGACAACTCTTAATCGACAAAACGTTGATTTTCGATAAAATGTTTTAAGGTCACATTTTTACGTTTTAGTTAAACTATTTATTTAAGTAAACCAGATTTAAAAATAAATTTATATATTGAAATTTAAAAATATAAACACTTGTAGATAAATTAAAATAATTTATTTAACCATTGAAACTTACTTTTCTAAAATCAGCATTTTGTCACTTTTGTCGATATAGGCAAATGTTACTATTTTTGTATATACTTCTCTTTTCAAATCCTATCTAATATTGTTTCAATCATATTACCTTAGCTATTTTATATTTAAAATCACTTTAAATAGTATATTTTTAAGTGGTCAAATTCTAGGTCGTTACGTTTTCCCCTACTTAAAAGAATTTCGTTCTCGAAATTACTCAAAACAAAAGTTTGCCTAAAACATTTATCTTTAAACTTAATTCCATATAGTATACACAGATCATCTATATGAAATATCTTATTCGATCTCCTATTCGAATACACAACTTTATTTTCAAACTAGTATTGATCCCCCGATCCTCTAGTGCGGACTCTGATCAAGCTTCTAGATCAGAAACTTTGCTTTCCTTGCATAGTACTCAACTATGACAGAAAACTAAAGTACCTAACCACAAGCCTCATCAATATTCTTCGTCAATAATCGAGTGATAAATCATTTTTGGACCAGTATAAACACCTCAAAGTCCCGAATTCGAATCTTAAATCAAAATTTGTGTGATTAAACGATCTTCATATAACATTTGTATTTATTAACTTTCAAAAACTTTTCATAAACTTTTATCTTAATTTAAACATTTTGTAAAGGTGCTTCTTTATATAATCCCTTTAATTATTTATTTCCAAATATTTTTATTAAATAAAAATAGTCTAAAGAAACCATTTTTTACTCAAAAGATGATTTACCTGTATTATAATTTTTTTTCCACAATCCTTTACCTTAGTATATCTCCTTTAACGCTAATTTTATTTATGAATCATTTCGTAAAACTATTTCTTAAGTTTATTTCATCTTGTAACTTATGGAAATCAATCATATTTTAAAGACTTAAGTCCAAGTCCTTGATTAATGCTGGAATTCATTAGAAAAACATTTTCCAGGTTATAATTACCTTTTTGAGGAGTCATTATTTATAGTTTATGACTTAAATATATATTTGTATGATATAATTTTACATCCTAAGAGTATATAAATCCTAAATTTCAAATTGGTTTTACTTAAATCCGTCTGTCTAACAAATTTAGACTTTGTTGTAATTTACTATTATCTCAAATTCATAAGTTATAAAACTTATTTCTTATTTAATACAATTATTAATTTTGTAGCTTTGAAAAACAAATTTTAAAACCATTAATATTTAAATCCTCATACTCTTAACTCTTAAATCTTTTTTTTCTTTATAAATTATCCTTATCTTATTTCATTTACTTAAAGCATTTCACAATCTTTTACCAATTTCTTAGCTTTGAGTTATGTATGATTCAAAAATTGTCGACTGTCCAAAATCGTCGGAAATTCCATTTTTTATCAATTAGCGATCCCAATTTATCTTTAGTTTAAACACTTTTATAAAGATTACTAATCAACACATTATTTCTTTAACTTAAGAAAATTTTATAGATCGAGTAACGCCAAAACAATCCAAGGAACTGGGTACTACCAATAATATCATATATCCTCTTAATAAGAAGAGTAATACTTAAGAGAAGTGCTTACCATCCGAACACATCTCTTGTCCATTTTTAGTTTATTTTCGAGCCAATCGAATTATTTATTATAAAATACTTCTTTTTATTTGAAATAATACCATTTTCAAAATTCTTTAGAGATTACTTTATAAAACCAATTTTACAAATTCGTTTTATAAATTTATCTTATATTAATTAACTTCATTTAATTTACCATTCTTTTGCTTGAATTTAAATTCTCATGTCTTTTATATTTATCTTTTTACACAATCATTTTCTATTATTTAAATACATTTTTATCTTGTATGTTCATTCCTTAAACAAATCTTATTATCAAATACCTTATAGTCAAATCATGAAACTTAATTCAAAAGGTATTCGTACTTAAACTTTTAAATTAAACAATTGATCAATTTATGATAGTAACTTAATATTATCATTTCTTAATTTATTATTTTGGAATAAGTATAAAAGATCTTAATTAGCTTATCAGATTTCTTACTTATCGATTATCTTTATGAAACATCTTATAGTCAAACTGCGAAATTCTAATCACAAGATGTAACGACCCAGAATTTTGAACAATTTAATTTGAAAATATTTAATTAATTTTAAATATTTGAATGATGGTTTGACTTGAATTTCAAATTATCAGAATGAATTTGGCGATTAAATTTTTTAATTTAATCTATTGAAAGTTGAATAAAAATTTGAATCTTCAATCTTAAGCTGGTTAAAAATATTTCAAAGGCTTTAAATCTGTATTGATAATATTGAAGATAATTGAAGCTTCAGAATTGAATTTGAAAGTGAATTGTTCAGTTTTGAAATTATATCGTTTGAATCGATATTTAAAAATAGCCATCCGAGGCACAGTCTCGGAATTCGACGAAACCAGTTCCATTGGGTCCGTAATATTGAATTATTACAGGATTTCAAATTTGTATTTTTCGGAGTTGCCGTGTGAGCATACGTTGAGTAAACGCATTGAAATTTAAGTCGAATTCAATTTAAATTTAAATTCAAATTTAGTCAAACATCAGCTGCCTTTTATCAACTCAAATTACTGTAGCTTCCATTATCTCTCTAAAATCACGCCTAAAATTTCGCCACTTTCTTCTATTATAACGACGAGCCTCCTCTCCCTCTTTAGTTAATTTTGATCAAAAGAAAAAAAACCCGATCCTCTTTATAAAAAAAGAGAGGGGAAATCGCGATCGAGATCACGAACAACAGCGAGATGGAGAAGTCGCGTTCGCGATTGAGGAAGGCGATGGCGCACTCGAGGCCGCGGCGACGAGGTGAGGTAGGTCGCGGGTGATGGAATGGGATGCGTCGTACGAATTGCGGGCTTGCGCGTGCGTGCGCGGAGATGTTGAGACGTTGGGAGCATCGCGAGGCTCGCGTGACGAGGCGAGAGGCGTGAGCTAGCAACGTCGACGGCGGCGCTCGCTGGGAGAGGGAGGCACGGCGTTGACGAGGTCGACTTCGTCTCTGGTAAATGGCGGCGACAAGAGCAAGTGCGACGGCTAGGGTTGGGATGGCGACTGCGAGGGCTTCGGTTGTTCTCGATTTCGACTGTGAGGTATCGATGTTGTCTTTATTTATTCTTACTTATATACATATTTAAAAATATATGTATGATATAAAAAAATGATTGAAAATAAATTGGGTATGATTTTATTTTAAATATAGTTAAGTCCTGTATTTTAAATTAGAATAGAAATTGAAACCAATTTCATTTTTATGAATATACATATGAAGTTTCAAAAGGAATATATATATATTTCACTTACAAGCTTAAACTTTAAAAATATGTATTATTGAGATCAAACTGTTTAATAAACTCATTTAATTGTTTTAATTACTAGAATTTATTTATTAATGGAAATTTATTATTCGATTTATTTCGAATATTAATCAGTTGTATGAAAATGTTTATACAAGGTCTATAAATCGAGAAAACAAGTCTGGAATGGAAATGGACTACAAATAAAAAGCTAAGGTGAGAACTTCTCACTCAAATTTAAAATTTGGATTGCAATTATTGATTGCTATTTGGTTGTGATATTAGATATAGTAGGATATATCTATATATAGCAATATATATATATATATATTGGCATATGTATATATTGCAGTTGATTTATTTCCCGCATTATATAGCGGATGAGACCCTATTGCGCCGCCTATTAAGCGGATAATATTTTATAAATCCCATATACCGCGATATGCCGTCTCGAAGCGGAATTGGTATTGTGCTAATGTCTGTGGATGCAGGGAAACAGGTTGGAGGGATCCAACTGGATTCCTCAACTGTGATTTTTTTTTATTTACAAATATTGTGATATTTGTTGTTTATCATATGATGATGTATGATGTTTGGATGTCGTGATTGATTGTTTGGTGTGTTGCATCACTGGACCTATTTTAAAGTTTTTAAAATGTTAAGATAATGATTCCCAATATAAAAGGATTTTCAAGTGATTTTTGAAAGTATATGTTTCATTAAAATTTTTGAATTGATTTATTTAAATAAATAAATGTTATAATTTTTATTGTTATAAAAGTTATTATTTTTGGGAAAAAATACTTAAGTATGATTTTGGAGTTATTTAAACCTTAAATAACGATTTGTAAATTATTAAAAGGATTGGTTTAATTAAATTGGGATTTTTGAATTATTATAAATGGTTTATATAAAAGATTTATAAAGATTGATATTTATAAATTAAAAATATTGGAATTATAAAACGAGTTTATTTAAGTGTTAAAATAAAGTATAAAATGGATTTAATTGAAAATTAAAGATTTAAAAATTGTGAAGATTACAAAATGAATAGATGTTGTAAAATAAAAGATTTATGAGTAATTAACTTATAAACTGGATTTTGGGCATTTAAATGGGATATTAATGGAAATTGTTAATAAAGGAGATTTATAAGTTGAAGTGGTTATAAAATTTAAATGAATCTTATAAGTAATAAGATTTAAGATTTGTGAAGTTTTAAAAGAACGATTTTGTAAATAAATGGATTATAAGCATTTAACTTATAATATGGACTTTTGGTATATAATTGAGTTATATAAATTAAGTTGGATTAATAAAGGAGATTTATAAATCGAAGCTTATAAATAGAAATGGAATTTATAGACATTGTTTATAAATTCGAAATCCATGGAATTTGATAAATTGAAAGTTGAAATTGGTTAAGGAAGTATATTCACGATTTTGGACAGTGAATATATTATCAAATAAAATGGATATGCTTGGGAAAATGAATATTATAAAATGAAGTTAATCGTTTTAACGATGTTTTAAAAATGTATTATAAATCGAATACATAGATTTCAACATTCATTGTTGAAATAGACGTTTTCGAGGAATAAGGAAATGGTGGACTATAATACTGTTGTCATAGTAAATAGGTTTCCGAAAGGAAATGTTTTATATAGTATTGGGATTTATATATCTATCTAAATTTCGAATCCCTATACTAGTGATTTTGGGTTGTCGTAACGATGTTTTACGCAACATTCGTTTTGGCCCAAATAAATGTGTTTAAGAGAATGATTTCTTAAAGAATGAAATATATACTTAATTTCGATTTAAGTATATTGAATGTTTTTCAAGTGTTGAAAATAAATGGATTTGTGAATTACTTATTATTAAATAAGTATGGAAGTGTTTTCCAATATGAAGTGAATATTTTGAGAATTTATCTTTTAAAGATAATGGAAAATGAATATTAGAAATCAATTTGGAAATTGTATATTCATAGATATTTTGGAATTGTAAGTTCACTATGGAATTTATAAATGAAAAGGGGAATTTGTTTAAAAATAAACGTTGATTTATGGTTGAAGTGTAGGAATAAATTTACGGATTTGGAACGTAAATATAAAGTAAATCGTTAGGGATTTATTTAATTGGTTTAAATGAACCATGTTGAAATGAAAGTATTTCCGCGTAAGGAAAATGATTGAAATTTGTTTTCAAAAGTGGTAAAGGTGAAAAGTGATTTGAAAATTAGTTTTCAAATGGTTGAAGTGTGGAAAATTATATATCTAGTAAAGATATTTTGGAAAGTAAATAATTTGGAAAATTATTTGGATTTGGTGATGTTGAACACGCCTATTGATAGTTAAATAACCGACTATCAATATTTACCTTTAAATAGGTATTTGTTGTGATTGCTTGAATTTGAATGCTACACTTATTTTTAAAAAAATAAGCGCCCACTATTCGGGTTAGCCGAGAAAGGACCTTGGGGTCGTATAACCCATTCCGAATATGTGATACGTCGTAATAGATTGCATTCGATGACCGATGTTGAAGACCAAATATTTTTGAAAATGGAAGGATTACCGTTGAGTTGCTCTGCATCGGCTGATCTCCGATATAGAGGTTTTATCACCCTTAGTGACGGAAAGTCCGGACGTGATTAGAAATTATCCGGATTGCAAGGACTTCTTTGTAAGTGCCTTCGGTTCTGTTCGAGCCCGAAACAGACTTGTATGGATTGTATGTCTGACACTACAAGTTGAGATATAAAGCTGATTTCTTTCAAATATATTTCTGTTGGTGGCGGAGAATTTATTCTCTTAGCTTAACACCATTCTCTGAGACGTACGAGCTCAGAGGTTATGTAGTTGAAGGTAATTAGCGATATATTCCCAATTTGGTAATGTGACATGCTGAGTGTTGCTGTGAAATGATCATTGTTTGATCATTTGTGATATGATCATTTGTTTGATCATTTATCTTGGTGATCATTACTTTGATCATTTGTTGACCCAAAGCACAGCTTTTGTATAAAGCGTGGCTTTGTGGACGAGACTTCGTCGGACCTCACACCCCGGAAATGGTCAAAACAGGAAGGATGCGGCAAGGTTATTAGAGGGTAGCGCCCCTTTAGTGTATGTCATTCCTTCTGGATAGAGGTGTTATCATGGTATGGAGCCCAGATATTTAACCTATGTTGTTGCTGCAAATTTTGTGGTTGTTGGAAATCGAGGATCCTCTGATAGATCGGTTACGATCGGGGGATGACATATTCGTGTCAGTAGTTACCCAGTTAGGGGTAACCCGGCCTTGTGTTGGCAGAGATCTGGTTAGGTTCTCGGGACGTCATTCCAGAGGCGTTTCCATGTGGCAATGGGAAGTTCCTTGACCTGACCATTTGTTGGAAATCCAAAGAAACAATACGATCTTGTACGGTTTTAGTTGTAGAACCTATCGTTCACTTATGGTGGCGCCCCACTGTTTGGATGGTATCTATAGTAGGCATAAGTGCGAAATGCCTATGCTGGCTAAGATTTATATTCTACTTTCGAAATTGTTTTTTACACTATGCACTAACAATAATATCAAATGTTTCTTTTTAATGCGTATCAAGCATCTTTGACTATCATAAGGAGAAATCTCCTCCGATTCTGCGTTTGCATTTTGTGTGTGTGCGGAAGGCCTTATGGTAGTCTCATTTTCTAAAAAGCATTGCGAAATCTATTTTAAAATTATCCTGTTCTTTGTTTTAAAAATAAACTGTTTTAGTTCTCACACCAGTCACATGACTGACTCGGAGTTTATTGTTTTCCTTCCTAAACTCTGGATGCCCACCAATTTCCATACGGGCAGTCAAGAGTAAGGTTTATCAGGATATTCTGGAATTCAGGAGTTGCTGGAGGCAAGCTGGATGGCATGGCGTATTACTAGTATATAATATTTCTTTTCCGCTGTTGATGTTGTTTGTTGTTGTACTCTCTGATGATGTAATGAAATGTAATGTAATGTAATTTAATAACTGATATAGTTCTTTGTTTAAAGATTATTCATTTATTTATTATATGTTGTTCCGCTGCAAATTGTGAGATTCTGATGTTATTCTGTTGTTTCTGTTCTGCTCTATCTTTTTCTCTCTTCTTCTACCTCTTTCTTTTTATTAAAACCCTAAGGGTTCGTATTTCCGTTCATCTTGAGTTAATCACTGGAGATTAGTGTCTATTCAAGGAGTACGGATTTGCGGTCCCTTACACAAGATGTTCATATTTAAATTTCACTAGTCCTGATTTCTAACTATACAACTTTTCAAAATATATACTTTATATTCAAATATAATCCTGGGTAAAATTATTTCATTCACCAATTTTTTTCAAAATTAGCATGTCAGTTCGCCTTGTTTAAATGTTTAGGAACCCACATTGACAAAGGTGATTAGGTGCATCGATCAAAATCCATAAATCACTCAACAGAAATATCAACACAAAATAATTTATCAGTCACTAACAAATACGCATTCATATATAATACACTCAAACTCATTCTGCGTGAACCCTATCTCTAATGAGTCACTCATCGTAGGGTATTACTAACCCTATCTCTGATGAGTCTTACCTCACCAAAGCCAAGGTTCTTACTTAACCTTCAGATCTGATACCAAATGTAACGGCCAAGTTTTTCGGACCCGCCCCGATAGGCTTTTCAACCGCTTTGCTACCCTTCTGCTTTTCAACATGGTGGCGCTCCTGCTTTTCAACATGGAGGTGACTACATGTGGTACCTCGGATCTGCTTTTACGACAAGCCTCTCGACAATCAACCAACCCTTTCACGCTAGGGGCATGTAGGGGTAAGAGTCTAAGCTTTATCACTATTCACACGTCGAGAACCCCCTATCAAGCTGAACGTAATTAAGCAAATCCAATACCCAGTTTTTCGAATAGGAATCACCCAAATATGATCCCGGTTCCTTCGTACTAATCATCGATAAAAAGATGTTAATTATTTAATTAATATTCTAAAATTTGTTTTTTATCTTGGAAAAACTTAAATATGATCTTTTAGAGCATCTGTGCTTTCCTTTCGATCTATTCCACCCCTCAGCTAAAAGAGAAAACAAAGGCGAGATAAGTTCAGGACACTGGTTGCTTCATTCCTAACCTTAGTTATACACATTGTTTTACCGTTTAGCTCTCACAGGTGGGACAAATGTACTAGTCATTTCCGCATACTGAGTTATTTACCTTCATTTTAGAAATGATTTATTAAACTTTCAAATAATCATTTAAAACACTTAATCATTATTTTAAAAACATTTATAAAAGATTTGAAAAAGTATTGCTAAGTTTAAATACATACATCATAAGTTATTAAAAAGCGTTGCAAAATGTGTTGCAAAAAGCTATATTCTTCAAAACGACTTTTATATCATTTAGAAATCCATGTTTTTCATCTTAAATCTCTTTTAAAAGATTTTTAAAATTCATTTCATATATTTAAAACATTTAAAATATCAATTTTAATCTTTGGTCACTTTACTGCAACAACGCGATTTTTTAGGAAAATTGTTTTGGACATATTTAAAATATACAAGATGAAACTTTGATTTTCTTTATTTATTTCTTTAAACATATTTAAATATTTATAAAACATTTCTAACTCATTTTAAAACTACTTCCAAAGGTTTAAGCATTCCATGTACACCATTTCATTTTCAAAAGGAAAGTGATTTCCTTTGTGCATATCGACGTGTCGTGACTTGGTAAAATGATTTAACAATCATATCAAACAATCAATACGTGATGATCAAAGCAAATATAAACATCCATAGCAATCATAACACATCATCAAACATGTGTGTGTGTATATATATATATATAAATAAATATAGATATTAAAGAGTTTCTCACCATGAACCAAAGCGATAAACTTCCTACCGACATTCTAATCAACCAACACTTCACTAATTACTTCCTACTCCATTAAACACTAAAAAACAACACCCTCTTCCTTCCAATAGCTTAGCCAGGGCTTGAAATGGAGGTTGGCCGAAGATATAGAGAAGAAGTCATGGAGCTTTTGTTAGGGTTGTCTCGCATGTTTAATGGAGGAACGATGGTTTGGATTGAAGAAAAGTCCCACATCGCTAAATAATATGGAGAAGTGGTGTATAAATATGGGTTGATAGGTATGTAACATTGGGGATTCCTTTTGTTACAACAAAGTGTGTGTCAACCCATATGCGTACGCCACGTGCCGGAAATGGGGAGTTTTATCCGACCGCCGTTACACAACATTGGTATCAGAGCCGAAGGTTACGTACTGGGCCATGTAGACACGGCAGTACTCTCAAAGGTTACCGCAAGGGGATGCGAGTCAAGGGGAGACTGTTAGGGTTGTCTCGCATGTTTAATGGAGGAATGGCGGTTTGGATTGAAGAAAAGTCTCACATCGCTAAATAATATGGAGAAGTGCTGTATAAATATGGGTTGGTAGGCATGTAACATTGGAGATTCCTTTTGTTACAACAAAGTGTATGCCAACCCATATGCGTACGCCACGTGCCGGAAATGGGGAGCTTTATCCGACCGTCGTTACACAACAGCTTTGACTTGAATTCTTAAAATTAGATCCAAAAAAAATGTTATCTTGTATCTAATCTTAGGCCCTCTAAATCTCCAAATTTGGAAAAGTTACTAACCGAAAAGTTGTTGAAATTCTTTTCTCTTGAATTTAAAAAAAAATCATTTGAATCCAAGTGGTTTTAGGGAGATATGATAGAATAAAGAAGAGCTATTGTTGGATTGACAAAAATGAAGCCCGAAAATACACTTAAAAGAATTGAGTTTCAAGCATAGCAAACCTCAAAATTGAAAAAAGTATTCAACATGAAAGTTGTAACCATTGAAATTGTGTATGATCTAAAATAATAATCTCTTAATTTGGGTCAGTTATGTTTAATTTATGATCAAAACAAAATGAGTTATTCTCTGTCTCAAAAACTAGGCCAAAGAATGCATTGGAAAGAAGTGGATTATTGATATAGTTAAGTTTAGAATGAGACAAAGTGGTCAATATTAAAGTTGTAGCCACTGAAAAAATACATGATTTGAAAAAATAATTTTGCATTTTTATTCTATTTTGAAGAAGTTATGGTCGAGAGAAGAAGAAATAAAATATTTAAAAAAGATGAGTTTGATTTGAACCCGCTTCGGCGTCGAGGTATTAAATAGCCGTTAGGTCCGCCTCTTCTCTACTTAAAAAGTATTGACTGGTCGAGATTTCCTTTTGGAAAGTACAGTGACACTTATATAGACACACACTACATATGTAAATACACACATACACGCATGTATATACTTATACCTCAGAGTAGGTTGGACATATCGTACACATATATGAAATTAGAGGACTAATCCATAAATAGTAGACATAATACTTAAATGAAAATAAATCAGCATAAAGTAGTGTTATGAATAAAACACATAATTTACTAGTCACTAGAACGTTATTCTTATTCCCTCCTTATTACAATCCACATGATAGACTTAGAGAGACATTATATTGTTAAAAGATGAAAACTGTAGGTGGACATGTCTTCTCGTTCATGCTATGCACTGACATGACAACTAGATATCTAAGAAATAATATTGGTTTTAAGGTAGTAGTCATAGTCGATGCGCGTGCGCCTGTGTAATTATATTTTACTACTCCATTGTGAGTTCGTATTGATAGCTCTCTGATATACTTATGTTTATTACAGGTTAACAGTACTAACGATCCAAACCCTAACGAGCTTGGTTTTCGATTTAGTCGAAATTCGAGCTCATTAAGGGACGAGTTATTACAAAGTCTTAGTATCATAACAAAGTGTGGCATAATGAAAATTGCCAAGCTTGTCCACTTCATAAAGAATATATTTTTTGTATTGATTCAATATGTTCGTTTCCTTCTAAAAGAAGCTCAAATTATATCCAATTGTTTGCTATACCTTAAATGACATGGACTACTTTTTGTGCTCGGTTATAGAAGCAAGAACAATGATTTTTCATTGCTTGATGGATTTGACACATGTGCTCTTATATGTCAATTTTAACATGCATGTTCCGTACTTATTTTGTCACTACACATTTAAGTCCAACAAACTGTACGACGTTTTATTTTCTTATAGCAAAGCAAGCAAAGGATTTTAACTGAATTACAGAGATGAAGTGATGTTGACTTAATTTAGAATTCACCCAACAAACGAAGAGCTAGTTAGTTTTTATCTTATAATTAGCAAAAACCTTTTATATGGAATTGATTATATAGTTGAATGTCCATGAATATGTATTTTTTTCCATAATTATACCGTGTCCGTATTGGTTTAATCATATTATATATATCAAACACTTTACCTATTGTAATCATTTGAGACATCAAATTGAAGTCGTGGCTATAGTGCTCCGCCAGCAATGAAAGTTACACCACGGCATATTTTCAATGGAAGTGACTTGTGAATAGAATTTGTTTATATATTTATGAGCAAATATAGATGTTTTTTTTTATACAATTAAGCGGTTGGTTCATACCATTGCGGTTGTACTAATAAGAAATATAATAGACAGTTCAATGAACTATATATTTTTTTTTTTTAAAAAGAAGATATCTATACCGAATGAAATGAAATTTTTTAACCTTTTTTTCTTATTTACGCTCAAAATAGACGCTATGCCGAGATGTTATAACATTCTCGATATAACTAATAATCTGCATGCATGATTTTACAACATTAAAGATTTAGCTTGAAAATCTAATATTAAAAATTTGAGCACCTTTATATCGTGTTTATGAGATCCGTTTTATGGGTCGCAACGTTAGCCCACAGCAACGCAGCAAAGAAAAATCGCACCGACCACAGTATTATTGTCCACGTCAACGCAGTTTCGAAAAGTCGCAACCTATATAACCTGGAAGACACTCCACCATTCCAGTTAATTCTAACCCTAATTTTCAGTAGCCGCCCCAATTCTCTCTCTTTCCCCTCTCTCATCTACGCACCAACTAATGTATAATAACTAGTCGTTTTATTTTCTCTTTTTTCCATTTCATTTTTGATTTGTTATTTTGGAAAAGAATGTTATGATGTATCGCCGATGATGGTTTAAAATATACTTGGATCCATGTCCTTTTGTTTTTACAAACACTTACACGGTATGAAAACATTGAAATCTGAGGCTTTTTTTAATCCCGGTGTCCACGAAATGATTGTTGCTGCCTTGGGGATTAATGTTTATGTAGGAATTTGAAAATTGAGGCCGATGATGAAGAAATAGACAGGTACATCAGCAACTCATTGGGAATAAATTAGTTGGTTTCTATTGAGGATGATGACCAAAGTCTTGAGAATCTCTCTGATGCTTTTTCTCTCCTCTTATTTGTTGTTATTTTGGTATTTTATCATTTTTGATCTGATTTGAGAGTTGCTTTGATGGTTTTCTCGTTAACCGGAATCTCAGTTCACCGAAGAAAATTCAATTCCATTTTTAATGCAACCGAACAACTCTTTACGTGTTTCCTTTTTATATACTCATGCTATATTCATATCTGATCATAAATTAGTGGAAATGTTTGCTAACTTTGTTACAACGTTGATTGTTTTGTTTGTTTTGCTTGCTTGATGAATCTTTTCCAACCTGGTTTGTGTCCTTTTGCTTTTGTAAGGCTTGGTTATCGCCAAATGGGTATTGAATTTGTTTTCTGTTTTGTTAGATTTGTTTCCACAGCTTCATAGAGTTCTTACTAACTTTTATATTTAAACGTTGAAATCATAGAATATCATCAGTGTTTTAACATGTATTTCAGTGGTTTATTTATTGCTTGCTTCGGTAGCTAAATAATTTGATCATAGTCGGTAATGGTATCATGGTTGATCATAGAAGTATGCGTGTTGTTTCAGCAACCCCGAAGGAATTATATCCAAATAATGAATGCAATTTTTTTTAATTGATTGTGCGTTACGTTAGAAATTGATGAAGGAAATCCGTGCAATATTTCTTTAGTTGTGATTTCTTACGAAGCAGTGTTTTGAACTAGGATCCATTTTGTATGTATGTCAGTTTGTGCATATGTTTGGTATTTGTAGGTTTCATTCCTTGATTCAGGTTTTATTTCAGTAATTGTGCTTCACGTTAGAATTTCTACAAAATAATACGATGATTGTTAATCTTAAGAGAAATTCAAAATTACAGTTTAATATATATTGTATAATCAAGAGTCGAATCATCTGTTATCATGAGTTCCATGAATTACAAAAGGTTTCTGCGAGATCAACTGCAATCTGGCGATGATGCATGACAATTTTTACTTAAATGTGTTTTTTTACTTGATGCGAAGTTCAAAAAAAGTAAATAAAAATAAACATTTGATAGCATGTATGCAACTTGCATAGAATTTATTTCTTGATAGATTGTTTTGTGTTTGTGTGTTTATCTTTTCAGTCTATTTATTTATTGTAAATGTGTAATAGAAAATTTGATATTTCTTACGGCATCTCCAATCTGTTTAGAGATTGATATTCAGCTCTGTACCGGGCTTTTAACTTCAATGGTTAGGTGTTCGTTTTTTTGGGCGTTTGACATTGTGTGTCCATTAAACGGACGTTTGTCAAGTCTTCGTTCAACTTCCCCCTCAACAAAATCTTCGTCCTTTTCCTTTTTTGCTTCACATGGTCAGACGTTCATTTAATAGACGTCCATTTAATGAGCATCTACTCCTCGTTCCCTCGTTCGGCTTTCTGACTTCAAATTTGAATTCAAATTTGACTAATCAATTGAATGTTAAACGTAACTGGACCATTGGGGTGAAACTGAATTATTCAAGGTTAATCATCACCATTGGAGATGCCTAAGGTGCTCATGGATATAGGCATTTGGTGTTTGTAGATTTTGAATGCCTCTATATACTTGTGTTTGATTGTATCAGTAAATATATACATGTGTTGAGTAGTTGCAGAAGTAAATGTATGCAGGTGGATTTGTCTATCCTCATTTTTCATAGATTTGAATCCCTGTTTTGCAATTTTTCTAAGTGTAGATGTCCTACGAAAATTGCCGAGCATGAAATATTTTATTCTCTTATGGTATGTTCTTTGTTCGCTTTACCTATGCATTAATTAGTATCATTTTCCATTTAAGCTGTGTGTTAATTATTTAAACAATGCAATTTATAAGTCTAGTGGATTAGTTGAGGGGACACTAAATGTTGTGGATAGGCGATACATTTGTGTTTGTTGAGGTTGAATTTTGAAACAGATTTATCTAGTTTTAAATTAGTAGTAAATTATTTTTTATTAGATTAAGGTGTGCCTAACTTTTGGAAATTATTGTAAAATGTAAATTTTTATGGCGTAGAATGTATAATTGACCTTGGGACTTACAATTAATTAGTTGGCTTAATGTCATGGTTTTCAATGGTATGTATACATATAGGGTCGATATAAACATAATTATGTGCTGTTTAGGTATATACCTGTTATTGTGAATTGGGACATTAAGCCCGCTTGTTAAATGTAAGTTACGGTTAATCATGCACATTTTCTTATATTACCCTTGTGTTAGATTTGGGACTTACAATCAATAAGTTGGCTTAATGTCATGGTTTTCAATGATATGTATATATATAGCGTCGATATAAACATAATCATATGTCTGTATGTGCTGTTTAGGTATATACTTGAATTGGGACATTAAACCCGCTTGTTAAATGTAAGTCACGGTTAATTATGCACATTTTCTTATATTACCCTTATGTTAGATTGTTTCTTTCTCGTTTATAATTTTAATGTTTGGATTGAATGCAGTCATATTAAATTTCATAATATAAAATTAAATTAACAAATTTGTTTGATACACCAGTTAAAATTAAGTTAATAATAAGTATTATTGTCAAACAATGATAAAAGAAGTAAATATCTTAAGTGCAAACTCATTAAATTAGAACGTTGTCAAACCCTTTTATTAAGCAATACCGAATATGATTTAGTATAAATTTAAATATTCATAAAACGCAATATGATTTTGTGCAAATTATTAGTATGATTTTTTTTTTCAAAATCCATCATTTTACCTTCAATTCTATTGTACTTTACCCAACACAAACCTTAATCAATAAAGTTCAATTTTCAAACAACTTGGCTTCTAAACTTATTTGAAATGCCATCTTTATAGCTTAACTGAACAAAGTTGGTTGTATATGATTAGCTCACCCCTTCCAAATTATATAATTTCATTGAAATTACGTATTGTGCGGAGCTCAATTGCTCACCATACAACTTTTGTATGTGATCAAACATGAATTGAATATCTGTACTTATGCATTGTCATTAAAGCTCATAGTAAAAAACACCCAATAGTGGGCTGTTATGGTAACGGTAAATTTACAATTATCATATCATTATCAGTCAATCATTTACCATTTTAAAGTAAAGTCGGTATAACAGTATAGTCGGTACGGTAACGGTAAATTTACCCTTTTTTACGGTAAAACATCGGATATATGTTTCAAAACCAGTGGTAATCATAATTTACTAGTTCATTCATAATACGTTGATATTCACGTAAAATGTTGTATTAGGGACGTTTGGAGGCAAGAAAATAGTTCAGTTTATTTCAGTAATTCAACTCAAATGCCGATGAGTATTCTTCTTTTCTATGTTCATTATTAAGTGACCAAATGAGATATATAATTAAACATCGTTCGATGTAAAAATGTATCAACTTATTTATTTTAGACAAACGGTAATTTACCTATCATTGTAACAGTTACCAGTTTGTCGGTATACCATTCATCTGTGTACCAGTCAATCGGTAACAGTAACGGTAAATAGTTTTAGTTTACCAATAAAAACGGTACGGTAACGGTAATTATAAAATGGTAACCGTAATCATTACCATAACAGCCCTAGTTAAGAGAGTTGATTTTCAAAAAAAAAAATCTTTTATTAATTGCACATTGTTGTAATATATATTAGTAATATGGATGAATATGTTAAATGGCGAAGGACGTTATTGTATACTCCGTTGCGTTTGGAGTCTATAAATAGAGAGCTCATTTGTATTATATGTAAATCTGAATCAATAAAATGTCTTCTACTTCTGTTTTATTTATTAAACATTATCAGCACGATACTCTTTTCTGTTCTAAATTTAATATATCCAGGAGTAGACCGCACGATATAATATAATACATACGACTTTTTTAACCCTCTTACCCAGTAAAACCGCTAGTTATTTTCATGTCAATTACCTAGCAATTAGCTAATATCTATTCTCTAGCCACAACTTAACACATATACTCAGTTTATATATATATATGTGTGTGTGTGTGTGTGTGTATATATATATATATATATATATATATATATAAGAATATCTTCTTCTTACATGCAAAACATAAAACCTGCTCGCTTCTACCTACTGTCATTCTGGGTTTTTCGTAAAACGGGGTAAATAAAGCTGTCTATTTGTATTAGTTTACCTTACTACAGTATTATACTATAAAGTTTTTGTTGTATTAAACTCGATTTATTTGATCTTTTCTGTCTATTTATTTATTGTAAATGGGTAATAGAAAATTTGATATTTCTTACGGCATCTTCAATCGGTTTGGAGATTGATATTCGGCTTTGTATAGGGCTTTTAACTTCAATGGTCAGGCGTTCGCTTATTTGGGTGCGTTTGACATCATGCGTCCATTAAATGGGCGTTTGTTAAGTCTTCGTCCAACATCAGAACCTTTGTCTTTCTCCTTTCCTGCTTCAATGGTTCATTTAATAGACGCATTAAATGAGCATCTCAACCTCATTTTGTTTTTTGAATTCAAATTTGAACATTCAGTTGAATGTTTAAATGTAATTGGACCATTGGGGTGAAGCTGAATTATTCAAGGTTAATTATCACCATTGGAGATGCCCCAATTCATGGATATAGACGTTTGGCATTTGTAGATTTTGAATGCCTTCATATACTTGTTGTGTTTGATTGTATTAGTAAATATATACATGTGTTGAGTGGTTGTAGAAGTAAATGTATGCAGGTGGGTTCGTCTATCCTCATTTTTCATAGATTTGAATCCCTATTTTGCAATTTTTCTAAGTGTAGATGTCCTATGAAAATTCCCGAGCATGAAATATTTTATTCTCATATGTTATGTTCTTTGTTCGCTTTACCTATGCATTAATTAGTGTAATTTTCCATTTCAGCTATGCATTCATTATTTAAATAGTGCAGTTTATAAATCTAGTGGATTAGTTAGATGTCATGGTTTACAATGGTATGTGTGTGTGTGTGTGTGTGTGTGTGTGTGTGTATATATTGTCGATATAAAAATAATCATATGTCTGTATGTGCTGTTTATGTATATACTGGTCATTGTGAATTGAGACATTAAACCCGCTTGTTAAATGTAAGTCACGGTTAATTATGCACATATTCTTTGTTACCCTTATGTTAGATTGTTTCTTTCACATTTATAATTATAATGTTTGGATTTGGATTGAATGCAGTCAAATTAAATTTCACAATGTAAAATTAAATTAACAAAATTGTTTGATACACCAATTAAAATTAAATTAATAATAAGTATTATTATCAAACAATAATAAAAGAAGTAAATATCTTAAGTGCAAACTCATTAAATTAGAACATAGTTCAAACCCTTTTATTAAGCAATACCGAATATGATTTAGTATAAATTTAAATTCATAAGACGCAACTAATTTTGTGCAAATATTAGCATGATTTATTTTTTCAAAATCCATCATTTTACCTTCAATTCTATTGTACTTTACCCAACATAAACATTGATCAATAAAGTTCAACTTTCAAACAACTTAGTTAACTTCTAAACTAATTTGATATGCCATCTTTATAGCTTAATCGAACAAAGTTGGTTGTATATGATTAGCTCACCCTTCCAAATTATATAATTTCATTGAAATTACGTATTATGCGGAGCTCAATTGCTCACCATTCAACTTTTGTATGTGATCAAACATTGAATATCTGTACTTATGCATTGTCATTGGAGCTCATACTCGTAGTAAAAAAACCCAATAGTAGACGAATTTACACTTAAGTGAGTAAGACTTGAAAGTTGTTAACGACCACATCATTTGGATCTTGCATGAGCCCCGAAGAGATAACAAGTCAAAAATTTTATTACCGGTATTATTTATTAGAACTTGGAGTTCATATGTTGATGGTAACAACTAGATTTTCATATGCTGATGGTAACAACCATACAAAAATGATTCTAGTTAGATAATCAAGTTGTTTTTAAGTTTATAATGAAATATATGAACCTATGAAGCTATTGTTGGGTTAGTTGCATCTGAGGTAATTAAAAAAATATAAGGGTTAGTTTGAGGGGTTATAAGTACGGCTGTTATGATAACGGTAAATTTACAATTACCATATCATTATCAGTCAATCATTTACCATTTTAAAGTAAAGTCGGTATAACAGTATAATCGGCACGGTAACGGTAAATTTACCGTTTTTTAGGGTAAAACATCGGATATATGTTTCAAAACCAGTGGTAATCATAATTTACTAGTTCATTCATAATACGTTGATATTCACGTAAGATGTTGTAATAGGGACGTTTGGAGGCAAGAAAATAGTTCAGTTTATTTCAGTAATTCAACTCAAATGCCGATGAGTATTCTTCTTTTCTATGTTCATTATTAAGTGACCAAATGAGATATATAATTAAACATCGTTCGATGTAAAAATGTATCAACTTATTTATTTTAGACAAACGGTAATTTACCATTATCATTGTAACGGTTACCAGTTTGTCGGTATACCATTCATCGGTATACCAGTTAATCGGTAACAGTAAAGGTAAATAATTTTAATTTACCAATAAAAACGGTACGGTAACGGTGATATATACTTATGTGCTCAATGTGCAGAAGGATAATTAATCACTCGACCTTTATATAGTAAAATTTACAAAGAATTTAAGGTGATATATTGGCCAATCCACCCTGAATGTGGACCATTTAAATATTTTATGGTATTAATTGATGCATCAACTCGTTGGTCACATGTATGTTTGCTTTCTACAAGAAATAAGACATTTTTTAAATTACTTGCTTAAATAATTAAATTAAGAGCACACTTCCTTGACCATCAAATTAAATCAATTTGACCAGGAGAATTATTTCTCAATTATTTGATCATTATTGTCTATCGTTGGGAATTGAAGTTAAACATCCAAAAGCACATGTTCACACTCAAAATGGTCTAGCAGAATCATAAATTAAGCGCTTGCAACTTATTACAAGACCGTTGCTTATGCAATCAAAGCTACCTGTTTCGGCTTGGGAACATGCAATTTTGCATGCATCAAAATTGGTTAAAATTAGACCAACGACTTATCATCAATCTTCACCATCACCGCTTTTAACCGGATCCCAACCAAATATTTCATATTACGAAAATTTGGTTGCACCGTGCATGTGCCAATTAGTTCCTCACTTCATACTAAAATGGGTTCTCAATGTAGGTTGAAAATTTATGTGGAATTTAATTCACCCTCGATAATTTGTTATCTTGAACCTCTCACAGGTGATATCTTCACTGTAAGATTTTCAGACTGTAAATTTGATGAGTCAATTTTTCCACCGTTAGGGGAAAGAAAGACCGTTCCAGTAGAACGGCATGAAATATCATGGAATAATCCATCTATGTCTCATTTGGATCCTCATACTAAACAATGCCAATAGAGGTACAAAGAATTTTGCATCTTTAGAATATCGCAAATAAAATGCCAAATGCATTTGGTAATGCTGCAAAAATAACTAAATCTCACATTCCATCAGCAAATGCACCAGCTATAATTGAAATCCTAGAAGGACCAATAGCAGCAAATAAATCTAAAGCAAGACAAAAGCGGAGAAGACCAATTGGTTCAAAAGACTTGGCGCCTAGAAAAATAAAGTTTAAAGAAAAATCATCAATTAATAAACCTCCCGTAGAGGTTATAAATGATCCAAAAGATGACTAAAATGAAAATCCCAATTTTTCTAAAAATGCCGAAGAAACTATCATCGCGGAAGAAATTATAGAAGCTTCCAAAAATAAAATGGTACCTAATAATAATGAGATCTCAATATTTTATACAAACTATGGAGAAATTTGGGATCGAAGTAAGTAGCTACTGAAATAAACGAAAGTCATGACTACAATGAGAATAATGTACTGAACCAATCAACATAAATAAATGTCGAAAAAGGCATGCTTGGCCAAAATGGAAAGATGCTATCCAAGTTAAGCTAGACTCACTTCAAAAACATGGTGTATTTGGACAAATAGAGAAAACATCATAAAATGTTAAACTAGTAGGTTATAAATGGGTATTCGTTAAAAAACGAAATCATAAAAGTGAAGTCGTGAGATACAAGGCATGGCTTGTTGCATAAGGTCTCCTGCAGAGATCAGATTTTTACTTTAAAGAAACATATTCTCCTGTTATGGATGTCATAACATTTCGATATTTGATAAGACTTGTAGTTTCTGAAAAATAGATATAAGATTAACTGATGTTGTGACAGCTTATCTTTATGGTGAATTAGATACTGATATTTACATGAATATCCCAGATGGATATAAGTTTCCTGAAGGAAAATCAAAGTCGATGTACTCATTAAAACTAAGACGATCACTATATTATTTGAAACAATCTAGAAGAATGTGGTATAACCGTCTTAGTGAATATTTGGTACAAGCTGGATATAAAAACAATCTCATTTGTCCATGTGTTTTTATAAAGAAATTGGTAAAAGATTTGCAATTTCGGCAATTTATGTCGATGATATAAATTTGATTAGGACTCTAGAGGAGATTGATGAAACAACAAATTACTTAAAGAAAGAATTTGAAATGAAAGGTCTTGGCAAAACTAAACATTGTCTCAGTCTACAAATCAAGCAACATATCAATGGCATACTGGTCCATTAATCAAACTACATTGATAAAATCCCAAGTGTTTTCAAATGGATAAAGCATATCCATTTAATGCGTCTATGGTTGTCAGATCTTTGGATATTAAAAAGGACCTTTACCATCCAAAAGAAGATGATGGATATGTGCTTGGTCCAGAAGTATAATATCTCAGTGCCATTGATGCATTATTATATTTAGCCCAATGCACGAGACCAGATATTGCATTCTCAGTAAATATTCTAGTAAGATATCTGAGATATAAAACATATAGTTTAGCACCAACGAAAAGACACCGAAATGGTATAAAACATATCATGAGATATCTTCATGGAATGACAAATTTAGGCTTGTTTTATTATGACATAGGTAATGATCCAAATCTAGTTGGCTATGCTGATGCAGGTTATCTTTCCTATCCACATAAAGAAAGATCACAAACTGGATATGTGTTTAGTAACAGTAATGCGGCTATTTCGTGGCGATCGAGAAGCAAACATTGGTAGCAATGTCATCCAGTCATTCTAAAATACTAGCACTGTTGGAAACTGGGGTGACTAAAACACAATGTTGGATCTTAAGGCTATTCAGATACTAGAAGTAGTGAATTGTGTATTAACTACTTACTTATGGATATAAAACTGTATTTACTCAAATTGCAAACAGAAAGAAGTAATCAGAGAATAAGTAAGTAATAAAGTAAAATGCAGCAACGTAAATAACACCCGGATTTTTATACTGGTTTGGATTAACCAAACCTACATCCAGTCCTGCACTCTATCGTGCACAATTCCACTATAATCGCTTGCTTTCCACGGGTGGCAAGAACACCTTTACAATCTTGGTTTCACGGGCTACAAGACACACCCTCTTGATTTTACAAGCTACAAGAACACCTTCTCTTTATCACCAACAACAAACTATGGCTAGTGGTTGTATCTTCAATACAGATTCTTACAGATTCGGTACAATGATCCTATAGACCTCTAATGGCAATATATCTTTGAATTCTTTGAGAAATAGGTTAAAATCAGAGAGAGAATGATGTGAATTCAAGTACAACTCTCTGATATTGCATGGTTTTCAAATCAGTGAAGAATTAGAGTGAAACAGTATCGAATTGTAAGGAGATTGAAAGAGTATGCAATGGATTTCTTTTGCAAACGTTTGAAGAAGGAGTAAGAGAAAATAAGAATTCTTGATGTTAAAATTTGTTTTCAAAGGCCTTTATATAGTGGTTGAAGAGACGTGTCTTTTGGTGAAGAGGTGGAGGGAAATGTCTCTTCATTTAAAATTTGAAATTCTGAAAAACAGCTAGCATGTCGACATCCCCCTACCACCCATGTCGACATGGGTGTGTTGCAAAATGAACAGCAACACTAATAAGTGTTGCAAATTTTCAGCATTTCAAATTACCTTATATTTGTGGATTTTTGTGATTCGGTTGACGTTAGTGGTTGATGATTTTCAAGTATTTTGCCATGATATCTTTAACAAGATATTCTAAGCTTCAACCAACTCCTCATCACTTCAAATATATTTATGCTTCAGCATTCTTCTCTAATTGGGTTTTATTCTTCAATTGCTCTGATTAACCTTCTTCTATAATTCATTTGCTTCCACTATATTCTTGTTCATCTATGTAAATGTCTCCATAATATATCTGATATGACTGCATAACTTGAAGATACGTTAATAGTAATATTTATGTGGTTGTTGTTATCAAAATCAATACCTAGGGTATTAACAAGCACTACATGAAGTAAAATTGAGAATGTATTTGGTCAAGATCATTAATTAAGCATATTCGAAATACGTGTCAATTCCCCTCAGTTATAGAAGGATCAATTATTATTTATGAAAACAATGCAGCTTGCATAGGTCAGATTCAGACAGGTTACATCAAGGGTGATAGGATGAAACGCATTTCTCCTAAGTTTTTCTTCACACATGAACTAAAAAAACACAAAGATAAAGGTGAAACAAATCCAGTCCCAAGAAAATCCGGCAGATCTATTCATAAAGGCACTTCCAAAATCAACATTTTAGAAGATGGTGTATAAAATTGGTATGTGTCGGCTGCAACAATAGACTAATTGAATAATGCGTTATAAATCAGAGGAGCATTCAAAAGTATGCTATAATGTACTTTTTCCTTCACTAATATTTTTCTCATTGGATTTTTGTTAGTAAGATTTTGATGAGGCATTATCTTAATCTAGAAGCATCAACCCTTATAATAACATTGTAAAACATGTCACCGAAAGATGAAATAAAATTGCACTCTTTTCCTTATTTATGATTTTTCCCAATGGGTTTTTTTATAACACAGGTTTTTAATGAGGTAATTATTCTTATCAGATGCATATTCAAGGGAGAGTGTTGTAATATATATTAGTAATATAGGTGAATATGCTAAATGACAAAAGACATTATTGTAATCTCCGTTGCATTTGAAGTCTATAAATAGAGAGCTCATTTGTATTATAAGTGAATCTGAATTAGTAAAATGTCTTCTCTCTTATTAGAACCTTCAATTTTGATGTTTTGATTGTGATAACTATATAGGTAAATATTATATGAACTAACCATATTTACAGAAGGAGATACTGTTTTACTCGAGAAATAATCTAATAAATTGCAGACCGGATTCCAGATAGAAGCTTCAGTAATATATTTAGTCTATGATCTGAGTCTAGTAGTGAATTCATGTTAAAATCTCTCTGAAGTGTTATATGCACGCACACGCAATCTAAAGTATTCTAAAACATAGTTCATATGATAAAGTTTTCAAAACATATTTCATATGCCAATTTTTTTTAGAAAATTCTTTGATATGGCAAAAAGCAGGAAATTCAGCCGATTGAACAGTGTAGTTCAGTCGATTGAACGTTGTGCACATGCACAACTAATCTTGAACTTTTAAACGGCTGAAGTTGAAAATTCAGCCGGCTAAACTATATGACTTTTGCACTATTTTCTTGATGATTCGATTTTAAATCGATTCAGCTTGCTGAATTGTTTCATTCAGACGGCTGAATCTTCATAACGGCTATATTTTGAATAGACACTTCATTTCAGCGAATAGAAACAACTCTTGATTCAAGAGTTGCTTCTATATTCTTTCATGTATACTTTTTACGAATGATTGCAACTCTTAATTCCTATATATAGCCATGAAATTCACTGTTTTAATTACCAATTACCGATTCTAATTCTCATTATTATTGTCTAAACAATCTTGCCATTTGCATTCAATATTTTCATTCTATTCACTTGTTCATTCAAGCAAACTTCATTAGTGATTGAATAAACTTCCTATCTTCACGAATTACATGATATACCATAAAGAAAAAGATTATAGGAAGAGTGTACGTTATTGACTTATCAGTGTTATTCAAGAGCATACTCAGTCGGAAACAATTTTACTGTTTGTATTGGAAGTCCTGTTTGGTTGCTTAGACGGTTGAAGTCCTATTCTGTTACTTAGGTGGTGCAAGTCATGTTCGGTTGCTCAAGTGGTGTAATACCTGTTCCTCAAGGTCAAGTGATGGTTGATATCTAAATAGGAGTCTGAGACTGGACGTAGTATAGGAAGTTCGAACCAGTATAAAAATCTATGGTGTTCTTTACTTTTATATTTATATTTCGCACTAGTAAATAGTGTAGTTAATATTCCATATTACACGATCCTTAGTCACTTTCACTTGGTATCAGAGAGAGGTCATCATATAACCATAACACAGTTATTTGATATCCAGTTAATAAGGAAAATAACACCCGCACAAGTTTTATTGAAGGTTAATCCACTGCACGACCACTACTATTTAACGGTATAAATTACAATTATTGGTCAACTCGCATAAGAATTTATATGCAAGCAAATGGATATGATACTTGGAATATGACTCAGAATGAGTACACTATACTACTACACCATATGCACAATGGTCAAACACCCAAAAGATAGATGCCACCTCAAATGCAAAAGCCATGAATATGTTATTTTGTGCTTTAGATAAGAATGAATTTAATAGAGTTAGCATGTGTACAACTGCTTATGAAATTTAGCGAACTCTTAAAGTTACATATGAAGGAACAAACCAAATTAAACAAAGCAAGATTTCTATGCTTAAACATCAGTTCCAAAATTTTAGAATAAAACCGGATGAGATTATAAATGAAATGTATTCTAGATTCCAAGACATATATCATTCACCATTGGCATTAGAAGAAAAATACACTGATCTTGATATTGTTACGATAATCCTAAACTCTTTATCGGATGAATGGGAAAGAAAAGTCTTAGTTATTGAAGAAGCTAACGATATTTATACAATCAAACCTGAAAAGTTAATAGGGAATCTCATGTCATATGAAGTGAATTTGCAGGCAAAACCAGATCAAGTCTAAGATAGAAAGAATATAGCTTTCCAATCTGAACAAGAAGATTCAGATTCAGATGGAGATGACATGGCATTTATAGGAAAGAATTCAATTTTTTTTGGAATTTAGAAAGAACAAGAAATTTGAAAACAACAGGAGAGACAATACCAATAAACCACCAGCTTCATATCTCGAATGTTATGAATGTCATAAGAAGGGTCACATAAAGAAGGACTGTCTTAATCGAAAGAAAGACAAGTACAAGAATAAGAAGGACAAGTATAAGAAGAAGCAAGCATTCTCTGTTACATGGGATGATTCAGAACTGTCTTCATCATCGGATGGCGACATTCACAGTGATTCTAAACAAGCCAATGTCTACTTTTTGGCTTCGACTAACGATGTAAGTGATCTAACTTTTGATGATTTAATTGATATAAACTCAGAATTATTGGATAAACTAAAAGAAGTTAAAAGAAAGTATAAAGATGCTTTAGAAAAACTAAACAGAAGTGAAATAGAAGTTGATATGCTTAGAGACAAAAAGAAAATTTTAGAAGAAGAATTTGTTAAAACACAAGAATCTTTATCTAATGTATCTTCTCAACTTACGATGCTATCAAATGAGATTGAAGTTCAAAAAGAAAAGAATATGGCATTAGCTTCAAAAAATCACGATTTAAAATCAAATGTCAAAATTATTGAATTGAACAATATTAGTCTCAAAACCGAGTTATAAAATATTACTAAAAATGTTTCTGACTTTATAAAGGTAGGGACTAAAATTATTAAAAACTCTCAAACTACTTTTAATAAGAAAGGGTTAGTATATACAAATTCCTCAAAATCTAGCTCAAAAAGGAATAATTCACCATACAAAAATTTCAATATACATAAGATTTTTGTAAAAGCAAAACCAAAACCAAAGGTTTTCACTCAAAAGAAGGATATTTGCAACACAAATACTATAAAGATTTGGGTACCAAAAATTAATAATAATTCAATTAGAAATAGGTATATTAAGTCTTTTATAAATTCAGTTCACAAAAATAAAAATTTTACTTATAAAGGGAATTCTAAACCTTCTTGGGTTTGGTTTCCGTAGATCTAACTCTTAGGGTCCTAATAAAAAGTGGGTACCAACGTCATCTATATATTTTTTGCAGGTACCAACTAAGAAAATAGGAAAGTGGATACTTGATAGTGGTTTCTCAAAACATATGACAGGAAACAAAGATATGTTGGCTAACATTATCTATTCAGATGGAGGATCTGTCACATTTGGAGATAATTCCAAAGGTTATATCATCGGCAAATGTGATGTGAGCAATGATGGTACATCTAACTTACCTCTTATTACAAATATTTTACTAGTTAAACTTTGAAACATAATTTGCTTAGTATAAGTCAACTATGCGATAAATATTTTAATATATCTTTTTTGAATAATAAATGTAATATATTTGATCAAAACAAGAATCTAATCTTTGAAGGAACAAGAGAATGAAATATATACATATTAAATATGAAAATTAATCATAATACAAATATGTGTCTAGTAGCCAAAGAAAATGATCCTTGGTTATGGCACAAAAGATTTTGTTATATAAACTTTAAAGCGATAAGCAAATTATCTAAAAATAATTTAGTAAAAGATTTACCGAAAATGAGTATAATATATGTGATGCTTGACAGTTAGGAAAATTAACCAAATCTACTTTTAAATCAAAGAAAATTATTTCTACATTACAACCATTTGAGTTATTACATTTAGATCTTTTTGGACCAACTCAAGTTCATCTATAAATCATAATAGATATGTTTTCATAATTGTAGATGATTCCTTAATATACACTTGGACAATATTTATGAAAAATAGAAGTGATACTTTTGAAAATTTTAAAATCTTTGCTAAGATAATTCAAAATATTAAGAATATAAAAATTAAAAACATTCGAAATGATCACGGTGGCGAATTCAATAATGATATTTTTGAAAAATATTGTAATAAGAAAGGAATTGTTCATAATTTTTCATTTCATAGAACTCCACGATAAAACGGATTTGTGAAAGGAAAATAGAACACTTCAAGAATATGCTAGAACCTTATTAAATGGAAGCACTCTACTTAAACATTTTTGGGCAGAAGCTGTAGCAATTGTTTGTTCAGGAAATTATTGTCAAGGACAAAATTTCACAGCTTTTTAGCCTCAAGGACAGACCTTTAATATTTTATCCTGAAGGACAACTTTCTGTAGGTATCAGTTTTTAGTTATTGATAGCAGTTTTTAGGTATCAGTTTGTAGTTATCGGTAGCAGTTTTTAGGTATCAGTTTTTAGCTCGGTATCAGTTTTGTTGTCCTTATGAATAATTTTGGAAAATGTTTGTCCTTCTGAATAATTTTTAGAAAAATGTTTGTCCTTGTGGTAAAAATACTGAGGTCGTGTCCTTGAGGCAAAAAATATAGAAAGTTTTGTCCTTTAAATTAATTCCACATATAAAATTTTAAATTTTTCGGTTCAAATGTTTTTTATTAAATACTAAAGAACAACTTGGTAAATTCAATCCCAAATCCGATGAAGGAATATTCATTGGATACTCGAAACGAAGTAAGGCATATCGAATTTATAATAAAAGAAGTAAAGTAATCGAAGAAACGCTTCATGTGTCATTCGACGAAAATTTCAAATATAATAATAGAAATGAAGATGAAGAAATAATTCCTAAATCAAATATCACATAAGATGATATTGAAAATACTGAAAATAATGTTGAAATTGAAAACAACAATTTACCAAATGAAAATGAAATTTGAACTCCACCAAGACTTCTAAGACCAATTGAAAATGTCATTGAAGAAGTAATACTAACATAAGAACTCAAAATCAGTTAAATCAAATGGGACATGTAGCTTTCCTATCGAACATTGAACCCAAAAATTCTAAAGAAGCCTCAACTGATGATTACTAGATTATAGCTATGCAAGAAGTGTTAAATCAATTCGAACAAAATGAAGTTTAGGACTTAGTTTCTAGACCTAGTAATCAAACAGTCATCGAAACTAAGTGGGTCTACAAAAATAAAGCCGACGAGCAGGGGAATATTATTCGAAATAAAGCTAGATTAGTCGCTCCAGGCTACAATCAGGAAGAAGGAATAGACTACGAAGAAACATTTGCTGCTGTAGCTCGACTAGAAACAATACGTATTTTATTAGCTTTTGCTTGTTTTCATAAATTTAAACTATATCAAATGGACGTAAAAAGTACCTTTCTAAATGGTTTTATAAATAAATGCATACGTAGAACAGCCACCTTTATTTGCACATTAAAAATTTCCAGACCATGTTTATAAACTAAAGAAGCTTTATACGATTTAAAACAAGCACCTCACAGATCGTCTTAAAAGTTATCTTATAAATTCTGGTTTTAAAATTGGATAAGTAGATCAAACTTTGTTTATAAAACAAGATAAAAAGGATATTTTAATTATACAAGTTTATGTAGATGACATAATTTTTGTTTCCACGAACGAAAAATTATGTCAAGAATTTTCGAATACTATGACAAGAGAATTTGAAATGTCTCATGTGGGAGAATTTTCATATTTTCTTGGATTACAAAACAATTAAATAATGGATATTTATTAATCAAGAAAAATATTGTAATAATCTTATAAAACATTTTGGTATGGAAAACGCTTCTACTAAACCAACTTCTACGAGCACTACGGTACATCTCGATCGAGATGAAAATGGAAAAAGTATTGACCAAAAACTATATCGAAGTATGATCGGATCCTTAATTTATTTAACTGCTAGTCATCCAGATATAATGACGAGTGTATGCTTATGTGCACCATTTCAAGCAAATCCCAAAGAATCTCATTTGCGGGCAGTAAAACGAAGTTTGAGCTACTTAAGCAAGGCTAAAGACTACGGTCTCTTTACCCGAAAGAATGTCCTTTTGAGTTAGTATCATATAGCGATGCTGACTTTGGAGGATATCGAATGGATCGAAAGAGTACAAGTGGTACTTGTTATTTCATTGTATAATCTTTAGTATCTTGGTTCAGTAAGAAACAAAATTGTGTTTCACTTTCAACGTGTGAAGCAGAATATTTCTGCTACTTTGTCATGTGCTCAAGTAATCTACGTGCAACAAACACTTCCATATTTTGATATAAATCTATCTAAATCAACAATTTATTATGATAATACAAGTGCTATAAATTTATCGAAAAATCCTATAAATCACTCTAGAACTAAACATATTGACATTCGACATTATTTTCTTTATGATAACATAGAAAAAGATAAAATTTCCCTTGATTTTGTATCATCAGAAAATCAAGTCGTAGATATATTTCCTAAACCTTTAAATGAAAATATTTTTCTTAGATTATGGCGTGAATTAGGAATTATGTCGTTACATGATTTATAATTCGATATTAAAGTGTAAAAAATTATAAAATAAATAAAAATTTAATAGAACAAAAATTGGAGATGATGGCACTCAAACTCTGCACTCATGGGAGGAAGTCACATATTTTTCCAATCTTCTATTGTGTTACTTGATTTAAGACCTTACATTCCTTTTATTTTATATGCGTTTATAATCTTTTATATTTTTTAACCTTGCATTTTCTCTTGGCTGAATTTTTCTAAGAAATGTTAACCATAAAATAAAAACTTTAAATAGATAATGAACACAATATATATACATGATCGGATTTTTCTAAATTCGTATACAAACTTTAAAAATAAATATACATTCTTTTTCCAACATGTCGTCTCAAGAAAGTTTCGATCTCTCATCGATCGTTTTCGGCACTCCTACTACAGATTCATCAAACAAATCAACTCCGGTATATATTCTATTAAAGATTACTCCAACTTAGAATCATTATACTGAATATACACCAAAAAGGAAGCGAATTAAGAAAACTTCAGACTTCGGTTCACCATCAACCAAGGAGAAAATTGGAGAAATCCATCACTATAAACTTGAAACTTTAAGTTTACTGCATGAGATGTATTATGAACAAAAACACCATGGAAGGTGATTAAATTTCCTTGAACAATTCACTCTCAAATTCCATGGAACGTCTCCTAAGCAAGGTATGCACAATCCGTCACCCCAACGATCTCACATGTCTCCGAATTCTTGGGAACAAGGCACTCAATGTAATGTTTGGTCTCCTATAAATCCATTACATGATATCAGCAAAGTTGAACTGTAACGGCTCGTTTTTCGCACCCTTTGAATCGACAATAAACCACACATGTCTAACTCAAATTGCACGAAAAGGCAGATCATTAAGGGTAGAGAATAAATAAAGAAAAAACAGAATCTCACACGAATGAAACAATATATATTATTTCAATAATAATATATACAGTGGAAAATTTTAAAATACAATATCAAAGTCTAACGTAGATTCAGCTTGGATAGTTATAAACATCCGTCCTTACAATTCCTGACAAACATCAAACTAAAACTAACAAACCACAACGGATAATAAAATACATCCATACGATGATGAAGATCTCCAGCTCTCCACTGGAAACACCAATCATCGTCAACTCAACCTGAAACTACTCAGATTTGATCCAAGTATTAAAAAAACCCAGATCAGGCATGATAAACCAACGTGAGATGCTCGAAATTTAAAATGACTATATTATAAAAACCTTTGAAAATAAGGGTATCTCATAAGACCACGCCCACACATAAACACGGACGAGTTTTTACCTTGTGATAACCAAAACACTTTAAACCAAAATACACTTGATATTATTTTTAGTGACATTATGTTGAAAAAACTTTTAAAATAAACTTATTCAAATAAAGTATCAATATCTGGACAAAGTCTAAGGTAATATATCCGGACTATGTCAATGTAATATACCGAACGGAATATATGATACCAAAACGGGGTAGCTGAAAATGTTTGCAAGTCATTACAGCTATTTTGAGACTACAATCAAAACCGTAAATCTCGTATTGGGATTGGATTTCCAACATGATAGGGAACTAGTGGCCTTTTTCTCCGATCCACGCATAACAAACATAGTTCCCACGGTGCCTTAATCGCTTTTCTCAAACTAGTCACTTGGAACTATGCTTGCTACACTACCACTAATGACCGGTAGTTCCCTGTTTTCTCAAGCTAACAACTTTATCCTAACGGGGCAATAAATGCCTTGACGGACGTATCCCCCAAAGGGTCCAACGTATTGGACACCACCATACATACTCATTTATTCTAAATTTGTGTATATCAAACCACATAGTATCCCATATCATCTTTCGGGATGTGAGACTAGTGACGCTACGCTCAAATTCTTCAAAGCCACGCTTTTCATACAAAACCATGCTTTGATCATAACTGGTTCCACTTCGAATGCTACACTGCCATTCCTTTGATCACTATTTGACTCCCACAAGCATACAACTTATGAGCTCGTATCTTTCAAAGTAGGGTGTTAAGCTAAGAGAAGTTGCCTTTTCCGCCACCAAGCAGAAGTACATTTGTAAAAGTCAAACGCTGTGTCTCAGAAATGCAATGGCAGACATTTGTCCATACAAGTTCGTTCTAGGACTGAACGAAATCGAAGGCTCTTTCCTCGGCCATTACTTTTAATTAAATCAAATATCTTTCTTATATATATTCTTTTCAATTTATTCCATTTTCTTTTCAAGAGTATATGAAATCATTAAGACTCATTCATCAAATCACTTGATTTATTTACCTTTCTTTTTATTTTGAAAAATTCCAAATCATTTTCTCTGTTATTTAGGAAAACCTTTCCAAATCATTCAATCTTAACCAAAGATTTCTTATATTCAAGTTATAACTTTTAACTTAGGAAAATATTTCCAAGTCATTCATTAAATCTTAATGAAAGATTTCTTTCTTAACTTCAAATCATATTCTTACAAATCAAAGATTTTCGTAACAGAGCACTACTGCCAACTCAGATATGGTAAATTTCACCTCTAGGGACTAATGATAAGTAATTCTACAACATGAAGATCTTCATCTTCAATGATCACTATCTTCAATATATTTTATTTCGAAAATTAGTTTGGAGGAGTTTTCGGATAGGAATCACCTAAATTCGATCCCGGTTCCTTCGCACTAGTCATAGATAAAAGGATGTTAATTTCATATGGGGTTTCGAAAATTAGTTTGAAGTGATTTTTGGATAGGAATCACCCAAATTCGATCTCAATTCCTTCGTACTAATCATTGATAAAACATGTTAAATGGTTAATTAACATTCAAAGAATCCGTTTCTTTTCTTTTATTTTGGAAAAACTTAAATATGATCTTTTAGAGCACCCGAGCTTTCCTTTCGATCTATTCCACCATTCGCCTAATAAAAGAAAACATATGCCAGGTAAGTTCAGGGCACCAGTTGCTCCATCCCTAACTCTAGTTATTCACCTTGTTTTATCTTCTTAAATCTCACAAGCGGGACAAATGTACTATTCATTTCCGCATACCTAGTTATTAGCTTTATTTTGGAATTGATTATAAGATTCCAAACTATATTTTAAACTATTAATTTTCCTTTTAAAAACATTCATAATTGATTCTAAGAAATATCGTTATGTATAAACTCATATTCAAAAGGTTATAGAATTCGCAGCATAAAAGTGCTGTAGAAAGTGCTATATAAGCTTATTCGATTTAAACAACTTTTTAATATTTAAAAATTCAAATTTTCCATTCCAAATCTCTTTTAAACCATTTTAATAGATTTATCAAATTTATTTCATATTTTTAATCATTAAAAAAATATCATTTGTAAAGAAATCACCTTTTGGATTCCAAACTGCAAAAACGTGATGTTTTTAGAAAATTGTTTTGAACATATTTCGAAATTTGCTTGATGAAATCATGATTTTCTTTCTTCCTTTGAAAAATATTATCATTGTGAACAAAATAAGTTTTATTTTGAAGAAATCTGACTTATAAATCATTCTCTACATTAATTTGAAGTTACGGGTCGAAATTTACGAACTGCCGCTACGCGACGAGCTCGATTTTGATCAATTTTGTGAATTGCTTCGGAACTCGTTCGAAACACTTCAAATTTGTTTTAAACCATATTTAAACTATTTTAACTTATTTAAAACAATATTTTCATCATTTCAAACTCATTTTTTCATTTCATTTCATATATAATATCATATTATTATAATATCATTTTCAATCTTTTTAGATTTTTTTTTCAAAAATCAGTAAGAGGCTAAATAATTTTCATACACATGTTTATATGGATTTAATTCTCATTTAATTAACTATGCTTACTAACAATTTCTCTTATCATTTATCAAACCAAGGTATCATTCATATCACAAACATATAATCAACCATAATATCAACCAAGTTATCATCCATTAAATCATCCAATATATAACAAACTTTTCACATAATTAACTTGAAATATCTTTGAAGAATAAGTAACCTAAAATACGAGTACTCGCCTTTAACCAAATCGTTTACTTCCTACCAACATTCATATCATCCAACGCTTCATCTTTTCCTCTTAACTACACCAAATCATCACGAAAACAACTTCACCTCACTTTCTAGTGCTCGGCCATCACCTCCTTCTCTTTTTCTTGCTTAGGAGCTCCTTGAACTTGCTCCTCCGTTCCAAATGGTTCAGCCACACCTTGATCCTCACCTTCCTCCATCATTTCTTCACTTCTTAGATGCTAAACCATGTTTTAATGGTATTCTAAGGTCTTTGGAAAAGTTTGATGGTGTTTTGACTTTTTTTAATATGGTTTTGAAAAAGTTAGTAAGAAAATGGAAGAGAAGAAGAAGCCATTAAAAAAGTGTAGAAAAGCGTGAAAAAGAAAGAAGAAAAGTGTAAATGAAAGTGAGAAAATGTGAGAAAGTGGAGGCTTATTTATAGAAAAAGTCTTGGATTAAAATAATATTTTGTAAAAAGACCAAAATACCCTTTACTTACTTTTTAAGCAATCTTATTTTTTTAGTACTTAACTTCATATTTCAAATCATTACCTTATGTCATTTTCACTTAAGTATTAAGTAAAGAATATAATACTTATGTTTGGTTTGATTTGGTGTTTACCTTTTGCTTTGAAATGACATGTTTGTCTTTTGTGCTTACTTTTTGTTAATTACATTCTAGAATTTTCTAAGTATATTTAGTAAAAGTAAACTTGATTAGTGAATTAATTAATACTTATACTATTTGAATATATGTTCCTATATAAGAAAATAAAGATGCGACGACGTTGCGACAACTTTTAATCGACAAAACGTTGATTTTCGACAAAATATTTTACGGTCACATTTAGACGTTTTAGTTAAACTATTTATTTATGTAAACCAAATTTAAAAATGAACTTTTTACTTCTTTAAATAAATTAAAACATGTCTCTTTATATTTTAAAATCATATTTAAATAATATCAAAATCTCAACTTTTACAATGTATGTAAAACTGACAAAATGCGATAAAATTTGATTATTGTTGTAAAACAATTATTAACGTACTTTTAAATATTTTAATATACTTTTATTATTTTTATTAAATGTTTTCAATAAGATTTATCTTTTTAAATAAATATTTAGACCAATTTATTTAAGTATTTAGTTATTTTTAACAAAACTTAACTTTTGTTGATTTGCTCTAAAATTCAAATTTATACTTTTTAGACTATCAACTATAAGAATAAATAATTTCTCTATTAGTATCTATTATATATAACTTATTTATTTAAGTTTTAAATCTTTTTAAATTTAAAACAAACGAAATATCTCAATTTAGAAGTAGCAAAATTACGGGTCGTTGCATTCTCCTCCACTTAAAAGAATTTTGTCCTCAAAATTACCCAAAACATTTACCTTTAAACTTAACTCCATATAATATACACAGATAATCCGTATGAAATATCTTATTCCATCTCCTATTCGAATACACAACTTTATTTTCGAACTAGTATCAATCCTCCGATCTTCTAGTGTGGACACTAATCATGCTCTTTGCTTAGAAACATTTGCTTTCTTTGCATATCTCTCAACTATGATAGAAAACTACCTACCATGAAACCTAATCAATATTCATCTTTAATAATCGAGTGATAAATCCTTTTTCGAACCAGTGTAAACATCTCAAATTTTCGAACTCGAATATTAGATCAACATTTGTGTGATGAAATTATTTACATATAATATATGTATTTATTAACCTTCAAAATTTTTGATAAAACTATCATCTTAAGTTCAAACATTTTATAAAGGTGCTTCTTTGTATAATCCCTTTAATTATTTATTTTCGAATATTTTTATTAAAGGAAAATATTCTAAAGAAACCATTTTTTTTACTCAAAAGATAACCTATCTTTATAAATTTTTTTTCTCACAATCTTATAACTAAGTATATTTCCTTTAACACTAATATTATTTATGAATCTTTCGTAAAATTATTACTTAAGTTTATTACATCTTAAAACTTATGTAAATCAATCATATTTTAAAAACTTAAGTCCAAATCCTTAACTAATGCTAGAATTCATTACTAAAACAATTTCCAGGTTATAATTACCTTTTTGATGAGTCATTATTTTACTTGATAATTCAAGACTTAAACCAATATTTGTATGATATACCTTTACACCCTAAGAGTATATACAATCCCAAATTTCAAATTGGTTTTTCTTAAATCTGTCTGTCTAACAAATTTAAACTTTGTTTTAATTTACTATTTTCTCAAATTCATAAGTTATAAAACTTATTTCTTATTTAATACTATTATTAATTTTCTAGCTTTGAAAATCAAATTTTAAAACCACCTGTATTTAAATCCTCAAACTCTTAACTCTTAAATCTCTTTTTTCGTCTTTATAAGTCAGATTTATAAATTATCCTTATCTTATTTCATTTACTCAAACATTTCACAATTTTTTACCTAAAGTTTTCATAAATTTCTTAGCTCTGTGTTACGTATGATTCAGAAATTTTCGATTGTCCAAAATCATCGGAAATCACATTTTATTTTAGCAATTAGCGATCCCAATTTATCTTTAGGTTAAACACTTTTATAAAGATTACTAATCAATGATTCTCATTATTTCTTTAACGTAAGAAAATTATATAGATTGAGTAACTCCAAAACAATCCAAGAAACAGGGTACTACCGATAGCATCATATATCCTCTTAACAAGAATAGTAATACTTAAGAGAAGTGTTTACTATCCGAACACATCATCTGCGCATTTTTAGTTATTTTCGAACCATTCGAGCTAGTTATCATAAAATACCTCTTTTTATTTGAAATAATACCATTTTCAAAATCCTTTAGTGATAACTTTATAAAACCTATTTTATAAATTTATTTTATCTTATATTAATTAACTTCATTTAAATTTCCACAACACTTTATATTACTCGAATTTAAATTCTCATTCCTTATTTTTTTTAAACAATCATTTAAATACGTTTTTATATTATATTTTCATTCCACAAACAAATCTTATTATCAAACACCTTATAATCAAATCGTGAAACTTAATTCACAAGGTATTTGTACTTAAACTTTTAAATCAAGCAATTGATCAATTTATGATAGCAACTTAAAATTATTATTTCTTAACTTATTATTTTGGAAGTATTAACGTTCTTAATTACCTTATCAGATTTCTTACCTATAAATTATCTTTATGAAACATCCTATAGTCAAACTGTGAAATTCTAATCATAAGATGTTCATATTCAAATTTTACTAATCCTGATTTCTAACTATACATCTTTTCAAAATATATACTTTATATTCAAAATATAATCCTAGTTAAAATTATTTCTTTTACCAGTTTTTCAAAATCAGTGTGTCAGTTCGTCTTGTTTAAATATTTAGGAACCCTCGTCGATAACAATGATCAGGCGCATCGATCAGAATCCATAAATGACTCAACAGATAAATCAACACAAAATAATTTATTAGTCACTAAAAAATACACACTCATATATAATACATTCACACTCTTTCTAGAGTGTTCTAACACTATCTCTAATGAGTCACTCATCTTACGGTATTACTAACCCTATCTCTGATTAGTCTTTACTGAACCAAAGCCAAGGTTCTCTCTTAACCTTCAGTTCTGATACCAAATGTAACGGCCTGTTTTTCCGCACCCTTTGAATCAATAATAAACCACACATGTCTAACTCAAATTACATGAAAAGGCGGATCACTAATGGCAGAAAGAAAATAAAGATAGAACAAAATCTTACATGAATGAAATAACATACATTATTTCAATAATAATCTTTACAGCGAAAATTTTCAAAAAATATATATCAGAGTCTAACCTAGATTCTGGCTGGACAGTTATAAACACATGTCCATACAATTGCTGATAAACATCAAACTAAAACTAACAAACCACAGCGGATAATAGAATACATCCATACGACGATGAAGATTTCCAGCTCTCCTCTGGAAACTTCAACCGTCTTCAGCTCAACCTGAAACTACTCGGATCTGACCTGAGTATTAAAAATATCCGGATCAGGCTTGATAAACCAGTATGAGATACTCGAAATTAAAAATGACTATGTTATCAAAACCTTTGAACAGAAGGGTATCTCATAAGACCATGCCCACACACAAACACAGATGAGTTTTTACCTTATGACAACCAAACCACTTTAAACCAATATACACTTGATATTATTTTTATTGACATTCTTTTGAAAACACTTTTCAAATAAACTTATTCAAATAAGGTATCAATATCTGGACTAAATCTAAGGTAATATATCATGACTAGGTCAACAGAATGTACCAAACGGAATATATGATACCAAAAAAGGGTAGCTGAAATGTTTACAAGTCATTACAGCTATTTTGGGACTACAATCAAAATCGTAAATCTCGTATTGGGATTTGATTTCCAACATGATAGGGAACTAGTGGCCTGTTTCTCCGATCCACGCATAACAAACATAGTTCCCACAGTGTCTTAATCGCTTTTCTCAAACTAGTCACTAGGAACTATACTTGCTACACTACCACTGATAACCGATAGTTCCCAGCTTTTCTCAAGCTAACCACTTTATCCAAATGGGGCAATAAATGCCTTGAGGGACGTATCTCCCAAAGGGCCCAACGTATGGGACACCACCATACATGCTCACTTATTTCGAATTTGTGTCCATCAGACCACATTGCATCCTATATCATCTTTCGGGATGTGAGGCTAGTGAGGCTAGGCTCAATTTCTTCAAAGCCACGCTTTTCATACAAAACCACGCTTTGATCATAACATGTTCCACTTTGAATGCCACACTGCCATTTCTTTGATCACTATTTGACTCCCACAAGCATACAACCTCTGAGCTCGTATGTCTTAGAGTAAGGTGTAAAGCTAAGAGAAGTTGCCTTCTCCACCACCAAGCAGATGTACATTTGTAAAAGTTAAACGTTGTGGCTTAGGAATGCAATGTCAGACATTCGTACATGCAAGTTCGTTCCAGGACTGAACGAAACCGAAGGCACATTTCTTGGACATTATTAGGCGAGAAGCCCTTGCAATCCAAAAAAATCTCCACAACGTGGAAACCACTGCTATTAATAGCTCTATAATGGGAGCGACCCAGAGCATGTCAACAAGCAGTCCTCACGCTATGTAGATCCACGGTCTTCAATAATCATCATCTTCAACATATATTCACTTTCGAACGTATATATTGGTTCGATGTTGTAACATCCCGCCTTTTCGCATGCTTTAAATCGACGATAAACCACACACATCAGACTTAAAACATACAAAAGGGCGGATTGTTATAGGGTAAGTAAGAAAAACAGAGAAGAGAAAAAAAATAAATAGAATCTCACAGCGGAAGGATAAAATATAATAATAAATATACAGTTCATAAAACTGTTTACAAACATTTGATTCTTTTTTTATACAACAAATATCAGAGTTCACATACCCATAAATATCAATGCAGCGGAATTTAATAGTGTAGTGGAATAATATAGTAGATAGCAATACTACAAATCTTCGTCTTCGTCCTCCAGAACTAAAGTCTTCGATGCTGAAACGCTCGAACTGACCCGAGCGAATTGAAAGGACAAAACATTCGAGTCAGAACTAAAAGATCTTATGTAAGCTAAATTAACAGAAATAAATATGAGTGCAGTAACTCAAGAGATGCTTGGGATTTACATCTCCTAAGGATCCGTTAAACTATTTACTATGTATTATATTGCGCTATTATAATAGTGTCTAATTGTAAAATAAACTTACTTTTAAATAGAATTAAGGCTTTACATTTTCCACCTTAACACGTAATAGTCCCAGTAGTCCATCCAATATCATAGTCCCTCCTGATCGGGAAGCCACCAGAGAATACCACATGGGCTACGGGAGAAATCCAAACTCGTACAAGGCGCGATAGGGTAGGTGACACGGCACAACTAGGCAATGCCAGGGTAGATATACCAATTACGCTTCCGGGTCGGTGGTAACGCGTAGCGCCCAGCTACCGCCCACCTCGAGCCACACTCCCAAATAAAATCAAAAGTGGCCACCGAATCAATCCAAAAGTCAAGTAAAATATCGAAGGGATGTGTCCGATCAAAGGTGCTACCTTATTAACCCGTCAATCGCTCCTGTTTTAGCCACCTTATGCCAACTCACGGGAGTTGGGTCCACGTATTTACCTTACAGGAAACGCCGCCACCAACCTACTTCATTCTGGAATCTCCACCGCGTACACGGTTGTTAAAGTGGTTTTCAGAGTTGGCAGAGAGTATGACAACTTCTGATCCCGGTCTCTTCAACAACCAAACGTTATTATAACACCGCGGTCTTTAAAATAGTTTATACTTTAAAACCAGAAAATAATTATCCACTTCAAACCCATAAATACGATATCATTTCCATTTCCAAAACAACTCATTTTGATATATTTTTTTATAAAACCCAAATCAAAAAATATCATTTTTATTTCAAATATATTTTTCCAAAATCATACTGCTTTAAAATTTATAATAACTGGAAACCAAACCTTTGAATTATAACTTTCAAAACATAATACTTCGAAAATCATAGCTTTAAAACCATACTTCTAAAACTTGAATGGTTTGGATATTCAATAGTACATAGAATAAAATAGTTTGAATTTAAAATTACTTTATAAAATAATTTCCGCGACTTACAATTTATTTCATCAAAAATTAAGTCAAAATCCATAAATTTCAGAATCACTTTCAGTTTCAATAACCCCTTCAGTCTCAATGTATTTCAAACTTTGATTACTAAACAATTGGAACTAAGGTTGGAAATTTCTATTCAACAATTTAAAGTCCTATTATTTAGTTTGAAATATTTGCATAATAAACCCGTAATCATTTAAGTAAAACTCAGATTACTTTATAAAAGAAAATTTCCTTCAATTTATTTATACTAGAAATATTCATTTAATTCATCTTGAATAAAAAATCCAGTTATAAATATCATACCTTTTTAAAATTTTAAGTTAATAAATTTTACATCAAGTTATGAATTTAAATCCTTAATTAAGCTCTATTCCAAATAAAATTTTCAATTTAACTTCCAATCTTAATTGATTTAAATCCTTAAAAACTCTATATATTTTTAATATCTTAACATGTACTTAACCATAAAATATAAAGTAATCAAACTCCATTATTCAACTTATTTATTTTATTTAGCAAATTCATACATAACTTAAATTCAATACTTTCACTATATATATAAACAAAACATGATTTTATATAATATCAAAATTTAATATTTATTAAACCGTATCCCCTCCAAACCATAGAAAATCATTTCAAAAATATTCTTATATATATATACACCAGTGTGCCTGTATATCATTTCCTATCTTATGGTCAAGTGATACAGATATTTATCATTTCAATCTGCAATTTAAAAATAAAATTTGCGGTTGTATATCATTTCAAACCACAACCCCGAATGAAATGAAATGCATGATAACTTGCAGCTTATATAATATAGAACACATCATCCATTCACCAAACATCATTCATCAACCCCTTTATTACAATCATCATCCAATTTGAACAAACATCAATAAATAGCATATAAAATATAACAGGTATCAATGAACAGTTTATATTCACTAATAAATTAATAACTGTTTAATTGGAAGTTTATATGCAAAATAAATAAATTTAACTGTCAATTTATATGTAATAATAAAATCAAATAACAATTTAATAAAAAAATGCAATCTAACTGAGATGATGAATAAAATATGCCAAACAGTCATAAATGAATTTCTACTCATATCATAAATCAATTTAACAAATATAAGAAATATTAGAAGTTGTGAGTGGGTTAAAACACTCACCTTTTGAATTTAAATCGAGTTTAACTCCGATTTAAACCCAAAAATTCAACGGTCTCCAAATCTGTCCAAACCAGCGTCAAAAGATCTGGAATTTAATTACGATCCCTAAATAAATCACCTCCACGTCATACTACCTCTTCCCCCACGTGCGTGCACAGTAACCCTACAACCCTACATCTCGTGTTTGCCTTCAACCTTCAGCCGCCACCCAAAACCTCCAAACGCGGCCGCTACATCCACCTTCCCATCGATCAGAACACTCGAGCAAACCCACCACTCCGGGCCGCACGTTATAGCCGCTTGCGCGCACCCTTAGGAGGCTGGAACCACCTCCGCCGCCGCTTCTCATTCGGCCAGATCTGGGAGACTCCGATGCCCATCTTTCAAAGTGACCGTACCGATGCGCTCTACTCATCGACCCTTATGACACTACACTTCCCGATCGAACCCTAGTTGAAGATCCACTGTCGAAACCGATAACCCAATACGAACGGCCGGGAAGAAACTTTGATTTCTGAACAAACTAAAAGCTGAATCGAAAAACGAATCACATCATTGAATTACGCTCGTCGAGAGCATCAACATATTTTTTTTTGAGATTTTTCTAAGGACTTGAATTTTTGACGTTTGATTTGATTTTTGAAAATTGAGTTTAGATCTAGGGTTTGCAGCCATGGGGAAGAGGAGGGGCTGAGGAAATGAACGTACAGCAAATGAGAATAGATGGAGGCTAGGGTTTAACTGGGTTTATATAGGTAAATTAGAAATAGATTAGATGGATCCGATAAATAAACGTGCTGAACGATAATTGGCCCAAAAAGCCCGTTTCGACTCCGTAACGAAATTGGGTCAACCCATATATCACAATAGGTATTTTAAAATATTCTGAACGCGGTGGAAAAAGTATCACGTCTAAATTCCATCATATGGAGAAGTTATGCTGAAAACAATATTTCCAAATTGATTTCAAATTGATTTCAATTAAAACGATTTTAAGGCGTTTCGCATTCGTACGATCAAACAACAACTCCGATCGCTACGAAACTTGAAACCCTACAATAATTCACTGTTACGGATCCGATGAAACTGGTTTCGTCGAAATCCGAGTCAGTGTCCAAAATGGCTATTTTTATATTAATTAAATAAATTAAACAAATTGATTAAATCCAATTTTATGTTTTAAATTCTAAAATTGACAATCTTATCATCTTTATATTACTCACATTCACAATGATTTTACCAAATTTAAATGTCCATATAGAGAAGATAAATTTATCAATTCCAAATGTAAATCTCACTTTTAATAATTAACTTCATTTAATTCACAAAATTATAAATAAAATTCTCAAATTTCCATTTAGTTAAATAAATTAACTATTATTCCATTCAAAATTTCAACTAGAAGGGTTTACCGTTGGATTTAATATTATCACATAAATATTTTCTGTTTTCAACTTAATTTCCAATTAACGTAAAATTTTATTATTAAATTTTAAATTAATTGCAATAAACCCAAATAAATACATAAAGCTTGATTCTTGTTTAAACATTTAACTCATTTGATTGCAATTAACCTCTATATGGTAAATTAAATTCCGATATATTAATGAAACTTTATTTCCATTCTTTATTTACAAATCATCATATTTATGAAGAACATTTAGGTTATTCTCCAATTATTACCTTAATTTATTTAATGTAACATTTAATTTATATTTATTGCAGTGATTTCCAAATCAATTGAATGAATTAAATATATATGTATCACTCATAATAACTTGTGGTCACAACTCTTGATCACCTTTTATAAGTTTATTATTTACAATCCAATAATCGCCATTTACTATATATATACAAATTAATTAATTCAATATTTCCATTTCGTTTTCCTATACTAAATTTATTACTAAGTGTATTTACTCCATTCCAACAAGTTGGAATTCCATTCTTACTATAACAATCATTTCCCTATTCACCTTTATTAATAACCCACCATCATTGCATTTATTGTCTTTTATTGATTAAATCAAATTACCCCATATTCCTTTAAATTCTACTAACGAAATATTCAATTACTATTCAATGCATATTTATTCATCAATCAATTCGGTATTTTATTTTTCTTTCCTTCTATTTGATGATAAATAACCTAGTATACATTTACATACATTCATTTCATTCCATTCATTTATGGGTAATGCATTGAAATTTAATTTATTAGCTAATACCAACATTATTACCATTAATTACAATTGGATTCCCAATTTTATTCAATACCCTGAATAAATAACATATATTTTAATCAAATCCTTACATTTTTTTCTCATATTCCATTTAAAATCAAATCATAACATTTAAATGATTTTATTGAATTGGAATTTCATTCAAGTCATAAATTATTAACTTGCACTAACATGATTCCTTAATTTATTCCAATTACCGTTTACACTCTTTTATTGCATTAAATCAATTTATTATTTCATTAATTTCTCATATTAAATTTTATATCCAGGTAAGAATCCTTTTTCTACTAAATTCATTTGGATTTTATTCAAATTTCTATAAATAGGTTTTAAATCACCATTTACATAATTTATTTTAGCCTTCATTTTAACATTTATTTATCCCCTTTATTGTTTCTACTAAAATAAATTACAAAAATCCTATTAAATAAACAAATTAAATTGTCGAAATTTACGGGTCGTTACACTCTCCCCCACTCAAAACTTTTCGTCCCCGAAAAGGAAAAGAAGGGAAACGAAGAACTAAGAAATCGATATACCTTATTCAAACATTAACTTTATAAACAATTAAATTTATAAAATTAATTAATTTAGATACAATATCTCAATTCATACTCATTATATCTTTTTATACTTAAATTACTAAAGTTTGGAAAACATTTTCAAAATATTCTAAGTCCAAAATTTACGGAAAATTTTGACAGAGTCTCCTTTGTACGGAGAGGCTCGGGAGAAAAATATAATATCAATTATAACAATTATATACATATATTATCCAAAATATTATATCCCAACCCGGGAAAAATATATAAAATAGCGCTATAAACCGTAATCCGCAACGTACCTATTTTTCGGGCAATTTACGCTATATTTATGGAACCAAAAGCAGTAGCAATTGCTTCCATAACCTGCATTTCACTTAAAAGAAATCCAAAGGGTTAACAATTTATATAAAGTGAAATTTTTAAGTGGTTTCAATCACTAACAACAAATCAATACAACAACCATCCATTTCAACAAATAGCATACACAACAAATATAAAACAACCATTAAATCAAACAAACAAATAGTTGTTCGGGTTCAAAACCTTTATATTGTACGGAATGAAGAATAAACTATCCAGTGCATCATTTACTCAACAGTCTTAGATTAAACACAATGGATTATTCATCCATCCCAACAAAATTAAATTTTCCTTAACCAACACCCACAAACCACGACAAACAACAATTTCAGCAATAGATTTAGTCTATTTTTATTTATTCCATTCATACATTTGTTGTTTGATTCTTTTCATTCATATAACGGTTTATTCTTTTTATTTTCATTTATTTCTTTCAATTTTATTTAGAAATAACTGCAACCCTTTCTTAAGTTTACAATTTCTCTTTATTATATTACATCCATTTATTTACTACTTACTATTATTCATTTCCATTAACTCAGGTCATGCCATTAACTACTATAATTATTCATTCATTTATTATTGCCCGACCTCATCTATTTACACTTTAATTTACTTAAGTTTATAACCATCTATTGCCATACTTACCTTTAATTATATTTACTCGGTAAAATTTCAATTATAACTTAAGTTTATACATTAAATTCTCATTTAACAGCAATTTCATTGGATACTTCATTATTTCAAATTTCTACTTGTACAATTTCCATTACATTTTCTTATTAAACATTTCAACTTTTAATATTTGGTAAGTTATGTATGCTTTTTAAGAATGTAATTAAAAGTTATACAAGTTTTTTTTCTTCTTCTCTTCAATTCTTTTAATTAATTTATGGTTCAATAATTTCATCTTTGTTTTATAAGTTGCAATTTCAAATTACCTTTAATTTCATTCATAACCTAGCATTAAATCTCTATTTACTTTAAAGGTTTCAATTATTAATTACATACTTTCCAATTTACTAAAATAATTGAAACTATTATTTAATGGAAACTTAAGACTAAATACCGGGTTAAATTTCAATTTATTTTAAAACAATAGATAAATATATTCTTAAAACTTATATATCTATAATTATATCTACAACAATTCAAAATTTATTTTTTTCAATCAAAATGAATCAGCAGTAAAACTACTACAGTGGCCTTCCCCTTTCGAAACTCGAAAATGAAAGTCGATGATGCGGCCGCCATCACCGAAATTATTTTCCAGCGATAAAGAGGAAAGTACAAAACTTATTTTCTCCAAAAATCTTATTTAAAACAATTCTTCTGAATTATATTGAAATGTTTATATCAGAAAATACTTATAAACAATATTATTATATTCCAAAATTTATTCGAAAGAGATCTTCAAAAAACCCTGGAACTTAAATTCTAAGTTTCCACTTTCATTTATTTTATTTTCAACTTAGTGTCAACTATTATTTTCATTACCTAACACCCAATCTATAGCAACCAAATATATATCTTTATAAAATATTTTTATATATAGAAAATATAATAGGCAAAGTTATTTCGTTCACCTATATTAAAAACAAATATTATGTTGGACTGTCCTATTAAGTGTTTAGAAATTCCTATTGATGTCACAGCGTCCCATGCACCGACCATTATTTATAAATACAGAACGGAACAGATTAACACAATATTAAAACCTTTTTATACCACTAACAAATACGCTCTCTCATATACATACACTCAGCGACTCCCATAGGGTATTACTACCCTATTAATAAAGAGTCAGACCCACAAAGCTAAGGTTTATCGCTAAACCAAAGCTCTGAAACCAACTGTAATGTCCCGCCTTTTCGCATGCTTTAAATCGACGATAAACCACACACATCAGACTTAAAACATATAAAAGGGCGGATTGTTATGGGGTAAATAAGAAAAATAGAGAAGAGAAAAAACTAAACAGAATCTCACAGCGGAAGGATAAAATATAATAATAAATATGCAGTTCATAAAACTGTTTACAAACATTTGATTCTTTTTTTATACAATAAATATCAGAGTTCACATACCATAAATATCAATGCAGCGGAATTTAATAGTGTAGTGGAATGATATAGTAGATAGCAATACTACAAATCTTTGTCTTCGTCCTCCAGAACTAAAGTCTTCGATCCTGAAACGCTCGGACTGACTCGAGCGAATTGAAAGGACAAAACACTCGAGTCAGAACTAAAAGATCTTATGTAAGTTAAATTAACAGAAATAAATATGAGTGCAGTAACTCAAGAGATGCTCGGGATTTACATCTCCTAAGGATCCGTTAAACTATTTACTATGTTTAAGGCTTTACATTTTCCACCTTAACACGTAATAGTCCCAGTAGTCCATCCAATATCATAGTCCCTCCTGATCGGGAAGCCACCAGAGGATACCACATGGGCTACTGGAGAAATCCAAAATCGTACAAGGCGCGATAGGGTAGGTGACACGGCACAACTAGGCAATACCAAGGTAGATATACCAATTACACTTCCGGGTCGGTGGTAACACGTAGCGCGCAGCTATCGCCCACCTCGAGCCACACCCCCAAATAAAATCAAAAGTGGCCAGCGAATCAATCCAAAAGTCAAGTATAATATCGAATGGATGTGTCCGATCAAATGTGCTACCTTATTAACCCGTCAATCACTCCTGTTTTAGCCACCTTATGCCAACTCACGGGAGTTGGGTCCACGTATTTACCTTACAGGAAACGCCGCCACCAACCTACTTCATTCTGGAATCTCCACCGCGTACACGGTTGTTAAAGTAGTTTTCGGAGTTGGCAGAGAGTATGACAACTTCCGATCCTGGTCTTTTCAACAACCAAACGTTATTATAACACCGCGGTCTTTAAAATAGTTTATACTTTAAAACCAGAAAATAATTATCCACTTCAAACCCATAAATACGATATCATTTCCATTTCCAAAACAACTCATTTTGATATATATTTTTATAAAACCCAAATCAAAAAATATCATTTTTATTTCAAATATATTTTTGCAAAATCATACTGCTTTAAAATTTATAATAACTGGAAACCAAACCTTTGAATTATAACTTTCAAAACATAATACTTCGAAACTCATAGCTTTAAAACCATACTTCTAAAACTTGAATGGTTTGGATATTCAACAGTATATAGAATAAAATAGTTTGAATTTAAAATTACTTTATAAAATAATTTCCGCGACTTACAATTTATTTCATTGAAAATTAAGTCAAAATCCATAAATTTCAGAATCGCTTTTAGTTTCAGTAACCCCTTCAGTCTCAATGTATTTCAAACTTTGATTACTAAACAATTGGAACTAAGGTTGGAAATTTCTATTCAACAATTTAAAGTCCTATTATTTAGTTTGAAATATTTGCATAATAAACCCGTAATCATTTAAGTAAAACTCAGATTACTTTATAAAAGAAAATTTCCTTCAATTTATTTATACTAGAAATATTCATTTATTTCATCTTGAATAAAAAAATCCAGTTATAAATATCATACCTTTTTAAAATTTCAAGTTAATAAATTTTACATCAACTTATGAATTTAAATCCTTAATTAAGCTCAATTCCAAATAAAATTTTCAATTTAACTTCCAATCTTAATTGATTTAATCCTTAAACACTCTATATATCTTTAATATCTTAACATGTACTTAACCATAAAATATAAAGTAATCAAACTCCATTATTCAACTTATTTATTTTATTTAGCAAATTCATACATAACTTAAATTCAATACTTTCACTATATATATAAATAAAATATGATTTTATATAATATCAAAAATTAATATTTACTAAACTGTATCCTATCCAAACCATAGAAAATCATTTCAAAAATATTCTTATATATATACACACACACCACGGTTGTGACGACCCGGAATTTTCAAGCATCTAAAATCAGAATATTTAATTGATTTTAAGTATTCAATAGAGTAATTTTAACTTGAATAACGAATATCACAACTTATTTGATAATTGAATTATTAAATTAAATAATTGGAAGTTGGGTAAAATGTTGAATCTGGAATTTAAGCCGGTTAAAAATAATTTGAAGGCTTGTAAAATTTATATTGATAACACTGAAGATAATAGAAGTTGTAAAATTGAAATTAACAGTGGTTTGTTCAGTTTTAAAATTTTATTGTTTAAATTGAATTTAAAAATAGCCTTCCGAGACACAATCTCGGAATTCGACGAAACCTGTTCTATTGGATCCGTAATATTGTATTATTATCAGATTTCAAATTTCGTATTGATTGAAGCTAGTGTGTGCGTATATGATATACAAACACACTGGGATTTTATATCGAAATTTCTTTTTATTCCGGGTTTTTCTTAATCGAATCGACGAAGACTTATAACTTCGTCCCTTCCTTTGCAAGCCTAATATAAAAATATATATATAATAAAATATGTATTCCTTGCGTCGTCCTTTGGAAGCCAAGCCGAATGTTGTTTTTTATATAATCACGCAACTTCGTTTTTCCCCTTTTTTTTAAAACCGAGCTCATCCCCCTCTTCAGAACAAATGAAAGAAAATCATCATAAATCAATAACAGCCGAATCCCTAAAAAAATTAAAAATAAAAAAAAGAGAATGAAACCCAAATCGAAATCATGGCCGGCGATCTTTTCGTTCTCTCGAATTCGAACTCGAGGGGATCTCATTTGATGGTGGAAGGCCAGCAATTCGTGTTCGATTTTACCTTGAATCGTGTTATACGCGAGTGCGCTATCAAAAGAACGGGGAGTAGGGGACTCGCGTATTCGAGTTAGGGCATCGCGAGGCTGGGGTTTCAATTGGATGTAGAGTTTGCTCGAAGTCGCGAGGATTGGGTGCCACTGAGGCGACAGCGTCGCGAATTCGACAGTGAGAGGACCGAGCCTCGTTCGTCGCCCAAGTGGTTGATGCGGTAGCATTTTGTTAGGGTAGGGTTCGATTTTGGGGGGAGGGGAGAACGTGCAGTGAGGTATATTTATTTTATTTTATTTTATTTAATCTATATGGTTATGTATATACATAGAAACTATGTTTTTACAGTAAAGAAATTTTACCCTCTAGATTTTTAATTGCTGAGCTAGTTTTGGATATGAATATTAAATGATTGTAGGAATTATAGGAAATCAGTTTTGATATATATATATATATATATATATATATATATATATATATAATTCAAGTGTCAAAAGTATATGTAGTTTCAGGAAAATAAATTAATATATACATACCTATTTTAAAGTTACTAGTTTATTTATTCAGTTTTTCAGTAGATTTAGTGATTAACCTATTTATTAAACATATTTAAATATTTCAGTTACCAAATGGTTTAAGGGAAAATTGTATAATCAAATGATTTGTTAATTAAAGGAAAATTAATTGTTCAATTACTCAAATATTAATAAATTACATAAATATTTCTTCAAGGTCTAAAAATCGAGAAATAAGCTGAAATGGAAGTGAATGGAATTAGACGGCAAGTTTAAAGCAAAGGTGAGTTAATCTCACTCAGTTAAATTTAACTTTAAATGATTAAATTTAAATAATTGCTTGAAATAGTTGAATTGATTTATGTGCTGTGGTGTGGTATATATATTTGGAATTGGCATTTTATATTGTGCTAACATCTGTGGATGCAGGGAGAACAGGTTGGAGGGATCCAACTGGACCCCTCAACTTTATTTAATTATTTAATATTCTCTGTTCTGAATATTTGATATCCTGTAATGAATTATGTGGTAATATTGAATGCTATGGCTTGATTGTTATAATCGGACAAAAATGAATTACCAGTGAAATTGTAAGTAAATAATGAAAGAAAAGTTGAATAAATTATGAATGAACTGGAAAGGAAATAAAGTGACTTTAAAATTTTAATTAATAAATCTTGAGTATGGAAAGGAAAATTTAAACAAACAGGAAGTTAATGAAATTTAAACTTCAATGTTATTGTTTAAAAGAACAAAATATTTATTTTAAATTGAGGATTTAAATTATTTAAGAAGAATTAAGAAGAAATTGGGAATAACCTGAAATTTGTACATTTCAGCTAAAGGATTTATAATTAAACTGAAAATAATAATAAAGTCCATAATTAATGAATTTTGAAATGAACTGATGAGTAAAGAAATTTATTTCAAATGGAATAAATTGGGAATCAATTTGGAAAATTGATTTGAGTGATTGAGATTGGAAATTTCTCTCTGAATAACCAAGTACGTTTTCAAAGTAAATTTTTAAATATAAATTAAAGTTTAAAGTCAATTTAAGAAGTATGTTTTGAAAAATTTACTAATTCTAAAGTATGTATTTCCTTTTAATCTATTATAGCAATAATTATTTTAATCTATTATAGCAATAATTATTTAAAGAATGACTTAGTATTCGTTTTTAAAAGTGAAATCTAGTTTTATATTTTATTTAGTAACATTATTTTCAAATATTCCTATAGTATGAATTTTTGACAAATCATTGAAGCAGTTTTAACTTAAATGTTATAAAATATATTTCTAAGTAAAGTGTTTTAAATTATTTTCAAACTCTAGTTTTGTGCTCGGTGATTTCAGAGGAGATAGAAAATATTTGGGAATGTTTATTTTGAAAAGGAAGATGGTTTTGAAACTGTTTTCAAAGGATTGAAAATAGAAATATATCTTTGAGGATATTTTGAGATAAATAAATAATTTCGGGAAATTATTTATTGTTTGATGGATGGTTGTGAATGTTAATTGATAGTTAAATAACCGACTATCAATATTGGACAATGCGTTGATCGTTTCGAAGAGACCGGGATCGAGATTTATTTCTCGAAAACCACTTCGATCCGGTTTGTACGTTTCGTGAAAAACGATTTTGAATTCGAAGAGGGAGCAGTGAAGTGCAAGGGCTAGTCGCTACTAATCCTGAGGATATTTCCAAAATGGATGTAGTAGGAATAGTGCCTTCGGTTCCGTTCGAACCCGGGACGGACTTGTATGGATGAATGCTTGCGAAACATCGTCAGGTGGACGATGGGCATTCAAAGAGATATGTTCTTTAAAGGTAACGCTTAGCCTCAAGCCTCATCAAATGGGAATGGCTGAAAATCAGGGGATATGCAGCAAGGCTTCGTGGGTAGCCCGCACTGGAGGGTGAGGTCATCCCTGTCTAGATGTCCCTTTATTTCGGCTTAGTGGGCGGTTGCTGATCCCAACCGCGGGGTGATCTTGCTCGGGACTGTCCAGTAAGGGATGGTTCCGGTCTTGTGTTGCAGGGGAGTTAGGGTGGCTCCTCGGTACGCTGATCTTGACCAGGTACTGTGACAGGTGGTACCCCAGTGCCTAGCCATTAGTTGGAATCCATTTTCCCTACGCGCCCGTACGGTTTTGATTGTGCCCAACTATTGCTGAAACGTGAGATGCAAGCATTTCAGCTAGATTTTATTTACTTTCTATAGACACTATTATAATATCAGAGGATTTCTATAAAAATGGTTTTAGCTATCGTAAGGTAAAAACCCGACATGTTTATTTGTGGCGTGGTCTTACGAGATGCTTTTGATTTCAAAGGATTTTTGAAACTTTAATAATCAATTGGGTGTGATTTTCTCACGCTGGTATTCCAGACTGACTCGGGTGTTATTTAACTGTAATGCTCGGGTCAGACCGAGTATTATAGAATACAGGATATGATGCTGTGGAGCTCAGGAGACGAGCTGGATGACGATACGTACTTACGTACTTGTATATATATATTATTCCGCTGTTGAGTTATTGTGTATCCATTGTATGTTATTGATGTGAGCTGTGACTGATGTACTCTGATGATGTAATGTATGTAAACAGATATATTTGATTTTGAGTAAAGATTATTTACTATCTATTATATTTTATTCCGCTGCGATGGTTAGATTCTGGTGTTGATTTTGTTTTTCTCTTCTTCTTTAACCCAAATGGTTCGTATTTCTGTACAACTTGAGTCGATTTAGGTAGAATAGTGTTGACTCAAAGGGTACGGATTTGCGGATCGTTACACTTGGTATCGGAGCTTAGGTTGGCGATAACCTTGGCTCTGGTAGGAATTACTCATTTAAAATAGAGTCCGTAGTACTCTATAATGAGTTTGAGCGTATAAATAAATATGAGCGCGTATTTGTTAGTGAATATAAATTGTTTTAATATTGTGTTGATTGGTTTATTGAGTGGCATATGAACCTTCGTCGGCACAGTGTGGACAACTGTATCGAAGGGGTTTCTAAACACTTGAATAGAACAATCGATACGGTATTGTTTTAAATGTGGGTAAATGAAATAATTTTACCCAAAAATATATTATCGATATAAAGAAAGTTTTGTAAACTATTTAGCTAATATATGGTTGCTTGGATGTTAGAAATGATAATATTAAAGTATTATCATTGCTAAGTGAAAATTTAACTAAAAATTGAAAATATAACCAAAGTTTGAAGGAATAAATTCATTATAAAATGAAATTTATAAATATGAATTATAAATGTAATTTATGAATTGAAATACATTCAAATGGAAATTTATATAAGCATAAATTATACAAATGCATTATAGTTAAATTTGAATTTAAAATAGGATTTGAAACTTTAAAACCCTGGAAATTTTGGAAGTATTTTAAAGATAAATTGTAGCATTTTTGTTCTGGAGATATTTCTGAAAAGAATTTGTTTTAAATAGATTTTGGAAGTGATATAGCATTGAAATCACTTGGAATATTTGAAAATAATTCTGATAATGACGGCCGCATCATCAGAATTCATTTTCGAATTTCTAAGTGATGAATTGCTGCCAAAAATTTGTTTGTTCGGAAAAGCTAGTTGTTTGTGAAAATTTCAAAAAGGAAATTTGTTGGGAAATAAAAGCCAGGATTGGTTTAATTTTTGAGAAATGCGAGTTGAGATGTTGAAGATTTCAAAATAATTGAAATCAAAGTCGGGTGTTTTAAAATACCGATGAGATAGGTTATAAGCTTATAAATTGAGATGATTTTTAAATCAGGGAAATATAAGCTTTGGATGATGGAATTTGAATTTAAAGAGGAAAGTTAAAAATGAAATTAACTTGGATGGGAATAAATAATTTAACCGGATTGAAGTAATTGAGTAGGTTGGAAATAATATCCAGTTGTATTCAAATTAAGTTGAAATCAAATTGGGATTAAATAAAGCTGAGTTTAGAATGAAATTGAATTGGAATAAGAATTCAATTAAGTTATTAAATGAAATTAAATTTTCATCTGGATAACTGGGAAATAAGTTGGATAAGAATTAAATTGAGTTAAATAAATCAGAATGACTTGTAAAAGAATTAGAAATCCATGAAATAAAAATATGCTTGGGTTACAACTAAGCATAAGGCTTGGGTTAAAAATAAAAGATGAATCTATTCAAGTCTAGAATGCATGGAATTGTGTAAATAAAATGTTGTGACTTATAAAATCAAATAGTGAGATATAAAACCCCAAAATAAATATTGTGTGATCTATTGCAAAATAAAATAAAATAAAAATCAAAACTTGGATTATAAAATAAATTTGAACCCAAGAAAAATTAAATGAAGGGATTTTGGGGTTAAAATCAAGTTCTGGATTATATGTTGGGGAAAAACTATTTAGATAATAAATTAGATAATGAAATATGTAATGAGAACTCAATGCAGTTAAATAAAAGCCGAACTGTGAGATAATAAGGAAGTTTGGAAATAAAAATTCAAGTTATAAATCAAATTCGACTTGAATCATTAGTGAAGAAAATATAATTGAAAGTGGCCTTGCAATTAATTAAATGATTTGTGAATGAAATTGCAATGTAAGTTAATAAAATTGAATGGTAATTTTAAAAGTGAATGGTAGAATTAGAACTTGAGTTATTAATTTAAAATTTAACTTGAAGTGGTAATAAATTAAATATAATTGGAAATGTATAGCATAAAAATGAAATTAGGTTAAAATAGCAATGGTTTGAATATGCCAATAAAATCCAACTGAGTGAAGATAACCTGGAAAATAGCCAGGTAATAAATTGAATGAGTTGAATCTGGAAAGTTAAATTTTGTAATAACCAATCAAATGAAATTGCAGGTTTGAAATGAGATTGGATTGAGATAGAATCAAATTAAATTGAAAAGAGAAATTTATTTGCAAAAAGGGAATGAGCTTAAGTATAAATTAGAGTGAATAAACTTAAGCTAAAAGATGGAAAGGAGTTGAATTGAATTCAACTTAAAATTTAGTTTAATAATATTGGATTGGTTTTAAATCAAGTGAAAATAAATTGTTAATCGAAATAAAATTCGATGAGTATTAAGTAATATTAATGGAATGGAATTCCAGAATAAATAATTGTAAACCATTTAAAAATTATTAAAGGATTGAAATAACTTGAGACAATAAGGAAAATAGAATGTTTCGAGTTTATTAGAATGGTTTAAGTGAATGTGGATAAACTAATTATATTGAATAAATAAATGATGGAATAAATAAGTATCAAATGAAGAGTTGGTTTAAATGAGTTGAGAAATGGTTATTGAATGCAATAGCCTGGATTGTCTTCGAGCTAAATAAAATAGTTTGGAATAAACAAATATGGAATGAAATGCAAATAAATGGATTGTAAATGAAATTTAAATGGAATGTGCCGAGCTAAATAAATGATTGTGAATGAATTAAAATAAAAAGGAAATTTAATTGGCAATTAAGATGAACCTAGGTTGTAAATGGCTTGAATGAACTAGTTGGATAATCAAATAAAATGTAAGTGAATGTATTCAAATTTGATATGCAATGAAATGAGAATATATAGATTGTGAATAAATTTAAAATAGAATAGAATTAGGTATAAATTGAGTTGAAATCCATTTAAATTGGTTATAAACAAAAATACTTATTTATTCACATAAATCTTGTCAAATTGTATAGCATAAATTGTCATTTGATGTAAATGGAAGTAATTAAAAATTCTATGGATTGATAGGAGTAAAATAAATTGATTTTGAAAGCAATTGAATTAAATATGAGTTCAGTTTGCTTAAGAATAAATTAAGTAAGCGATTGAGTTCTAATCCATTCAAATTGATGAGATTGTATATGAATGGATTGAAAACCCTTCAAATTGAATGAAAATGGTTTGTAAAATAATTGGAACAGTTGAATTAGCATGGAAACTATAAATTGCTTACGGAAAAATGTTTGTTGTGAATTTCTTTTAGAATTCATATGTTTTAACTATTGCAAGTAAGTGAAATGTGTTAAACTTCTTATATTTGGCACTTACAAGTTTAAACTGAGTAAGTACAGGTACCTGGAAGCCGTATGGCTGGATTTGGGTTGGGCTATTTGCTAAAAATAGCAAGCTGTTTGCTTAAAATGCTAAATAAGGTACGCCTACGCAATTAAAATTAGGAAATATGAACTGTTTTTGGTTTTTCCGACCGTGCGGGTCGATGTATATATATTTATCTCTTTTGTCAAATTGCAAAAGCTCCTCCGTACAAAGGAGACTCTGCCAAAAATTTTCAGAAATTTTGGGAGTTCGAAAATTTTTGGAAATTTTGGAAAATTTTGTTTACGACAAAAGAATTTCAACTTGGAAATTGAAATAAGTTAGTAAATGAAACTAATTAAAATAATGACATGAATTAGTATAAATGAAAAATAAAATTTAAATATTTAGAGTTTAAGATAAATTGAAATTCTTATGGAAATGAAAGAATCAATTTGAATAGAATGATATAAACTGAGGTGGTAAGGTGATAATGAATATATAAAGCATATTAAATACTTATACCAAACTTAAGAGAGGAATAGTGAATTCTTAATTGGTACTACAAATATATTCTGAGTTAATATGTCAATGAATAAATACCGACAGTTTGTAAGAAAGTCGATAAACTGTTTTGGGAATATTGTGATTGGATATTGGTGCTAAGCAGATATGTAGGTATTATAAAGGGAAAAAGAAAATTGGGTTTGATATGAAAAGATAAAATTTGAAATGCTCGACAAAAGTACGTATTTAAATTTGGTATGCAATTTGATTGGGATTTTGATTTGGATTGAGCCACTTGGCTTTTTGTTTTCTTTTTGGATTTGGGAGGCCGTAGAGCCATTTTTGTAGTAGTACCGAGCTAGCCGCGCAAAGGAGACGCTGGCGAAATTTTTCGGGAATTTAGGGTGTTAGAAAAATTTTGAGAAAATTTTGATAATTCGAATTTTGGTTTTAAATTGAAACTTGAATGGTTAAACAAATGGTATGGTTTGGAACTATGGAGAAATTCGGAAAGTTAATAAGAATAATAATGGTCTTTTATAAAAGATAGTTGGAAAGGTGTTGAATTGTTAGAAACGGGTTTTGGGTCATTCTTCCTAGTTAGTAATTTCGGGGACGAAATTCTTTTAAGGGGGGAGGAATGTGACGACCCGGAATTTTCAAGCATCTAAAATCAGAATATTTAATTGATTTTAAGTATTCAATAGAGTAATTTTAACTTGAATAACGAATATCACAACTTATTTGATAATTGAATTATTAAATTAAATAATTGGAAGTTGGGTAAAATGTTGAATCTGGAATTTAAGCCGGTTAAAAATAATTTGAAGGCTTGCAAAATTTATATTGATAACACTGAAGATAATAGAAGTTGTAAAATTGAAATTAACAGTGGTTTGTTCAGTTTTAAAATTTTATTGTTTAAATTGAATTTAAAAATAGCCTTCCGAGGCACAGTCTCGGAATTCGACGAAACCTGTTCCATTGGATCCGTAATATTGTATTATTATCAGATTTCAAATTTCGTATTGATTGAAGCTAGTGTGTGCGTATATGATATACAAACGCACTGGGATTTTATATCGAAATTTCTTTTTATTCCGGGTTTTTCTTAATCGAATCGACGAAGACTTATAACTTCGTCCCTTCCTTTGCAAGCCTAATATAAAAATATATATGTAATAAAATATGTATTCCTTGCGTCGTCCTCTGGAAGCCAAGCCGAATGTTGTTTTTTTATATAATCACGCAACTTCGTTTTTCCCTTTTTTTTAAAACCGACCTCATCCCCCTCTTCAGAACAAATGAAAGAAAATCATCATAAACCAATAACAGCCGAATCCCTAAAAAAATTAAAAATAAAAAAAAGAGAATGAAACCCAAATCGAAATCATGGCCGGCGATCTTTTTGTTCTCTCGAATTCGAACTCGAGGGGATCTCATTTGATGGTGGAAGGCCAGCAATTCGTGTTCGATTTTACCTTGAATCGTGTTATACGCGAGTGCGCTATCAAAAGAACGAGGAGTGGGGGACTCGCGTATTCGAGTTAGGGCATCGCGAGGCTAGGGTTTCAATTGGATGTAGAGTTTGCTCGAAGTCGCGAGGATTGGGTGGCGCTGAGGCGACAGCGTCGCGAATTCGACAGTGAGAGGACCGAGCCTCGTTCGTCGCCCAAGTGGTTGATGCGGTAGCATTTTGTTAGGGTAGGGTTCGATTTTGGGGGAGGGGAGAACGTGCAGTGAGGTATATTTTATTTATTTTATTTTATTTAATCTATATGGTTATGTATATACATAGAAACTATGTTTTTACAGTAAAGAAATTTTACCCTCTAGATTTTTAATTGCTGAGCTAGTTTTGGATATGAATTTTAAATGATTGAAGGAATTATAGGAAATCAGTTTTGATATATATATATATATATACATATATATATATATATATATATATAATTCAAGTATCAAAAGTATACGTAGTTTCAGGAAAATAAATTAATATACACATACCTATTTTAAAGTTACTAGTTTATTTATTTAGTTTTTCAGTAGATTTAGTGATTAACCTATTTATTAAACATATTTAAATATTTCAGTTACCAAATAGTTTAAGGGAAAATTGTATAATTAAATGATTTGTTAATTAAAGGAAAATTAATTGTTCAATTACTCAAATATTAATAAATTACATAAATATTTCTTCAAGGTCTAAAAATCGAGAAATAAGCTGAAATGGAAGTGAATGGAATTAGACGGCAAGTTTAAAGCAAAGGTGAGTTAATCTCACTCAGTTAAATTTAACTTTAAATGATTAAATTTAAATAATTGCTTGAAATAGTTGAATTGATTTATGTGCTGTGGTGTGGTATATATATTTGGAATTGGCATTTTATATTGTGCTAACATCTGTGGATGCAGGGAGAACAGGTTGGAGGGATCCAACTGGACCCCTCAACTTTATTTAATTATTTAATATTCTCTGTTCTGAATATTTGATATCCTGTAATGAATTATGTGGTAATATTGAATGCTATGGCTTGATTGTTATAATCGGACAAAAATGAATTACCAGTGAAATTGTAAGTAAATAATGAAAGAAAAGTTGAATAAATTATGAATGAACTGGAAAGGAAATAAAGTGACTTTAAAATTTTAATTAATAAATCTTGAGTATGGAAAGGAAAATTTAAACAAACAGGAAGTTAATGAAATTTAAACTTCAATGTTATTGTTTAAAAGAACAAAATATTTATTTTAAATTGAGGATTTAAATTATTTAAGAAGAATTAAGAAGAAATTGGGAATAACCTGAAATTTGTACAATTCAGCTAAAGGATTTATAAGTAAACTGAAAATAATAATAAAGTCCATAATTAATGAATTTTGAAATGAACTGATGAGTAAAGAAATTTATTTCAAATGGAATAAATTGGGAATCAATTTGGAAAATTGATTTGAGTGATTGAGATTAGAAATTTCTCTCTGAATAACCAAGTACGTTTTCAAAGTAAATTTTTAAATATAAATTAATTTTTAAAGTCAATTAAGAAGTATGTTTTGAAAAATTTACTAATTCTAAAGTAAGTATTTCCTTTTAATCTATTATAGCAATAATTATTTTAATCTATTATAGCAATAATTATTTAAAGAATGACTTAGTATTCGTTTTTAAAAGTGAAATCTAGTTTTATATTTTATTTAGTAACATTATTTTCAAATATTCCTATAGTATGAATTTTTGACAAATCATTGAAGCAGTTTTAACTTAAATGTTATAAAATATATTTCTAAGTAAAGTGTTTTAAATTATTTTCAAACTCTAGTTTTGTGCTCGGTGATTTCAGAGGAGATAGAAAATATTTGGGAATGTTTATTTTGAAAAGGAAAATGGTTTTGAAACTGTTTTCAAAGGATTGAAAATAGAAATATATCTTTGAGGATATTTTGAGATAAATAAATAATTTCGGGAAATTATTTATTGTTTGATGGATGGTTGTGAATGTTAATTGATAGTTAAATAACCGACTATCAATATTGGACAATGCGTTGATCGTTTCGAAGAGACCGGGATCGAGATTTATTTCTCGAAAACCACTTCGATCCGGTTTGTACGTTTCGTGAAAAACGATTTTGAATTCGAAGAGGGAGCAGTGAAGTGCAAGGGCTAGTCGCTACTAATCCTGAGGATATTTCCAAAATGGATGTAGTAGGAATAGTGCCTTCGGTTCCGTTCGAACCCGGGACGGACTTGTATGGATGAATGCTTGCGAAACATCGTCAGGTGGACGATGGGCATTCAAAGAGATATGTTCTTTAAAGGTAACGCTTAGCCTCAAGCCTCATCAAATGGGAATGGCTGAAAATCAGGGGATATGCAGCAAGGCTTCGTGGGTAGCCCCCACTGGAGGGTGAGGTCATCCCTGTCTAGATGTCCCTTTATTTCGGCTTAGTGGGCGGTTGCTGATCCCAACCGCGGGGTGATCTTGCTCGGGACTGTCCAGTAAGGGATGGTTCCGGTCTTGTGTTGCAGGGGAGTTAGGGTGGCTCCTCGGTACGCTGATCTTGACCAGGTACTGTGACAGGTGGTACCCCAGTGCCTAGCCATTAGTTGGAATCCATTTTCCCTACGCGCCCGTACGGTTTTGATTGTGCCCAACTATTGCTGAAACGTGAGATGCAAGCATTTCAGCTAGATTTTATTTACTTTCTATAGACACTATTATAATATCAGAGGATTTCCATAAAAATGGTTTTAGCTATCGTAAGGTAAAAACCCGACATGTTTATTTGTGGCGTGGTCTTACGAGATGCTTTTGATTTCAAAGGATTTTTGAAACTTTAATAATCAATTGGGTGTGATTTTCTCACGCTGGTATTCCAGACTGACTCGGGTGTTATTTACTGTAATGCTCGGGTCAGACCGAGTATTATAGAATACAGGATATGATGCTGTGGAGCTCAGGAGACGAGCTGGATGACGATACGTACTTACGTACTTGTATATATATATATATATATTATTCCGCTGTTGAGTTATTGTGTATCCATTGTATGTTATTGATGTGAGTTGTGACTGATGTACTCTGATGATGTAATGTATGTAAACAGATATATTTGATTTTGAGTAAAGATTATTTACTATCTATTATATTTTATTCCGCTGCGATGGTTAGATTCTGATGTTGATTTTGTTTTTCTCTTCTTCTACCTCTTCTTCTTTAACCCAAATGGTTCGTATTTCTGTACAACTTGAGTCGATTTAGGTAGAATAGTGTTGACTCAAGGGGTACGGATTTGCGGGTCGTTACAACGGTGCCTGTATATCATTTCCTATCCTATGGTCAAGTGATACGGATATTTATCATTTCAATCCGCAATTTAAAAATACAATTTGCGGTTGTATATCATTTCAAACCGCAATCCCGAATGAAATAAAATGCATGATAACTTGCAGCTTATATAATATAGAACACATCATTCATTCACCAAACATCATTCATCAACCCCTTTATTACAATCATCATCCAATTTGAACAAACATCAATAAATAGCATATAAAATATAACAGATATCAACGAACAATTTAAATTCACTAATACATTAATAACTGTTTAATTGGAAGTTTTTATGCAAAATAAATAAATTTAGCTGTCAATTTATATGCAACAATAAAATTAAATAACAATTTAATAAAAAAATGCAATCTAACTGAGATGATGAATAAAATATGCCAAACAGTCATAAATGAATTTCTACTCATATCATAAATCAATTTAACAAACATAAGAAATAATAGAAGTTGTGAGTGGGTTAAAACACTTACATTTTGAATATAAATCGAATTTAACTCCGATTAAACCAAAAAATTCAACGGTCTCCAAATCTGTCCAAACCAGCGTCAAAAGATCTGGAATTTAATTACGATCCCTAAATAAATCACCTCCATGTCATACTACCTCTTCCCCCACACGCGTGCACAGTAACCTCACAACCCTACATCTCACGTTGCCTTCAACCTTCAGCCGCCACCCAAAACCTCCAAATGCGGCCGCTACATCCACCTTCCCATCGATCAGAACACTCGAGCAAACCCACCACTCCGGGCCGCACGTTGTAGCCGCTCGCATGCACCCCTAGGTGGCTGGAACCACCTCCGCCGCCGCTTCTCACTCGGCCAGATCTGGGCGACTCGGATGCCCATCTTGACGAAGGGACCGTATCGATGCGCTTTACTCGTCGACCCTTACGACACTACACTTCCTGATCGAACCCTAGTTGAAGATCCACCGTCGAAACCGATAACCCAATACGAATGGCCAGGAAGAAACTTTGATTACTGAATAAACCGAAACTCGAATCGAAAGACGAATCACATATTGAATTACACTCGTCGAGAGCATTAATATATATTTTTTTGAGATTTTTCTAAGGACTTGAATTTTTGACTTTTGATTTGATTTTTGAAAATTGAGTTTAGATCTAGGGTTTGCAGCCATGGGGAAGAGGAGGGGCTGAGGAAATGAACGTACAGCAAATGAGAATAGATGGAGGCTAGGGTTTAACTGGGTTTATATAGGTAAATTAGAAATAGAGTAGATGGATTCGATAAATAAACGTGCTGAACGATAATTGGCCCAAAAAGCCCGTTTCGACTCCGGAACGAAATTGGGTCAACCCATATATCACAATAGGTATTTTAAAATATTCTGAACGCGATGGAAAAAGTTCCACGTCTAAATTCCATCGTATGGAGAAGTTATGCTGAAAACAATATTTCCAAATTGATTTCAAATTGATTTCAATTAAAACGATTTCAAGGCGTTTCGCGTTCGTACGATCAAACAACAAGTCCGATCGCTATGAAACTTGAAACCCTACAATAATTCACTGTTACGGATCCGATGAAACTGGTTTCGTCGAAATCCGAGTCAGTGTCCAAAATGGCTATTTTTATATTAATTAAATAAATTAAACAAATCCAATTTTATGTTTTAAATTCTAAAATTGACAATCTTATCATCTTTGTATTACTCGCATTCACAATGATTTTACCAAATTTAAATGTCCATATAGAGAAGATAAATTTATCAATTCCAAATGTAAATCTCACTTTTAATAATTAACTTCATTTAATTCACAAAATTATAAATAAAATCCTCAAATTTCCATTTAGTTAAATAAATTAATTATTATTCCATTCAAAATTTCAACTAGAAGGGTTTACCATTGGATTTAATATTATCGCATAAATATTTCCCGTTTTCAACTTAATTTCCAATTAACGTAAAATTTTATTATTAAATTTTAAATTAATTGCAATAAACCCAAATAAATACATAAAGCTTGATTCCTGTTTAAACATTTAACTCATTTGATTGCAATTAACCTCTATATGGTAAATTAAATTCCGATATATTAATGAAACTTTATTTCCATTCTTTATTCACAAATCATCATATTTATGAAGAACATTTACGTTATTCTCCATTTATTACCTTAATCTATTTAATGTAACATTTAATTTATATTTATTGCAATGATTTCCAAATCAATTGAATGAATTAAATATATATGTATCACTCATAATAACTTGTGGTCACAACTCTTGATCACCTTTTATAAGTTTATTATTTACAATCCAATAATCGCTATTTACTATATATATACGAAGTAATTAATTCAATATTTCCATTTCGTTTTCCTATACTAAATTTATTACTAAGTGTATTTACTCCATTCCAACAAGTTGGAATTCCATTCTTACTATAACAATCATTTCCCTATTCACTTTTATTAATAACCCACCATTATTGCATTTATTGTCTTTTATTGATTAAATCAAATTACCCCACATTCCTTTAAATTCATACTAACGAAATATTCAATTACTATTCAATGCATATTTATTCATCAATCAATTCGGTATTTTATTTTTCTTTCCTTCTATTTGATGATAAATAACCTAGTATACATTTACATACATTTATTTCATTCCATTCATTTATGGGTATTGCATTGAAATTTAATTTATTAGCTAATACCAACTTTATTACCATTAATTACAATTGGATTCCCAATTTTATTCAATACCCTGAATAAATAACATATATTTTAATCAAATCCTTACATTTTTTTCTTTTCTCATATTCCATTTAAAATCAAATCATAACATCTAAATGATTTTATTGAATTGGAATTTCATTCAAGTCATAAATTATTAACTTGCAATAACATGATTCCTTAATTTATTCCAATTACCATTTACACTCTTTTATTGCATTAAATCAATTTAATATTTCATTAATTTCTCATATTAAATTTTATATCCAGGTAAGAAACCTTTTTCTACTTAATTCATTTGGATTTTATTCAAATTTCTATAAATAGGTTCTAAATCACCATTTACATAATTTACTTTAGCCTTCATTTTAACATTTATTTATCCCTTTTATTGTTTCTACTAAAATAAATTACAAAAATCCTATTAAATAAACAAATTAAATTGTCGAAATTTACGGGTCGTTACACTCTCCCCCACTCCAAACTTTTCGTCCCTGAAAAGGAAAAGAAGGGAAACAAAGAACTAAGAAATCGATATACCTTATTCAAACATTAACTTTATAAACAATTAAATTTATAAAATTAATTAATTTAGATACAATATCTCAATTCATAACCATTAAATCTTTTTATATTTAAATTACTAAAGTTTGGAAAACATTTTCATAATATTCTAAGTCCAAAATTTGCGGAAAATTTTGGCAGAGTCTCCTTTGTACGGAGAGGCTCGGGAGAAAAATATAATATCAATTATGAAAATTATATACATATATTATCCAAAATATTGTATCCCAACCCGGGAAAAATATATAAAATAGCGCTATAAACCGTAATCCGCAACGTACCTATTTATCGGGCAATTTACGCTAAATTTATGGAACCAAAAGCAGTAGCAATTGCTTCCATAACCTGCATTTCACTTAAAAAAAATCCAAAGGGTTAACAATTTATATAAAGTGAAATTTTACGTGGTTTCAATCACTAACAACAAATCAATACAACAACCATCAATTTCAACAAATAGCATACGCAACAAATATAAAACAACCATTAAATCAAACAAACAAATAGTTGTTCGGGTTCAAAACCTTTATATTGTACGGAATGAAGAATAAACCATCCAGTGCATCATTTACTCAACAGTCTTAGATTAAACACAATGGATTATTCATCCATCCCAACAAAATTAAAGTTTCCTTACCCAACACCCACAAACCACGACAAAAAACAATTTCAGCAATAGATTTAGTCTATTTTTATTTATTCCATTCATACATTTGTTGTTTGATTCTTTTCATTCATATAACGGTTTATTCTTTTTATTTTCATTTATTTCTTTCAATTTTATTTAGAAATAACTGCAACCCTTTCTTAAGTTTACAATTTCTCTTTATTATATTACATCCATTTATTTACTACTTACTATTATTCATTTCCATTAACTCAGGTCATGCCATTAACTACTATAATTATTCATTCATTTATTATTGCCCGACCTCATCTATTTACACTTTAATTTACTTAAGTTTATAACCATCTATCGTCATACTTACCTTTAATTATATTTACTCGGTAAAATTTCAATTATAACTTAAGTTTATACATTAAATTCTCATTTAACAGCAATTTTATTGAATACTTCATTATTTCAAATTTCTACTTGTACAATTTCCATTACATTTTCTTATTAAACATTTCAACTTTTAATATTTGGTAAGTTATGTATGCTTTTTAAGAATGTAATTAAAAGTTATACAAGTTTTTTTTTCTTCTCTTCAATTCTTTTAATTAATTTATGGTTCAATAATTTCATCTTTGTTTTATAAGTTGCAATTTAAAATTACCTTTAATTTCATTCATAACCTAGCATTAAATCTCTATTTACTTTAAAGGTTTCAATTATTAATTACATACTTTCCAATTTACTAAAATAATTAAAACTATTATTTAATGGAAACTTAAGACTAAATACCGGGTTAAATTTCAATTTATTTTAAAACAATAGATAAATATATTCTTAAAACTTATATATCTATAATTATATCTACAACAATCCAAAATTTATATTTTTCAATCAACATGAATTTGCAGTAAAACTACTACAGTACCCTTCCCCTTTCAAAACTCGAAAATGAAAGTCGATGATGCGGCCGCCATCACCGAAATTATTTTCCACCGACAGAGAGGAAAGTACAAAACTTATTTTCTCCAAAAATCTTATTTAAAACAATTCTTCCGAATTATATTAAAATATTTATATCAGAAAATACTAATAAACAATATTATTATATTCCAAAATTTATTCGAAAGAGATCTTCAAAAAACCCCGGAACTTAAATTCTAAGTTTCCACTTTCATTTATTTTATTTTCAACATAGTTTCAACTATTATTAATATTTTCATTACCTAACACCCAATCTATAGCAACCAAATATATATCTTTATAAAATATTTTTATATATAGAAAATATAATAGGCAAAGTTATTTCATTCACCTATATTAAAAACAAATATTATGTTGGTCTGTCCTATTAAGTGTTTAGAAATTCCTATTGATGTCACAACGTCGCATGCACCAACCAGAATTTATAAATACAGAACGGAACAGATTAACACAATATTAAAACCTTTTTGTACCACTAAAAAATATGCTCTCTCATATATATACACCCAGCGACTCCCACAAGGTATTACTACCCTATTAATAATGAGTCAGACCCCACAAAGCTAAGGTTTATCGCTAAACCAAAGCTCTGATACCAACTGTAACGTCCCGCCTTTTCGCATGTTTAAATCGACGATAAACCACACACATCAGACTTAAAACATACAAAAGGGCGGATTGTTATGGGGTAAATAAGAAAAACAGAGAAGAGAAAAAACTAAACAGAATCTCAGCGGAAGGATAAAATATAATAATAAATATACAGTTCGTAAAACTGTTTACAAACATTTGATTCTTTTTTTATACAATAAATATCAGAGTTCACATACCCATAAATATCAATGCAGTGGAATTTAATAGTGTAGTGGAATAATATAGTAGATAGCAATACTACAAATCTTCGTCTTCGTCCTCCAGAACTAAAGTCTTCGATCCTGAAACGCTCGGACTGACCCGAGGGAATTGAAAGGACAAAACACTCGAGTCAGAACTAAAAGATCTTATGTAAGTTAAATTAACAGAAATAAATATGAGTGCAGTAACTCAAGAGATGCTCGGGATTTACATCCCCTAAGGATCCGTTAAACTATTTACTATGTAGTATATTGCGCTATTATAATAGTGTCTAATTGTAAAATAAACTTACTTTTAAATAGCATTAAGGCTTTACATTTTCCACCTTAACACGTAATAGTCCCAGTAGTCCATCCAATATCATAGTGCCTCCTGATTGGGAAGCCACCAAAGGATACCACATGGGCTACGGGAGAAATCCAAACTCGTATAAGGCGTGATAGGGTAGGTGACACGGCACAACTAGGCAATGTCAGGGTAGATATATCAATTACGCTTCCGGGTCGGTGGTAACGCGTTGCGCGCAGCTACCGCCCACCTCGAGCCACACCCCCAAATAAAATCAAAAGTGGCCACCGAATCAATCCAAAAGTCAAGTATAATATCGAAGGTATGTGTCCGATCAAATGTGCTACCTTATTAACCCATCAATCGCTCATGTTTTAGCCACCTTATGCCAACTCACGGGAGTTGGGTCCACGTATTTACCTTACAGGAAACGCCGCCACCAACCTACTTCATTCTAGAATCTCCACCGCGTACACGGTTGTTAAAGTGGTTTTCGGGGTTGGCAGAGAGTATGACAACTTCCGATCCCGGTCTCTTCAACAACCAAACGTTATTATAACACTGCGGTCTTTAAAATAGTTTATACTTTAAAACCAGAAAATATTTATCCACTTCAAACTCATAAATACGATATCATTTCCATTTCCAAAACAACTCATTTTGATATTTTTTTTATAAAACCAAAATAAAAAAATATCATTTTTATTTCAAATATATTTTTCCAAAATCATACTTCTTTAAAATTTATAATAACTGGAAACCAAACCTTTGAATTATAACTTTCAAAACATAATACTTCGAAACTCATAGCTTTAAAACCATACTTCTAAAACTTGAATGGTATGGATATTCAACAGTATATAGAATAAAATAGTTTGAATTTAAAATTACTTTATAAAATAATTTCCGCGACTTACAATTTATTTCATTGAAAATTAAGTCAAAATCCATAAATTTCAGAATCGCTTTTAGTTTCAATAACCCCTTCAGTCTCAATGTATTTCAAACTTTGATTACTAAACAATTGGAACTAAGGTTGGAAATTTCTATTCAACAATTTAAAGTCCTATTATTTAGTTTGAAATATTTGCATAATAAACCCGTAATCATTTAAGTAAAACTCAGATTACTTTATAAAAGAAAATTTCCTTCAATTTATTTATACTAGAAATATTCATTTAATTCATCTTGAATAAAAAATCCAGTTATAAATATCATACCTTTTTAAAATTTCAAGTTAATAAATTTTACATCAACTTATGAATTTAAATCCTTAATTAAGCTCAATTCCAAATAAAATTTTCAATTTAACTTCCAATCTTAATTGATTTAATCCTTAAAAACTCTATATATTTTTAATATCTTAACATGTACTTAACCATAAAATATAAAGTAATCAAACTCCATTATTCAACTTATTTATTTTATTTAGAAAATTCATACATAACTTAAATTCAATACTTTCACTATATATATATATATAAATAAAATATGATTTTATATAATATCAAAATTTAATATTTATTAAACCGTATCCTATCCAAACCATAGAAAATCATTTCAAAAATATTCTTATATATATATATATATACCACGGTGCTTGTATATCATTTCTTATCCTATGGTCAAGTGATACAGATATTTATCATTTCAATCCGCAATTTAAAAATAAAATTTGCGGTTGTATATCATTTCAAACCGCAATCCCGAATGAAATAAAATGCATGATAACTTGCAGCTTATATAATATAGAACACATCATCCATTCACCAAACATCATTCATCAACCCCTTTATTACAATCATCATCCAATTTGAACAAACATCAATAAATAGCATATAAAATATAACAGATATCAACAAACAGTTTATATTCACTAATAAATTGATAACTGTTTAATTGGAAGTTTGTATGCAAAATAAATAAATTTAACTGTTAATTTATATCCAATAATAAAATTAAATAACAATTTAATAAAAAATGCAATCTAACTGAGATGATGAATAAAATATGCCAAACAGTCATAAATGAATTTCTACTCATATCATAAATCAATTTAACAAACATAAGAAATATTAGAAGTTGTGAGTGGGTTAAAACACTCACCTTTTGAATATAAATTGAATTTAACTCCGATTTAAACCCAAAAATTCAACGGTCTCCACATCTGTCCAAACCAGCGTCAAAAGATCTGGAATTTAATTACGATCCCCAGATAAATCACCTCCACGTCATACTACCTCTTCCCCCACGCGCGTGCACAGTAACCCCACAACCCTACATCTCACGTTCGCCTTCAACCTTCAGCCGCCACCCAAAACCTCCAAACGCGGCCGCTACATCCACCTTCCCATCGATTAGAACACTCGAGCAAACCCACCACTCCGGGCCGCACGTTGTAGCCGCTCGCGCGCACCCCTAGGTGGCAGGAACCACCTCCGCCGCCGCTTCTCACTCGGCCATATCTTGGCGACTCCGATGCCCATCTTGACGAAGTGACCATACCGATGCGCTCTACTCATCGACCCTTACGACACTACACTTCCCGATCGAACCGTAGTTGAAGATCCACCGTCGAAACCGATAACCCAATACGAACGGCCGGGAAGAAACTTTGATTTCTGAACAAACCGAAACCCGAATCGATAGACGAATCACATCATTGAATTACGCTCGTCGAGAGCATCAATATTTTTTTTTTTTGAGATTTTTCTAAGGACTTGAATTTTTGACTTTTGATTTGATTTTTGAAAATTGAGTTTAGATCTAGGGTTCGCAGCCATGGGGAATACGAGGGGCTGAGGAAATGAACGTACAGCAAATGAGAATAGATGGAGGCTAGGGTTTAACTGAGTTTATATAGGTAAATTAGAAACAGAGTAGATGGATCCGATAAATAAACGTGCTGAACGATAATTGGCCTAAAAAGCCCGTTTCGACTTCGCAACGAAATTGGGTCAACCCATATATCGCAGTAGGTATTTAAAAATATTCTGAACGTGATGGAAAAAGTTTCACGTCTAAATTCCATCGTATGGAGAAGTTATGCTGAAAACAATATTTCCAAATTGATTTCAAATTGATTTCAATTAAAACGATTTCAAGGCGTTCCGCGTTCGTACGATCAAACAACAAGTCCGATCGCTACGAAACTTGAAACCCTATAATAATTCACTGTTACGGATCCGATGAAACTGGTTTCGTCGAAATCCGAGTCAGTGTCCAAAATGGCTATTTTTATATTAATTAAATAAATTAAACAAATTGATTAAATCCAATTTTATGTTTTAAATTCTAAAATTGACAATCTTATCATCTTTATATTACTCACATTCACAATGATTTTACCAAATTTAAATGTCCATATAGAGAAGATAAACTTATCCATTCCAAATGTAAATCTCACTTTTAATAATTAACTTTTTAATTCACAAAATTATAAAAAAATCCTCAAATTTCCATTTAGTTAAATAAATTAATTATTATTCCATTCAAAATTTCAACTGGAAGGGTTTACCATTGGATTTAATATTATCGCATAAATATTTCCCGTTTTCAACTTAATTTCCAATTAACGTAAAATTTTATTATTAAATTTTAAATTAATTGCAATAAACCCAAATAAATACATAAAGCTTGATTCCTGTTTAAACATTTAACTCATTTGGTTGCAATTAACCTCTATATGGTAAATTAAATTCCGATATTAATGAAACTTTATTTCCATTCTTTATTCACAAATCATCATATTTATGAAGAACATTTACGTTATTCTCCATTTATTACCTTAATTTATTTAACGTAACATTTAATTTATATTTATTGCAATGATTTCCAAACCAATTGAATGAATTAAATATATATGTATCACTCATAATAACTTGTGGTCACAACTCTTGATCACCTTTTATAAGTTTATTATTTACAATCCAATAATCGCCATTTACTATATATATACGAATTAATTAATTCAATATTTCCATTTCGTTTTCCTATACTAAATTTATTACTAAGTGTATTTACTCCATTCCAACAAATTGGAATTCCATTCTTACTATATCAATCATTTCCTTATTCACTTTTATTAATAACCCACCATCATTACATTTATTGTCTTTTATTGATTAAATCAAATTACCCCATATTCCTTTAAATTCATACTAACGAAATATTCAATTACGATTCAATGCATATTTATTCATCAATCAATTCGGTATTTACTTTTCTTTCCTTCTATTTGATGATAGATAACCTAGTATACATTTACATACATTCATTTCATTCCATTCATTTATGGGTATTGCATTGAAATTTAATTTATTAGCTAATACCAACATTATTACCATTAATTACAATGGGATTCTCAATTTTTTTCAATACCCTGAATAAATAACATATATTTTAATCAAATCCTTACATTTTTTTTCTCATATTCCATTTAAAATCAAATCATAACATCTAAATGATTTTATTGAATTGGAATTTCATTCAAGTCATAAATTATTAACTTGCACTAACATGATTCCTTAATTTATTCCAATTACCGTTTACACTCTTTTATTGCATTAAATCAATTTAATATTTCATTAATTTCTCATATTAAATTTTATATCCAGGTAAGAATCCTTTTTCTACTTAATTCATTTGGATTTTATTCAAATTTCTATAAATAGGTTTTAAATGACCATTTACATAATTTATTTTAGCCATCATTTTAACATTTATTTTTCCCCTTTATTGTTTCTACTAAAATAAATTACAAAAATCCTATTAAATAAACAAATTAAATTGTCGAAATTTACGGGTCGTTACACTCTCCCCCACTCAAAACTTTTCGTCCCCGAAAAGGAAAAGAAGGGAAACGAAGAACTAAGAAATCGATATACCTTATTCAAACATTAACTTTATAAACAATTAAATTTATAAAATTAATTAATTTAGATACAATATCTCAATTCATAACCATTAAATCTTTTTATACTTAAATTACTAAAGTTTGGAAAGCATTTTCAAAATATTCTAAGTCCAAAATTTACGGAAAATTTTGACAGAGTCTCCTTTGTACGGAGAGGCTCGGGAGAAAAATATAGTATCAATTATAACAATTATATACATATATTATCCAAAATATTATATCCCAACCTGGGAAAAATATATAAATTAGCGCTATAAACCGTAATCCGCAACGTACCTATTTATCGGGCAATTTACGCTAAATTTATGGAACCAAAAGCAGTAGCAATTGCTTCCATAACCTGCATTTCACTTAAAAAAAATCCAAAGGGTTAACAATTTATATAAAGTGAAATTTTTAAGTGGTTTCAATCACTAACAACAAATCAATACAACAACCATCAATTTCAACAAATAGCATACACAACAAATATAAAACAACCATTAAATCAAACAAACAAATAGTTGTTCGGGTTCAAAACCTTTATATTGTACGGAATGAAGAATAAACCATCCAGTGCATCATTTACTCAACAGTCTTAGATAAAACACAATGGATTATTCATCCATCCCAACAAAATTAAAGTTTCCTTACCCAACACCCACAAACCACGACAAACAACAATTTCAGCAATAGATTTAGTCTATTTTTATTTATTCCATTCATACATTTGTTGTTTGATTCTTTTCATTCATATAACGGGTTATTCTTTTTATTTTCATTTATTTCTTTCAATTTTATTTAGAAATAACTGCAAGCCTTTCTTAAGTTTACAATTTCTCTTTATTATATTACATCCATTTATTTACTACTTACTATTATTCATTTCCATTAACTCAGGTCATGTCATTAACTACTATAATTATTCATTCATTTATTATTGCCCGACCTCATCTATTTACACTTTAATTTACTTAAGTTTATAACGATCTATTGTCATACTTACCTTTAATTATATTTACTCGGTAAAATTTCAATTATAACTTAAGTTTATACATTAAATTCTCATTTAACAGCTATTTCATTGAATACTTCATTATTTCAAATTTCTACTTGTACAATTTCCATTACATTTTCTTATTAAACATTTCAACTTTTAATATTTGGTAAGTTATGTATGCTTTTTAAGAATGTAATTAAAAGTTATACAAGTTTTTTTTTCTTCTCTTCAATTCTTTTAATTAATTTATGGTTCAATAATTTCATCTTTGTTTTATAAGTTGCAATTTAAAATTACCTTTAATTTCATTCATAACCCAGCATTAAATCTCTATTTACTTTAAAGGTTTCAATTATTAATTACATACTTTCCAATTTACTAAAATAATTGAAACTATTATTTAATGGAAACTTAAGACTAAATACCGGGTTAAATTTCAATTTATTTTAAAACAATAGATAAATATATTCTTAAAACTTATATATCTATAATTATATCTACAACAATTCAAAATTTATTTTTTTCAATCAAAATGAATCTGCAGTAAAACTACTACAGTACCCTTCCCCTTTCGAAACTCGAAAATGAAAGTCGATGATGCGGCCGCCATCATCGAAATTATTTTCTAGCGACAGAGAGGAAAGTACAAAACTTATTTTCTCCAAAAATCTTATTTAAAACAATTCTTCCGAATTATATTGAAATATTTATATCAGAAAATACTTACAAACAATATTATTATATTCCAAAATTTATTCGAAAGAGATCTTCAAAAAACCCCGGTACTTAAATTCTAAGTTTCCACTTTCATTTATTTTGTTTTCAACTTAGCTTCAACTATTATTAATATTTTCATTACCTAACACCCAATCTATAGCAACCAAATATATATCTTTATAAAATATTTTTATATATAGAAAATATAATAGGCAAAGTTATTTCATTCACCTATATTAAAAACAAATATTATGTTGGTCTGTCCTATTAAGTGTTTAGAAATTCCTATTGATGTCACAGCGTCCCATGCACCAAACAGAATTTATAAATACTGAACGAAATAGATTAACACAATATTAAAACCTTTTTATACCACTAACAAATATGCTCTCTCATATATATACACTCAGCGACTCACATAGGGTATTACTACCCTATTAATAAAGAGTCAGACCCCACGAAGCTAAGGTTTATCGCTAAACCAAAGCTCTGATACCAACTGCAACGTCCCGCCTTTTCGCATGCTTTAAATCGACGATAAACCACACACATCAGACTTAAAACATACAAAAGGGCGGATTGTTATGGGGTAAATAAGAAAAACAGAGAAGAGAAAAAAACTAAACAGAATCTCGCAGCGGAAGGATAAAATATAATAATAAATATACAGTTCATAAAACTGTTTACGAACATTTGATTCTTTTTTATACAATAAATATCAGAGTTCACATACCCATAAATATCATTGCAGCGGAATTTAATAGTGTAGTGGAATAATATAGTAGATAGCAATACTATAAATCTTCGTCTTCGTCCTCCAGAACTAAAGTCTTCGATCCTGAAACGCTCGGACTGACCCGAGCGAATTGAAAGGACAAAACACTCGAGTCAGAACTAAAAGATCTTATGTAAGTTAAATTAACATAAATAAATATGAGTGCAGTAACTCAAGAGATGCTCGGGATTTACATCTCCTAAGGATTCGTTAAACTATTTACTATGTAGTATATTGCGCTATTATAATAGTGTCTAATTGTAAAATAAACTTACTTTTAAATAGCATTAAGGCTTTACATTTTCCACCATAACACGTAATAGTCCCAGTAGTCCATCCAATATCATAGTCCCTCCTGATCGGGAAGCCACCATAGGATACCACATGGGCTACGGGAGAAATCCAAACTCGTACAAGGCGCGATAGGGTAGGTGACACGGCACAACAAGGCAATGCCAGGGTAGATATACCAATTACGCTTCCGGGTCGGTGGTAACGCGTAGCGCGCAGCTACCGCCCACCTCGAGCCACACCCCCAAATAAAATCAAAAGTGGCCACCGAATCAATCCAAAAGTCAAGTATAATATCGAAGGGATATGTCCGATCAAATGTGCTACCTTATTAACCCGCCAATCGCTCCTGTTTTAGCCACCTTATGCCAACTCACGGGAGTTGGGTCCACATATTTACCTTACAGGAAACGCCGCCACCAACCTACTTCATTCTGGAATCTCCACCGCGTACACTGTTGTTAAAGTGGTTTTCGGAGTTGGCAGAGAGTATGAAAACTTCCGATCCCGGTTTCTTCAACAACCAAACGTTATTATAACACCGCGGTCTTTAAAATAGTTTATACTTTAAAACCAAAAAATAATTATCCACTTCAAACCCATAAATACGATATCATTTCCATTTCCAAAACAACTCATTTTGATATATTTTTTATAAAACCCAAATCAAAAAATATCATTTTTATTTCAAATATATTTTTCCAAAATCGTACTGCTTTAAATATAATAAACGGAAACCAAACCTTTGAATTATAACTTTCAAAACATAATACTTCGAAACTCATAGCTTTAAAACCATACTTCTAAAACATGAATGGTTTGGATATTCAACAGTATATAGAATAAAATAGTTTGAATTTAAAATTACTTTATAAAATAATTTCCGCGACTTACAATTTATTGCATTAAAAATTAAGTCAAAATCCATAAATTTCAGAATCGCTTTCAGTTTCAATAACCCCTTCAGTCTCAATGTATTTCAAACTTTGATTACTAAACAATTGGAACTAAGGTTGGAAATTTCTATTCAACAATTTAAAGTCCTATTATTTAGTTTGAAATATTTGCATAATAAACCTGTAATCATTTAAGTAAAACACAGATTACTTTATAAAAGAAAATTTCCTTCAATTTATTTACACTAGAGATATTCATTTAATTCATCTTGAATAAAAAATCCAGTTATAAATATCATACCTTTTTAAAATTTCAAGTTAATAAATTTTTCATCAACTTATGAATTTAAATCCTTAATTAAGCTCAATTCCAAATAAAATTTTCAATTTAACTTCCAATCTTAATTGATTTAAATCCTTAAAAACTCTATATATTTTTAATATCTTAACATGTACTTAACCATAAAATATAAAGTAATCAAACTCCATTATTCAACTTATTTATTTTATTTAGAAAATTCATACATAACTTAAATTCAATACTTTCACTATATATATAAATAAAATATGATTTTATATAATATAAAAATTTAATATTCATTAAACCGTATCCTATCCAAACCATAGAAAATCATTTCAAAAATATTCTTATATATATATATACACCACGGTGCCTGTATATCATTTCCTATCCTATGGTCAAGTGATACGGATATTTATCATTTCAATCCGCAATTTAAAAGTAAAATTTGCGGTTGTATATCATTTCAAACCGCAATCCCGAATGAAATGAAATGCATGATAACTTGCAGCTTATATAATATAGAACACATCATCCATTCACCAAACATCATTCATCAACCCCTTTATTACAATCATCATCCAATTTGAACAAACATCAATAAATAGCATATAAAATATAACAGGTATCAACGAACAGTTTATATTCACTAATAAACTAATAACTGTTTAATTGGAAGTTTGTATGCAAAATAAATAAATTTAACTGTCAATTTATATGCAATAATAAAATTAAATAACAATTTAATAAAAAAATGCAATCTAACTGAGATGATGAATAAAATATGCAAAACAGTCATAAATGAATTTCTACTCATGTCATAAATCAATTTAACAAACATAAGAAATATTAGAAGTTGTAAGTGGGTTAAAACACTCACCTTTTGAATTAAAATCGAATTTAACTCCGATTTAAACCCAAAAATTCAACGGTCTCCAAATCTGTCCAAACTAGCGTCAAAAGATCTGGAGTTTAATTACGATCCCTAAATAAATAACCTCCACGTCATACTACCACTTCCCCCACGCGCGTGCACGGTAACCCCACAATGCTACATCTCGCGTTCGCCTTCAACCTTCAGCCGCCACCCAAAACCTCCAAACGCGGCCGCTACATCCACCTTCCCATCGATCAGAACACTTGAGCAAACCCACCACTCCGGGCCGCACGTTGTAGCCGCTCGCGTGCACCCCTAGGTGGGTGGAACCACCTCCGCCGCCGCTTCTCACTCGGCCATATCTTGGCGACTCCGATGCCCATCTTGACGAAGTGACCGTACCGATGCGCTCTACTCATCGACCCTTACGACACTACACTTCCCGATCGAACCCTAGTTGAAGATCCACCGTCGAAACCGATAACCCAATACGAACGGCCGGGAAGAAACTTTGATTTTCGAACAAACCGAAACCCGAATCGAAAAACGAATCGCATCATTGAATTACGCTCGTCGAGAGCATCAACATATATTTTTTTGAGATTTTTCTAAGGACTTGAATTTTTAACTTTTGATTTGATTTTTGAAAATTGAGTTTAGATCTAGGGTTTGCAGCCATGGGGAAGAGGAGGGGCTGAGGAAATGAACGTACAACAAATGAGAATAGATGGAGGCTAGGGTTTAACTGGGTTTATATAGGTAAATTAGAAATAGAGTAGATGGATTCGATAAATAAATGTGCTGAACGATAATTGGCCCAAAAAGCCCGTTTCGACTTCGAAATGAAATTGGGTCAACCCATATATCATTAAAATATTCTGAACGCAATGGAAAAAGTTTCACGTCTAAATTCCATCGTACGGAGAATTTATGCCGAAAACAATATTTTCAAATTGATTTTAAATTGATTTTAATTAAAACGATTTCAAGGCGTTTCGCGTTCGTACGATCAAACAACAAGTCCGATCGCTACGAAACTTGAAACCCTACAATAATTCACTGTTACGGATCCGATGAAACTAGTTTCGTCGAAATTCGATTCAGTGTCCAAAATGGCTATTTTTATATTAATTAAATAAATTAAAAAAATTGATTAAATCCAATTTTATGTTTTAAATTCTAAAATTGACAATCTTATCATCTTTATATTACTCACATTAACAATGATTTTACCAAATTTAAATGTCCATATAGAGAAGACAAATTTATCAATTCCAAATGTAAATCTCACTTTTAATAATTAACTTCATTTAATTCACAAAATTATAAATAAAATCCTCAAATTTTCATTTAGTTAAATAAATTAATTATTATTCCACTCAAAATTTCATCTAGAAGCGTTTACCATTGGATTTAATATTATCGCATAAATATTTCCCATTTTCAACTTAATTTCCAATTAACGTAAAATTTTATTATTAAATTTTAAATTAATTGCAATAAACCTAAATAAATACATAAAGCTTGATTTCTGTTTAAACATTTAACTCATTTGATTACAATTAACCTCTTTATGGTAAATTAAATTCCGATATATTAATGAAACTTTATTTCCATTCTTTATTAAAACTTGTGGTCACAACTCTTGATCACCTTTTATAAGTTTATTATTTACAATCCAATAATCGCCATTTACTATATACATACGAATTAATTAATTCAATATTTCCATTTCGTTTTCCTATACTAAATTTATTACTAAGTGTATTTACTCCATTCCAACAAGTTGGAATTCCATTCTTACTATAACAATCATTTCCCTATTCACTTTTATTAATAACCCACCATCATTGCATTTATTGTCTTTTATTGATTAAATCAAATTACCCTATATTCCTTTAAATTCATACTAACGGAATATTCAATTACTATTAAATGCATATTTATTCATCAATCAATTCGGTATTTACTTTTCTTTCCTTCTATTTGATGATAAATAACCTAGTATACATTTACATACATTCATTTCATTCCATTCATTTATGGGTATTGCATTGAAATTTAATTTATTAGCTAATACCAACATTATTACCATTAATTACAATTGGATTCCTAATTTTATTCAATACCCTGAATAAATAACATATATTTTAATCAAATCCTTACATTTTTTTTCTTTTCTCATATTCCATTTAAAATCAAATCATAACATCTAAATGATTTTATTGAATTGGAATTTCATTCAAGTCATAAATTATTAACTTGCACTAACATGATTCCTTAATTTATTCCAATTACCGTTTACACTCTTTTGTTGCATTAAATCAATTTAATATTTCATTAATTTCTCATATTAAATTTTATATCCAGGTAAGAATCCTTTTTCTACTTAATTCATTTGGATTTTATTCAAATTTCTATAAATAGGTTTTAAATCACCATTTACATAATTTATTTTAGCCTTCATTTTAACATTTATTTATCCCCTTTATTGTTTCTACTAAAATAAATTACAAAAATCCTATTAAATAAACAAATTAAATTGTCGAAATTTACGGGTCGTTACACTCTCCCCCACTCAAAACTTTTCGTCCCCGAAAAGGAAAAGAAGGGAAACGAAGAACTAAGAAATCGATATACCTTATTCAAACATTAATTTTATAAACAATTAAATTTATAAAATTAATTAATTTAGATACAATATCTCAATTCATAACCATTAAATCTTTTTATACTTAAATTACTAAAGTTTGGAAAGCATTTTCAAAATATTCTAAGTCCAAAATTTACGGAAATTTTTGACAGAGTCTCCTTTGTACGGAGAGGCTCGGGAGAAAAATATAATATCAATTATAACAATTATATACATATATTACCCAAAATATTATATCCCAACCCGGGAAAAATATATAAAATAGCGCTATAAACCGTAATCCGCAACGTACCTATTTATCGGGCAATTTACGCTAAATTTATGGAACAAAAACAGTAGCAATTGCTTCCATAACCTGCATTTCACTTAAAAAAATCCAAAGGGTTAACAATTTATATAAAGTGAAATTTTTAAGTGGTTTCAATCACTAACAACAAATCAATACAATAACCATCAATTTCAACAAATAGCATACACAACAAATATAAAACAACCATTAAATCAAACAAACAAATAATTGTTCGGGTTCAAAACCTTTATATTGTACGGAATGAAGAATAAACCATCCAGTGCATCATTTACTCAACAGTCTTAGATTAAACACAATGGATTATTCATCCATCCCAACAAAATTAAAGTTTCCTTACCCAACACCCACAAACCACGATTTAAACAAACAAAATTAAACTCTTAATTTTCCTTTTAAAAATATTCATAATTTATTCTTGGAAATATCGTTATGTTTAAACTCATATTTAAAATGTTATAGAATTTGCAGCAAAAAAGTGCTGTAGAAAGTGCTATATAAACTTGTTTGATTTAAACAACTTTTTAATATTTAAAAATTCATATTTTCCATTCCAAATCTCTTTTAAACCATTTTAATAGATTCGTCAAATTTATTTCATATTTTTAATCATCTAAAATATCATTTATAAAGAAATCCCTTTTGGATTCCGAACTGTAAAATCGCGATGTCTTTAGAAAATTGTTTTGGACATATTTCAAAATCTGCTTGATGAAATCATGATTTTCTTTCTTCCTTTGAAAACTATTATCATTGTGAGTCAAAGAATTTTAATTTCGAAAAAATCCGACTTACAAATCATTTTCTACATTAATTTGAAGTTACGGGTCGAAATTTACGAACTACTGCTATGCGACGAGCTCGATTTTGACCAATTTTGTGAATTGCTTCGGTACTCATCCGAAACACTTCAAATTTGTTTTAAACCATATTTAACTATTTTAACTTATTTAAAACAATATTTTCATCATTTCAAACTCATTTTTCATTTCATTTCATATTATAATATCATTTTCAATCTTTTTAGATTTTTTTTAAAATCATTAAGAGACTAAATAATTACCATATACACATTAGTATGGATTTAATTCTCATTTAATTAACTATGCTTACTAACCATTTCTCTTATCATTTATCAAACCTAGTTATCAGCCATATCACAAACATATAATCAACCATAATATCAACCAAGTTATCATCCATTAAATCATCCAACATATAACAAACTTTTCATATAATTAACTTGAAATATCTTTTCAGAATAAGTAACTTAAAATATGAGTACTCACCTTTAACCAAATCGTTTACTTCCTACCAACATTCATATCATCCAACGCTTACTTTTTCCTCTTAACTACATCAAACCATCACGTAAACAACTTCACCTCACTTTCTAGTGCTCGACCATCACCTCCTTCTCTTTTTCTTGTTCAGAAGCTCCTTGAACTTGCTCCTCCCTTCCAAATGGTTCGGCCACACCTTGATCCTCACCTTCCATCGTCATTTCTTCACTTCTTAGATGCTAAACCATGCTTTAATGGTATTCTAAGGTCTCTGGTAAAGTTTGGTGGTGTTTTGACTTTGTTTGATATGGTTTTGAAAAGGTTAATATAGAAATGGAAGAGAAGAAGAAGCCATTAAAGAAGTGGAGAAAAGGCTTGAAAAAGGAAGAAGAAGAAGTGTACAAGAAAGTGAAAAAAGTGAAAAAGTGGATGTTTATTTATAGAAAAAGTTTTGAATTAAAATAATATATTGTAAAAAGACCAAAATACACTTTACTTACTTTTTAAGCAACCTTATTTTTTCAATACTTAACTTGACATTTCAAATCATTACCTTATGTCATTTTCACTTAAGTATAAAGTAAATAATATAATAATTATGTTTGGCTTGATTTGATGTTTACTTTTTTGCTTTGAAATGACACGTTTGTGCTTACTTTTTGTTAATTACATTCTAGAATTTTCTAAGTATGTTTAGTAAAAGTAAACTTGATTAGTGGATTAGTGTATACTTATACTATTTGAATATATATTCCTATATAAGAAAATAAAGGTGTGACGACGTTGCGACAACTTTTAATCGACAAAACGTTGATTTTCGACAAAATATTTTACAGTCACATTTTAACATTTTAGTTAAACTATTTATTTATATAACCAAATTTAAAAATAAACATTTTACATCTTTAAATAAATTAAAACAAGTCTCTTTATATTTTAAAATCATATTTAAATAATATCAAAATATCTAATTTTGCAATATATGTACAACTAACAAAATACGACAAAATTTGGTTATTTTTGTAAAACGATTATTAACATACTTTTATATATTTTAATATACTTTTATTATCTTTATTAAATGTTTTCAACAAGATTTATTTTTTTAAATAAATATTTAAACCTATTTATTTAAGAATTTATTTATTTTTAACAAAACGTAACTTTTGTTGATTTGTTCTAAAACCCAAATTTATACATTTTAAATTATCAACTACAAGAATAAATAATTTCTCTATTATTATCTATTATATATAACTTATTTATTTAAGTTTTAAACCTTTTTAAATTCAAAACAAACGAAATCTCTCATTTTCGAAGTAGCGAAATTACGGGTCGTTATATGAACCAAGCTCAGACGAATCTAAGACCGTGGAAAATTAAAATCTATATTTTTTATGTTCATAAATTTAATATTGTAATATGGATATATAACATGTTTATTGAAATAAAAATTATATTTATTTTAACATGAGAATAAAGCTCGAAAAACACACACACACACACACACATATATATAGCTTATTTGTTAACTAATTTAAGAATAAATTAAAAAGAAGCTTGACCTCAGCAAAACAATAGTTTCAGCCAGCTGACTATAGGGACTTAGCCGACCGAACATTCATAGAAATTTAAAATTCTTTTAGAATTCAGTCGACCGAGTAACCCCAGTTAGCCGACTGAATTGTATCAAATTTGAACTATATTTTTACGTGTTGAAATTTTCTGCATTTCGGCCAGTTGACTCAACATAGCAGCTAACCGATATTCAAAATTTCCAACATACAATCCAGAATTCAGCCGACTGAACACCCCTCTTCAGCCGACTAAATATGGCAATTTTAACTAAAAACTTGTGGGTTTAATCCTCTGCATTTCAGCCAACTGCCTTTACCTTTTCAACTAGCTGAACCATCAGTTTTCAATTTTTTGAAATTAGATCTACACATTATCCAACGCACCTATCCACCTTCATTCTTAACTTACCTAAACATTATCTATTCAAAATAAACCCAAAACCAAACCCTAGCTTCCTCAAAATTCTCAATTTTTAATCCAAATTTCATAAACCAAATGGCTCCATGATCAAAAAAAGCATGGGTATCAACAACCGGACCTTTCGAGAGCCAAATTCGAGCTAGGTTACACAATGAAACGATAGTTAATAGATTCAACACCATGAGAAATTCAAAGTTATTCGAAGGAGCATTCTTGAAATTTCCCAACTTCAATGGCTACGCAATTAGAGAAATAGCCGAAGCTCACGGTTTCAATTCGCTCATTGGGTATGATTCCAATAATGTTAAGATATACCCTCTTTTAATTAAGCTTTTCTTTGCTAATATGAATCTCGACCACCAAGATCCCCGAAACAAATATGATTGCATATGGACTTTTGTTTGTGGAGTAAAGATTTATGTACCTCCTCAATGGTTAGGCCACATTCTAAGGTGTCCATCCAAAAGGTTGGATATTGATGATGTTAAGGTTAATATGTATAACCGTGATGAAGTATCACATCTCTTCTTATCAGACGATTTATCCATTTTTAAATCTAGTGCCTTACGTATGAAGTTAAGAATCATTCATCAAGCACTAATTTGATTATTAAAACCGTGGATCGGAAGTTACAAAAAGGTCTGCAAAAGGGATTTTCAAGCCCTATATGCTATTTACGCATCCCAATGAGTAAACTGGGGAAAAAATAATAGTGGGCGAATTTCTCATCGTCAATCACAAGAGAAGCTATAAGATGATTCACTATGGAGCTTACATTATGCGAGTTCTACAAAATTTTGGAGTTTCATTGCCCGATTCCGATTTCATGGCCATCAGAGAGCTTATCTCCAAAACTCTATGTCTAATGGGTCATCTTAAGCATCTTGAAAACCAACAAATCATTAGCTTTCAATAATGGATAGCTAATAGGAACCAAGGAATCATACAATTAAGAGACACGAATATTGCTTCTTCCTCCTCTCAAGTCCCTCGACAAGAAGAAGAAGTGGGCGGTGAAATTCAAGAAGTTTATGTCAACGTGCAAAATATATCTTCATAATAGTTATATTTTGAACAGACACTTCATTTCAATGAATAGAAACAACTCTTGATTCAAGAGTTGCTTCCATATTCTTTCATGGCTACTTTTCACGAATGATTGCAACTCTTAACTCCTATAAATAGCCATGTAATCCATTGTTTTAATTACCAATTATTAATTCAAATTCTCATTCTTATTGTCCAAACAATCTTGCCATTTGCATTAAATATTTTCGTTCTAATTACTTGTTCATTCAAGCAAACTTCATTAATGATTGAATAAACTTCCTACCTTCACGAATTACACAATATACCACAAAGGAGAAGATTATAGGAAGGTTGTATGTTATTGACTTATCAGTGCTATTCAAAGGCATACTCAGTCAGAAACTATTTTATTATTTGTATTGGAAGTCTTGTTCGGTTGCTCAGGCGGTTGAAGTCCTATTTTGTTGCTTAGGCAGTAAGAATCCCGTTCGGTTGCTTAGGTGGTGTAATACATGTTCCTCCTGGTCAAGTAAGGTTTGATAGTTAAATTCCAAAAGGAATCTGGGACAGGACATAGAATGGGATGTTCGAACCAGTATAAAATTCTCCGGAATTATTTACTTTATTATTTACTTTTATATTTATATTTATATTTCGCAGTAGTAAATAGTTTAGTTAATATTCCATATTGCACGATCCTTAGTCACTTTCATCTCTAATGGCTTCTACTTCTATTTTATTTATAACACACAAGATTGTATATTTTCTACATAAACAATAATTTTTTACCGAATTAAATTTAGTATTGATTAATAAAAGAGTTTGAGGTATAATCTTAATTTAATTAACTTGTATTTTAAAATTTACTTTTGTTTATTATGATATTTTATTTTAATTAGATCTTAATTAAATTTTATATTTTAATTTTATAAAGTATTAATACTCATAATACAAGCATTTTAACTACATTCAAAATGATGACCGAACAATTGTGATTTATGATTAATGAATTGGTTCATTGTCATAGATTAATGATGATGTTGGATATATGTACATACATTAATGCAAACTAATAGTAACAAAATTTTTGATTGGCCTCAAATTTTTATGTGTGTGTATGTATATAGTGCGCATGTGCAACATATTTTTATTTAAAATTCAAACACACACACACACATATATAATTTCGTTTTCTAGCATATATATAAACGAGATATTTTAAATATATTATTTAATAATATGTGTATTAATTTATATCAGTTCTTTATGAATATTTTTTTTTGATAAATTAAAATCGAATTTTAAAACATTTCGACCTTTTCAAACTACTTATTCGAAAAATACTTTTTTAATTTGTAACCCATAAGCAGTTATTTTTAATTTTTTAAATATAATCCATATATATATATATATATATATATTTGAAAACAACCAAAATATTTTTTTAATGGTTTTTTATTTTTGAAACCTAATACAAAATTTATCTTTTTTCTCAATTTTAAAATCGTAGAAACAAATCTTTATACAAGTTAGAATTCAAAGAATATATCGACACATGTAGAAAAAATATCCGTAAAGAAATTTTATTTAATTATTTAGAAGACAAATAAAATTTTATATTTATATATTGTTAACCCGCCTTTTGGCAAGGCCATGTACAGGCAGATTTAACTCAATAGACTGTACGGTTCTCGAGGCTGGAATATTATGGGTTTGATTTGAATTGGTGGATGGATGATCAATTACGGAAAGGTGAATATAATGCCAGGATACAACATAGTCGATGGACAAACGATGCAAGGTACTTGGAATATGGATTTTGGCAAGAGATGGTTTCATAGGGTCTTCTTCGAGTCGCTAAGGGATTGCTTTGGGTTAAGAAAGGGTTTTCTTTGGGTCACAATAGGATTGCTTCGTTCAGGTCGGTGTTGCTTCAACTTGGGGTCGGATAGGCATTGCTTCGGGTCGGCAATAGCATGGCTTCGGGTCGGCATAAGGGGATACTTTGGGGCCGGCATATTGATGCAGGTCGACATGTTTCTTGGGATTGGCATTGGGTATTCACCTCCGGTCAGCAAAGATAAGGCTTTGGGTCAGCATCAGGAGATATGAGGTCGGCATATTGCATCACTTCAAGGGGTTGGCAAAGAAGGAGTGACTTAGGGTCGGCATGTGGAGGGTCTTCGGGTCGGCATATTATATCACTTCAAGGGGTCGACAAAGAAGGAGTGACTTGGGGTCGACATGTGGAGGGTCTTCGGGTCGGCATTAGTTTGGTTTCGGTCGACATCGCTCTGGCTTGGGATCGGCAAGGATTTAGTGGCATTAGGTCGGCATAGAAGAATGGCTAGGGGTCGGCTATGGAGACTACTTTGGGTCGGCGTGGCATGTACTTCAGGTCGGTATTCATGATACTTCGGGTCGGCATTTATACTTGGGTTCGGCATTGAGAAAGCATAAGCTACTACGTGTAGGCCACGAGCTTGCTTCAGGTCATCATCAAGATTACTTCAGGTTAGAACACTACTTACTTCGGGTCAGCATACAAACTACCTCAAGTCAGCATAGATTGATGAGTTGGGCTCGATGGTCACTATGGTGGTCCCATGTAGGTGAAGAGTCCTTATTGCTAGTGTTTTGCCTATAAATACAGCAGACGTGGCTTCAGAAAATGAGATCTTGATTCTGCTTCTCTTCATCTTCTTCTACCAAGGGGCTACTCTGCCATTGTTATTCTGGAATTTCAAACTGCAACTGTAATCAAATTTCAGTATTATAAAAAGGAATTTTCTAGAGTGGACGTAGGCTGGAATTAGCCGAACCTCCATAAATCTTGTCTTTTCTTGCTTTCATTTTAATTTTGGCTATTTTTCGTATTATACTCTCTACATATAGACTATCTGTGATCTATGACTGGATATTGGTGCTTCCTCTTGTAATTAGGTGTTGGTGGCCAATTTTGATGCCAACATTTTGGTGCTTTCACTGAGGAAGCTAGAACTCAAGGATTTGGAAGTTTGGATCTTGGATTTGAAAGCTTAGGAACATAGATTTATGAAGCTATGTCTAGGAAATCAATAAGGAAACAGAGGATATAGAGGAGCCATTAAGAAGGAAGTCAACAGGCTTCCTCAGGAGCTAATCAGACCTCAATCTTCATTACCAAAGACAAGATGGAAGTAATGATGGGTACTATGCAGGAAAGGTTGCTCAAAAGGCAGGAGGAAATGATGCAGAACTTATTCCAATAGATTGGACAAGTTGGAACGCAAAACCAAGGGAATAAAGTTGTAAGGAATGCTGAAAATGTGGATCATGAAGCTGAAGCAGCAGGAGTAAAGGAAATCCAGAATCAAAACCAAGGAAACGAAGCCAACATGATGCATGATAGAGCAGAACCACAGGAGCTGCCCTTGATCATTCCACACTCAGCGGCATGCCCTCGGATCATATTGGCTTGATTCCAGACAGGATACCAGGCAGTGCTATGTAGTTTGGCGTTGATGGAGATATGGATGCTCGTCTAGAAGGGTAGGTTTCTGTATTCCCGGTGGACTCGGGGGGTAGGTTGGAGACAACAGACAAAGATTACCACTTAATGATAACGATAGGTTAGCGAACATGATCAGACGGGCTATGAGAGGAGGATTGGTAAATAGAGATTTGAAGGATATGAATAGGATCCCCTTCGCTCCTAGATTAGGTAAGCTAGGAATCTGTTCTAATTCAAACAACCAACACTAGAGACGTATGATGGAAGGACGGATCCCGCAGTTTATCTGACAAGGTATATGAGGCACATGGAAGTACTGAGGCCATCGAAGGAGGTCATGGAATGATGCTTCCCATTGTATTTGATGGATATAGCGGCACTATGGCTTAGATAATTGGAAAGAGATTTTAATGGCACATGGACCGAATTGATCGAAAGGTTTATGAGGCAATTTTGGGTCCACATCGCGAGAACTAAGAGTGTGATGACTTTAATATCGATGAAGCAGTGGAAAAGAGAATCACTTAGGGATTTATTAACCAGGTTCAATGTGGTACTGGCGTCGTGGATTGACTCGATCTGTTGATGGTTTTGATCGCAGCAGTCTCAGGGATTGTGGACAATTCGGATTTTAATTTAATATTGGAACGGGATCCACCGATGGATCTCGGGGAATTTTACCACTTAGCAAAAAGGTTTCTATGACAGGAAGATGCGAAGGCTGATAGAGAGGGGAGAGAGGAGGCTGAATTTTATGCGTTAAAAGATGGAGGTCCACCTAGGGAAGATAAAAACAAGAACGATAAAGGAAAAAGGAAAATGAATGACAAAAGTAATATCTCTAAAAGCAATGGAGAGAACCAAAATTATCTTCTTACATAGATTTGATTGAAACTTTGGAAAGGTTCTACTTGGATACTCGAGGGAGTCTACAGTATCGAAGGCCGGCAAAAAGGGAACCCTCCGTATATGAGCAGGCATCAGGAAAGCATTGCATATTCCATGAGATGGATGGGCACAACACGAATGACTGTAGGCATTTGAAGGATATCGTTGAGGAACATGTGAGGAATGGTCATTTGAAACAATATATAAGGGATCAAGGCATGGCAGTGGAACAAGAATAGCCACCGCCCACATCGAACGAAGATGGCACTGGATCAAGGCATCATCATCAGCTTATTATTAGCTGATTAGATTTATGGCATGGAGTAAGTAATAAACCCCGAAGTAATGCAGCTAAGTCACTTACATATGTATGAGATCGAGGATGGTCCTTAGGCATTCTCTGAGATGACGATGAACCGTGGTGCTCGGGTTTATGAATCTCGTTTTTTTCTTCTGTTTTCTACAAACTCTAGTTTCATTTTTGGTACTGTGGCTACTTAGTTTTCTTAATTGTACAAACTTTTATTTTGTATTTTGTCAATTGAACTCTGGAATGATTGAATTTGGATTAATGTAATAAATAACATAGGTCATAGTTACGGCCCCGACCTGGAGAGACGGGCCAATAACCGCGAGTTATGAGTCCCTTCGTCGAAGAGCGACATGATGGACTCGAACATGGATTAAGTCCTCGAATGAGGATCAAGGCCAAAGTTGGATACCCCATGGATTAATTCCTCGATCGGAGAGTCGAGGCCGGAGAAGGATATCACGGATCAAGTCCTCGACTGAGGATCGAGGTCGAAGTAGGATACCCTGTAGATTAAGTCCTCGACTGGGGTCGAGGCCGGAGTAGGATACCCCATGGATTAAGTTCTCGAATGAGGATCAGGACCTTAGTAGGATACCCCATGGATTAAGTCCTTGACCAGAGAGTCAAGGCCGAAGAAGGATATTCACAAATTAAGTCCTCGGTTGGAGATCGAGGCCGGAATAGGATGTCCCACGGATTAGGTCCTCGACCGGAGAGTCGTGGACGGAGAACGAAAACCATGGACAAGTGCCTAACTGGAGAGTCAAGGTCGGAGTAAGAAAAAATAACCCGCAGAGGTCCCAGATTCGGATATGGACCCGGAGAGGTCCCGGGTCCATATAATGACCCGGAGAGGTCAAAGGATTTGGATATAGAGCCGAAGAGGTCTCGGATTTGGATATGGACCCGTAGATGTCCTGGATTTGAATATGGACCCAAAGAGGTCCCAGCTTTGGATATGCCCAAAGAGGTCCTAGATTTGGATATGGACCCGATGAGGTCCCAGATTTGGATTACAGGGCCTGGAGTGATCCTGGAATTGGATAAAATAATCTTGAGAGATCGTGGGTTTGGCTAATGGATTTGGAATGGATTCAGAATTGGATATCGACTCGAAACAGTCATGGATTTTGCTAACGATCTGGAAAGATCAAGGAATTGTTTCGACAATGGATAGGACTCTAGGCTGGATGATATGGCGATCAATGGATTATGGACTTCAGATTTTGGACTTATGGAAATTCAAACATGCCTTCCAATAACAAGGCAAGTATTGGGAGGCAAGTGTTAACTCGTTTTGTGGTAAGGCCGTATAAAGGTAGATTAAACTCAATGGACTGCACGGTTCTTGAGGCTGGAATATTATGGATTTGATTCGAACAGGTGGATGGATGGTCAATTACAAATAATAAAGGTGAATATGAAGGCAAGATACAACATAGTCGGTAGACAAACGATGTTGGGTACTTGGAATATGGATTTTGGCAAGAGATGGTTTCATAGGGTCTTCTTCATGTCGCCAAAGGGATTGCTTCGGTCAAGAAAGGGTTTTCTTTGGGTCACAATAGGATGTGCTTCGGTCAGGTCGGTGTTGCTTCAACTTGTGGTCGGATCGGTATTGCTTCGGGTCAGCAATAACATGGCTTTGGGTTGACATAAGCGGTTACTTAGAGGTCGGCATATTGTTCCGTGTCGACATGTTTCTTGAGGTCGGCATTCGGTGTTCACCTCAGGTCAGTAATGATAAGTCTTCGGGTCAGCATCAGAAGATATAGGGTCGGCATATTGCATCACTTCAAGGGGTCGAAAAAGAAGGAGTGACTTGGGGTCGGCATGTGAAGGTGCTTCAGGTCGACATTAATTTGGCTTCAGGTCGACATTGCTCTGGCTTGAGGTCGGCAACCATTTGGTGGCATCATGTCGGTATAGAGGAATGGCTAGGGGTCGTGTAACAACCCGCATATTTTACGATTGAATATTTAAATTTTTTATTTAAATTTTTTATCGTTAGTCGGATTTTAGTCCGAAAAGTTACTTTTTGCAGACAGTCAAATTAGGACTCGAGACCACCCCCATTAAGTTCAAAATGACGTTTGCGATCTTTTTGAGTATAAACTTTGCTATGTTTGGAGTTAGTGGAATTTTGCTACTTTTTCACTTAGGGCTTTGGTTTTTGTTTCAGCCCATTAGACCCAAGCTTCACCCCTCTTCTCTTCATTACTTCATTTCTATTTCCTAATACTCAAGCTTTAGCAACAATGAAGAGAGGAATGGGAAATTAGAACTCCAAGCCCTAGTTTTCATTTGCAAATCAAGTTCTAGCTCCAAATCCAAAGAGAAGCTATTGGTAAGCATCATCTTCTTCTTCTCCAACTCATTCTCCTTTCAAATTCAGAAAATTCCTAAACCTAACTTTAGGAATGTTCTTCTTTTGAGCTTAGATTCAAGCTCATTTGGGTTGTGTTGAAGTGTGGTTGATTCTTCCTTTGCTTTCAAGCTTCTCCTTCCTTAATTTTGTGAAAAGGTGAGATTTTTATCTCACATCTAAGTCTATGATTATCTATGATTGTTAGGTATGAATTTATAACACTTATTAATAGGCATTTGATTTTGGCTTGGATTGATTTGGTATATATTCCAACTTTTGGTGTTTTGAAAGCAAAATCTATGAAAATCCTTTTATGAATGTTTGAACATGTTTTTGGTGGTGAATCAGAGAGCCAATGGTGCTGGGTTATCGATTGGCAAAAGCCCCTTAAGTCCATTGCTCGATCGGTTGCAAATGGGGTGAGTTTGCTCCTCCATTTGATAGGCCGGAAAACTTTTCCAGCTACAGCCAGTCGACTGGCCCCCTGCAGTCAGTCGACTGACTGCAGAGTTGGAAAACTCTCGGGTTATGGTTCAGTCGACTGACTGTAGAGGACCAGTCGACTGACCTGCCCCTATTTGCCTATTATGTCTGTTTTTGCCTACTTTTGCTTGGTTTCCAAATTTAATCGATTCATGTTAATTCCCGAATTGTTGTTATCATTTATTATCCACTTTGATGGCATTTTCTTCGGGATTTTTGTGAACGTACATTTTGATGGATTCAGTATCGATTTCTTTGGATTTTATTCACGTCTTCGAACGTGAAATTTTGGTGATTGATTGTTTCTACAATCATTTTTGTGCTTTGTCAATTTAAAAATATAAAGGTTTCAATACTGGTAGTAAATAGCAAAACTTTTTTATCAAAACGATTTCAACTCTATTTTCAATATCAAGCTTGTTTATAAAACCGTTTTCCAATCTACTAGCATATACAAACGTTTACCTCACTCGTATGAGAAATTTAATTAAACGACTTAGTAAAACAAGTGGTATGAAACGCTTGCATTTACTTAGTCGGTTAATTCTTGGACTTGTTCGATTGAATCTCTTGTGACAATTTTCGAGTGGAAATCTACAATTTGTTGATAAATATTTAAGTTAAGCTAGTGGTTATGGGAATGAAGCTAAGCTCATATATTTACTAGCTTGTTGTAATTGACACTTCTTGTGATCGATGATGACCATTTTGTGATTTAGACTAGCAATGTGCGATGTCTCTTTGTCTACGAGGGAGACTAAACCCCGTTTCTGTGGAGCTTCAGCTCAATTTGGTGGGGTAGCGACCCATGGTCCGTTTTGTGGAGCTTCGGCTCAAAATTAATGGTTAGCAACCATGGAATTGCGTTCCATTTTGTGATACACGTGTTGGTGAGTTTTCATACTCCCGTTTTGTGATAGGCCTCCCCCTTTTCGTGATTTTTGGATTTCCATTGATGATTTCTAGAATTTGTGTTTTCACTAATTTTCGTGATTTACATTGATAAGTTTTATCAATATTTGTGCATTGGTGAATATGTGTGTCATTAACTTTTTGTGAATAAAAGTATAGAGTATGACAATCCTTTTTATCTTTGAGAAGATTCTTGTGATATTGATTAATCTCTTGTTGATTTTCAATTACATACTTATCATAGTATGGCTTCATGCTTATTATACGATTTTGTCATATCTCTTATTCTATATCATTTCACCTGATATTTATAGCTAGACTGATCCGTTTATTATTTTCTTATTAAATAATACTCGGGTCAGACCGAGATGTTACATGAGCTTCTGCTTGACTTCTCATCTGGGATTATTATCTTGACTTTTAGCTAACTACTTAGATTAGTAGTTTTTGGTTGTATACATTTGAGATATAGACATCATTGATGTATACTTATTCTTTTGTGAAGCTCTTGTAACTATTCTTTTGTGATATTGTGGATCTTGTTTGACCACTACTCTGATGTACACTTTCAAGTGTTATATTCATATCTATTTCCGCCTTTGTGATATGAATTATCTGTGACTGATTTGTGTTATGCTTATTTCTATATTTGTTTCCAAAGATATTATAGCCACTGTGTAGTAGCTTTGAGTTTGTGTCGGTATGTCGGATTTCCTCTTGAGATGAAAAGTTATATTTTTTTACCTGGCATATCGGTACTCGCACAAAGCAATTACACGGATGGTCGCTCCTCAACAGCCTTACTTTCCATGCTAGTTGACGGCATTGCACCGTAGTGTCCTTGGCTAGCGTGGGTATAGAGGTGGGGCGTCACAGCTTGGTATCAGAGCCAAACTTCAAAACAATGAAGAAAAATTTAACAAGGATCATCGTCCTAAGTCCATCATAGGAGTCGTGCCTTAGGATTTTATTCGGGTCATCTACCGTCCTATCCTACTTTCTTTTGTGATTCCTTGTTTTATCAATCATTATTGTTTGATATTCATTTTGTGAATAAACTTTTTCTTCTTCTTCTTTCTTTCTTAATGAAGAGAAATGGTTAGACCTGGCCGTCCCAGCGCCGGTCAAGCTAGTGCTACTCCCCAGGATGGAGTTTTTATGTCTGCCCAGCAGCTTCTTGATCTAGTAAAGAATGCTCAAGCAGCCGGTTCTAATCCGGAGTCTATTCACCCTAAGTCTGGATTTGCACGTTTGTGCAACGATTATACCAATTTGGGTGGAAAGCCATTCAAAGGTTCTGAAACCATTATTGAAGTCCAGGCTTGGCTAAGATCATGCGACCGAATCTTTTCTCGCATGAATCTTATTGACCTTCACCAAGTCCAGTTAGCCTCTAGTATGCTCCAAGAAAGAGCATTAGATTGGTATGAGCTTCTTATTTCTGAAATAGTTGAAGCGGATCTTACTTGGGAGAAATTCCGAGAACGCTTCGAGTTAAACTTTGTGCCTGAAGCTGAGAAGGTGACTTTGGCTCGCCGTTTCATAGACCTTGTACAAGGTGAATCCTCCGTGGCAGACTATGTCGCATCATTCGAGTCACTTTCTAAATACGGGGTCGAATATATAAACACCCTATTGAAGAAGAACCAAAGATTTGTCCATGGCTTGAATAAAAATCTCAAGAAGCCATTACTTCTAAAATTAGAAGTTTCTTTTGATCAACTCATTGATATCGCTCTTCGACTTGAAGAGGCTGATAGAGTAAGTGGTGTTGAGGTTGGGAGTGCTAAACCGAACTTCACCAACAAGAAAAGGCCTAATAAGTTCAAAGGTCCTTATCTCAACAATAAGAAAGGAAAGCAAGCCTCTCCGGCAACTAAGACTTCTACCTCTAGCGGGGGGCAATGGCGAATAAGTGTTCGAAGCCCCGTGCTTGTCTCTATTGCAAAAGCTCGGACCATTATATATCTTCGTGTCCCAAACTTCAAAACAGGAAGGAGGGAAAGCTTAATGTTGCTCAAGCCCCTGGCAACACATCTCGTGGTCAAGGTATTTTTCATTCTATCCTTGATGGCATTATTTTATTTCGTGATCATCCTATTCGATTTCTTTTTGATACGGGTGCGTCCCACTCTTTTATTTCAAAAGAACTTGTTGATACTTTTTCTTTGGATGTTTTGTGTTTAATGACTTCTTTGAGAATTGCGAATCCAGTTGGTGGATCCGCAACAATCAGTTTATTGTGTAAAGATGTCGAGATTATTTTGTGTGATTTTTCTTTTCGAGCCGATTTGCATGTTATGCGCTACTTGGGCTTTGGAATGATTCTGGGAATGGATTGGCTTAACCACTATAAAGCCCAAATCCTATGTCCTGAGCGGACTATTCATCTTCGACATCCTCAATCTGTTAAGCAGATTTCTATTGACCTTAAAGATTTGGATTCCAGCTTGGTTGCATCTTTATATTCTTTAAATCCTCGTGATGATGATAATGATGATGAGGAAGATATTATTTCTCTTATTCATGTTGTTCGTGAATTTTCCGACATATTTGAGCCCGTTTTAGGATTACCACCTAAGCGAGCAATTGAGTTCAAAATTAATCTCATCCCTGGAGCTCAACCTATCACTCGTCCTCCTTATCGCATGTCCAATAAGGAAAATGAGGAGATGCACAAACAATTATCCGAATTGGAGACGAAGCAATTTATTCGCTCTAGTTCCTCGCCTTGGGGAGCTTCGGCTATTTTTGTGAAGAAATCCGACGGTACACTTTGGCTTTGCGTTGACTACCGCAAGCTCAATGATCTTACTGTCAAGAATAAATATCCTTTACCTCAGATTGATGATCTATTCGATCAATTTAGTGGTGCTAGAGTCTTTTCACAATTAGACTTAGCTACCGGTTTTCATCAGCTTCGTATTGCAGAGGATAGTGTTCCTTTGACATCGTTCCATACTCGTTATGGATCTTATGAATGGCTTGTTATGCCATTTGGTTTAACGAATGCTCCGGTTATTTCGTTGACCTTATGAATAGAGTTTTCAAAGACTTCCTCGATCGGTTTGTTCTCATCATTATTGATGATATTCTTGTGTATTCAAAAACCGAGGAGGAGCATGAAAAGTATCTTCGAATTGTGTTGGAAACTCTTAGGAGTAATCAATTAAAAGCAAAATTTTCTAAATGCCACTTTTGGCAATCTCGTGTGAAGTTTCTCGGTCATATTATTTCCGAATCCGGAATTTCCGTAGATCCTTCAAAGATTGAAGCAATTCAAAATGGGAAGAGACCGGAGAGTGTGATGGAAATTCGTAGTTTTCTCGGATTGGCGGGCTATTACCGTCGTTTTATAAAGGACTTTTCCAAAATTTCCATGCCTCTTACTAGCTTGACAAAGAAGGGAGTTAAATACACTTGGTCGGAAAAATGTGAAGCTTCTTTTCAAAAATTTAAAGAACTCCTTTCCGATGCTCCTATTCTTGTGATTCCCGAGGGAAACCAAGATTTTATTGTTTATACCGATGCTAGTCGCGTTGGTTTAGGTGCCGTTCTTATGCAAAGAGAACGTGTTATTGCTTATGCTTCTAGGCAATTGAAGCCAGCCGAGACTAGATATGCCACTCATGATTTAGAGCTCGCGGCTATTGTTTTCGCCCTTCGTATTTGGCGTCATTATCTTTTGGGAGAAAAATTTATTCTTTACACCGATCATAAATCTTTGAAGTATTTATTTTCTCAAAAGGAACTTAATTTGCGTCAACAACGTTGGCTCGAATTTCTTGCAGCTTATGATCTTGATATTCTTTATACTCCCGGAAAGGGAAATCGTGTTGCCGATGCACTTAGTCGTAAGCAACAAGCGGCTGTTTCTATGATGATATCCGAATGGAATGATCTCGAAATTTTCTCTACTTATGAGATTCGAGATCGTGTTTTCGATTTATGTTCATCTCTTGTTTTATGTAGCCTTGAGGCTCATCCTTCTCTTTTAGACCACATTCTTGATGCTCAAAAGCTAGATCCCGAATTGGCTCTTCTTAGCCAAAATTTTAGGGATAAAATTGATATTGAAGGTTTGAAAGACTTTGATATTGATTCTCGTGGCGGTATTCGAAAATTTGGTAGACTTATCGTGCCAAATATTAGTGATCTTCGTACAGACATTTTAGAAGATTCTCGTCGTTCTAAATTTACCATTCATCTCGGTAGTAGTAAAATGTATGTGGATATGAAGCGACTTTATTATTGGGAGGGAATGAAATCTGATATTGCTAACTTTGTTAAGTGTTGCATGACTTGCCAACTTATTAATGCCGAACATCAAAGGCCCGGTGGGTTATTGCAACTTTTAGAAATTCCAATTTAGAAGTGGGACCAAATTTCCATGGATTTTATTGACGGCCTTCCCCGTTCTCGTTCGGGTCATGATAGCTTATGGGTGATAGTTGATAGACTTACTAAATCCGCCCATTTTATTACCGTTTGGTCCAATCGAACCGTACCTCTCTTAGACAAACTCTTTGTTAAAGAAATTGTAAAATTGCATGGAGTTCCTTCTTCTATTGTCAGTGATCGTGATCCATTGTTTACTAGTGGATTTTGAAAGAGTCTTCAAAAAGTTTTGGGAACGAAGCTTAATTTTAGCACCGCTTATCATCCCCAGTCCAATGGACAAACCGAGTGTGTGAATCAAACTCTTGAAGATCTTCTTCGTGCATGTGTTCTTGATTTTGGTGGAAGTTGGGAAGATCATATTTCTCTTGTTGAGTTTTCCTATAATAATAGCTTCCAATCTAGTATTGGTATGGCACCTTTTGAGGCACTCTATGGAAGGCCATGCCGTTCTCCTTCTTATTGGCTTGAGGCCGGTGAGAAGCTGGTTTTAGGTCCAGATTTTATTCGTGATTCCATAGAAAAGATTGACCTTATTCGTCGTAGGATGAAAGAAGCCCAAAGTAGGCAAAAATCCTATGCCGATAACCGAAGAAGGAAATTAGAATTTTCTGTGGGAGATCTTGTGTTTATTCGTGTTTCACCTATGAAGGGTGTTGTACGTTTTAGTCGATCGGGAAAGTTAGCACCACGATATATTGGTCCATTTACTATCACCGAACGTATTGGTTCTGTGGCTTATCGCCTCTTATTACCGACTTAGTTTTCTGCTATTCATGACGTGTTTCACGTTTCTCAATTACGGAAATGCCTTCGAGATTCCGATTCTATTCTTGAGCCCGATGTTGTGGAAGAAATTGAAGTTTCACCTAATTTAACTTATGAGCAAAATCCTATTCGTATTATTGCTTCGGAGGTCAAGCGCCTTCGAAATAAAGATGTTCCTCTTGTGAATGTTCAATGGTCCTCAAATCCTAAGGATTGTTCTTGGGAATCCAGAGAATTCATCGAGCGAACACATCCGGACTTACTCTCTCGTGCTCTTTGAGGTGAACTTCTTATTTTAAAAAATGTCTTCTTTTGTGTTGATATGCTTTTATGGTTGTTACCTTATATTTTCTTCTTAAATATTGTGAGGACGCAATTTCGTTAAGGAGGGGGGTCTGTAACAATCCGCATATTTTACGATTGAATATTTAAATATTTTATTTAAATATTTTATCGTTAGTCGGATTTTAGTCCGAAAAGTTATTTTTTGCAAACAGTCAAATTAGGACATGAGACCACCCCCATTGAGTTCAAAATGACGTTTGCGATCTTTTTGAGTATAAACTTTGATATGTTTGGAGTTAGTGGAATTTTGCTACTTTTTCACTTAGGGCTTTGGTTTTTGTTTCAGCCGATTAGACCCAAGCTTCACCCCTCTTCTCTTCGTTACTTCATTTATATTTCCTAATACTCAAGCTTTAGCAACAATGGAGAGAGGAATGGGAAATTAAAACTCCAAGCCCTAGTTTTCATTTGCAAATCAAGTTCTAGCTCCAAATCCAAAGAGAAGCTATTGGTAAGCATCATCTTCTTCTTCTCCAACTCATTCTCCTTTCAATTTCAGAAAATTCCTAAACCTAACTTTGGTAATGTTCTTCTTTTGAGCTTAAATTCAAGCTCATTTGGGTTGTGTTGAAGTGTGGTTGATTCTTCCTTTGCTTTCAAGCTTCTCCTTCCTTAATTTTGTGAAAATGTGAGATTTTTATCTCACATCTAAGTCTATGATTATCTATGATTGTTAGGTATGAATTCCTAACACTTATTCATGTGCATTTGATTTTGGCTTGGATTGATTTGGTATATATTCCAACTTTTGGTGTTTTGAAAGCAAAATCTATGAAAATCCTTTTATGAATGTTTGAACATGTTTTTGGTGGTGAATTAGAGAGTCAATGGTGCTGGGTTATCGATTGGCAAAAGCCCCTTAAGTCCATTGCTCGACCGGTTGCAAATGGGGTGAGTTTGCTCCTCTATCTGATAGGCTGGAAAACCTTTCCAGCTACAACCAGTCGACTGGCCCCCTGCAGTCAGTCGACTGAGTGCAGAGTTGGAAAACTCTCGGGTTATGGTTCAGTCGACTGACTGCAGAGGACCAGTCGACTGACCTCTCCCTATTTGCCTATTATGCCTATTTTTGCCTACTTTTGCTTGGTTTCCAAATTTAATCGATTCATGTTAATTCCCGATTTGTTGTTATCATTTATTATCCACTTTGATGATATTTTCTTCGGGATTTTTGTGAACATACATTTTGATGGATTCGGTATCGGTTTCTTTGGATTCTATTCACGTCTTCGAACGTGAAATTTTGGTGATTGATTGTTTCTACAATCATTTTTGTGCTTTGTCACTTTAAAAATATAAAGGTTTCAGTACTAGTAGTAAATAGTAAAACTCTTGTATCAAAACGATTTCAACTCTATTTTCAATATCAAGCTTGTTTATAAAACCGTTTTACAATCTACTAGCATATACAAACCTTTACCTCACTCATATGAGAAATTTAATTAAACGGCTTGTAAAACAAGTGGTATGAAACGCTTGCGTTTACTTCGTTGGTTAATTCTTGGACTTGTTCGATTAAATCTCTTGTGACAATTTTCGAGTGGAAATCTACAATTTGTTGGTAAATATTTAAGTTAAGCTAATGGTTATGGGAATGAAGCTAAGCTCATATATTTACTAGCCTGTTGTAATTGACACTTCTTGTGATCGATGATGATCATTTTGTGATTTAGACTAGCAATGTGCGATGTCTCTTTGTCTACGAGGGAGACTAAACCCTGTTTCCGTGGAGCTTCGGCTCAATTTGGTGGGGTAGCGATCCATGGTCTTCGGGTCGTTTTGTGGAGCTTTGGCTCAAAATTAATGGTTAACAACCATGGAATTGCATTCCATTTTGTGATACACATGTTGATAAGTTTTCATACTCCCGTTTTGTGATAGGCCTCCCCCTTTTCGTGATTTCTGGATTTCCATTGATGATTTCTAGAATTTGTGTTATCACCAATTTTCGTGATTTACATTAATAAGTTTTATCAATATTTGTGCATTGGTGAATTTGTGTGTCATTAACTTTTTGTGAATAAAAATATAGAGTATGACAATCCTTTTTATCTTTGAGAAGATTCTTGCGATATTGATTAATCTCTTGTTGATTTTCAATTACATACTTATTACAGTATGGATTTATGCTTATTATACGATTTTTGACATATCTCTTATTCTATATCATTTCACCTGATATTTATAGCTAGACCGATCCGTTTATTATTTTCTTATTAAATAATACTCCGGTCAGACCGAGATATTATAGGTGCTTCTGCTTGACTTCTCATCTGGGATTATTATCCTAACTTTTGGCAAACTACTTAGATTAGTAGTTTTTGGTTGTATACATTTGAGATATAGACTCATTGATGTATACATATTCTTTTGTGAAGCTCTTGTAACTATTCTTTTGTGATATTGTGGATCTTGTTTGACGACTACTATGATGTACACTTTCAAGTGTTATATTCATATCTATTTCCGCCTTTGTGATATGAATTATCTATGACTGATTTGTGTTATGCTTATTTCTATATTTGTTTCCGAAGATATTATAGCCACTGTGTAGTAGCTTTGAGTTTGTGTCGGTATGTCAGATTTCCTCTTGAGATGAAAAGTTATATTTTTTACCTAGCAAATAGGTACTCACACAAAGCAATTGCACGGATGGTCGCTCCTCAACAGCCTTATTCTCCGTGCTAGTTGACGGCATTACACCGTAGTGTCCTTGGCTAGCGTGGGTATAGAGGTGGGGCGTCACACGTCGGCTATGGAGACTACTTCGGGTCGGTGTGGCATGTACTTCGGGTCGTTGTTCATTATACTTCGGGTCATCATTTATACTTCGGGTCGGCATTGAGAAGGCACAAGCTACTTCAGGTAGGCCACAAGCTTGCTTTGGGTCATCATCAAGATTACTTCGGGTTAGAATACTACTTACTTCGGGTCAGCACATGAACTACCTCAGGTCGGCATACATTGACGAGTTGGGCTCGATGGTCACTATGGTGGGCCCATATAGGTGAGGAGGCCCTGTAGCCAGAGTTTCATCTATAAATACAGCAGGTGCGGCTTTAGAAAAGAGGATCTTGATTCTGCTTCTCTTCATCTTCTTATACTGAGAGGCTACTCTGCCATTGTTATTCTGGAATTTCAGATTGTAAGTGTAATCAAATTTAATTATAATGAAAAGGAAATTTCTGGTGTGGACGTAGACCGGAGTTAGCCGAACCACTATAAATCTTGTCTTTTTTACTTGCTTTCATTTTAAATTTGGCTATTCTTCATATTATACCCTCTACATATACTCTATCTATGATCTTTGACCGGATATTGGTGCTTCCACTTGTAATTAGGTGTTGGTGGCCAATTTTGACGCCAACATGTATAAATATTTTAATGTTTTCATACTATCTAATTATTAAAAATAAATACTACTTTTTTTAATTATGGTCAAATTAAATTTTTGGCGCGTGTAGGAATATATAATTTTGTGAATTAATTCAAAGTTGGATTTTATCTTATCGAGATTCCACCGATCATCGAACACCTTTGTTATTTGTTGTTCCTTCTCTGAACTTCAAGTCCTCTCTTTTTGATCACAGGATGCAACTCCCTTTAGAAGTCATCACCAACATCCAACAATGGAGGTTAATTTTAGGGTTTGTTTTGCTGTTTAGGGAGAATGAATAAGCTTGCTAATTTAATCAACTAGTTAAAATATCTATCTTCCTTCGTCTTTATGCAATGGTCGTCGCCCTACGTTTGGGCTACCAAACTTCAAGCCAAATTAATTTAACAATTAAATCAATTTTTAATTAATCTTTTTAAGCCCGTTCTTTAGTTAAGTTGACATACGACTTTTTACATTGTTTTAATTAATTTTAAGGGTCGAATAAATAATTAAAATGCCAAAAAAATTTAATACAACATTTGTATTACTGTTATTATTAACTTAAAACAAATATAAATTAAATTTAGGAAATTAACTAATTACACAGGTTGGGCTGACTCTCTGGTATGAACTCGGTTCTTAGTCAGTATTTAAACAATTCAAATCATGAAAGCTTGTAAAGACTGTGCTGAAGTACAATATCAGGCATTGTTCAATCGCTTACAAATCATTTAGATGAAATCCCCTTTCTAATCTTTATTAAACTGCATCTAATAATGACATTTTTTGCATTTTTTCTTTTTGTCATACCATATAATTAAGATATCTAAAGTTTGTTCTAAGCTCAAAAAACTCTTTTAATATCCATAATTAATTTCATAGACTATATTGAAGTTCTTGATTATATCCAATGATATTTATCGATCAACCTAGTTACATTGATAAGAGATTTTGACATTAAGGTTAGTATCAATTACGATGATGCTATATATCCATAATGAAGGAGCTAAATCATCTTTTGAGTTGTGGTTCACATCAAGTAGGAGTACCCAACTATAGCCATAATATGGTTGATATGCATGTGCTCACCCATAATTTAAGTACAACCTAATTACTTAAGGTCAACAACACCCTCATCTCTGAAGACTATTACACGTCATTACCACCAGTCTTCTATTTTGATTTAGTTGGATGAACCGATAGAAGACTCTCATTGAGTCATTATGTACTTGTTGGGCCAAGAAATAAGATTTTAATGTTTGGAAAAATTAGCATTTTGTCTGCTGATGGATGCATATAAACTCTGCTCTTATTTTTAAACGCACCCCATAAAGGTCCTCATTAATCAATGTCTAAAACAAGTGTTGAGTCGGCTAGGCATAATGGATCGCCTCTTGAAATGGTCGGTTAAATTCTAGCAACACCACATCACCTTCCATCCTCCCATCTCTATTAAGGGCCAAGCCGTAGTCGATTTCATTGTAGAATGCTCCATCCCAGACAATGGCGTGGAAGAAGCCATTTTCTCCAACTCTCATAGCGGCTGCATGTCGATGAAGCTTCAAATGAAATAGGGGCATGTGCCGACATGATCTTCATTATGCCAGATGCACAAGAGCTTTGCTTCGTTGTTAAATTCAACTTTAAGGCAACCGACTAAGAAGCCGAACATGAAGCCGTCTTATTCTACATTAAAAAAGGGCTAAAGATTGAGTCAATTCATATTTATAATGGCTCATCATTGGTGGCTAAATAGATCGACATGCGCTTTTAAGTCATGGAAAAAACACTAGCCCTATATGTTGAGAAGGCAAAATAGCTTATTTGCATTTTTCTCTTACTTTAACTAGAGCAGATATCGCCAAGTTTGCAAATAACCTAAAAGAAAGCAACCTTTGAGTTCCGTTGAATGTAAACCATGTAAGTTTACTTAATTAAATAACTAAATTAGAAGGATAAAATCACAATTTTACATGAAGGGAAAAATAGTAAATTTCTTTAGGAGCTAAAATTAGACTTTAGGGCCTATCTCATTGCGTCAGGAATATCATTTACAGTCAGAAAACTTATATAACTTAGCAAATTGGTTAAATGGGCTAGAAGTTAGAATAAGACCAACCCAGTAGTATTTTCGTAATATTTTTTTTTTTGAAATTTCCGCCTAAGATATTATTGTTTTCGATGTATAAATAGCTCTTTAACCCTGTTAGTTTTTTTATAAATCTTGCCTACGCTTATAAATCCTTAACACCTAAATCAATTCCAAATCCACCAAATCCGAATTTAACCAATTTATACGAAGCCGATCACTGCGAAAAGTGCTACGCAAGTAAATTAAAACTATTGCAAAATTTGGAGTTTTGAAGGTGAGGAATTTATATACAGCAAAGAAGAAGAAAGATCTACATTAAATCGGAGAGGATGCATCACTAATCCATGAGTAGGATTCTTCCTATTTGGGTATACATTAGTAAGATATTATAATTCATCACTTATAGTCATAAATCACATTATAAATGATGTAAGTGAAGATGAAAAAGTGATTTTTTGGGTATAAACATGACTAGGGTGTAGACTTGTAGTATGTCATGGAAAAATGATTAAAATAGTCAACTCTTATTAATTTAATTAGTTTAAGTTAATCAATCCCTAATTAAAATGTATGGAATACAAAAGTTTTCTAAATGAGACATCAAATATAAGAACTGTAGTTCTCGATGACACGGACCAACTTGTGGTATTCAGTTCGTCGATTGGGCATACAAGTTGATCAAAAATCGTTGGAAGTTTGGCAAATGTGGACCATCCATTTAGATCCAACGGTGAAACGACGACAACATAACGATCTGAAAGCATGGATGTATAGAGGAGGATAAGTAGGCCACTCGCTAGTAGTTGATGGGCTAAGGGGCTTCAGGATTCACTATAATAGGCATTCGAAGTTCCAACGGTGATGGACGATGATGGGAGATTAGAGGGGCAATCTGGGCTTGACATGTCACGACGAAGAAGGTGGAGACATTAGATTTGGCCTCCATGTTTGTAGCGATGGAGATGATGAAAATTACTTGGTGGCTGGGTTGATGTTATTGATATCAAGGCTTTGAAAGCGTAGAAGCGAACATAAAATGAAAAAGTATACAATATAATAATTAAATAATTATTACTCCATCTTTAAACGCTTATATCTCTCGCATACAACCTCCATTTCACATATGATTTGCAACATCAGGATCATGGTGAGATGAGAAATGTTTTGGTACATCGCTTTTTGTGTTTTGAGATGTTTTAGAAAATTGTCTTATTGTGTTAAGTTCGTTATACGGTTTTTCACTTACGAGATGGGGCATAATCCAGTGCCTTCATAAATAGTGGAGCAATGATGAGTCTTAGGCTTAATCCCAATAGTGTCTTATACTATTAGGGGAATGATCGGCTTGGACTTGACCTCAATAATCACATGAGATTTCTGCAACAATGTCGTGTACATGCCATATGAGTTGTTTGAGCTCAATAGTGCGATATATGGTATGCATCAGGTGCACTTTAGTGGGGCCAGTGATGTCTAATAATGGCAAGTTAGGATTTGGGGCCAAGTAGCGTCGCAGTTGGGGTACATGAGTTAGGACTTTGAGCTTGATAGTGTACATACAATTTGGCGATAGCAGGCTGAGATATGTAAATCATCAATAGTGAGTTGCATATGATTTGGTGATAATGGGTTGAGACACGTAGAGTTTTAGTATAAAGTCGCCTATGAGTTGGCGATAGCGGGGTAAGAAATATAGCTCCTCTGTAGCGAGTTGCATACAGTTTCAGCATACGAGTTGAGATTGTAACGACCCGAAATTTTTGTCGTCTTGAGTTTTGAATATTAATTTTGAATATTCAATAATATAGTATTTTAATCAAAATAAAATCTTTGTTAAATGATAATTGATAATAATAAATAGTTTTAAACCAAGATAATATTTTGAATTTCCAGATTTTATTTATAAAGTGAAATATTGATTTCATTGAATTTCTTATATATGTTTGTAGAACAACAGAATATATATATATATATATATATTAGAAACAAATTCAGACAAATATAGATGAAAAGAAAAGAATATATATTAAATAGAAATGAATATGGCTTATAAAATATATTGTTGTATAAATAGAGAGAGTTTGTAATTAGATTTTTCCTATATATACACACACATTAGTTAAGAAGAATGTAAAATATGTATAAACTAAATAAAAATAATATGTTAAAAACAATATATGTAATGGTAAGTAATATATATATGTATATGAACTAAATAAATATAGTTTATTAAAAGTAATATATATATATATATACACTGAAAAATGAAAGAAGAGATATAGATGAAAATATACGATGATAGAGAGAATTTATAAAATCATTTTAAGAAAATCTTTCACAAAGTATGTTTTAACAAAAATGTTATTCATACATTTAAAATAAAATATGTATATTGAAATGTTTAAATAGGTTTGGACTTCGGCCAGATATAATTAACAAAAAGAAAAATAGGGAAGGTATGGCTCGGCCCAGATATGTATGAAGGAGAAGTTTTCCTTTTAATTTAAAATGTTAGATTATATATATTTTGTAAATTTCAAAATGTTATAACTCGTCCATACGAAACCTGATTATCGCGATCCTTTTTGCGATGGGTCCGTATCGTCGAGTATTTCGATGCCTAAAGTTTATTGTTAGATTTGATTAAGCAGTAATTTATGGTATTATAAAAGGGTCAAGTTTTAAATATTACTATATATATTTTGTAAATTTCAAAATGCCATAACTAATGCATACGAATTTTGATTGAAGTGAATTCATTGTAATGGGTCTTATCGACGAACATTACATCGTCAAATGAACTGTTGTCGAATTTGAATAAGTGAAAAATTATGGTATATTTAAATGGATAGAAATTTAGTCACCCGATTTTAAATAAATATCATCGGTTAAATTTATATGACCTGCCTATTGAAGTTACTTGTCCAGATAAAAATAACGATGAGTAAATTTATGCAATTATGATGTTTTGACATCTGTTTTAGCGAAATAAAACACGTTTCGCAAATTATATTTATTTGATCCCTGTTGGCAGAATAAATCACCATTCTGCCATTATTACCGAATATATGTGTTTTTGGACATTGATTAGCAGAATTAAAACCCTGTTATGCTGTCATATTTATATGAACATCTATTTATTATCCTGATAATTATATTGGGCAATATGATGTTGAATTAATTGTTGAAAATAGATTGAAGTGAATATATGTATCTGTTATTCTGGATTGTTATGGAATGAATAGTAACTTGATTAAGTTCCATTGAAATTAATAAGCCTCTTTTCCAAATTGGAAGTTGATTTTTTAATCAAAGTTATTGAAAGGATAATTTTTATTTATTAATGATATTTTAAAGTTAATTAATAAATATTTTGATAGTGATTCAAAGTTAATTATTTTATTATTCTTAAAAATTATTTAAAAAGTATTTAATTATTGTTTCATAGCTATTTAATTATTTAAGTTGTTTAAAGCATATTTAATTAAAAATTTAAGTTATTCATAGTGTTTTGTTAAAGTAAATTATTACTAAAGGATTGATTAGCATCAAAATATTTTATTTCAAGATAAATCGTTTAAAAATTAATATTGTTTAAAAATAATATATTACAGAGTAAACCTTTTATAAAAGAATAATTTTCCTAAGTTGAACTTGGAACATTTATACAGAAACTTTATAAGTATTATTTTGAGATAGTTATTAAATAAAGTTTTCGGGAAGTAATGGTATACTTTCATGGCGTAATGGAGGCAGAGAGTGCCCACAGTTAAGTTAGGATTTTTCTAGGATAGAGACGTAATCATCGAGCTGCGAGTCCATGGTTGATACCGTAGAGTACTTTCCTTATTTTTTTTCAAAGGTTTTTAAATACTATTAAAGGAAATGGTTTGTGAATATACTTATTCCAGTGAAATTAGTACATACCTTTTGATAAAGAGATTTAATTTAATTTAATTTTAAATTAAATAAGGCTTATTGTTTTCAATAGGAAATGGAATCTTTGATTGAATGATTGTTTATTTGATAGTTAAATAACCGATTATCAAATCTAGACCAAAACGTAACTTTGGAAATATCTAGGAGAAACATGGGGATAATATGGTACAGTTACCGTTTGAGGTGCTATACTCTACGTATAAACTCATTCCGTTCTTCTAGGACGATGATAAGGAAATTCGTCCACTAACAGTTAGAAGATGATCTCCGATCTTATTTTCGTATGTTTATTTCCTAAAGATCCAGGGTTGAGTTGACCGAAAATTTGTAAAGTTGTTTCGAAGAAACTGGGATCGAATGAGTTGTCCGAACAACACTTCGATCCAACGAATACAATTTCGAAATGAAGACAAGAGCATGAAATCGAAGATGGAGCATTGAAGTGCAAGGGCTAATCCCTACTAATCCTGAGGATGAATCAAAAATGGATATAGTAGGAATAGTGGGTTTCGTTCTGACCCAGAATAGACTTGTATGGATGAATGCTATCAGCACATTGCCATTGGAGGGCAATGAGCATTCCAAGTGTAAATTCCTTAAAAAGGTAACTGTAACCTCCAGCCTCATCAATAGGGAATGACTGAAAATCAAAGAGATGCAGTAAGGCAAAGTCGGTCACATCCAATTAGGATATGTTTATCACCTTTTTAGATACTCTCGGATATTATTACTACGGTGCGTGGAAGAACTCCGTAAGGGTGGGAACATCCGGGGTGATATCATATTCGATACTATTCAGGTTAGGGGTGGTCCAGTCTCGTGTTGCAGGGGGTCCTAGCGTGGTCCTCTGTATATTTTTCTAAACATGTACTGTGATAGGTCGTAACCCAGTGCCTAGTCATTGTATGGAACTAATTCTTCAATAAGCGTTGTACGGTTTTGATTAGGCCCAACTATGTTGAAATGTGAGATGCAAGCATTTCAACTATTTCGATATTTTACTTTGACCTCTAGACACTATTATAATATCATGGATTTTCTATAAACGGTTTTGGTTACTATAAGGGAAAACCCATCGTGTTTATGTGTGGCATAGTCTTATGGGATATTTTTGATTTTAAAAGGATTTTTGAAAGTTATAATGAATAAAATTCCTTGTGATTTGAATTCTCATGTTGGTTTTACTAGATTGACCATGGTGTGGCTTTTCCTATGTGCTCTAGTCAAACGGAGCATATTTCCAGGTTTAGCTAGAAGATTGGAACTTCAGAGAAAGGAGCTGGAGGCTCAGAGACGTATTCACGTAGATGGTTATATTCTGTTGCATTTTAATTATGTTATCAACAATTGTAAGGATGGGGTGTTATAAACGTCCATGCTGTATAGGTTGGTGTACTCTAATTGTTATCTATTCTGTAAATATTACATTTTTGTTTTATGTAAAGATTTGTTCTATATTATAGATTATTCATTTTCCACTATGAGATTCTGTGTTGTTTGGTTTTCTTTCTATCTTCTTTCTACTTATATTTTCTTACTATCCCCTTTCTGTTCAATTTGGACCGGACAAGTGCGATAAAGTGTCAGGTCGAACTGTACGGAAAAGTGGATCATGACATCGTGGTATCAGAGTTTAGGTTGAGCGAATGCCCAGGCTTTGGTGGGATTACTCGTTAGAGATAGCGTCAGCAATACCCTAGAATAAGTTTTGAGCGTAAATATATATATACGAGAGTGCATATTTGTTAGTGATATAAAATGTTTTACATTGTGTTAATTGATCTGTTGAGTGACATATGGATTCTGGTCAATACGAGTAGCTAACACTATTGATAGGAATCTCTAAACACTTGAACAAGGCCAATAGACACAATATTGTTTTAAAGTGGGTAGATGAAATAACTTTACCCAGGATATATTTTAAATATTAAAGGCAATAATTTTCCAAATCTAGAGTATTTTGAGGTGTGTTTGATAAGTGATGGTAATATTTTATCATCTAGGATTCAATTGGCTAACCTTCTGGTGTTGAGTAGACACTATTGCCTATCCTTCTGACTTGAGTATTTCCTTAGAGACCTAAGACTTATAGATGGAAACTTTGGAAAATCTGAAATTTTGAGTAAATTGTAGAATTTAAAATATTTTAAGATAAATATTTATGGACGTTTCTCATACATAATGGCTAGTTTTAAAATAATCGACTTCTCCAGTGATTTTGGAAAAAATTTTAAACAAATTTTTGAGGAAAAATGATTATGGTATTATTTAAAGTAAAATTTTTAAAGGGTGATAATTTAAAAAAAGGATTTATTACTTAGCTTATGTGAAGCTCTTGTAAACCTAGGAATGAGATCCCCATTTAGGTTGTGTTAATTGATTATAGAGGACTCGTAGTGTTGTCCAAGGAGAACGGATGAAGATTTGGAAGTATTTTAACAAAGAAGTGGCTAGAGAGATTATGGAACCTATTGAGCAGCCATCGCTATATGAAGAGGAGTTCAAGAGAGAAGTGGAGGAAGAATCCAATCTAGAAGAACAGGAAAATTTTGTGGTAGGAGATAAGGAAGAATTCAAGGATGAAGAAAAGGAATATGAGATAGAAGAAGAGCCCGAATCGAAAAACGATGATGCTATCATCTGGGAAATGGGAGAGATTGTTAGCGAGCCACTTGTACGGGGATAACCTCCGGAGGGGTGACTTATGGCCTAGGGCAGAGATGCTATTGCCTAGGTAACCAAGCCCGGAGATGGTATGGATTCCGGACAGTGATGTTGAATTTGGGGTGACGGAAGGACCAGAAGTGGAGAACTCCGATGGAGAGAGTCCAATGTGAGTTGTAGTTTGGGGTGGGGAAGTTCTCTTAGAAATGCGTACCCTATTGAACCTATCAGTAGCCCATAGGTGTCATGTATGTGTGTTTGGATTGTAAATTAATGAAGTATCTTAATGGATACTTTGGTATGGGTATATTAGTATATATAACTGACCAGTGGTTATAGATATCTCCTAGATATGTATATGTATGTGGTGACTGTAGTGTTGCAGTATCTTAGTTGATACTCTGAGTGACTGATATTTTGAGATATATATGATTGAACTTGTGTGATATGGTTGTTTATTAATTTATTAATAAATTAAAATTCGGTTGGTTTTGTTTACTAGCCTGGTTACGGCAATTTCGGGAACGAAATTCTTTTAAGGGAGGAGGAATGTAACGACCCGGAATTTTATCGTCTTGAGTTTTGAATATTATTTTTAATATTCAATAATACGATATTTTAATCAAAATAAAACCCTTGTTAAATGATAAGTGATAATAATAAATAGTTTTAAACCAAGATAATAATTTGAATTTTCAAATTTTATTTATAAAATAGAAAATTGATTTAATTTAAATTTCTTATATATGTTTATATAACAACAGAATTTATATATAAATTAGAAACAAATTCAAATAAATATAGATGAAAAGAAAAGAATATATTTTAAATAGAAATGAATATGGCTTATGAAATATATTGTTGTATAAATAGAGAGAGTTTAAAATTGGGATTTTCCTATACACACACACACATACACATTAGTTAAGAAGAATGTAAAATATGTATAAACTAAATGAAAATAGTATGTCGAAAACAATATATGTAATGGTAAGTAATATATATATATATATATATATATGAACTAAATAAATATAGTTTATTAAAAATAATATATATATATACTTATATATATATATATATATATATATATATATATTGAAAAATGAAAGAAGAGATATAGATGAAAATATATGATGATAGAGAGAATTTATAAAATCATATCAAAAAGAAAATCTTTCACAAAGCATGTTTTAGCAAAAATGTTATTCATACATTTTAAAATAACATATGTATATTGAAATGCTTATATAGGTTTGGGCTTCGACCAGGTATAATTAATAAAAGGAAAAAAAGGGAAGGGTTAGGCTCAGCCCAGATAGGTATGAAGGAGAAGTTTTCTTTTTAATTTAAAATGTTAAATTATATATATATATATATATATATTGTAAATTTCAGAATGTTATAACTTACCCTTACGAAACCCGATTATCACGATATTTTTTGCGATAGGTTCGTACCATTGAGTATTTCGATGCGACGAAGATTGTTGTTAGATTTCACTAAGCGGTAATTTATGATATTGTAAAACAGTCAAGTTTTAAATATTATTATATATATATTTTGTAAATTTTAAAATGCCATAACTAATGCATACGAATTCCGATTGAAGAAAAATTCATTGCGATGGGGTCGTACCGACGAACACTAAATTGTCAAATGAATTGTTATCCAGTTTGAATAATTGAACAATTATGGTATATTTAAACAAATAGAAATTTAGTCACCCGATTTAAAACAAATATTGTCGTTTAAATTTATATGACCTGCCCATTGAAGTTATTGTCCAGATAAAAATAAGATGAGTAAATTTAAGCAATTACGATGTTTTGACATCTGTTGTAGCGGAATGAAACACCGTTTCACAAATTATATTTATTTGATCCCCGTTGGCAGAATAAATCACCATTCTGCCATTATTACCAAATATATGTGTTTTTGGACACTGATTAGGATAATTAATGTGATGTTGAATTATTTATTGAAAATAGATTGATGTGAATATCAGTATCTGTTATTCTGGATTGTTATGGAACGAATGGTAACTTGATTAAGTACCATTGAAATTAATAAGCCTCTTTTCCAAATTGGAAGTTGATTTTTTAATATAAGTTATTGAAAGGATAATTATTATTTATTAATGATATTTTAATTCAATTAATAAATATTTTGATAATGATTCAAAGTTAATTATTTTATTATTCTTAAAAATTATTTAAAAAGTATTTAGTTATTGTTTCAAAGTTATTTAATTATTTAAGTTGTTTAAAGTATATTTAATTAAAGTTATTTTATAGTGTTTTGTTAAAGTAAATTATTACTTAAGGATTGATTAGCATTAAAGTATTTTATTTCAAGATAAATTATTCAAATATTGATAATGTTTAAAAATAATATATTATATAGTAAACCTTTTATAAAAGTGTAATTTTCCAAAATTGAACTTGGAAAATTTATATAGAAACTTTATAAGTATTATTTTGAGATAGTTATTAAATAAAGTTTTCGCGAAGTAATGGTATGCTTTCATGGCGTAATCCGAGGCAGAGAGTGCCTATAGTTAGTTTGGATTTTTTTGGGATAGAGACGTAATCATTGAGCTGCGAATCCACAGTTGATACCTCAGAGTGCTTTCCGTATTTATTTTAAAAGGTTTTCAAACATTATTAAAGGAAATAGTTTGTGAATATACTTATTCCGGTGAAATAATATATACCTTTTGATAAGGAGATTTAATTTAATTTAATTTTAAATTAAATAAGGATTAGTATTTTCAATGGGAAATGGAATCTTTGATTGAATGGTTATTTATTTGATAGTTAAATAACCGATTATCAAATCTGGACCAAAAAGTAACTTTGGAAATATCTAGGTGAAACACGGGGATTATAAGGTATAGTTACCGCTCGAGGTGCTATATTGTACGTATAAACCCGTTTCATTCTTCTAGGACAATGGTAAGGAAATTCGTCCACTAATGGTTAGAAGATGATCTCCGATCCTATTTTCGTCTATTTATTTTCTAAAGTTCCGGGGTTGAGTTTACCGAAAATTTTGAAAGTTCTTTCGAAGAGACCGGGATCGGATAAGTTATCCGAATACCACTTCGGTCCAATGAATACATTTTCGAAATGAAGATAAGAGCGTGGAATCGAATATGGAGCATTGAAGTGTAAGGGCTAATCGCTACTAATCCCGAGAATGATTCCAAAACAGATGTAGTAGGAATAGTGCCTTGGGTTTCGTTCAAACTTAGAACGGACTTGTATGGATGAATGCCATCAGCACATTGCCATTGGAGGGAAATGAGCATTCCAAGTGTAAATTTCTTAAAAAGGTAACCGTAGTCTCAAGTCTCATCAATCGGGAATGACTGAAAATCAGAGGAGATGCAGCAAGGCTAAGTGGGTCGCACCCAATTAGGATATGTTTATCACCTTTCCAGATACCCTCGGATATTAATACTATGGTGCACGAAAGAACTCGGTAAGAGTGGGAACACCCAGGGTGATAGCATATTTGGCACTATCCAGGTTAGGGGTAGTCCAGTCTTGTGTTGTAGGGATCCCAACGTAGTCCTTGGTACATTTTTCTAGACATGTACTGTGATAGGTAGTACCCCAGTTCCTAGTCATTGTATGGAATCCATTCTCCAATAAGCGCCGTATGGTTTTGATTATGCCCAACTATGTTGAATTGTGATATGCAAACATTTCAGTTATTTCTATGTTTTACTTTGACCTCTAGACACTATTATAATATCATTGGATTTTCTATAAAAGGTTTTGGTTATCATAAGGGAAGAACCTGTCGTGTTTATGTGTGTCGTGGTCTTACGGGATACTTTTGATTTTAAAAGGATTTTTTAAAGTTATAATGAATAAAATTCCTTGTGATTTAAATTCTCATGCTAATTTTACCAAACTGACTTAGGCGTGATTTTTCCTATATGCTAGGGTCAGACCGAGCATATTTCCAGTTTAGCTGGAAGATAGGAACTTCAGGGAAAGAAGCTGGAGGCCCAGAGACATATTCATATATATGATTATATTACGTTGCATTTTATTTGTGTTATCAGCAGTTGTAAGGACAGGGTGTTATAAATGTCTGTGTTGTATAGGTTAGTGTACTCTGATTATTATCTATTCTGTAAATATTACAATTTTGTTTTATATAAAGATTTGTACTATATTATAGATTATTCATTTTCCGCCGTGAAATTTTGTGTTGTTTGGTTTTCTTTCTATCTTCTTTATGCTTTCTTTTTCTTACTATCCGCCTTTCTATTAAATTTGGACTGGATAAATGTGGTAAAGTGTCAGTTCGAACTGTACGGATGTGACACCCCACCTCTATACTCACGCTAGCCAAGGACACTACAGAGTAATGCCGTCAACTAGCACGAAGAATAAGGCTGTTGAGGAGCGACCATCCATGTAATTGCTTTGTGCGAGCACCGATATGTCAGACAATATAACATGCATTTCATTTCAAGAGGAAATCCGACACATCGATACAAACTCAAAGCTACTACACAGTGCCTATATGATCTTCGAAACAAATATAGAAATAAGCATAACACAAATCATTCATAGATATCCATATCACAAAGGCGGAAATAGATATGAATATGACACATAAAAGTGTACATCAGAGTAGTGGTCAAACAAGATCCACAGTATCACAAAGGAATAGATACTAGTGCAACCCAAAAGAATATGTATACATCAAGGAGTCTCTATCTTAAATGTATAGCAACAAAAACTACCAATCTAATGTAGTTTGACAAAAGTCGAAAGCTAGACCCAGCTAAGTAGTCAACTGGAAGCAGTTGTAACATCTCGGTCCGACCCGAGTATTATTTAGTAAGAAAATAATAAACGGATCAGTCTAGCTATAAATATTAGATAAAAATGAGATAGAATACGAGATGTAACAAAAACGTATGATAACCAAAAATGTCGTACCATGACAAGTATACATTTAAAACATCAAAAATCATAAAATTATCTCAAAATCCTCAAAACATCAAAAAGAATGTCTTATTCTTTACTTTATTCACCAAGCCACGAATGTTGACATACATATCGTTGCAAATCGCAAAAGTTGGTGAAGCACAAATTCCAAAAATCATCAATTAGAAATCCAGAAATCAAAAAGGAGAAGGCCTATCATAAAACGGGAGCATGAAAACTCACCAACATGTGTATCACAAACATCGACGCAGCTAGAAAGATACGCCCCATGAATAATTAAACATCGATGCACCTAGAAAGATATGCCCCATGCATAAACAGACATCGACGCACCTAGAAAGCCACGCCCCATGCATTAGCAAGCATCGACACACCTAGAAAGCTACGTCCCATGCATAAAAAAACATCGACGCACCTAGAAAGCTACGTCCCATGCATAAACAAACATCGACGCACCTAGAAAGCTACATCCCATGCATAAACAAACATTGATGCACCTAGAAAGCTACGTCCCATGCATAAACAAACATCAAAGTTAGGATTTTTAAAGATTTGACTTCAAAACACCAAAAATTGGAATATTCACCAATTCAATCCAAACCAAAAGCAAATGCACATGAATAAGTGTTAGGAATTCATACCAAACAATCAAAGATAGTAATAGACATAGATGTGAGATCAAAATCTCACCTTTAAACTTGAAAATAATGGATGAGAAGCTTAAACACAAAGGAAAGATCAACCACTCCTCACTTCAACCTAATGAGCTTGAATCTAAGCTCAAAAGAAGAACATTTCCTAAGTTAAGTTTAGGAATTTTCTGAAATAGAAGGGAGAATAAGTTGGAGAAGAAGAAGAGGATGCTTACCAATAGCCTCTCCTTGATTTCTAGCTTGAAGTTGAATTTGCAAATGAAACTAGGGCTAAGGAATTTCTAATTCTTTTTCTCTCCCTCCATTTTTGATGAAGCTTGAGTGTTAGGAAATGAAAGTGAATTAATGAAGAGGGGAGGAGGTGGAGTAATGATATAAGATGAGTTGGGTTAGCGGGCTGAACCCAAACCCAAACCCAAAGTCCTAAGTGAAAAATAGCAAAATTCACTCAACTCAAAACATATCGATGTTTATACTCAAAAAGGTCACAAATTCCATTTTAAACTCAATGGAAGTGGCCTTGAGTTCAAATTCGACTGTTTGCAAAAAGTAGCTTTTTGGACTATAATCTGACTAACGATGAATATTTAAATATTCAATCGTAAAATATGCGGGTTGTTACAGACTCTCCTCCTTAAAGAAATTGCATCCTCGCAATACTTAAGAAGAAAATAAAGAGTAACAACCATAAAAGCCTAACAACACAAAAGAGAATTTGAAATAAGAAGTTCACCATAAAGAGCACGAAAGAGTAAGTCCTAACGTGTTCGCTCGATGAATTCTCCGAATTCCCAAGAGCAATCCTTGGGACTTGAGAACGATTGAACTTTCACAAGAGGAACATCTTTATTTCGAAGGCGCTCAACCTTCGAAGCAATGATGCGAATAGGATGTTGCTCATAAGTCAAATCTAGTGAAACTTCAATTTCTCAACAACACCGGGCTCAAGAATAAAATCGAAATCCCTAAGGCATTTCCATAGTTGAGAGACGTGGAAAACGTCATGAAAAATTGAGCCGGTGCAACGATGTAGTACAATAACGGTACGCCCGAGAAATTAGAAACTCGAATAATTTGGAACAACGGCGTAGTACAATAATGGTACGCCAAATGAACCAAAGCTCGAATAATTCGAAACACCAAGCAGTACAACGGTACGTCAAATGAACCAAAAACCCGGGACATCGATGTAGTACAATAACAGTACATCCGATGAACCGAAACTCAAACAATTCAGAACATCGATGCAGTACAAACGGTACGTCAAATGAACCGAAAATCATAAAAGAACATTGGACGATAGTCCATAAAAGAAATAAGATGAAGCTCAATAAAATGAGGTACATCGAAACGTCCGATGAACTTGGTAAAAAGATCATTCCATTCGGACATCATCAAAGAAACAACCACTTGTTGCTTATGACTAAGGGCATTGGCAACATGATTTCCACTTTCGGGAGTATAAAGAATATCAAGATCATAAGACGCAAGGAACTTGTGCCAACATTAAGTTCCTTATGAGAAAATAATCATTTCAAAGATTTATGATCGGAGTGGAGAACGAATTTCTCCCCCAAAAATAAATGATGATGCCAAACTCTAAAAGCGACAACAATAGCCGCGAGCACTAGATCATGAGTGGCATACCTAGTCTCGATCGGCTTAAATTATTTAGAAACAAAAGTGATAACACGTAAACCAATACGACTAGTATCGGTATAAACAATAAAGTCTTGGTTCCCTTCGGAAATCACAAGAATAAGAGTATCGAAAAAGAGTTCTTTTAAATAACCTTCTTTCCCGAAAAGCTAAAACTTTCAAAATTACAATTATCTTTATGTAATAATCTTTCTAGAAAAATTTTCTTTTTACAAGTCAATATATCGTGTCAAATTGTCTCATCAGAGCGTTTAGGAGATTCCTATCGATAACGTTGATCAAGCACATCGACCAGAATTCTTAAAGCATGGGCAATACAATCACAAAATCATCTTCTATAGGATAAAGATGTCTGTTAAAAACTTTATGAACATTATTTGTTCGTTTCTAGAACAAAAATCCAATCATACTTATAAATAAATCTTATAAAAAAGATTTGCAAAATTTTAAATTGCTGTTTTCATCCAAAATCAATAAATACAAGAATGGAGTCATCGAGATATTCGTAGAACACTCAATCCATAAAATGGATGAAATCAGCTGGACAAACTGAATGACATAATAATTCATTCATAAGAATCATAAAGAGTGCGGAATGCGGACTTCCGCAACTCGTAACTAATGAAAATCGGTGGCAAGGTCGAGCTGAAAAGATCTTTACACCACTCAAAAGATTGCTTAGGTGATAACCCTAAGACAAGCTCAAAATATATATACCGAAAAATTTCACAAACTACCCGAATGAGGAGAATAACATCTTTCTCATCATGTGGGTTTAAAAAATAAGAATGATGTCATCAAACTGGAATTGAAATCACAAAGAAAAATAAAAATCTGCTTAACGGATTAAAAAAGTCGAAGATGAATAGTCCACACGGGACATAGGATATGGCTTCATAATGATTAAGCCAATCTTTTCACAAGAAAAAATCAATTCCGAAACCTAAGCAGCAATAATATGCAAATCGGATCGGAAAGCACAATCACATAAAATAATCTTGACATCTTTTCAAAGCAGACTGAGTGTCGTGGATCCGCCAACCGGATTTGCAATTCTTAAAGAAGTCATCAGGCCCAAAATATTTAAAGCAAAAGAATCAACAAGTTCTTTTGATATAAAATAGTGAGATGAACTCATATCAACAAGAACTCGAATAGGATAATCACAAAACAAATGTCATCAAGGACTGAATGAGAAATACCTTGATCACGAGAAGTGCTACTAGAGGCTTGCACTACATTGAGCTTTCCCTCCTTCCTACTTTGAAGTATGGGACACGCATTTATATGGTGACCTGAATTTTTGCAATAGCGACAATAAAAAGGTTTCCGCCACTCCCTTGCATAGTGGTCCGTGGAACCACAACTGTAGCAATTATCCATGACTAGAGGTAGGAGTCTTTGCTACCGGAGTTTCTTGTTTCCCTTTCTTGTTGGGATTGGGGCCTTTGAATTTAATAGGCCTCTTCATGTTATTGTTGAAGTTCTGTTTGGCACACACAACTTCAACATCACTCTCATTATCCACCTCTTCAAGTTGAAGAGCGATATCAATAAGCTGATCAAAAGAAACTTCTAGTTTCAGAAGTAATGGCTTCTTAAGGTTCTTATTCAACCCATAGACGAACCTCTGATTTTTCTTCAATGGGGTATTAATATACTCGACCCCATATTTAGAGAGAGATTCAAAAGACACGACATATTCTGTCACGGAAGATTCACCTTGAACAAGTTCAATAAAACGCCGGGCCAAAGTTACTTTTTCAGCCTCCGGCACAAACTTTGATTCAAATCTTTCCCGAAATTTCTCCCACGTAAGATCTGCTTCGATAATCTCCGAAGTCAAGAGTTCATACAAATCTAATGCTCTTTCTTGGAGTATGCTAGAAGCCACTTGGACACGATGTAAATCAACAAGATTCATACGAGAAAAGATGCGATCGCACGATTTGAGCCAAGCTTGGATTTCTATAACGCTCTCGGATCCCACGAATGGCCTTCCACCCAAATCGGTATAGTCTTTGCACAAGCGTGCAAAACCGAATCTAGGATGAGTAGGCTCTGGGATGGGTCCGGCAGCTTGAGCATTCTTTACAAGATCTAAAAGCTGCTGGGCAGACATGAATACTCCATCTTGAGGAGTAGCACTTGCTTGACCGGCACTGGATCGGTTAGATCTAACCATTTCTCTTCTTTAAGAAAGAAAGAAGAAGAAAAAGGTTAATCTCATAATGAATATCAAACAATTATGATTGATAAAACAAGGCATCATTAAAGAAAATAGGATAGAACGGGTCCTAAGACTCGGACAAATCCTAAGGCACGACTCCTAAGAAGGACTTAGGACAATGATCCTTGCTAGATTATTCTACAATGTTCCAAAGTTTGGCTCTGATACCATGCTGTGACGCACCACCTCTATACTCACGCTAGCTAAGGACACTACAGAGTAATGCCGTCAACTAGCACGAAAAATAAGGCTGTTGAGGAGCGACCATCCATGTAATTGCTTTGTGCGAGCACCGATATGTCAGATAGTATAACATGCATTTCATTTCAAGAGAAAATCCGACACATCGATACAAACTCAAAGCTACTACACAGTGGCTATATGATCTTCGGAAAAAAATATAGAAATAAGCATAATACAAATCTGTCATAGATATCCATATCACAAAGGCGGAAATAGATATGAATATAACACATAAAAGTGTACATCAGAGTAGTGGTCAAACAAGATCCACAATATCACAAAAGAATAGATACAAGTGCTACCCAAAAGAATATGTATACATCAAGGAGTCTCTATCTCAAATGTATAGCGACAAAAACTGCCAATCTAATGTAGTTAGACAAAAGTCGAAAGCTAGACCCAACTAAGAAGTCAAATGGAAGCACCTGTAACATCTCCGTTTGACCCGAGTATTATTTAATAAGAAAATAATAAACGGATCAGTCTAGCTATAAATATTAGATAAAAATGAGATAGAATAAGAGATGTAACAAAAACGTATGATAACCAAAAATGTCGTACCATGACAAGTATACATTTAAAACATCAAAAATCATATAATTATCTCAAAAATCTCATAACATTAAAAAGAATGTCATATTCTTTACTTTATTCACCAAGCCACGAATGTTGACATACATATCGTTGCAAATCGCAAAAGTTGGTGAAGCACAAATTCCAGAAATCATCAATTAGAAATCCAGAAATCAAAAAGGGGGAGGCCTATCATAAAACAGGAGCATAAAAACTCACCAACACCTGTATCACAAACATCGACGCACCTAAAAAGATACGTCCCATGAATAATTAAACATCGACGCACCTAGAAAGATATGTCCCATGCATAAACAGACATCGACACACCTAGAAAGCCACTCCCCATGCATTAGCAAGCATCGACGCGCCTAGAAAGCTACATCCCATGCGTAAACAAACATCGACGCACCTAGAAGGTACGTCCCATGCATAAACAAACATCGACGCACCTAGAAAGCTATGTCCTATGCATATACAAACATCGACGCACCTAGAAAGCTACGTCCCATGCATAAACAAACATTGACGCACCTAGAAAGCTACACCCCATGCATAAACAAACATCAAAGTTAGGATTTTTAAAGATTTGACTTCAAAACACCAAAAATGGGAATATTCACCAATTCAATCCAAACCAAAAGCAAATGCACATGAATAAGTGTTAGGAATTCATACCCAATCAAAGATAGTTATAGACATAGATGTGAGATCAAAATCTCACCTTTAACTTGAAAACAATGGATGAGAAGATTAAACACAAAGGAAAGATCAACCACTCCTCACTTCAACCCAAGGAGCTTGAATCTAAGCTCAAAAGATGAACATTTCCTAAATTAGGTTTAGGAATTTTCTGAAATAAAAGAGAGAATAAGTTGGAGAAGAAGAAGAGGATGCTTACTAATAGCCTCTCCTTGATTTGTAGCTTGTTGAATTTGCAAATGAAACTAGGGCTTAGGAATTTCTAATTCTTTTTCTCTCCCTCCATTTTTGATGAAGCTTGAGTGTTAGGAAATGAAAGTGAAGTAATGAAGAGGAGAGGGGGTGGAGTAATGATATAAGATGGGTTGGGTTAGTGGGCTGAACCCAAACCCAAACCCAAAGCCCTAAGTGAAAAATAACAAAATTCACTCAACTCAAAACATATCGATGTTTATACTCAAAAAGGTCGCAAACACCATTTTAAACTCAATGGAAGTGCTCTCGAGTTCAAATTCGACTGTTTGCAAAAGTAACTTTTCGGACTATAATCCGACTAACGATGAAATATTTAAATAAAATATTTAAATATTCAATCGTAAAATATGCGGGTTTTTACAACAGAAAAGGAGGTCGTGACAAAGACCCTAAGCTCAATAGTATGCTTATGATTATTCATCAGATAGATTTTGATGAGACCTTAACATATGATGTCACTCTAGTAATAAAATGCATTAAGCTGACTTGTTGAGTGCAGATGACTTAGATTAATGTATGGTTTTTGAGTGTAAGTGTTATTTTACTTGCTTATTTATATTATAAACTTATATGATGCATTTCACTCACCAGAAGTACGTTTGAACCCCTCTGTGATTTTCTTCTTTTTAGTTATACTTTGATAAGCTAATAAAGAGGACCGGCATTGACATGGAGGTGATGGTACCATGGAGACACGCATTTATTTATTAGTTATCTACCATTTTAATTCATTTGTTCCCAAGCATTATCTGTAACAATCCGCCTTGAAACAGACCTAATTTTCAATCCAGAAAAGGCCTATCAAAACTCAAACCTATTTCAATGCTGGTTGTTTGTTGGTAAAATTGATTTAAAAAACAATACATATAGCTATCTATCAACACATCCGGAATCTCATTGCGGAAGGATAAAATATAATATCAAAACAGTACCAATTTATGTAAAAATTTAAATGTCAAAAACATACAACATAATCCTATAAACATCGCCAAATATTCGTAGTGTAATATTTCAAGTTACACGACAATTTCAATTAGTACATCAGAAACATAAAATAACATAGATAGCTAAATAACTGCCAAATGTCTACATCTCCGCCACTGTCTTCGAAAATCTACATCATCGTCTCTAACCTGTGTTGTAATAAGGAGGGAGTTAGAACAATAATGTCTGGTGAATAAAATCTCAAGCCCTTCTACAATAGTACTTGGGAAATATAATTTAAATAAGAATATGTCTTACGTATCCTAACCATTTTGTAAGTTTTCCAACTACAAGCCCGAAAGCTTTCACAGTCCAGTTCCATAACCATTGCTCTTTCAACCAAATAAACCGTATCTATCGTCAATGATGTTTTAACAATGTAAATGATAACACCTAAGCCACTTAATACCTTTTTAATGGAAACTAGGCAGACTTTGACCAATTAATACCTCATTCAAAATTGGTCCCTGTCATTTAATACCTATCCTAAGGCAGACTCCTCTTCGATTTATCAAGCTGACATCGCACGGAATCTCTTCAGACCACTTAATACTGCAAATCTGAAGCGAAATCTCCCTGGGATATCCTCTGCCATGCCTAACAGCTAACCCTGACCATTTAATACTTCTGTGGGGCCACAACTGGCCACTTAATACCTTCAACCCTAAATCAGTCCTTCATATTATAACATGTAACACAACCTTGACGTATTATATTAGTCCAACTATTCGTAGATACTAGTAGCTAGATTAACCAGACAAGTTTACCCTACAGAATTTGGGACTAATCTCGCATCCTCCATGGGTACTTATTATAGACGATATCTCACATTAGACCTGATGTCATGGTACTGGTAGCCAGATTAGCCGGGCAGACTTCTGTGTGCTTTTGACTGACCTGTATACCTATAATTTAGTCATAATCTATAACAATCTCTTAACATATTATCACACATCTCACCGCATTTCATAGTAAAGCCTTATAAGAAAACTCTTATTTTGCCTCTACAATTTTAAGTTCTTTTCTAAGGGAGATTTAACGATAATTAACATCCAATTAACTACATAATTAATATGTTATAATTATACATTATTTACACTAATTTATACATACACACACACACACATATACACATGCCTAAAATATTTCTAAGCATGCAAAGATTGCGCCTTAAACTAACGTTCAAATGTCAAAACTTCAAATTTATGCAAGTCTAATTCCATATCAACAAATATACCATATATCCAATATCCATAATTCAGTCAACAGACTTGTATAAAATAGAATCCATACCGAACTTATTTTATACTAAAATAGCGAAATAAACATTAATGAAAACTTACGATTTAATTTATTTAAGTTCTTTGTATACAAATAGAAAAAGGGTATTTCTATTTAAATTGCGGAAATAGGCAGTGCAGACTACGAATAAAAGAATTCGTACCTTATACACTATTTCCTAATTTATTATTTTCAAAACTCTTAATGGGATCTAAAGAAAAATATAAGAAGAGGAATAGAATGCAAAATGATATAATTGCAATAACTATATAATTCCACTATTTTAATGTAGAATAATCGAGATTCTAACTTAAGAACTGACATTTCGCTTTAGGGAAATTTTGAGGTTTTAATGTAATGATTTCGTAAACAAAATTCTCTAAAGACATATATCAAATCCAAATTATACTATACGATTACTAAAATAAGAAAGACTAAGATTTCCATTCATAGAAAGTCCATAGCTCTTCTTTTTTGTATTTGTATATGCCCGCTACAATTTGTTGGTAATCTTTCCTTTTAGAAATATACAATAAGGAATTTTATATAAATTAGATTTAAAAATTTAGGGATTTGAGGAAAATAGAATAAGAAATTGAATAGTAAACACCTAAAATTTCTTACTTGAAATTCTAGATAATTTTATGAATCTTTAATGAGAGAGATCGATAGAGCCTCGCCTAGCTCCCAAAATAATTTGTGAATAAAAATGAGAGTGGTAGAGCCGACGACATGTAGCAAAGAGTGAAATAAGGCTTCGAGTTGTGATGGGTCTGTTATAGATGCTACTGTAGTTGGAGAATATCACTTAATGTTTTCGAATGGATTTTATATGATTTTGAATAGTTATTATTATGTTTAAAACTTTATTTGTGGAATAATATCAGTGTTTAGATTGCCTAAGACTGTACATAGTTTTCATTCGAACAATGGTGTTATGAACATTTTGCTTAATGGAAATAAAATCGTGTTTTAGATAATGGCATTCATGTAATTAACTATAATCATATCTATGTTGTTGATACATCTTTTGTTGACATTAATAATAGTTACTAATTGCATTGTAGGCTAGGTCAAATTAGCTACAAAAGACTGCATTAACTAAAAACTGAAGCTTTTCTACCATCATTAGATTATAAATCATTTGACACTTATGAGTCATGTCTCAAAGGAAAAATGACTAAGCGTCCCTTCTATAGGAGCAATGGAAGAGGTTATGTACTCTAGAATCTCATAGGCACTGATTTATATGGCCTGATGCCTATAATGACCAAGGATAATTCACTTTGTAACTTTTACTGATGATTTCTTGAGACAACAATATGTTTATCTTATGAAGAATAAATCTAATGTCTTGGAGAAATTTAAGGAGAATAAGAACGAGGTTGAAAATTAGACAAGCCGTAAAATTAAAATACCTCTTTTTGATCGAGGAAGTGAGTACGTTGGATAAGATCTGCAACAATACTTAAAAGATAATGAGATTATCTCTCAAATTACTCCACCCTATATTCCATAACATAGTGGTATTTTAGAAAGAAGAAATCATACCCTAGTAGATATGGTTTGTTCCATGATGTGCATGGCACAGAGTTACTTTTTTCCTTTCGAGGATATGCGTTAGAAATTGGAGTGCATATGTTGAATTTGATACCAACTAATTATGTATCTAAGATGCCAAATGAGATGTGTAATAAGAAGAAAACCCACCTTAATTATTCGAAGGTGTGGGGTAGTCCAGCTTACGTTAAGAACCTTCTCATCAATAAACTTGGGGAAATATCGGCTCTGTGTAAATTTATAGGATATCCGAAGAATTCTATGGAATATATTTTTAATAACACCGAAGAACAAAAGGTTATTGTTTCTCAACATGTTGTCTTTTTAGAAAAGGAATTTCTATTAAAATAAGTTAATTGCCAAGTTGTACACTTGAATGGGGACCGAGAAGTAAACATTGAGGCTTAATCGATAAAAGAATCAAATTCGCCATTATACGAAAACACGCAACCTATTAAATGTTCTAATAGGGAATCTCGCACATCAGAGAGATACTATGGTTTTCTCATGAATGGAGAGAAAGTGGATTGTGCCCTAGAAGAGGACACTCCTCCCTCATTCCAATAAGCATTGTAGAGTAATGTATTACATTTTGGCTTGAGGTTGTAATATTCGAGAGGGATCCCTTATAATAAACAAAGTATGGACTTTGGCTGACATACTCGAAGGGATAAATGATAGAGCTAAGAGTATTCTATAGTAGAAATTATGTAACTTGTTATATAGTGATATAATTAATTAAGTAATTAATTTAAAGTGTTAACAAATTGCTCGTTAACCTAAAAAAGTGTGAGGAAAGCGAGACTTGGTTTAGTAGCGACTTTAGTAATCCTATGCTAGTTTGCTCGAAAGGATCATGCTCTATGTTGAATCCATGTTGGTCTCAAAATCATGAGTGTTTTGGGAATTCAAAACAAGTTACAATTGAAATCATAAGTTCTTGAGAATTCAAAAATAAGAGATGATTTAAGGAATCTTATGTCACTCGGAAGTATGCACTTTCAATAGTGTCAAAATTATAAGAATCACAAGTCCTAATACATATCTCTTTATTCATATGCAATAATATTGTAAAAGTACAAGTCCTTGTTTGTAATAAGGGACGCAAGATTAAAATTGGCATTAAAAATCCTAAATTGATTTACGGTTACAAACTTTAAAAATGCAAGAATGAGGAAAGAATGAATCGCCCCCTCTTCCATGCCCCTAGGTCCGTATTTATATAGGCAGAAAGGTACGATATGGATGCCACATGTCAATGCAGCATGCTTGATCTTCAGAATCAAGGTCCATCTCGATGGCGCTTGGGATATTGCTTTGATTTGATGATTCACGATATCCTTTAGTGTATTAAATGATTACGACATCATCATCCTGATTGTATGTGGCTTGATAGCTTTTGACATCATCCCTTGAAATGAAGGCATTCGGCAACCTTTATCATACTAGTGACATGAGATATGATCTTGAATATTGTTGGCATGCGGTGACCTTCCTTTTTTTTATATTGATGGAGTACAACATGGAATTAATGCGGCATTTACTTAGCGTGGCATAGATGATAAGCGGTATTGAAGAGATGCGATATTAAATAGAGACGGTATTGATAAGCAACAACATCAGCTTTATGGTACATCATTTACTGGTGATATGTGATATGAATGTGTCACGCGATCAAAAATATATGACATCTCCAATCATATTGATGACTTACGACAAGCTTCGATCTTTTAGCACTTGGCAATTACTATTAATGACATGCAACATTGATAGGATGAGGCATCAATAATATGTGATGTCTTCATCACATTGATGGCTTACAATGCACCGTCTTCCGATATCACAGCCTTGATGAAGTATACTGCTTTATTGATGATAGGTGGCATCAATGATATGCGACATCATCATGGGTCTTTGCCATTCGCTTTGATGACTTGCTTTTCTTTAATTTAGTGCTTGCTTTATTTGTGAAATCCTTCGACTTTGACATTTTTGTTATCATCATGCCTTCGATCATTCAGAATCAATAATGGTAGTATCATTTGCTCTCCAGTATGAAGGAAGTATTGACTTTTCAAGTCAATGTCTTGATAATGGTGCTTGCCGCCGATTGGTCTTCTCCTTCAAACCTAACCGCTCATTAAGTATAATCCAACGGTGATTGTTTGTCTTTTTCTGCCTTATAAATAACAAACCTTCTTCTTCATTTCCTTTTTTTACCTACGATTCAACACTCAAGAAAATAGAAAAAATTTAAATTCTTAAAATCATTCAAAACTTTCAACCTCAGGCATCCGAACTAATATCAAGATACAGTCTTCATTTTTAATTACATTGATAACCTGAATTAAGAAATTTTATATTGAAATCATTATTAGGGTTTTATTTAAGGATTCTTGGATTACTCAACATTTAGGTTTAGATTCTAATTTTCATATTACTAACTGGAAAAAACTATCTACAATGCTTGTGAATGGTATTGATTTTGAATTATTATGTTGGCTTAAGGATTTACTAGGTTAATTAGAGTCAGGCGACATCAATCCTGGGAGCTTCTAGTTTATTTAGGAAGTGAATAGCTTTATTAAAGCCAAAACTTGATATTAACTTGTTTGATTTCAAAATTGTTGCCTTATGGCATTAAACCGGCGTTTGACATCAAATAGCTTTTCCCTTTTTACTTATATTTCGATAACCAATTCGAAACTTTGAAAAATTTACAATGCAAGATCCTTATAATATTAGTAACTAAGTAGAGGCGCGGTATTCATTTGTGAATGCGACATCAATTTAAGGGGTTATCTTATAAAGCCGATAACCTTACATTATGTGTCATTATTCTTTTATGGCAACTATTTACAATGTTGTGGTTTAAGTTTTATGCGACATCAATAACTTGTATCGTGGTTATCGTATGTCAAATTCATGAACTACTCATATACATGATATTTCGTATAAAAATATTCTTTAGACCATTTTGACATCATTCATTGATTTTGAATATTTTCTCAATTCGATATGAGTTCATTATTACAACATCTTATTATAATTTTTGATGGCCGCCTTTAATATAACATCGATCTAATGACTCCAACACTTTATTCAAGATACACATAGGATACTTTTTCAATCAAACTTCTTTTGTGTAACAATAAATTTACTTTCCCACCATAGATCTATCAATTGCATACAAACTTTTAATTGACTAGAAACTTATGCACTTCATAAATTCGACATGGATTGTTTAATAGTCAAAATCTTGTAAGTATAATAACATACCTATATTTTAGCACTTCCCTATTAGTGCTTGGATAGTTTTGGTCAACTTACTATCCTTTTAGCATATAATGGTCTATTTTATATCATAAGCATTTTAAATTTCACAAAATATTTAATACTTCCCTAATTTGTTATAATATCGCATAGCAGGAAAATGGAAGGTCAAAACGCAAGCAAGAAAGCCAGTAAAAGCTCTAAACCTTCTCCCTCCATCAAGAGAGGGGATTATCATCTCAACCAATCATATATTACCACTCAAGAACAAGTAGACACTATCCTTAAGCAATTTCAAAATATAAACATAGAATCCACTCCTGCCGGTCCTTCTGGTAGAATTGACAATAGTCCAGAAGGATTCTTTGCCTTCACACTAATCTATATTTGGCACTCAAGGTATCTACCTTTTCTCGATTTTCTTTTGCGCTTCTTGGAGCACCTAAATATTTCTCCGATTCAATTAACTCCAAACTCGTACACCTATTTGAGCTACTTGGAAGTTCTTGATTAAGTGAAAAGATGATCCTTAAAATAAATCAAAGATTGTGGTGGATTAAGTGAACCCAAAGAAGGAGATTGGGCAATCAATCGAAGAAGTTCACCAAAACCATCACAGAAGTTTGAGCCTGGCCCTCCAAAGGAAGATAATCATTCATAGAAGGAAATAGTCCAAGCTCATCACATTTATGAAAAAGGGCCATTGGAGAATCGGGAAGAGAAATGTTGAGAAGTGGATTCAAAGAGTGAGCCACCTCGGTTGATTTTTGAACTATATGCCCAGGAGAATCTGGATTTGCAACATCGGAGCTTGAATAAATATTCACATGATCCTTCTCATTCACAACAATTAGGTTATATTCACCCATGAACTTAGGTCATTTAGTCGAGGGAGGAGGTAAAATGTCAGCAAGAGCGTCAGTGTTCGTTTTCTTTTGAGCGCTTCAATCACCTTAGCAATGGAATCTTTAATAAGGGAAAATTTACTTGATTCGGTCAAAGAGGGAGCATCATCCTTGATCTCCTTTTCTTAGAAGTAATAATGAGTGCAGAAAATCCTAAATCAAAGAAAGAAGCTTGTGAGATAGTAACATAAGAGATTCCATACAAGTAATGAAAACTTACTAGAAGATTTGATTTGAACTGGAGAAGAAGAGGAGAAAGTATTTTGATGAATAATGACCAACGATCATTTCCCTTGGGTATTCCCCTTCATCATTAGAGGTTCTCTATGTATTATGTGATTATCCAAAATCAAGGAGTATTATGGAGATTCACTTCCATCAAAAGGGTAAGCCTGTGGCCCATGCTCTTGGAAGCTTAAGTCAAAGATTGGATAGTGTCGTCAACAAAAGAGCTTTGTTGTTTAGAAGCAGAACTTGAAGGAAAACATTCATTATAAGAGAATAACAGATGTAACAAAAATGATAGAAAATTAACACTTAGTGAAAAATGAGAAAGTTCCTTTAATCTTAGGGGAAAAACCATCTAGCATAGAAGAACTGGTTCTCCCATTCTTTTATCTTGTTAATAGTGTTGGTGATTAAGCTCTTCGAGAATGGTCAAATCCGATACAATAGGTTATCCAACAGCTCACTTAATCTCACATGGCTAGCTAAGATATGGAGAATTTCAGCACTCAAAGAGGGAAGTTTAGCATCCCAAATTTGTTAAGGTGATTGAAGCGCACAAAAGAAAAGCAAACACTGACGCTCTTGCTGACATTTTACCTCCTCCCTCGACTAAATGACCTAAGTTCATGCGTGAATATAACCTAATTGTTGTGAATGAGGAGGATCATGTGAATATTTATTCAAGCTCCGATGTTGCAAATCCAGATTCTCCTGGGCATATAGTTCAAAAATCAACCGAGGTGGCTCACTCTTTGAATCCACTTCTCAACATTTCTCTTCCCGATTCTTCAATGGCCCTTTCCCATAAATGTGATGAGCTTGGACTATTTCCTTCTATGAATGATTATCTTCTTTTGGAGGCCCAGGCTCAAACTCTGTGATGGTTTTGGTGAACTTCTTCGATTGGTTGCCCAATCTCCTTCTTTGGGTTCACTTAATCCACCACAATCTTTGATTTATTTTGAGGATCATCTTTTCATCATTATTAAACATCTCTTATCGGTATGCATTTCCTTTTGTTCGGTTAATCTGGGATTTTATCTCAGTATTTCTTGTTCTGACTTAGGATTGTTATTTATTACAGGAGGCCAATCATATATTTTTTTCCTCCAAGAGGCTTCTCAAGGGCCCTCTAATGAAGTGGCTGAGCTTAAAGAATAAATATCTTGATGAGGAAAAAAAGCTAGACAGTTATTGGAGGAAGAAGTGAAAGCATTGAAGGCGGATCTTGATAAGACCACCAAAGAGAAGGCCGAGCTAGCTGAAAAGAATAAATCTCTAAAGGATAGGTTGCAAAGGAAGAGCGATATTCAGGCTTCTTCAAACAACATTATCAGGGATTCCAAGGAAAAATTTCACCTTTTCCTTGATAATGATCTTATCAAGATTACCAAGAAGTGCTACGAAAATGATTTACTAATGGCATATGGCGATAAAATCCAAAAGTGTCTAGATTTAGACTTTTCTTTCCTTTAAGATTGGAATGAATAATCAAAAGAAAGTTTAGCCTCGTATTGGGGAGGGCTTAAGGGCCACTTCAAGAAGAGTTTCCCACCGAAGAGAAGGTTGATGCTAAAAAGTTGTTATCCTTTGACAACCCTCGGTTGATGAGGAGACAGAATCTGATAAAGAAAGGGATGACGATGATGACCATGAAGGTAACGTGGCCATGACGACGACGATGATGGAGGTGGTGGCAATGATAAGGGCCCTACAGGACCAAAAGATGAGCAATATGGATCAAGTGGTCTCAACTTAGATTAATCTACCCATAACGCAGGCTTTATCAATCTCTCTTGTTCTCAAGATGATATAAGGAAGGATAAGCCTTCAAAAGGCAGTGCTCTCTCAGTCATCAACACAGAGGAAAATCTCAAGTTTCGGCTTCCTAAGTTCCAATCACTCATGTATGGAATTTGTTATTTAAATGTTTGAAGTTGCCAAGTGGTCTGTAGTTAATAAAATTTAGTATCTAAGTTAAGGAGAAAGACCAAGTATTATTATGAGACTTTATATGGAAAGTGTCAAAAGGACACGCTTTTGTTAAATAGAGAGGCTGATAAATCAATTGATGAATATAATAAAATGTCCTACAAATATAAGCACCTCTCTGCTGGTGCTTCATGATTAAGCTTTTTCAAGAAAAAGCAAGCCGCCCCTCGCTTGAAAAGAGATCGCCTTCACCGAGATGGAATCATGAGAGAGAATGCAAAATTAATAACTTTTTTTGGATGCTTATTGACGATAGGGAGGCCCTAGTAGAGTTCCTTTATAAAATTTATTCTAGGAATATTCTCACCGACTTTCCTTTATTGGGGAAAAAAGGTAAGGGCATGATTAGCACTTTCATTAAAGATATTTAGATGATTATGGAAGCGACCCTCATCTTGGGGCTTGTTGGAACCTTCCTGGGGTAGCTAGCATTCCCCTCTCTCCTAATACTCTTCCTTCCTAGAAAATTAAGTATAGTAAAGAGAGATTTATTTCTGAATTTTATAAGGGATCAATATTGGACGAACCCAAATGATTGTATAACTACAATGTTTAATTCAGGTAACTTATAATCCTTATCACCTTTGTCTCTTTGTTCTTAGTTTGTTTCATATGTTATACAAATTAAGGAATCCTTAAGTAGTCATGTTTCTATGGATCTTTTATGTAAATTTATCAAGTTAAAGGGAGATTTTAAAGAGAAGCCCTTAATTCTCAAAAGATCTTAGTTAGCGAAACATGGCTTTCTTAGAGATCTGCATGAAGTTTATACACGATTCCCGTATTTTTGTTTTGATTTCTTAGGTGATAAGAAGGATAAACTACTTAGTCGAACTTATCATGCTAAATTGCTATGTGTTCACACCAGCCCTCCAGTTTGGAAAATGGGACCATCATCAATTCCCTCCAGTTAATAACCCAGAAGGGATTAAAGCTTCTTTTGATCATACTCTTACCTTATCTGTTAGGTCGTTTAGAAAGGCTAAAGCTACTGTTTCAAAACTTTAAGAGTTAATTGTATATAGTTGATGTAATTTTTGAGTTTGCTTAAGTTGTAAGCCTTTGTCGTTTAATAAAGAAAATACTTTCTGTGCATTTATTCTTTTCTTACTAGGAAAACAGTTGAAACACTTCTAGCGGCTCAGATATCCTTACTCAACTTGATTCTATTAAAGATATGCTTAGGGTAGAATGCGAGAAGAAACTTCTTCTTAGGGCATTCGGGCTTTACGATTTTCGAATAATTCAGGTGCACAAGAATGGTGTAACGACCTAGCATTTCGAACTCTTCAAATCGACAATCATCCACACATGTCAGACTTGAATTGCTCAAAACAATGGATTGTTAATTCATATTTAGCAAAACTTAATATATACGGTAAATAAATCAATCACAGACATAGGGTAATACAACAATAACCAGTGGAAATAGATATATAGTAGTTTATGAAGCTACTACAGAACATCAGAGTCTGAAACAAATACAACAAAATCCCAAATACAAAGGAATCTCTAATACATAAGTAAATGACAAGTCTGCACATAAACAATTAGGAATAACTGAAATAACTGAAAAGGTGTATAGATAAAGATGGATCTCCAAGAAAAGCTCCAAAGGTGAATCTCAAATATTATGACACTCAGTTTGACCTGAGCATAAAGCAAAAAACAAAACACTCGAGTCATGATTAACATTCTTATAAAGTAAACTTAACTAAAGTGAAATGTCCAAGTGAAATGCAATATAACTTAAAGGATGTTTGGGATTCCCATCCTTTAAGGACCCGTTAAACTATCTACATACATAGTACAATACGCTACATAGATAATGTCTGTAGTAAAGTAAACTATTAAAATAGTGTTAAGGCGCTACCATATCTCCCTTAACACATTTTATATATTCCCGTAGTCTATACAGATAATATAAGCTCCACCAGACCGGTGGTTTACACAAGAAGCACTCCATAGGTACGATGCAAACCAAACTCGTAGAAGGAGCGTTGAGGCATGTGATAAGGTACGCGAGGCAATGCCATGGTAGGATTCTACCGTTTGCACTCCCGGACTGGTGGAAAACGCATAGCAGCTACTACCACCCACCTCGAGACATACTCCCAAATCAAAGGTGCACCCAATCAAATCACGAAGCAATAGAATGGTATCAAAGAAGCATGCTCAATCGGAGGTGCGACCTCACTTGGCTCGGTATTGCTCCTGTTTTAGCCACATCAAGCTGACTCGTGGGAGTCGGGGCTGCGTTAATACCTCATGTAGAATCATTCGTAAAACCATCCTACTTCGCTCTGGAATCTTCACCATATGCACAGTCGTTAAAGTAATTTTGGCATTGGCAGAGAGTATGACCATATCCGATCCCGATCTCTTTAACAACCAAACGCTTATTTCACACCGTGGCCATTTTATGTTTCAAATAGTTCATACTTCATATCAAAATATCATATTCATTTCAAAATCATATCACTTTAGAAATCATATCACTTTCAAAATCATATTCACTTTTGAAATCATATTCACTTTTGAAATCATATTTTCTTCGAAAACCATAACCACAAAATAGTTTAAACCTTCACATCAAAATATTTGCATTTAAATACATTAAATCAAAATCATAACAATTCCATCTTAACAGTTTAAATATAAGAAGTGATTTATATATTAGAATAATTATACATTAAAAATAGTTTATATTTAAAAATTGGTTATGGATTTAAATAGTTTATATATTAAAAATAGGTTATAGATTAAAAATAGTTTAAATATCAAAATACATATATTAAAAATTGTTTATCAATTTAAAATAATATATAGGTTAAAATAGTTTATATCGAAAATATTTTCAAATTAGAATTGTTTCTTCCAATTTGACAATTCAATTCAAATCAGATTTAGTTCCAAAAATTCAATTTAAATCAATCTTAGTTCGAAATTTTTTAATTCTCTTTAAAACCATTTTAATATCGATTTCAAATCCAGTTTGAATTACAAATTTAAACCACTTCCAATTCGATATGTTTCAATATTCAAAGAATTTATAATAAGTCAATTTGATAAATTTCATTTATATTTAAAAATTCAACTTTAATCCTATTTAAAATTTCAAAATATGCACTAAATCGTCTTTAATGACATTTAAATAAAATCTCATAATACAATTTAATTTAATATTAAATATTAAATATTCAATTTAAATTTTATTTAAAGTTGAAACATTCATTTAATAACTTTTTATCAAATCAAGTTATAAAATCATATCTTTCAAAATCTCAAAAATCACTAAGTTCAAATCAAACCTTATTTAAATTCAATTCTAAATAAATTTAATTATAAATCAATTCTTATTTAATTTATCTTTCCAACTTCCATTAACTTAATGTTATTAAAAATCTATTTTAAAATATTAGTACAAATTTAAATAAATACTTAACATATTATATATATATATTGTTAGTTAAATTAAATTCTTAATAAATTTTACTATATTAGTTATTATTAAATTAAATCTTATTATTATTAAATCTATTTTAAATCTTATTTTATATATTTTAAAAATGATAAAGTTATAAGTAAAATTTTATTATTTTCATTTTAAAACTTAACTTATAATTTTAAAATATCCAAAACATATAATTTTTAAAATCTAACTTTTACACATATATTAAAATAAAAATCTTTATATTATATTTAAAAATCAATATTTATTAAAACCCATATATTTCATTTCAAACTTTGGAAACCATTTTTCCAAAAATAGACCAACAATGTCTGTATATAATTTTCTATTCTATGGTAAAGTGATACAGATATTTATCATTTCAATCTGAAATTTAAATTTAAAATTTACGGGAATATATCATTTCAACCCGTAATCCCAAAATTCAAAATCAATAAAATTGCTTGGGTCTATCATTTCAACGCATAATGATTTTTCCCTAATCTAGAATATCGTTCGGGTATATCATTTCAACCCATAGGGAATTTATAACTAATAGAGAACTTGCAGAGAGAGAGAGCAATAAAATAACACAACATATCAGTGATGAGCATATATCATAATTAATGGATTTAAATATCATATATATATATATATATACAACAATGTTATGGTGTCATATATCAATTAGGTAAACAATTTAAATAATAACGTATCATATTCAACAATTTAATTACTAACAAATTAAATTTTGACAACACATTTCAATCGTCAATTCATGTGAATAAAATTTTCTAAATATAAGAACATTAATCGTAAGTGATCGGTCACCTTTCGAGGCTATGGAAATAACAATGGTGAAGAAAATGACATGGACACACACACGGACATGGACACGAGCAAAGCAAAGAAAAAGCTGGTGAGATTTTCAGGCAGCGACGAACAACACAACGAACTAAAGACCGATGAGCCAAATCAAGGCTAGCTAGAGATTGATGGAAACAATATATATACATATTCGTATGAAATATATATATCTATATTATATTTTAAAATCAATATTCAATTTAAACACATATCAAAATGAAATCTTTATATGTATCATATATAAAAAAAATCAAAACTCATATATTTCCTTTCAATTTTTTTAAAATAAATATTTAAACATAAAATACGTATTTTAAAGTTATTACAAAAATCTATTTAAATATTAACATAAATTGAAATACTTATTATATCTAAACATATTATATAAATACTGTAAACATAAATTGAAATTGAAATATATATAAATACTTTAAACATAGAATATAAATACTGTGAATATATTATAAATTGGAACAAATTCTTTAAACATAAATTAAAAAAGTTGAAGGCTGTCAAGCTCAGTAGTGGCCACGGAGCTTGGCGGGACTGCTTCTACTGGGGGTGATAGGCCGGTCGAGTGGAGATGGGCACGGTTGCTTGGAGGTCGAAGAAAGTGGATGTGGATATGGTTCTGTGTGCGTGGTCTTCACAGCGGCTGCTGCCTCGCATCGACACCGTGATGGAGGCGGAGGAAAAGAGAAGATCTATGGCAAATGTGTGATGGTGGTTTGCAGTGCTAGGCGGTGATGTCCGATGATGGAGGCTCGACATGTATGCTTGGTGGAGGGACAGGTTGCGGTCAGTCAAGGCGTGGACGGGCTGAGGGAAGCACGACAGATCAGGTGGTGGCAAGACTGGGTTGAGGGGATGGGATTGAGTGGGAAAGGTGAAAAATATGAAAGGGAAAGGATGGACCCTATGGTGGTTCGGTGGAGGAAGGTGGCGGATATCGTAGGTGATGTGGAGGCTTGTTGGGTTGAGGTTGACGATGGGTCGGAAGAGAGGGGCAGAGCAAAGGAAAACATGGAGAGGATGAGGCGGGCTGAAGCTAGGGTTGCAGTGGAAGGAGAGGAAGGATGGTAAGTGTTTACTACGGCTATGGTGGCTGACATGGAGGACAAGGAACGTGCGGACGTGGATGAAGTGGAAGGGTGGGAAAAGGTGGAGGACCGGTTTGGTTGGAGTAATAGTGGCGGAGACGTGGCAATGGGTTCGTCAAACAAGAGGACCAACAGGCTTTTGAAATAGTGATTGTGCAACCAAGAAAAAAACAAATAAAATATTAAAGCTTTGAATAAATATTATATATTTTTCTCGGGGAAGCACAAATAGAAAGAAGAGAAGGCAGAGAGGAAGAAGCACTAGTACAAAAAGTGCATATTGCTTCGCCTCATTTGCATCGGTTGAAGTAAAAACTGATGCAAATGGAACTATTTGCATCAGTTCTATCTTAATAACTGATGCAATTGGTACGTGGAAAGCACTAGGTAATAAAAAAAATCAAATTTGCATCAGTTCTCATCAACAACCGATGCAAATAGTTTTAGTCGCATCGGTTTTAAAATCAACCGATGCAACTACACGTTGATGACAATATAAAATTTAGGTGGGAAATAATGAAAAATTGGCTACAAGTAACTTTGGACAGATGTACTCCCTTGCTCCTCGACAACCCACATCTTCTCCTCCTCAGATTGCTCGGTGCCAGAAAAATTATTTTTTACTTCTTTTTTTCTTCAACAAATTAAACGAGATGCTAAAATGGGTTTTTTGCTACTAATTAACATCTGTTATTAGTCTTCAAGCTAAAATTCTGCTACAACCTTGCTGGTGACCCCTATTGCTGAGAGGAATAAGCTCTAATCGCAGAATTGGACGCTCTGTTGATGGCATACAAAGACGATTCATGCCCAATCGCAGAGTAGGGTTTGCTGATGACGTGATTAGGGTTAGCGTCGAGGACTTCTTTGGCTGAGATGGGTCAAAGAAATAGAATTAGAAATTTTCCCAAAACAAATCGAATTGCCAAAACACAAAATCTCTCGCTTCCCAAAACGGAAGTTTAAGTCGATTGATTGGGGATTTGGAGTAGCGGTGGTTGTGGAGTTCGGTGAAGTAGCGGTTGTGGTGGTTGTTCGAAGGCATGATGTTGCAGCAGTGACAGTGATGGTCAAGTGCAGTTGTAGGCTTCTAGTAGGTCGCAAGTGCGATGAAATTACATGGTGCTGTGTTTGGGAAGTAAAGTTGCGGGTTTGGAAGAGGGTAGACAGTGTTGTTGAGGTAGTGATATGTAGGCAAGGGTATGAACTTGCAGTGTACCAGTGGGGTTTGTGGTGAAATGGTGTCGCAGAAAGTACTTCAGATTAGAGATTGAAAAAGCCGGTGAAACAGAGGTGAGCAGCAATTTTGTTTTGAGAGTAGTTTGTATGAATGTATATATGACTGTAGTTTGTATGAAGGTGGTCAGGTGGTTTGGATGTGCACTGTTGTGAGGTAGGGGGTTATATCATATATGTCAGAGGTGATGATCTGGAATGGTTAATAATAGTGAAGGGGATTTGCAAACAGCAGTAAAATGGATGATGTGAATAGTTGGTTATTGTGATGGGATGTTTTTGTAGTGGTGATTAGAAAGGTTGATATGTTTGTGGGAGATAGCAATTGTGATGGCGGGGGATTTTGATGTGGAGGAAATTAGAAATGATGATGTGCAAGTGTTGGTGGTGTGGTTGATTGTGGTCAGGGGGATGACAGTGTTTTTAGGTGATGGTGGTCGCAAGTTTAGGCAGAAGTGGTTGGTTTCAGGTATGATGAATTGTCTGAAGATGGATGTTGATTGCCTGGTGATGGAGGTTGATGGAAGATGGCAGATGAAATCAGGATGACTTTGCAAGTACAAAAAGATGGCGAAAACTAAAAAGGGAATCATACCTCCTCCAGCAAGCCTCGACTCTAGACCACATCTCATCAACATAAAGCAGCAACCGGATGTAGATCTACTCACTTTAACCGCTGTAGCTCTGCTCTGACCGTTCTTGAATGCATAAAAACAAGATAAGTTACTTCTGAACTGTAAAATTAGCTGATAGCTACCAATTGTTTGATTCAGTCAACGTCTTGTTTAATAAGATCAGATCTGGTCTAATGAGGCATTTCCAGCTTATTAAACTATTAATTACACCTTTCACACCATATATGTCATATAGTTGCAACAATCAAGCATCGAATATGTTTTGCTGTTTTCTATCTCTGCCTTGATTGTGTGAAATAGAAATTAAAACATCCAGTAGGCTATCATGTTGTATATGATTTATGTTGAAAATCTATTTAACTCGAGTCTATGTATTTTTTGAATATTCACATTCAAAAAATAGATAGATGATATGCCAGTAAATTTGAAATAAACCATCTGCTAAAGCATGAATATACAACAACTTTTTTTACCTGCTTGTACTTGGTGGTAAATTTACAATTATCAACCAAACCTAACTAATTCATCGGTATACGAATCATCGATGTATCATGGTATCGGTAATGGTAACGTTTTTCAGTTTTTCTTTATTGGTAGAATCGGTATAGTGACTATTTTTCCATATTTGTAACAAAAATCCAAGGACTCGCTAATAGTGAGGAATAATAGGCTAACATAAGCAGAGAAAATGGTTTTACAGTCCAAAGTTGTTGATTCTTAATAATTGAGCTTTTAACTACAGGAGAAAAAAGTAGGTAGTAGTTGAAGTATTGAACCATTGAAGATGAACATCATAAATTTTCTACAGGGGACAGCTGAACTCCAACTGATATTAAAACATATGTTTCAGATAAAATAAGTTGATGAAAAAGTACTTTTGGGCAATGGTCTGGGCTAACATGGTTAGATTGTCTATTCATGTAATCGGATCATGTTTTATTGTTCCTGGTATATTCATGCTTCTTACATGATTATCAAAGTACAACTTGCGTGAAAGAACAAATCTTCAATTTTACATGTAATTCGTCATGTCTGCTATAAACAAATAACATCATTGGGTACATTTTATAAACACATCAAAATTAACATACCATTTCATTAAATTAATAACACCTGTAGTCCACATTGCCAGTTGCATTGTATAATTTGATTATACAAAAGATCAGTATGACAAGGGTAAATTGCAAGAATATACCAATAAATTTCTATGATTTTTAGATAGATGATGTGCCAGTAAATTCAAAAAAATTATCTTAATATGGACATTTTAAGAGCTTAAATCCTATTACATAGATGATGTGCCAGTGTATAGTAGGGGATTGAGTTCTAATACTGTTCCAAGCTGATTTAATTGAAAATTTACAATTACTAGCAGGCGTTCACCATCAATAGTCTTCACCACTGTATTTGTCTATATCGATGAGCTCAATAATATTATAGATGTTAAGAGGTTTTGACTATCCAACAAAAGATGGCATTGCGGTAAGAATTATCATCTATATGTTAAATCCTTTATATTTACTTTAGGCTATATCATGTTGGTTTCACTATGATTTGAGATACAGGTTCGAGATTATATTCATGTAATGGACTTAGCTGATGGTCATATTGCAGCACTTAGAAAGATTTTCACTGCCGAAGATATTGGTATCTAACTCCCTTCTAGATATTAAATTTGAAGTTTATAAAATTAAATATGTTTTGACAATTTGCTATAATGTTCCAGGTTGCGTTGCTTATAACCTGGGAACTGGATGTGGTACTTCTGTTCTTGAAATGGTTGCTGCATTTGAAAAAGCAGCTGGCAAAGTGAGTTCATTATAAGTTGAAAGTAAATAAATATTTTCGTAATTCACAACAATGTTCGTACTTTAATACTACTGCAGAAAATACCAATCAAGTTGTGTCCAAGGAGGCCAGGTGACTTATAAAATACATACTGACCAATTTTAAAGCTCCAGAACGACGATAAACTGATAAAATAAGTTCTTGATTCCAAACAGGATTTAAATTGCTTTTGATGACTCTTGTTTTTGTCTTCTGCATATACTCAATGTAACAAATAAATAAAAAATATGTTAAGAAGTCAATTTCTAATTAATAAGTAGAAAATTGGTAAGCATTAAGAAGTCACTCACCTGCTGCCCAAGAAATAAAATTACATAAGGATCACTTGATAGATAATCTCTTATAGATAAATCTGTTCCTCTTATTACTCTCACTTTCAAATTTCCAATGACTTCTCCTGTGCACTCCTGTGTTATCATATTTATTGATTTCCCATATATCCAGAAATTAACACATGGAAATAAAATGGAATTCTTGGCATAATCTATAAATGTAAACAGTGATATAGATGGAAAACTCACTTGTCTCTTGAAACTGTACGAAGCAAAGTTACCATCCAGACTCTTTCCTGAATCAGAAGAGTTGAAAGACATTTTGGAAGAGACCATATGCAAACATGGCTTTAGAAACTCTTGTGTTTCGTACTTAGACCTGTAGAAAACAATACATTTGGCTTAAAAAAGTAAACTCTTAATACCAGTTCAGATGGAAAGTCGATATGTTTACCTGATAAATTTGGTTCGTTCCTCGTTACTTGAATCTGGTTTAGGTTTTGAAACTCCCTTGGGTATATAAGCCTCATAAATCTTGTTTGCACATAAATTCCCCCCAACTTTGATCATGGATTCAACTTCCTCATGGGTATATAAGCCTCAACTTAGTATTATATCAGTCATGTAGACTTAGCCGAGTCAGTATGAAGTTTGGCACGGTTAAATCAAACTACATGTCAAAAGGCTTCCTATTTTGTTAAGGGTGTAAATGGATATCACCATTTAAATAGGTGTAGTACAGATATCAAATATGGATATATCTATATTCGAATGTTTTATCGGATATTGAAATAATAATCAATTTGAATATAGATAATATGGAATCCATTCAAATCAGCTTTTCAATTAATTTATTCATATCTTTGAACAGATTTATACAGGTACTCTTCAGATTTTTAAAGAGGATATAACATGTACCATGAATATTCCATTATAAGTCCAAACCTTGAAAGTAACCAGTTGCTGGAACTTAAAGTTTAATTTTAATTCAAATAAGCGTGCATATGCTTGCTAAGAATTCAGTATTTTACTTGGAATGGACTGAAATATTTCATCAAGTCAAGCAAAGATGATGATGTTTTGGTTTTTTTGTAATGACGTTAAAGCTTTTTTGCTACCAACTGAAAGGATTATATAAGAGGAAACAATAACATTTGGTTTATGGTACGTACATAACATATATGAGTATATAAGCATATATACATACATACATATGTATGTATGTATGTATGTATGTATGTATGTATATGTATGTATATAAGCAGCATATGTTTAATGTACTATGTATATATAGGTAAAGTTTTCGTATACTGGTTGGGAACGGAGCCGTTTTTATATGTAGCGGATCCGGAGTTCTTAAAACAAGCAATGGCAGGAGCTTTAAGCAAGAAGGGGAAGTCGGACGTTTTCAAACATGATAGGAAGCCGATGTTCGGGAATGGGTTGTTGATGATTGAAGACAAGGTTTGATATCTCTATAGAAATATTATGACCCCAGCCTTCTTCATCGCCAACTTGAAGGTATGTGTGCATCATATATCAACTTTTTACCCTATAAATTTGCATATATAATATAAAGATGCTAATGCATCACAGTTTCTACTTCATTTTATCCATGCTTATTTCTATTACTGTTTTTGCTTCACATTGTCGTATTATCCAATATAATAAAAACATTTGGTTATACATTACCGATCGACAGTAAAATCACTGATCTATTGGGTAATATGAAGTATCATGGTAAAATAGTGTATATGTTGATATGCATTTAGCATCACTCTTGTGTGCAAGCAGTTCAATGGTTTGATAGATGTTGTTGCTTCGTTTGGAAGCGAGGCCGACGGGTGGTTAGTGGTGTTTGAAGATTGGAAAGGGATGAACTGTTGTAGCAATGAAGTCTAGATTGTGGTGTTTGGCTATCGGGGAAGTTTTGGGGTCAGTGGACAGTTTTAGTGGATATGGTAGTGCTTATTTGTATAAGGGTAGTTGCAGTGCACTTGAATGATGAAGTTTTGTGTGAGATAGTGTATGTGGCTGTGGTGAGTGGAGCACGCAGTAAGATAATGAATGCGATGTAAGTTGATATGGAGGAGTAGTGTTATATGAGCGGTATAGCAGCAGTAAAGAGGGAATTTGTCAGTGGAAAGAGTATGCTTGAACTGTGAGCAGAGATTAGTGTAACTAAGTACTATGTTTGAGCAGAGAGAGTAGTGTAACTGATGTAGAGCAGTATGTTTGAAATGAAAGTAGGTGGATGGTGAAGTGGGTATGGGATAGTGGTGAATTTTGTTGTTGAGATGACTGTGGACTGTTATGTTGAAGAATGTTGAAAACTGGTGTGCAACTTGTATGTGATGAAGACAATGGCGGAAGTTGTGATTAGAAGTGTAGGGTGTAGGCAGTGAGATGAAGAGTGGCACAGTGACAAAATCTCAAATAACTCAAACTTTGTCAAGGTAAATTTTATTAGTTGTGAATACTCTCTTTAAAAATACTGTGAAAGCACCTTTGCGTTAAAATTTGAATCGAGAAGAATTTTACAGGAATTTAAAGCTCTACACATCATAGGAGGACTGCAATGCTCATGTAGATACTCTAATCTCATTCTGCAAAATACTCAAAGATACGAATAAATCATATATACAATAAAGAAGTTAAATGAACATAGAACACTACATATGAAAAGAGAAGCATATGCACCTCAAATTCTCTCTCACATATCAGATTCTTAACATCCAGTTTCTTCACAGTAGCATAACTACCAGACCCAAACTGAGCTTTGTACAGAACAACACCATGGACTCCTTTTGAAAGAGAGTTGGCCTTGTTAAAATTATCGGTTGTAGCTTCTATATGTCTGTATTCTATTTCAGGAATCGATCCTCTAACGCTCAGTGGATTAAATCGGTTCAACACGGGACTTGGTTTTGTTCTATCAGACATATCTAAGAAAAATGAGATATAAATTCTCAAGTTTTGACATAAATTCAGTGCACATGAAACAAAATATAGTCTAGTGTACACCTGCTTTAAACTGTTTTAGACTTCATAATTGATTCATTCAACTTATGCCATAGAAAAATGATAAGATCAAATGAACATAAGCAATGTACCTAAAATTTAAACGTTTGTAAGGTGCGATTTTGCTATATTTATAATGCAGATCAAAGTCAGACCACACCAATCCACCTCCAGCCCCTCTCCATATTTATACGAATACTTGATTTGCAAGATTATTAGTATAAACTATATATAATGCAGGTTTTGGCACCTCTTGCAATAGGAGTAGCAGTGTTTCTGGTGCACTTGGCAACCATTCCTACCACTGATTGGCCATATATTAATCCTGCTAGGAGTTTTGGACCTGCTGTCATCTTTAATGATGCTACTGTGTGGCGTGTTCATGTAAAGCTAACGTTAACTTCTATGCTAGATTGTCTCTTTCTCTGCTGAAAATGTACCCATTACCATTCAACGTAGTCATTTATCACGATCATCATATATAACTTGTTGTTCATTCATTTAGTGCAGTGGATTTATTGGATTGGATCCTTAGTTGGAGCTACTATAGCCGCACTTTATCATCAAATGGTTCTGAGAGCATGAAATGTTAAAGCTTTAGGACAATGGAAAAGCAACCCTCACACTACAAGAAACAAAGCATTTGATGCTGCTACATAGGAACTCATGGCATGTGTTGCTGAAGCACATAGGAACTCATGGCATGTGTTGCTGGATGCGAGTATGATTGTGGTGGGGGAGGATAGGCTCAGTCTTGCTCTTCATAGGCCTGATTTTGTGATTAGCGCGCTTGATGATGTGAGGGCGGAGCCTGAAAGGATTACTTGCTTGCTTGTTAGGAGGAAGTCTTTTGATGCTGCTACATCACCACATGTTTAGTTTTCATGAGAATTATATAGAGCTTTTATGTGAGGAGAAAGTGAATGCAAAGTTGGACTTGAGTTTGTGTATTACTGTCATGCATTTCTATGCACATTTGGGTTGAATATGTTGTGTAATAATGAGAACTTTCCTTGCAAATAATGAAATTGTTCATGTTTCTAGTTCGCGAGTTGTTTTGTCAGGCTTGTGGCGTTTGGATTATCAATAATATATGTATGTATATATATAGTCTATTTGAGTACTGTAATAGTGGTTTCTGAGGGATTTGTTTGCATCGGTTGTTATAAAAAACCGATGCAATAGAGGGATTAGTTTGCATCGGTTTTCAACAACAACCTATGCAACAAGTTTCTTTTTTGCATCGGTTTCATTAGAACCGATGCAACATGGGGGCTGTGTTCAAGCAACCAACCATGATATTTTGCATCAGTTGTTAGTAACAACCGATGCAAAAAGGACATTTTTGCATCGGTTTCAGAACTGATGCAAAAGTGTTAGGCCTGTTGCATCGGTTGCATATGCATCGGTTGCTGAACTGATGCAAAAGGGGGGTAAACAACCGATGCAAATGGCCTGTTTTGTAGTAGTGAAGTGGAACCGAGAGAGAGAACCAGAAAATATAAAGCAAGATGGTGGAATAGTAATGGCCAATAGTTGGATTTAGCGAATTATTAATAACTAGTGGCTATTAGCTTTCCCAGATGGACAACGAAATGACAAGTACGGTCTAAAACACAAAAATGCAGAATCGATATTGTTCAACGTTTCGCAAATTTCGCAGCGTACCGGATGCCGAAATGCACAAATGAATATACCACGGAGATCAACATAACGAGATGAACAGAATGGTACATAGATATAAGTGATATGATCATCCTATCAAAACTCGATATTTCGCTGCCAAACTGCTGCAAATTCGTTGAAAATAAGTAAAACGGGGCTATAGCAGTCCAAATTTGGCGAAACGAAATATGACGCCTCAATCTGAAAATGATTTACATTTTTCTTATAAAAAATATTCAGATTTCAAAATATTTATTTTCATCAATATTTTACTGATTTAAATTTTAAATTGGAAATTTCATAATGGAACTAACTTTCATATTTTCTGATGAAAATTCGACACTCGCTACGTTTAAATAGACGTATTCCAAACATCAAATTTTCATAGCTAAATCTTAATTATTTATTTTCATAAAAAATTTAGTTAATTACGTTCTTATAATCGTTAAAATTTATGGATTATTACACTCTCCCCCACTCAAAACTTTTCGTCACTGAAAAGGAACGAGATAGGAGAATAGAAGCAATGGAATGGAAAGATGGATTCGAAATATATAGTACCAGATACAACAATTAATTTAAAAACATATAAATTTCATTTATTTTATTTCATTTAATGACAATATTACTAAATCAACCCTTCAACCAATCTATTTAAGTTTAATATTAACATGCCATATTGATTTACTTAAATAGCATTAGCTTTTTATTATTCAATTTATCTTACTTAACATATCTTGTAACATATATTAAGTATATAAAAAATTTACTATAACCACTCAATTTGTATTTATAAAATTTCCTTAACAAGATTTCATTTCTGGACATCTTATTACTTACAAATTAAGATCTATGTTTTATAGTTTTAAAGAGATGACTTCTAATTTAAAGAAACAAATTAAAGAGAGGAACGGGAGAATCTAGGAGCTAAAAAGGAAGATAGACATAGTTTTCCAATCTAGACCTTCTGTCCAAAGTGTTGAAGGTGATGTGGAAACTTCGCGATTACACCAAAAGGCGATGGATCTTGAGGTGGAGTTATTAAAAAGTCAAATGTATTGCCAACATTTAGAACTTACCGGGAGTGGAGGCGAATCCAGCCTTCCTACTCCTACCCATTTGATTGGTCAAGATTTTTGTTTTTGTTTTACTAAACCCCTCTTCTGGCTTAAATGATGGTGAAATCGCTTAATGGTGTTAAAGAGTTGTATTTGAATGCGTTCAATTTTTGATCAAGCAGTGTAATGATAAGGTTTCTACTCGACTTAATACTTATAATGATAAAGTTAAGAGACTCGAGCGTGAAAAACACACTTTTGAGCAGGAGGTTGAGAGATTAAAGAGCAAGATTCAGCTTCTCAAAGGTGCCAACAAGGCACTTGATCATGCATTGAAAATTCAAATCGATTCAATCGATGATGCAAATCTATCTACAATAAAGAGAAGGAGCTTAAACAAATTTTGAATGTCGCAATTCGTCATATAACTGATTTATCTTTGGTTGCTGAAGATTTAAGGAAACTGGCATAAGATTTTAGCTCTTAATAGAGAATCATTTGTAAACATTTTAATTCGACTTACTTGTTATCCAATCTTTTATTCCCGTTATTCCTGTACATAATGTGTTAAATGGTAAAATAAACGTGTACCCAATAATTGATATTCTATTATTTGTTGTTGTCTGAAATTTTTAACTAGCTACCAAGTTTTAGTCTGGTGCTTTATAGTTGTTAGTTTAAGCATAATCTACCTTTCTAATTTTAAGCCTTTAACAGGTAGGCTGATAATCTGCTTGTTAAGTAAACCAGAAGCCTTGCTAATTGAGCATTCAGAATCTTAATTGGTATGAAACCATAAACTTTGATCTTGATATAAGAGTCTACTTATTCATTAATAGGTATCAATAGTTTACTTTAAGACGAAGATTTCATACTAGGTAATAATTTTGATTGAATCATGAACGGAAGACCAAAGAACCATTTGGCGTAATAATATGAACAAAAGACCAAAAAATCATCTAGAAATAATGGCACTTGAATTGAAGCCCAAAAATTATCTGGTGATAAATATAATCCGAATTGAAGACCAGAAAATTATCCAGTAATGATAACCTGAATAATAGACTAGAAATCCATTATGGAAATATTAATTTCTGAATAGAAGATCAGAAAATCATCTGGTAATTTTCTGACTGGAAGACCAGAAAATCCATCTAGTAATAATAATCTGGACAGAAGATTAGAAAATCCATATAGTAGTATTAGAATACCTATGAATCCAAATGGCAATAATAATATAAAAAGAAGACCAGAAAATTGTCCGGGAATGATAAATTGAATAGTAGATCGAAAAGTTCATCTGGCAATAATAAGAATGGAAGATCAGAAAATCCCTCTGGCAATAATATTTTCTTTTGTGTTAATAGGGAATTCCCGCTTTCTTTGAACTATAATAGCTCGTATTTGATAGATATTCCTCTAGAACATTGCTTGATTTTTGCTTTGGAACTTAAACAGCTCATTTTTTATGGATCTTCCTCTAGAAGATTGCTTTTGCTTTGGAGCACAAATGACTCATTTTCAATCGAGCTTACGCTCGAAGATTGCCTCAATCCTTCTTTAGGATTGAGTTTGATTTGCTTTTGTATTTGATCTTCCTCTAGAAGACTGCCTCAAGCCTTCTTTAGGATTGAGTTTGATTTGCTTTTGTATATGATCTTCTTCCAAGAGATTGCCTCAATCCTTCTTTACGATTAAGTTTTATTTTCTTTTTTATTTGATATTCCTCTGGAAGACTACCTCTTTCTACTCTTGGGTAGTGATTTAGGCTTTGATTGATTTCTTTATTACCATCTTTAGGTAATGTTCTCAACTTGGATTGCACCCATTATCACCATCTTAGGTGATGATTTATTCCTTCAATGCACTTGATTAGCTATCTTAAGCGGAACTGAAGACTTACCAGACCTCCCTTTAGGAGGCATTTCAGTTAGACCTTATAGATGGTTTTGAAGGCTGGTTTGGTGCTTTGGCTAGGCCATATTAGGCAGGACCAAAGGCTTACTCCATCCTTCCTCTAGGAGGCGTTCCGGCCAGGCTATGTAGGCGGGATCGTAGGCTTGAAGATGCTTTGGCCATGCCATTTCTGGCGGGACCAAAGGCTTACTCTGACCTTCCTCTAAGGGATGCTTTGACTAGGCCCTTATAACGGGATCAAAGGCTTCATTCGCCCCTTATTACCTTAAAGTAATGATTTAGGCTTTTTCTTTACTTTAGGAAATTCGTACTCCTTTTTATGATTGCTTAAGTAGATATACTTGTTTCATTACAATAATATTTCTTTATTGTCGATTTTTCAACATCTCTTTACAAATTATTTAAGCCTTTCTTGTCCTAGGAAATTGTTGATCATCCCTTCCAACCTTCAACATTGATTAGTGTCGTGGCCATTTGAGCGGTGATAATGACAATATTGTCCTCTAAGATTTCGTTCATTCTTTGGCCATATCTTTTGAGATGGCCAATAGTGTAGCTTTTCCTTGGTTAGGAGGTAAATATGCTCATAAGAAGCACTAAGAGAATAGTTCCTAGAAAGTTGTGAACTTTTGAAGGATGATTCTCTTGATTTCCACTTAATTTTTTTGTTGTATGTAACCAGCTCTTTAGCCTCCGTAGCAAACTTTCTTTTTAAAGTGCTTTGAGTCTTGTTCAATTTATAGGAATGATCAAGCACATTCTTCCACTTTTTAAGGAATTGGTTAAAGACTTTTATTATTTCTCTTTCAAAGATAGTTCCCATTTCTTGAAGTTGAATTCTCTTTCTCATTTATACGAAGGTGTTAACTTTCTTATCTTTCTTAAGCAAAGATTGGTGTAGGCCCTATGTGAAATGGGTTTAAGCTCTATTTATTTAAATCATAAGAAGTTACTTGCCTTCTCTTATCTTCCATAATTTTTAATGCTAAGAACATTAATACTTTCTCCTTATGAAGTCAAAGATCATTAGTGACTTGGTAGGTTAGCCTAGTTACTCGAGGCTCGGAAGATCCTTGTTTGGAGATAGTCATTATCCAAATGAGGTTGGATGGGATTTGGAAAGGTGTGACGACCCGGAAATTTTAACAAAATAAATTGGAATAATAAATCGATTTTAAATATTTAAAGTTAATTTTAACTTGGATTCCAGATATCAATATTTATTTGATAATTAAATCATTGAATTATATGGTTTAAGAAATGAATTTAATAATTGAAATTGGGTAAATTGTTGAATCTGAAATTTCTAAGCCTGTTAAAAATAATTTGAAGACTTATAAAATTTATAATGCTAATACCGAAGGTAATAGAATGGCTGGAATTTAATTTAAAGATGTTTTGTTCAGTTTTAATAATATATCGTCTAAATTGATATTTGAAAATAGCCTTCTGAGGCACAGTCTCGGAATTCGACGAAACTAGTTCCATTGGATCCGTAATAGTTAGTTATTATCGGGTTCCAATTTTCATAGCTATTGGAGTTCTTGTTTGACCCTGGCAGCTCGAAACGCTTAGATTTATTTTAATCGTTTTAATTTAAAATTGATCGTTTTCTTCTGTAACTCGCACATACAATCAAATTAGCCTCCGAAACACGTTCCATTGTGTTCAGAACGCGGGTAAAACCTTTTGAACACCTGTCGGCGTGTCTGATTCGGGGTTTGGAATTTCGCGTTATGCTTAACGAGACGTTTGTAAATTTTATAATAAAATTAAAAGTACATTTTTGTCAGAGATAATTTTATAAGAAAATAGGCAAACGCAGGAAGCCAGGCTTGACCTTATACTTTTCTTCGTTCTCCCCTCTCCATTCAAAAAACGAGATCGAAACTTAAAAAAAAATGGTTGTTTGATGCTTCTCCTTTTTATGAAATAGGAACCAAAATTTATTTCCCCTCTCTATTTTTTTTCCCTTCGCTTCTTCTTGAACGAAATCGATTCGTTCATAAAATAAATAAAAAATATGTCGCAACCAAATTCATGATTTAGGGCAGAGGAACGCATCGCCTGGCGTACGCGTTGGTGCCTCAGCTCGCGATGATTGGTGTGCACGAAGGTCAGAGGTAGGGTTTGGAATTAGGAGGCATGGCGCGGCGCTGCTACTTCGAGCGTCTGGTGGCGCTCGCGAACAGACAGAAGGCTTCGCGGTGGCACAGCAAAGTGGAGTCGATCCCGAGGCACTGCAACGATGAGGAGTTGGCTCGAGTGGCGACTCACACATGGGCAGAGGTGAACTGGGCATCGCTAGACCGGAGGGATGAAGGCGCGTCTCTCGGTCATGGTGATCGGCGATGATGCGAGCTAGCGAGGTGAGGTTTTGTTGTTTCCAAATTTATCAGTTTTATATACATGTCTCAATAAATATTCGAAAAAAAATAATAATTAAAGTTTCAGTAAGGAGGGGAAGATTCTGTTTAAGTAAATGCTATATATTTATAAAAGTTATTTTTAGCATTTGTAGTTTCAAAGTAAAATAAATATGTATATACACATTTCGAATATGCTAGTTGATTTTTTTTAAAGTGTTAAGGGGTTTAATTAACTTATCTAAAGAAGTTGTTGAATAAGTTCAAATATTTATAGATCATCCATTGTTTATCCAAGGTCAATGATCGTGAAGGATAAGTCGTAAGGGAAATGAACTGCAAATTTTAGCAAAGGTGAGTTAATCTCACTTAGATGAGTTTTTATTTAAATTTTAATCGTTGAATTTAAATCATTGGTGAAATGGTTGAATTGATTTGATGTGTACTGTGTGAACTGATGACCTAGTGACTTTGGTTCTGTTTGGTTTTTGAATTAATGGATTGGTTGGCTTGAAGTATTCGGGTTTAAATTGTTAAACTTAAATCTTAAATAGGAAAATGTTTTCATTTGAAAGTTAATAAGGGCTTAATGATTTGTGATTCATTAAGTTGGTAGGTTAATCTAAAATGTATAGTAAATTAATGTTTAAATAAATGATTTGGGTTGATTAATTTAATAATGAAGGATTGAAATAATTAATTGAAGGTTTAAGGTAATTAATTAAGTTTAGTTAATTCAGTGGATGGAGAGGTAGTTACTTAATATAGTTAATAAAATTTAATTATATTGTGAAGAAATCAAGAGAGTAATTGAGATTTATTCATTAATAATAAGTGATTCACGAGAAATTTATCAATATAAGTAAATTAAGGATTAACGTAATTAATAAAGTTAACTAGGTTGTGAAGTAACTACCGATTAATTACAGTTGTGGGTTAAGAATAATTAATTTGTGCAATTAATTAAAGATAATTATTTGAAAGAAATTGAAGGTATTTAATCCGGGACGATTAACTAAGATGAATAACGAAGGATTGATTTATTAATTGATTTGGAATTAATTAATATTGAAAAAGGGAATCTAAGTGAATTTGGTTGGAAATTCAATCATAACCAATTGAATTAATTTTGAATGCGTTTAAACATCGCTTTTGGATGATTGACTGGTATTGGTTGTTTTTAATGAGTTGATATCCCTGATATGAAACGTTGCGTGTTTCATTTGGATAACTTTGGTTAGGATGACAGGAGACTCGAAGAGGCCGGGATCGGGTATTGGGGAGATACCCGAAACCACTTCGAATTTCTTATAGGTTGATATGAGAAATTGATTGGTTGAAATGAATGGATTTAAAGGAATCAGATTATTTAATCTACATTTTGGCACATATAATTCTTATTTTGAGATTAAGTTATGTTGATAACAAGGTGTGACTTTGTAAATTGATTTGAGAAACCAAAAAGGCTGGAATGAAATGATTTAAGTAAATTGGATTATTTTATCCAAGTTTGGTACTTAGAAATTGAGTTGTGAGATAAGCATTGCCTATGGCAAACTGTGAATAGGATAAATTGATATATGTTAACCCGGGTTTGTATACGTTGACTATTTTGGTATTCCTTGTAGTTGGGTTTACTCACGCCGGTTTCCAGCCTGACCCGGGTGTTACTTTGGTGTAATGCTCGGGTCAGACCGAGTATTACAGATTTTCAGGTAGGTTCGTTCAGGAGCTCAGGAGGCGAGCTGGATGGCAATATCGAATAGGGTATTCCGCTGTATTTATATTATTGCTAATCTGAGACATGATAATTGTAAATATTCAGTGACTGTATATAATGTGAAACTCTGATGTATATTAAATGTAATCGACATATATAGTATTCTTTTGTAAGCTATTATTATTTATTATTATATTTTATCCGCTGCGAATGTGAGATGTTTGGTGTTTCTGTTCTTATTCTTCTTCTTCTATCTCTTTCTTCTTTTTTCGTAACTATCTGGAATTTTCGGGCTAGAAAATTTCGGATCGTTACAATTGGTATCAGAGCGAGCAGTCTGCGTTTGATTTTATATTGGTAGACTGCGACCTATGGTATAACATAGCGAAAGTCGTGTGTGCCGCTGAGAGCCAACAGTCTGCGGTTGATTTTGTATCGGCAGACTGCGACCTATTTAGGAGTGGAGAAGTTTCATTTCGTCAGCGAAAATCAGAGGCCACGGAGAGCCTGCAGTTACATGGACTTTTACTCTGACGACAACGTAACCCTAGATGTAACTGTGGTTCCGTTGTGTGGGATCCATGGCGTAATCGAGTGGCCGCGGAGAGCCTGCAGTTACATGGACTTTTGCTGCGACGGCAACGTAACCCTGGATGTAACTGTGATTCTGTTGTGTGGGATCCATGGCGTAATCGAGAGGCCGCAGAGAGCCTGCAGTTACATGGACTTTTGCTGTGACGGCAACGTAACCCTGGGATGTAACTGTGACCATGGATGGGGGTGATGATTTCCAGAGCATTCACACCAAAGATATTTCCTCTATTTTCAAAAACTGTTTTCTATATTTTCAGTAACATTCTCTTCCAAGTATTTTCACTGGGTGTTGAAACGGGTTTTCCAAGTACTTATAGATTTTCAGTCCTACGCCTGATCAACGTATGATTGAATTTCTGTGAGAACAAGGATGGACTGGTTGAGACATCGAGTTATAAGAAATATTTTTATAAAAAGCTATTTTAAATTGCATGAGGTAAATTTAAAGCACTTCTAAAATTTTTAAATAAAGAAAATAAAAAGGAAATCCAAATTGGAATTTTAATGAAGTAATTTTGTAAGTATAATCGAATGTTGAAAAAAAAGGAAGTAAGCTAATTAGCTAAATAATTATTTAATTGGGCATGTTAATAAAATTTAACTTGGTTAGCAAAAATGGATTTGTATCAATAACGGAGTTTGGAAATGAATTCGAATTATGAATAGAATTCGACTTGGGTTTGATAATGGATTAAATAAGAGGAGATGTTGTAAAAAAAATAAAAAAAATTAAAGTTGGATTGCAAATGTGATGGTCAGAATTACAAATAAAATTCAAGGGTATTTAATAAAATTTGCAAGTAAATTGGATATAAGAGAAGTGATTATAATATAAATGGTTTGGGTTGCAAAACAAAACCCAAATGAATAGAAATAAATTGAGAATGGCCCTATGTTAGTAAAATAAATTCGATAACGAATTAAGTAATTGTATTAAAAATTTAAATGGGTTAGTTGAGTTAAATAATTAATTGAGAAAGTGAATTTAAAACTAAAATTTAAAATCGATGAGCTAACTGAATTTAATGGAAGTAAACTTAAGTTGATGTTGGAATAAATTAAAGTAAACTAACTAAAGTTTAAAAATTTATGGAAGCCTGGCTCGGATAAGAATGAAAGCCCATTAAATAAAGCTCGGATTGAATTAATTTGGGAATGGCTAGTAGTATACAAGGATGGAATGTGTCGAACTAATGAAGGATGGTGAATAAATTAGAAATGAAATGAAAGGCATATTTATGGTGGTGTAAAAATTTGTAATGGAATTACATACAGAATGAGTTGAAGATTAATTTAAAAGTAGTTATAAACTCAAATTAAATACTCTATCAAGCGAATATCATCAAAATTGCATAAAATAATTGTTGTTTGGCGTGTTCAAAAATAATTAAAATTCGTTGAGTTGATAGAGATTAAATAAAATTGATTCTAAATCATTTGAAGAGAATATGAGCTTGTTTGGCTTGAAAATAAATTAAATGTAGGAAATTGAGTTGCAAACCATTAAAAATTTAATGAAACGGCTTATGAATTGGTTGAAGGCAATTGAATTAGCTTTAAAGTTATATAAATCACATATGGGAAGCGTTTGGTGTTTGTTGCTTTTGATATACATGTGTTTAGCTATTGAAAGTAAGTGAAAAGCTAATAAATTTTCAATATATGGCACTTACATATTTAAATTGAGTAAGTACAGGTACCGGGGAGCTGTTTGGTTGATTTGGATTGCGCTAAATTGCTAATATAAAAATAAGCTGCTTTCTTAAAATGCTAAATAAGGTATGCCTACGCAATAAAAATAGGAAATATGAACTGTTTTTGCTTTTTCCGACCGGGTGGGTCGATGTATACATATTTATATCTCTTGTCAAATTGCAAAAGATCCTCCGTACAAAGGAGACTCTGCCAAAATTTTCTGAAAATTTTGGGAGTTAGAAAATTTTTGAAATTTTTGGGAAATTTTTTATTAACGACAAAACAATTTCAAATTTGAAACTAAAGTAAATTAGTAAATGAAACTAATATAAATCCGATAATGAAAAGATAAATTTCAACATTTAAAATTTGAAGTAAATCAAATCCGTATGAAAATGGGAAAAAACTAATTTAAATAGAAATGGATATGAAACTTCTGTAAGGGAAAGTATGTAAAGATTTGAAAGAGCTATGATTGGATATTATTGCTAAGTAGGTTATGCAGGTATTAAAGGGAAAAGGGAATTGGATTTGATCCCAAAAAGATAAATGTGAATTGCCCGACAAAGAGGTATGTATTTAAATTTCTGGATGAAATTGGATTGGTTTTTGATGTAGCCACTTGGCTTTTGTTTTCTTTTGGATTTGGGAGCCCGTAGAGGCCTTTTGTAGTTGTACCGAGCTAGCCGCGCAAAGGAGACGCTGGCAAAAATTTTCGGGAATTTAGAGAGTTAGAAATTTTTTGATAATTCGAAATTTGGTTTTAAGATTGAAATTTAAATGATTGAGAAGAGAGTATTGTTTGATACTATAGAAGGTTTTGGGAAGTTCGATAAGGTGATAGTGGGTCTTTAATAAAGAATAGTTGGTAGGATGTTAAATTGTGAGTTTTGGGGATAGTAAACGGGTATCGGACCATTCTTTCTAACTAGTAATTTCGGGGACGAAATTCTTTTAAGGGGAGAGGAATGTGACGACACAGAAATTTTAACAAAATAAATTAGAATAATAAATCGATTTTAAATATTTAAAGTTAATTTTAACTTGGATTCCAGATATCAATATTTATTTGATAAAATCATTGAATTATATGGTTTAAGAAATGAATTTAATAATCGAAATTGGGTAAATTGTTGAATCTGAAATTTCTAAGCCTGTTAAAAATAATTTGAAGACTTATAAAATTTATAATGCTAATACTGAAGGTAATAGAATGGCTGGAATTTAATTTAAAGATGTTTTGTTCAGTTTTAATAATATATCGTCTAAATTGATATTTGAAAATAGCCTTCTGAGGCACAGTCTCGGAATTCGACGAAACTAGTTCCATTGGATCCGTAATAGTTAGTTATTATCGGGTTCCAATTTTCATAGCTATCGGAGTTCTTATTTGACCCTGGCAGCTCGAAACGCTTAGATTTATTTTAATCGTTTTAATTTAAAATTGATCGTTTTCTTCTGTAACTCGCACATACAATCAAATTAGCCTCCGAAACACGTTCCATTGTGTTCAGAATGCGGGTAAAACCTTTTGAACACCGGTCGGCGTGTCTGATTCGGGGTTTGGAATTTCGCGTTATGCTTAACGAGACGTTTGTAAATTTGATAATAAAATTAAAAGTACATTTTTGTCAGAGATACTTTTATAAGCAAATAGGCGTACGAAGGAAGCCAGGCTTGACCTTATACTTTTCTTCGTTCTCCCCTCTCCATTCAAAAAAAGAGATCAAATCTTAAAAAAAATGGTTGTTCGATGCTTCCCCTTTTTATGAAATAGGAACCGAAATTTATTTCCCCTCTCTATTTTTTCCCTTCGCTTCTTCTTGAACGAAATCGATTCATTCATAAAATAATAAAAAAAATATGTCGCAACCAAACTCGTGATTTAGGGCAAAGGAACGCATCGCCTGGCGTACGCGTTAGCGCCTCAGCTCGCGATAATTGGTGCGCACGAAGGTCGGAGGTAGTGTTTGGAATTAGGAGGCATGGGGCGACGCTGCTACTTCGAGCGTCTGGTGGCGCTCGCGAACAGACAGAAGGCTTCGCGGTGGCACAACGAAGTGGAGTCGATCCTGAGGCACTGCAACGATGAGGAGTTGGCTCGATCGATGACTCACGCATGGGCAGAGGTGAACTGGGCATCGCTAGACCGGAGGGATGAAGGCGCGTCTCTCGGTCATGGTGATCGGTGATGATGCAAGCTAGCGAGGTGAGGTTTTGTTGTTTCCAAATTTATCAGTTTTATATATATGTCTCAATAAATATTCGAAAAAAAATAATAATTAAAATTTCAGTAAGGAGGGGAAGATTCTGTTTAAGTAAATGCTATATATTTATAAAAGTTATTTTTAGCATTTGTAGTTTCAAAGTAAAATAAATATGTATATACACATTTCGAATATGCTAGTTGATTTTTTTTAAAGTGTTAAGGGGTTTAATTAACTTATCTAAAGAAGTTGTTGAATAAGTTCAAATATTTATAGATCATCCATTGTTTATCCAAGGTCAATGATCGTGAAGGATAAGTCGTAAGGGAAATGAACTGTAAATTTTAGCAAAGGTGAGTTAATCTCACTTAGATGAGTTTTTATTTAAATTTTAATCGTTGAATTTAAATCATTGGTGAAATGGTTGAATTGATTTGATGTGTACTGTGTGAACTGATGACCTAGTGACTTTGGTTCTGTTTGGTTTTTGAATTAATGGATTGGTTGGCTTGAAGTATTCGGGTTTAAATTGTTAAACTTAAATCTTAAATAGGAAAATGTTTTCATTTGAAAGTTAATAAGGGCTTAATGATTTGTGATTCATTAAGTTTGTAGGTTAATTTAAAATGGATAGTAAATTAATGTTTAAATAAATGATTTGGGTTGATTAATTTAATAATGAAGGATTGAAATAATTAATTAAAGGTTTAAGTTAATTAATTAAGTTTAAGTTAATTAATTAAGTTTAGTTAATTCAGTGGATGGAGAGGTAGTTACTTAATATAGTTAATAAAATATAATTATATTGTGAAGAAATCAAGAGAGTAATTGAGATTTATTCATTAATAATAAGTGATTCAGGAGAAATTTACCAATATAAGTAAATTAAGGATTAACGTAATTAATAAAGTTAATTAGGTTGTGAAGTAACTACCGATTAATTACAGTTGTGGGTTAAGAATAATTAATTTGTGCAATTAATTAAAGATAATTATTTGAAAGAAATTGAAGGTAATTAATCCGGGACGATTAACTAAGATGAATAACGAAGGATTGATTTATTAATTGATTTGGAATTAATTAATATTGAAAAAGGGAATCTAAGTGAATTTGGTTGGAAATTCAATCATAACCAATTGAATTAATTTTGAATGCGTTTAAACATCGCTTTTGGATGATTGACTGGTATTGGTTGTTTTTAATGAGTTGATATCTCTGATATGAAATGTTGCGTGTTTCATTTGGATAACTTGGGTTAGGATGACAGGAGACTCGAAGAGGCCGGGATCGGGTATTGGGGAGATACCCGAAACCACTTCGAATTTCTTATAGGTTGATATGAGAAATTGATTGGTTGAAATGAATGGATTTAGAGGAATCAGATTATTTAATCTACATTTTGGCACATATAATACTTATTTTGAAATTAAGTTATGTTGATAACAAGGTGTGACTTTGTAAATTGATTTGAGAAATGAAAAAGGCTGGAATGAAATGATTTAAGTAAATTGCATTATTTTATCTAAGTTTGGTACTTAGAAATTGAGTTGTGAGATAAGCATTGCCTATGGCAAACTGTGAATAGGATAAACTGATATATGCTACCCCGGGTTTGTATACGTTGATTATTTTGGTATTCCTTGTAGTTGGGTTCACTCACGCTGGTTTCCAGCCTGACCCGGGTGTTACTTTGGTGTAATGCTCGGGTCAGACCGAGTATTACAGATTTTCAGGTAGGTTCGTTCTGGAGCTCAGGAGGCGAGCTGGATGGCAATATCGAATAGGGTATTCCGCTGTGTTTATATTATTGCTAATCTGAGACATGATAATTGTAAATATTCAGTGACTGTATATAATGTGAAACTCTGATGTATATTAAATGTAATCGACATATATAGTATTCTTTTGTAAGCTATTATTATTTATTATTATATTTTATCCGCTGCGAATGTGAGATGTTTGGTGTTTCTGTTCTTCTTCTTCTTCTATCTCTTTCTTCTTTTTTCGTAACTATCTGTAATTTTCGGGCTAGAAAATTTCGGGTCGTTACAAAAGGTTTCTTGATGGGATATGCTTGAAAGGGATAAATCCTTTAAGCCTCATATATGTTGGATAAGGGTGGTTCCACTTGTGGGTTTAAGTGGAGGCAAAGGTTCAACCCCTTCTTCTAGCTCCAAAGTGTTAATGTATTTCTTTGTTGACCCCAAAAAGTATGAGGAAAGTGAGATTTGGTTAAGTAGAGACTTTAACAATCCTAGGCTAGTTCTCTAGGAAGGAACATGCTCCATGTTGGTCTCAAAATCATCAGTGTTTTAGGAATTCAAAACAATTTATGATTGAAATCACAAGTGCTTGAGAATTCACAAACAAAGTTATACCTATGCACTTTCAAGGGCAAAGTCAAGGTCATGTCAAAATTATAAGAATCACAAGTCATAATTTATGTCTCTTTATTCATATGCAATGAGATCGTAAAAGTACAAGGCCTTATTTGTAATAAGGGCCGCAAGATTAAAATTGGCACGAAAATCCCCCAAATTGATTTAGGGTTACAAACTTTAAAAATGTAAGAATGAGGAAAGAATGAATCACCCTTCTTCATTCCCCTAGGTCTTTATTTATAGGGGTAGAAATGTACGACATGGATGCCACATGTTAATGCGGCATGCTTGTTCTTTGGGATCAAGGTCCATCTCGATGACGCTTGGGATATTGCTTTGATTTGATGATTCACATCATCCATTAGTGTATTGAAGGATTACGACATCATTATCCTGATTGCATGCGGCTTGATAGCATTTGACATCATCCCCAGAAATGAAGGCATTCGACATCCTTTATCATACTGGTGACATGCGCTCGTATATTGTTAGCATTCGATGACCTTCCTTTGTTTTTATATTAATGGAGTACGAAACGGAATTAATACGACATTGATTAAATGTGGCATAAATGATAAGCGGCATTGAAGAGATGTGGCACTGAATAGAGGTAGTATTGAAAAGTAATGGCATCAGCTTCATGCGACATCGTTTATCGGTGATATGAGATATGAATGAGTCCCGACATCGAAAATATATGACATCTCCAATCATATTGATGACTAACGGCAAACTTCGATCTTTTAGCACTTGGCAATTACTATTAATGACATGCAACATAGATAGGATGCAACAACAACAATTATGATGTCTTCATCACATTGATGGTTTACGATATGTTGTCTTTCGATATCATGGCCTTGATGAAGTATAGTGCTTTATTGATGATATGCGGCATCAACGGTATGCAACATCCTTGTAGGCCTTCACTTTTGGCTTTAATGACCTTTTTTATTTAATTTAATGCTTTCTTTGTCTACAAAATCCTTCAACTCCGACATTCTTGTTGCCGTCGTGCCTTCAAGCCTTTGGAATCAATAATGGTTGTAACATAAAGTATACAAATTAGAAACCCTTAAATCAAAAGTTAGGTGATTTTAATTGGAAATAGTTGTATTATAGTAATTAGCCACAGTATAAAATATCATTTTATTTTAAATACTCCCAGTCGATACATCTAACAAGACTAGAGTATGTTACAGTCTCGAAATATTGGACGGTGTTTTGGACGGTTTAAATCGACAATAAACCACACATGTCAACTCAAACCATTCAAAAAGGGGGATTTTTAGTAGGGTAAATAAGAAAAATCAGAGAAAAGAGTGGAAAAACAAAATGCAGAATCTCACAGCGGAATGATAAAATATAACAATCAAATAAACAGTTCATGAAGTTATTTTATGAATAACGTTTGATTACACTTTTACAGTAAAGGTTAGAGTTACATACAGTAGAAATAAATAAATAATGCAGTGAAACAACATGATGCAGTGGAATACATATAACAAAGAGTATACAAATCTCTGTCTTCATCCTCCAGAAATAAAATGGTCTTCGGTACATTGAAAAACTCAGACTAACCCGAGCGTAATGAAAAGACAAAACACCAAATTCAGAACTAAAATATCTTATGTAAGTTAAATCAAAAATAAATAAATATGAGTGTAATGGCTTCAGAGAAGTTAATGGATTTTACATATCCTATCCAGTGTCTAACGTGAGTGAAATAACTTAAGATATGTTCGGGATTGCATCTCCTAAAGATCCGTTAAACTATCTACATACATAGTACAATATGCTATTATAATAGTGTCTATAGTAAAGTATTAAAATAGCATTAAGGCGTTACCCATATCCCCCTTAATACACTTTTATATATTTCTATAGTCTATACAGTACCGTAATTCCTTCGTAAACTGGTGGGCTATTAGAGGGCACTCCATAGGTACGGTACAAACCAAACCCATAATAGGCGCGATAAGGCATGTGACAAGGCACGCGAGGCAATGCCTAGGGTAAGATACTATCGTTTTGCTGATCCGGACTGGTGGTAACACATAGCTGCTACTACCGTCCACCTTGGAACACACTCCCAAAATCAAATCGAGGTGTGTCCACTAAAGCAATCACAAAGCAATAAATATTGTTTCAAAGAAGCATGTCCGATCGGAGGTGCGATCTCACTTTGCCCGATGTAGCTCCTGTTTTAGTCACATTAAGCTAACTCGAGGGAGTCAGGACTATGTTAATACCTCATACAGAATTGTTCGCCTAACCATCTTACTTCATTCTGGAATCTTCACCACATACACAGTTGTTGAAGTGATTTTCGGTATTGGCAGAAAGTATGACAATATCCGATCCCAGTCTCTTTAACAACCAAACTCTTATTTCACACTGGATAGTTCTTTTATATTTCAAAAACCGACCATAATTGACATCAAAATATCATATTCAATTCAAACCATATCACTTTCGAAATCATATTCACTTCCGAAATTATATTCACTTTCAAAATCATATTGACTTTTGAAATCATATCGAAAAATAGGTTAAATCCTTATTTCAAAATCAACATATTTACTCAAATATGTCATTTCACTAGAAAGTATCATTTCAAATCCCAACTTAGGTTATTACATCATTAACCATATTCGCTTTTAAATCAAGGATTTAAATATAAACACTTCAACTTTACATAGTCTGAAATTTAGAAAATAGTTTAGATAGTCATAAATAATTTTAATAGTTTTAAAAATAGTTTAGAATAGTTTAAAATGGTTAAAATAACTTAAATGATTTAAAATGGTTTAAAATAGATTAAAATAGTTTTGAATAGTTAAAATAGTTTAAATTTTTTAGAATACTCTAAAAAGGTTTAAAATAGATTAAATTAGTTTAAGTATAGATTAAAATAGTTAAATGGTTTAAAAATAGGTTAAAATAGTTTTAAATAGATTATAAAGTTAAATATTTCAAATATATTAAAATAGTTTAAAAATAGATTTAATACAGTTTTATATAAATTTTTTTTTTATTGGAAATGGTTTATAAAGTAAATAGTTTGGAAATCCAAATAAATCTGAATTTAAAATAATATATCTTTAAATAATTTACATTAAAGTAATTAATTTGAAATTAATATCAAATTAAAATATTTCTTCTATTTCAACAAATCTGGACCGTATCTATATTTCAACAAAACTAAATTTTCTTTCAATACAAACTCCTAAAATTATTTCGATTTATACCGATTTCAAATTCATTTTTGGAATATAATTTTAAAGCACTTCAAATTCATAGATTTCAAAGTTTAAATATTATAACATTTAAATAACTCAATTTTGATAAATTTCATTTATATTTCACAATTCAACTTTGAAATTTCAATTTAAATTCCTTTAACAATTCCCTTAAACAAATTTCCATTTAACATTTAAAGCTTAGATTTTGATAATAATTCAGTTTATATAAGTCAAACTTCACTTCAAAATATCATTTAACTGAATTCAAAAATTTCAAGATTTAAAAATTATTTAATTTAACCAAACCAGTGTTCGTATATAATTTTCTACCATATGGTCAACTGATACGGATATATATCATTTCAACCCGCAATAACTTTAAATTTACGGGTATATATCATTTCAATCCACAATCCCGAATTAAAATTCAAAATCCACAAAAGCGCTCGAGTCTATCATTTCAACCTATAATGATTTTCCCTAATATATAGATCGTTTGGGTATTTTCAACCCATAATGATTTTCCTAGTAATAACTAAGGGAACTTGTAGTGTCATAACAATATATAAATATAACATCCAGTAATCTAATATCAACAATTAAACACCCTTTACAATCATCATTCAAACCAACCAATAATAATAACAATTGACAGATTATCAATAACAGGTATTAGCTGGCAATTTAAAATACAATATTAAATTAAATGGCGATTAAATTCAATAAAAGTCAGATTTAACTAGAATAATGATTTAAATAAACCAAACATCAACCAATCAATTTCTAATCATATCATAAGTTTAATCTAATAAACATTAGCTAATTTAGAAGTTGTGAGAGGGTTAAAACACTCACCTTCTATTTATCGTAGATTTAAAATCCAAATAAAGCCCAAAATCCACAGTCTCCAAATGCAACCAAACCATTTTAATATTGTCTAGAATTTCGATACGATCACACGCACATGAACCCAAGCTCATATGCAAGAGTTATTAACGTTAGAAGATTGGAAAATTTGTGCCATGAGTCGACTTCGAGTCTTACATTAGTCCGCCGCCTTAAATCCCCTGTGCCTGCTCTGAGTTTTTGCCAAAACAACAACCTAAGTCATTTGGTTCCTGACCCGATGTCATGGCAGGGTTTTCACCTCTGGAACTGTAACAACCTATATTTAAAAAAATATTAAATCAAAAAAGATTTTTGAATAAAATTGTTAAAGAATAAAAAAATTAAGATTTTACGGATATAAATTAAATTATAATACAAGTTATGAGCTCAAGTAAAATTTCTATTAATGAAACATCTTTGCAATAATGTAAGGATGATAACAAATGCTATTATGTATTTTAATAACATGGGTTTGAGTAAAATTAACAATTGTCTGAATGTAAATTTCTGATTGATTGAAATAATAAATGTTAATAAAGAATAATAAATGTTTCTTTATTAAAGAAGAAATCATATGTATAATTATTTGAAGTGTTTGGTAGCTGAAAGATTGATTGTAGAGACGAGAAACTGCTATTTGGTAAGAAATGTATAATTTCTGTTTGTACCCAATAGTGTATAAATATGTTTAAAGTACTATTAGATAGGAAATAATTGTTCTATTTCTCATTACATTTATTTTGTCCATTTTGAAATTCACCTTTCCAAACAGTTGAAATTAATGTAATTGCAAATTTTCAATTAATGGTAGAGAGGACACCAAATTGTAAATTAATAGGTGTAATTGAACGTAGCTTATATTTTGTAAAAATACAAGGAAAGTTGATTTAATGAAAAGAACATTTATATCAAATAAAATGAATGTTTCATTTGTGAATGGAGGTTTAATTTCATTAAATAAATAGAATGATTGATTTAAAGGAATAAATATATGTATATTTAAACTATGATTAATTTCATCCATTTTAGTTCTCTATTTTGAAATTTAACTTTGTAAGTAATTTCAATTAATGTTATTGAAATATTTCAATTAGAAGGGAAGAAAACGTTGACTGCAATTAATAGATTAAATAAAAGAAATACACATTTTGTGTTAGACATAAAGGATGTTTAATGGAAATAAAAGATCATTTTGGGTAAAACAAATTGTACGTTTTCATTTTTAAGGTAAGTAGTTTTATTTATTATGCATAGATAAAAAAGATAAATGCGTATAAATTTGAATATTATTTGAGTTAATGAAGTTAACTTGGTTACGTTTAACAAATTGAATTTCAAAAAGGTTGTGTGATGTACATGGTCCCTTCATTTCTTTTGTTATTAATTGTTGCACGTACGTTTTAAAATAATGATCTTATTATTAATACATGATCCGTTCATTTTTTCTTCTATTTAATACCCGAGCCTAGACTTGTAGGTCGTATTTAATTCTTGCCACCTCATTTTCGCGTATACAAATTTTCACTTTCCTTTGGTTTGCTAACTTTTCCATTCCTACGTACATTTCTTTTTGCATTATTATGCCTGAAGCTTTCAAAATAAAATGTGACATTTATTTTTGCCTCTTCACCTTCATTTCATAATTATGAAATAACCTACAACTTATTTCTTTCATTGCGGTGTATATTTGTGTTCTTTTTTGGGCTAAGTCGTATTGGGTTTGTTTTAGACTAATGGGCTCCTTAGTGAACCAAGAGACCCTAGAAACCTTAAGAGACTTTGGACCCTTTCTTTTCCCACCCATTGACTTTCTATTTTCCATCTGACTGAAACCAACTACATACAGAAATTCCTCATTTGAGAAACTTTCTACATACTCTTCTTCTTCTTGCTCAAATCTACAAAAAACTCCAAACCCCAAAACTCCTAAATCTCCAAATCAAATTCCATCCTTCCTCCTTCAAAATCCTAGACTACCTCTCCCCTCTTGCAGCCACCCCACCTCCATCACCACTCACAACCCATGGTAGCAACCCATGGCCAAATCCTCACCTTCCCTCTCCTCTTCTTTTTCCTTTTTCCCTTCCCCTTTTCCCTCTTTTTCCCCTTATTTCCATGGCTTATATATTCCACTAAACTACTCCAAATTAAATAATTTTTTTGAAACCATATATAATGTCAATGAGAAAAACTTTTTTGTTGAACCCTTCTTTCCATTCCGAATATTTATATACCAAAAACTCCATTTTTCAAGTCCTTTCTCAGGTCTAGTTTTGACTGAAAATACCCCATATTGTATTAATCATATCTCCTTTAGGTATGTGATTATTTTTTTCAAATCATTTATTTTTCCAGTGTCTTCAACTTTATCTTCAAATTCCTTAATTTGCTATGCCAAAAACTCAAATATTTTTGAAGTATTTTTGAACTCAGATTTTCAACTAAGAAAACACCTCTGTTTGTTTTGACCATAACTTCCTCAAGTTAGAAGCTTTTTAAGTGACTTTTTTTGAAAGTGGAGAGAAAAGAATGTGAAACAACTTTCTAGTTAGTCACTTTTACAGTTTAGTAATATTCTGGTCCGAATATTTTTTTTTAAAATGACCTAGTTTCAGGTTTGTCTGTAGTTTGGATCTTGGGTTATTTGGAAGTTGAAAGTAGTTGAAACTTGTTTATTGATCCATATTCATGTCTAAGCTTGGTTGGATTTGCTTTGAATTTGGATCTTTGCTAGGAATCTCCATATTGCTTCATTTTTATCATCACTTTCGTAGCCAAGAAAGGTGAGCAACACTCACAACTATTGGATCTGTAGTACATCTTAAATTGTCATTTAAGTTAAATCTGACTTTTATTGAATTTAGTTGCCATTGAATTTAATACTGAAATTTAAATTGCCAGTAAAATACCTGTTAATGATAACTTGTAAATTGTTGGTTGTTATTGGTTGATTTCAATGATGACTGTGTTGTATGTTCAATTGTTGATATTTGATTGATTGGATGGATGTTATTGGTTGACATTTTGGATGATTGAATGTTATTTATTTCTATATCTCTGTTATTCCTATAGTTTGAAATGATACATACTCGAATGATCTTATAGATTAAGGGAAAATCTTTATGGGTTAAAATGATAAACCCGAGCGGTTTTCATTGATTTGAAAATGTTGATTTTTGATACTGGTTGAAATGACATATACCCATATAGTTTCTTGAATTTGGACTTTTATTTGGAATTGAATTATTTGAAGGGTTTAAGTTAATTAAAACTTTGGATTTGTTTTAATTAGATGATTAAGAATGATATTTTGAATTATTTGAAACCATTTAAATGATTATATTTTTGTCGTACACTTGATAGGAGTTGAAATCCTGTAACATCTATGAAACCATTGCACTAATATTTCTATTTTACTTGTTTTAATTTGACTTACATAAGAACTTTTATTTTTGACTTGAGTGTTTTGTCTTTTCATTACATTCGGGTCAATCTGAGCTTTTCGGTGTTTTGAAGACTATTTTTTGAACGAAGACGAAGATCTAGTATATTATTGCTATCTATTATTCCACTATTTTTTTATGTTCCGCTGCATTATTTTTTTATTTCCGCTGTATGTATAACTCTGGTTTGAATTGTAAAAGTGTAATCAAATGTTATTTGTAAAATAGCTTCTTGAACTGTTTATTTGATTATCATATTTTGTCGTTCCGTTGTGAGATTCTGTGTTTTGTTTTATTTTTTTTCTTATTTACCTCATTAACAATCCTCCCTTTTGAATGGTTTGAGTCTGACATGTATGGTTTATTGTTGGTTTGAATCGTCCAAAATGGTGGGTCGCTATAGGAACCCGAAGCGTGGCCCAAAGACGCCATAGATCCGTATTTTTTTTTGAAATTGAAAATAGGTTTTGAAATTTGGGAATTAGGTTTGATGTTCTGTCATTTGAGAAGAAGGAAGAAGATGTACGTATAGAAATAAGAAATGGGAAACAACTAGGGTTTATAACAGTCTATACATAGACAGGGTTGGATCGAAATGAAAATAATGAACCGAAAAACCTGTTTCCTTCCCCAAATGAAAAGGGGTCATCCAATATATCAAAATTTAGGTTTTCGATATTTTTATTTTCAAAATTTTTAAACCCAATAGAACTAGTTTCGAACACTAATTCCATTGTATACAGAAGTTAACCTTTAAAATCAACTTATTTTAATTGAATTCATTAAATTGATTCTACGCTCAAGCTTGCACGGTCAAACGACAAATCCGATCATTACGAAACTGAAAATCCTATAATAATTACGGATCTGATAAAACTAGTTTCGTCGAAATCCGAGAAAGTGACTAAAATGGATTTTTTTCATGTTAATTACTAAATTATTATTAAATTAATTTAATCAACCTTTAAATTAAAATTTGATAATTAACAATTTTCATCATTTTTAATTACCTAGAAATTTAGAATCCTTTTAAAACAAATTTCTCATGTCAAATTCAATATTAAATATTGCATTAATTACAGCGTTCAATTGCAATTGCAATAAATTCATTGATTACGATTTTAAATTCTAATAAATTCATTTAATTTACATCTTATTATTCAATCAACCATCGCCTTATCGATATAACTAACATGGTTTACATTTTATTACATCAATATTGTACTATATCATCTTAATTCACATTAACTTTAGTTAGATTAATTTCAGTTGATTTACAACTTAGTTTCAACGAATTAAATAGTGAAATGGTAATTAAACAATTGTTACAACTTACAATTTCAAACACATTTCTATATTTATTATTTACAAACTAAGCTAATAAATCCACATATTGATTAATTATTCTATATTAACCAATTTCAATTAATTACGTACACTTTCACCATTAATACCACATTTAATTTATTTCCCTATTACAATTTATAACCAATCCAACTTTAGAATTTTTTCAATTACATTAAAATAGTTATCAATTAAGTTGAATCAACATTATTAATTTACATTCTAGTTATTTTTCATATAAATAAGTCACAGAATTCTAATTTCTTGTATTATTAAATTCCAAAATCTTACTAAATTTAATATTTTTAATTATCGAAAAATGCGGGTCGTAGCACTCTCTCCCACTCAAAACTTTTCGTTCTAAAAAATGAGCGAGAAGGAATTAAGAAACTAATATATTCTATTCAAATAATAAATTTATAAATAATGAATTTTACACAATTAAGTATTTTAAATAAAATATATCGATTTATAACAGTTAAATCCTTCATATTCAAGTTAATAAAAGTTTGAAATATTTGCACTTTCACAAATTTTCTAAGTCTTAATTTCACGATAAGTTTCGGCAAAGTCTGCTTTATATGGAGAGGTCTGGATGAAATAATAATATCAATAATAAACATATGTGTGTGTGTGTGTATCATTTCTCAAAATAAAATATCCCAAACTACGAAAAAACAATATAATATCGCTATAATACCGTAATCCAAAAACGTAGCTATTTGTCGAGGAAACAACACTTCATTTATGAAACCAAAAGCAGCAACTATTGCTTCCATAAACCTGTACTTCACTTATATAATCCAAAAGAATTGGAATTATGTACAAGAGATATATTTAGTTGTTTTCAATTTATAACAAAAGCAAATCACAAAACATAGGCTAACAATATAGTACAACCATTCCATGCAACAAAAGAATCAATTATACATCTATAGCAACCAATACTAATGGTTTGTCCCAGTTCAGAAACCCTAAATTGTACAAGGGTTATGAATAAACTAATAATTATACCTTACCCTCAACAGACTTAGGTAATGACTTAATAGATTATTCATCCATCCTCAAACAATTAGAAGTATCATTTCCTAAACAATCCATAAGCCCAAACAACAATGAATTTTAAATATTATTTAAATTTATTCTATTAGTTTTATTTCACATCATTTACTCTTTACTTATTTTAATTCTCATTCATTCATACAGAATCATTATTTATTTACATCCATTTATTTACATAAATTATCTTCCATTCAATTATTTACAACATCAATAGATCAATTCTAAAATATCATACAAATTCTTTGCAAATTTAATCAACGATTATTATTTACATATAAAATTTGATTTCCAGTTAAGATTAATATTCATTAGTGAATCACTTCATATTTAAGTTTCTTAACTTTTAAATTTGCATTCATTTCTTCATCTATAGTATCGTTGAATATTAAACTCATTCCTTTATAGGGTCAATTAAAAATAAACTTATTTATGAATCATTTCAGTCATTTCTTAAGTTTATAAACATTTTCTTAGATAATATTCACTTTTTACTTTTCAATCTAATTATTAGCATTTCAAAACATTAACTTATGTTTATAACATTCATTGTACATCCAAATTCCTATTTACAGAAATAATTCTGTTTGAACACTTTCATTTCCTAAGTTTACTTGTATAATATTCTATTACATATTATTATTTAACATTAAAACTTTTTAAACATTTCTGGTAAGTTATATATATGTTTTAGGAATATAATTGAATGTTACACAAGTTTATCTTATTCATTTTAATTAATAAAATGTACAATAATTACATTTCTAAATTTTCATATCTTTTGATTTACAAGTTACAAATCTCCGAGTTCTTATATATTTCATTAATCACTTAGCATCTAATTTCTTATTTTCATTTGGATGTTTCCAACTGTTAAAATTTCACTTTGTTTCTAAACTAAAATCATTAATTTAACAGGAACTTAAGAACTAAATTTAAAATTTCATTTTTCAATCATTTTTGAAAATAATATCTATATTCATATCCTTTATAGATCAAATCATATTTAGGAATTAAAAACTAAGATTTTTTTTATCAAAAAAAATGTGTAGTAAAACTGCTACAGTGGCCTTCCTAATTTGAAACTCGAAAATGAAAGTCGATGATGCAGCTGTCATCATCGAATTTTTTTTTCAACGGCAAAAGAGGGGAGTACAGAACTTATTTCCTTTTAAAATTCCTCTTCAAATAATTCTTTCAAATCACATTGAAATATTTATATCTGAGAATACTTCCAAATATTACTATTATTATATTCTAAAAATCTTTTGAAAATAAATTTCAAAACCCTAGAACTTAAGTTCTCAAATTTTCAATTTATGTTTACTTTATTTGTAAATTTTATTTTACAACCAATGTTTATATAATTTGCCTTCCTAACAAACAAATATATCACATAAAACTATATATATTAATAAAATTTATTCTTTTATTTACAAATATAATACTAGGTAAAATTATTTCATTTACCTATATTTCAAAACAATATTATGTCGGTCTACCCTATTAAGTGTTAGAAATCCCTATCGATGCCATAGTGTCCTATGCACCGACTAGAATTTATAAATACTAAAAAAAAAAAAATTAATATAATATAAAAGCATATTTATAACACTAACAAATAAGCTCTCTCATATATATACTCTCAAACAACTCATTCTAGGTTATTACTACCCTATCTCTAATGAGTCAAACCTCACAAAGCTAAGGTTATCGCTAAACCTCACTCTGATAATAGATGTGATGACCTATCTTTTTGGACGGTTTAAATCGACAATAAACCACTCATGTCAACTCAAACCATTCAAAAGGGAGGATTATTAATGGGGTAAATAAGAAAAATAAGAGAAAAGAAAGGAAAAACAAAACACAAAATCTCACAGTGGAATGACAAAATATAATAATTAAATAAACAGTTCATGAAGCTGTTTTACAAATAACGTTTGATTACACTTTTACAATACATATCAGAGTTACATAAAGCAGAAATAAATGAATAATGCAGCGGAACAACATGATGCAGTGGAATACATATAATAAATAGTAGACAAATACCTGTCTTTGTCCTCCGGAAATAAAATGGTCTTCAGTACACTGAAAAGCTCAGACTGACCCGAACGTAATGAAAAGACAAAACACCTAAGTCGAAACTAAAAGGTCTTATGTAAGTTAAATCAACAGTAAATAAATATGAGTGTAACGGTTTCAGAGATGTTTATCGGGTTTTACATCTCCTATCTAATGTCTAACGTGAGTGCAACAACTTAAGAGATGTTCGGAATTCCATCTCCTAAGGATCCGTTAAACTATCTACACACATAGTACAATACACTTTTATAATAGTTTCTATGGTAAAGTAAAGTATTAAAATAGCGTTAAGGCGTTACCTATATCATCCTTAACACATTTTTATATATTCCCGTAGTCTATACAGTACCGCAATAAATCCGTAAATTGAAGGGCTATCAGAGGGAACTCCATAGGTATGGTACAAACAAAACTTGTAATGGGCATGATAAGGCATGTGACAAGACATGCAAGGCAATAGCCAGGGTAGGATACTACCGTTTTGCGGATCCGGACTAGTGGTAACGCATAGCATTTACTACCCCCCACTTTGGAACACACTCCCACAATCAAATTGAGGGGTGACCACTAAATCAATCACAAAGCAATAAATATGGTATCGAAGAAGCATGTCCGATCGGAGGTGCGACCTCACTTTGCTCGGCATGGCTCCTGTTTTGGTCACATCAAGTTGACTCGAGGGATTTAGAGCTATGTTAATACCTCATATAGAATCGTTCACTAAAGCATCCTACTTCATTCTGGAATCTCCACCATGTACACAGTTGTTAAAGTGGTTTTCGGTATTAGCAGAAAGTATGATAATATCTAATCCTGGTCTCTTTAACAATCAAACGGTTATTTCACATCGGATGGTTCTTTTATATTTCCAAAACCGATTCATAATTGATATCAAAATATCATATTCAATTCAAAGCAAATCACTTTTGAAATCATATTTACTTTGGAAATCATATTCACTTTCGAAATCATATTCGCTTTTGAAATTATATCGACAAAATAGGTCAAATCCTCATTTCAAAATCATCATATTTATTAAGTATGTCATTTCACTAGAAAGTATCATTTCAAATCCCAACATAGGTTATGACATCATTTAACCATATTCACTTTTAAATCAAGGATTTAAATATAAACACTTCAACTTTACACAGTCTGATATTTAGAAAATAGTTTAGATAGTCATAAATAGTTTAAATATTTTTAAAAATAGTTTAGATAGTTTAAAATAGTTAAATAGTTTAAATGGTTTAAAATAGTTTAAAATACATTAAAATAGTCTTAAGTGGTTAAAATAGTTTAAAATGGATTAAATTAGTTTAAATATAGATTAAAATAGTTAAATAGTTTAAAAATAGGATAAAATAGTTTAAAAATAGATTAAAATAGTTAAATAGTTCAGAATAGAGTTAAATAGTTTAAAAATAGATTTAATACAGTTTTAATAGTTTAATATAAAATAGTTTGATTATTGGAAATGGTTTATAAAGTAAATAGTTTGAAAATATAAATAAATTTGAATTTAAAATAATATATTTTTAAATGGTTTACATTAAAATAATTAATTTGAAATTAATATCGAATTAAACTATTTCTTCCATTTTAACAAATTTGGACCGTATCCAGATTTCATCAAAACTAAATTTTATTTCAATACAAATTCTCGAAATTATTTCAATTTATATCGATTTCAAATTCATGTTTGATATAACGACCCATAAATTTTAGTGGTTTTATTAATTCAATTAATTGAATGTGAAATTTTAAATAATTTAATTTTGAAATAAAAATTTAATATTTGGAATACGTCTAATTAACATAGTAAATGGTAAATTTTCATCTGATAATATGGAAGTTTATTTTCTTGTGCAATTCTATTTCAATTTAAATCAGTTAATGATTAATGATAATAAAATATTTTCCAAACCTGAATATTTTTGTACAATAAATTTGTAAATCATCTTCCGAGTGAGACATCATCTTCCGTTTCTTCAAATTTGAACCACTATTGTTTCGTTTATCTTATTTTCGACAAATTAGCAGCATTTTCGGTACCGATATCGAATTTTGATAGGATGGTCGTGCTACTGATATCTGTATACAATTTTGATCGTCTCGTCTTATTGATCTCTACAGTATATTCATTTCTGTATTTTGATGCCCGATACGCCACGAAATCAGCATATCGGTTGGTCGTATCGGTACCATGTTCGTGCCTTTTTGTTCTCCTTTGTCTTTTAAACTCCTCGGCCATGTAAACCTGATAGCCACCTACATTTATTTTGCAGATTTCAGCGTAGCATCCTTTTCTATTTCTATTGATCGTTAAATTTATATTTTCTTTTAGGTTCATATTTTTTACTATTCTTGTTCTATAAAATTTTGGCCTTCGTTTCATTTTGCTTGAAAAGATTTTTTATACCTGAAACCCGTTCTTCTTCTCATCCAACACAACCTAGTCACGGCCTTCCCCTCTTCTCTCTCTCTCTCTCATGCATCATGCTCCTCCACCGTACATACTTCACCCATCATTGAGCGCAACCGACACTAGCCTTGGCCATCTCTCGAGCTTCCTTCCACCAGCCATCACCTTGCTACAAACCACGATCCACCTTAGCCTCTAGATCCGCGTAGGCCTGACCCATCTAGCAAGCGTGCAGCTTAGCACACCAAACTCGTGCCCAGATCATTCACCAACAAAGCCATGTCCCCTCCTCCACGTTTTGCCACACCTCGCCACGCCTTCATGGCAGCCAAGCCAATGACCGAGACCACCTTCCCATGCCTGCATCTTTACAAACCCTCACCGAGAACCACCGTCCACCTTTTCTCTTGCTTTGTCCATTTTCCCTATAACCAGGGTATATATATATATATATATGTTACCAAATATTGATTTTTAAGGTATGTTTATATAAATATATATAGTTTTAAAAACACTAGTCTGTTAACAGTAAAATGATATGTTGGTATTGATATATTTTATAACACATATTTCAAAATATATATATTAATATATACATATAGATCTAATGTGAGGTATGTTGTATATAATATATGTTATTTCGATAATTTTGAATTGCACTTATGTATATAAGTTTTGTATATATAAGTTTTCCAGTGTGCAGTTTTTTTGTACAAGTTATATATATCAGTTTTAATATAAAATATATGTTAATAAGTTAAAATATTTTAGTTTATGTATGTTTAGATATCTGAAATTCTACAGTATATATATTACAAGATGAAAGATTTTATGCATAAAGTTATGATGATATTTTGCAGTGAATAATATATATAATTTATATAAGTGCCTTGCATTTTAATAAGTGTATATATAAGTGTTGATTATGTGTACAAGTATATATGTTTATATATATATAGGTCTGTAGTGTATATGTTATTGTAGTATGGTTTTAAAAGCATGTTAAACAATATTAATTTTTAAATTATAACATGTGTGTAAGTTTGTATATATATTTGTATATACATTTGTTTACATATATGGGAACTTGGTTTTCAATTTTATATAGATATAGTACATTTGGGATTAACTATTTATTTGAAAATATATATATATATATATATATATATATATTATTTTAAATATATGTTTGATTTTAATATATGTGTTTTAATTTAAAAACAAGGATGTTTGAAATGCATATATATTCAATTTTATTTATGTTTGAATTTAGAATATGATATATACATATATATAGTTATATATATGCTCACTTATACTATTTAGCTTCATCAATCCAGTTCTGATTTGATTTCGTCAATTCCTATTTATCAACTTTGTTTGTCGAATTGTGTCCATCTAGCATTGCTTTGGAATTCATAGCTCGTTTCTTTGTCAAATCTATCTAGCCTCGAAAGGTGAGCAATCACTCACGATTAACGTTCTTATATTTATTAAATTTGATTTCAACTGAAACAATAATTGAAATATGTTGTTGTTAGTTATTTACATTGCTATATATATGTTATTATCTGTATCTGTTCACCTGTGACATCTAACACCATTATATGTTATTTATATTGATGATATATGCCTGTTAGTATAGGATTCCTTATGGGTTGAAATGATACATACCCGAACGATTTGTAGAATAGGAGAAAATCGTTATGGGTTGAAATGACAAACCCAAGCGATTTTCATTGTGACTTTGGGATTGCGGGTTGAAATGACCCGTATATATATTTAAATTGTGGATTGAAATGATAAATATCTATATCACTTGACTATAGGATAAAAAATTATATATAGACACCGTTGGTCAATATATATATTTTGAAATGATTTCCAAGGTTTTGAAATGAATATTTTGGTTTTAATAAATATTGATTTTAAGATATATATAAATGTTATTTTATAAAGGTTTTAAATTTTGATTTTTAAAAATTATATGTTTTGAAAATTTTAAAATTATAAGTTAGTTTTGGAATTATAAATTTTAATATTTTACTTACAATTTTACTATTTTGAAATATATATAAAATAAGTTTAATAATAAGATTTGATTTATTAAAGTTGATTTAATAAAGTTGATTTAATTAATATATAATATGTTTAAGTATTTATTTAAAATTTATATTTTCAAATATATAGTTTATAATGATTTTAATAAAATTCAGGTTGGAAAGAGAAATAGAAATTAGTTTGAAATTAAATTTATTTAAGAATTATACTCAAATAAATTTGATTTGAAATTTATTAAATCTGGGATTTTAAAGATATGATTTTATAATTTGATTTTGATTAAAAGTAATTTAAATGAATATTTCAAATTTACGTAAATTGAAATGGTATATCTAGTTTATTTAAATTTGAAATTTGAAGTTTTATTTAAACGTTATTTGAATGATTAAGTAAATATTTCAAAATAAATAATAGTAAAGTGAATGTGATATTATATGAAATTATCAAATCTAGTTTTGAGATGTTTGAATATTTAGAGCTTTGAAATATATTGAAATTGAAATGGTTTATTTTGTGGTTAAAAATCTCTATTTGAAATCAATATAATTTGAAATAGTTTATTGAGAAACCGAATTGAGTTGAAATTGATGAATTGAGATTGAATTAAATTGAATTTTGGAATTCGAGTTGATTTGAACCAATTTGTGAAATTTGAGAAAACTATTTTATTATATAAAGTATTTTTAAAAATTATATTTAAAACTGTTTATATATTTTAAAATGAACTATTTTAATATAAACTATTTTAATATAAATCATTTTTAATATTAACTATTTTTAATATAAACAATTTTAATATACTAACTATTTTACTTTAAATTATTTTAACCTATAACTACTTTATATAAACTATTTTATATTAAACTATTTTAACCTATAACTACTTTATATAAACTATTTTATTTTATAAACTATTTTATATTACACTATTTTAATATCTAAACGGGTTAAGTGGGAAGTGTTGTAGTTTTCCAAAGTATTATGATTTCTAAATTATGATTTCCAAAGTGTTATGATTTCCAAAGTATTATGATTTCCAAAGTGTTATGTTTTCCAAAGTATTATAATTTCTAAATTATGATTTCCAAAGTGTTTGGATTTCCAAAGTATTATGATTTCTAAATTGTTATGGTTTAGAAGCTTTATAATTTCGAAAGTGTTATAAATTTGAAGTGCTATGATTTTTGAAAATGGATATATTTGAAATGGAAATGATATCGTATATGGTTTTGAAATGGAAATGATATCGTATTGATATGGTTTTGAAATGGCAATGATATTTTGGTTTTGTAGTATAAACTATTTTGAAATGATGGCAGTGTTATTATAACGTTCGGTTGTTAAAGAGATTGGGATCGGATATTGTCTTAATCTCTGCTAATACTGAAAACCACTTTAACAACTGTGTACGCGGTGGAGATTCCAGAGTGAAGTAGGATGGTGGCGACGATCCTATATGAGGTATATACGTGGACCTAACTCCCTGAGTTAGCACAAGGTAGCAAAAATAGGAGCAATTGACGGGCTAAGTGAGGTAGCTCCTCCGATCGGACACATTCCATCATATGCCATTCTATTACTTTGTGATTGATTTGGTGTGCACCTTTGATTCATGAGTGTGGCTCGAGGTGGGCGATTGTTGCGGCTCTGCGTTACCACCAGCCCGGATGTGTAATTGGTATATCTACCGTGGCATTGCCTAGTTGTGCCGTGTTACCTACCCTATCGAGACCACTACGAGTTTGTTTTGTGTTGTAACAACCCGGGATTTCGCAATCATTTTCTTATCATCATTAGACGATTAGTGTTGTTGCTAATTGAAGTTTTAAAATTTGAATTAAAATTCTTTTATAAATTGTTAAAAAGGAATTGTGGGCTTTGAATCTTGGCCCATATTTTGTTGGTTCCGTGTTAAAGTGATTACCGTTCCCTTCATATTTTACATCGGCCCGTTCTTTTCCCTCTTTTCATTTTTCTTTTGCAACCTTAAATTAAAAGCATACGAATAATGGCGGCCTCGTGTTCATCGTTCCAAATTAGGGTTTTGAGCTAATTAGAAGCGCCGACTTTGGGTTGATTGATTGTCTCCTCGTTGCTCACTTCGGCTGCATCTTTTCGTGTCGAGACTAAGGTGAGTAATTTAAATTACTCACATTTAGTTCGAACTTAATTCTATGTTCGGCAACTTGATTTTGTTGGTGATTGGTAACTTTTCTGATTTAATTCGATTTTGTTGACGTTGATGATTTTGGTTTGTCGACTTTGGCCATTCTTCGGCCACACGACTTTGTTAAAATTTGTACCTAGACTTTGATCTTCACTGACTCGCTGTTCCATTTATAATCTGTACTGTGTATTCATGTTAGAAACTGGACCATTTACTTTCTTTGATCTTAGATCCATTGTAGCATTTTTAGTTACACTGACACTTGAACTTGTAGTCTTTATGCACTTTTCTGATTTGATGTGCATATGCTTACTTGATCCTGTAGTGTTGTACTGGTGCACTGTTGTGTCTGCACTTGTATCTCTTGTGCACTTTGACTCTCTTGTACCTTTTTGAATTAGTGCACTTGACCATGTGCCTGTAGTCTTCATATATGTGCATGTTGTTTTGGAGTATTCATGTAGCTTGTGATTTGATGTGAATACATCTATCTTTCAGATCTGATGCATACTGTTTTGTAGCCTTTAGTCTTGGTTTTACAACTTGTTGTCCAGTTGCACTTCTTTGACTTCACTGCATATTATTGCAGTGCCACTGCCTTCACTTGTACATGTTCATTGACTTGAATATGTTGCTTTGGTCTGTGTCATTGTGTAGTTGTGTTGCCATATTGAGTTGCACTATCACTTGTTCATTTGGACTTGAGTCCGTTGTTCTTGAGATTGTAGCATTCATTCATGCTTCATTGTGTAGTTGTGTTGCCATATTGAGTTACACTATCATCTGGTTGCATTTGTCTTTGATTAGAATTTTGAAGTAGTCTTCATTGTTGCATTCTTTTGCTTCGAGCATGTTGTCTTCAGATTCTTAGTGCATTCATGTATATTGGTTCAGATTTGTACTGAACTTGTTTTTGTGTCTTTCTTCCATTTTTCATCTGTGAATAGTGTCGAGTCTGATTGTGTAGCAGTTGTACATGTGTCTTGTGATCTTCATATATGAGTCCTTTGCATTCAGGTACTTGAGTCATTTGAGACATTGGATCTTTGCATTCAGTTTATTTAATTTGTTGAAGCTTTGCATCCATATACTTGAGTCTTTGCCTTTTTGTCTGCATCATTGCTTGACCTGTTGCACTGTTGTCGACACTGGGTTGCATACCTTATTGCATTTACTCCAAGTAAGTTGATTCTCTTGACCATATGCATCTATAGTGTTTCACCTGTTGCACTTCATTGTGGGTTCATGTCAATAGCTGTCTGTATTCACTCCGAATATTCTTCACTTTTGTCTATGTTGATACTGTATGCTTGCATATCCAAATTGCATATGTACTGTTCTTTGATGGCTGATCGTTTGTATACATACATTCTTGTACATATAAATGTGTATGACCACTGCATTCTGAAATCTTGAGTTTGGTTTGTCTACACTCACTACCGCCTTTGTAGTTGATCAATTTTGTTTGAACTGAATCATGCAGTTCCATTTTGTTGCATCTTTGAATTTTATGGTCTTGATGTTTTACTGCCATCATGTACAGTCTACTTTTGTGTCTGCTGCACCCTGTAGTAGCCTTGCTTTACACTGTTGCAAACTGTTGCGTACAATGGGATGCCATCATATACAGTCTGTTGTCCATGGTTTTTCAAATTTGTGCATTGAGTCCTCATTCCTTTTTAGTTTATACTGTATGCCCATATGTGCTAGTGGCTGTGCACATTGTATATTATTTCTTTGATGAAGTTTATTTTGCATCTCCATCTTGTACTCAAGTTATTCTAATTCATTGAAAAATGAGTTGCATTCATTTGTGTTTGAGTCATGTAAATCATGACTTGACCTCTGCAGTTTTGATGGCTGTTAGTATTCACTGTTGTGATGATTTCACATGCTGTTGTGGCGAGGCAGTGCACGCGTGCGTGTGCTGCAGCCAATCGGTTTTGATGTTTTCAAGTAACTTTTCAATTATTTAAATTGATTTGATTTAAATTGATGATTTTGTTGTCAATTGCCGTTTAGGCAATATTGATGTTTTTCCTAAATTATCTTCATAAATAATCCCTTCATCTATCTTCGTTGATAATCTGAATCTGCTGATTTATTGTTTAACACTGTTGAGTGTTATATTTACCGTTATCTGATTTCTTATTAAAGGATCGGATAGGTGAATTTATATTTGACTGTCGTCTAATTGCTATTTGATTATTATTGCCTCTATGCACTAATAACTGAGTTTGAATTAGACTGACCCGTGTATTATTTTCTTTTGAATGTAATACTCGGGTCAGACCGAGTATTTACAGGTTGTTGATATCTTACTTTGGGTTGCTATTAGAGCTATGAGGTCTTTTCATACTTTTGGAGTAGTCGTCATCATTTAAAGTAGTCAGTGTATTTGTATAGGATGTTGTATATTCATGTATATTATTCACGATAATGTACTTGTACATGTAACTTCCAGAGTCGACAGTTGTAGTTGTATCATATGTACTGTATTACATGTATTGTAACTGACATCAGTTATATATATATGAGATTTTTGTTTATCGGTGTTCCGCATTTGAATTTTCTGTGTTATTATTATATCTATTGTCCTAAACTATTATGAACCATCGTAGTTCGTTTTACACTGGAATTGGATATGTTGATGGGTGTAAACAAATAAGAGATGAAAAATAAAAATATATACCACTCCTATCGAGGTAACCAATGATAGTGTAAGGCCTAACTACGGATGGCCGCTCCTATCCAGCCTTATTCTTCATAATAACAGACAATATTTCCTTTCATACTCTTTGTTATTGTGAGCATAGAGGTGGGGCGTCACAGTTGGTATCAGAGCTTGGGGTTTATGGACATAATATAAAATATAACTTAGATGGAACATGTGTTACAAGTATTTGTCGATGTTTTAGTTGTGTTTTGAGTCAAAACTAAAGTTTTGAAATTATGATGAAATTTTTAAATAGCTTTATTTAAAAATAAAAGTGAATTTTTTGTTGTTGATTTGTTTGATTTGTGACTGTTTATCAGGGTGCGCAGCGGAAACAGTGAAACTGTCTTCGCTGAGTACGGCTGATAACCTTTTTGATTTAAAAATCAAAATATGAAACTGAAATAAATTTCATTTGTTATTTACATAGCTATGTTTAAATTGTTTTCTTTGAAAATTTCGAATCCAATTTGAGAATTCGAAACAGTTGCAGTTATGTGATTTTGTTGAGATTTCCACTGATTTAAAATATCTTCATTGAAGATATAATTGAATGATTTCTTTGTTCATTTTGTAGTGTATGTGCAAATTTGAGTTGCACGTTACTGCACTAGTTTTACGCTGAACCGATCCGTTATTCTTATAACGGGATTTTTACACCAATGCTATATTTTGAAGCAAGGTGTTTTGTTGACATTTTTGATGAATGAAAATTCACTGATATTATATTTTGATGAGATTTTGACGTTTAAAAAAAAAATTACTGTCGCTTTGACTTCAGTATCCGTCATATTTTAAAGTGGATTTTCAAGCGGTTATCCCGCGATGCTGATTTTGAGATCCGTTTCTACGGTGTTTTGAGAAGTACAATTTTCTTATTGAAATTGTCACTAATGTTGCTGTTTTTATCACGGATTTGCAAATCGTTTTAAAAATAAAAATTTTTTTCAAAATTTTTATAGTTTATGCTTTCAAAAGAATGAGGAAGCGATTTAAACGATTCAGAAAAATCGAGGACTATGAACCCTTTCTTTTACTGATTCGCTTAATTCCGGACTTATTCGTTTGAGAATGTAGATTATTTACTTTTATAAAATAAATGAAATTGTTTTCAAAATTTTTACAGTTTGCGTTTTCAGAAGAATGAGAAAGTGACTTAAACGTTTCAGAAAAATCGAGGATTATGACCCCTTTCTTTTACTGATTCGCTTAATTCCGGACTTGTCTATTTGAGAATGTGAAATGTTATTTTTGGAATACACAATTTGCACTTTCAAGGAAACGATGAAGAGATTTAAACGATGTAGCAAAAGTGCGGAGTATGAAACCACACTTTTACTATTTCGGTTAATTCCGGACTCGTTAATTGAAACATTTGTTGTTTGATGATTTTGATGATTTTACACGTTCAAGGAAACGATGAAGAGAATCAAACGATTTAGTAAAACACGTGGTATGGGACATGTGCGTTTTCTATTTTGGTTAATTCCGGACTCGTTAATTGAATATATGATGATTTTCGTGTGCTTTCGAGCCACTATGTTGGACCTTTGGGTCATATGTTGGACCTTCGGGTCAATACCAGTACCGGACCTTCGGGTCATATGTTGGACCTTCGGGTCATTTGTTGGGCGCCAAAATTATGTTGGGTACTTGGTAAGCTTCGGCCATATGTTGATGCACGTGCGGCGTAGCTAAAACTCGCCATTTGTTGGGATCGATCCACCTTTTATGTTGATTTTCTAGTTATCTTAATTGATTCTAGATATTTGTTGTTTCCAATTATCTGCAGGTAATTGGATATTTGCTGATATGAGATTTGATTATCGATTTTGATAATCCAATAATTGTTGATTTGTTGATTTGATTATCGTTTTTGATAATCGAATATTTGTTGATTTGATTATCGTTTTTGATAATCGAATATTTGTTGATTTGATTATCGTTTTTGATAATCGAATATTTGTTGATTTGATTATCGCTTTTGATAATCGAATATTTGTTGATTTGATTATCGTTTTTGATAATCGAATAATTGTTGATTTGTTGATTTGATTATCGTTTTTAATAATCGAATATTTGTTGATTTGAAATTCGATTATCACTTTTGATAATCGAATATTTGTTGATATGAGATTTGATTATCGTTTTTGATAATCGAATAATTGTTGATTTGTTGATTTGATTATCGTTTTTGATAATCGAATATTTGTTGATTTGATTATCGTTTTTGATAATCGAATATTTGTTGATTTGATTATCGTTTTTGATAATCGAATAATTGTTGATTTGTTGATTTGATTATCGTTTTTGATAATCGAATATTTGTTGATTTGATTATCGCTTTTGATAATCGAATATTTGTTGATATGAAATTTGATTATCGTTTTTGATAATCGAATATTTATTGATTTGAAATTTGATTATCGTTTTTGATAATCGAATATTTGTTGATTTGAAATTTGATTATCGTTTTTGATAATCGAATATTTGTTGATTTGATTATCGTTTTTGATAATCGAATATTTGTTGATTTGATTTTCGTTTTTGATATATGGATATTTGTTGAATTGATATTCTGATTGTCGTTTTGATAATTGGACCTTTGTTGTTTCTGATTACCGTTTTGGTAACTGGATATATTGATGTTTTGTAATTTCTGTATTCTAATTATCTAATTGATAATTGAATATTGCTGATAATTGTATTTATTCAGTTTTGTTGCTTTCTGATTATCTATTTGATAGTTAGATTTTGTTGAGAATTTGTGAATTTCTTTTATGGAACTGAAAGATTTCTTTGGTGTTTGTGTTCTCGATCTTTATTTTTCTAACCTAACCCGTTTATGTTAGGAGAATAATGGTTATAGAGAACTTTAATTATGAAAATTGCGGGGACGCAATTTTTATAAGGAGGGGAGTCTGTAACAACCCGGGATTTCGCAATCATTTTCTTATCATCATTAGACGATTAGTGTTGTTGCTAATTGAAGTTTTAAAATTTGAATTAAAATTCTTTTATAAATTGTTAAAAAGGAATTGTGGGCTTTGAATCTTGGCCCATATTTTGTTGGTTCCTTGTTAAAGTGATTACCGTTCCCTTCATATTTTACTTCGGCCCGTTCATTTCCCTCTTTTCATTTTTCTTTTGCAACCCTAAATTAAAAGCATACGAATAATGGCGGCCTCATGTTCATCGTTCCAAATTAGGGTTTTGAGCTAATTAGAAGCGTCGACTTTGGGTTGATTGATTGTCTCCTCGTTGCTCACTTCGGCTGCATCTTTTCGTGTCGAGACTAAAGTGAGTAATTTAAATTACTCACATCTAGTTCGAACTTAATCCTATGTTCGGCAACTTGATTTTGTTGGTGATTGGTAACTTTTCTGATTTAATTCGATTTTGTTGACGTTGATGATTTTGGTTTGTCGACTTTGGCCATTCTTCGGCCACACGACTTTGTTAAAATTTGTACCCAGACTTTGATCTTCACTGACTCGCTATTCCATTTACAATCTGTACTGTGTATTCATGTTGGAAACTGGACCATTTACTTTCTTTGATCTTAGATCCATTGTAGCATTTTTAGTTACACTGACACTTGAACTTGTAGTCTTTATGCACTTTTCTGGTTTGATGTGCATATGCTTACTTGATCCTGTAGTGTTGTACTGGTGCACTGTTGTGTCTGCACTTGTATCTCTTATGCACTTTGACTCTCTTGTGCCTTTTTGAACTAGTGCACTTGACCATGTGCCTGTAGTCTTCATATATGTGCATGTTGTTTTGGAGTCTTCATGTAGCTTGTGATTTGATGTGAATACATCTATCTTTCAGATCTGATGCATACTGTTTTGTAGCCTTTAGTCTTGGTTTTACAGCTTGTTGTCCAGTTGCACTTCTTTGACTTCACTGCATATTATTGCATTGCCACTTCCTTCACTTGTACATGTTCATTGACTTGAATATGTTGCTTTGGTCTGTGTCATTGTGTAGTTGTGTTGCCATATTGAGTTGCACTATCACTTGTTCATTTGGACTTGAGTCCGTTGTTCTTGAGATTGTAGCATTCATTCATGCTTCATTGTGTAGTTGTGTTGCCATATTGAGTTACACTATCATCTGGTTGCAATTGTCTTTGCTTAGAATTTTGAAGTAGTCTTCATTGTTGCATTCTTTTGCTTCGAGCATGTTGTCTTCAGACGCTTAGTGCATTCATGTATATTGGTTCGGATTTGTACTGAACTTGTTTTTGTGTCTTTCTTCCATTTTTCATCTGTGAATAGTGTCGAGTCTGATTGTATAGCAGTTGTACATGTGTCTTGTGATCTTCATATATGAGTCCTTTGCATTCAGGTACTTGAGTCATTTGAGACATTGGATCTTTGCATTCAGTTTATTTAATTTGTTGAAGCTTTGCATCCATATACTAGAGTCTTTGCCTTTTTGTCTGCATCATTGCTTGACCTGTTGCACTGGTGTCGACACTGGGTTGCATACCTTATTGCATTTACTCCAAGTAAGTTGATTCTCTTGACCATATGCATCTGTAGTGTTTCACCTGTTGCACTTCATTGTAAGTTCATGTCTGTAGCTGTCTGCATTCACTCCAAATATTCTTCACTTTTGTCTATGTTGATACTGTATGCTTGCATATCCAAATTGCATATGTACTGTTCTTTGATGGCTGATCGTTTGTATACATACATTCTTGTATATATATATATATATGTATGTGTGACAACTGCATTCTGAAATCTTGAGTTTGGTTTGTCTACACTCACTACCGCCTTTGTAGTTGATCAATTTTGTTTAAACTGAATCATGCAGTTCCATTTTGTTGCATCTTTGAATTTTATGGTCCTGATGTTTTACTGCCATCATGTACAGTCTACTTTTGTGTCTGCTGCACCCTGTAGTAGCCTTGCTTTACACTGTTGCAAACTGTTGTGTACAATGGGCTGCCATCATATACAGTCTGTTGTCCATGGTTTTTCAAATTTGTGCATTGAGTCCTCATTCCGTTTTAGTTTATACTGTATACCCGTATGTGCTAGTGGTTGTGCACATTGTATATTATTTCTTTGATGAAGTTTATTTTGCATCTCCATCTTGTACTCAAGTTATTCTAATTCATTGAAAAATGAGTTGCATTCATTTGTGTTTGAGTCATGTAAATCGTGACTTGACCTCTGCAGTTTTGATGGCTGTTAGTATTCACTGTTGTGATGATTTCACATGCTGTTGTGGCGAGGCAGTGCACGCGTGCGTGTACTGCAGCTGTGCATTATTGATTTTAATTGATATTTCTTTTGCTTTTGATCCATTGATTTTTTGCGTATTTCATAGACAGAATAGGCGAGGCAGTGCACGCGTGCGTGTACTGCAGCCAATCGGTTTTGATGTTTTCAAGTAACTTTTCAATTATTTAAATTGATTTGATTTAAATTGATAATTTTGTTGTTAATTGCCGTTTAGGCAATATTGATGTTTTTCCTAAATTATCTTCATAAATAATCCCTTCATCTATCTTCGTTGATAATCTGAATCTGCTGATTTATTATTTAACACTGTTGAGTGTTATATTTACCGTTATCCGATTTCTTTTTAAAGGATCGGATATGTGAATTTATATTTGACTATCGTCTAATTGCTATTTGATTATTATTGCCTCTATGCACTAATAACAGAGTTTGAATTAGACTGACCCGTGTATTATTTTATTTGAATGTAATACTCGGGTCAGACCGAGTATTTACAGGTTGTTGATATCTTACTTTGGGTTGCTGTTAGAGCTATGAGGTCTTTTCATACTTTTGGAGTAGTCGTCATCATTTAAAGTAGTCAGTGTATTTGTATAGGATGTTGTATATTCATGTATATTATTCACGATAATGTACTTGTATATGTAACTTCCAGAGTCGACATTTGTAGTTGTATCATATGTACTGTATCACATGTATTGTAACTGACATCAGTTATATATATATGAGATTTTTGTTTATCAGTGTTCCGCATTTGAATTTTCTGTGTTATTATTATATCTATTGTCCGAAACTATTATGAACCATCGTAGTTCGCTTTACACTGGAATTGGATATGTTGATGGGAGTAAACAAATAAGAGATGAAAAATAAAAATATATACCACTCCTATCGTGGTAACCAATGATAGTGTAAGGCCTAACTACGGATGGCCGCTCCTATCCAGACTTATTCTTCATAATAACAGACAGTGTTTCCTTTAATACTCTTTGTTATTGTGAGCATAGAGGTGGGGCGTCACAGTTGGTATCAGAGCTTGGGGTTTATGGACATAATATAAAATATAACTTAGATGGGACATGTGTTACAACTATTTGTCGATGTTTTAGTTGTGTTTTGAGTCAAAACTAAAGTTTTGAAATTATGATGAAATTTTTAAATAGCTTTATTTAAAAATAAAAGTGAATTTGTGTTTTGTTGATTTGTTTGATTTGTGACTGTTTATCAGGGCGCGGAGCGGAAACAGTGAAACTGTCTTCGCTGAGTACGGCTGATAACCTTTTTGATTTAAAAATCAAAATATGAAACTGAAATAAATTTCATTTGTTATTTACATAGCTGTGATTAAATTGTTTTCTTTGAAAATTTCGAATCTAATTTGAGAATTCGAAACAGTTGCAGTTATGTGATTTTGTTGAGATTTCCGCTGATTTAAAATATCTTCATTGAAGATATAATTGAATGATTTCTTTGTTCATTTTGTAGTGTATGTGCAAATTTGAGTTGCACGTTACTGCACTAATTTTACGTTGAACCGATCCGTTATTCTTATAACGGGATTTTTACACCAATGCTATATTTTGAAGCAAGGTGTTTTGTTGACATTCAAAATTCACTGATATTATATTTTGATGAGATTTTGACGTTTAACAAAAAAATTACTGTCGCTTTGACTTCAGTATCCGTCATATTTTAAAGTGGATTTTCAAGCGGTTATCCCGCGATGCTGATTTTGAGATCCGTTTCTACGGTGTTTTGAGAAGTACAATTTTCTTATTGAAATTGTCACTAATGTTGCTGTTTTTATCACGGATTTGCAAATCGTTTTAAAAATAAAATTGTTTTTCAAAATTTTTATAGTTTATGCTTTCAAAAGAATGAGGAAGCGATTTAAACGATTCAGAAAAATCGAGGACTATGAACCCTTTCTTTTACTGATTCGCTTAATTCCGGACTTATTCGTTTGAGAATGTAGATTATTTACTTTTATAAAATAACTGAAATTGTTTTCAAAATTTTTACAGTTTGCGTTTTCAGAAGAATGAGAAAGCGACTTAAACGTTTCAGAAAAATCGAGGATTATGACCCCTTTCTTTTACTGATTCGCTTAATTCCGGACTTGTCTATTTGAGAATGTGAAATGTTATTTTTGGAATACACAATTTGCACTTTCAAGGAAACGATGAAGAGATTTAAACGATGTAGCAAAAGTGCGGAGTATGAAACCACACTTTTACTATTTCGGTTAATTCCGGACTCGTTAATTGAAACATTTGCTGTTTGATGATTTTGATGATTTTACACGTTCAAGGAAACGATGAAGAGAATAAACAATTTAGTAAAACACGTGGTATGGGACATGTGCGTTTTCTATTTCGGTTAATTCCGGACTCGTTAATTGAATATATGATGATTTTCGTGTGCTTTCGAACCACTATGTTGGACCTTCGGGTCATATGTTGGACCTTCGGGTCATATGTTGGACCTTCGGGTCATTTGTTGGGTGCCAAAATTATGTTGGGTACTTGGTAGGCTTCGGCCATATGTTGATGCACGTGCGGCGTAGCTAAAACTCGCCATTTGTTGGGATCGATCCACCTTTTATGTTGATTTTCTAGTTATCTTAATTGATTATAGATATTTGTTGTTTCCAATTATCTGCAGGTAATTGGATATTTGTTGATATGAGATTTGATTATCGTTTTTGATAATCCAATAATTGTTGATTTGTTGATTTGATTATCGTTTTTGATAATCGAATATTCGTTGATTTGATTATCATTTTTGATAATTGATTATTTGTTGATTTGATTATCGTTTTTGATAATCGAATATTTGTTTATTTGATTATCGTTTTTGATAATCGAATATTTGTTGATTTGATTATCGCTTTTGATAATCGAATATTCGTTGATTTGATTATCGCTTTTGATAATCGAATATTTGTTGATTTGATTATCGTTTTTGATAATCGAATAATTGTTGATTTGTTGATTTGATTATCGTTTTTGATAATCGAATATTTGTTGATTTGATTATCGTTTTTGATAATCAAATATTTGTTGATTTGATTATCGTTTTTGATAATCGAACATTTGTTGATTTGAAATTTGATTATCGCTTTTGATAATCGAATATTTGTTGATATGAGATTTGATTATCGTTTTTGATAATCGAATAATTGTTGATTTGTTGATTTGATTATCGTTTTTGATAATCGAATATTTGTTGATTTGATTATCGTTTTTGATAATCGAATATTTGTTGATTTGATTATCGTTTTTGATAATCGAATAATTGTTGATTTGTTGATTTGATTATCGTTTTTGATAATCGAATATTTGTTGATTTGATTATCGCTTTTGATAATCGAATATTTGTTGATTTGAAATTTGATTATCGTTTTTGATAATCAAATATTTATTGATTTGAAATTTGATTATCGTTTTTGATAATCGAATATTTGTTGATTTGAAATTTGATTATCGTTTTTGATAATCGAATATTTGTTGATTTGATTATCGTTTTTGATAATCGAATATTTGTTGATTTGATTATCGTTTTTGATAATCGAATACTTGTTGATTTGATTTTCGTTTTTGATATATGGATATTTGTTGAATTGATATTCTGATTGTCATTTTGATAATTGGACCTTTGTTGTTTTCTGATTACCGTTTTGGTAACTGGATATATTGATGTTTTGTAATTTCTGTATTCTAATTATCTAATTGATAATTGAATATTGCTGATAATTGTATTTATTCAGTTTTGTTGCTTTCTGATTATCTATTTGATAGTTAGATTTTGTTGAGAATTTGTGAATTTCTTTTATGGAACTGAAAGATTTCTTTGGTGTTTGTGTTCTCGATCTTTATTTTTCTAACCTAACCCGTTTATGTTAGGAGAATAATGGTTATAGAGAAATTTAATTATGAAAATTGCGGGGACGCAATTTTTATAAGGAGGGGAGTCTGTGACAACCCGGGATTTTGCAATCATTTTCTTATCATCATTAGACGATTAGTGTTGTTGCTAATTGAAGTTTTAAAATTTGAATTAAAATTCTTTTATAAATTGTTAAAAAGGAATTGTGGGCTATGAATCTTGGCCCATATTTTGTTGGTTCCGTGTTAAAGTGATTACCGTTCCCTTCATATTTTACTTCGGCCCGTTCTTTTCCCTCTTTTCATTTTTCTTTTGCAACCCTAAATTAAAAGCATACGAATAATGGCGGCCTCATGTTCATCGTTCCAAATTAGGGTTTTGAGCTAATTAGAAGCGTCGACTTTGGGTTGATTGATTGTCTCCTCGTTGCTCACTTCGGTTGCATCTTTTCGTGTCGAGACTAAGGTGAGTAATTTAAATTACTCACATCTAGTTCGAACTTAATTCTATGTTCGGCAATTTGATTTTGTTGGTGATTGGTAACTTTTCTGATTTAATTCGATTTTGTTGACGTTGATGATTTTGGTTTGTCGACTTTGGCCATTATTCGGCCACACGACTTTGTTAAAATTTGTACCCAGACTTTGATCTTTACTGACTCGCTGTTCCATTTACAATCTGTACTGTTTATTCATGTTGGAAACTGGACCATTTACTTTCTTTGATCTTAGATCCATTGTAGCATTTTTAGTTACACTGACACTTGAACTTGTAGTCTTTATGCACTTTTCTGGTTTGATGTGCATATGCTTACTTGATCCTGTAGTGTTGTACTGGTGCACTGTTATGTCTGCACTTGTATCTCTTATGCACTTTGACTCTCTTGTGCCTTTTTGAACTAGTGCACTTGACCATGTGCCTGTAGTCTTCATATATGTGCATATTGTTTTGGAGTATTCATGTAGCTTGTGATTTGATGTGAATACATCTATCTTTCAGATCTGATGCATACTGTTTTGTAGCCTTTAGTCTTGGTTTTACAGCTTGTTGTCCAGTTGCACTTCTTTGACTTCACTGCATATTATTGCAGTGCCACTGCCTTCACTTGTACATGTTCATTGACTTGAATATGTCGCTTTGGTCTGTGTCATTGTGTAGTTGTGTTGCCATATTGAGTTGCACTATCACTTGTTCATTTGGACTTGAGTCCGTTGTTCTTGAGATTGTAGCATTCATTCATGCTTCATTGTGTAGTTGTGTTGCCATATTGAGTTACACTATCATCTGGTTGCATTTGTCTTTGATTAGAATTTTGAAGTAGTCTTCATTGTTGCATTCTTTTGCTTCGAGCATGTTGTCTTCAGACGCTTAGTGCATTCATGTATATTGGTTCAGATTTGTACTGAACTTGTTTTTGTGTCTTTCTTCCATTTTTCATCTGTGAATAGTGTCGAGTCTGATTGTATAGCAGTTGTACATGTGTCTTGTGATCTTCATATATGAGTCCTTTGCATTCAGGTACTTGAGTCATTTGAGACATTGGATCTTTGCATTCAGTTTATTTAATTTGTTGAAGCTTTGCATCCATATACTTGAGTCTTTGCCTTTTTGTCTGCATCATTGCTTGACCTGTTGCACTGGTGTCGACACTGGGTTGCATACCTTATTGCATTTACTCCAAGTAAGTTGATTCTCTTGACCATATGCATCTGTAGTGTTTCACCTGTTGCACTTCATTGTGGGTTCATGTCTGTAGCTGTCGACATTCACTCCAAATATTCTTCACTTTTGTCTATGTTGATACTGTATGCTTGCATATCCAAATTGCATATGTACTGTTCTTTGATGGCTGATCGTTTGTATACATACATTCTTGTTTATATATATATGTGTGTATGACCACTGCATTCTGAAATCTTGAGTTTGGTTTGTCTACACTCACTACCGCCTTTGTAGTTGATCAATTTTGTTTAAATTGAATCATGCAGTTCCATTTTGTTGCATCTTTGAATTTTATGGTCTTGATGTTTTACTGCCATCATGTACAGTCTACTTTTGTGTCTGCTGCACCCTGTAGTAGCCTTGCTTTACACTGTTGCAAACTGTTGTGTACAATAGGCTGCCATCATATACAGTCTGTTGTCCATGGTTTTTCAAATTTGTGCATTGAGTCCTCATTCCTTTTTAGTTTATACTGTATACCCGTATGTGCTAGTGGCTGTGCACATTGTACATTATTTCTTTGATGAAGTTTATTTTGCATCTCCATCTTGTACTCGAGTTATTCTAATTCATTGAAAAATGAGTTGCATTCATTTGTGTTTGAGTCATGTAAATCGTGACTTGACCTCTGCAGTTTTGATGCCTGTTAGTATTCACTGTTGTGATGATTTCACATGCTGTTGTGGCGAGCCAGTGCACGCGTGCGTGTACTGCAGCCATGCATTATTGATTTTAATTGATATTTCTTTTGATTTTGATCCATTGATTCTTTGCATATTCATAGACAGAATTGGCGAGGCGGTGCACGCGTGCATGTACTGCAGCCAATCGGTTTTGATGTTTTCAAGTAACTTTTCAATTATTTAAATTGATTTGATTTAAATTGATGATTTTGTTGTTAATTGCCGTTTAGGCAATATTGATGTTTTTCCTAAATTATCTTCATAAAAAATCCCTTCATCTATCTTCGTTGATAATCAGAATCTGCTGATTTATTGTTTAACACTGTTGAGTGTTATATTTACCGTTATCCGATTTCTTGTTAAAGGATCGGATATGTGAATTTATATTTGACTATCTTCTAATTGCTATTTGATTATTATTGCCTCTATGCACTAATAACTGAGTTTGAATTAGACTGACCCGTGTATTATTTTCTTTTGAATGTAATACTCGGGTCAGACCGAGTATTTATAGGTTGTTGATATCTTACTTTGGGTTGCTGTTAGAGCTATGAAGTCTTTTCATACTTTTGGAGTAGTCGTCATCATTTAAAGTAGTTAGTGTATTTGTATAGGATGTTGTATATTCATGTATATTATTCACGGTAATGTACTTGTATATGTAACTTCCAGAGTCGACAGTTGTAGTTGTATCATATGTACTGTATCACATGTATTGTAACTGACATCAGTTATATATATATGAGATTTTTGTTTATCAGCGTTCCGCATTTGAATTTTCTGTGTTATTATTATATCTATTGTCCTAAACTATTATGAACCATCGTAGTTCGTTTTACACTGGAATTGGATATGTTAATGGGAGTAAACAAATAAGAGATGAAAAATAAAAATATATACCACTCCTATCGAGGTAACCAATGATAGTGTAAGGCCTAACTACGGATGGCCTCTCCTATCCAGCCTTATTCTTCATAATAACAGACAGTATTTCCTTTAATACTCTTTGTTATTGTGAGCATAGAGGTGGGGCGTCACAGTTGGTATCAGAGCTTGGAGTTTATGGACATAATATAAAATATAACTTAGATGGAACATGTGTTACAACTATTTGTCGATGTTTTAGTTGTGTTTTGAGTCAAAACTAAAGTTTTGAAATTATGATGAAATTTTTAAATAGCTTTATTTAAAAATAAAAGTGAATTTGTGTGTTGTTGATTTGTTTGATTTGTGACTGTTTATCAGGGTGCGCAGCGGAAACAGTGAAACTGTCTTCGCGGAGTACGGCTGATAACCTTTTTGATTTAAAATCAAAATATGAAACTGAAATAAATTTCATTTGTTATTTACATAGCTGTGTTTAAATTGTTTTCTTTGAAAATTTCGAATCCAATTTGAGAATTCGAAACAGTTTTAGTTATGTGATTTTGTTGAGATTTCCGCTGATTTAAAATATCTTCATTGAAGATATAATTGAATGATTTCTTTGTTCATTTTGTAGTGTATGTGCAAATTTGAGTTGCACGTTACTGCACTAATTTTACGTTGAACCGATCCGTTATTCTTATAACGGAATGTTTACACCAATGCTATATTTTGAAGCAAGGTGTTTTGTTGACATTTTTAATGAATGAAAATTCACTGATATTATATTTTGATGAGATTTTGACGTTTAAAAAAAAAATTACTGTCGCTTTGACTTCAGTATCCATCATATTTTAAAGTGGATTTTCAAGCGGTTATCCCGCGATGCTGATTTTGAGATCCGTTTCTACGGTGTTTTGAGAAGTACAATTTTCTTATTGAAATTGTCACTAATGTTGCTGTTTTTATCACGGATTTGCAAATCGTTTTAAAAATAAAATTGTTTTTCAAAATTTTTATAGTTTATGCTTTCAAAAGAATGAGGAAGCGATTTAAACGACTCAGAAAAATCGAGGACTGTGAACCCTTTCTTTTACTGATTCGCTTAATTCCGGACTTATTCGTTTGAGAATGTAGATTATTTACTTTTGTAAAATAAATGAAATTGTTTTCAAAAATTTTACAGTTTGCGTTTTCAGAAGAATGAGAAAGTGACTTAAACGTTTCAGAAAAATCGAGGATTATGACCCCTTTCTTTTACTGATTCGCTTAATTCCGGACTTGTCTGTTTGAGAATGTGAAATGTTATTTTTGGAATACACAATTTGCACTTTCAAGGAAACGATGAAGAGATTTAATCGATGTAGCAAAAGTGCGGAGTATGAAACCACACTTTTACTATTTCGGTTAATTCCGGACTCGTTAATTGAAACATTTGCTGTTTGATGATTTTGATGATTTTACACGTTCAAGGAAACGATGAAGAGAATCAAACGATTTAGTAAAACACGTGGTATGGGACATGTGCGTTTGCTATTTCGGTTAATTTCAGACTCGTTAATTGAATATGTGATGATTTTCGTGTGCTTTCGAGCCACTATGTTGGACCTTCGGGTCATATGTTGGACCTTCGGGTCAATACCAGTACCGGACCTTCGGGTCATATGTTGGACCTTCGGGTCATTTGTTGGGCGCCAAAATTATGTTGGGTACTTGGTAAGCTTCGGCCATATGTTGATGCACGTGCGGCGTAGCTAAAACTCGCCATTTGTTGGGATCGATCCACCTTTTATGTTGATTTTCTAGTTATTTTAATTGATTCTAGATATTTGTTGTTTCCAATTATCTGCAGGTAATTGGATATTTGCTGATATGAGATTTGATTATCGATTTTGATAATCCAATAATTGTTGATTTGTTGATTTGATTATCGTTTTTGATAATCGAATATTTGTTGATTTGATTATCGTTTTTGATAATCGAATATTTGTTGATTTGATTATCGTTTTTGATAATCGAATATTTGTTGATTTGATTATCGCTTTTGATAATTGAATATTTGTTGATTTGATTATCGTTTTTGATAATCGAATAATTGTTGATTTGTTGATTTGATTATCGTTTTTGATAATCGAATATTTGTTGATTTGATTATCGTTTTTGATAATCGAATATTTGTTGATTTGATTATCGTTTTTGATAATCGAATATTTGTTGACTTGAAATTTGATTATCGCTTTTGATAATCGAATATTTGTTGATATGAGATTTGATTATCGTTTTTGATAATCGAATAATTGTTGATTTGTTGATTTGATTATCGTTTTTGATAATCGAATATTTGTTGATTTGATTATCGTTTTTGATAATCGAATATTTGTTGATTTGATTATCGTTTTTGATAATCGAATAATTGTTGATTTGTTGATTTGATTATCGTTTTTGATAATCGAATATTTGTTGATTTGATTATCGTTTTTGATAATCGAATATTTGTTGATTTGATTATCGCTTTTGATATTCGAATATTTGTTGATTTGAAATCTGATTATCGATTTTGATAATCGAATATTTGTTGATTTGAAATTTGATTATCGTTTTTGATAATCGAATATTTGTTGATTTGAAATTTGATTATCGTTTTTGATAATCGAATATTTGTTGATTTGATTATCGTTTTTGATAATCGAATATTTGTTGATTTGATTATCGCTTTTGATAATCGAATATTTGTTGATTTGATTATCGCTTTTGATAATCGAATATTTGTTGATTTGATTATCGTTTTTGATAATCGAATAATTGTTGATTTGTTGATTTGATTATCGTTTTTGATAATCGAATATTTGTTGATTTGATTATTGTTTTTGATAATTGAATATTTGTTGATTTGAAATTTGATTATCGCTTTTGATAATCGAATATTTGTTGATATGAGATTTGATTATCGTTTTTGATAATCGAATAATTGTTGATTTGTTGATTTGATTATCGTTTTTGATAATCGAATATTTGCTGATTTGATTATCGTTTTTGATAATCGAATATTTGTTGATTTGATTATCGTTTTTGATAATCGAATAATTGTTGATTTGTTGATTTGATTATCGTTTTTGATAATCGAATATTTGTTGATTTGATTATCGCTTTTGATAATCGAATATTTGTTGATTTGAAATTTGATTATCGTTTTTGATAATCGAATATTTGTTGATTTGAAATTTGATTATCGTTTTTGATAATCGAATATTTGTTGATTTGATTATCGTTTTTGATAATCGAATATTTGTTGATTTGATTTTCGTTTTTGATATATGGATATTTGTTGAATTGAGATTCTGATTGTCGTTTTGATAATTGGATCTTAGTTGTTTTCTGATTACCGTTTTGGTAACTAGATATATTGATGTTTTGTAATTTCTGTATTCTAATTATCTAATTGATAATTGAATATTGCTGATAATTGTATTTATTCAGTTTTGTTGCTTTCTAATTATCTATTTGATAGTTAGATTTTGTTGAGAATTTGTGAATTTCTTTTATGGAACTGAAAGATTTCTTTGGTGTTTGTGTTCTCGATCTTTATTTTTCTAACTTAACCGTTTATGTTAGGAGAATAATGGTTATAGAGAACTTTAATTATGAAAATTGCGGGGACACAATTTTTATAAGGAGGGGAGTCTGTAACAACCCGGGATTTCGCAATCATTTTCTTATCATCATTAGACGATTAGTGTTGTTGCTAATTAAAGTTTTAAAATTTGAATTAAAATTCTTTTATAAATTGTTAAAAAGGAATTGTGGGCTTTGAATCTTGGCCCATATTTCGTTGGTTCCGTGTTAAAGTGATTACCGTTCCCTTCATATTTTACTTCGGCCCGTTCTTTTCCCTCTTTTCATTTTTCTTTTGCAACCCTAAATTAAAAGCATACGAATAATGGCGGCCTCGTGCTCATCGTTCCAAATTAGGGTTTTGAGCTAATTAGAAGCGCCGACTTTGGGTTGATTGATTGTCTCCTCTTTGCTCACTTCGGCTGCATCTTTTCGTGTCGAGACTAAGGTGAGTAATTTAAATTACTCACATCTAGTTCGAACTTAATTCTATGTTCGACAACTTGATTTTGTTGGTGATTGGTAACTTTTCTGATTTAATTCGATTTTGTTGACGTTGATGATTTTGGTTTGTCGACTTTGGCCATTCTTCGGCCACACGACTTTGTTAAAATTTGTACCCAGACTTTGATCTTCACTGACTCGCTGTTCCATTTACAATCTGTACTGTGTATTCATATTGGAAACTAGAACATTTACTTTCTTTGATCTTAGATCCATTGTAGCATTTTTAGTTACACTGACACTTGAACTTGTAGTCTTTATGCACTTTTCTGGTTTGATGTGCATATGCTTACTTGATCCTGTAGTGTTGTACTGGTGCACTGTTGTGTCTGCACTTGTATCTCTTGTGCACTTTGACTTTCTTGTGCCTTTCTGAACTAGTGCACTTGACCATGTGCATGTAGTCTTCATATATGTGCATGTTGTTTTGGAGTATTCATGTAGCTTGTGATTTGATGTGAATACATCTATCTTTCAGATCTGATGCATACTGTTATGTAGCCTTTAGTCTTGGTTTTCAGCTTGTTGTCCAGCTGCACTTCTTTGACTTCACTGCGTATTATTGCAGTGCCACTACCTTCACTTGTACATGTTCATTGACTTGAATATGTTGCTTTGGTCTGTGTCATTGTGTAGTTGTGTTGCCATATTGAGTTACACTATCATCTGGTTGCATTTATCTTTGATTAGAATTTTAAAGTAGTCTTCGTTGTTGCATTCTTTTGCTTCGAGCATGTTGTCTTCAAATGCTTAGTGCATTTATGTATATTGGTTCAGATTTGTACTGAAGTTGTTTTTGTGTCTTTCTTCCATTTTTCATCTGTGAATAGTGTCGAGTCTGATTGTATAGCAGTTGTACATATGTCTTGTGATCTTCATATATGAGTCCTTTGCATTTAGGTACTTGAGTCATTTGAGACATTGGATCTTTGCATTAAGTTTATTTAATTTGTTGAAGCTTTGCATCCATATACTTGAGTCTTTGCCTTTTTGTTTGCATCATTGCTTGACCTGTTGCACTGTTGTCGACACTGGGTTGCATACCTTATTGCATTTACTCCAAGTAAGTTGATTCTCTTGACCATATGCATCTGTAGTGTTTCACCTGTTTCACTTCATTGTGGGTTCATGTCTGTAGCTGTCTGCATTCACTCCGAATATTCTTCACTTTTGTCTATGTTGATACTGTATGCTTGCATATCCAAATTGCATATGTACTGTTCTTTGATGGCTGATCGTTTGTATACATACATTCTTGTAGATATATATGTGTATGACCACTACATTTTGAAATCTTGAGTTTGGTTTGTCTACACTCGCTACCGCCTTTGTAGTTGATCAATTTTGTTTGAACTGAATCATGCAGTTCCATTTTATTGCATCTTTGAATTTTACGGTCTTGATGTTTTACTGCCATCATGTACAGTCTACTTTTGTGTCTGCTGCACCCTGTAGTAGCCTTGCTTTACACTGTTGCAAACTGTTGCGTACAATGGGCTACCATTATATACAGTCCGTTGTCCATGGTTTTTCAAATTTGTGCATTGAGTCCTCATTCCTTTTTAGTTTATACTGTATACCCGTATGTGCTAGTGGCTGCACATTGTATATTATTTCTTTGATGAAGTTTATTTTGCATCTCCATCTTGTACTCAAGTTATTCTAATTCATTGAAAAATGAGTTGCATTCATTTGTGTTTGAGTCATGTAAATCGTGACTTGACCTCTGCAGTTTTGATGGCTGTTAGTATTCACTGTTGTGATGATTTCACATGCTGTTGTGGCGAGGCAGTGCACGCGTGCGTGTACTGCAGCCATGCATTATTGATTTTAATTGATATTTCTTTTGCTTTTGATCCATTGATTCTTTGCGTATTTCATAGACAGAATTGGCGAGGCAGTGCACGCGTGCGTGTACTGTAGCCAATCGGTTTTGATGTTTTCAAGTAACTTTTCAATTATTTAAATTGATTTGATTTAAATTGATGATTTTGTTGTTAATTGCCGTTTAGGCAATATTGATGTTTTTCCTAAATTATCTTCATAAATAATCCCTTCATCTATCTTCGTTGATAATCTGAATCTGCTGATTTATTGTTTAACACTGTTGAGTGTTATATTTACCGTTATCCAATTTCTTGTTAAAGGATCAGATAGGTGAATTTATATTTGACTGTCGTCTAATTGCTATTTGATTATTATTGCCTCTATGCACTAATAACTGAGTTTGAATTAGACTGACCCATGTATTATTTTCTTTTGAATGTAATACTCGGGTCAGATCGAGTATTTACAGGTTGTTGATATCTTACTTTGGGTTGCTGTTAGAGCTATGAAGTCTTTTCATACTTTTGGAGTAGTCGTCATCATTTAAAGTAGTCAGTGTATTTGTATAGGATGTTGTATATTCATGTATATTATTCACGATAATGTACTTGTATATGTAACTTCCAGAGTCAACAGTTGTAGTTGTATCATATGTACTGTATCACATGTATTGTAACTGACATCAGTTATATATATATGAGATTTTTGTTTATCAGTGTTCCGCATTTGAATTTTCTGTGCTATTATTATATCTATTGTCCTAAACTATTATGAACCATCGTAGTTCGTTTTACACTGGAATTGGATATGTTGATGGGAGTAAACAAATAAGAGATGAAAAAAATATATACCACTCCTATCGAGGTAACCAATGATAGTGTAAGGCCTAACTATGGATGGCCGCTCCTATCTAGCCTTATTCTTCATAATAACAGACAGTATTTCCTTTAATACTCTTTGTTATTGTGAGCATAGAGGTGGGGCGTCACAGTTGAATCAAGTTCGAACTAGATGTGAGTAATTTAAATTACTCACATCTAGTTCGAACTTAATTCTATGTTTGGCAACTTGATTTTGTTGGTGATTGGTAACTTTTCTGATTTAATTCGATTTTGCTGACGTTGATGATTTTGGTTTGTCGACTTTGGCCATTCTTCGGCCACACGACTTTGTTAAAATTTGTACCCAGACTTTGATCTTCACTGACTCGCTGTTCCATTTACAATCTGTACTGTGTATTCATGTTGGAAACTGGACCATTTACTTTCTTTGATCTTAGATCCATTGTAGCATTTTTAGTTACACTGACACTTGAACTTGTAGTCTTTATGCACTTTTCTGGTTTGATGTGCATATGCTTACTTGATCCTGTAGTGTTTTACTGGTGCACTGTTGTGTCTGCACTTGTATCTCTTGTGCACTTTGACTCTCTTGTGCCTTTTTGAACTAGTGCACTTGACCATGTGCCTGTAGTCTTCATATATGTGCATGTTGTTTTGGAGTATTCATGTAGCTTGTGATTTGATGTGAATACATCTATCTTTCAGATCTAATGCATACTGTTATGTAGCCTTTAGTCTTGGTTTTACAGCTTGTTGTCCAGTTGCACTTCTTTGACTTCACTGCATATTATTGCAGTGCCACTGCCTTCACTTGTACATGTTCATTGACTTGAATATGTTGCTTTGGTCTGTGTCATTGTGTAGTTGTGTTGCCATATTGAGTTGCACTATCACTTGTTCATTTGGACTTGAGTCCGTTGTTCTTGAGATTGTAGCATTCATTCATGCTTCATTGTGTAGTTGTGTTGCCATATTGAGTTACACTATCATCTGGTTGCATTTGTCTTTGATTAGAATTTTGAAGTAGTCTTCATTGTTCATTCTTTTGCTTCGAGCATGTTGTCTTCAGATGCTTAGTGCATTCATGTATATTGGTTCAGATTTGTACTGAACTTGTTTTTGTGTCTTTCTTCCATTTTTCATCTGTGAATAGTGTCGAGTCTGATTGTATAGCAGTTGTACATGTGTCTTGTGATCTTCATATATGAGTCCTTTGCATTCAGGTACTTGAGTCATTTGAGACATTGGATCTTTGCATTCAGTTTATTTAATTTGTTGAAGCTTTGCATCCATATACTTGAGTCTTTGCCTTTTTGTCTGCATCATTGCTTGACCTGTTGCACTGTTGTCGAAACTGGGTTGCATACCTTATTGAATTTACTCCAAGTAAGTTGATTCTCTTGACCATATGCATCTGTAGTGTTTCACCTGTTGCACTTCATTGTGGGTTCATGTCTGTAGCTGTCTGCATTCACTCCGAATATTCTTCACTTTTGTCTATGTTGATACTGTATGCTTGCATATCCAAATTGCATATGTACTGTTCTTTGATGGCTGATCGTTTGTATACATACATTCTTGTATATATATATGTGTATGACCACTGCATTCTGAAATCTTGAGTTTGGTTTGTCTACACTCACTACCGCCTTTGTAGTTGATCAATTTTGTTTGAACTGAATCATGCAGTTCCATTTTGTTGCATCTTTGAATTTTATGGTCTTGATGTTTTACTGCCATCATGTACAGTCTACTTTTGTGTTTGCTGCACCCTGTAGTAGCCTTGCTTTACACTGTTGCAAACTGTTGCGTACAATGGGCTGCCATTATATACAGTCTGTTGTCCATGGTTTTTCAAATTTGTGCATTGAGACCTCATTCCTTTTTAGTTTATACTGTATACTCGTATGTGCTAGTGGCTGTGCACATTGTATATTATTTCTTTGATGAAGCTTATTTTGCATCTCCATCTTGTACTCAAGTTATTCTAATTCATTGAAAAATGAGTTGCATTCATTTGTGTTTGAGTCATGTAAATCGTGACTTGACCTTTGCAGTTTTGATGGATGTTAGTATTCACTGTTGTGATGATTTCACATGCTGTTGTGGCGAGGCAGTGCACGCGTGCGTGTACTGCAGCCATGCATTATTGATTTTAATTGATATTTCTTTTGCTTTTGATCCATTGATTCTTTGCGTATTTCATAGACAGAATTGGCGAGGCAGTGCACGCGTGCGTGTACTGCAGCCAATCGGTTTTGATGTTTTCAAGTAACTTTTCAATTATTTAAATTGATTTGATTTAAATTGATGATTTTGTTGTTAATTGCGTTTTAGGCAATATTTATGTTTTTCCTAAATTATCTTCATAAATAATCCCTTCATCTATCTTCGTTGATAATCTAAATCTGTTGATTTATTGTTTAACACTGTTGAGTGTTATATTTACCGTTATCCGATTTCTTGTTAAAGGATCGGATAGGTGAATTTATATTTGACTGTCGTCTAATTGCTATTTGATTATTATTGCCTCTATGCACTAATAACTGAGTTTGAATTAGACTGACCCGTGTATTATTTTCTTTTGAATGTAATACTCGGGTCAGACCGAGTATTTACAGGTTGTTGATATCTTACTTTGGGTTGCTGTTAGAGCTATGAAGTCTTTTCATACTTTTGGAGTAGTCGTCATCATTTAAAGTAGTCAGTGTATTTGTATAGGATGTTGTATATTCATGTATATTATTCACGATAATGTACTTGTATATGTAACTTCCAGAGTCGACAGTTGTAGTTGTATCATATGTACTGTATCACATGTATTGTAACTGGCATCAATTATATATATATGAGATTTTTGTTTATCAGTGTTCCGCGTTTGAATTTTCTGTGTTATTATTATATCTATTGTCCTGAACTATTATGAACCATCGTAGTTCGTTTTACACTGGAATTGGATATGTTGATGGGAGTAAACAAATAAGAGATGAAAAATAAAAATATATACCACTCCTATCGAGGTAACCAATGATAGTGTAAGGCCTAACTACGGATGACCGCTCCTATCCAGCCTTATTCTTCATAATAACAAACAGTATTTCCTTTAATACTCTTTGTTGTTGTGAGCATAGAGGTGGGGCGTCACATGTGTCGTACCTATGGAGTGCCTTCTGATAGCTCCAGTTTACGGGTTATCTGATGTTGTATAGATTATGACATTATAAAATGTGTTATGGGAGATATGGGTAACGCCTTAACACTATTTTAATAGTTTACTTACTATAGACATTATTATAATAGCGCATATTACTACATAGTAGATAGTTTAACGGATCCTTAGAGGATGGTTATTCCAAACATCCTTTGAGTTACTTGAATTTCAGTTGATATTTCACTTGAGTTGGATTTATTGATATAAGAATGTTAATCCTGACTCGATTATTTTGTGTTTTGCTTTACGTTTGGGTCAGACTAAGTGTCACAACATTTGAGACTCACCTTTGGAGTTGGAGTTTCGCTTGGAGATCCATCTATCTATTCAGCTTGCAGTTATTCAGTTAACTCCTACGATATATTTTTGTCTTGTATTTGACTATTGTATTAAGATTTTTATGTATTCGAGACTTATGTTGTATCTTGCTTAACTCTGTTATATATATAGTAGCTTCATGAACTACTATTCATTTGTTTCCGCTGCATATTGTTATATTACTCTATGTCTGTGATTCTGTGATTATTTTATTTACTATATATGCTGAGTTTTGCCAAATATAAATTAACTATCTAATATTTTGAACAATTCAAGTCCGACATGTGCGGATGCGAATGGTTGAAAATATCGGGATTTTACATTTGAACTATAGTTAAAGCATCTCAAATTCGTAGATTTCAAATTTTAAATATTCAAACATTTCAATAACTCAATTTCGATAAATTTCATTTATATTTCACAATTCAACTTTGAAATTTCAATATAAATTCCTTTAACATTTCCCTGAAATAAATTTCCATTTTAACATTTAAAGCATAGATTTTGAAAATAATTCAGTTTATATAAGTCAAACCTCATTTCAAAATATAATTTAGCTGAATTCAAAAATTTTATGATTTAAAAATCATTTAGTTTAACCAATCCGGTGCCTGTATATAATTTTCTACTCTATGGTCAAGCGATATGGATATATATCATTTCAACCCGCAATAAATTTATATTTACGAGTACATACCATTTCAACCCGCAATCCCAAAATTAAATTCAAAATCCAGAAAAACGCTCGAGTCTATCATTTCAGCCTATAATGATTTTCCCTAATCTATAGATCATTCGGGTATATATCATTTCAACCCATAATGATTTTCCTGGCAATAACTAAGGGAACTTGAAGTATGATAACAATATATAAATATAACATTTAGTCATCCAATATTAACAATTAAACACTCATCACAATCATCATTAAAACCAACCAATAAATAATAACAATTGACTGATAATCAATAACAGGTATTTATTGGCAAATTAAAATTCAATATTAAATTAAATGGAAATTAAATTCAATAAAAGTCATATTTAACTAACATAATGATTTAAATATACCAAACATCAACTAATCAATTTTTAATCACATCATAAATTTAATCTAACTAACATAAGTTAATTTAGTAGTTATGAATGGGTTAAAACACTCAACTTTGATTTGTCGTCGATTTAAAATCCAAATAAAGCCCAAAATCCAACAGTATTTAAATGTAGCCAAACTAGTTTCATATCGTCCAAAGTTTCGATACGATCGCAATGGAGAAAACCGTGCATGAATCCGAGCTCGTATGCAAAAGTTATTAACGTTAGAAGATTGGAAAATTTAGGCCCCGAGTCGACTTCGAGTCTTACTTCGGTCCGCCGCCTCAAATACCTGGTGCCTGCTTTGAGTTTTTGCCAAAACGAGACCTGAGTCATTTGGAAGTCGTGCAAGGTTCGCCTCCGAAACCCGAAGCACGACCCGAAGTCGCCCTAGATCCGCATTTTTTTTGAAATTGAAATTAGGTTTTGGAATTTGGGAACTAGGTTATGGGCTCGAAACGATAACAATGACTCGAAAAGATAACAACGATATATATTGGCAGGGTTGGGTCGAAACGATAACAACGATCCAAAAAGCCCGTTTCGTTCCCAAAACAAAAATGGGTCATCCAATATATCAAAATATAGGTTTTTGATATTTTTAAACTCAATGGAACTAGTTTTGAACCCTAATTCCATTGTACACAGTAGTTAGCTTTTAAAATCAGCTTATTTTAATTGAATTCATTAAATTGATTTATACGCATTTCAAGCTCGCACGGCCAAACGACAAGTTTGATCACTACAAAACTTGAAATCCTACAATAATTCACCATTATAGATCCGATGAAACTGGTTTTATCGAAATCCGAGGCAGTGGCCAAAATGGCTATTTTCATGTTAATTAAATAAATTATTATTAAATTAATTTCAACATCCTTTAAATTCAAATTTGATGATTAACAGTTTTCATCATTTTTAATTACCTAGAAATTTAGAATCCCTTTAAAAAAAAATTCCTATGTCAAATTCAGTATTAAATATTGCACTGATTATGGCGTTTAATTGCAATATATTCATTAATTACGATTTTAAATTCCAATAAATTCATTTAATTTGATTTACATCTTATTATTCAATCAACCATGACCTTTTGAATATAACTAACATTGGTTCATATTTTATTACATCAATATTCCACGGCTATCGGCTTAATTCACATTAACTGTAGTATTTAGTTAGATTAATTTCAATTGATTTACAATTTAGTTTCAATGAATTAAATAGTGAAATGGTAATTAGACAATTGTTACAACTTACAATTTCAAACACATTTCTATGTTTATTATTTACAAACCAAGCTAATAAATCCACATACTGATGAATTATTTTATATTACCAATTTCAATTAATTACATATATTTTCACCATTAAATACCACATTTAATTTATTTCCTTATTTACAATTTATAACCAATTTAACTTTACAACTATTTTAATTACATTAAAATAGTTATCAACTAAATTTAATCAACATTATTAAATTACACGCTAGTTATTTTTCTCATAAAGAAGTCACAATGTTTCATTTCTTCCAATATTAAATTCCAAAATCTTATTAAATTTAATATTTTTAATTATCTAAAAATGTGGGTTGTTCACAGAAACACTATACAATAAAGAATTCGTCGTCTTAGTTACAAGCGGTCAGTATCACGGTCAATTATAGATAACTCAACATCGAAGATTCCGCCCAAAGCAGTACAATTAATCATAAATGTTATTATTGAACCAAGGACTTTGTATTTGGACTTATCAAGTTGAATGTGGATAATATTGAAATTCTGAACAAAACCAAATTCCATAAGTGCTAAAATGTTATAGTTTGATGAGAGAATCGATGTAAATAATCGTTAATAAAAAGTATCACTTAAAACTTCAAAATTGGATTTTAATGAATTTTTTTTATAAGTGATGAATTCGGCCAAATTGTCACGGTGCTAGCTAAGATGAAGTGTTAACATTAATGTTCAAATTGTTCGATATTAATTGTTGACTGAATTTACACATACGAGACATACAACCACGTTAGTACATTCTCTAAAATACCACATGATTTAATTAATTTAAATTTTTATAAACTAATTAATATTTATGAAAATTATTTATTTATTTGATGTATTTGGTGCTATTTTTATTTTCTAGGTGTCATTAGAAATTAATTGGGTACGTATATGAATGTTATATGCTTGCATATAGATAAGCGAGGTTGAATTCGATTTACTTGTCATTAATTATTATTTGGTTTTGGAGCATTCATTGATGCATTATTACCTTATTATGGATGGCCTAAAATGATGAAGGAGAGAGAGGTTTTCAAACTAAATTGTGAGTTATAATTAAAGGAAGAGTAAAAGGTGAAGATGATGTTTCTTCTCCTTTTTGCTTTTTTGTAGATGACCCAATCCCCTCCATTTACTTGGATATTTTTTTTATAAGTTCCTTCTTCATTTCTCGCCATGAAAAATCCATCAACATAATTCTTTTTCTGGCTGAAAAATACAAAAATAAAAAATTACATAGCAAGGAGATTAATTCAAGCTTGGATCTAGACTACTATATTATTCAAGGTGCATTTAATGGCCACATCTTTAAGGTATATCACTTGTTTACATTTCAATTCACATATATCATTTGTTGGATAATATACAAAACGATTCCATTTCTTATGTGTTACCTCACCCAATTATCTATGATTTAATTGATGTGCTTTAATCAGGAAGTAATATTGAATTATAGATCTTTATTTAAAAAATTATTTTGCATTTGGACATCATACATATATGTATATATGATTTTTTATTTTAAAAGTTATTAAATTTTATTTTAATATGTCAAAATCATTGTCTCAATTTTAATTTAATTCAATATGTCATTTTAAAAATTGTTTTAACTATATCCATGGTTGAATTGAAACTTAACATATACAATTAAACATCTCAAATGGTCTAGCAAATGCTAATGAACAAAGAAGTGAATTAAGGAAAGTTCATTCGGTAAATTATTTGCCTAATCTAAGTTTCGTCTTTTATTGATATTGAATTTCAAATCTAGAGTTTTGACTTTGTCAAAAAATATATTTCATGTTTAGACATCATAATACATACATGCATACATACATACATATATATTTTTTAATGGTTATTAAAATTATCCTAATATCCTTAATATATCAATTGTCCTCTACCATTAATATATTAAATGATTACTTGCATACTCTTTAGTTGTTGATTTTTCTCAAGCTAGAGTATTATGTGTAGTACTATTAATACATTGATTAGATGAGGTAATATACATGCACTTTATTTTTGAGTTTACTCAAGATACATGCATTACGTTTAGGTCATCGTGAAGTGGTGGGTACGAGTGAATAATCTCTATTGATTCGTTGATTTTCCCCAAGATCGAGATGAGATTTGAACAAAGACTATGGGTTAGGAGTGGTATATGATACAATTGATAAGGTGTTATCCATTGCATATGGGCTTATGATTTGTTGAGTTCTTCAAGGTGGAAATCCCAACGTTGGCGAGTCCTACCACCAGCTAGAGTAATCGGAAGATTTCTACGTTCTCTCTTAAGGTTTTGAGAAATATGAAAATCCGTTAGAGCCTTATTAGAAAAATGAAATGAATTTATCTAACCTTTCTAATACTGTAAAAATATATGCTATACTAGTTAAAATAGTCTACATAGGAAAATTTGTTCAACCGTTATAATTGATAAAACATTTATCTGTTAAAATATACAAATGAATTGAATAAGGATTGATATAGAAATATAAAATACAGTTACCCATAAATCTTTTCGCATGTTATCAATTCAAGCCCCATGCAAGAGCCAAATTATGCAACTACTAAATACATTCGTACCTTGTCGCTTAGCGTTTATTTTTCTAAGATTATGTATTGTCTTCTATGAGTTTTGAACTGTAAAACCAATATAAGAATCACATATAAATGTTATATTGTGAACAGTTGCACTTCTTAATGTTCAAAACCTGGATGAAATTATTTCATTCAAAAGTGAATAAATAAACCATATTGTGGGATCATGCATTCAATACGATTGATTATAATAAGGATCTTGTTGTGTTAGATGTAACGCTGGACCAAGAACTACAGAAGGACCTAGGAATTCGCTCATTAAAATGTCAATTTGATATGTATACATAAGGTGCAACTTATTTGATATCCATAACTCTTAAGAATGAACAAATGCACTTTTGTAAAGAGTTCATTATAGTCTTGTAGTAAGGGTTTTGTTTTGGTTGGATCGATCATTGGGAAACGAAAGCGGATGTACTATAGTGAGTGTAACCTAAGGCACTTTAAAGATGAAGAGTGAATTGTCACTTCTACTTAACGAAGATCATCAAAACAGAGAATTATAATAATAATAAAAGGTATTTAATATGGAATGGGAAAAGTGATTGCTACTCAAAATGTATTTTCGTATACAAAATTATTTTCTATGAAATTTGATTTTTCTAGTTCAAGATATTTGATTTGAAGCTCTTAACTCTAATCTAGTTATAGTTTATAAAAAAATAACCATATAAGTGGTTGAATTGAGCTTCGTATATCATAAGTTTTTATAGTAATAATAGAATAATGGAGCATACTATTAGTACCTTAAGCCTTAGTTTCGATGAAAATAACCATATGACATCATATAAAATATATATACTATTGTTTTTATCAAGTTATGTATATTATATAATGCAGAATATTAGACAGATGTTGATTAAGAAGACGGTGTAGTATCAAGAGCAGATTTAAGAAGTTGACATAGAGATTCAAGAGCTAAAGATTGAAGACTCATGAGTATTGAAGTTTCAAGATATCCATATAGGATATAGAGTCATAGATTGTTGTTAAAACCTTGATAGCACTTCATTAATCCCTCTTTTCATTTTTAAAGAAGGTTTTAAAATATATTCTTTGACTTTAAATGGCTTTCAAATATTATAAATTTTAAAAATAATTTTAAAGAATTCCTATTTTCCAATTGGCCTTCAAATGTTTTCTAACTTTTTATTTTATTTACAAGATTATTATACTTTAGTAATTAAGCTATTAAGTATTTTATATTTTAAATGTACGTTTAAATCTGTTATACTTTTTTTTAATTTTAGTTTTATGCTTTCTAAATATTTACAAGTATATTATAACATTTATTATAACTTTGTTTTAAATATATATTCACTCATACTTTACATATATTATTTTCGAACGAAATTAATATTTAAATCCTTTATATATTTAAAAATATTTAAAAATAATTTTATAAAGTTTTTTAAGTTTGATATAATTAAAATATGTATCAACTATGTTTAGATGATTATACAAAGTTTCAAAAATTCTACAAATCTTAATATTTTTAAAACAGTTTTTATTAAGTTTTCAAAATATAAAGGGATATGTCGACATACCATAATACTATATGTCAACATATCAACCGATTTTTTCGAACTTCAAATTTAAATGAGTGTCTTTTCGTCGTATCTCTTCACGAATGGATACTACCGCTGTTTCTCTATAAATATAAGAATTTTCCAACGAAATTTTTGAACTACTTTCTCATATTTTCTCCCCTCTTTTGCTCTCTTGATATCTAAAAGAAAATCTACTCAAAATATTCTCAAATTCAATCAGAATCAAATTCAAACTCTATTGATTTGATTCTTTATCAATTAACCTCTAATTTCCATCATTCAAAACAATACCGTAGTGTTATTCAAGTGGTTGTAGGATCATTTGTGTAACAACCCGCATATTCTACGATTAAATAAATATTTATTTAAATATAGCATCATTAGTTGGATTAAATTCCGAAATGCGACTTTTTATAAACAGTCGAATCCAGACTCGAGACCACTTTCATTGAGACCGAAATGGTGTTTACAACATGTTTAAGTATAAATATCGATATGTTTGGTGTTGATTAGGATTTTGGTAATTTCATTTGGGCTTTGCATTAGGTTCTAGCCCATTAACCCAATAGGCTAACCCAAACTCTTCTACCAAATACCCTAACTCCTCTCCCCTTTATTCATTCTACTCATGATAATTCCTAACACTCAAGCTAAATGAAAAATGAGGGAAAAAGAGGTGATTAGAAATTCCTAAGCCCGAGTTCTCTTAGGAAATTCAAGTTCTAGTTCTAAAATCAAAGAGAAGCTTAGATTGGAGCTTCTAGAGGTGACTAAAGTGGAGTTGATCTTTCCTTGTTTTAGAGCTTCTCATTTATTGCTTTTGAATTTAAAGATGAGTTCTTGAACTCACATCTATGTCCATAGTTTTCATTGTTGTTAGGTATGAATTCCTAACATCCATTTCATGTTCAATTGCTTTTGATTTGAATTGGTTTGGTGAATTTTCCAATTTTCGTTTTGAAGTCAAAATTTATGAAAATCCTACAATGGATGTTTAGACATGTTATGTGGGGTGTATCGAATATCCAATAGGGCGAGTTGTCGCTTGGCATAAATCCCGATCCTCCATCGCTCGTTCAATCACTTTAGAATCGATTTGGCCATCATTGGCCTAAGGAAATTCTACCCAGGCCCAGGCAACCAGATGTTTGGTTGAAATTTCCAGACGTCTGGAAGGGGTCTCTGGAGAAAAAAAGAACATGGAAAAAAAGGCAGAGCCTAGGGTTAGACGTTTGGTCAAACCAACTAGACGTCTGGTCGTGTTAAATTTCGCCTATTTTTTAGTGGATTTTCAATTTTTATCGATCTTTGACGATCCGAATAGCTATTGTCAATCAATACTGACTTCGATGATTTCTTTTCTTAATTTTTGGTGTTTCCATTTGATGTGACATCGATTTCCATGGTTTTGATTCACGTTATTGAAATGTTGATTTTTGGTGATAGATATTTTCTTACGATCGTTTCTATGATTTGTCACTTTAAAATGCAAAGGTTTTCATACTAGCAGTAAATACTAAAACTCTTTCACAAAAATGATTTCAACACTACTTTTGATACAAAGCTCATGTTTAAAACCATTTTCCAATCTATTAGAATGTACAAACCTTTACCTCATTTGTATGAGAAATCCAATTAAACGACTTAGCAAAACAAGTGATATGAAATGCTTGCATTTACTTCATCGGTTAATTCGTAGACTTGTTCGATATAAATCTTGTGACAATTTTCGAGTGGAAATCTACAATCTGTTCATAAATATTTAAGTTAACCTGGTGGTTATTTGACATGAAGCTAAACTCATTTATTTACTGGCTTAGTGTAATTTACATTTATTGATCAATGATGATGATTTTGTGGTTTAGAATAGCGATGTGCGATGTCTCTTTGTCCGCGTGGGGTACTATATCTCGTCCTGTGGAGCTTTGGCTCAATCTGGTGGAGTAGAGACCTACGGTCTTTTGATCGTTCGTGGAGCAATCGGCTCAATGAGCCTATGCATGAGGCGTATCTTTTAGGGTGCGTCGATATTCGGCACATTTGTCCTCAATGGCCCATTGTACCCTGACAAAGGATGTGCATGAGGCGTATCTTTTAAGGTGCGTCTATGTTTGGCTCATTCGTCCCTAAGGGGGGACTGTACCCCGTATTTTTATGGGTTACCGATTATGGGACAGTGTCCCATTTGTGATACACAGGTTGGTGAGTTTAATGCTCCCGTTTGTGATAGGCCTTCCCCTTTGCGTTTTCTGGATTTCTAATTATTGATTTCTAGAATTTGCGTTTCACTAATTTTTGTGATTTGTTGATATGTTTTGTAAATATTCGAGGTTTGGTGAATAAGCTAAAGAATATGATATTCTTTTTGGGTATTTGAGGAGACTAGAGATATTGTATGATTTTCATTGTTATCAAATATATACTTGTCACAACATGGTATTATTGCTATCATATTCATATCTCGTATCCTATCTCATCTTACATGATAATTATAGCTAAATTGATCCGTTTATTATTTTTCTTCTTAAATAATACTCGGGTCAGATTAAGGTATTTCAGATGCTTCCACTTGACTTTTTAGAAGGGACTATCTTCTAACTTTTGGCTAACTACTTTAGCTTAGTAGTTTTTTCCTTTCATGTATACGAGATAGAGACTCTTTGATGTATACTTTTTCTTTTATGTAGTACATGTACCTATTGTTTTGGATTGTAGTGGATCTTGTATGACCACTACTATGATGTTCATTTCTAGGTGTTATATTCATATTTTCTTCCGCCTTAGTGATAGAATGTCTGTGACTGATTTTGTGTTGTGCTTATTATATATTGATTTCGAAGGCTACTTAGCCACTGTGTAGTAGATTTGAGTTTGGATTGGATATGTTGGATTTACTTTTGAAATAAAATGCTATACATACTATCTGACATATCGGTTCTCGCTCAAATCAATTATACAGTTAGCCGCTCCTCAACTACTTTATTCTTCATACCAATTGACGGCATTACCCAGTAGTGTCCTTGGTTAGTGTGAGTATAGAGGAAGGGCATCACAGCTTGGTATCAGAGCCAAACTTTGGAACAAAATAGGATATAATAACAAAGATATTATCCTAAGTCTCTCTTGGAATCATGCCTTAGGATTTAATTTGAGTCTTAGGACCCGTTCTATCCTATTTCCTTTTGTGATGCGTTATTTATCAATCTAGCTTATTTGAATTCATTTTGAGAATAACCATTTTCCTCTTCGTTCTTTCTTTCTTTCTTAAAGAAGAAGAGATGGTTAGACCTGGCAGCCCTAGCACTGGTCAATCCAGTGGTCCACCTCTGGATGTCATATTCATGTCTGCCCAAAAAATTTTGGATCTTGTAAAGAATCAAAAGCTTATCTGTGCTTTAAATAAGAACCCCAAAAAGGTTTTACCTTGGAAATTAGAAGTGCCTTTCGACCAGCTTGTAGATATCACTCTTCGACTTAGAGAGGTCGATAAAGGAAGTGATAGTGATGTTGGAGGTGCCAAGCAGAGCCTCAATAACAACACAAAGAGGCATATTAAGTCAAAAGCCCTAATCCTAATGAGAAAGGAAGAAAACAACTTCGGTAGAAAAGACTCCTACCCCTGATCGTGGGGTATGCGACAATTGTGGTTCTAAGGACCATTTTGTAAATAGGTGTCTGAAACCCCTTTATTGTCGCTATTGCAAAAGTTCAGGTCATCTTATATGTTCATCTCCCAAACTTCAAAGTAAAAAAGAGGGAAAGCTGAATGTATTTCTCTTGGTCAAGGTATTTCTCGTTCAATCCTTGATGGCATTATTTTGTTTCATGATTATCCTATTCGAACTCTTTTTGATATGGGTGCATCTCATTCTTTTACATCAAAAGAACTTGTTGATACTTTTTATTTAAATATTATGGGCTTGATGACTTCACTGAGAATTGCGAATCCAGTTGGTGGATCCTTAACACTTTTCGATCCGATTTGCATGTTATGCGCTACTTAGGTTTCGGAATTGATTTTGGAAAAGGATTGGCTTAATCGTTATGAAGCTCATACCCTATATCCTGAGAGGACTATCCATCTTCGACATGCTCAATCTGTTATGCAGATTTATATTGTTCTTAATGGTTTCGATTCTAATTCGGTGGCATCATTTTATTCTTTAAACCCACACGATGAGGAAGATGTTATTTTCCTTATTCAAGTAGTTCATGAATTTTCTCGATATCTTTGAGCATGTCTTAGGATTACCACCTAAGCGATCAATTGAGTGGTGCTAAGGTCTTTTCAGCTCGACCTTGTCACTGGTTTTCATTAGCTACGAGTTACGGAGGATAGCATTCCACCTACCGCATTCCGCACTCATTATGGATCTTATGAATAGCTTGTTATGCCATTTGGTTTAACAAACCCTCTAGCTTAATTCATTCATCTTATGAATCAAGTATTTTGCGAATATTTTGATGAGTTTGTACTTATATTCATTGATTATGGGTGAAAACAGTAATTTAAAATTGCAAATATTTCTAATAATCTATATTTATAAGTATAATTGGATTTTGTTCTTAAAATGAGCAAAGAATATTCGTAAAAAAATTTAGGGACATGTTTATCATATAGAAGATGATTTTGTGATGTATTTCTCATTGAGTGCTTTAACAATTCGGGTCGATGCTCCTGATCAACGTTATCGATAGGAGTCTCCTAAACGCTATGATGAGACAGTCAGAGTAAATTGACTTATAGTAAGTAAATTTTTCTAAAAAGATGATTACATAAAGTTAATCATGATCTAGAATGTCTTAGCTTTTCGGGAAAGAGAATCATGAAATAAATGATTTAGCACAGAAGCTGCCTTTGAGAAATTAAAAGAACTCCTTTCCGATGCTCATATTCTTGTGATTCCTGAAGGGAACCAAGACTTCAATGTTTGTACCAAAGTTAGTTGTATTGGTTTGGGTTTCGTTCTCATGTAAAAGGGAACATATTATCGTTTATGCTTCTAGACAGTTAAAGTCTATTGAGACTAGATATGCCACTCATGATCTAGAGCTCGCAACCATTATTTGCGCTTTTAGAATTTGGTGTTGTTATCTTTTAGGAGATAAATTTGTTCTATACATCGATCATAAATCTTTCAAGTATTTATTTTCTCAAAAGAAACTTAACTTACGTCAACAACATTTGCTCGAATTCCTTGCATCTTATGATCTTGATATTCTCTATACTCCCGGAAAGGAAATCGTGTTGCCAATGCCTTTAGTTGTAAGCAATAAGCTATTTTTTCCATGATGATATCTGAATGGAATGATCTCGAGACTTTGTCTACTTGTGTGATTCAAGATCGTGACCCTAGTTCACGTTCATCTCTTGTTTTATGTAGCCTTAAGGCTCATCCTTCTCTTTTAAACTGCATCCTTTAAACTCAAAAGCATGATCCCTAATTGGCTCATCTTGGCCAAAGTTGTAAGGATAGAAATATTTATGGTTTGAAAGGCTTTGATATTGATGCTCACGGAGGCATTCGAAATATTTCGTAAACTTATTGTGTCAAATACTAGTGATCTTCGCAAATTAATTTTAGAAGATTCTAAATTTACCATTCATCCTGGAAGTAGTAAAATGTATGCAGACGTAAAACGACTTTTTTATTGGGATGGAATGAAATCTGATATTGATATCTTTATTAAGCGTTGCATGACTTACCAACTCGTAAAGGCCGAGCATCAAAGGCCCGGTGGGTTATTGAAACCTTTGGACATTCCCATTTGGAAGTAGGATCAAATTTCCATGGACTTTATTGAAGGTCTTCCCCGTTCTCGTTCAAATCATGACAGTCTATGGGTGATAGTAGATAGACTTACAAAATTCTCCTATTTTATTCTCGTTCGGTCCAATCGGACCTTACCTCTTTTGGCCGAACTCTATGTTAAAGAAAATTTTAAATTGTATGTTGTTCCTACCTCTATTTTTAGCAATCGTGATCCATTATTTACTAGTGTATTTTGGAAGGGTCTTCAAAAAGCTTTGGGAACGAAGCTTAATTTTAGCATCGCTTATCATCCTCAGTCCGATGGACAAACGGAGCATGTGAATCAAACTCTTGAAAATCTTCTCCATGCATGTGTTCTTGATTTTGGTGGAAGTTGGGAAGATCATATTTCCCTTATCGAGTTTTCTTACTCCAATCTAGTATTGGTATGACATCTTTCAAGGCACTCTACGGAAGGCCATGCCGATCTACTTCGTGTTGGCTTGAAGCCGGTGAGAAGCTGGTTTTAGGTCCAGATTTCATTCGTGATTCCATAGAAAAGATTGACCTTATTTGTCATAGGATGAAAGAAGCTCAAAGTAGACAAAAATCCTATGCCGATAACCGAAGAAGGAATTTAGAATTTTCTATGGGAGATTGGTATTCATTCGTGTTTCACCTATGAAGGGTATTGTGCGCTTCAGTCGATCTAGAAAGTAAGAACCTCAATATATTGGCCCATTTCCCATCACCGGACGCATTGGTTCCATGACTTATCATCTTTCATTACTGCTCAATTTTCCGCTATTCATGACGTATTTCACGTCTCTCAACTATGGAAATGCCTTGGAGATTCTAGTTCTATTCTTGAGCCCGGTGTTGTCGAAGAAATTGAAGTTTCACCTAATTTGACTTATGAGAAACACCCTATTCGCATCATTGCTACGAAGGTTAAACGCCTTCATAATAAAGATGTTCCGCTTGTGAAAGTTCAATGGTCCTCAAATCCTAAGGATTGTTCTTGGGAATCTAGAGAATTCATCAAGCGAACACATCCGGACTTACTCTCTCGTGCTCCTTAAGGTGAACTTCTCATTTCAAAATTTTATTTTATGTTATTATGCCTTAGAATAGTTGTACTCTTTATTTTCTTCTTAAATATTGCGAGGATGCAATTTCTTTAAGGAGGAGAGTCTGTAACAACCTACATATTTTACAATTAAATATTTAAATATTTTATTTAAATATGGCATTGCTAGTTGGATTAAATTCCAAAATGTAAATTTTTAGAAACAGTCGAATCCGGACTTGAGACCACTTTCATTGAGTTCAAAATAGCATTTATATTTAAGTATAAATATCGATATGTTTGGAGTTGATTAGGATTTTGGCATTTTCATTTGGGATTTGGGTTGGGTCTAGCCCATTAACCCAATAGGCTAAACCAAACCCTTCTACCAAATACCCTAACTCCTCTCCCCTTCGTTCATTCTACTCATAATAATTCCTACACTCAAGCGAAATGAAAAATGAGGGAAAGAGTGGATTTCCAATTTTCATCGATCTTTGGTAATCCAAATAGCTAATGTCAATCAATACCGACTTTGATGCTTTTCTGGATTTTTGGTGTTTCCATTTGATGGATTTGATATCGATTTCCATGGTTTTGATTCACGTTATTGAAATGTGGATTTTTCGTGATAAATTGTATTTCACAATCATTTCTATGATTTGTCACTTTAAAATGCAAAGATTTTTATACTAGTAGTAAATACTAAAACTCTTTCACAAAAATGATTTCAACACTACTTTTAATACAAAGTTCATTTTTAAAACCACTTTCCAATCTATTAGTATATACAAACCTTTACCTCATTCATCGAGAAATCCAATTAAACGACTTAGCAAAACAAGTGGTATAAAACACTTGCGTTTACTTCGTTGGTTAATTCTTAGACTTGTTCAATCGAAATCTTGTGATAATATTTGAGTGGAAATCTACAATCTGTTCATAAATTTTTGAGTGGAAATCTACAATCTTGTGATAAACCGACTACTGCAGCAAAAAAGACAACAGTATGTACTGAAAATTAAATTAAGTAGAATTTTATAAAGTTGCAAGCTTCACTCCCCTTGATATTTCTGATTCTTATGTTCATTGTCACTCTTATGACCAGCCAATGAAGTCTAGCTCGGTGCACCATAAATCTCGTTCAGATATAAAGTGAGTATCATTATTGATATATAAGGTTTAATTTCTCCCTGCAAATATTAACTTTAAGAAAGTCAAGTTATTCTTACATGCAAAGAATGGAGTAGATGACTATTAGCATTGTAGAATGTGTATCGAATGAAAGTACCAAATAAGACCATAATTCAGTATATGGTTAGCTTCTACAAATACAATCTAGAACACTATGGCCTCAATTATTGTGGATCCTTAAGAGGATACGGTCCAATTATGCTTGCTAATTGGTCATGTTCTTAAGCTTATTGATGGTGCACGCTTGGTAATTGTGTTTGCATTACATTTTGTTACTGTTTCTACTCTGATTCAAGAAATAATGTGCCAAAACAGATCCAGCAATGGCGATCAAAGTCCCTCAAATCAAATAGTGTCCAGGGAAATTGACGACGATGCCAATTTCATATAATGCACAGACTCATTGAGTGGAAATCTACAATCTGTTCATAAATAATGAAGCTAAACTCGTTTATTTACTAGCTTAGTGTAATTTACACTTATTGACCAATAATGATTATTTTGTGGTTTAGACTAGTAATGTACGATGTCTCTTTGTCCGCGTAGGGGACTATACCCTGTCCTATGGAGCTTCGGCTCAATCTGGTGGGGCAGAGACCCATGGTCTTTTGACCATTCGTGGAGCAATCGGCTCAATGAGTCTGTGCATGAGGCGTATCTTTTAGGGTGCGTCGATGTTCGGCTCATTCGTCCTCAAGGGGGGTTGTACCTCAACATAGTCTGTGCATGAGGCGTATCTTTCAAGGTGCGTCGATGTTCGGCTCATTCATCTCCAAAGGGTGACTGTACCCCATATTTTTATTAGTTAGCGACCATGGGATAGCGTCCCGTTTTTGATACACGTGTTGGTGAGTTTTCATACTCTCTTTTGAGATAGGCCTCCCCTTTGTGTTATCTAGATTTCTAATTATTGATTTCTGGAATTTGTGTTTCACCAATTTTTGTGATTTTATAACATCCTAATTTTTATCAGATTTAAAATTAAAGATTAATATGAATTTCTGGAATTTAATTTGAATTTGATTTTGAAATTTTCAAGGCAAATCAGATAATCATTGATTTGTTTATAATTCGCATTTGAGTTTAAAAATTTAAATAATAAATGTTTTAAAATTATTTGAATTTAATATATATGTATATGTATATATATGTAGATTTGAATTTGACTTTGAATTGGAATTTAAAATTTAAAAGAATGTCTTAGTAAAATAATTTGAATTGGAAATTATATATGTATGATTTTTATTAATGTATAAATTAGTTTTAAAACCTTTTATATATGATAAAAGAAATGTATTTATACAAATAAGAAAATGTAATACAAAATTTTATTTAAAAAAATATAATTGTGTAAAATTGCAAGTACTAGTTAATAAGACATCCAATTTAACAAGTGTTTGATTTTTAACAAATAGATTCACAAGTGTAATGATCTTATCAATTTATTAACAAGTGTCATTTTGTTGTTTTTTTAGAAAATTAATTAAAATGAGAAACAAGATTATATAAACCATTTTAACTTCTTTTTCTCATTCCTTTATCAGTTTTAAAACTTTAACAAATCTGAAGTTAAAAACAAATCAAAAAAATCAGAGAATCATCAAACAAAAACTAAGCAAAACCTAGAAATCAAAACACCTTTCACAATTTAAAAGCCTAGAAAACATCTCGAACCTGTAAGACAAAGTTTAATTCAGCAAAGATTCAATTAAACAAATCAAGTTTCATCATCAAAACAACAAGATCAAGCCTAGATGAAAGTTCAACAATCAAAACATTTTCCCAGTCTTTAAGTTTTAAAACCAGACAGGTTCTCTGTTTTCAAAACTAAAGATGAGTAAACCTTTTGAAGCTCTGGTATTTGATTTGTTGTTTGAATGCACGATTTAAGAAAGATCGAACATTGGTTTGCATATGTACATATCTATGTATATGTGTACATTTTGCCTGTGCATGTTAATATACAAGTTTATTCATCGTTGTCTTTAGTTCTAGGTTTTCAAAACCTGTTCAAACGTCAAATTCTTCCTCCTTAATTGATTTTAGGCTTTATGATTTAAATAAAACTTGTTTGTATAAACAAGATTAAAGTTTAAAAGTTATTTTCAAATAAAATTATCAAGTGGATTTCCAAGAAAACAAGAAAGGACAGTAAAACTCCAAAACTATGTCCTGATTCAAGTATTAAAATTCATTGATTCATTTATATCACTAGATTCGACTTCGAAAAATATGATTTTTAAAATTAAATTCAAGGTTTTTAGTTTGATATTTAATAAGAAATGCATCGAAGACCGGAATCGTGAGTTTCACAATTTTCTGGCCACCGGTAAGAAATTGGATCACGTGTTCATGGTTGGAGCAAGCATGGTAATCAACGATCACCAGAAAATTGCTCGAGGCGGCGATGTGAGTTCAACTTAGGGTTTTATCCCTGTTTTGGGTCGATCATGTTCTCAGAGCAATGGTGTAATGATCGTCAAATTGGACTGCGTCGGGGCAAGTGGAAAAGAAGCAAGGAACGTCAACGAAGCTTTGGCCACGATGTTGAGGCCTCTGGTGGCCTGAGGCGATGGTAAGAGGTGTACTTAGGTGGTTCATTTCTATACCAGCTTGAGTTAAATTGTTTTTTTCGGTTGGGATATGATTATGTCAATCTGGGTTGTCTACAAGTTTGAGTGAGCGATCGTAGACTTATGGAAGGCGGTGAGGTTGGCTGGAGTTCAACGGAGCTCCGGTGCATGTGCACAAACCTCTGATGGGTATCGGTGGTATTAGTTTGGAGAAGAAGGCCATGGACTCGAATTTGTTTATGGGAATTAAGGATGCTTGCTTGAAGTTGGGATCGGGTGATGTTATGTATATGCAGGGGTTTTTCAAAAACATAAACAAATTTTGAATTTTGAAAAAGCATACGGGTTGGTTTAGGGGAAAACTCGAAGTAAGCAGACATTTGTCTCGAGGAACACTCGGGGTCGACTCGGGTTTTATAATTCCAGTTTTAAAAACTTTAACAATCTAAGTTAAATTAATTTCTAAATCTATTCTTTTTAAATTGATGATTGTTGTTATGTTGAAATATGTAATTCAAGGTTTTAAAATAAAATATTCAAATTAATTAAGTTCAAGATGTTTTAAACTTATATTTTTAAAAGAGTTTGTTTTAAATAACAACTTAACAAAGTAATTAAGGAATTAATCAAATGTGTTTTAAATTTTAACTTAAAAGTTAAGTTAATTTATATTGTTAATGATAATTAATTAATTAAGGTTTTACAATTAATTAATAATTAAAGAATGATTTATTTAAAGTTAACTAATTAGTAATTAAAAGGATAATTAATTTACAATTAAGGATTAACTAGTTAAGGTAATTAATTAAGGAATAATTAATTAAGGAATAATTATTAATGAAGGTGATTAAGATTTAATTAATTTATAATTATGGATAATTAATCATTGATTAAGATAATTAATGAAAGTAAATATGTGGTTAATTAATTTTAATCACACGATTAATTCATCTTAATTGTAGATGATTGATTATTATTGAATGTTGTGTATTTTTTGATATCTCTGGTATGTGATTGTGATACTATGTGATATGAATTGCTTTGTGCTGAGCTATGATATCTGTGATTTGTTTCTGTGTGAATGTGAAAACTCATTGGCCCATAAAACGGCATTTGAATTTCGATGCGATAGGGAGTCGGATTCCAGTTGGATATCCGAAACCCACATCAAATATTAATGATGAATCTTTGTGATTGATATATCCACGTGTTTTTTAAATTAAGCGCTCACTATTCGGTTTAGCCGGGAGAGGACTTTGTGTCATACAACCCATTCTAAATAGTGATACGACGAAATGGGTAACATCTGAAGATGGTGGTGAAGACCGGGTGTCTTCGAGAACGATAAGATAACCCGTCGAATGACTCTGCACTGAGTTGCTCTGGTATAGAGATGTCCATATGTGATCGGGAGTCCGATCGGGATTGTGGATGCCCGGATTGCAAGGGATTCTTTGGATGTGCCTTCGGTTCGTTCAAATCGGGAACGGACTTGTATGGTTGTATGTCTGACATTACACTATGAGATATAAAACTGATTTCTTTCAAATACATTTCTGTTAGTGGAGGAGAATTTATTCTCTTAGCATAACACCCTTATCTGAGATGTACGAGCTTAGAGGTTATGTAGTTGATGGTTATTAGTGATATACTCCCAATTTGGTAGTGTGGCATGCAGAGTGCTGCTGATTATTTGTTGATCGAAGCATTGCTTTTGTGAAAAGCTAGCTTTGTGGACGAGACTTCGTCGAACCTCACAACCCGGTTATGGTCGAAACAGGAATCATTGCAGCAAAGTTATTTGGGGGTAGCGCCCCCTAAGGGTATGTCCATTTTCTTCTGGATAAGAAGTGGTATCATGGTATGGAGCCCAGATACTTAACATATGTGGTTGCTGCAAACTTATTGCTTTGTGGTTGTTTGTTGAGAGGCGCCTCGGATAAAGGTCGGTAACGACCGGGGGATGGCATGCTCGTGTCAGTAGTTATCTAGTTACAGAGGTAAACCGGCTTTGTGTTGGCAGAGATCCAGTTAGGTTCTCGGGGTTGTCCCTCCAGAGGGATACCCATTTGGTGTAGGAAGTTCCTTTTCCTGACCATTTGTTGGAAATCCAAACAAAACAATACGATCCCTATACAGTTTTAGTTGTATAACCTGCCATGCTGCGTGGCGGTAACCTGCTACAAAACATGGTAGCTATAGTAGGCATACGACGAAATGTGGTATCCTGGCTAAGATTGATTTTATACCTTCGAAATGTTTTCTACACTATGCACTAATGATAATATCAAAGAGTTTTCTCGTATCAAGCATATTTGACTATCATAAGAAAAAATCTTCTCCAATTCTGCGATTGCATTATGTGTGTGGAAGGAGGTCTTATGGTAGTTTCATTTTCCAAAAGCATATCAAATTTCTGTTATAATTTTTTTTTTCAAAAACTGTTTTTTAACTCATACCAGTCCCATGACTGAACCGGAGTTTATTGTTCCCTTCCTAAACTCTGAGTGCCCATAATTTCCACACAGGCAGCCTAGAAGCAGGCTACCCGTGTTTTGGAGCTAGCTTGGATTAGAAGCCTTTTGGAAGCTATCAGATTTTGGAAAGCTTTTAGCTTAGAGATCTTTTGAAGCCTTTTGGATCTGAAAGGTGTTTTGAAGTTTCGGAAGACCTTATCGAAGTTGAAGTATGTTGAGAACTATATGAAACCCTGTTGTTAGTGTTCCGTTGTGATGTTATCATTTTGTTGTTGTATCATATATGTATCACTCTGATGATGGTGATGATTTGTTGTAATAAAACATTGTGATGATGTTGTATCTGTGTTATGATCATTTTGTTTCCGCTGTTTATTTTCATCTAATGTTGTTATAAGCTCCATCCGAACTGGAGTTCAACGTTTGAATCTCCGGCAGTCGAATACAAGTGAGGTATTTGATGTCGATTTTTGAACGCTGGATTTCGGGTCATGACAAGTGGTATTAAAGCTAAAGGTTGAGTAAGAACTTTAGCAATGGAGTATAACACATTAGGTGGCTCATTAGAGATAGGGTGAAGAATACCCTAGAATAAGTATAACCGAGAGACCGAAAACCCAAAAATTTCTTGGTCTATTTCTTTTAAACGTTAATATTCCCTAAGATATCTTGTCCGTATGCCTAAATCAAGTTTTCTTACTATTTACCAATAGTGAGAATGAGCGAAAGAAGAGGATAAGGTAAGGGACATGGAAATACCACTACAGCTGGTCACGGCCCTGCAACAGCAGTAGTTATTCCTGTTCAACTTCGGCCCCATCTTGCTGATCTATATCGAAGTTTCTCCAGACTTGGTGGAAGACCATTCACAGGCAAGGAATCCATTGTTGAAGCACAAGCCTGGATTCGATCATGTGAAAGAATTTTCAAAGGGCTGAAGTTAGAAGATGATCGAATGTGATTAATAGCTTCTTGGCAACTCCAAGAGGTAGCTCTAGCCTAGTGGGAGATAGTTATAGTGGATGAGCCTGAAGATGAGTTCACTTGGAGTTGATTCAAAGACGTTTTTGAGAAACGCTATATGTCATCTGCTGGTATCTGTAGAATATACCAGGAGTTTATGGACTTGAAGCAAGAGAGTTTAACATTTGAGGAATATTTGAATAAGTTCAACAAGTTATCTCGGTTTGGCCTGAAGTTGGTAAACACTCCCTTGAAGAAGAATGAAAGGTTTATTCGAGGGATGAATAGGAAATTCCATGAGAAGATGACAACCCACGTGAAAGAATCCTTTTCTGATTTGATCGATATGGGTTATAGATATACTACCCTGGATAAGCAGGAAGTTTCGGAAGTGAAGGGAAGTTCAAGCAATCTGAATTGGAAGAAAAGGAAGTTCGGAGGGAAGAAACCGGATCAAGGTAAGGAGAAGAAGAAAAATCAGGAGGACCAGGCAAGGGATATCACTTGTTACAACTGTCAGGAGAAAGGCCATTATTCAAACGATTGTAAGAAGCCGAAGAAACAAGTAAAGAAAGATCAACCTGTGAAGACAAGTCAAAGAACTAAGGAATGCTATTACTGTCACAAGCCAGGTCACGGAGTTAAAGGTTGCCCGAAAAAGAAACAAGCGCATGTAGCGAAAATGTATGCGATAATAGATGACCCCTCAACATCAAAGGCAGATAATGGAAAAGGAGTTTTAGAAGGTAACCTTACTATTTATAATAGAGTTGTTAGAGTTTTGTTCGACATGGGAGCCACACATAGCTTTATCTCCCAACAAACCATAAACGAATTAGAACTTGAACCTGAATTTGTCAACGACCCCATTTGCGTGAAGAATCCGGTTGGTGGTCCTGCAAATCTTTGTCTATATTGTAGGAAAGTCCCTATCTCATATTCTTGTCATTAATTTCCTATCAACCTTTATGTTCTCGACTTTAAAGAATTTCAAATCTTACTCAGAATAAATTGGTTAACCAAATACGAAGCTAAATTAAATTGTAATAATCGGACGATTTTGGTCAAAACAAAACTTGGAAATTTCATTGAAATCTCTTGTGAGGATCCAAGTCCTAAGAGAGATAAGCTAATGTACACTTTGGGATATCCTAAACCTAGTCTGAAGGCCATACCTATTGTCCAGGAATTTCCCGACGTACTTGAAGAGGTCAAATCTTTACCTCCGCATAGAGAAATTGAATTCAGAATTGACTTAATGCCCAATGCTCGTCCTGTTGTTCATGCAAGCCGCAAGATGGCACCAAGGGAAAGAATAGAATTATTCAATCAAACCTGAGATTTGCTAGAAAAAGGATTAATACATCATAGTGTTTCTGACCGGGGTTCAGTCATGGTGTTCGTCGTTAAGTCTAACGGATCCTTGAGATTGTGCGTGGACTACCGCGATCTCAATAAACTAACACTCAAAAACCAATTCCCTTTGCCTAGGATCGATGACTTATTCGATCAACTGCAAAGCGCATGATTCTTTTCAAAGATGGATCTACCACAGGGATTCCATCAACCGTGTATTGCTGAAGATTGTGTTCACTTAATAGCATTCAGGGGTCCAGATACATTCTACGAATGGTTAGGCATGCCTTTCGGACTAACCAATGCTCCTGCATACTTCGTAGACTTAATGACCCGCGTATTCCGAGGAGTATTGAATAAATTTGTTCTTGTATTTATTGACGATATCTTAATCTACTCCAAACTGAAGAGGAGCATGCTAAACATTTAAGAATTATTTTGGAGATATTGAGAAGGAACATTCTATTTGCAAAATTTACTAAATGTCATTTTTGGGTCAAAGAAGTCATATTTCTCGGTCACATTGTTAATGAAGAGAGAATTTCTGTATATCCTAGCAAGGTTTCCGCTATTTTAGACTGGAAGGGACCCACGACTCCGAAAGAAGTTAGAAGTTTTCTAGGTTTAGCGGGATATTACAGGAAGTTTGTTCAGGAATTTTCTAAGATAGCTAGTCCATTGACTAAGCTAACTATGAAGAATGCTAAATTTGATTGGACTCCGAAGTGTGATGAAGCTTTCCAGGAGTTGAAGAGGAGATTGACTACCGCTCCGGTTCTCGCTATTATCAACGGGAATCAAGGTTCATCTGTTTATATAAAATCTTATGGTGATAGTGTGGGTGTAGTGCTAATGCAAAATGGAAAAATAATTGCCTACACGAGTAGACAATTGTGTCCGCATAAGAGAAACTACCCAACCCATGATCTCGAACTCTTAGCTGTTATTTTCGCTTTAAAAATATGGCGGCACTATCTTCTGGGTAAGAATCTCTTTCAGCTTTCCTAAAAATTTAAAAGTTTAACTTAACTTGATGAATATACTTAATAAATCCTTCTTGTTTTAGGTGAAGAATTCGAATTATTCGCCGACTACAAATCTCTAAAATATCTCTTTATCCAAAAGAATTTAAATCTGAGGCAACAACGCTGGTTAGAATTCCTAGCGTCTTATGACCTAGATATTCAATATATGCCCGGAAAAGCCAATGTAGTTGCCGATGCTTTAAGTAGGAGACATGTTGTTTTTGCATATCTTGTTGTCACCCCAACTCTCCTTGAAAAGATCGCTAGCAAGCAGAAAGAAGACCAGTTTCTTTGAGGAATTTGTAAAAGAATACGTCTAGGAGAGGATTCCAGTTTTGGAATCGATAATAATGGAGTTATAAGGTTGAAAGACAGGATCTGTATCCCAAACATCCCGGACTTAAAACGTGATGTTTTGGACGAGTGTCACAAGTCTTAACTCAGTATCCATCCAGGAGTTAATAAGATGTATCAAAATATCAAAAGAACTTTCTGGTGGAAAACAATGAAAAGGGATTTATCTATTTAAGTCAGTCATTGTGCAATCTTTCAGCAAATCAAGAGTGATCACATGAAGATGGCGGGTTTACTTCAGCCTTTGGAAGTACCTAAGCGGAAATGAGATCAAGTATCGATGGATTTCATCGACAGGTTGCCACGAACTAAGAAAGAAAATGAAGCAATTTGGGTTATTTGTGGACCGTCTGACCAAGACTGCCCACTTCATCCCAATAAAATCTACCCGAACAGCAGCAAGTTTGGCAAAGCTATATATAAAAGAGATTGTTCGTCTCCATGGTATACTGAGCAGTATAGTGAGTGATCGTGACCTGTTCTTCACTAGTAGATTTTGGGAGGCGTTTCAAGCCGCATTGGGAACCAAACTGAACTTCAGTACTGCTTATAACCCGCGGTCTGATGGGCGTACGGAAAGAATAAATCGAATTTTAGAATACCTATTGCATGCTTGTATACTTGACTTTGGCGGTTTATGGGAGGACCATTTACATCAGGTTGAATTCTCATATAACAATAGCTATCAGGCCATCATCGAAATGGCTCCTTTCGAAGTTTTATATGGCCGTCCGTGTCGATCACCTGCATGCTGGATTGAGTCAGGTGATAGGCTTGTCATTGGACTAGATATGATTAAAGAAGCCATGGGAAAAGTTCATTTTATTCGAAAGAAATTGATAACTGTTCAAAGTCGTCAAAAGAGTTATTATGACCATAGGAGAAGAGCTTTAGAATTTCAAGTTGGAGATTCTGTATTCCTAAAAGTGTCTCTAATGCGTGGTGTGTTGAGATTTGGGAAGGCTGGTAAGCTGGCACCATGGTATATTGGTCCTTTTTCTATTCTGGAGAGGATCAGTCCTTTAGCATATCGAGTGCAGCTACCCAGGTGGTTATTTGGCATGCATGACGTGTTTCATGTTTCTCACCTTCGGAAATATATGCACGATCCAGACTGTATTATTAAAGAAGCTGCTCAGCAGGATTTGGAGATCATACCACATCTGGCAGTAAAAAGAGAACCGCTGAAAATAATTGATCCTGATGAAAGCAACTGAGGAATAAAGTTGTGAAACTGGTCAAAGTGCAATGGAGTGGTGATCCAAATGACTATACTTGGGAAACCAAGGATACCATACAGAAATCAGATCCCAATTGCAGAGTGGATATTCCGGCTTGATTGGTAAGCCATTTCTCTATCTTTTATATATTCATATGTTCTTTGTTTGTCTCTCTTTCTCTTTCAAATTTCAAGGATGAAATTTTCTTAAGGGGTGAATCTGTAACATCCCAATTTTCAGATTTAAAACTAGAAATTAATACGAATTTTTGGAATTTAATTTGAATTTGATTTGAAATTTTCAAGGCAAATCAGATAATCATTGATTTGTGTATAATTTGCATTTGAGTTTAAAATTTAAAATAATAAATGTTTTAAAATTATTTGAATTTAATATATATGTATATGTATATATGTGTAGATTTGTATTTGACGTTGAATTTGAATTGGAATTTAAAATTTAAAAGAATGTCTCAGTAAAATAATTTTGTAACAACCCAAAATTTTAATGATTTTATTTATTTACTTAATTGAAATTTTGTGAAATTTTAAACAATAAAATTTGAAAATAAAAATTTATTATTTGGAATACGTCTATTTAAACATAGCAACTGGTAAATTTTCATCTGATAATATGGAAGTTTATTTTACTGTGTAATTCTATTTCAATTTAAATCAGTTAAAATTTGATGTTAATAAAATAATTTCCAAACCTGAATATTTTTATATAGAAAATTTGTAATTCATTTTTCTGAGTGAGACGTCAAATTTCGTTTATCAAATTCGGAATTCTATAGCCCTATCAATCTTATTTTTTGCGTTTTAGCTGCATTTTCCGCTAGCGGAAATTCGGATTTTATAATTCAATCATATCACTGTTATCTGTGTACTGTTCCGTTCGTCCCATCATGCCTATCTCATCGGTATATTTTTCTTCTTCTATGTTTCAAGGTCCGGTATGCGACGAAATCAATAAACGATGCATCGTATCGGTACCAAAAATTGTGACCTTACATTTTCCTTCGGTTTCAAAATCTAAACCTGCTGTGCAAACAATTTTTTTTATTACTTTAATTATTCAGCTCAATCCAAGGGTAACCTATAACTGTTTAAATTTGTATACGTTTATATTCATTTTTGAACGGTTCATCTTTTATTAGCCTTATAACTTCACTCTTTTAATTTCATTCTTTCATCTTTTTCATTTTGGCTCTTGCTTCCTCTCCCCATTTCAAAACCATTCCTCTTCTTTGTTCACTTATATATGTTTTCCCTTTCACTGCACGATCTCCGTCTGTTAAACAATGAATATACTATGTTATAACATGGCGTATAAGTGGATTTTGCCTGTAGCTCCATTTTTCTTTCTTCTCTCTCATTTGTTATGTTAAACATCAAAGCTTTCATTTTTTCCCAGACCTTCCCACCTTGCTCGACCGACCAACCCCACCCACTTCCCCACGTTCCACTTGCTCCGTCTAACAACAACATCTACGACCACACCCACTTGATCCACCTCATCAACCTCCTCTGCCATGAAGCCTTTCCCTCCGCCGTTCACCGCACCATCCCCCCTCTCGTTCTTGCATCCGAACCACCGTGCACCGCCCGAGGCAGTTGTGATCTCACCACCTGGACCTTTGCCATTTCTTGCTAGTTTCTATCGGTCTTTGATGCTGTTTGAGTGTTCGGCCCTCCTTTCCTATAAGCGTACGTTTTACATACATATATTATCTTTTATTTTATTTTATTATGTTATATTATATTATATTTCAATATATTTTATTTAAGAGTAGGTCTGGGTTGTGTTTGTATATTAGAAGTAGGAAGGAGGATATAAAGTTTGTATAAATCTATTTAGGTTATGTATATGTGTATTTTCTGTTGTTTAATGATTTTGTTTTATGTATAAGTTTATAGCATATAATTTGTAGACCTTTGTAAGTTAATATATACATATATATATATATATATATTGTGTATGTGTGTGTATTATATTAATAGAGTAAGTTATATTAATCTTGTTTTAAGCATTGATTTTTAAAGATATATGACTTGCGTAAGTTGATTTTTAAAGGTATACTTTTATATTGCATGTATACATATAGATTTTGTATTGTATATCTTTTTCTGTCTATATGGTTGCTTGTACTATTTTTCCAAAAAGTTGCCTTAAGTGATTTTTTAAAAAGGAGTCACGTTTTTGAATTTAACTGGTGATTTTAATATATGTATAAAAGTATTTCTAAACTAGTTGTATGTGTTGTACGCCTGTATTGAATAGCCTGTGCACTTTTCCAGCCTAGGCTACTGTCATATATGCTATATAAAAGAAGTACGTACAACATATTATATTTTGATATCTTTTATTTGCCAGTGAAATGTGTTAGAATCTTTCGCTTCTAATTGGATGAAAGTTTATTTTATTTGTTTAAAGTATACACTAGAATACTTGAATTTGGTTTTAATTAGATATTGATCTTTAAGATGTATATTATATATATGGTTATAGTTTATGATATGTGATTATATATAAAAAAGGGTTTTCAAACTATATATATATATATATATATATATATATATATATCAGTTTCATTGTTTAGTTATATAAGATTTTATTTTATATTAGTTACTGTAAGTGTTGTTTTTTTATGTATGTACAGTTTTTATAACTTGTTGTTTACAGGAAATATATATACAGTTTTATTTAATATTGAAAATATTATATATATGTATATATATATAAATAAGTTTATAATATAGTACTATATACATAGTCTTGGTTCTAAATCAATTTGTTTCGTGTATGTAGTCTACCTAAGTTAAGTTATATATATATTTACACAAGTAACTATATGTCATTAATATGAAAATATGTAAATTATAAAATAGTACTATGTAAAAGGTTGTATAAGTTGTATTAGCCGCTGTTACACATATATGTATATATATACTATATATTTTCTAAGTTATATCTGCAGTTTATATAGTAGTTTATATAATAGTATACATATCTTTTGGGTTGTTGGTTGATTATATGTATAAAATAATGTATGTAATCCCGAGTTATATCAAAACTGATTCTGATTGTCCCCATCACTTTCCCATTTATCAGCTTTATCCATCGTGCCTGATTCTTCATCGAATTTTGTCCAATCTTGCTCTGCTTAGGAATTCATAGCTTGTTGTGTTGCCTATCTTCTCTAGCCTCGAAATGTGAGTAATCACTCATGATTAACGTTCTTATATTTATTAATTTAATTTCAATTGAAACGACAATTGAAATATGTTGCCGTAATTATTTAAATTGTTATATATATGCTATTATTTGTGACTATTCACCGGTGGGATATGACACTATATCCTTTTGTTTATATTATATTATTATTGATGATATATGCCTCTTATATTATTATTATCATATACGTTATCACTCTGCAAGTTCCCTGTTAATATAGAATTCACTATGGGTTGATATGATACATACCTGAACGGACTTTAGAATAGGAGAAAACCGTTATGGGTTGAAGTGATAAACCCAAGAGATTTTCATTTGAACCGAATTTGGGAATACGGGTTGAAATGATATATACCTGTATATACTAAATTGTGGATTGAAATGATAAATATCCATATTACTTGACCATAGGATAGAGAATTATACAAGCACCGTTGGTTTATATATAAATATTTTAAAAATGATTTCTATGGTTTTGAAAAGTAATATGGTTTATTTAACATTGAAATATTTTATAAAATATGTTTAAATATGAATTAGACTTAATAATAAATCTGAATTAATAAAGTTTGATTTGATTAATATAATATGTTAAGTATTATATTCTTAAATCGATTTTTCAATGATTTGTATAAGTTAGGACGATAAGGTTGAATTGATTAAAATTGTAATTAGTTAAGAATCTTACTTAATTAAACCAATTTGAAACTATTGAAGTTGGAATTTTTGGATATGATCTTATAACTTGATTTTTGATTTAAGTGATTAAATGGATATTTCAAGTTAAAGAAATCGAAGGTAATATATATAGAAAATGTACTTTAAGGTCATAAAAATAATGTTGAATTATTAAGGGAATATTTCAAACTGAAGAATAGTGAAGTCAAATTGGGAGATAAATGCGATTATAAAATTTAGTCTGTGAAATGTTGAATATCGAAAGTTTCGAAATATATTGACTTTGGATTACATTGAAATTTAATGGTTTATTTGTGGGTTAAGCTGTGTTTGAAATCGATAAATTTGAATTTGTTTAGTCAAAAACTGAATCGAATGGAAACTGATAAATTGAGATTGAATTAAATTTGAGTGCGAAGGTTGAGTTGATTTTAAAGTGATTTGTGAAGTTTGAGGAAGTTACGAATACTTTACTTTATAAATTATTTAGCATATATATACTATTTTGGGAAATAGATATATTTGAAATGAAGATGATATTCCGGTTTTGAGGTATAAATTAATTTGAAATGACCACGGTGTTATAGTGTATATTTCTGCATTGTAGATAGTTCCATGGATCCATAGAGAATGGTTATCCCAAACATCCTTTAAGTTAATTGTATTTCAGTTGATATTTCACTTGAGTTGGATTTATTGATATAAGAATGTTGATCCTGACTCAAGCGTTTTGTGTTTTGCTTTACGCTCGGGTCAGACTGAGTAATTCGGCATTTGAGACTCGCCTTTGGAGTTTGGAGCCGCTCTAGGAGATCCAACTATCGGTTCAACTTTCAACTTTTCCAGTTGATTCGTTCAAAGATGTCATCTGGTTGTATTTGAGACTTCACTATATTTGAGATACTCTGCTGTATTTTATTTCTAACTCTGATGTTTATATAGTAGCTTCATGAACTACTATTTATCTATTCTGCTGCATTATGTTTGTATTACTTTTTGTCTGTGATTCTGTGATTTATTTATTTATTGTATATGCTGAGTTTTGCCAAATTCAAATTAACAATCTGACATTTTGAGCAATTCAAACCAGGCATGTGCAGATGCGAATGGTTGAAAATAGCAGGTCATTACAGTTGGTATTAGAGCTTTGGCTCTAGGCAAATTTAATGTATATAGTAATTTTATTTGTAGAATCACTTTCGTCCGAGCTTGAACTTTTTCCTCTTTGATTTGGTTTTCGGACTTTGGAACGTTCCCTACGGTTCCAAAACCCATTATCTTGTTTCCCTATTCGTGTTTCTTGATTCTGGAGTATCCCATAACTCCACTTTGAATGATCTCTACAAGAATAGGCTATTCCACCAATCTTTGAATGATTTATAAAGGGGTGAAACTCCTTTACAATTGGCATTGATCCACCAGATATATATATATATATATATATATATATATATATATATATGTCCCTCGGTTTAGATGCTGCTATCTCTTGTTATGCCAAATTCTATCTCTGGCAATCGAATGTTGATTTGCCTCGGAATTCTGCACCGATCTTATTTTGAAATCACGGTTAACCGGTTAAGGTCATCTGCGATTTATGCAAGTATATCCATCTCCTATTTTGAAATTTGATTATCTCATTTTCGATCGAGCCTTTCTTCGAATCAGAATTCTATTTGATTTGAGTTCCTCTAATTTGAATCTCTATCTTTGTTTTGGAATCTATCCTTGAATCATCCTTTGAAAAATCAAGTTTGTTGGTTTTTTTTGAAATTGTTTTTATATACCGAAATTATTACTCTGATAAGAATGATTATATTCTATATATAAAAGAGGAAATGTTTTTGATAAGGATTATATACCTTTTAAAATGAGAATTTGAAAGGATTTGAAATTTCAAAATTTACATGAGAAATTTGATTTATAACTGAAGGATTTTAAATTGGGAATTTGAGGAATTGAACTCCGGTATTTTGAAATTGGTTTAAGATTTTGAAAATAAATAATTATACGATTTGAAAGTATTTTTCGAATGAGAAATGTTTCGAATAACTTCAGACGAGTTCCAATGATTTCGAAGAAATTTCAAAGAAGTTTTCAAGAAAATAGAAGTCGAGAACTCACTTATGTCGCTGGGGAATAATTTCGGTGTGCATGCATCATCGACATTTGTTTTCGAGTTTTAGAGTGGAGGAGAGGGCAATCTACTAGCTTTTTTATGCGAGTGATTGTGTGAACGAATTTTTGATTTCAAATTGCGAAGTATGATTTGATATTCAAAAGATATATGTATATATATTTGAAACGATTTGAAGTGAGCCCGGTATTCTATCCTCGAGTTTTGAATTTGATTTGGCATAACGCTTTCTATTGAAAATTGATTTACTGATTTGTTGTTGATTTCCAACTCTTAGATTTAGAATTTGATTTCTCCGACTATTTTGAATGTTCGAATCGAGGTTTAAATTTTTTCAAAGCTAAGTAATTTCAAAAGGGTATAAATATTTGATAAAGTATATAAGTTTAGTTTTGTATGTTTAAAGTATGTAGTGATATGATTTAAATAAGTTTGAAACTGTTTTGTTAAGTAAATGAATAAGACTATTTTGTATTATACTATATGAAATGTAGTTTTGAAATGTTTTGAATAAAATTTAGTTTTAAATGTTTTAACTTAGTGACATCTTTTATAAAACCATATAGATGTCTATGTAGAATGATAATTTTGAAAAGATATATTGGATCTTTCTAATAGAAGTAAATAGTTTATAGGTTTTAAGGGGATGGTTTTAAACTTAGTAATCATTGTTTGGTATAATTAATTTTGATAAAAATATTTGGTTTCGAAAATAGATTGGAATTTAACACCCAGTATTTATATGATGATTTTGGAAATGAATTTGTTGACGTGAATTAGGTTGATTTGGAAACTAGGAATTATTTTCAAAACCTATCATTTAGGAAACTTTGAAACTAAATGTATTAAATTTGGAAGAAATAATCTGATGAAATAGTATATGACTTTGAAGCTGAATTGATATTGAAATGAATTGAAATTGAGAACTTTTTTGATTAAATACTTGATTTGGGAGTTATCGAACTTATATAAAATTGATCTGTATAAGTATGAAGTTGATTTGAAAACTATTGATTTGGAAAGGTACTCAATTTGAAAAGTAAAATCTTATATAATTGAAGTCTATATAAGTGTACTTTGATAGACTGTTGTTTTGGAAAGTATTTGATTTGAAAATGAAATCTTATATATGGACTTTATATAAGTATGATATTTGAAATTGATTTGAAAAAGGTACTATATATTTTCGAAGTAAAGACATGGAAAGTGCCTTCTACTTGATATGCGCTTTGTGGCCACATTATGGATTCATTCTATTCGATATTATTCTCTCTGATTTTTGTTTTGCTTATGTGATACTGAGTGTCCTACCATGGCATAACCCATGGTCTTTTTTTGGGTAGCGTAATCCGCAAGGCAGAGATTGCTTAAAGGGTACAGATGTTTCCTGGGGGATCCAAGCGTAACCAATGTTATGTATTCTACGGTCTATCGGTTTTGTTGTCGTGGCATAATACGAAGGGCAGAGATTGCTTAAAGGGTACGAATGTTTCCTGGGGGATCCGGGCGTAACCATTGTGTATCCTACGGTCCACGGGTTTTGGTTATCCTGGTGTAATTCGCAAGGCAGTGATTGCTTAAAGGTATGGATGTTTCCTGGGGGATCCAGGCGAACCATTGTGTATCTGCGATCTAGGTGATTTGTCTGGATTGTACTTACCATATCGATTTTGAAGTTTTTTTCAAGTATTTTCACTGGGTGTTGAAACAGGTCTACTAAGTACTTGAAGAATTCTAGCTTTGCGCCTGATCAACGCATGGCCAGAGTCTGCAAGAACGAGGATAAACCTGTTGAAACATCGAGTTACAAGGATATTTTCGAAAGGAAAATTTGTTTCAATATAAAAGAATGTTATTATAAAAGTATTATATAAAGTATTTTATTATAAAGGTATTTCCAACAAAGAAATTTTGTATTAATATTTGAAATTCCTATGGTTTGAATCAACTATTCGTACCTGATGCTAATCTTTTGAATCTACCTTATCTGCTCAGCTTTTATTTATTCACCTATATTCCGTTTTCTCGAATCTACCTTTCTTTCCTTTTTGAATACAATGTTTAAAATATTGCTTATTTATATACTACATGGTTGAATAATAAATATTTAGTGTTATAAATATTTTAGAAGTTATTAATTTAATAAAACATATGTAAAGTAAATATTTATTGATTTATTAATAATATTTGAAAAGTATCTTGAGATAAAATTTAATAAATTTATGAATTGTGGATATAATAAATGGGTTTAACCAAATTGCTGAATATTTATTAAAACTGAAATTTATTTGAATAATTGTTTATCCTTGTCTTTCAGTCTATTCTTCTTTCTGGTTGTTTCTATTCTCCTACCTCCTTCCATTTTGGGGATGAAAAGTTTTGAGCAAGGAGAATGTAACCACCCAAAATTTTAGTGATTTTATTTACTTAATTAATTCAAAATTTTGTGAAATTTTAAAAAATAAAATTTGAAAATAAAAATTTATTATTTGGAATACGTCTATTTAAACATAGCAACCGGTAAATTTTCATCTGATAATATGGAAGTTTATTTTATTGTGTAATTCTATTTCAATTTAAATCAGCTAAAATTTGGTGTTAATAAAATAATTTCCAAACCTGAATATTTTTATACAGAAAACTTGTAAATCATTCTTTGAGTAAGACGTCAAATTTCGTTTCATCAAATTCTGACTTCTATAACTCTGTCAATCTTATTTTCTGCGTTTTAGCTGCATTTTCCGCTAGCGGAAATTCAAATTTTATAAGCAATCGTATCATTGATATCAGTGTACCATTCTGTTTGCCCCATCGTGCCGATCTCGACGGTATATTTTTTTCTTCTGTGTTTCAAGGTCCGGTATGCGACGAAATCGATAAACGATGTGTCGTATCGGTACCAAAAATCGTGACCTTACATTTTCCTTCGGTTTCAAAATCTAAACTTGCTGCGCAAAAAAAATTATTACTTTAATTATTCAGCTCAATCCAAGGGTGACCTATGACCATTTAAATTTGTATACGTTTTTATTCATTTTTGAACGGTTCGTCTTTTATTAGCCTTATAACTTCAGTCTTTTCATTTCATTCTTTCCACTTTTTCATTTTGGCGGTTGCTTCCTCTCCCTATTTCAAAACCATTCCTCTTCTTTGCTTACTTATATATGTTTTCTCTATCACTGCACATTCTCCGTCTGTTAAACAATGCATATATTATGTTATAACATGGGGTATAAATGGACTTTGCCTCAAGCTCCATTTTTCATTCTCCTCTCTCACTTGTTATGTTAACATCAAAGCTTTCATTTTTTTTTCCAAACCTTCCCACCTTGCTCGGTCGACCAACCCGACCCACTTCCCCACGTTCCACTTGCTCCGCCTAACAACAACATCTTCGGCCACACCCACTTGATCCACCTCATCAACCTCCTCTACCATGAAGCCTTTCCCTCCACCGTTCACCACACCTTCCCCCTCTCGCTCTTGCATACGAACCACCGTGCACAGCCCGAGGTAGTCGTGTTCTCACCACCTGGACCTTCGCCATTTCTTGCTTGTTTCTGTCGGTCTCTGATGCTATTTGAGTGTTTGGCCCTCCCTTCCTATAAGCGTACGTTTTACCTACATATATTGTCTTTTATTTTATTTTATTATGTTATGTTATATTTCAATATTTTTTATTTGGGTGTTGGTCTGGGTTGTGTTTGTATATTTGAAGTAGGAAGGAGGATATAAATTTTGTACAAATCTGTTTAGGTTATGTATATGTATATTTTCTGTTGTTTAATTATTTTGTTTTATATATAAGTTTATAGCATATAATTTATAGATCTTCGTAAGTTAATATATATATATATATATGTATGTATTATATTAACAAAGTAAGTTATATTAATCTTGTTTTAAGCATTGATTTTTAGAGATATACAATTTGTGTAAGTTGATTTTCAAAGGTATACTTTTATATTGCATGTATATATTTAGATTTTGTATTATATTTTTTCTCTGTCTATATGGTTGCCTGTACTGTTTTTCAGAAAAGTTCCCTTAAGGGATTTTTTTTCAAAAGGAGATGCATTTTGATTTTAACTAGTGATTTTAATATATGTATAAAAGTATTTCTAAACTAGTTGTATGTGTTGTACGCCTGTATTGAATAGCCTTGCACTTTTCCAGCCTACGCTGCTGTCATATATGCTATATGAAAGAAGTATGTACAACATATTATATTTTGATATCTTTTGTTTGCCAGTGAAATGAGTTAGAAGCTTTCGCTTCTAAGTGGATGAAAGTTTATTTTACTTGTTTAAAGTATATACTAGAATACGTGAAATTGGTTAATTAGATATCGATCTTTGAGATGTATATTATATATATGGTTATAGTTTATGATACGTGATTATATATAAAAAGGGGTTTTCAAACTATGTATATATATATATATATGTATCAGTTTTATTGTTTAGTTATCTAAGATTTTATTTTATATTAGTTACTGTTAGTATTGTTTTTTTATGTATGTACAGTTTTTATAACTTGTTGTTTAAGGAAATATATATACAGTTTTATTTAATATTGAAAATATTATATATATATATGTATAAGTTTATAATATAGTACTATATGCATAGTCTAGGTTCTGCAACAATTTGTTTCGTGTATATAGTCTACCTAAGTTAAGTTATGTGTGTGTATATATATATATATATATATATATATATATATTTACTTACACAAGTAACTTATATGCCATTAATACGAAAATATGTAAATTATAAAATAGTACTATGTAGAAGGTTGTACAAGTTGTATTGGATGTTGCCACACATATATGTATATATATACTATATATTTTCTAAGTAATATTTTAACTGTAGTTTATATAGTAGTTTCGATAATAGTATATATATATATATATATCTTTTGGGTTATTGGTTGATTATATATATAAAATAATGTATGTATTCCCAGTTATATCAAAATTGATTCTGATTGTCCTCATCGCTTTTCCATTTATCAGCTTTATCCAACATGTCGGTTTTCTTCATCAAATTGTGTCTAATCTAGCTCTACTTTCGAATTCGTAGCTTGTTGTGTTGTCTATTTTCTCTAGCCTCGAAAGGAGAGCAATCACTCACGGTTAACGTTCTTGTATTTATTAATTTTGATTTCAATTGAAATGAAAATTTAAATATGTTGCTGTAATTATTTAAATTGTTATTTATATATGCTATTATTTGTGAGTGTTCACCGGTGGGATATGACACCATATCCTGTTGTTTATATTATATTATTATTGATGATATATGCCTCTTATATTATTATCATATATGTTATCACTTTCCAAGTTCCCTGTTAATATAGAATTCACTATGGTTGAAATGGTACATACCGAACGGACTTTAGAATAGGAGAAAAACGTTATGGGTTGAAATGATAAACCCAAGCAATTTTCATTTGAACTGAATTTGGGATTGCGGGTTGAAATGATATATACCCGTATATATTAAATTGTGGATTAAAATGATAAATATCTTTATTACTTGACTATAGGATAGAGAATTATACCGGCATCGTTGGTTTATATATAAATATTTTGAAAATGATTTCTATGGTTTTGAAAAGTAATATGGATTTTTTAATATTGAAATATTTTATAAAATATGTTTAAATATAAAGTAGACTCAATAATAAACCTGAATAAATAAAGTTTGATTTGATTAATATAATATGTTAAGTATTATATTATTAAATCGATTTTTCAATGATTTGTATAAGTAAGGAAGATAAGGTTGAATTGATTAAAATTGTTGCTAGTTAAGAATCTTACTTAATTAAATCGATTTGAAACTATTGAAGTTGGAATTTTTGGATATGATCTTATAACTTGATTTTTGATTTAAGTGATTAAATGGATATTTCAAGTTAAAGAAATCGAAGGTAATATATATAGAAAATGCAATTTAAGGTCATAAAAATAATATTGAATTATTAAGGGAATATTTCAAACTAAATAATAGTGAAGTCAAATTGTGAGATAAATACGATTGTAAAATTTAGTCTGTGAAATGTTGAATATTTAAAGTTTCGAATATATTGACTTTGGATTACATTGAAATTTAATGGTATATTTATGGGTTAAGCTGTGTTTGAAATCGATAAATTTGAATTTGTTTAGTATGAAACTGAATCAAATTGAAATTGAATTAAATTTGAATGGGAAAGTCGAGTTGATTTTGAAGTGATTTGTGAAGTTTGAAGAAGTTACGAATACTTTACTTTATAAATTATTTAGCATATATATATATATATACACTATTTTGGAAAATAGATATATTTGAAATGAAGATGAAATTCCAGTTTTGAGATATAAATTAATTTGAAATGACCACGGTGTTATAGTGTATATTTCTGCATTGTAGATAGTTCCATGGAACCTTAGAGGATGGTTATCCCAAACATCCTTTAAGCTAATTGTATTTCAGTTGATATTTCACTTGAGTTGGATTTATTGATATAAGAAGGTTAATCTTGACACGTATGATTTGCATTTTGTTTTACGCTCGTGTCAAACTGAGTAATTCGGCATTTAAGACTCACCTTTGGAGTTTGGAGCCTCGCTGGAGATCCAACTATCGATTCAACTTTCAGCTTTTCCAGTTACTTCGTTTAGAGATGTCATCTGGTTGTATTCGAAACTTCACTGTATTTGAGATACTCTGCTGTATTTTATTTCTAACTCTGACGTTTATATAGTAGCTTCATGAACTACTATTTATCTATTTTGCTGCATTATGTTTATATTACTCTGTGTCTGTGATTCTGTGATTGATTTACTTATTCTATATGTTGAGTTTTGCCAAATTTATATTAACAAACTAATATTTTGAGCAATCAAGTCGGCATGTGCGGATGTGAATGGTTGAAAATAGCAGGTCGTTACAAATTTGAATTGGAAATTATATATGTATGATTTCTATTAATGTATAAATTAGTTTTAAAACCTTATTCTTTTTAAAGTTATATATATGATAAAAGTAATGTATTTATACAAATAAGAAAATGTAATACAATATTTTATTTTAAAAAAATCATGTAATTATGTAAAATTACAAGTGTTTGTTAATAAGACATCCAATTTAACAAGTGTTTGATTTTTAACAAATAGATTCACAAGTGTAATGATCTTATCAATTTATTAACAAGTGTCATTTTTTGTTTTTGTTTTTGAGAAAATTAATTAAAATGAGAAACAAGATTATATAAGCCATTTTAACTTCTTTTTCTCATTACTTTAACACTTTTAAAACTTTAACAAATCTGAAGTTAAAAAAAATAAAAAATAAAATCAGAGAATCATAAAAAAAAACTAAGCAAAACCTGGAAATCAAAACACCTTTCACAATTCAAAAGCCTAGAAAACATCTCTAACCTGTAAGACAAAGTTTAGCTCAGCAAAGATTCGATTAAACAAATCAAGTTTCATCATCAAAACAACAAGATCAAGCCCAGATTAATGTTCAATAATCAAAAACATTTACCCAGTCTTCAAGTTTTCAAACCAGACAGGTTAAAATTCAAGGTGAGTAAACCTTTTGAAACTCTGTTATTTGATCTATTGTTTAGATGCATGATTTAAGCAAGATTGAACATTGGTTTGCATGTGTACAGATCTGTGTATATATGTATATTTTTCCTGTGCATGTTAATATATAGGTTTATTCATCCCTGTCGTTAGTTCCAGGTTTTCAAAAACCTGTTCAAACATCTAATTCTTCCTCTTTAATTGATTTCAGGCTTTATGATTTCAATAAAACTTGTTTGTATAAACAAGATTAAAGTTTAACAATTATTTTCAAATAAAATTATCAAGTGGATTTCCATAAAACAAGAAAGGACAATTAAACTCCAAAACTATGTCTTGATTCAGGTATTAAAATTTCTTGATTCATTTATGTCACCAGATTCGACTTCGAGAAATATGATTTTTAAAACTAAATTCAAGGTTTTTAGTTTGATATTTAATAAGAAATGCATCGATGACCAGAATCATGAGTTTCACAAATTTCTGGCCATCGGTAGGAAATTGGATCACGTGTTCGTGGTTGGAGCAAGCATGGTCATCAAGGATCATTAGAAAATTGCTCGGTGAATTTTTAATTCACCAAGGAGGCGATGCGAGTTCAACTGAGGGTTTTAACCCAGTTTTGGGTCGATCATGTTCTCAGAGCAATGGTGTAATGATCGTCGAGTCGGACTGCGTTGGGGCAAGTGGAAAAGAAGCAAGGAACATCGGCGAAGCTTTGGACACGATTTCGAGGCCTTTGGTGGCTTGAGGCAGTGGGACGAGGTGGACTCAGGTGGTTCATTTCTATTCCAGATTGAGTTAGATTGTTCGATTTCGATTGGGAAACGATTATATCAATCTGGGTGGTCTGCAAGTTTTAGTGGGCGATCGTAGACTTGTGGATGGCGGCGAGGTTGGCTGGAGTTCATCGGAGCTTCGGTGCATGTGCACAAACCTCTGATGGGTATCAGTGGTACAAGTTTGGAGAAGAAGGCTATGGACTCGAAGTTGTTTTCGGGAATTAAGGACGCTAGCTCGAAGTTGGGATCGGGTGATTTTATGTATATGCCAGGGTTTTTCAAAAACTTAAACAAATTTTAAAGTTTGAAAAAGCATACGGGTTGGTTTGGGGAAAAACTCGAAGTAAGCAGACATTTGTCTCGGGGAACACTCGGGGTCGACTCGGGTTTTATAATTTCCAGTTTTAACAACTTTAACAATCTAAGTTAACTTAATTTCTAACTCTATTCTTTTTAAATTGATGATTGTTGTTAAGTTGGAATATGTAGTTCAAGGTTTTATAATAAAATATTTTAAATTAATTAAGTTTTACATGTTTTAAACTTATATTTTTAAAAGAGTTTGTTTAAAATAAAAACTTAGCAAAGTAATTAAGGAATTAATCAAATTTGTTTTAAATTTTAACTTAAAAGTTAAGTTAATTTATATTGTTAATGATAATTAATTAATTAAGGATTTATAATTACTTAATAATTAAAGAATGATTTATTTAAAGTTAATTAATTATTAATTAAAAGTTTAATTAATTTATAATTAAGAATTAATTAATAAAGGTAATTAATTAAGGAATAATTAATTAATGAAGGTGATTAAGATTCAATTAATTTATAACTAAGGATAATTAATCATTGATTAAAGATAATTAATGAAAGTAATTATGTGGTTAATTAATTTTAATCACATGATTAATTCATCTTAATTGTAGATGATTGAATATTATTGAGTGTTGTGTATTGATTGATCTCTAGTATGTGATTGTGATACTATGTGACATGAATTGCTTTGTGATGAGCTGTGATATATGTGATTTGTTTCTGTGTGAATGTGAAAACCCATTGGCCCGTAAAACAACATTTGAATTTCGATGCGATAGGGAGTCGGATTCCAGTTGGTTATCTGAAACCCACATTGAATATTAATGATGAATCTTTGTGATTGATATATCCACGTGTTTTTAAATTAAGGGCTCACTATTCAGTTTATCCAGGAGAGGACTTTGTGTCATACAACCCATTTTGAATAGTGATACGACAAAATGTATAGCATCTGAAGACCGTGGTGAAGACCGGGTGTCTTCGAGAACGATAGGATAACCTGTCGAATGACTCTGCACTGAGTTTCTCCGGTATAGAGATCTCCATATGTGATGGGAAGTCCGATCAGGATTGTGGATGCCCGGATTGCAAGGGCTTCTTCAGAAGTGCCTTCGGTTCCGTTCGAACCCGAAACGGACTTGTATGGTTTTATGTCTGACATTACACTTTGAGATATAAAGCTGATTTCTTTCAAATACATTTCTGTTGGTGGCAAAGAATTTATTCTCTTAGCCTAACACCCTTCTCTGAGACGTACGAGCTCAGAGGTTATGTAGTTGATGATTTATTAGTGATATATTCCCAATTTGGTAGTTTGGCATGCTGAGTGCTGCTGATCATTTATTGATCGAAGCATGACTTTTGTGAAAAGCGTAGCTTTGTGGACGAGACTTCGTCGAACCTCACAACCTAGTAATGGTCGAAACAGGAATCGTTGCAGTAAGGTTATTTGGGGGTAGCGCCCCCTGAGGGTATGTCCATTTTCTTATGGATAAGAAGTGATATCATGATATGGGGCCCAGATACTTAACTTATGTGGTTGCTGCAAACTTATTGCTTTGTGGTTGTTGGTTGAGAGGCGCCTCAGATAAAAGTTGGTAACGACCGGGGGATGGCATACTTGTGTCAGCAGTTACCTAGTTACAGAGCTAACTCGGCCTTGTGTTGGCAGAGATTCGGGTAGGTACTCAGGGTCGTCCCTCTAGAGGCGTACCCACTTTGTGTAGGAAGTTCATTTGCCTGACCATTTGTTGGAAATCCAATCAAAACAATACGAGCCTTGTACGGTTTTAGTTGTATAACCTTCCATGCAGCGTGGTAGTAACTTGCTACAAAACATGGTAGCTATAGTAGGAATACGACGAAATGTGGTATGCTGGCTAAGATTGATATTATACCTTCGAAATGTTTTCTACACTATGCACTAATAATAATATCAAAGAGTTTTCTCGTATCAAGCATGTTTGACTATCATAAGAAGAAATCTTCTCCAATTCTGCGATTGATTATGTGTGTGGCGGGAGATCTTATGGTAGTTTCATTTTCCAAAAGCATATCGAATTTTTTTATAATTTTTTTTTGTTCAAACAACTGTTTTTGTTTACTCATGCAGTCCCTTGACTGACCCGGAGTTTATTGTTCCCTTCCTAAACTCTAGGTGCCCCTAATTTCCACACGAACAACCTAGAAGCAGGTTATCCATGTTTTGGAGCTAGCTTGGATTAGAAGCCTTTTGGAAGCTATCGGATTTTGAAAAGCTTTTGGCTTGGAGATCTTTTGAAGTCTTTTGGATCTAAAAGGTGTTTTGAAGTTTCGAAAGACCTTATCGAAGTTGAAGAATGTTGGAAACTATATGAAACCCTGTTGTTAGTGTTCCGCTGTGATGTTATCATTTTGCCATTGTATCATATATGTATCACTCTGATGATGGTGATGATTTGTTGTAATCAAACATTGTGATGATGTTGTATCTGTGTTATGATCAATGATATTCATTTTATTTCCGCTGTTTATTTTCATCTAATGTTGTTATAAGCTCCATCCGAACTGGAGTTCAACGTTTGAATCTGCGACATTCGAATACAAGTGAGGTATTTGATATCGATTTTTGAACGCCAGATTTCGGGTCGTGACAGATTTGCATTGATATGTTTTGTTAATATTTGAGGTTTGGTGAATAAGCTAAAGAACATGATATTCTTTTTGGGTATTTGGGGAGACTTAAGATATTATATGATTTTCATTATTATCAAATATATACTTGTCGCACCATGGTATTATTGTTATCATATATTTTTGTCATATCTCTTATCCTATCTCATCTTACATGATAATTATGGCTAGACTGATCAGTTTATTACTTTTCTTCTTAAATAATACTCGGGTCAGACTGAGGTGTTTCAGGTGCTTCCACTTGACTTCTTAGCAGGGACTATCTTCTGACTTTTGGCTAACTACTTTAACTTAGTAGTTTTTGTCTTTCATGCATATAAGATAAAGACTCTTTAATGTATACTTATTCTTTTGTGTAGTACATGTACCTGTTCTTTTGGCTTGTATGGATCTTGTATAACCACTACTATGATGTTCATTTCTATGTGTTATATTCATAATTGTTTCCTCTTTAGTGATATGAATATCTGTGATTGATTTTGTGTTGTGCTTGTTTTATATTGATTTCGAAGGCCACTTAGCCACTGTGTAGTAGATTTTAGTTTGGATTGGATATGTCGGATTTCCTCTTGAAATAAAATGCATGACATACTATCTAACATATCGGTTCTCGCTCAAATCAATTATATAGTTGGTCGCTCCTCAAGGGTCTTATTCTTCATACTAATTGACGGCATTACCCGGTAGTGTCCTTTGTTAGTGTGATTATAGAGGTGGGGCGTCACAATTTGTACTCAAGTCCAAAGAACCGAGTCTATAAATTCTATCAAATCATACTATTATACTCTTAGGTGTCTTGGTGTCCCTGAAATTCAAGTGGATGTGCTTGGTATCCATTTGAATCCAAGTGGGGTGTGCTGATATCCCATCTGAATCCGATGAGTGTGCCTAGAGCTAGGAATATCTGGAGGGTTTGTCTCGTAGCCTTGAAATCGAGATTTTGATATTTGAAAAGAAATCTGTATAACAAGTTGTACAGGACTAGATGTAGCGTAACTTCGAACCAGTATGATAATTCCTGGTCTGATCTCCCTAACTCTTTATTTTTTACTTTTATTGCACTTATATCTATCTATGTTTGCATTTATGATTATCGATTCTGCATTGTTTAATTGTAATCTCAAAAGAATTCAAAAATATTCACAAAAATTAGAAAACATATTTACCCCCCCCCCTTTAGTGTTAAATTAGCTTTAAAATCCATCTTTCACAAACTAACATTTGGTATTAGAGCTTTGGTTTATAAAATTCCATAATTTGGTTTTTCAAAAGTTTAGATAGAAAAATTTATTGACAATATTTTTAAGACTATTTTTAGAAAGCAATTTTGCAAAACTAACATGATGTTATCTCAAAAATTTGTATTCATTCATTATAAAAAAGCAGTTGGTCTTTTGAAAAGGTATAAATTGCAAGACCAAATGTGTTACATGGTGTTTGATGAACATACACTTGATGATCCAACTCTACAAATCAAAAATGATAAATGGATCTTGGATACTGGGTGCTCAAGTTACATGATTGGAAATCTAGAGTTCCTGAAAGACATCGTTTACGAAGGTAATGGATCAATCAATTTTGGAGACAACTCTAAAGGATATGTGATTGACATTGGCAATGTCAGTAATTCTAGAACTCTCATCGTTTCTAATGTTTTGTTATTTGAGAATTTAAAACATAATCTGCTATGTATTAGTAATTGTGTGATAAGGGGTTTAAAATTAAATTTGAAAAAGATAAGTGTCACATTGAAGATAAAGAGTCAAACATCATCTTTGAAGGCATTAGAAAAAGAAATATCTATATATTAAGTATGAAAGTGTCAAATGATAATTTATGTCTTTTGGCTGAATCAAGTGATCCTTGGATTTGGCACAAAAGATTTGGTCATTTGAACTTCAAACACCTATCTAAAATTGCCAAAATGATCTAATTATTGGTCTTCCTAAAATAAGTTTTGATGTTACCAATTTTTGCGATGCATGTCAATTAGGAAAACTTAGAAAAAGTATATTTAAATCAAAATATATAATTTCTACATTTCAACTCCTTGAACTTCTGTAACATCCCTAATTTTTAAATAAAATTATAAGGATATTTAATTAGATAAATTAAATAGAATAATGTAAATGTTAAGTGATGAGAGGATTGAGATTCGAATGAATTTAAGTGGCCACGCTTATTAATAAAAATGGGCTTAAAGAATGGTTTATAGACTAAATAAATTGTATAAGGGCATAATAGGTATTGGCCTCCCGTGACTCTCACCCTTATTATTTGTGAAAAAGTGATAATGAATGTGAATGGCTTTAGGGATATATCTATACATGTATATATATATATAATATATATTAAAGCCATTTACATTCATTATCATTTTTTCACAAATAATAACACATGTAATAATCCTTCATTTTCAATAATTAAAAATAGTCAATTTAATAAGATTTTGTATTTTAATGTTGGAAGAAAATAAAAATTTATGATGTAGGAATGAGAAAACTAACTAAAATGAAGTTTAATAACGTAAATTTATCTAATAAATGACTATTTGAATGTAATCTCAAGTAGTTGTAATAATTGTAAGTTATAATTGGTTATAAATTTAAAATAAGGCAATAAATTTAAATGTTACATTAATTGATGAAATAATATTGGATAAAATTTGTGTTTTTTAGTAGTTATAACATTTGTGTGTAGATAACAAACTTATAAATATGATAAAATTAATAAAAAGGTAATAATTTTTATCATTTACCAATTTATTTAATATATTGACTTAAATGGAAAATCAATTGCAATTAAATGTAATTAAATATTACGTTAATATGAGTTAAGACGATAATTGTAAAATGCGAAGGTAATTAAATGTACAAAAATATCAATTATATTCTTAAGGCAATAATTTATCTAGTAGAAAGAGTGAAACTAAGATAAATGAATTTATTGGGACTTTAAATTATAATCAATGTGAAAATCAACAAAAATTCAATATAATTAGAATATTGCAATTAATAGGGTAAAAGTTGATAATGGTGGATTTTAATGTAATAAGATATAAACCAATGTTAACTATGCCCATAGAAATAATGATTTATTGAATAAAAAGATTGAAATTAAATCAAATCAATTTATTGGAATTAAGTTATAGTTAATTGGATTTAATTACAGTTGAAATTGAACATTGTAATTAGTGTAATATTTAACACTGAATTGATATGTGAATTTGTCTTAAATTATTGTAAATGTCCAAGTAATCAAAAATCATGAAACTTGTTAGTTATTAAATTTGAAATTAAAAAGTGATTTAAGCAATTTAATAATAATTTAGTTAATTAACGTGAAAATAGTCATTTTGGCCACTATCTCGGATTTCGATGAAACAAATTTCATCGGATCCATAATGGTGAATTATTATCAGATTTTGAGTTTCGTAGCGATCAGACTTGTCATTTGATCGTACGAGCTTGAAACGCATGGAAGTCAATTTAATTGAAATCAATTTGAAATATGTTGATTTTAAAGCTAATTTCTGTATATGATGGAATTAGGACTTGAAACCTATTCCATCGGATTTAAAAATATCGAAAATATCTATTTTAATATATAGGATGACCCATTTTCATTTCGAAGGCGAAACGGGGATTTCGGGTCATTATTGTCGTTTTAAATCATTACGATATATGGTTCTTTCTTATCGAGTCTTGTCCATATAAATGGTTTTTCTAACCCTAGTAACCTTTCAATTTCTGACTGCAGTACGTACAATTCTATCTGACTATCTCCTTCTTCTAATGGCAGAAACATATTGCAATTTCAAAACCCTATTCCAGTTTCAAATTCAATTTCAAAATCAAACTCCTCCAAACCATGACATATTATATACCGTTTAGAAGCTCTCGATGAGCGTAATCCACTGGTGTAATTCGTTTTTGCAATCGAATCATCGTCTGCCTAGAAATCAATGATTTAGTTTTGGCCGTCCAATTGCAAGGGTTTCCATCCAATGACAGATCGTCGTATCATCAACGATCGGGAGGCGCCATTGCGACGATGGAGTCGATCAGGTCTTCAGGTGGTGGCTGTTCATCTGGATGGTACTCAGGTCACCAAAAATAGGTTGCGGAAGGCGTACGGCAGCGCGGCTCTGATAGGTGGCTGGAGGTGGTCAAACACGATAGGGAGGTGCGGCCGAAGGTGCCTGGCCCAATGGCGAAGTCTGATAGAGTGTATAAGGGGCGTTGCAGCGGCATATGGGAAAAATTCGGTGGCGGCTATGTGCAAACTTGAGTATTGCGACTGTCCGTGCAAAGTTAGGGTTCAGGGCAGAGAGGTGACATGTCATTTCCTTGTTCTTTTTTTATTTTAATTTAAATCTAAAGTTTAAACTTCGTATATCGATATCTTTTCTATACGAGATCAGATTTAAGCGTGGTTTTCTCCGATACGATCATATCGAAATTTTAGACATTATGCAACTAGTTTGGATGAATTCCAAGACTGTTTAATTTTGGACCTTATTTTGGATTTCAAATCCATTTGAACCAAACGTTAGTGTTTTGACCCACTTACAGCTTCTAAATTATCTTATGTTAGTTAATTTGAATTTCTAATGTGATTTGAAATCTATTTGTTGATGTTTGATATATTTAATTTGTCATTCCATTTAAATTTGACCTTTATTGAATTAAATAGCCATTTAATTTAATATCGAAGATTAATATCCAGTCAATACATGTCATTGATCACTATGTGATTGTTATTGTTTATTGATTGGTTTGAATGATGATTGTGATGTATCTTCAATTGTTGATATTGGATGACTGCATGTTATATGTTTATATTGTTATGACACTGCAAGTTCTCTATGGGTTGAAATGATACATACCCAAACGATCTAATATATTAAGGGAAATCGTTATGCATTGAAATGATAGACCCAAGCAATTTCATGGATTTATAATTAAATTAGAGATTGCGTGGTGAAATGATATATATATCTGTAAATATAAAATATTGGTGGATTGAAATGGTAAATATCCATGTCATTTGACCATAGGGTAGAAAATTATATACGGACACCGGATTGGTTAAATTAAATTATTTTAAATCCTTAATTTTGGAAGTCAGTTAAATGATATTTTGAAATATAATTTGATTTATATAAATTGAAATATTGTTAAAAATCCGAGTTTTAAATGTGAAATTGGTTTAGATGAATTATTTAAAGAACTTAAATTGAAATTTGTAAGCTGGATATGTGTGATGTCCCACCACTATACTCACACTAGCTAAAAACACTACAGGGTAATGCCGACGATTAGCATGAAGAATAAGGCTGCAGAGGAGCGACCAACTGTATAATTGCTTTATGCGAGTACCGATATGTCAGATAGTATGACATGCATTTCATTTCAAGAGGAAATCTGACAAATCAAATACAAAACCAAAGCTACTACACAGTGGCAATATGGCCTTTGGAAACAAATATAAAATAAGCATAACACAAAATCAGTCACAAATATTAATATCCCTATGGCAGAAACAGATATGAATATAACACATAGTAGTGAACATTAAAGTAGTGGTCATATAAGATCCACTACATCACAAAAGAATATGTACAAGTACTATACAAAAGAATAAATGTACATCAAGGAGTCTCTATCTCGAATGTATAAGAAGAAAAACTACTAAGCTAAGGTAGTTAGCCAAAAGTCAGAAGCTAGTCCTTTCTAAGAAGTCAAGTGGAAGCACCTGAAACACCTCAGTGTGACTTGACTATTATTTAAGAATAAAAATAATAAACGGATCAATCTAGCAATAAATATCATACAAGATAAGATAGAATAAGAGATATGACAAAAATATATGATAACAATAATGTCATACTATAACAAGTATATATTCGATAAAAATGAAAACCATACAATATCTCAAATCTCCTCAAATATCCAAAAAAAAAAATCATATTCTTTAGCTTATTCACCAAAACTCAAATATTAACAAAACATATCAAGGCAAATCATAAAAATTGGTGAAACACAAATTTCAGAAATCAATAATTAGAAATCCAGAAAATACAAAAGGGGTGGCCTATCATGAACGGGAGCATGAAAATTCATCAACACATGTATCACAAATGGAACGCTATTCCATAGTCGCTAACCCATCAAATTTGAGCCGAAGCTCAAAAAAAGGCCCAAAGACCATGGGTCGCTACCCTATAATTTGAGCCAAAACTCCATAAATGGGGTATAGTCCCCTACGTAGACAAAGACACATCGCAAATCTCTAGTCGAAATGACAAAATGATCGTCGTTGATCGATAAGTGTAAATTACACTAAGCTAGTAAATAAATGAGTTTAGCTTCATGTCCCATAAACACTGGCTTAACTTAAATATTTACGAACAGATTGTGGATTTCCACTCGGAAATTTTCATGAGAGTTCAATCGATCAAGTCCAAGAATTAACCGATGAAGTAAACGCAAGCGTTTCATACCACTTATTTTGCTAAGTCATTTAATTGGATTTCTCATACGAATGAGGTAAAGGTTTGTATATACTAATAGATTGGAAAATGAATTAAAAAATGAGCTTTGTAATGTTTGAATAATTTTTGTGAATAAGTTTGAGTATTTACTAGTGGTATAAAACCTTTGTGTTTTAAAGTGACAAATCACGAAAATGATTGTAAACATAATCTATCACAAAAGGAAATCCACATTCGATGATGTGAATTAAAACAATAAAAATTGATATCAAATCCATCAAATGGATATTCCCGAAAATCCATAAAAGAAGTCATTAAAGTCAATAATAAATGACAACAACTAATCAGATCAACAAAAATCCATAAAAATTGGAAATCCACTCAAAAACAGACAAAATAGGCAAAATTCCACAAACCATACGTCTGGTTGGTTTGGCCAGAAGTCTGACCTAGGGTTCTGGAATTTTATAATTTTTTATCCTTTTTAATTTTACTTACCATACGTCTGAAATAACCAACCAGATGTCTAGTGGGTTTAGCTGGGAAAAAATTTGCTTAGCCCAAAGAGGGAAAATCCAAACCGAAAGCGGTTAAACAAGCGATGGATGCTAGGGATTTATGCCAAGCGACAACCCCAGCCCTATAAGCTCTTTGATACACCTCAAATAACATTCTCAAACATCTATAGTAGGATTTTCATAAATTTTGACTTCAAAACCAAAAATTGGAAAATTTACCAAAAATCCAAATCAAAAGCAATTGAACATGAAATAGATGTTAGGAATTCATACCTAACAACAATGAAAGCTATGGACATAGATGTGAGTTCAAGAACTCGCCTTTAAACTCAAAACAAGGAATGAGAAGCTCTAAAACAAGGAAAGATCAATTCCTTTTTAACTACACCTCAAAGATCTTCAATCAATAATTACATGCAAAGATTTCCTAAGTTTCGTTGTAGGAAATTCTGAAAATTGAAGGGAGATTGAGATGGAGAAGATGAAGAGGATACTTACCTAAGCTTCTCTTTGATTTATAACTTGAATTTGAATTCCCAAGAAAAGCTAGGGCTTAGGAATTTTAATTTCCTTTCTCTTCTCTCATTTTTCCTTTTGCTTGAGAGTGTAAGGAAATTAGAAATGGAATGAATGAATGAAGAGGAGTGGAGTGGATGCTATTAGGTAGAAGAGTTTGGGTTCTCTTGTTGGGTTAGTGGGCTAGAACACAACCCAAAGCCCAATTGAAAATACCAAAATCCTAATCAACTCCAAACATATCGATGTTATACTCGAACAAGTTGTAAACGCTGTTTTGAACTCAATGGAAGTGATCTCGAGTCTGGATTCAACTGTTTACAAAAGGTCACATTTTGGACTCTAATTCAACTAACAATGCTATATTTAAATAAAACATTTGAATATATAATCGTAAAATACGCGGGTTGTTACAGATTCCCCTCCTTCAAGAAATTGCATCCTTGCAATACTTAAGAAGAAAATAAAGAGTAACAACCAATCTAAGGCACAACAACACAAAAGAAAATTTTGAAGTGAGAAGTTCACCTTAAAGAGCACGTGAGAATATGTCCGGATGTGTTCGCTCGATGAATTCTCTGGATTCCCTAGAGCAATCCTTAGGATTTGAGGACTACTGAACTTTTACAAGAGGAACGTCTATATTTCAAAGCGTTAAACCTCCGTCGCAACGATACGAATAGGATGTTGCTCATAAGTCAAATTAGGTGAAACTTTAATTTCTTCAACAACACCGAGCTCAAGAGTAGAATCATAATCTCTAAGGCATTTCCGTAATGGAGAGACGTGGAATACGTCATGCATAGCAAAAAATTGAGCTAGTAATAAAAGGCGATAAGTCACGGAACCAATGCGTTCGGTGATGGGAAATGGGCCAATATATCGAGGTGCAAATTTTCCCAAACGACTGAAACACAACACACTACATAGGTGAAACAAGAATGAACACCAAATCTCCCGTAGAAAATTCCAAATTCTTTTCTCGGTCATCGGCATAGGATTTTTGTCTACTTTGAGTTTCTTTCGTTTTATGAAGAATAAGGTCAATCTTTTCTATAGAATCACGAATAAAATCTGGACCTAAAACCAGCTTTTCACCGGCTTCAAGCCAACATGAAGGAGATAGGCATGGCCTTTTATAAAGATCCTCGAAAGGTGCCATACCAATACTAGATTGGAAGCTATTATTTTAAGTAAACTCGATAAGGGAAATATGATCTTCCAAACTTCCATAAAAATCAAGAACACAAGCACGGAGGAGGTCTTTAAGAGTTTGATTCACATGCTCTGTTTGTCCATCGGATTGAGGATGATAAGCGGTGATAAAATTAAGCTTCGTTCCCAAAGCTTTTTGAAGACCTTTTCAAAATCCACTAGTAAATAATAGATCACAATCACTAACAATAGAAGTTGGAACTTCATGCATTTTAACAATTTCTTTAACAAGAGTTTAACCAAAAGAGGTACGGTCCGGTTAGACCGAACGGGAACAAAATGGGTGAATTTTGTAAGTCCATCTACTATCACCCATAGACTATCATGACCCGACCGAGAACATGGAAGACCATCAATAAAGTACATGTAGACTTGATCCCACTTCCAAACTGAAATGTCCAAAGGTTAAAATAACCCACTGGGCTTTTGATGCTCTGCCTTAACGAGTTGACAAGTCATGCAACGATTAATAAAGTTAGCAATATCAGATTTCATTCTATCACAATTATAAAGTCGTTTCATATCCGCATATATTTTACAGCTACCGGGAAGAATGGTAAATTTAGATTAATCTTCTAAAATGTCTTTACGAAGATCACTAATATTTGGCACAATGAGTCTACCAAATCTTCGAATGCCACCACGAGCATCGATTTCAAAGTCTTTCAAATCATCAATATTTCTATACCGACAAATTTGGCTAAGATAAGCCAATTCAAGAACATGCTTTTGACCTTCAAGAATGCGGTCTAAAAGAGAAGGATAAGCCTCAAGGTGACATAAAACAAGAGACGAACATGAATCGGATTCACAATCTCGAATCTCACAAGTGGACAATGTCTCGAGATCACACTATTCGGATATCGTCATGGAAACAACCACTTGTTGCTTATGACTAAGGCATCAACAACACGATTTCCCTTTCTAGGAGTATAAAGAATATCTAGATCATAAGATGCAAGGAATTCAAGCCAACGTTGTTGAAGCAAGTTAAGTTCCTTTTGAGAAAAAAATACTTCAAAGATTTATGATCAGTGTAGAGAAAAAATTTCTCTCCCATAAGATAATGACGTCAAATTTTAAGGGTGAAAACAATGGCCGCAAGATCAAAATCATGAGTGGCATATCTAGTCTCGGTAGGCTTTAATTACCTAAAAGCATAAGCGATAACACGTTCCCTTTGCATGAGAACGGCTCCCAAACTAACACAACTAGCATCGGTATAAACAATCTAGTCTTGGTTCCCTATGGGAATCACAAGAATAGGAGCATCAGGAAGGGGTTCTTTTAATTTCTGAAAAGCAGCTTCACATTTGTTAGACAATATGTACTTAACTCCCTTCTTTGTCAAACTAGTAAGAGGTGCCGAAATTTTAGAAAGTCTTTTATGAACCGATGGTAATAGCCTGCTAATCCAAAAAAGCTACGGATTTCTGTCACACTCCGATCTCTTTCAATTTTGAATCACCTCAATCTTTGAAGGATCTGTGGAAATTCCGGATTTAGAAATAATGTGTCCTAAAAATTTCATATGGGATTGCCAAAAGTGCCACTTAGAAAATTTTGCTTTCAGTTGATTGCTTTTAAGGGTTTCTAACATAATTCGAAGATGTTTTTCATGTGCTTCCTCGGTTTTAGAATAAACAAAAATATCATCTATAAAGATGAGAATAAATCGATCAAGGAAATCTTTGAAAATTTGGTTCATAAGGTCAACAAAATAAGATGGTGCATTCGTTAAACCAAATGGCACAACAAGCCATTCATAAGATCCAGGTCGATAAAGCTTTCTCGGATTCAGGAACGAATTTGAGCTCGAATCGTTCCTGAAACTTGGTCCAAAAAAGAGTAGAATAACCGAGCTCAGCTATGAGAAGCTCGTACCAATCAACGGAAATCATCCATCTCTGAGTATGTTTCATCATTCGAGGCCTTATCTAAGTATGGTCTTGAATACATTAGCACCGCTTATAAGAAGAATTTGAAGTTTGTCTCTGGTCTTAAGAAGTATTTGAAGAAGTCTTTCATGCTTAGACCGAGGTGTTTTAGGTTAGGTACATTTGGACTTAGCCTATTCCTCTTCCGCATGGACTCTATTCTGCTAGCTCTTTTTGTTATAGCTTTTTGTGTAGTCCTTTTTGGCTTGCTATTCAGTTACGTATATTCTTTTGACTAGCTTGTATTTTGTGGTTGCTATACCAATTAACATGTATCATTTTGTATACTCTGTGACGTATATGTATATGTATATGTATATATATATGTGATGATCTACTGTTCTGTGATGTATTTTACATCCAGGTTATTGTATTTTATTCTAATAGACCCTATAGCCACCTATGGCTTTGTATTAAGTATTTATTGGATATGTCGATCCACTTCAGATAGAAAAAAGGGCATTTGTCGACGTATTCAATAGATATTTAAGATAAGGCTACAGATGGTCGCTCCTATCCAGCCCTATTCTTTGCATTAGCAAATAGTATTACCTAGTAATACTCTTTGTTAATGTAGGTCTCGGGGTGGAGAATCAGAGCTTGGTATCAGAGCTCTAAAAGTTGCTTCTTGAGATCCTCATTTTCTTTTGTAGATCTCCTTTTAGGAGGATGACTAACTGGCTGCGAGCCTGGACTGGGATCAATGTGGAACTCAATCGTCCGCTTGGGTGGCAAACCCAAAACAGGCTCAAAGACATCAGAGAAGTCATAAACAATAGGAATATAAGATATATCATCATCATCTCGTGAGTTTAGAGAATATAAAACCACTTTGGAATTATCCACATTTCGAAGAACAAGTGATAGCTGGAAGTGAAACTCTATAAGCCACAGGGCCTATTATCCCACCTTTTGGTAAGGCCGAGATATCAAGGAATTGACAGGGGACCAAGAATCGCTCATCCCAAATGTCGAGAAAGCATAGGTTCACTATGGATGTCGATGAATTTTTTCCGAGTCCGGATCAAGCTACAATTAACAAGACATGACCGGTAAAGCTAAGAAAGCCAACGTTTCAAGTTTCAAGTCAATCGAACTTCGCATGCTTAAGATATGATCGATACAAATCAAAGGAAATAACCTCACTTCGTATCCATCATTAAGCCTTGGTTCGAATCGATCTTATTCGAATCCATCAGCATACGAGTGCACTTCGCATCCATCGGCCACAACGTGGAAGTCCACTTCACGTCCATCCAAAGATGGTTTTCTTGGTATCCTGCATGTTCGAATTGATCCAAGTGACTGTACTTCGTATCCATCATCATCAATTAGTTCGTATCCATGGAAGGATTGTCACTTTGTATCGATTGTATCATTTATTTCGAATCGATCAATCTATCCACATACTTCGTATCGATCAGGCATTGGTCGACACGAAGGATACGTTACAGATCGATGCGAATGTCAACAATTTGATCGAGGCGAACAAATCAATAGTAGCTGATACGAACAGAGCTAGTTCTGTTTGATACGAATAGCAGCCTATGCGATCGATGCAAACTGAGGAACTTTCATCGATACGAACAGCAAGCCATGCAATCGATGCGAACTGAGGAACTTTCATCGATACGAACTATGCATCCTTCATCGATGCGAACGAGGTAGCGTCATCGATACGAACTAGGCAAAAATATTGGGATGACTCGGTCGACTCGGTGTCAAGAGCGGATCGATCCAAAAATCATGCGCAATGTCATCCCATGAGCACGTGCCCAATATCGATTCGAAGTAATTGATTCGAAGGCATCAAATTGAACAGAGCAGCCTACCGAAACACGAACTTGCATCGATCATAAATCACAATCTATAAGTCCAAATGCTATGAAATTTTCACAAGAGCTTTATGTACGACCTAAGGAGGGTCCATACCAAGTTTCGACTCGATTGGGTCATATCCTGATCGATACGAAATTTGTTCGTATCGAGCACGGATCGAGCCGAAACTTCATGGGATCGATCGCGTGGGCCTACCCATATGTCAGAAGAAGTCTCCGACGATCTGAGCTGGATATCAGCTTCCTACGCATATAAATAGAGCCCTAGGGCCTGTTGAAGAGGGATCTTTTTTTTTGATGTCCAGACTCTACCGAATTCAACTTTGCACTCCATAGCTGTTGTTGTCCTCGAATTTCAAAACTATAATATGCTGTAATCAGTTGTAATTGGCAAAAGAATATCAATAAAGTCATCAAACTTCATAGTGGACGTAGGCAAAACGCCGAACCACTCTAAATTGCTATGTTTCTATGTGTTTTCATACTTGTTTTTGAAGTGTTTGTTAGATAATCCCCATTTTACATTTCTATTCTTCATTTTCATCTCTTCAAATACTTCCGAAGAGTGTTGTGTCCAATTTTGGTACAAACACTTTAGTGCTTTCACTGAGATAACACATTTTTTCTCCTGCTCCTCTGATCTACTATCGATACCGGTTTGCACAAATCCAAGAAGAAGATCTAGATCTCAAGTTTAGAATCCTTCCAACCTATTCAGATTTGCATAAAATCTAGGAAAGAACTTCACTATTCACCATGGTTAGCACAAGGACCGCCTCTATAGCTGTAGATCAAAAAGGACGTGATAGACAGAATCCCGCACAATTGCCTCCATCCAACCAGAATGCCGCTGGACCTTTAGATCCGTCAAGCCCGGTTATCAGGCAAGAGTTTCAGATGCTGCTTCAAGAGTTGACCCACAGTTGGTAACAATTAACTGAGCAACTGTATGCCAATAAAGAGTTGACCAACCATCTAAACCACCAAAGGCGTAGGATATCCAGAAGGGATCACGCCTCTTACTCATCCACCGAGAGTTCAGCCTCGTCCGACTACCATCACCGATCTACGCATCCGCGGCTAGACGGGAGTTACGCTCAAGCTACCAAACATCAACTTGCACTGAACATCAAGCAACCCAGAGTTAGCCCATCAACCAGCTGCCAGGCTGGACCCTCCTCCCAGGGAGGTACTACCACTGTTGAACCAGGGGTTGATGCCTGGATTAAACCAGTTATGAACCATCATCAGCATGGATACACCCCCGAAGCCTACATACCGGAGAACTTTGAGCCAAGGAGGCGAGATACAGACCCTTGACAGCGACCGGTCCAACCTCTTATTGTGGAACCCAGCCACACCTTGGCCCAGCAAGCATAAAATGTACAGATGCCGGACATTCCCACAATGATCCATCAAATGATTGGAGAGAGACAAGGCCTCACGAATGATGACCAGGGAATCTCCTAGAGTCATACTCCCTTTACTGACAAAATACTTTATGCTGAACCTCCTCGGTGATTCAGGATGCCAATCTTACCAGTTTATGAAGGAAATTTAGATCCCAATCAACTTATCCTGAAGTATGAATTACCGATGAGTGCTGCGAGAGCTGATGATGTAGTAAAATGCCGAAGCTTCTCGATCTCCCTCAGAGGCATCACTACTATGTGGTTCACATGACTACCACCTCGATCCATTTCTTGCTTCGACCAATTGGCCACTAAGTTTGTTGAACAATTTCGCATGCATATCGCAAGGCCAAAGGATGTTAACACTCTGTCTAGTTTCACTCAAGCTCCTGGAGAGATGCTTCAGCGTTATTTGGAAAGATTCCATGCTGCTTGTGCTGAGATCAGCAACCCAAACGATAACTCTATTCTTATGGCATTGACTAAGGGGATTGACCCCGATTCCGAATTCGGCAATTGGTTGGCCGGAAAACCACCTGCTTCATTGGACCATTTCTATTCCAAGGCAGCCCAATTCTTGAGAAGGGAGGATGCAAAACAGTCTAGGAAGCAAGATGACGCAGAGCCGAGCATCGAAGGGATCCAAAGTAATGTTGCAGTCAAATAGTCCGGGGAGAGCTCCGAAAAAGTTCAATTGAATATCTAGAATAAAAAGAACTCAGCAGAGAGATAATGGAAATCAAAACAAAAAACGAGATCAAAACCGAGGTCCGCGACGTAGGGCTTCGAAGCCATCGTTGGAGAGGCAAATCCGTACGGGAAAATTTGTAGGTTTCACGAAAGCTATGGCCACAATACAAATGAATGTCGTCATTTGCAAGATCTCAATGAGAGGTTGATTATAGAGAGGAAGTTGGAACAGTTTGTGCGTGCCTATCGAATGATACGCCCAATCAGGCAAGACAGGAAGACCCCGATCGTACCGGTGGGAGGCTAGTGATAAATGATATTAGTGGCGATCCTACTTTCTCAAGAGGCTGGAACGGCAAGGATCTTCGTCACTGCTACACATGACAGGCTTTATTTATTTAGTCTATTAATCCTTTACAATTTGTTTCTATGTTTTGAAATTTGAATTTATAATAAGGCAACGGACTTTGCCATATTTTCCCATTTCAGCAATAAATTGCCATCTCTTCGACCCAGATGTGATTCATCGAATGTGACATACAACCATCATGACACACGAAGAACTTAGTTCCATCATACGGTGGAATTTTTTCAAATAGGGAGTGACTGTGATACGACCGGCCACTCACTAAGTGAAACCCTAAGCTCGAAGGCAAGTCACTACACTAAAACCAAAAAAGGATGATACATGACAATACTTTAGCTAATTCCGGACTCCTAGAGTGCGAGTTGAGTATAAACTCATAAATGTGGTTCCAAAGAGGGTGGATCCGACCATCTAACGACTTCGATCGTATCTTAACTAACTTCGAGGATTATGTATCCGTCCATCTAACGACCTCACTTGTTAACTCGGGGTAGATGCGAATCGACCATCCATGATTCCGATGAATCCATCGTTCCCAAAGTGCGAACGAAATCCTAAAAGCTTAAACAGACGTGATTGACCATCTGTCGACCAACTCCAAATTCCCAGAGTGTGAATTAGAGTATAAACATCAACTCTAGGTTCCCAAAGTGCGAACTATAGTATAAACACCAACTCCAAGTTCCTAGAGTGCGAATTGGAGTATAAACATCAACTCTAGGTTCCCATAGTGTGAACTAGAGTATAAACACCAAAACCTAGTCCCAGAGTACGAATTGGAGTACAAACGTCGATTATCTTCGATTCCCAAAGTGCGAACCGGATTATCGATCGCAAATAACTCTGAGTCCCATGAGTGTGGTCAGAGTATGAACATAACTCGATTGTGAATGACCACTCATAAACTAACTAAGTCCCTAGAGTGTGGACACATTCTTAAAACTTAAACTAGCATGATTGACCGTCGAAGTTCAGATACAAATTCTCAGAGAGCGGATGTGATCATTGTTAAGTGAGCAAGTAGGATTCGACCACTCAACTCTCACCGGTGTTAGCATCGATTCTACGATGCTAAGCTCGACGAAATGAAGGCAAAAAGCAATTGCTAGCCGATCTTTGCAACTGATCCCCGGAACTGGGGCAGAACCTAAGTGTTAACCATTGGACGAAGCAGTGCAACATCAGAGTTCAACTTAGTCTCCAGTTATGACTCATGTCTGTGATTTTTGGACTTGGAAAATAAAAACACACTCGACTCAAAGGTTGAAACTCCACAAATGCATTGGACTGAAATTCAAATACTAGAACACTTAAGAATAAAAGACAGTGATAGAGCTTAAACTAAAAGAAAAAAAGAGTTCCATTTCAACTATTTACGAAAAAATTCATGTAAAAGTCTTTTCCAAAATTCCTACTAGTAGGGGCCGAACCCACATTTATACACGGCCTACAAAAGGAAAGCAAAACAAATTTCTATCTACCAAAAAATGTGCCGAAGAGGCATGTCTACTCTTTCTTCTTCCTTGGTTTCTTCTTCGGCATGGACCCGCTGGAGCCGCTAATTATTTTCCTCTTTGAGCTCTTGCCTTTTGGCGGACGATCTCCAAGCGGGAGCATGATCTCAACGTCCTCCTCCGAACTCAAGTGTACATGAATACTTTCTACATGTGGAGTCGGAGGAGTTGGATCTACTACAAGAGAAGGAATAGGAACACTGGTGTCAACAATTGTACCTCCAGGTGATGTCATTCTCAGCGGGGCCGGGCCAGGTGCTGCCATTCCACCTCCAGAACTACCACCATGAGTCGCTTCCTCCATTTCAGCATTGATTTCGGCCAATATCTCTTCTTCGCGTTTTGCTTGACCTCGCTAGGGGCATTAGTGGTCGGCATCGAAGAGCCAGAAGCGGGCGTGAGTCTACTTATGACAAATGGTAGGTCCACCAAAGGGGTCACTGTGGTGACTGAGGAGTTCATTCATCATCTGCTTGTCGAAAGAAAGTGCGCCCCCTACATTCCATCAACCAGTGCAGTTGTCGTTGTGGTGATCGTCTCAATAATAATGGCCTCCTGCATTTGATGTGATTCTTGGGTTGCAGGAGGCGCTATCAGTGTAACTCCAGTCACTGGACAAAAAAGAAGAGAGACTATTAGTAAACACTTCAAGACAAGTTCCTTATTTCGAACGCATATGAGATATGTTCAGAGTACCTTCCTCAGTTTGGCTCGCGAACGACTGAGCGGCTTCGGAGGCGTGCTCTTTGATAGGGGATAACTGTGACTGTTTCGGATTATAGGCAGGGTAAGACTGGGGCTCAACCGCTGGTGCAGGTTCAGATTGAGGTGGAGCAGGAATCTCAAGGCATGTAGTGTGATGCTCGACACCTGAACCTTCCCCAATCTTCGGGTGTTAGGTGCTGAGCTTCTCCCTTTCATGTGAGATCATTGACTCGTGGAGAATCTTTCGTTCATCTTCGGTCAGCATGCAATTTTCAAACTCGAACTCGTCGAATTATTCACCTAGATGCACTGCCTTCTCCTCCTCGACCAATTGGCCCCAGGCGTTATAGAGATGTGTCGAATAGTTTTCAAGCCAGGCCAAATTTCTATGTTTCAGCACGTTAGCGTTGTAGGTGACGAGAAGATCTTCTATATCAGCCTCCAGCATGGGCTCCGCCATCCGGACCTTCTCCTCAACCTCAGCCTCCACCGTGCGGACTTTCTCCACTGCCGCATCACGTTTACCTTGAAGCGCCACGGCTTGATCACATGCCTCTTGTGCTGTGGTATTGGCATCATCCCTCTCTTTAATGATTTCTGAAAGTTTGGACTTTAGCTCTTTGAGGGTCGCATCCCGTTCGACAGTAACAGTGGTGTTCCGATGACCCATTTGCTCCACCAGGGCGTAGTGTGATTGCCTCATCCGCTCCATGGATGAGTTAGCCTCATCGGCCTTTTTAAGGGCCTCCATTTTTGATTTTCAGGAGGGCTCAGGTTTGGTATTGAGCATCTAGATAATACGGTCCTTCTGAGCAAGCTCATTCTCTATCTTCTCAATGGTGGTCTCTCGCTCAAAGGCCAGCTTTGATGCTTTTTTCCCTGATTTCCCTCACTCCTTGTATTGAGTGTAAATGTCATGGATGTAGTCATGCATTATGTTCTCAGCCTCCGCTGGAATTCTCTTTAAGTGCGGGGGGAAAATATAACCATCAAAGCAGATGTCTGAAAAATCTTTCTTCAATTGGGCAAGTTTAATTGCTCCTTCCCTTGAAGGCTTGGTAGGGATCTGTTGTGCAATTATGGTAGCCATCATTTCAGTTCTATGATGATGAGTTTTAGGCCTTGAAACGTGAGAAGATGGCTTGTGCCGTGAAGTTTTCGGAGGACGTGAGACATAAACATGAGGCTGTGTAGGGTTTCTAGGAGGGGGAGAATGAGATCGGGATCGAAGCATGTACTCCCTATCTCTGTCGTGTTGCTTCTGACTAGAGTATCCATGGTCATAGTCTCTATCTGCCTCTCTCCTATGCAGCTCATAATATGTTGAAGATCAATGAGCTTTTCGAAGACTCCCTAACATCGAGCCTTGGCCGGACATTGTATCTGCAAAGTAAAAGAAGAACATAGTTAATAATCTTCCAAAATAAGCAACTTATGGTTGGGAATTGTGTAGTGCTGTAAAGTGTATATGTATGTGCAACCCCCCGACCAATCGGAAATGTCAGCCATGCTTGTGGGCAGCAATTCGCTTAAATCTAACGCACATTGAAGCTCATCCAACCCGGCGTCATTCTGGAGTGACACATAATCCGAGATTGGGATATCGACGATCCCTTTGAAGAGGTTTTCCACCTGCGAAGAAGAAGCCACTGTAATTTTAATCCCAGGAATAGGCAAAGACACGACCACAGATTTCAATCTCCCAGATTTAAATCATTTGAAAGCAGCTGCCTTGCCTTTTCTCTTTCCTTCGAAACCCTGAAAGGCATCAGAAAGCCTGGCCATAAGTTCATCATCGATGGGCGTTCCTTCTAGATCAACCTCCTCGGTTATAACAACTCCAAGCGTCTTACGCTTCGCTCATTTCTTGGAGACAGCCTTTAGCGTTCCCTCGAACCTTGTACTTTACCTACGCTCGATCAACCCAATGATTCTCAAGTTTCTATCTGTAAGAACCGAGTCAATGTCCCTCTCTTCACTCAAAACTTCTTGGGGAACCCGCACCATTTCTTTGAAATGCACGCCCTTGGGTCATGGAATTTCAGCTGTAAAGGAAAAGGAAATATTAGTTTGATATCGATTATAATTTTCTTGTTAACTACTGGAAAAAGTCGTAGCACTTACGTATGACTAACCATCGGCTAGAAAATCCCAAGGGACATCGAACGTAGAACCATTCAGTTTTGAAGTAACTCAACCTGGTTCAAGAACCCCTTACCCCCTGACAGTTCCTGACCACTTCCAGAAACATGAAAGAAGGGATATCTCTCCACCACTTGACGTTAAACAGGTATCTAATCTCGATCGGGGTCGATGGTCAAAAGAGATGTTCCATTAATACGATGAATAAGCTATTCAATTGAGCATATCCATTAGGGTGTAGTTGAGATGGAACGATTCCTAGGAAAGACAACACTTCCCTAATGTATTGGTTAAAGGGAGGAAATGTTCCAGCCGTGCATGCGTGACGGTTAAAAGCAGTAAACCCTTCCGGTGGAAAATGCGGTCCATCGTTTGGTCCTGGTAGTAACACGTCATCCAACGACAAACCGTGCCTTAAACATATCCGTCCCAGCACATCTTCAGAAACATTGGACGATACAGAATCTGGTGGAGTGCAGATGAAAACAGCGCCTGGTATCTCATCTGGTGCCGGATCTATAACTTCGGCCACGATGGCCGGTATCTCGGTTGTTGGGAGGAGTGAACTCTGAATTTGCTACTGTTGTGAGCTTGAAGGTACCATAACTAACTAACTTATGAGATATCATCATTAGACGATAATAAGCCTATGCATCCCCTAGTGTAAAGTGTGTGATTGTGTTGTGCAATGCGGTGCTACATATTGCTTGAAAAATTATACAGTGTTTGAGAGAATATTCGAACAACGAGACTTCGAAGTTCAACTGGAGTGACCGTCATCGTTGACCGTCACAACCATGTCATCCAGAATTTAGAGACCGATTTGTGTTAGAATTTATTAAATTCAGTTAAATAACGGTTCCATCGACGAGCTTTGACGGGTAGCCAAATATGCAATTTAACGGTCAAGTCCAATTATGCAAGATTGAAGCTCGTCGGAGTCAGGTTTTCAAATATGTAAAAGGTTTCAAGTTCATCAGGGTTCAACTCGCATCAACCCAAAAGTTACAGTTCGTATCAATCAAAAGCCTTAATTTCGTATCTATCATTTAACGTCCATTTCGCATCGATCCTGAGTTGTCAACTTCGGATCGATCATCGAGGATCTCATTCGTATCGATCACAGAGGGAAAGGCTTCATATCCTGATTTGTCAAATTCGTGTTGGTCTCAATCCTGCGTCTTCGTATCGATTGGTAGAGCCAATGCTTCGTATCGATTGCATAATTAGATTTTCGTATCGATCACCATGGATCGATACGAACTCCAACCATCCCCCATCAATACGAAACCGCTCCATCCCTCTGTGCGAATTTCCGTCAGCGACCCATCGATACAAACTTTAATTGTTTCCGGAATGATATGAAGCGCCTTTCCCCAATCGATACGAATGAAAACTCCCTATCCATCTACCCTCCTTCTTCTCTAAGTGACGTTGAAGCCACTCCGACCTTACTGGTCCTTACTCTGATCCATCCTCGGCCTCCTCATTACCAGAATCGGGCGTGGGTACGAATGGTTTTGCAATTAAACTCAAGTCTCGTCATTTCTAAAATAAAGTTATTAGCCAATCACCTGATTTAAAAGCCTGGCCGAGGGATTAAAGAACTATTTTAATTTGGGGGTGAATATAGCTTTCCTTCCTTCCATCGATACGAAAGCCAGAGGAAGAGTGAATGTAAATGAAAATTCGGCTAATTACAAAGGTATTTACATGACGCGAGGTAGAAAGGAAAACCGATTCGTCTCCCAATCAAGATGGTTAACTATGCCATCGATACAAAGGCTCTGTTCGTATCCGTCTACGCGTATCAGACTCAAGCATAACTACTCACCTCCATTCGCCTTCGATCCAGAATGTTGATATGAATAATAGGCAAGGACTCGTTTGAGTCATACAAGTCCATCAAAAAATCATCGATACAAAATGATAATTTCGCGTCCATCATTTTAAAGACCGTCCGAGTTCATATCTATCGGTGCGAACTGCATTAAAACAAGTAAATTCGTATCGATAGATGTCGATACGATAACAATTTTTCAACCTTCTACAATGATTTAGGAGAGGATCGATATGAAGAGAAAATTCCAAAACAACCATCAAGCGTTGTTACAACTTAAATTTCACATCGATTCAAGAGAGGATCGATATGGAATTCGATACAAGAAAACTGATAACGACTCGTAAACCCACGAACGTTAACAAGAGTTAGGTTAACATATGTGCATATATGTCAGACAAAATTTTCAATTTTCAAGATTCACAGGTCAAATGCCCACCTGATGACGATTATAACAACAAATATCCAATCGCTATCATGCAACAATCAGTTACAACTGCACACAGTACAACTGTTGGCAGTCTACGGTTCATAGTTTATGTCTCTATGGATCAGTCAAAGATTACAACTACCAACGAGAAGATGATAGCTGTTTAACAAGTTAAATAGAACTATCCAGGATGAAAGATGCGACTATTCAAAGCACATCATGTTATCACAAGATATGCTTTAGGGGTCAAATGTTATCCCGCCTTTGGGGCAAGGCCGAGATATCAAGGAATTGATAGAGGACCAAGAATCGCTCATCCCAAATGTCGAGAAAACACAGGTTCACTATGGATGTCGATGAATTTTGGTTTAGTCCAGATCAAGCTACATTAACAAGACATGACCGGCAAAGCTAAGAAAGCCAACGTTCCAAGTTTCAAGTCAATCGGAGTTCGCATGCTAAAGATGTGATCGATGCAAATCAAAGGAAATAACCTCACTTCGTGTCCATCATTAAGCGTTGGTTCGAATCGATCTTATTCGAATCCATCAGCATACTAGTGCACTACGTATCGATCGGCTATTGCCTACTTCACAACCATCGGCTACAACGCAAAAGTCCACTTCGTGTCCATCCAAAGGTGGTTTTCTTGGTATCCCGCATGTTCGAATTGATCCAAGTGATTGCACTTCGTATCCATCGTCATCAATTAGTTCGTATCCATGGAAGGATTGTCACTTTGTATCGATCATATCATTCATTTCGAATCGATCAATCTTTCCACATACTTCATATCGTTCAGACATTGGTCGACATGAAGGACACATTACAGATCGATGTGAATGTCAACCTTTGATCGAGGCGAACCAATCAATGGTAGTCGATACGAACTAAGCTAGTTCTATTCGATACGAACAACAGGCTACGCGATCGATGCGAACCGAGGAAATTTCATTGATATGAACTGTGCATCCTTCATCGATGCGAACGAGGCAGCGTCATCGATATGAACTAGGCGAAAATATTGGGACGACTTGGTCGACTCGGTGCCATGAGCGGATCGATCCAAAAATCACACGCCATATCATCCCATGAGCACGTGCCCAATATCGATTCAAAGTAATTGATTAGAACAGAGCAGCCTACCGAAAACACGAACTTTCATTGATCATATCTCACAATCTGTGAGTCCAAATGCTATGAAATTTTCACAAGAGCTTACGTGCGATCTAAGGAAGGTCCATACCAAGTTTCGACTCGATTGGGTCACATCCTGATCGATACGAAATTCGTTCGCATCTATCACGGATCGAGCCGAAACATCATGGGATCGATCGCATGGGCCCACCTACGTGCCAAAAGAAGTCTCTCGAGATCTGAGCGAGATATCGGCCTCCTATGCCTATAATTCGATCGCGTCGTTTGATCATATGGGCTTGAAATGCATTGAAATCAATTTAATTGAAATCAATTTGAAATAAGCTGATTTTAGAGACAACTTCTTTATACAATGGAATTAGGACTTGAAGCCTGTACCATCGTATTTAAAAACATCGAAAACATCTATTTTAATATATAGGATTGCCCACTTTCATTTCCAAGGAGAAACGGGCTTTTCGGGTCATTATTGTCGTTTTATATCATTACAATATGTGGTTCTTTCTTATCGAGTATTGTCCATATAAATGGTTTGTTCTAATCCTAGAAGCCTTTCAATTTTTGACTACCATACGTATAATTCTATCTGACTATCTCCTCCTTCTAATGGCAGAAACATATTCCAATTTCAATACCCTATTCCAATTTCAAAATCAAACTCCTCCAAACCATGACATATTATATACCGTTTAGAAGCTCTCGATGAGCTAATCCACTGTTGTAATTCGTTTTTGCAATCGAATCACCATCTGTCTAGAAATCAATGATTTAGTTTTGGCGCCCAATTGGAAGGGTATCCATCCAATGATGGATCGTCGTCTCATTGACGATCGGGAGGCGCCGTTATGAAGATGGAGTCGAGCAGGTCTCTGGGTGCTGGCTGTTCATCTGAATGGTGCTCAGATCGCCAGAAATTGGTTGTGGAAGGCGTACGACAGCGCGGCTTTGATACGTGGGTGGAGGTGGTCGAACACGACAATGAGGTGCGGCTGAATGTGCTTGGCCCATTGGCGAAGTCTGAATGAGTTGATAAGGGGCGTTGTAGCAGCGTTTGGGAAAAATTTGTTGGCGGTTACGTGCAAAGTTGAGTATTGCGACTGTTCATGCAAAGTTAGGGTTCAGGGCAGAGAGGTGACATGTCATTTCCTTATTCGTTTTTTATTCTAATTTAAATCTAAAGTTTAAACTTCGTATATCGATATCTTTTCCATGCGAGATCAAATTTATGCACGGTTTTCTCCGATACGATCGTATCAAAATTCCAGACGTTATGCAACTAGTATGGATGAATTCCAAGACTGTTTAATTTTAGAACTTCTTTTGGAATTCAAATCGATTTGAAATCAAATGTTAGTGTTTGACCCACTCACAACTTCTAAATTATCTTATATTATTTAAATTGAATTTCTTATGTGATTTGAAATTTATTTGTTGATGTTTGACATATTTAATTTGTCATTCCAGTTAAATTTGACCTTTATTGAATTAAATAGCCATTTAATTTAATATTGAAGTTTAATATCAGTCAATATTTGTCATTGATCACTGTGTGATTGTTATTGTTTATCGATTGGTTTGAATGATGATTGTGATGTATGTTTAATTGTTGATATTGGATGGCTGGATGTTACATGTTTATATTGTTATAATACTGCAAGTTCCTTATGGGTTGAAATGATATACCCAAACGATCTGATAGATTAGGGGAAATCGTTATGCATTGAAATAATAGACTCAAGTTATTTCATGGATTTGTAATTAAATTAGGGATTTTGGGTTGAAATGACATATATCCGTAAATATTAAATATTTGCGGATTGAAATGATAAATATCCATGTCATTTGACCATAGGGAAGAAAATTATGTACGGATACCGAAATGGTTAAATTAAATAATTTTAAATCCTTAATTTTTGAAGTTAGTTAAATGATATTTTGAAATAAAATTTGATTGATATAAATTGAAATATTGTTAAAAATTCGAGTTTTAAATGTGAAATTGGAATTGGTTTAAATGAATTGTTTAAAGGACTTAAATTGAAATTTGTAATTTGGACATGTGTGACGTCCCACCTCTATACTCACACTAGCCAATGACACTACAGGGTAATGCCGACGATTAGCATGAAGAATAAGGCTGTAGAGGAACGACCAATTGCATAATTGCTTTGTGCGAGTACCGATATGTCAGATAGTGTGACATGCATTTCATTTCAACAGGAAATCTGACAAATCAAATACAAACTCAAAGCTACTACACAGTGGCAACGTGGCCTTCTGAAACAAATACAAAATAAGCATAACACAAAATCAGTCATAAATATTCATATCACTAAGGCAGAAACGGATATGAATATAACATATAGTAGTGAGCATCAAAGTAGTGGTCATACAAGATCCACTACATCATAAAAGAATAAGTACAAGCACTATACAAAAGAATAAGTCTACATCAAGAAGTCTCTATCTCGAATGTACAAGAAGAAAAACTACTAAGCTAAGGTAGTTGGCCAAAAGTAAGAAGCTAGTCCCTGCTAAGAAGTCAAGTGGAAGCACCTGAAACACCTCAGTCTGACTCGACTATTATTTAAGAAGAAAAATAATAAACTGATCAGTCTAGCTATAAATAACATACAAGATGAGATAGGGTAAGAGATATGAAAAAAATATACGATAACAATAACATCATATTGTGAGAAGTATATATTTGATAAAAGTGAAAATCATACAATATCTCAAATCTCCTCAAATATCCAAAAAAAATCATATTTTTTAGCTTATTCACCAAACCTCAAATATTGACAAAACATATCAATGCAAATCGCAAAAATTGGTGAAACGCAAACTTCAGAAATTAATAATTAGAAATCCAAAAAACACAAAGGGGGTGTCCTATCACAAACGAGAGCATGAAAACTCACCAACACATGTATCACAAATGGAACGCTATTACATGGTCGCTAAACCATCAAATTTGAGCTGAAGCTCCAAAAACGGCCCAAAGACCATGGGTCGCTACCCCACCGATTTGAGCCAAAACTCCATATACGGGGTTTAGTCCCTCACGTAGATAAGGAGACATCGCACATCTCTAGTCTAAATCACAAAATGATCATCATTGATCGATAAGTGTAAATTACACTTAGCTAGTAAATAAATGAGTTTAGCTTCATGTCCTATAACTACTAGCTTAACTTAAATATTTACGAACAGATTGTAGATTTCCACTCAAAAATTATCACGAGAGTTCAATAGAACAAGTCCAAGAATTAATCGACGAAGTAAACACAAGCATTTCATACCACTTATGTTGCTAAGTCGTTTAGTTGGATTTCTCATACGAATGAGGTAAAGGTTTGTATATACTAATAGATTGAAAAATGGATTTAAAAATGAAATTTGAAAGTAAATTTTGAATCATTTTTGTGAAAGAGTTTGAGTATTTACTATTAGTATAAAAACCTTTGTATTTTAAAGTGACAAATCACAGAAATGATTGTAAAAACAATCTATCACAAAAGAAAATCCACAATCGACGACGTGAACTAAAACAATAAAAATTGATATCAAATCCATCAAATGGATATTCCTAAAAATCCATAAAAGAAGTCATCAAAGTCAATAATAAATGACAACATCTAATCGGATCAACAAAAATCGATAAAAATTGGAAATCCACTCAAAAATAGACAAAATAGGAAAAATTCCACAAACCAGACATTTGGTTGTTTGGCCAGAAGTCTGACCCAAGGTTCTGGAATTTTATAATTTTTTTCTCCTTTTTATTTTTACTTCTTGAACCCTACCAGACGTCTGCTTGGGTTTAACCAGACAACTTGTCCTGGGCTCTCGAATTTTCTTTTTTCTGTTGTTTCTTTTTTCTTTCTCTAGTGCCCTAACCAGGCGTCTGAAATTACCAACCAGATGTCTGGCGGGTTCAGCTGGGCAAAAATTTGCCTAGCCCAAAGATGGAAAATCCAAACTAAAAATGGTTGAACGAGCGGTGGTTGCTAGGGATTTATGCCAAGCGAGAACCCAGCCCTATAGGCTCTTCGATACACCTCAAATAACATGTTCAAATATCCATAGTAAGATTTTCATAAATTTTGACTTAAAAACCAAAAATTGGAAAATTCACCAAAAAAATCCAAATCAAAAGCAATTGAACATGAAATAAATGTTTGGAATTCATACCTAACAGCAATGAAAGCTACAGACGTAGATGTGAGTTCAAGAACTCACCTTTAAACTCAAAACAAGGAATGAGAAGCTCTAAAACAAGGAAAGATCAATTCCTTTTTAACTACACCACAAAGATCTTCAATCTATTATTACATGCAAAGATTTCCTAAGTTTGGTTATAGGAAGTTCTAAAAATTGAAGAGAGATTGAGATGGAGAAGATGAAGAGGATGCTTACCTAAGCTTCTCTTTGATTTATAACTTGAATTTGAATTCCTAAGAAAAGTTAGGGCATAGGAATTTTAATTTCCTTTCTTTTCCCCCATTTTTCCTTTTGCTTGAGAGTGTTAGGAAATAAAAAATGGAATGAATGAATGAAAAGGAGTGGAGTGGTGCTGTTAGGTAGAAGAGTTTGGGTTCTCTTGTTGGGTTAGGGGGCTAGAACACAAACCAAAGCCCAATTGAAAATACCAAAATCCTAATCAACTCCAAACATATCGATGTTTATACTCGAACAAGTTATAAACGCCGTTTTAAACTCAATGGAAGTGATCTCGGGTCTGGATTCGGCTGTTTACAAAAGGTCACATTTTGGACTCTAATTCAACTAACGATGCTATATTTAAATAAAACACTTGAATATATAATCATAAAATATGCGGGTTATTACAGACTCCCCTCCTTAAAGAAATTGCATCCTCGCAATATTTAAGAAGAAAATAAAGAGTAACAATCACTCTAAGGCATAACAACACAAAATAAAAATTTGAAATGAGAAGTTCACCTTAAAGAGCAAGAGAGAGTATGTCCGGATGTGTTCGCTCGATGAATTCTATGGATTCCCAAGAGCAATCCGTAGGCTTTGAGGGCCATTTAACTTTTACAAACGGAACGTCTTTATTTCGAAGGCGTTTAATCTCCATCGCAAAGATACGAATAGGATGTTGCTCATAAGTCAAATTAGGTGAAACTTCAATTTCTTCAACAACACCGAGCTCAAGAAGAGAATTGGAATCTCTAAGGCATTTCCGTAATTGAGAGACGTGGAATACGTCATGAATGGCAGAAAATTAAGCTGGTAATAAAAGGCGATAAGCCACGGAACCAATGCATTCGGTGATGGAAAATGGGTCAATATGTCAAGGTTCCAATTTTTTCGAATGATTGAAATGCACAACACACTTCATAGGTGAAACACGAATGTACACCAAATCTCCCATAGAAAATTCCAAATTCCTTCTTTGGTTATCGGCATAGGATTTTTTTCTACTTTGTGCTTCTTTCATCCTATGATGAATAAGGTCAATCTTTTCTCTAGAATCACGAATAAAATCAGGACTTAAAACCAGCTTTTCACCGGCTTTAAGCCAACATGAAGGAGATCGGCATGGCCTTCCATAGAGAGCCTCGAAAGGTGCCATATCAATAGTATATTGGAAGCTATTATTGCAATAAAACTCGATAAGGGAAATATGATCTTCCCAACTTCCATAAAAATCAAGAACACAAGCACGAAGGAGATCTTCAAGAGTATGATTCACACGCTCTGTTTGTCTATCGGATTAAGGGTGATAAGCGGCGACAAAATTAAGCTTTGCTCCCAAAGCTTTTTGAAGACCTTTCAAAATCCACTAGTAAATAATGGATCACGATCACTAACAATAGAAGTTAGAACTTCATGCAATTTAACAATTTCTTTAATAAGAGTTTAACCAAAAGAGGTACGATCTGGTTGGACCGAACGAGAAGAAAATGGGTAGATTTTGTAAGTCCATATACTATCACCCATAGACTATTATGACCCAAACGAGAATGGGGAAGACCATTAATAAAGTCCATGTAGACATAATCCCACTTCCAAACTGGAATGTCTAAAGGTTGCAATAACGCACCCGGCCTTTGATGCTCTGCCTTAACGAGTTAGCAAGTCATGCAACGATCAATAAAGTTAGCAATATCATATTTCATTCCATCCCAATAAAAAAGTCGTTTCATATCCGCATATATTTTACTACTACCGGGATGAATGGTAAATTTAGAATGATAAGAATCTTCTAAAATGTCTTTACGAAGATCACTAATATTTGGCACAATGAGTCCACCAAATTTTCAAATGCCACCGCGAGCATCGATTTCAATGTCTTTCAAACCATCAATGTTCCTATACAGACAACTTTGGCTAAGATGAGCCAATTCGGGATCATGCTTTTGAGCTTCAAGAATGGGGTCTAAAAGAGAAGGATAAGCCTCAAGGCAACATAAAACAAGAGGCGAACATGAATCAGATTCACGAACTCAAATCTCACAAGTGGAAAAAGTCTTGAGATCACACTATTCAGATATCATCATGGAAACAGCTGCTTGTTGCTTACGACTAAGGGCATTGACAACACGATTTTCCTTTCTAGGAGTATAAAGAATATCTAGATCATAAGATGCAAGGAATTCGAGCCAACATTGTTGAAGCAAATTAAGTTCCTTTTGAGAAAACAAATACTTTAAAGATTTATGATCGGTGTAGAGAACAAATTTCTCTCCCAAAAGATAATGACGCCAAATTCTAAGGGTGAAAACAATAGCCGCAGGCTCTAAATCATGAATGGCATATCTGGTCTCGGTAGGCTTGCCTAGAAGCATAAGCGATAACATGTTCCCTTTGCATGAGAACGGCTCCCAAACCAACATAACTAGCATCGGTATAAACAATCAAGTCTTGGTTCCCTTTGGGAATCACAAGTATAGGAGCATCAGAAAGGAGTTCTTTTAATTTCTGAAAAGCAGCTTCACATTTGTCTGACCAAATGTACTTAACTCCCTTCTTTGTCAAACTAGTAAGAGGTGCCGAAATTTTAGAAAATTCTTTTATGAACCGACGGTAATAGCCTGCCAATCCAAGAAAGCTATGGAATTCTGTCACACTCTCCGATCTCTTCCAATTTTAAATCGCCTTAAACTTTGACGGATTCATGGAAATTCTGGACTTAGAAATAATATGTCCTAAAAATTTCATACGGGATTGCCAAAAGTGGCACTTAGAAAATTTTGCTTTCAATCGATTTCTTTTAAGGGTTTCCAACACAATTCGAAGATGTTTTTCATGTTCTTCCTTGGTGTTAGAATAAACAAAAATATCATCTATAAAGATGAGAACAAATCGATCAAGGAAATCTTTGAAAAATTGATTCATAAGGTCAATGAAATAAGCTGGAGCATTCGTTAAACCAAATGGCATAACAAGCCATTCATAAGATCCAGGCCAATAAAGCTTTCTTAGATTCAGGAACGAATTTGAGCTCGAATCGTTGCCGAAACTGAGTCCAAGAAAGAGCAGAATCATCGAGCTCGGCTATGAGAAGCTCATACTAATCAAGGGAAATCATCCATCTCTGAATATGTTTCATCATTCGAGGCCTTATCTAAGTATGGTCTTGAATACATTAGCACCTCTTATAAGAAGAATTTGAAGTTTGTCTCTGGTCTTAAGAAGTATTTGAAGAAGTCTTTGATGCTCAGACCGAGGTGTTTCAGGTTAGGTACATTTGGACTTAGCCTATTCTGCTTTCGCATGTACTTATTCTGCTAGCTCCTTTTGTTATAGCTTTTTGTGTAGTCCGTTTTGGCTTGCTCTAATATGTATATTCTTTTGACTCGCTTGTATTTTGTGGTTCCTATACCACTTGACATGTATCATTTTGTATACTCTATGATGTATATGTATATGTATATGTATATGTATAAGTATATGTGTGTGTGTGTGTGTATATGTGATGATTTACTGTTCGGTGTTGTGTTTTACATTCAAGTTGTTGTATTTTGTTCTGATAGATCCTATAGCCACCTATGACTTTGTATTAAGTATTTACTGGATATATCGATCCACTTGAGATAGAAAAAAATATGGCATTTGTCGACGTATTCAATAGATATTTAAGATAAGGCTATAGATGGTCGCTCCTATCCAGCCCTATTCTCTGCATTAGCAGACAGTATTACCTAGTAATACTCTTTGTTAGTGTAGGTCTCGGGGTGGGAAGTCATAGCTTGGTACCAAAGTTCTAAAAGCTGCTTCTTGAGTTCCTTATTTTCTTTTATAGACATTCTTGTAGGAGGACGACTAACGGCTGCATGTCTGGAGTGAGATCAATGTGGAACTCAATTGCCCGCTTGGGTGGCAAACCCAAAACAGGTTCAAATACATCAGAGAAGTCATAAACAATAGGAATATGAGATATATCATCATCATCATCTTGTGAGTCTTAAGAATATAAAGCCACTTTGGAATTATCCACATTTCGAAGTACATGTGATAGCTGGAAGTGAAACTCTATAAGCCACAGTGCCTGTTATCCTGCCTTTTGGCAAGGCCGAGATATCAAGGAATCGACAGAGGACCAAGAATTGCTCATCCCAAATGTCGAGAAAGCACAGGTTCACTATGGATGTCGATGAGTTTTGTCTGAGTCTGGATCAAGCTATAATTAACAAGACATGACCGGCAAAGCTAAGAAAGCCAACGTTTCAAGTTTCAAGTCAACTGGCGTTCGCATGCTCAAGATGTGATTGATGCAAATCGAAGGAAATAACCTTAATTTGTCTCCATCATTAAGCCTTGGTTCGAATCAATATTATTCGTATCCATCAGCATACGAGTGCACTTCGTATCGATCGGCTATTGCCTACTTCGCATCCATCGGCTACAACGCGAAAGTCCACTTCCCGTCCATCCAAAGGTGGTTTTCTTGGTATCCCACATGTTCGAATCAATCCAAGTGACTGTATTTCGTATCCAACGTCATCAATTAGTTCGTATCCATGGAAGGATTGTCACTTTATATCGATCGTATCGTTCGTTTCGAATCGATCGATCTATCCACATACTTCGTATCGATCAGGCATTGGTCGACACGAAGGACACGTTACAGATCGATGCGAAGGTCAACCTTTTGATCGAGGCAAACCAATCAACAGTATTCGATATGAACAGAGCTAGTTTTGTTCGATACGAGCAGGCCATGCGATCGATGCAAACTGAGGAACTTTCATTGATACGAACTGTGCATCCTTCATCGATGCGAACGAGACAGCATCATTGATACGAGCTAGACGAAAATATTGGGACGACTCGGTCGACTTGGCGCCAAGAGCGGATCGATCCAAAAATCACGCGCCATGTCATCCCGTGAGCATGTGCCTCATATCGATTCGAAATAATTAATTCGAAGGCATCAATTTAAACAGAGCTGCCTACTGAAAACATGAACTTGCATCCATCATATATCACAATCTATAAGTCCAAATGCTATGAAATTTTTACAAAAGCTTACGTACGACCTAAGTTGGGTCCATACCAAGTTTCGACTCGATTGGATCACATCCTGATCGGTACGAAATTCGTTCGTATCGATCACGGATCGTGCCGAAACTTCATGGGATCGATCCTTGGGCCCATCCACGTGCCAGATGAAGTCTCCCGAGATCTGAGCAAGATATCAGCCTCCTACGCCTATTAATAGATCCCCAGGGCCTGCAGAAGAAGGATATTTTGGGTTTTTGACGTCCAGACTCTGCCAAATTCAAATTTGCACTCCGTAGCTGCTGTTGTTCTTGAATTTTAGAATTTTATCTACTGTAATCCTTTGTAATCAGTTGTAATCGGTGAAAGAATATCAATAAAGTCATAAAACTTCATAGTGGACGTAGGTAGAATGTCGAACCACTCTAAACTGCTGTATTTCTACGTGTTTTCATACTTGTTTTTGAAGTATTTGTTAGATAATCCTCATTTTACATTTCTATTCTTCAATATATCTTCAAATACTTCCGAAGAGTGTTGTGTCCAATTTTGGTACAAACAATTTGGTGCTTTCACTGAAAAAACACAGTTTTTCTCCTGCTCCTTGGATCTACTATCGATACCGGATTGCACAAATCTAAGAAGAAGATCCAGATCTCAAGTTCAGAATCCTTCTAACCTATTTAGATTTGCATAAAATCTAGAAAAGGACTACACTATTCGCCATGGTTAGCACAAGGACCGCCTTCACAGCTGCAGATCAAGAAGGACGGGATAGACAGAATCCCGCACAATTGCCTCCATCCAACCAGAATGCTGCCAGACCTTCAGATCCATCAGACCAGGTTGCCAGAAAAGAGTTTCAGATGGTGCTTCAAGAGTTGACCCAAAGTCGGCATCAATTGACTAAACAACTGCATGCTAACGCAAAGTTGATCAACCAGCTAAACCGCCAGAGGCGTAGGAAATCCAGAAGGGATCACGCCTCTTACTCATCCACGAGAGTTCAGCCTCGTCCGACTACCATCATCGATCTACGCGTCCACGGCTAGATGGGAGTTACGCTTAAGCTATCGAACATCAACCTGCACTAAACATCGGGTAATACGGAGTTGGCCAGTCAACCAGCTACCAAGCTGGACCCTCCTCCCGAGGAGGTACTGCTACTGTTGAACCAAGGGTTGATGCTCGGATTCAACTAGATCTAAACCATCGTCAGCATGGACACACCCCCGAAGCCAACGTCCCGGAGAACTTCTAGCCAATGAGGCGAGATACAGACCGTCAACAGTGACCGGTCCAACCTATTATTGTGGAACCCGACCACACCTTGGCCCAGTAAGCACAAAATGTACAGATGCCGGACATTCCCACAATGATCCGTCAAATGATTCGAGAGAGTCAAGGCCTTAAAAATGATGACTGGGGAATCTTCCAGAGTCATACTCCCTTTACTAACGGAATACTTTATGCTGAACCACCTCAGCGATTCAGGATGCCAACCTTACCAGTTTATGAAGGAAATTCAGATCCCAATCATCATATCCTAAAGTATGAATGGTCGATGAATGCTACGAGAGCTGATGATGCAGTATAATGCTAAAGCTTCCCGGTCTGCCTCGAGGGCATTGCTACTATGTGGTTCACACGACTACCACCTCGATCCATTTCTTGCTTCGACCAATTGGCCACTAATTTGTTGAACAATTCCGCATGCATGTCGTAAGGCCGAAGGACGTTAACACTCTATCTAGTTTCACTTAAGCTCCTAGAGAGGTGCTTCATGGTTATTTGGAAAGATTCCATGCCGCTTGTGCTAAGATCAGTAACCCAAACGATAACTCTATTCTTATGACATTGACTAAAGGGATTGACCCCGATTCCGAATTCGACAACTGGTTGGTCGAAAAACCACCTGCGTCATTGGACCGTTTCTATTCCAAGGCAGCCCAATTCTTAAGAAGGAAGGATGCGAAATAGTCTAGGAAGAAAGATGACGCAGAGTCGAGCATCGAAGGGATCCAAAGTAATGTTGCAGCCAAACAGTTCGGGGAGAGCTTCGAAAAAGTTCAATTGAATATCCAGAATAAACAAACTCAGCAGAAAGATAATGGAAATCAAAACAAAAAATGAGATCAAAACCGAGGTCCGCGACGTAGGGCTCCGATGTTCGATAATTATACCACATTAAACATGTCGATGGAAAATGTGTATTTGCAAACCTGCAATACTATGCAGTACAAGAAGCACACTCTGAAGCCATCGTCGGAGAGGCAAATACAAATGGGAAAATTTTGTAGGTTTCACAAAAGCTATGGCCACAATAAAAATGAATGTCGTGATTTGTAAGATCTCGTTGAGAAGTTGATTAGAGAGAGGAAGTTGGAACAGTTTGTGCGGGCGCAGCAGTCTAGGGGTGCGGGCCCATCAAATTAGAATGATATGCCCAGTCAAGCAAGACAAGAGAAACCCGCTTGTACCGGCGTGAGGCTAGTGATAAATGCTATTAGTGGTGATCCTACTTTGTCAAGAGGCTGGAACGGCGAGGATCTTTGTCACTGCTACACTTGACAGGCTTTGTTTATTTAGTCTGTTAATCCTTTGCAATTTGTTTCAACATTTAAAATTTGAATTTATAATAAGGCAACTGACTTTGCCAGATTTTCCCATTTTAGAAATAAATTTCCATCTCTTCGAGCCAGATGTGATTCATCGAATGTGACATACAACCATCATGACGCACGAAGAGCCAAGTTCCATCATATGGTGGAATTTATTCAAATAGGGAGTGACTGTGATACGACCGACCACTCACTAAGTGAAACCCCAAGCTCGAGGGCAAGTAAGTCACTACACTAAAGCCAAAAAAGACACGACAATCCGTTAACTAACTCCAAACTCCCAGAGTGCGAGTTGGAGGATAAAATCATAAATGTGGTTCCGAATAGGGTAGACCCGACCACCTAACGACTTTGACCGTATCTTAAACAAGTTCGAGGAGGATGGATCTGTCCATCTAACGACCTCACTTGTTAACTCGGGGTGGATGTGAATCGACCATCCATGATCCTGATGAATCCATCATTCCCAAAGCGTGAACAAAATTCTAAAAGCTTAACTAGATGTAACTGACCATTTGTCGACTAACTCCAAATTCCCAAAGTGCGAATTGGAGTATAAACATCAACTCTAGTTTCCCAGAGTGCTAACTAGAGTATAAACACCAACTCCAAGTTCCCAGAGTGCGAATTGGAGTATAAACATCAACTCTAGCCTCCCATAGTGCGAACTAGAGTATAAACACTAACTCTAAGTTCCTAGAATGCGAATTGGAGTATAAACGTCGATTATCTATGGATTCCCAGAGTGCGAACCAGATTATCGATCGCAAATAACTCTGATTCCCCTGAGTGTGGTAAGAGTATAAACATAACTCGAGTGCGAATGACCACTCATAAACTAACCTAAGTCCCCAGAGTATGGACACATTCTTAAAACTTAAACATGCATGATTGAAAGTCGAAGTTTAAATAAAAATCCGGGAGAGCGGATGTGATCGTTGTTTTGTGAGCAAGTAAGATTCGACCACTCAACTCTCACTGGTGTTAGCATCGATTCGACGATGCTAAGGTCGGTGAAATGAAGGAAAAATGCAATCGCTACCCGATATTTGCAACTCATCCCCGAAACTGGGGCAGAACCTAAGTGTTAACCATTGGCCAAAGCTGTGAAACGTCAGAGTTCAACTTAGTCTCCAGTTATAACTCATGTCTATGATTTTCAGACTTGACAAATAAAAACACACTCGACTCAAAGGTTTAAACTCCGCAAATGCACTGGACTGAAATTCAAATACTGGAACACTTAAGCATAAAAGGCAATGATAGAGCTAAAACCAAAAGAAAAAAAGAGTTTCATTTCAACTATCTACGAAAAATTTCCTGTACAAGTCTTTTCCAAAATTCCTACTAGCAGGGGCCAAACCCGCATCTATACACGGCCAACAAAAGGAAAGAAAAACAAATTTCTATCTACCAAAAAACGCGACGTAGAGGCCTATCTACTCTTTCTTATTCCTTGGCTTTTTCTTCGGCGTGGACCCATTGGAGCCGCTAATGATTTTCCTCTTTGAGGTCTTGCCTTTCAGTGGAAGATCTCCAGGCGGGAGCATGATCTCAACGTTCTCCTCCAAACTCGAGTGTATAGGAATACTTTCTACAAGAGGAGTCATAGGAGTCGGATCTACTACAGGGGCGGAATGGGCACACTGGTGTCAACAATTGTACCTCCATGTGATATCATTCTCAGCAGGGCCAGGCCAGGTGCCGCCATTCCACCTGCAGAACTACCACCATGAGTCACTTCCTCCATTTAGCATTGATTTCAGCCAATATCTCTTCTTTGCGAGTTTCTTGAGCCTCGCTGGAGGCAGTAGTGGTCGACATCGAAGAGCTAGAAGCAGGCGCGAGACCACTAATGACAAATGGTAGGTCCACAAAGGGGTCACTGTGGCGATTGAGGAGTTCATTCATCATCTGTCCTTCGAAAGAAAATGCGCCCCTTGCGTCCTATCAATCGGTGCATTCGTCGTTGTGGTGATCGCCTCAGTAATAATGGCCTCCTAAGTTTGATGTGATTCTTGGGTTGCAGGAGGCACTATCAGTGTAACTCCAGTCACTGCACGAAAAAGAAGAGAGACTGTTAGTAAACGCTTCAAGACAAGTTCCTCATTTCGAACGCACATGAGATATGTTCAGAGTACCTTCCTCAGTTTGGCTCGCGGACGGCTGAAATGCTTCGGAGGCATGCTCTTTGATAGGGGATAGCCGTGGCTATTCCGAATTATAGGAAGGGACAAACTGGGGCTCAACTGGTGATGCAGGATCAGATTGAGGTAGAGCAGGAATCTCAAGACTTGTAGTGTCATGCTCGACACCTGAACCTTCCCCAATCTCCGGGTGTTGGGTGCTGAGCTTCTCCCATTCATGTGAGATCATTGACTCATGAAGAATCTTCCTTTCATCTTCGGTCGGCACATGATTCTCGAACTCGAACTCGTCGAATGATTCACCAAGATGCACTACCTTCTCCTCCTCGACCAATTGGCCCTAGGCGTTATAAAGATGTGTCGAATAGTTTCGAGCCAAGCCAAATTTCTATGTTTCAGCATGTCAACGTTGTAGGTGACAAGAAGATCTTCTATATCAGCCTTCAGCCTAGACTCCGCCATCCGGACCTTCTCCTCAACCTCAGCCTTTAACGCGTGGACTTTCTCCATTGCCGCATCCCGTTCACCTTGAAGCGCCATAGCTTGATCACATGCCTCCTGTGCTGCGGTGTTGGCATCATCCCTCTCTTTAATGATTTCTGAAAGTTTAGACTTAGATTGTTAAGCCCTTTGATCGCCGCATCTCGCTCGGCAGTAACGGTGGTGTTCCGATGACCCATTTCCTCCACCAGGGCATAGTGTGATTGCCTCATCCTCTCTGTGGCCGAGTTGGCCTCGTCGGCCTTTCTAAGGGCCTCCATTTCTGATTTTTGGTAGGACTCGGCTTCGGTATTGAGCACCTGGATAATACGGTCCTTCTAAGCAAGCTCATTCTCTAGCTTCTCAATGGTGGCCGCTCGCTCAAAGGCCAACTTCGATGCTTTTTTGCCGCTTTCCCCCACTCCTTGTATTTAGTGTAAATGTCATAGATGTAGTCATGCATTTTGTTCTCAGCCTCCGCTAGAATTCTCTTTAAGTGTGGGGGAAAATATAACCATCAAAGCAGATATCCGAAAAATCTTTCTTCAATTGGGAAAGTTTAATTGCTTCTTTCCCTATAGGCTCGGTAGGGACCTGCTCTGCAATTATGGGAGCCATCATTTCAGTTACTATAGTGATGAGTTTTAGGCCTTGAAACATGAGAAGACGGCCTGTGCCGTGAAGTTTCTGGAGGACGTGAGACATAAACAGGAGGCTGTGTAGGGTTTCTAGGAGGGGAAGAATGAGATCGGGATCGGTGCCTGTACTCCCTATCTCTGTCATGTCGCTCCTGACTAGAGTATCCATGGTCATAGTCCCTATCTGCCTCTCTCCTACGCAGCTCATAATATGTTGAAGATCAGCGAGCTTTTCGAAGACTACCTAACATCGAGCCTCGGCCGGACATTGTATCTATAAAGTAAAAGAAGAACAGAGTTAATAATCTTCCAAAATAAGCAACTTATGGTCGGGAATTGTGTAGTTCCATGAAGTGTATATGTATGTGCAACCCCCGGACAAACCGGAAATGTCAGCCATGCTTGTGGGTAGAAATTCGCTTAAATTTAACGCACACTGAAGCTCATCCAACTCAACGCCATCCTGGAGTGACACATAATCCGAGATTGGGATATCGGCGAGCCCTTCGAAGAGGTTTTCCACCTGTGAAGGAGGAGCCTCTGAAATTTTAATCCCAGGAAAAAGCAAAGAGACGACCACAGATTTTCGTCTCCAAGATTTAAAGCGTTTGAAAGCAACTGCTTTGCCTTTTCTCTTTCCTTCGGAACCCTGAAAGGCATCAGAAGGCCCGGCCACAAGTTCATCATCAGTGGGTGTTCTTTTTGGATCAACCTCCTCGATTATAACTCCAAGCATCTTATGCTTCGCTCGTTTCTTCGAGACAACCCTTAGTGTTCCCTCGAGCCTTATACTTTGGCTACACTCGATCAATCCAACGATTCTCAAGTTTCTATCTGTTAGAACCGAGTCAATGTCCCTCTCTTTACTCGGAAATCTTTGGGGAACTCATACCATTTCTTTGAAATGCACGCCTTCGGGTTATGGAATTGCAGCTGTAAAAGAAAATGAAAAATTAGTTTGATATCGATTATAATTGTCTTGTTAACTATTGGAAAAAGTCGCAGCACTTACGTCTGGCTAACCATCGGCTAGTAAATCCCAGGGGACATCGGACGTAGAACCATTCCGTTTTGAAGTAATTCAACCTGTTCCAAGACCCCGTTACCACCTGACAGTTCCTGACCACTTCCAGAAACGTGAAAAAAGGGCTATCTCCCCGGCTCTTGACGTTAAACAGGTATCTAATCTCGATCGGGGTACGTGGTCGAAAGAGATGTTCCATGAATACGATGAATAAGCTATTCAACAGAGCATATCCGTTGGGGTGTAGTTAAGATGGAGAGATTACTAGGAAAGACAACACTTCCCTAATGTATTGATTAAAGGGAGGAAGTGTTCCAGCTACGCATGCATGACGGTTAAAAGTGGTAAACCTTTCTGGTGGAAAATGCGGTCTATCGTTTGGTCCCGGCAGTAACACATCATCCAACGACAAACCATGCCTTAAACAGATCTGTCCAAGCATGTCTTCAGAAACTTTGGACGGTACAGAATCTGGTGGAGTGTAGATGAAAATAATGCCTGGTATCTCATCCGAAGCCGGATCTATAACTTCGGCCATGATGGCCGGTATCTCGATTGTTGCGAGGATTGAACTCTGAATTTTTTGCTATTGTGAGCTTGAAGGTTCCATAACTAACTAACTTATGAGAAATCATCATTAGATGATAATAAGCCCGTGCATCCCCTAGTTTAAAGTGTGTGAATGTGTTGTGCAATGCAGTGCTACATATTGCTTGAAAAATTATATAGTGTTTGAGAGAATATTCGAACAACGAGACTTCAAAGTTCAACTGGAGTGACCATCATCGCTGACCGTCACAACCATGCCATCCAGGTTAGAGACCAATTTGAGTCAGAATTTATTAGATTCAGTTAAATAATAGTTCCATCGACGAGCTTTGAAGGGTAGTCAAATATGAAATTCAACGGTCAAGTCCAATTATGCAAGATTAAAGCTCGTCGGAGTCAGGTTTTCAAATATGCAAAAGGTTCCAAGTTCATCAGGGTTTAACTTGCATCGGCCCAAAAGTGTACAGTTCGTATTGACCAAAAGCCGTAATTTCGTATCGATCATTTAATGTCCATTTCGTATCGATCCTGAGTTGTCAACTTTGGATCGATCATCAAGGGTCTTGTTCGTATCGATCGCAGAGGGAAAGGCTTCATATCATGAGTTGTCAAATTCATATCGGTCTCAATCCCGCGTCTTCGTATTGATTGGTAGAGCCAATGCTTCGTATCGATCGCATAATTAGATTTTCTTATCAATCACTGTGGATCGATACGAACTCCAACCATCCCCTATCAATACGAAACCACTCCATCCCTCTATGTGAACTCCCATCAGCATCCCATCGATACAAACTTTAATTGTTTCCAGAACGATATAAAGAGCCTTTCCTCAATTGATACGAATGAAAACTCCCCATCCATCTACCCTCCTTCTCCAAGTGACGTTGAAGCCACTCCGACCTTCCTGGTACTTACTCCGATCCATCCCCAGCCTCCTCATCACCAGAATCGACAGTGGGTATGAATGGTTTTGCAATTAAACTCAAGTCTCGTCATTTCTAAATATAGTCCAATCACCTGATTCAAAAGCCTGGCCTAGGTGTTAAACAACTGTTTTAATTTGGGAGTCAATATAGCTTTCCTTCCTTCTATCGATACGAAAGCCAGAGGAAGAGTGAATGTAAATTAAAATTCGGCTAAGTACAAAGGTATTTATATCACGCGAGGTAGAGACGAAAAACGATTCGTCTCCAAATCAAGACGACCGGCCAAACTGGTCAACTATGCCATCAATACGAAGGCTTTGTTCGTATCCATCTACATGTATCAGACCCAAGAACAACTACTTACCTCTATTCGCCTTCGATCCAGAATGTCGATATGAAAAATACGTAGGGACTCGAGTCATACAAGTCCATCAAAACTCATCGATACGAAATGATAATTTCACGTCCATTATTTCAAAGACTGGCGGAGTTCATATCTATCGGTGCGAACTACATTAAAACAAGTAAATTCATGTCGATCGACGTCGATACGAAAACGATTTTTCAACCTTCTACATCGATTTAGGAGAGGGCCGATATGAAGAGAAAATTCCAAAAAAACCATCAAGCGTTGTTACAACTTAAATTTCACATCGATTCAAGAGAGGATCGATACGGAATTCGATACAAGAAAACTGACAACGACTCATAAGCGCGTGAAAGTTAACGAGAGTCAGGTTAACATATGTGCATATATGTCAGACTAAATTTTCAATTTTCAATTTTGAAGATTCACAAGTCAAATGCCCACCTAACGACGATTACAACAACAGATAGCCAATCACTATCATGCAGCAATCAGTTACAACGGCACACAGTACAACAGTTGGCAGTCTACAATTCATAGTTTATGTCTCTATGGATCAGTCAAAGATTACACCTACCAACGAGAAGACGATAACTGTTTAACAAGTTAAATGGAACTATTCAGGATGAAAGATGGGACTATTCAAAGCATGTCATTTTATCACAAGACATGCTTTGGGGGGCAAATGTTATCCCGCCTTTTGGCAAGGCCGAGATATCAAGGAATTGACAGGGGACCAAGAATCGCTCATCCCAAATGTCGCGAAAGAGCAGGTTCACTATGGATGTCAATGAATTTTGTCCGATTCCGGATCAAGCTACAATTAACAAGACATGACCGACAAATCTAAGAAAGCCAACGTTCCAAGTTTCAAGTCAATCGGAGTTTGCATGCTCAAGATGTGATCGATGCAAATCAAAGGAAATAACCTCACTTCGTATCCATCATTAAGCCTTGGTTCGAATTGATCTTATTCGAATCCATTAGCATACGAGTGCACTTCGTATTGATCGGCTATTGCCTACTTCATATCCATCGGTTACAACGCGGAAGTCCACTTCATATCCACCCAAAGGTGGTTTTCTTGGTGTCCTGCATGTTTGAATCGATCCAAGTGACTATACTTCGTATCCATCATCATCAATTAGTTTGTATCCATGGAAGGATTGTGACTTTGTATCGATCGTATCATTCTTTTCGAATCGATCAATCTATCCACATACTTCATATCGATCAGACATTGGTTGACACGTACGACACATTATAGATCGATGCGAATGTCAACCTTGTGATCGAGGCGAACCAATCAATGGTAGTTGATACGAGCAGAGCTAGTTCTGTTTGATATGAATAGCAGGCTACGTGATCGATGCGAAATGAGGAACTTTCAACGATACGAACTGTGCATCCTTCATCGATGCAAACGAGGCAGCGTCATCGATACGAACTAGGAAAAATATTAGGACGACTCACTCGACTCGATGCTAAGAGCGGATGGATCCGAAAATCACGCGCCATGTCATCCCATGAGCATGTGCCCAATATCGATTCGAAGTAATCGATTCGAAGGCATCGATTCGAATAGAGCAGCCTACCGAAAACATGAACTTGCATCAATCATATCTCACAATCTATAAGTCCAAATGATATGAAATTTTCACAAGAGCTTACGTACGACCTAATGTGGGTCCATACCATGTTTTGACTCGATTGGATCATATCCTGATCGATACGAAATTCATTCGTATCGATCACGGATCGGGCCGAAACATAATGGGATCGATCGCGTAGGCCCACCCACATGCCAGAAGAAGTCTCTCGAGATCTGAGCGATATATCAGCGTCCTACGACTATAAATAGAGCCCTAGGGCCTGCAGAAGAGGGATATGTTAGCTTTTTGATGTCCAGACTCTGCCAAATTCAACTTTGCACTCCATGGCTGCTGTTGTACTCAAATTTCAGAACTATAATCCGATGCAATCCTTTGTAATCAGTTGTAATCGATAAAAGAATATCAATAAAGTCATCAAACTTCATAGTGGACGTAGGCAAAACGCCAAACCACTCTAAATTGCTATGTTTCTACGTGTATTCACACGTGTTTTTGAAGTGTTTGTTAGATAATCCTCGTTTTACATCTCTATTCTTCATTTTTATCTCTTCAAATACTTCCGAAGAGTGTTATGTCCAATTTTGGTACAAACAAGGCCAATACGTTTAGTAATAGGAAATGGTCCTATATATGGAATGACATCAAAGGAATACTATCCTCTGCAATTCGAAGCTTATGAAAACCACTTGCTAGGTCTAATTATGGAAAGACTCTAGCACCCATCAATCCGAGGCAAGGAATATTTATTCTTAATGGTAAAATCATTAAGCTCGCGGTAATCAACATAAAGCCTAAGTTACCATCGGATTTCTTCACAAGGTTAGCTGAAACTCCCCAAGGAGAGGAAGTAAAACGAATAAACCGTTTTTCTTCCAGTTCAGATAATTGTTTACGCATATCCTCATTTTCCTTATTGGACATACGATAAGGAGGATGAGTGATTAGATTAATTCTGAACTTAATTGCTCACTTAGGTGTTAATCCTAAAACGGGCTCAAATTTATCGGGAAATTCACGAACAATGTGAATGAGGGAAATGACATCTTCCTCATCATCATTATCGTCATCATGTGGATTTAGAGAATATAAGGATGCCACCAAATTAGAATCTGAATCTTTAAGAACAATAGAAATTTGCTTAAAAAATTGGGGATGTCGAAGATGGATGGTCCTCTCGGGACATAGGATGTGGGCTTCATAACGATTAAGCCAATCCATTCCCAAAATCATTCTGAAACCTAAGTAATGCTTAACATGCAAATCAGCATGGAAAGCATAATCACATAGAATAATTTCATCATCCTTACAAACTAAACTGAGTGTTGCGGATCCATCAACCGAATGCGCAATTCTTAATGAAGTCATCAAGCCCATAACATTTAAAGACAAAGTATCAATAAGTTCTTTTGATATAAAAGAGTGAGATGCATCCGTGTCACGACCCAAATTTCAGCGTTCGAAAATCGACACCCGTACTTCCTTATACTCGAATGCCGCAGATTCAACGGTTGAAATCCGACTCTTGCCGAAGCTTATAACACATTAAGTACAACAACACAGCTGAAGAAAATGAATAATATATCGTTGATACACAATTGATACGACATCAGATACAACTGAATATCAATACAAATCAAAGCCAAAGGATATACAATAGTGGAAGACAATACCAGAAGATGGTCTACACTTTGCAACCATCGATAGCGGAAAGATATCTCCAAAACATAATATCTTCAGAACTCAACAGTTAGATACTCCAACAAATAGTGACTCCATTGCAAAAGCTCCGAAGCTAGAAAGGCTCCAAACCAGAAATTGAGAATCACCATCCATGCTAAAGTGAAGCAACTCGATCCAAGTGTGATTGCTAATATCTAGAGATTGAATGCTATCGAATCTACACCAACTATTCGACTATCTGAAAAATCCAACTCTACACTGCCCGTGTAGAAAATTATGGGCACCCAAAGTTTAGGAAGGGAACAATAAACTCCGGGTCAGTCATGGAACTGGTATGAGAAAACAAAAATAGTTTTATCTTTAAAACCAACAACAAAAGATTTTAAAACATTGAAAACCGTAATGCTTTATGGAAAAACAAACTGTCATAAGGCCTCCCGCCACACACACAATGCGAGCACACACTTGGAGGAGATTTCTCCATATGACAGTCAAAAATGCTTGATACGCAAAAATCATTTGATATTATTATTAGTGCATAGTGCAGAAAACATTTCGAAAGTATAATATTAATCTTTGCCAGCATACAATCATTATTGTATGCCTACTATAGCTACCATATTCAGTAGTAGGTTTCCACCACATTCCATGGCAGGTTATACAATTAAAACCGTACAGGGTGTGTATTGTTTCTTTGCATTTCCAACAAATGGCTAGGCTAAGGAACTTCCTCATTTAAATGGAATGCCTCTGGATAGACGTGCTCAAGAACCAAAATGGTTCCCTACCGACATAAGGCCGGGTTACCACTTCCCGGAAGTAACCCTCAAGTACGCCCCCGGTCATTATCGACCTTTATCCGAGGTACCTCTACACCAATAACCACAAAGCAATAAGTTTGCAGCAACCACAAAGTTAAGTATATGGGATATATACCATGATACCACTTATAATCCAGAAGGAAATGGACATACCCTAGGGGCGCGACCCCAGGAACCTTCCCGCAATTTTCATGTTTTGATCATTTCCGGGTTGTGAGGCTCGACGAAGTCTCGTCAACAAAGCTACGCTTTTTCACAACGCCATTCTTCAATCAACAAATGATCAGCAACACTTTGTATGCCACATTACCAAATTGGAAATATATCACTGGTAAACCTTTGAGCACGTACGTCTCAGAGAAGGGTGTTAAGCTTAGAGAATAAATTCTCTGCCACCAAACAGAAATGTATTTGATAGAAACCAGCTTTACATCTCAAAGTGTAATGTCAGACATACATCCGTACAAGTCTGTTTCGAGTTCAAACAAAATCGAAGGCACTTACAAAGAAGCCCTTGCAATCCAGATAATCCTTAATCATGTCCGGACTCTCCATCACAATGGGTGATCAAATCTCTATACCAGGGCCATTCGGTGCAGAGACATTCGACGGGTTATCCTTTCGCTTTCAAAAATATCCGATCTTCACCACCGGTCTTCAAATGCTATCCATAATGTCGTATCATTATTCGGAATGGGTTATATGACACAAGGTCCTCTCCCTGCTAAACCGAATAATGAGCGTAATATTTAAGAACATATGGATATATGGATCTCAGTTAAGTCACTACTTATTATCCAAAACCTTTCTTTCAAATGGTTTAAACCAATTAACATTTGCAAATCTTTAAACAAAAAGATTTACTTCACAAAGTTCACCCAGCTTCCACAAAGATTCATTCACATATTTCAAAACATTTCCATTTCAAATCTGTTATAGAAAGGATATACTTTTAAGATTCTTTTTCAATTTGAAAACAAAGTATACCAATCTTTAAAAAAGATTCATTCATATTATTTCAAAACAAATTTCCCTTTCAAATTGGATTAACTCATCCAATCTTTAAATCAAAGATTTAATTCATAGCTTTCAAAACCATTTCCAAAGATTCATTTATAAGTTGGAAAACCATTTTCATTTCAAACTTGAAACCCTTTCAACACACATTGGAAATTCTTTCCTTATATGAAAGCTTTTATTATTTGAAAACAAATAGTTTTTTGGTTTCGAGAAAACCCGATTTCATTTGTACAAGTCAAAGCCCTTGAGTTAAATTCAAATTTCCAAAACAATACTTTTTAAATGGTTTAAATCCATATAAACAAATATATAACTTGTATAACCTTTTAAATCATAATTTCCAAATATAGAATTCAATTTCAAATTTTGAATTCAAAATTCAAATCAAACAAATTAAATTTCCAAAATTCTATGTAGTTATTCAAAATATCTTTTATCTTTGAAAACTTCCTATCAAAAGCTTTTCATATTTAACCCAATTCCATTTCCAAAACCATTTGGTTTTAAAATTCTACTTTGAAACCATTCAAAATTCCGACTTAACCAATTTCCTTGTGCAATCCATATTTGTGTGTGTATGGTGTAGTCCAGGGGTTTTACACAATAGTGCAACATCATTCAATCATCACAGATTCAGTCATATCAATATGGATAAGTGGTATAATCTATAAAGCTTATCTACATTCACAGATTTATAGATATAAAATATAAATTTATCACAGATAAATAAATTACATTCATTATAGATAAATTACATTCATCACATCTCAAATCAATTCAATTCATATCACAAAGTAGCACACATCAGGGATAACAAACAATTCAACAATCAATAGGGTTCAAACATCCATAAGTCGGATTAATTAATCATCTGATTAATTTTAAATCAGATTTGATTACTTATGAATAACTACTAATCCTGGCTAATTAATATTAATTAATTACAAATCATTTTGATTAATTATCCTTTAATCATTAATTAATTAATTAATTAATTAACCTTTAATTATTAATTAATCATCCTTAATTAATAAATCAATTAACCTTTAATCTTTAATTATCCTTAATGACATTAATTAGTTAACCCTTAATTAATGATCCTTAATTAATTACAAATTTATTTAAATTAACCTTAAGTTAGTTTCATAATTAACTAACCCTTAATTAATGACCATTTAATTAACAAAATTACAATAAGTGATTATCCCTAATCACTTACATTAATTAATTAACCTTTAATTAATTAATTATCTTCAAATTAATTTCTTTAATTAATTAACCATACTAATTAATTATCCTTTAATTAATCATTTGATTAATCACCTTTAATCATTAATTAATTATCCGTAATTACTTATAATAAGTAATTATCCCTAATTACTTAATTAACTTCAACCATTCATTAATTAATTATCTTTTAATCCTTAATTAGCAAACCTTAATTATTAATTGATAAAACTTAATTAAAAATTAATTAATCCTTAATTATTAATTAATTAAAATAATTAATTACGCCTTAATTACTTTGTTAAGTGTTATTTAAAATAAACTCTTTTAAAAATATAAGTTTTTTGAAGAAAAAAAACATCTTTAAACTTAACTAATTTAAAAATATTTTATTTCAACCATTAACTTCACATTCAAACTTAACAAATAGTCATCATTTTAAAAAGAATACATTTAAAAATAAATTTAACTTAGATTGTTAAAGTTTTAAAACCAGAAAACATAATACCCGAGACTTCCCCGAAAGCTTCCCGAGATAAAAACCTATTTACTTCGAGTTTTCCCCCAAATAACTCGAGTGCCACCCAAAAATTTCGTTTTAAATCTTAAAATTTTGTTTATATTTTTCTTACCCGGTAAAAATCAAAAACACTCGAACGAAACCCGAGCTAGTACATAAATCTCCTGAGGCATGCTCCGAGTCCAACTCCTTCTCCAATTCCTGTAACCACAGATACAGGTGACACATATATCCGTGCATTGATGATCAACGCTACTCCGATCATCGTCGAGGATGCCATCAAGTCGACATTACAACCTTCCCTATCTCCTAGCCATCAAAGGAATCAAAACGAACTGGAAATCAAAATTGAGCCATCTAGCATTCTTTAGAATCCAACTTCGATCGACACATTCACCTCGACCCATCGTCACCGACCACCGGTGTGTTTGCCGACCAACCCCAAGCTGCATTACATCACCATGCATCGTTCCCACCAAGTCCCCATGACTCGATGCTACCCCGCCGTCGAACAACCCATGTTTTCGTCATCTACCAAAAACTGCTTCAAAACCCTAAATTATCATCGTCTGACGACCACAGCAATTAATAAATTCATTCGTTATTTTCCCAAAATCGTTCATCTACAATCATGCTCCAGCCTCAACTCCGAAGTCCCCAATCTATTTGATCATCGGAATTTTATATAAATTCAATTTCTGTTCAACTCTCAATATAACTCGATTTATCAATTTAAAATTTCTGAAATGATCATTAAAAATCATGATTTTGAAATATAAACCCATTCCTATAATCAAATTTAAAAATCAAAACATTTGATTCTGGGCTTATTTTAAATTATCACTGTATATATCAATATATATATATATATCATTTTTTGAAATAAATGCTTAACTTAAATATTCGAATTTATTTTTAAAAATGATGTTACACCTATACAAGCATTTTCCATTCAAGGATTAAGGCTTATAAATGTTTAAATGGGATGATTTTGGATTTTTTTTTGAACTGGTTTTGTTTAATCCCAGTAATGTATAAACAGATATATATATATATATATATATATATATATATATATATATCTGTATGCACACAGAACATATAGGCAAGCAAGCATTTTCGTAGCACGTTTCAAGCATTAATCATATGTAAACCAACTATAACATATTCCTGATTGTGACATAGATAGTTTGCTTACCTTTAAAAAGCAGAGGCTTGAAACCAGATTGAAAACTGAATTGTTTTGAAAGCTTGTTTTACTGGAACCTTGAATTGCTTAGATTTCCATTGAAACTGAAATGCTTAACAAGTGGAAACTTGCTTAGTTGATTCAGATTGAAGCTTGTTTGTTGATGATTCAGGATTTCGATAATTTGTTTGATTCCAGGTTACAGTTTTGAAAATGTTCCAGGCTTTGATAAAAGAGGTTTACAGGCTTATAGTTTGAGGATGTTACAGGCTTATAAATGTTGAGTTTGGTTTGATAAACCCTAGGTTTGAAGAAATATCTGGTTACAGAGTAGTGTTCGAGGAAATGTTTCAGGTTGTTCTGGTTTTAGAAATAAATTTTAGGCTTGAGAAAGAGGGTTACAGGGTTTTGATTCATTTCTGGTTGAGATAGTAGATCTGGAAAATGTTTTCAGGTTTGATTGAGGTAGTGATTACAGGACTGGCCATTGATTTCTTGTTAGCTTTTGAAAAGAGAAGATAAGAAAAGAATGAAGAAAGAAAATGTAAGTTTTATATGATGTAATTTATGGTTTGTCAAAATTAAAGAGAATGGAAAACAAATTATGACACTTGTTAAATTTGTTTACATTTGTCTAATTTCATCTTTAATTAAACTACACATGTACTTTACATAATTAAGAAGCTAACACTTGTCATTACTTATTTTTAAATTACTTTTAAAAGATTTAAACGCTTTTATTATAAATTTTCCTAATAAATAAGCGCTTTTATTAATTATTTATAATTAAAACTTTTAAAAGAAATAAAAATAAAAACCAACTAGATTCCAAAAAAAATCATATAAAATTATTTAATCAATTTTTAAATGCTAATTTAAAAACTTTTGCATTTATTTACTATTAAATAAATATTTTCTAAGTTTATATAAATAAAATTCTCTTATTTAAAACAAATTTTATTTTGAACAAAAACTTTATTCATATATTCTTTTATATCCAAAATATTTTCAAGATATAAACCCTTTAAATTCCAAATTTAAATCCAAATTTTAAAATTTTGAAAAAATCCAATTTATTTTTCAAATATATATTTGTTTTGAATTTCGATTCAAAATTCTATTTAAAATCAATTTATAAACATATAATTAAATAATAAACAATATTTTATTTGCATATATTAAATAGATTCACCAATTAAATCTAAAAATTTATATAAATTATCACTTTAAATTTTACTCAAAAATCGGAATCGTTACAGATTTCCCCTTAATAAAATTTCGTCCTCGAAATTTGCTAGGCAGGGAGACAACAAAAAAACAGATGAACACATAGAGGAATGGTTCACCGGATCAAACTGAATATTTATTCTGCATTTGGCTTACCAAATCAAAACATCAATAATAGATATGAGAACAAAGTCATTCCATATTTCACAAGATACAGGTCACTAGATCTACGAAATATGCAAGGGCGTTGGTTAGTTAGAAGGCCAACTAACCGTTCATATAATGAATTTGGACCCAAAAGAACAGACAATGGAGACTCAATCCAGGTTGGAATATCCTAAAGTATACATCAACTTGTCCCTCTTCAGACTTTAATCCTCACAAGAAATTACAACAGAGTTCCATATTTGGTTTTAACCAAAATCGTTCTATCGATACAAATTCAAATTTAACTTCATATTTGTTAATCAATTTATTTTAAATTAAATTTTCAAATTCATTAGAGTTAAAAACGAAAAGATTGATAAGAAACTGGTGAGGATATGAAGTAAGGATTTTCTACAACGATTCGCAATGCCACTACACCAAATCTTCTTCTCTCGAGGTGCCACGAAGAAATCAAAGAATTGGAACTGGATCAAAGGAGACTGATGAGGAAAGTTATTTTCGTCGTTGCAGAGTATTGACCATTTGTAGTGATATTTCTCAAGTCCCCTACCTCGTCCTCTTTTTTACACTTATACCCCATATCAGTGGATGGCAAGAGGATTTACTGAGGCCTACAAATGGATATCTTAGGGATATACTCATTCTAGGGTATACTTCACCCTATCTCTAATGAGTTACCTAATGTGTTATACTCCTGAGCTAAAGTTTCAACCTTCAGCTCTGATACCAAGTTGCCACGACCCAAATTTCAGCGTTCGAAAATCGACATCCGCACTACCTTGTACTCAAATGCCGCAGATTCAACCGTTGAAATCCGACTCGTGCCGGAGCTTATAACACATTAAGTACAACAACACAGCGGAAGAAAATGAATAATATATCATTGATACACAATTGATACAACATCAGATACAACTGAATATCAATGCAAATCAGAGCCAAAATATATACAATAGCGGAAAACAACAGCAGAAGATGGTCTAGACTTTGCAACCATCGATAGCGGAAAGATATCTCCAAAACATAATATCTTCAGAACTCAACAAGATAGATACTCCAACAAATAGCGACTCCATTGCTAAAGCTCCGAAGCTAGAAAGGCTCCAAACCAGAAATTGAGAATCACCATCCATGCTAAAGTGAAGCAACTCGATCCAAATGCGATTGCTAATATCCAAAGATTGAATGCTATCGAATCTACACCAACTATTTGACTATCTAAAAAATCCAACTCTAGACTACTCATGTGGAAAATTGTAGGCATCCAGAGTTTAGGAAGGGAACAATAAACTCTAGGTCAATCATGGGACTGGTATGAGAAAACAAAAACAGTTTTATCTTTAAAACCAACAACAAAAGATTTTAAAACATTGAAAACCGCAATGCTTTTTGGAAAATGAAACTGCTATAAGGCCTCCCGCCACACACACAATGCAAGCGCACACTTGGAGGAGATTTCTCCATATGACAGTCAAAAATGCTTAATACGCAAAAATCATTTGATATTATTATTAGTGCATAGTGCAAAAAACATTTCGAAAGTATAATATTAATCTTAGCCAGCATACAACCATATTGTATGCCTATTGATAGCTACCATGTTCAATAGCAGGTTACCACGACATTCCATGGCAGGTTATACAACTAAAACCGTACAGGGCGCTTGTTGTTTCTTTGGATTTCCAACAAATGGTCAGGCTAAGGAACTTTCTTATTTAAATAGAACGCCTCTGGAGGGACGCCCCCAAGAACCAAAATGGTTCCCTACCGACAAGTCCGGGTTACCACTTCCTGGAAGTAACCCTCAAGTACGCCACCCCCGGTCGTTACCGACCTTTATCCGAGGTACCTTTATTCCAACAACCACAAAGCAATAAGTTTGCAGCAACCACAAAGTTAAGTATCTGGGCTCCATACCATGATACCACTTATAATCCAAAAGGAAATGGACATACCCTAGGGGCGCGGCCCCTGAAACCTTGCCGCAACCTTCCTGTTTCGACAGTTTTCGGGTTGTGAGGCTCGACGAAGTCTCGTCCACAAAGCTACTCTTTTTCTCGATCAGCAGCACTTCGTATGCCACATTACCAAATTGGGAATATATCACTGGAAACCATCAACTACATAACCTCTAAGCTCGTACGTCTCAGAGAAGGGTGTTAAGCTAAGAGAATAAATTCTCCGCCACCAAACAGAAATGTATTTGATATAAACCAGTTTTACATCTCAAAGTGTAATGTCAGACATACATCCATACAAGTCTGTTTCAGGTTCGAACAGAACCGAAGGCACTTCCAAAGAAACCCTTGCAATCCGGATAATCCCTAATCACGTCCGGACTCCCCATCACAATGGATGATCAAATATCTATACCGAGGCCATTCGGTGCAGAGACATTCGACGGGTTATCCTTTCGCTTTTGAAAATATTTGGTCTTCACCACCGGTCTTTAAATGCTATCCATAACGTCGTATCATTATTCGGAATGGGTTATACGACAAAAGGTCTTCTCCCAGCTAAACAAAATAATGAGCGTAATATTTAAAAACATATAGATATATGGATCTCAGTTACGTCACAACTTATTATCCAAAATCTTTCTTTCAAATGGTTTAAACCAATTACCATTTTCAAATCTTTAAACAAAAAGATTTACTTCACAAAGTTCACCCAGCTTCCATAAAGATTCATTCACAAATTTCAAAACAATTTTCATTTCAAATCTTTTATAGAAAGGATACACTTTTAAGATCCTTTTTCAATTTGAAAACAAAGTATACCAATCTTTAACAAAGATTCAACCATATTCTTTCAAAACAGATTTCCCTTTCAAATTGGATTAACTCATCCAATCTTTAAATCAAAGATTTAATTCATAGCTTTCAAAACCATTTCCAAAGATTCATATATAACTTGGAAAACCATTTTCATTTCAAACTTGAAATCCTTTCAACACAAATTGGAAATTTTTTCCTTATATGAAAGCTTTTATTATTTGAAAACAAATAGTTTTTTTCGTTTTGTAAAAATCTGATTTCATTTATACAAGTCAAAGCCCTTGGGTTAAATTCAAATTTCCAAAACAATACTTTTTAAATGGTTTAAATCCATATAAACACATTTATAACTTATATAACCTTTTTAAATCATAATTTCCAAATATGGAATTCAATTTCAATTTTGAATTCGAAATTCAAATCAAAATATTTAAATTTCCAAAACTTTATCCAGTTATTCAAAATAACTTTTATCTTTGAAAACTTCCTTTCAAAAGCTTTTCATATTTAACCCAATTCTATTTCCAAAACTATTTGGATTCAAAATTAAACTTTAAAACCATTTCAAAAATCCACGACTTAATTAATTTCCTCATGCAATCCATATTTGTATGTGTATGGTGTAGTCCAGAGGTTTTACACAATAGTGCAATATCATTCAGTCATCACAGATTCAATCATATCAATATCGATAAGTGGTATAATCTATAACGCTTATCTTCATTCATAGATTTACAGATATAAAATATAAATTTATCATAGATAAATAAATTACATTCATTACAGATAAATTACATTCATCACATCTCAAATCAATTCAATTCATATCACAAAGTAGCACACATCAGGGATAACAAACAATTCAACATTCAGTAGGATTCAAACATCCATAAGTTAGATTAATTAATCATCTAATTAATTTTAAATCAGATTTGATTACCTATGTATAACTATTAATCCTGGCTAATTAATATTAATTAGTTACAATCATTTTGATTAATTATCCTTTAATCATTTATTAATTAATAAATTAATTAATCTTTAATTATTTATTAATCTTTAATTATTAATTAATCATCCTTACTTAATAAATCAATTAACCTTTAATCATTAAATAATTAATCTTTAATTATCCTTAATGACATTAATTAGCTAACCCTTAATTAATAACTCTTAATTAATTACAAATTTATTTAAATTAACCTTAAGTTAATTTCATAATTAATTAACCATTAATTAATTACCATTTAATTAACAAAATTACAATAAGTGATTATCCCTAATTACTTACACTAATTAATTAACCTTTAATTAATTAATTATCTTTAAATTAATTGCTTTAATTAATTAACCATATTAAGTAATTATAATTTAATTAATCATTTGATTAATCAACTTTAATCATTAATTAATTATCCTTAATTACTTATAACAAGTAATTATCCATAATTACTTAATTAACTTTAACCATTCATTAATTAATTATCTTTTAATCCTTAATTAATAAACCTTAATTATTAATTGATAAAACTTAATTACAAATTAAGTAATCCTTGATTATTAATTCATTAAAACAATTAACTACTCCTTAATTACTTTGTTTAGTTTTATTTATAATAAACTCTTTTAAAAATATAAGTTTTTAAAAAAAACATCTTTAAACTTAACTAATTCAAAAATATTTTATTTCAACCATTAACTTCACATTCCAATTTAACAAATAATCATCATTTTAAAAAGAATAAATTTAAAAATAAATTTAACTTAGATTGTTAAAGTTTTAAAACCAGAAAACATAACACCCGAGAATTTCCCGAAAGCTTCCCGAGATAAAAACCTATTTACTTCGCGTTTTCCACCAAATAACCCGAGTGCCTCCCAAAAATTTCATTTTAAATCTTAAAATTTTGTTTAAGTTTTTCTTACCCGGTAAAACTCAAAAACACTCGAACAAAAACTCGAGCTAGTACATAAATCTCCCAAGGCACGCTTCGAGCCCAACTCCTTCTCCAATTCCTGTAACCACAGATACAGGTGACACATATATCCATGCATCGATGATCAATGCTATTCCGATCATCGTTGAAGATTCCATCAAGTCGACATTACCACCCTCTATCTTCCTAACCATCCAGAGAATCAAAATGAACTAGAAATCAAAATCGAGCCATCTAGCATTTTCTGGAATCCAACTTTGATCGACACATTCGCCTCAACCCATCGCCACCGACCACCAGTGTGTTTGCCGACCAACCCCAAGCTGCATTAACCACGCATCGTTCCCACTAAGTCCCCACGACTCCAATGCTACCCCGTCGTCGAATAACCGATGTTTTCGTCATCTACCAAAAACTGCTTCTAAACCCTAAATTATCATCGTCTGACAACCACAGCAATTAATAAACTCATTCGTTATTTTTCCTAAAATCGCCATCTACAATCGTGCTCCAGCCTCAACTTTGAAGTCCCCAATCTATTTCATCGCCAGAATTTGATATAAATTCAATTTCTGTTCAACTCTCATATAACTCGATTTATCAATTTAAAAATTCTAAAATGATTATTAAAAATCATGATTTTGAAATACAAACCCATTCCTATAATCAAACTTAAAAATCAAAACATTTGATTCTGGGCTTATTTTAAATTATCACTGTATATATATCATTTTTTAAAATAAATGCTTAACTTAAATATTCGAATTTATTTTTAAAAATGATGTTACACCTATACAAGCATTTTCCATTCAGGGTTAAGGCTTATAAAGGTTTAAATGGGATGATTTTGGATTTTTTTTGGAACAGATTTTGTTTAATCCCGGTAATGTATAAACAGATATATATATATATATATATATATATATATATATATATATATATATATATATATTTGTATGCACACAGAACATATAGGCAAGCAAGCATTTTCACAGCACATTTCGAGCATTAATCATATGTAAACCAACTATAACATATTCCAGATTGTGGTATAGATAGTTTGTTCACCTTTAAAAAGCAAAGGCTTGAAACTAGATTGAAAAATGAATTGTTTTGAAAGCTTGTTTTATTGGAACCTTGAATTGCTTAGATTTCTATTGAAACTGAAATGCTTGAAAAACTGGAAACTTGCTTAGTTGATTCAGATTGAAGCTTGTTTGTTGATGATTCAAGATTTTGATAATTTGTTTGATTCCAGGTTGCAGTTTTGAAAATGTTCCAGGCTTTGATAAAAGAGGTTTACAGGCTTATAGTTTGAGGAGGTTACAGGGTTATAAATCTTGAGTTTGGTTTGATAAACCCTAGGTTTGAAGTAATATATAGTTACAGAGTTGTGTTTAAGGAAATGTTTCAGGTTGTTCTGGTTTTAGAAATAAATTTCAGGCTCGAGAAAGAGGGTTACAGGGTTTTGATTCATTTCGGGTTGAGATTAGTAGATTTGGAAAATGTTTTCAGGTTTGATTTGAGGAAGTGATTACAGGACTGGCTATTGATTTCTTGCTAGCTTTTGAAAAGAGAAGATAAGAAAAAATGAAGAAAGAAAATGTAAGTTTTATATGATATAATTTTTTGGTTTATCAAAATTAAAGAAAATGGAAAACAAATTATGACACTTGTTAAATTTGTTTACATTTGTCTAATTTCATCTTTAATTAAACTACACATGTACTTTGCATAATTAAAAAGCTAACATTTGCCATTACTTATTTTTAAATTATTTTTAAAAGATTTAAAAGCTTTTATTATAAATTTTCCTAATACATAAGTGCTTTTGTTAATTTTATAGAATTAAAACTTGTAAAAGAAATAAAAATAAAAACCAATTAGATTCAAAATGAAATCATATAAAATTATTTAATCCATTTTTAAATGCTAATTTAAAAACTTCTACAATTATGTACTATTAAATAAATATTTTCTAAATTTATATAAATAAAATTCTCTTATTTAAAACCAATCTTATTTTAAATAAAAACTTTATTCATATATTCTTTTATATCCAAAATATTTTCAAGATATAAACCCTTTTAAATTCCAAATTTAAATCCAAAATTTTAAATTTTTTAAAATCCAATTTATTTTTCAAATATATATTTGTTTTGAATTTCAGATCAAAATTCTATTTAAAATCAATTTATATACATACAATTAAATAACAAACAAATATTTTATTTGGAAATATTAAATAGATTCACCAATTAAATCCAAAAATTTATACAAAATTATCAATTTAAATTTTACTCAAAAACTAGAATCGTTACAATCCGTATCAAAAAGAACACGAATAGAATGATCACGAAACATAATAATACCATGAAGGACAGAATGAGAAATACCTTGACCAAGAGAAGTGTTACTAGGAGCTTGCACAACATTCAGCTTTCCCACTTTCTTGCTTTGAAGTTTAGGACATGAAGATGTGTAATGACTCGAACTTTTGCAATAGCGACAAGTAAGGGGCTTCAGACACTTATTTGCATAGTGGTCTTTAGAACCATAATTGTAGCATTCTTCACGATTAGGGGTAGGAGTCTTTGATACCGAAGTTGCTTGCTTCCCTTTCCTATTGGGATTAGGGCCTTTGAACTTACCATTGGGTTGCCTCTTCTTGTTGTTCTTGAAGTTCTGTTTGGCACCCCCAATATCATCATCACTTTCCTTATCGGCCTCTTCAAGTCGAAGAGCGATATCTACTAGCTGATCGAAAGGCACTTCTAGTTTCAAAAGTAAAGCCTTTTTAAGATTCTTATACAACCCATAAATAAACCTCTTATTTTTCTTCAATAGGGTATTAATATACTAGACCCCATATTTAGAGAGGGATTCAAAAGATACAACGTAATCTGTAACAGAAGATTCACCTTGAACAAGATCTATAAAGCGCCGGGCTAAAGTTACCTTTTCAGCATCTGGCACAAACTTTTACTTGAACCTTTCCCAAAATTGCTTCCAAGTAAGATCCGCTTCAACGATTTCCGAAACCAAAAGCTCAAACCAATTTAATGCTCTCTCCTGGAGCATGCTAGAAGCCACCGGGACTCGATGTAGATCCATAAGATTCATGCGAGAAATGATGTGATCCATGTTTTAAGCCAAGCTTGGACTTCTATAACGCTTTCGTAACCCATGAACGGCCTTACGACCAAATTGGTATAATAACTACACAAGCGTGCAAACCTGTATTTAGGAAGAGTAGGCTCTAGAATGGGTCTGGCAGCTTAGACGTTCTTTACAAGATCCAAAAGCTGTTGAGTAGACATGAATACACCAACCTGAGGAGTAGCACTGATTGACCGGTGCTCGGATGGCCAGGTCTAACCATTTCTCTTCTTTAAGAAAGAAAGAAAGAAAGAAGAGGAAAAAGGTTATTCTCAGAATGAATATCAAACGAACTCGATTGATACAACAAGGCATCATAAAAGAAAATAGGATAGAACAGGTCCTATGACTCGAATTAAATCCTAAGGCACGATTCCTAAGATAGACTCAGGACAATGATCCTTGCTTGATTATTCTATATTGTTCCCAAGTTTGGTTATGATACCAAGCTACGACGCCCCACCTCTATACTCACACTAACCAAAGACACTGCAGTGTAATGTCGTCGACTAGCACGAAGAATAAGGCTGTAAAGGAGCGACCAAATATATAATTGCTTTCTACGAGTACCGATATGTTAGATGGTATGACCTACATTTCATTTCAAGAGGAAATCTGACAAATCAAATACAAACTCAAAGCTACTACATAGTGGCTATGTGGCTTTTGGAAACAAATATAAAATAAGCATAACACAAAACCAGTCACAGATATCCATATAACTATGGTGGAAACAGATATGAATATAACACATAGAAGTGAACATCAAAGTAATGGTCATACAAGATGCACTACATCTCAAAAAATAGGTACAAGTACTAGACAAAAGAATAAGTATACATCAAGGAGTCTCTATCTCGAATTATTAGAAATCCAAAAAACACAAAGGGGGAGGCCTATCACAAACGAGAGCAAGAAAACTCACCAACACGTGCATCACAAATGAAACACTATTCCATGGTCGCTAACCCATCAAAATTGAGCCGAAGCTCCACAAACAGCCCGAAGACCATGGGTTGCAACCCCATCAATTTGAGCCAAAACTCCATAAACAGGGTTTATTCCCCCATGCAGACAAAGAGACATCGCGCATCGCTAGTCTAAATCATAAAATGATCATCATTGATCGATAAGTGTAAATTACACTAAGCTGGTAAATAAATGAGTTTAGCTTCATCTCCCATAACCACTGGCTTAACTTAAATATTTACGGATAGATTGTAGTTTTTAACTCGAAAATTGTCACGAGAGTTCAATCGAACAAGTCTAAGAATTAAACGACAAAGTAAACGTAAGCATTTCATACTACTTGTTTTGCTAAGTCGTTTAATTGGATTTCTCATACGAATGAGGTAAAGGTTTGTATATAATAATAGATTGGAAAATGGATTTAAAAACGAGCTTTGTATTAAAAGTAAATGTTGAAATCAATTTTTTGAAAAAGTTTGAGTATTTACTACTAGTATAAAAACCTTTGTATTTTGAAGTGACAAATCACAAAAATGATTGTAATAACAATCTATCACAAAAATTCACATTTGACGGCGTGAATAAATACCATAAAAATCGATATCAAATCCATCAAATGGATATTTCCAAGAATCCGTAAAAGAAGTCATCAAAGTCGTCAATAAATGACAATAACTGATCGGATCAACAAAAATCGATAAAAATGGGAAATCCACTCAAAAATGGAAAAAATAGGTAAAATTCCACAAAACCAGACGTCTGATTCGTTTGGCCAAACGTCTGACCAGGGGTTCTGGAATTTTGTAATTTTTCTCTTTTTCTTTTTTACTTCCTGAAACGCAGATGTCTGGTTGGGTTTAACCAGACGTCTGGTCCTGGGCTCTGGAATTTTCTTTTTTCGGTCGTTTCTTTTTTCCTCTTATGCCATAGCCAGACGTCTGAAATTACCAACCAGACGTCTGGTTGGTTCAGTTGGGCAAAAATTTTCCTAGCCCAAAGAGGGAAAATCCAAACCGGAAGCGATCGAACAAGCGATGGATGCTAGGGATTTATGCCAAGCAACAACCTAGCCCTATAGGCTCTTCTCTACACCCCAAATAACATGCTCAAGCATCCACGGTAGGATTTTCATAAATTTTGACTTCAAAACCAAAAATTGAAAAATTCACCAAAACAATTCAAATCAAAAGCAATTGAACATGAAATAGATTTTAGAAATTCATACCTATCAACAATGAAAGCTATAGACATAGATGTGAGTTCAAGAACTCACCTCTAAACTCAGAACAAGGAATGAGAAGCTCTAAAACAAGGAAAGATCAATTCCTCTTTAACTACACCTCAATGATCTTCAATCTATTATTACATGCAAAGACTTCCTAAGTTAGGTTATAAGAAATTGTAAAAGCTGAAGAGAGATTGAGATTGAGAAGATGAAGAGGATGCTTACCTAAGCTTCTCTTTGATTTATAACTTGAATTTTAATTCCTAAGAAAAACTACGGCTTAGGAATTTTAATTTCCTTTCGTTTCCCCCATTTTTCCTTTTGCTTGAGAGTGTTAGGAAATTAGAAATGGAATGAATGAATGAAGAGGAGTGGAGTGGATGCTATTAGGTTGAAGAATTTGGGTTCTCTTGTTGGGTTAGTGGGCTAGAACACAACCCAAAGCCCAATTGAAAATACCAAAATCCTAATCAACTCCAAACATATTGATGTTTATACTCAAACAAGTTGTAAACGCTGTTTTAAACTCAATAGAAGTGATCTCAGTCCTTATTTGATTATTTACAAAAAGTCACATTTCGGACTGTAATTCAACTAATGATGTAATATTTGAATAAAACATTTGAATATATAATCGTAAAATATGCGAGTCGTTACAACATGGTCCAGATGTGTTGAAATGAAGGAAAAAGTCTAGTTTGATATCAATTCATTTTAGTATAAATTGTGTAATGACATATTATTCTAAAAATCCTAATTATTAAGGTTTTCAAGCTATTTAACTATTTTAATCTATTTTTAAATTATTTAAAACTATTTAATCAAAGCAACCATTTAATTTATTTTAAATCTATTTAATTTATTTTAATCTATTTTAATTTATTTTAAGTATATTTAAATTTATTTTAAATCTATTTAATTCATTTTAATCTTTTTTAAATTTATTTAAGCTATTTTAAATTTATATAAACTATCTTAAATTTATTTAAAACTAATAATCCATTTTGAAACTATTTTAAAGAATTTCAACTATTTTATTTTTTTAAACTATACTAAACTATTTATGACTATCTAAACTATTTTCTAAATTCCAGGCTATGTAAAATGGAAGTGTTTATATTTAAACCCTTGATTTAACATCGAGTATGACTGAATGATGTTATAACCTAAGTTGAGATTTGAAACGATATTTTTAGTTAAATAACATGTTCTAAGTAAATATGATAATTTTAAATGAGAGTTTAACCTATTTTGAAAAGAGTGATTTTGAAAGTGATATGATTGCAAATGTGATATGATTTCGAAAGTGAATTTTTGGAGAATATGATATTTTGATATTAATTATGAATTTGATTTTTTTTAATGTAAAAGAATCATCCAGTGTGAAATAAGCGTTTGGTTGTTAAAGAGACCAGGATCGGATATTGTCATACTCGCTGCCAATACCGAAAACCACTTAACAACTGTGTACATGGTGGAGAATCTAGAATGAACTATGATGGTTTGGTGTATGATTCTGCATGAGGTATTTACATAGCTTTGACTCCCGTGAGTCAGCTTAGATGTGACTAAAACAAGAGCCACGCCAAGCCAAATGAGATCATTCCTCCTATCGGACATGCTTCTTCGATACCATATTATAACTTTGTGATGATTTGGTGGCTATCCCTTGATTTTTATTATTGGAGCGTGTTTCGAGGTGGGCGGTAGTAGCTGCTATGTGTTACCACCAGTCCGGATTCGCAAAATGGTAGAATCCTACTCTTGAATTGCCTCATATGTCGTGTTCACATGCCCTATCGCACCTTCTACGAGTTTGTTTTGTACCATACTTATGGAGTGACCTCCGGGTAACCCTCCAGTTTACAGAGGAGCATACAGTACTGTATAGACTATGGTAATATATAAAATGTGTTAAGGAGGATATTGGTGACGTCTTAATGCTATTTTAATACTTTACTTTACTATAGACACTATTATAATAGCGTATTGTACTATGTATGTAGATAGTTTAACGGTTTCTCAGGAGATGAAAATCCCGAACATCTCTTAAGTTATTGCACTCATGTTAGACACTGGATAGGTGATGTCAAACCCCATAAACATCTTTGACGCCGTTACACTCATATTTATTTGCTGTTGATTTAACTTACATAAGATCTTTTAGTTCTGACTCTGTAATGATCAGATTTTTCAACGTTTGATTTGAAATATTTAAATGGTTTTAAATATTGAACCTGAATTATAGATTGATTTTGAATATGAAAATTTTGGGTTTATTTAAAAAATAAATTCAAAATTTAATTATAGCGATTTATTGGATAGCTTAATTATTGGATTTAGTAATTATATATTGGTTAAATTACTATATCTTGAGTTTTAAGCTCGATAAAAATAATTTAAAGGCTTTTAAAATTTATGCTAATAATAGTGAAGATAATAAGAGTTTTAAAATTGAATTTAAAAGTGATCGATCCAATTTTAAAAATAGCTTGTTTAAATTGACATTTAAAAATAGCCTTCCAAGGCACAGTCTCGAGATTTGATGAAACTAGTGCCATCGGATGCATAATAGTGTATTATTATCGAATTTCAAATTTCCTAGCATTTGGGCTTATCATTTGGTCATACAGGATATCGAAACGTTGAAATTTATATCGAAAATTCAATATAATAATTGGGTCTAAAAAACTATCTTCTCACACGATCGAATTAGGACACGAACCCTTTTCCATTGAGTTCGAACTAGGAGTATAACATTATAAACGCCTAGCGGCATGCCTCGATAGGGATTCGAGATCTTGAGTTGCGTAAATCGAGACATTTTAAAATTCAAATGAATAATTGTCTAGTCAACATTCTCTTCAGCAGTAATTCCATCTTTTCACGTGTGCTTGAACTATTCAAACATGCAACCGGTCAAAAATCATGCAACCTTTTCTTTTAAAAAGCCGGCCTCGTCCAAAATCAAATACAAAAAAATGAGATCGACATTACTTCATCTTCAAATCAAATAGCCAGAACGAAATCTATCTATTCAAATCGATTTCGTTTCCTTTATAATAAAAAAGAAAGCACGCTCGTTTTCTTCGAGAGCAATGTGGAGAGCAACCACGAGTGGGCAGGCGGCGATCGAAGTGTGGAAGGCAGTGGGTCGACGCACGGTAGGGGTTCTCGATGGTAGACGATTGCGAGGTGAAGTCACGACAACACCATGGCCACGTGGACCTGAAGCTCACATGCACGAGGCGCGGCAATGCGCATGGAAATGGTGGGGCAAGAGGCTCTCTGGGAAGGCTCGAGCGGTACTGTGGGATGAAGGAAGTGAAGTTCGGTGGGGTTTGGTCATGAGGTGCTTGCAATTTGGAGGGGATGGTCGCTGTTGACGGCAAGGCAACATGATGGCGGTCGCGATGAGCTGTAGGCACGAGGAGATGGAAGGGGTGTTAGGATGGTGCTTCGGGTGATAAGGCATCGCGATTGGTGGTTGTTCATGTGTGAGGAGGAAAGGCACGTGAGGTAGATGTGTGAACGATGGTGGAGGTATTATCTTTAGCTAATTTAAATTTTTACAGTTGATATTTAAACTGAAACTGAAAACTTGATAGCTAATCAAATTTAAAAAAATTACATACGAGGTCCAAAAGAAATCGTGAAAAAAAAACTAGTCGTGTTGGAATGGATTGTGAAGTGAAAATAAAGGTGAGAATTTCTCACTCATTCGGATTACCATATTTAAATTTAAGTGTTTAAATTTAAATTATTGGATGCTTGATTGATTGGTAAATTTATAATTATCTGTTGGATGACTATATATACACACAGTAATATATATACTAGTATTTGGAGTGATATTCCCGCACATTTTAGCGGATAAGACCCTATATTCCCCGCATAATAGCAGATGATCATACATTCCGCGATATCCCCCTCGAAGTGGGATTGGTATTATTTTATGTTGCATTAACATCTGTGGATGCAGGAAAACAGGTTGGAGGGATCCAACTGCATTCCTCAAATATATTGTTTGTTTTCATATATAGTGATATATGATCTGTGTAGAATAATCTATTATAGATTATTGTAGTGATTGGAATAATTGGATGCTATTGAAGCATTGCCCTGAATTTTGATAATTTAAATACTATAGATATATTTTTAAAATTTAAGGAATTAAAAGGGATTTGAGATAAAATATATATATTGGAACTAGAGTTATTTTAAAGAATCGAATTTGAAAAATATATTGATTTTTGGTTATGCCTAACTATTGTGAATTATAAATGGGATTTTTAAATTGAATTATACAAGAGAATTTGTAAATGATATTCTAGAAATATAAAAACGATTTAAGGCCAATATTTAAAATAGATTGGAAGTACAAAAGGAATTTATAAGCAAGGAATGTATATAATGGAATTTTATAAACAAGATTTGTTTATAAACAAGTAAACCAAAGGGGTTATAAAATTGATAAGCGATGTTTATAAATAAAGGAATTCGATATCAGATGATGATTAAATATATAGATTCATAGGGTGAATTTATATTAGGAAATAAAAACACCGTTGAGGAAAAATAGTAGATTCTATTTCTGAAATGAAAATTGTTAGAGAATCGACAATGAATCGACATGTTGTGAAATCGAAAGAATTGATATTTTAAAAATATATTTTAAATTTTAAGAAGCGAGTTGCTTTAAAAGAAATTTTTTATTATTTTAAAACTATGGAATTTTAAACTGATTGAGATATTGAAATACTTCGGTAAGTAGATTTTCAAATGTTAAATATTTATTTAATAAATTCTAACTTTTAAATTCAGCCTCCGAAATTTATCTGTTTTCCTAAAATGAGTTATAGATGTTATAAAAATGTTTTAAATATTTTAAATAATACCTTAAACATATTTTTAAATAAACTATTATTATGTAAAGAAAATACTTGTTATATACATAGCTGAAATGATATAAAATTTATTTATAAAAATTCTCTCGAGATGTGTAAACATGTTTATTTTAAAGATGATGTCTTATAAGAAATCTTATAAACGGAATGTTAGAGACTTAAGAAAATTTCCAATGTAGGATGCGATAACTTTGGAAAGAACTTGAATTCATTTAAGGGGGTTAAAAATAGTTGGTTAGGATTATAAATAAGTATAATCGGGTTGGAAATCGTAAGAAGAATTTATTTATTCCATAGATATAGGAGAAAAATTATGAATTATTTCCAAGTTACATATTAAAATGATTTTGGAAATTATACGTATAAATATATTCCTAAGTATTAAAAGGAAGGTTTTGGAAATATTTTAGTGGGAAATGATTTGGAATAGAAATATTTTCTAAGTTTTGTAAAAGTGGAAGTTGGAAATATTTCTAAGGATTGAATAGTGGAATGTCCTATTATGGATACAGGTGTTGAAATTGTTTCAAATGTGGAATATTGAAGAGATTGTGTATATATATATATATATATATATATATATATATATATATATCTTGGTGAAGATGTTTTGAAATAAATATTTTGGAGATTTATAAAATTTGGGCCTAGTGACTACTTGTGGATGTTCTATTGATAGTTAAATAACCGACTGTCAATATTGGCCAATTTTGTAAATTGTTTCGAAGAGACTGGAATCGGATTTAATTATTCGAAAACCACTTCGATCCGGTTTGAACGTTTCAAATGAATACCGTGAAGGTGATGAAGATGGTGATTCGGTTTGTCTAGACCAAGGATAACTTGTATGGATGAATGCAATCAGAACATCGTCATTGGAGGATGATAAGCATTCTAAGTAAAATTCTTCTTGAAAGGTAACTCTTAGCCTCGAACCTCATCAACCGGGGATGACTAAAACATGGGAGATGCAGCAAGGCTAAGTGGATCGCACCCAATTAGGGTATGTTAATTCTAGATGTCCTAGCAAAACCAAATTATTATGGATATGGTTGTTCATGAAAGGAGTGCTCGATAGTAAAGGGTGGAATACCCAGGGTGATAACATGTTCGGTCTATCCAGGTTAGGGGTAGAGCGATCTTGTATAGCTGGGGATCTTGGCATGGTCATCGGTACATTGTTTTAGTATTGTACTATGGTAGGCGGTACCCTAATGGCCCAGTCATTCGATGGAATCCATTCTCCAATAAGCGTCGTACGGTTTTGATTGTGCCCAACTATGCTGGAATGTGAGATGCAAGCATTTCAGCTATTTTCTATTTACTTTCTATAAAGACTATTACAATATCATATGATTTTGATGTAGATTGTTTGGTTATCTTAAGGTAAAAACCCGTCGTGTTTATTTGTGACATGGCCTTTTGAGATACCTTTGTTTTCAAAGGATTTTGAAAACGTTAATAATTCAAATTGAGTGTGTTTTCTCACGCAAGTTTTCCAGACTGACTCGGGTGTTATTTTATTATAATGCTCGGGTCAGGCCGACTATTACAGATTCAGGATAGAATGCTATGGAGTTCAGGAGACGAGCTGGATGACAGAAACGTATCTCCATACTTGGTTATATTTCTACCGTATGAGGGCAAGTTAGTAACCGTCCAGATTGATTGTTGTATATTGTACTCTGATAATGGTATGTATGTTAATAGTACAATTCTTGTATTAAAAATCTGTTGTTATATATTATATTTTGTTCCGTCGCGATTGTGAGATTTTGTGTTGTTGTTGTTGTTCTATTTTCTCCTATCTCTTTCTTCTTCTTACCCTAAAGATTCATATTTCCATCAAATTTGAGTTGAGCTGATGTGAAATATTATCGAATCAAAGGGATACGGATTTGTAGACCTTTACATTTGGTATCAGAGCTGAAGGTTAAGCGAGAACCTTTTCTCTGGTGGGGATTACTCATTAGGGATAGCGTCAGTAGTACTCTAGAACGAGTTTGAGTGTATTAATAGATATGAGCGCATATATGTTAGTGAATATAAAACAATTTTATATTGTGTTAACTTATTGGTTGAGTGGTGTATATATTCTTGTTGTATAGTGGGGCGCTGCTAATTCGACCGAGGTTTCTAAACACTTGAACCAGGTAAACTAACATAATATTGTTTTGAAGCGGGTAAATAAAATAATTTTACCCAAATTATATTTTTATGTGAAGGAAATAATTTTTAGAAATTATTATGGTATAATTGAAGTTTTTGGATGATAATATTATAATCAAAAAAGGATTATAAATAGTTTATATAACCAAGTAGACATTGTATAAATATCGATTATAAAATTGAGTTAAAAAACAAGACTTGATTAAAAACTAGAGTTCGAAAATTTAACCCTGGAGATTTTTGAATTGCTATCCAAAGTATTTTGAGATGAATAATAGTAATCTTATTTTTGAAAGGATTTTGAATAGAACATCTGTTTTAAATGGATTTTGAAGATGTTATAGCATTGAAATCAGTTCGGTCGCTGGAAAATAATTTCCATGATGATCGCGACATCATTGGTGTTCATTTCCGAGTTACTAAGTGATGGATTGCCACCGTGCTCGTTGTTTTGGATATGTTTTGAGGAAACCAAGTTTGTTTTGAAAATTCCGAAGGAGAATTGTTTTGAGATGGAACCAAGTGAAATTTTAAAATTCAAATGAAATGGTTTGTTGAAACAAAGGTTATATATGTACATAATCGATTTCAAAGTGATTTAAAATTAATACCAGGTGTTTGAATTCTGGAATCCTTATTTAAATAATTTAGAGATAAACAGGAAATAAGTTATAGGCTTATGAAATCAAAAATGATTCTAGATAAGGAAGGAAAATATGGAAAGTGAATTTTGGAATAATTTCTAACTTGAGAAAGTCAAAATAGATGAAATTTAACTTGAGCTAAGTTAAATAGAGTTGTATCGAAAATGATATCAATCGGGACTGAGATACAAAATTAAATGGAATTCAACTTAAGCTAAGTTGAATAAATTATAAAAAAATTAATTTTTTTAATTGATTGGGTTGCATTGAATTAATGTGATGAAATTGGAATTTAACTTAAGCAAGTTAAAGTAAATCAACAAATGAAGTGATTATAATAAATGGGATTTTAACTTCAGTAGGTTAAATTAAATTGAACGAATTAAAATTTAACGTAAGCTAAGTTAAATAAAATTAGGCTAAATTTGGATTGAATTGAAATAAAATTGAAAATTGGAATAGATAAGTAAAAATAAAAAGAGTTTGATATTTTGGTAATGAAATAAAAACCTAAACTTGAACTGTAAATAAAAATGAACTCAAAGAATCAAATAAAGTGAAACAAAAATCAAGCATTGAGCTATAGAATGGAAGTGGACTAACTTGCTAATTTAATTAGTTAACCGAATACAAAATAGATATAAATTTGGATGAATAAAATGGATTGTGAGTAAAAAAAAATGGAATTGGGAAATAAAATTTCAGTTATAAATAAAATTCGATTTAAATGGTAAGCGAATTAAATAAATTGGTAACGTGTCGAATAAAATGAAATTTGATTGAAATGGGAATGACTTAAGTTATAAATAAATCCGATTTGAGAATAAAGAAATTGAATATAGCCTTGAATATTATTTTAATAAATTTGGAAATGAATTTGAATATAGGGATTAAAATTGAAGTGGAATAAGTAAATGAACTGATTAAATAGACTAATAATTGGTATGAAGTTTGATTGAATAAAAATCAAATCAAAAATTTGAAATGGAATTGGGTTGCAAAGGAAATAAACTTAAGTTATATAGCTGGATCGTTAGAAATAAATAGATTAACTTAAGTTAATATTTGAATGAAGCTTGGTTTAGACAAATTAGTGAAATGGTTAGTTAATAAAATAGCATGGAATGGGTTCGAGTTTAATAAAATGGATTTGAATTTAATGAATGTGAATATGAGTGCAATGTAAGTGAATTGGTTGTGAACAAATCTAAATGGAGTAGAATTGAACATAAATTGAGCTGAAATCAATTTAAAAATAGCTATAAGCTTAAACGATTATTCTATAAAATGGTTATCGCTAAATTTGCATAGAAAAATTGTTTTTCGACACAAAATAAAGCAAATAAAATTCTATGAATTAATAGAAGTAAATAAAATTGATTTTTAAATCAGTTTGGAGTGAATATGGTTTGTTTGGTATGGAAATGAATTGAATGCATGTAAGTGGATTGTAAGTCATTCGAATTGAATGAAATAGTACATGGATTGATTGAAAGCAATTAAATTAGTATTTGAACCTTACAAATTGCTTATGATATATGTTTAGCATGCTAGTTTATGAAACTTATGTGTTTACACTAGTTAAATAAATAGAACATAATGGAATTTCATATATTTGGTACTTATATGTTTAAATTTAGTAAGTGCAGGTACCTAGAGCTATTTTGCTTGACTTTGATTGCGTGAATTGCAAAATAAATAAACTGCTTGCTTAAAAATGCTAAAATAAGGTACGTTTTCTTATTTCATACTACGAAAATATAAAATATTGTTATATATTTTGTTTCCCAACCATGTGGGTCGATGTATATATATTTATCTTGCTTGTCGTATTGCAAAGGGCTCTTCGTATAAGGGAGACTCTGTCAAAAAATTTCGAAAATTTAGGGTGTTAGAAAATTTTTGAAATTTTTTGGAAATTTTTTGTTAAAGACGGATTGATTTCAAACTTGAAATTGAAATAAAGGATTCTGGTATTAGAATTGAAAAATAATTGTTATAGGTAGAACCAAAAGATTAGAAAGTGAAATATCAAATTTTCACTAAGTGGGTTTAATAAGTTAATGGTTTGGAGCGTTTTTCCTGCCCTAGCAATTTCAGGGACGAAATTCTTTAAGGGAGGAGGAATATAATGACCCGAATTTTTCAATATTTGATTTTAAATATTAAATGGTTTTAAATATTTAATTTGAATTATAGATTGATTTTGAATATGAAAATTTTAGGTTTATTTATAAAATAAATTCAGAATTTAAATATAGGGATTTATTGGATAACTTATTTATTGGATTTAGTAATTGGATGTTGGTTAAATTATTGTATCTTGACTTTTAAGCTCGATAAAAATAATTTGAAGGCTTGTAAAAATTATACTAATAATAATAAAGATAATACGAGTTTTAAAATTGAATTTAAAAGTGATCGGTCCAATTTTGAAAATAGCTTGTTTAAATTGAAATTTAAAAATAGCCTTCCAAGGCACGGTCTTGGAGTTCGATGAAACCAATTCCAACAGACCCGTAATAGTGTATTATTATCGTATTTCAAATTTCGTAGCGTTTGGGGTTATCGTTTGGTTGTACGGAATATAAACATGTTGAAATTTATATCGAAAATTCAATATAATAATTGGGTCCAAAAAGTTATCTTCTCCATATGATCGAATTAGGACTCGAACCCTTTTCCATTGCATTCGGAATAGGGGTATAAAATTATAAACATTTGGCGGCATGCCTCGATAGGGATTCGAGATCTTGAGTTGCGTAAATCGAGACATTTTAAAATTTGGATAAATAATTATCTAGTCAATAATCTCTTTAGCAGTAATTCCATCTTTTCACGTGTGCTTGACCCATTCAAATAGGCAATCGGTCTAAAATCACGCAACCTTTTCTTTTCAGAAAGCCGGCCTCATTCAAAATCAAATGCCAGAAAAATAACTAGATCGACGTTACTTCCTCTTCAAATCAAATAATCAGAACGAAATCAATCGATTCAAATCGATTTCATTTCCTTTAAAAAAAAAAGAAGAGAGTGTGCTCGTTTACTTTGAGAGTGACATGGAGAGCAACCATGAGTGGGTAGGCGGCGATCGAAGTGTCTAAGGCAGTGGGCCAAGGCATAGTAGGGGTTCTCGATGGTAGACGATTGCAAAGTGAAGCCACGATGACACCATGGCCGCATGGACCTGAAGCTCTTGCGATAAGGCATGGTGATGGGTGGTTTTTTGTGTGTGAGGAGGAAAAGCACGTGAGGTAGATATGTGAATGATGGTGGAGGTATTATCTTTGGATAATTTAAATTTTTACAGTAGATATTTAAACTAAAATTGAAAAACTTGATAGCTAATCAAATTTAATAAAAATTATATACGAGGTCCAAAAGAAATCATGAAAAAAAAACAAGTCAGGTTGGAAAGGAGTGCGAAGTGACAATCAAGGTGAGAATTTCTCATTCATTTGGATTACCATATTTAAATTTAAATGTTTAAATTTAAATTATTGGATGCTTGATTGATTGATAAATTTATAATTATCTGTTGGATGACTATATATATAGTGGTATATATACTAGTATTTGGAGCGATATTCCCGCATATTTTAGCGAATGAGACCCTATGCATTCCGCATAATAGCGGATGACCCTATATACCACGAATAGCCCCCTCAAAGTGGGACTGGTATTATTTTATGTTGCATTAACATCTGTGGATGCAGGAAAACAGGTTGGAGGGATCCAACTGCATTCCTCAAATATATTGTTTGTTTTCATATATAGTGATATATGATCTGTGTAGAATAATCTATTATAGATTATTGTAGTGATTGGAATAATTGGATGCTATTGAAGCATTGCCCTGAATTTTGATAATTTAAATACTATAGATATATTTTTAAAATTTAAGGAATTAAAAGGGATTTGAGATAAAATATATATATTGGAACTAGAGTTATTTTAAAGAATCGAATTTGAAAAATATATTAATTTTTGATTATACCTAACTATTGTGAATTATTAAATGGGATTTTAAAATTGAATTATACAAGAGAATTTGTAAATGATATTCTAGAAATATAAAAAGGAGTTAAAGTCAATATTTAAAATAGATTGGAAGTATAAAAGGAATTTATAAGGAAGGAATGTATATAATGGAAGTATATAAATAAGATTTTTTATAAACAAGTAAAACCAAAGGGGTTATGAAATGGATAAGCGATGTTTATAAATAAAGGAATTCGATACCATATGATAATTAAAAATATAAATTCATAGGGTCAATTTATATAAGGATATAAAAACAGTTTTGAGGAAAAATAGTAGATTCTATTTTTGAAACGAAAATGGTTAGGGATCGACAATGAATAGACATGTTGTGAAATCGAGAGAAAGTTATAAATTAAATTGGTTATTGAGATTTTAAAATTTAAGAAGTGAGTTGTTTTAAAAGAAAATTTTTATTATTTTAAAACTATAAAATTTTAAACTAGTTGAGATTGACATACTTCGGTAAGTAGATTTTCAAATGTTAAATATTTATTTAATAAATTCTAACTTTTATAATCAGCCTCGGAAATTTATGTGTTTACCTAAAAATGAGTTATAGATGTTATAAAAATGTTTAAATATTTCAAATAATAACTTAAACATATTTTTAAATAAACTACTATTCTTTAAATAAAATACCTGTTATATATATAGTTGAAATGATTTAAATTTATTTTAAAAATTCTCTGGAGATGTGTAAACATGTTTATTTTAAAGATGAGGTCTTATAAGAAAAATCTTATAAATGGAATGTTAGAGACTTAAGAAAATTTCCAATGTTGGATGCGATAACTTCGAAAAGAATTTGAATTCATTTAAGAGAGTTAAAAATGGTTGGTTGGGATTATAAATAAGTATAATCGGGTTGAAACCGTAAGAAGAATTTATTAAAAATTCCATAGACTTAGGAGAAAAATTATGAAAATTTTCCAAGTTAGATATCAAAATGACTTTGGCAATTATACGTATAAATATTTTCCTAAGTATTGAAAGGAAGGTTTGGAAATATTTTTAATGGGAAATGATTTGGAATAGAAATATTTTCTAAATGTTGTAAAAGTGGAAGTTGGAAATATTTCTAAGGATTGAAATAGTAGAATATCCTGTTATGGATACAAGTGTTGAAATTGTTTCAAATATAGAATATTGAAGAGATTGTGTGTGTGTGTATATATATATATATATATATATCTTGGTGAAGATGTTTTGAAATAAATATTTTGGAGATTTATAAAATTTCGGCCTATTGACTGCTTGTGGATGTTCTATTGATAGTTAATATTGGCCAATTTCGATAATAATTTCGAAGAGACTGGGATCAGATTTAATTATCCAAAAACCACTTCGATCCAGTTTGAAAATTTTGAATGAGTACCATGAATATGATGAAGTCGGTGATTCGGTTTGTCTAGACCCAAGACAAATTGTTTGGACGAATGCTATCAGAACATCGTCATTGGAGGACGATGAGCATTCTAAGTAAAATTCTTCTTTAAAGGTAACGTTTCGCCTCGAACCTCATTAACTAGGAATGATTAAAATTGGGGAGATGCAGCAAGGCTAAGTGGGTCGCACCCAATTAGGGTATGTTATAACCTTTCTGGATGTTCTAGGAAAACCAAATTATTATGGATATGGTTGTGCATGAAAGGAGCGCACGATAGTAAAGGGTAGGAACACCCAGGGTGATAACATATTCGGTCTATCCAGGTTAGGGGTAGACCGGTCTTGTGTAGCTGGGGATCCCGGTGTGGTCCTTGGTATATTGTTCTAGAAGTGTACTATGGTGGACGGTATCTTAGTGGCCCGGTCATTCGATGGAATCCATTCTCCAATAAGCGTCGTACGGTTTTGATTGTGCCAAACTATGCTGGAATGTGAGATGCAAGCATTTTAGCTATTTTCTATTTACTTTCTATAGACACTATTATAATATCAGATGATTTTGATGTAAATTGTTTGGTTATCGTAAGGTAAAAACCCGTCGTGTTTGACGTGATCTTGCGAGATACCTTTTCAAAGGATTTTGTAAAAGTTAATAATTCAAATTGAGTGTGTTTTCTCACGCTGGTTTTCCAGACTGACTGGGGTGTTATTTTATTATAATGCTCGGGTCAGACCGAGTATTACAGATTCAGTATAGAATGCTATGGAGCTCAGGAGATGAGCTGGATGACAGAGACGTACCTCCGTACTTGGTTATATTTCCGCTGTATGAGGACAAGTTAGTTACCGTCGAGGTTGATTGTTGTATACTGTACTCTGATAATGGTATGTATATTAACAGTACAGTTCTTGTACTAAAAATTTGTGGTTATATATTATATTTTGTTTTACTGCGATTGTGAGATTCTGTGTTGTTTTTGTTATATTTTCTCCTATATCTTTCTTCTTCTTACCCTAAAGATGCATATTTTCGTCCAATTTTGAGTTGAGCTGATGTGAAATATTGTTGACTCAAGGGGGTATATTTGTTGACCTTTACAGACTCGAGTGTTTTTTCTTTTCAATTCGCTCGGGCCAGTCTGAGCTTTCCAATGTACGAAGACTGCTTTTCTGGTGGACGAATACGAAGATTTAATGCTATTATTATTTATTATATTCTTTCCATTGCATCATGTTGTTCTGCTACATTTAGTTATTTATTCCTGTTGTAAGTAACTCTAATATGTACTGTAAAAATGTAATCTAATGTTATTTGTAAAACAACTTCATGAACTGTTTATATGATTTTTCTTCATTTCGCTGTGAGATTCTTTGTTTGTTTTCTTACTTTCTCTGCTTTTTCTTATTTACACCATAACAATCCTCCCTTTCGAATGGATTGAGTGACGTGTGTGGTTTATTGTCGATTTAAAATGTCCAAAAAGGTGGATCGTTACATTTGGTATTAAAGCTTTGGTTTAGCAATAACCTTAGCTTTGTTGGGTCTGACTAATTAGGAATAGGGTAGTAATACCCTAGAATGAGTCACTGATTGTATATATATAAGAGAGCGAATTTGTTAGTGTTGTAAAATGTTTTATATTATGTTAATTTGTTCTGTTTAATATTTTTAAATTCTTGTTGGTACATAGGACGCTACGGCATCGATAGAAATTTCTAAACACTTAATATGCAATATTGTTTTGAAATATAGGTAAATGAAATAATTTTACCTAGTATTATATTTTGTGTATAATTGGGTAACTTTTATAAATAATATAGTTGGATGTTATATGTTGTTTGTTAGGAAGTGAAAATTTTATAAACATTTGTTGTAAAATGAATTAGAACTAAAATGAATATAAATTGAAATTTGAGAACTTAAGTTCCGAAAATATTTTCTGATATAAATATTTCATTAGGATTTGAAAGAAATGCTTAAAGGAATTTTATAAGGAAATAAGTTCTGTACTCCCCTCTTTATCGCTGGAAAATAATTTTGGTGATCAGTACATGCATCATCGACGTTCATATTTGAGTTTCAAAGTGGGAAGATCCTTGTAGTAGTTTACTACACATTTGTTCTGATAAATAAATCTTAATTTTAACTTCCAATTTTGATTTGATATATATAAAAGATACGAATATATATATATATATATATATATAATTTTAAATAATTGAAAAGGAACCTGGTATTTAGTTCTTAAGTTTTCTGCAAATTGGAAATTTCAATTTTTATAATGAAATGAAATCTTGACTATTTTAATAATTGGAAACTTTTAATATGTGTAATTAGAAAGTAGATACTAAGTAATTAATTGCAATGACCAAAATTTTCGATCCTGAAAATTTCGGATAGTTATGGAAAAGAAGAAAGAGATAGAAGAAGAAGAAGAATATCAGTAACATCATCTCACATTCGCAACGGATAAAATATAATAATAAATAATAGCAGTTTACGAAAGCATTCTGTATCTGTCAATTACATTTTCATACATCAGAGTTACACATATACTCAAACACTGGACATATACAAATCAACATGTCTCAGATAATCAGAAATATATAACAGCATAAATACCCCATACGTTCCTGCCATTCAGCTCGCCTCATGAGCTCCAGAACGTCCTTACCTGAAAATCTGTAATACTCGGTCTGACCCGACCATTACATCAAAGTAATACCCGGGTCAGGCTAGAAACCAGCGTGAGTAAACCCATCTAACATGGAATACAAAGCATACAACTTATATAAAGCCCGGGTAACTCATTTCAATTCACAAAGCCACAACTAATTATAGACATCACTTATTCCACACATCCATTTCCTAATACCAAGGTTTAAATTTAAATAGTCCAATTCCTTTAAATCACTTCATTCCAGCCTATAGATTCCACATATCAATCTATGAAAAATTCGAAGTGGTTTCGGGTATTTTCTAATACCCGACCCCGGTCTCTTCGAGTCTTATATCTTCCTAACCCAAGTTATCCAAATGAAATACACAACATTTCATATCAGAGATATCAACTCATTCAAAGCATCCAATACCATTCAATCATCCATAAGCAAAGCTTAATCACTTACAAATTAAATTAAATTAATCCTGATTGAATTACTAACCTCATCTACTTAGATTTCTTCATTTAACATTAATTAATTTCAAATCAATTAATCAATCATCCCTTCATTATTCATCTTAATTAATCACCCTGGATTAATTATCCTTCAATTACATTCAAGTAATTAACTTTAATTAATTTCACAATATTAATTATTTTTAACCAGAATAAATGAGAAATCTTAATTACTTCATGAATTAATTAACTATTTTAATTATATTAATCCTTTATTACATTATATTAATTAATTCCTCATAAGTCACTTATTATTGATTAATTGATCTTAATTAATTAATCCTTTAATTACATCATTAATTATATAAATTAATGATTTCCAATTATATTTCAACTTATCCCGATCTGAATTAATTACATTAAATAATTAATCATTAATTAAATCATAAATATTAATCACTCTTGATTTATCTCAACCAGTAATTTACTATCTTTTTATTTACTTTATTAAATAGATCAATTTCTCCTTAATTAATTATCTTAATTAATCTCTTGATTAATTACACAAAGTAATTATACCCAAATTATTTTTGTTCACAAATTATCATTCAATTAATTACATCCAGTAATCATTGATTAATTTACCTTCCCAAGTAATTATTAATTCATCACTCCATAACTATTAATCAATAACCTTCATTGTTAATTTATAAAACCTAATTACCCATTTGTAAATCACTAGTTGCAAATTAATCAATCACTAATTACAAATCAATTACTTAATTAACCTTTAACTTATTTCATAAATTGTCAAATCTTAGTTGTACTTAAGGTAAACATCCTCTTTGTTAAATACTAAATCAAATTATTAAAACATTTACCTTTAATTAACATTTAACATTATGTATAAAATAATTAAGTTTTAAATATCTTTTAAGTATTTAACATACTTAATTTAACAATCAAACTGTTCTTAAATAAAGTTTTGAAAGACATTTAATTTAAAGAATTTATAAATGATTAAAACAATTCCATTTTTACATTTCTAAAAAATTATTAAACAGGTTTTAAATTTTGGTTCCCTGACTTCGGGCTAGACCCGATGATAACTCGACCCTGCTTCGAGTTATTTTCCCCTTCCCCTGTTTATACATATCTTTTTTTATAAGTTTAAGTTTAAAAAAAAACAGAGCTGCTTCTCACACGCGAACCCGAGTCCCAACTCGAGTTTCCCCTCCTTTTCACTCGAACACACCTTCGAGTTACTCAGATGCACCAAAGAAATTATCCAACTTTTAAGCTTTTATAGGAAAGAAATAAAATAAAATTACTCGCTGAAATTCAGTCGCGAGTGCCTAGACAGTCGCCAACACCACCATTACCGAAACCCACCTCCACTGTAAATTACAAATGCTGCCTCGAAGCTCGCTTGACCACGCTACCTCCCTCTTTTTTCTTTGGACTATCTCACTGTAACAATCGACCAAGCCCACCCCGTTCTAGTTGCCCGCCATAGCCACCGACTTCGCCGAGCCCGTGACTCGATCGTGCTGCAGTTCCTCGCGCGCGCACACGCGCCTCCAACTCTCGATCGCTGCCTTCGACTCCACCCATGAACCTTGAAAACGACACCAAAATCTAGACGCAGCCCTCGTTCTTGAGCCCAGCATCATGCGAGCATCACCCAAACTCACCAAACTCTAATTATCGAATGCAAGGAACTTGAGGGAGAGGGAGCGCGGCTACGAGCGAATAAGAAACTCGATCGATTTCGCAACCACCATTAATTTGAGTTCAATTCTGCCTTTAACAGGGTTTGATTATGAACCGATAAGCTTCTTTTTTTCGTTTTATGAGTTTGATTTTTCTGCTTATAGATTTGAGAGGAAAACGGGGATAAGATATAGGTTGGTGGAAGTCTTCTTGAGTACGAGTATTGGTTTTAATTTTTATTATATTATAAAGCTTCCAAAATGCCCCGTTAATTGCTACTAAAATTTCAAACTCCTCTTAAGGAATGCCGTAGGCGATTATAAGGTTTACCCGCGTTTCGAACACGATGGAACATGTTTCGAAAGCTAATTCGATCATATGCGCGAGTTACGAAAGTAAATGATCAATTTTAAATTAAATCGATTAAAATAGTTCTACGCGTTTTGAGTTGCCAAGGTCAAAGGACAACTCCGATTGCTACGAAAATTGAAATCCAGTAATAACTAACTATTACGGACCCAATGGAACTGGCTTCATCGAATTCCGAGAATGGGCCTCGGAAGGCTATTTTTAAATATCGATTTAGACGATATATTATTAAAACTAAACAAGTCACCTTTATATTAAATTTCAACCATTCTATTATCTTCAGTATCATCATTATAAATTTTATAAGCCTTCAAATTATTTTTAACAGGCTTAAAACCGAAGATTCAATAATTTACCCAATTGCAGTTTATTAAATCTAATAACTTAATTTCTATTAATAATAATATTTGAATTCAAGTTAAAAATTAACTTTTTAAATATTTACAATCAATTAATTATTCCGATTTAAATTGTAAAAATTCTGAGTCGTCACATTAATGAAAATATAAGAAATTGAAAATTTGTAAACAGTAAATTAAAAGGATATGAAAAATGAGAAATAATAACTATTGAGCATTTTATTTACTAAATGAATAAGATGACTTGTGTAACATTCCATTACACTCTAAAAGACATATATATAACTTACCAAAATGTAAAAAATTGTAATGTTAAATAGGAATATGTAATTGAATATTATACAAGTAAACTTTAGTAAATAAAAGTGATCAATGGAATTACTTTATAAATAAGAATTCTGATATTGTAAATTGTTATAAACTTAGGTTAATAGTTTGAAATGTTACTTATCAAATGTAATAGAAAAGTAAATAATGTAAGAAAAACGATTGTAAACTTAAGTTAACATTTTAAGCTATTTATAATCAGATTGAATAGAAAAAGGTAAATACCGTAAGTAAATGATTATAAACTTAAGTTAATGTTGAAATCATTTATAATTAAAGTGAGTACTATATTAGTTGAATGATTATAACTTCAGAAAACATTAAAATGATTTAGAAATGGATTTAACATTCAATAACACCACATATAGAAGAAATGAATGTGAAAAGGAAATAATCTGTTAATGGTGAGTTAAATTGTAAAGAGACTTACATAATAATGGATAATCTAACAATTGAAATAGAAATAGCGTATGTAAGCAATGAATGCAATGTAATGAAAGGAGAAAATGGCATTATATAAACAAATGGGAAATGAATTTGTAAGTAATGTATGTAAATTAATTAAATAAACATTGCATGGATGAATGAAAATAGACAAGCAGTAAATAATATGAAAAGAAATTTGTAAGCATAAACTTACATAACATTTGAATTATTGCTTGTTTGGCTTGGGATGATTGGGAAGTCATACTTTAAATTGTTTAGGATGTATGGATAATCTGTTAAGTTTTATCAAAGACTATTGAGGATATGGTATACTTAGTAGTTTATTTATCATTTTATACGATTAAAACTTTTTGAACCCGAACAAACCATTTGTTTTAGGTGTTATGGATGGATGGTTGATTACTTTGATTACATGTGGTGATTGTATGGTTTTGTTTGCAAATGACTATTGCTATGTTGTGTTGATTTGTTTTTGTTAATTAATTGAAACAACCCAAATATTTCTCTTTTTATATAATTGTTAACTTCATTGGATTATATAAGTGAAATATAGGTTATGGAAGCAATTGCTACTGCTTTTAGTTTTATAAATAAGCGTTGTTTGCCCAACAAATATGTACGATCTCGAATTATGGTTTTCTAGCAGTATTATATTATTTTTACGTGGTTTGGGATATTTTATTTAATAAAATGATAAATATTATTATTTCTTATAGACCTCTCCGTACAAAGGAGACTTCGTCGAAATTTTCTGTGAATTTTAGAATTAGAAAAATTTTGTGAAATGTTTTTCAAACTTTTATTAACTTGAATATAAAAGGGTTTAATTGTTTGTAAATTGATATTTTATTTAAATTATTTAATTTTGTAAATTAATTTTTATAAATTTAATATTTTGAATAAGATATATTAATTTCTTAATTCCTACTTTCCCTCTTCGAGGACGAAAAGTTTTGAGTGGGGAAGAGTGTAACCACCTGTAATTTTCGATAATTGAAAATGGTCAATTTAATAAGATTTAATAATGTAATGTTGGAAAAAAATAAAATTTATGATGTAGGAATGAAAAAACTAACTAAAATGAAGTTTAATAATGTAAATTTATGTAGTAGATGGCTATTGAATGCAATCTTGTAACAGTCCGAAATTTTGGATATTTGATATTGAAATATTTAATTGATTTTAAATATTTTGAAGTTAATTTTTAACTTGAATTTAAAATATAACCATTTATTGGATAATCTAATTACTGAACTTAATGATTGGAAATTAGGTAAAGTATTGAATTTGGAGTTTTAAGCTTTTTAAAAATAATTTAAAGGCTTATAAAATTTATATCAATAATACTGAAGATAATGAAAGTTTTTAAAATTGAATTTAAAAGTGATTTGTTCAGTTTTAAAAATATATCATTTAAATTGATATTTAAAAATAGCCTTCTGGGGCATAGTCTCGAGTTTTGACGAAACCAGTTCCATTGGATCCATAATAGTATATTATTATCGAATTTCAAATTTAACGTTTGGAGTTAGCGTTTGGTCGTAGGGATATAAACATGCTAAATTTTTTTATTGAAAAATCAATATAATAATTGGGTCTAAAAAGCTATCTTCTCTATACGATCAAATTAGGATTCAAAACCTTTTCCATTATGTTTGTAATAGGGGTATAACATTACGAGTGCCTAGCGGCATGCCTTGATAGGAGATCAAGATTTTAAGCTATGAAATCGAGACGATTTAAATTTAAATAATATATATAATATAAGTGACTTGGCAAATTCTTTTACGTCAGCCGTTACTTTTCCTTCCCTCAAAGCACTGTACAACTATCCAACACGTTACCTTCTTTTCTATCACTTCTTTCCCCCTTTTCTTTTCAAAAAATCATGCACGCATACACACAGTAGAAAAATATACTGATCAACAAAGAAAAATTAAATCTCCATCTCTACTTCATGGAAAAATCCAAATGAGTTTGTAAATTTATAGCTTTCAATTGGCTTCGCTCTAGAATCGATCTCGATAGCCATGGTCGATGTGGGAGGGTGATCGACTTTGATGCTAAGGAACTCGGTCGAAATATGATTGGTGTTCCAGAGCGATTCGTTGCTTAACTCGATCGGTGAGGCTGGGATTTGAACTCGGCAAGGCGAGAAGCAGCTTGGGAAGGGGGGTTTGGTGATGCAGTGTCGTAGTGGGGGCCGCGTGCAAGTACAGTAGCACGAGATGGTGGCAAATCGTGATGTTGTGGGTTGCGTAGAACTCGATGCGGGTGGCTTGGGTAGGTGCGGGTTCGGATGGGGAAATGATTGGTGAAGTCAGAAGTGGATTTCGGTGATGGAAGAGCATGTCAGTGGTGTGCACTTTTTTTTCGCGTGTAGGAAGAACTGAGAGGTGAAAGGGAGAAGAAGATGGAAGGGGTGCCATTTTTGGGCCGGATCAAAGAACACTTGGTAAGGGGTTTTATAAAATATAATTTAAATTGTTTTTATAAACTTAAATTATCGATAACTTATAAAATGTGTAATTTATGCATACGAGGTCCGATTCGGATGATTCAAGTTGCGTTGGAATGGTGTTGTCATCATCTTCGAATTGAAATTGGTTTGGATGGATTTGGAGCTGTTGATAATTTCAGATAATTTAAAACACATTCGGATTCAATTGAAAACGGATCATGAAAATGACCGAAAATCAAGATGAGTTAATCTTACTCAAATTTGGATTACCGCAATTTATTTTAAATATTTAAAATTAATTATTGGATGTCTGTTTGAATTTGATAATGATTATGAGTTTGGATGTTATTATATATAGTAGCATATATATTGGAGTGATTGAATTCCCGCATTATATAGCGGATGAGACCTTATGTGCCCCGCATAATAGCGCATGACCCCATATACCACGATATCCCCCTCGAAATAGGATTAGTATTTTTATATTGTGCTAATATATGTGGATGCAGGAAAACAGGTTGGAGGAATTCAACTGGATTCGTCAAAAATGTCGAAATTATTTTATATTCACTTATATGATTTATTTGAATAATCTGTAATAGATTATGCTGAAAATTGAATTTATTGGATGCTATGGTATTACTGGATAAATATTGGTATTTTAAAATGCCACAAATATGAGTATTGAAATTTAAAAAAAAAATATAGGGTAAAATTGAAGGAAAAAATAATTATAGTGAATTTTGAGAAAAAGTTAAAAGAAATGAATTTGAAAAAAAAATAAACTAAAATAGTTTGATTTAAATTTGTATCTAAATAAATTTTAGAATATCGTAAATAGAGATCTTGGAATGTTACAAATAGAATTTTTGAATAATGAAAATAAAAGGGGTTTAAATAATAGAACTTAAACGGTATTGTTAAGTATAAAGGATTTAGTAAATTCGAGTTTTAAATACTTGGAAGAAATCAAAGGGAAATTTTGAAAATAAAATATGAAATTGTTGTACTATATTGTTTATAAGATTTTGAAAAGGAAGTGGAATCTGAAATTAGGGTTTTGGAATATATTGGGAAATTAATTTAAAAGTGGAATTTAACTTAGCAAATCGATTTAAAATCGATTAAGTGTTGTGAAACAGAGACAAAACGGGAAATGAGACCATGGAATTTATAAACGAAGTTTATAAATAAAGTAAAGTAAATCGTCAGTGGATAATTGGGAATTATAAATTCACGATGGAAATTTATAAAGAGATGGGTAAGTCGATTTAAAAATAAATAGTAGATTTATTTTTAGAAATGTGGGAAGGAGAATTCACGAAATTAGAACGTAAATCAAACTGGGAGTAAACCGAGAAGGATTTACTAATATTGGGCTGGCTACAAGGAAGTTGAAAATATATTTTTCTGAGGTGTTAAGTCAATTTAAAAAGGAAGATTTTTAAGTATTAATTAGGAAATTTAAAAGTGTTTTAAAAGAATGTTTAGAATATTTATAAGTTACTTGTTTTAAAATTGTTAAAGGAAATATTAATTTAGTTAGTTATAGTAGGAATTATTATTTAAAGATTTGTCAGTATTATTATTTTAAAGGGATAAACTATTCAATGTTAATATTTTATATAATAACTTTTTTTTAAAGTAGTTTTCCTAACGTTTTACTTGGATAATTATTATAGAAATTTCATAAGCATTATCTTGAAAGATTTTAGACAAAGTTTTGGTAAAGTATTGTTATACTCGCATGACGTAAATCGGAGGTAGTGAGTGCTTACAGTTAAGTCTTGGATTTCTCTGGGATAGATACGTAACCATTGAGTTATGATCCATGCTTTGATACTGCAGTGGTACTTTCCAAATTATTTTAATGTTTTTCCAAATATCTTTGAAAGAATAGCTTTGGTGAATTTACTTAACTCGATAAGATAAGTATATATATTGGGTAAAGGGATTTATTTTATTTAAATTAAATTAAAAAGAGCTTTAATGATTTTAGTGGAAAATGAAGTATTTGGTTGAATTGATTGTTTATTTGATAGTTAAATAATTGACTATCAAATCTGGACCTAAATATGACTTTGGAAATATCAAGAAGAAGCACGAGATTATACGGTACAGTTATCGATCGAGGTGTTATATTGTACGTATAAACTCGTTTCTTTCTTCTAGGATGATGATAAGGAAATCCGTCCACTAACGTTAGGAGGTGACCTCCGATCTTATCTTCGTCTGTTATTTCCTAGAGAACCGGGGTTGAGTTTATGGGGAAATATCAAACATTGTTTTGAAGGGACTGGGATCGAATAAGTTATCTGAAAACCACTTTGATCCAACTAGTATGTTTTCGATGTGAAAACAAGAGCATGGAGTCAAAGATGGAGCTGTGAAGTGCAAAGGCTAATCGCTACTAATCCTAAGGGTGATTCCAAAATGGATGTAGTAAGAATAGCGCCTTCGGTTCCGTTCGGACCCAAAATGGACTTTTATGGATGAATGCTATCAGTATATTGTCATTAGAGGACAATGAGCATTATAAGTGAAACTCCTCAAAGGTAATCGTAGCCTCTAGCCTCATCAACCGAGAATGACTGAAAAGAAGAGGGGATGCAGCAAGGCTAAATGGGTAGCACCCAATTAGGTTGTTTATCACCTTTCTAGTTACCCTCGGATATTATTACTACGATTATGGAAGGAGCTCGGAAAGGGTGGGAACACCCGAGGTGATAGCATATTCGGTCTATCTAGATCAGGGATAGTCCAGTCTTGTGTAGCAGGGGATCTCGGCATGGTCCTCGGTACGCTGTTCTAGACGTTACTGTGATAGGTGGTACCCCAATGCCTAGTCATTCAGATGGAATCCATTCTCCAATAAGCGCCGTACAGTTTTGATTGTGCCCAACTATGCTGAAACATGAGATGCAAGCATTTCAACTATTTGAATAAGTATTTGTACTTAGACACTGTTATAATATCAGAGGATTTTGATATGAAATGTTTTGGTTATCGTAAGGTAAAAACCCATCGTGTTTATTTGTGGCATGGTCTTGCGAAATATCTTTGATTTTCAAAGGATTTGATTACTTTAATAATTCAATTTAAGTGTGTTTCTCACGCTGGTTTTCTAGAATGACTCGGGTGTTATTTTATTATAATGCCCGAGTCAGATCGAGTATTACAGATTAAGGATAGGAAGCTATAGAGCTCAAGAGAGCTGGATGGCGAAGACATATCTTCCATGTTCTATTTATATTCCGCTGTGTATTGTAGGCCGTATATTCAGCTTTTGTGAGGACAAGTTATTATAATTGTCCAGTGTGGTGTAATTGATGTATTGTACTCTGATGATGTAATGTATAAAAATAGTTGGAGTTCTTTTTGTATAAAGACTAGCTATTATATATTATATATTATTCCGCTGTAATTGTGAGATTCTGTGTTGTTATGTTTATTTTCTTCTTCTACTTCTTTCTTCTTTCCCTAACGATCGGGTATTTCGGCATTTGATTGTTCGGCATGTAATACAGTGGACGTATTGATGTCGATTTTCGAAGGTCGAAACTCTCGTTCGTGACATTTAGTATCAGAGCTGAAGGTTAAGCGAAAACCTTGGCTCTGTTGGGGATTACTCAAGAGAAACAGGGTCAGCGGCACACTAGAATGAGTTTAAGTGTATTGATAGATATGAGCACGTTTTTGTTAGTGGAAATAAAACTGTTTTACATTGTGTTGATTGGTTTGTTAAGTGGCTTATGCATTCTAGTCAATACGAGTAATTAACGTTATTGATAGGGATCTCTAAACAATTGGATATAAAAATTCGATATGGTATTGTTTATTATAGTTATATTTGGTTTGCTTGCATGCCAGGGAATGATAATATTAAAAAATTTATCATTGTTGTTGTGGAAATTGAATAAGAAATTGATGTTATAACCAAAATTTAAGAAATATAACAATAATGGAATTTGTAAATATGAGTTATAAATGTTATTTATAATTTGAAAAGGGATAAAATTACAGAGGAATATCTGAATATAGATTTAAAAGGATTTAAAAGATGGAAATTTGGGAATTCAAATCCCGTTGGTTTTGAAAATGTTTTTCAAGGTTGGAAAGTAATAGTGATATTATTTGGAGGATATTTTTGAATTGGAAATGAAATCTATCGATATTTGGAGTAAAAATATTTAAAAATGGTTTTTAAAGGAATAAAAGTACTAAACTCACTTTGGTAGTTGGAAAATAATTTCGGTAATGACTACAGTATCATCGATGTTCATTTTCGAGTTTCCAAGAGAGGAATTGCTACCTGAATGTTTTGAGTTGGAAGTTGTTTGCGAAATTGAATTGATTTGAAATTTAAAGGAATAATTGAGATACCAAAGGATTTTGGATATAATTGATTTCAAAAATGATTTTGAAATACTTAAGTAATTGTTTAAACTCTAGAGTTCGTTCTAAAATGTTTTATGGGATATAAATAAGTTTAAAAACTTATAAGAATTTGAAATTTCTCTAGAATAAAATTTAACTTGAGAAGAGTTAAATGGAATATAAATAAATTTGAAACTTATAAAATTTGAAAATTGAATTGAAACGGAGATTAACTTGAAATAAGTTAAATAAGAGGGATTTATAAATTTAGCCTAAATTTGACTAAATAAAACAAAGGATTGGAAATAAAATTAGTAAATAAACAAACTAGTATAAATTGGTAAGCAAATGAATTGGAATTGAATAGTGGAATGGGATCTGACTTGAATCATGTTAAATAAAGTGAAGTTGAAGAAAAAAATAGTTTGAGTTGGACTAAATGAATAAAGTTCTGGGAATAAAATTTGTTGAAATTCGGAATAAATTAGAGAATGGAACTAATTGAAGTAATTAGTTAATTAAATATGGTATGGGATCTAATAAGTTGAAATTATAAAATTTGAGATTTTATTACTTGAATGGAATTAAACTTAATTTAAGTTTAAATAAGAGTGAAATTGGAAGAAAATGTAGCCCAGGTAGGCTAAAAGAAATAAGTTTGAGGATGGATTTGTTGGAATAAAATATAAAATCAGTGACGAAATAATTAATTGTATTTAATAAAATGGAATTGCAAATTTAATTTGAAAGAAAATGGATATAAACCAAAGTGATGAAGTGGAAATAAATCTAAGAACGTTGTATAAAAATGTTATAAATTGATTTAAGAAAATTGAGGGTGAAATTCTTAAGTAAAATTGGTATGGGAAAATGTTCTGATTAGGTATTTGAACGAAGATTAAATAAAAGTTACGTAATATGATAATTGTGAATAAGTGAATGGAAACTAAAATAAATGTCGAAAATTCGAAAGTGCTGAATAAAATGGTTTTTGAATTGAATGATTAGATGTGATTGGTAAATAAGGTTCAGGTAATAAAAAGCAAAAAAAATTGATGCCTTTGATTTCAGAAGGAAAAAAAATTAAATTTGCCCGACAAAAAGGTATGTATTTAAATTGATGTATGAAATTGATGATTTTCTGATTTAGCCACTTGCTTTTTGTTTTCTTTGATGATTTGTGGCCGTTGAGGCAGTTTTGTAGTTTCTCGGATCTAGTCGCACAAAGGAGATGCTGGCAAAAAATTTTGAAAATTTAAGGAGTTGGAAAAATTTTGAAGAAATTTTGATAATTTAAAATTTGGTTCTAAGATTATAATTTGGATAATTAAGGGAGTAATATTATTTGAAATCTATGGATGAGTTTGGAAAGTTAGTAAGAGTGATAGTGTGTCTTTAATAGAAATTGTTTTGGGAAGTTGTTTGAAATTGTGTGGTTTTCGAAATTAGTTATTGGGTTTTGGACCATTCTTCTTACCTAGCAATTTCGAGGACGAAATTCTTATAACGGAGAAGGAATGTAACAACTCAAAATTTTGGTTATTTGAAATTGGAACATTTAATTGATTTTAAATAATTAAAAGTTAATTTTTAACTTCAATTTCAAATATAACCACTTATTGGATAATCTAATTATTGAATTTAATGATTGGAAATTGGGTAAAATATGTAATCTGGAGTTTTAAGCTTGTTAAATATAATTTAAAGGCTTATGAAATTTATATTAATAATACTGAAGATATAAAAAGTCTTTAAAATTGAATTTAAAAGTGATTTGTTCATTTTTAAAAATATATCGTTTAAATTGACATTTAAAAATAGCCTTCCGGTGCAAAGTCTCGGGTTTTGACGAAACCAATTCCATTGGATCCGTAAAAGTATATTATTATCGGATTTAAAATTTCATAACATTTGGTGTTATCGTTTGGTCGTAAAGGATATAAATGCGCTAAAAATTTTACCAAAAATTTAATATAATAATTGGGTCCAAAAAGCTATCTTCTCCATACGATCGAATTAGGACTCAAGACCTTTTCCATTTCGTTTGGAATAGGGGTATAACATTTTGAATGCCTAGCGGCATGCCTTGATGGGAGGTTAAAATTTTAAGCTACGAAATCGAGACGATTTATATTTAAATAGTATATATAATATGATTGACTTGACAAATTCTTTTACATCAGCCGTTAGTTTTCCTTCCCTTAAAGCACTGCACAACTATCCAACATGTTACCTTCTTTTCATCACTTCTTTCCCCCTTTTATTTTTAAAAACTCACGCACACATATACATAGTAGAAAAATATATTGATCAATGAAGTAAATTTAAATCTCCATCTTTACTTCACGGGAAAATCCAAATGCAGTTTGTAAATTCATAGTTTTCGATTGGCTTCGATCTGGTACTGGTCTCGGTAGGCACGATCAACGTGGGGGGAGGGGGGAGGGGGGAGGAGGGTGATCGATTTGATTTCGAAGAACTCAGTCGATCTTGGGTTCATGTTCTGGAGCGATTCGTTGCTCAACTCGATCGGTGAGGCTGGGATTTGAGCTCGGCAAGGCGAAGAGCAGTTCGGGGGGAGGGGGGTTTGGCGATGTGCGGTGCCGTAGTGGGTACCGCGTGCAAGTACTATAGCACGAGACGGTGGTAGATCGCGATGGTTTTGGTTGCGTCGAACTCGAAGGGGGTGGTTTGGGTAGATGCGGGTTCGAATGGGGAAACGATTGGTGAAGTCGGAAGTGGATTTCGGGGATGGAAGGAGCATGTTAGTGGTGTGCACATTTTTTTTTCACGTGCAGGAAGAACAGAGAGGTGAAAGGGAGAAGAAGATAGAAGGGGTGTATTTTTTGGGCTGGATTAGAGAACTATTGGTAACTGGTTTTTTAATATATAATTTAAATTGTTTTTATAAATTTAAATTATCAATAACTTATAAAATGTGTAACTCACGCATATGAGGTCTGATTCGGACGATTCAAGTTGCGTTGGAATCATGTTGTCATCATCTTCGAAATGAAACTGGTTTGGGTGGATTTGAAGCTTTTGATAATTTCAAACAATTTAAACGCGTCCGGATTCAATTGAAAACGGGACGCAAAAACGACTGAAAATCTATGCGAGTTAATCTCACTCAAATTTGGATTGTAGGAATTTATTTTAAACAGTTAAAATTAATTATTGGATGTCTGGTTGAATTTGATGATGGTTATTGGTTTGGATGTTATTATATATATATATATTAGAGTGATTGACATTCCCGCATTATATAGCGGATGAGACCCTATGCACCCCGCATAATAGCGGATGACCCTATATACCGCGATATCCCTCTCGAAGTAGGATTGGTATTTTTATATTGTGCTAACATCTATGGATGCAAGGAAACAGGTTGGAGGGATCCAACTGGATTTCTCAAAAATGTTGAATTTATTTCATATTCAGTTATATGATTTATTTGAATAATCTGTGATAGATTATATTGGAAATTGAATTTATTGGATGTTATGGTATTACTGGAAAATTTTTGATATTTTAAAATACTACAAATATGAATATTGAAATTGTAAAAGAAAATAAAGGGGAAAATTGAAGGTAAAATAATTATTGTGAAATTTGAGAACAAATTAAAAGAAACGAATTTGAAACAAAGTAAAATAAAATAGTTTGATTTAAATTTGTATTTAAATAAATTTCGAAATATTGTAAATAGAGATCTTAGAATATTGTAAACAGAATTTTTGAATAATGAAAATAAAAGGGTTTAAATAATAGAACTTAAACGGTAATGTTATGTATAAAGGATTTATTTTTAAATTCGAGTTTTAAATAGTTGAAAGAAATCAAAGGAAAATTTTGAAAATAAAATACGAAGTTATTGTACTATAATATTTATAAGATTTTGAAAAGGAAGTGGAATCTGAAATTAGGTTTTGGAATATATTGGGAAATTAATTTAAAAATGGAATTTAATTTTGAAAATAGATTAAGTGTTATGAAACAGAGATAAAATGGGAAATGAGACTATGGAATTTATAAACGAAGTTTATAAATAAAGTAAAGTAAATCATCAGTGAATAATTAGGAATTATAAATTCACGATGGAAATTTACAAGGAGATGTGTAGGTTGATTTAAAAATAAATAGTAGATTTATTTTTGGAAATGTGGAAAGGGGAGTTTACGGAATTAGAACGTAAATCAAACTGGGAGTAAATCGAGAAGGATTTATTAATATTGGGCTGGCTATATGGAAGTTGAAAATATGTTTTTCCGAGGACTTAAGTTAATTTAAAATGGAAGATTTTTAAGTATTACTTGGAAAATTTAAAAGTGTTTTAAAAGAGTGTTTAGAAAATTTATTATTTAGTTGTTTTAAAATTGTCAAAAGAAATATTAATTAGTTGGTTATAATAGGAATTACTATTTAAAGATTTATCAGTATTATTATTTTAAATGGATAAACTGTTCAATATTAATATTTTATATAATAACTTTTATTTAAAGTAGTTTGCCTAAAATTATACTTGAAAATTATTACGAAAATTTCATAAGCATTATCTTGAAAAAAAATTAAACAAAGTTTTGGGGAATATTGGTGTACTCCCGTGGCATAAATCAGAGGCAGTGAGTGCCTGCAGTTAAGTCTTGGATTTCTCTAGGATAGAGACGTAACAATTGAGCTGTGATCTATGGTTTGATACCGCAATGATACTTTCCAAATTTTTTTAAAGGTTTTTCGAATATCTTTGAAAGAATAGCTTTAGTGAATTTACTTAACTCGATTAGATAAGTATACATATTGGGTAAATCCCTTTATTTCATTTAAATTAAATTAAAAAGAGATTTAATGTTTTCAGTGGAAAATGAAGTATTTGGTTGAATTGATTGTTTATTTGATAGTTAAATAATCGACTATCAAATTTGGACCTAAATACAACTCTGAAAATATTTACAACAAGCAAGGGATTATATGGTACAGTTACCGTTCGAGGTGCTATACTGTATGTATAAATTCATTTCGTTCTTCTAGGACGATGATAAGGAAATCCATCCACTAACGGTTAGGGGTTGTTCTCCGATCTTATGTTCATCTATTTATTTCCTAGAGAACCGGGGTTGAGTTTATCAGAAAATATCGAACGTTGTTGCAAAGAGATCGGGATCGGATAAGTTATCTAAAAACCACTTCGATCCAACAAGTATGCTTTTGATGTGAAAACATGAGCATGGAGTCAAAGATGGAGATATTAAGTGCAAGGGCCAATCACTACTAATCCTAAGGGTGATTCCAAAATGGACGAGTAGGAATAGTGCCTTCGGTTCTTTTCGGACCCAAAACGGACTTATAGGGATGAATGCTATCAGTACATTGTCACTGGAGGATAATGAGCGTTCTAAGTAAAATTCCTAAAAGGTATTCGTAACCCCTAGCCTCGTCAACCGGGAGTGACTTAAAAGCAGGGATGATGCAGCAAGGCTAAGTGGGTAGCACCCAATTAGTGTATGTTTATCACTTTTCTAGATACCCTCGGATACTTTTCCTACGATTATGGAAGGAGCTCGGAAAGGGTGGGAACACCCGGGGTGATAGCATATTTGGTTTATCCAGGTCAAGGATAGTCCGGTTTTGGGTAGTAGGGGATCCCGGCGTGGTCCTCGGTACCCTATCCTAGACGTGTACTGTGACAGGTGGTTCTCCAGTGCCTAGTCATTTAGATGGAATCCATTATCCAATAAGTGACATACGGTTTTGATTGTGCCCAACTATGCTAAAACGTGAAATGCAAGCATTTCAGCTATTTGAATAAGTATTTGTACTTAGACACTATTATAATATCAGAGGATTTGATATGAAATGTTTTGGTTATCCTAATGTAAAAACCCACCGTGTTTATTTGTGGCGCGGTCTTACGAGATACCTCTGATTTTCAAAGGATTTGATTGCTTTAATAGTTCAATTTGCGTGTGTTTCTCACGCTGGTTTTCCAGACTGACTCGGGGGTTATTTTATTATAATTCTCGGGTCAGACCGAGTATTACAAATTAATGATAGGAAGCTGTGGAGCTCAAGAGACGAGCTGGATGGCAAAGACGTACCTTCCGTATTTGATTTATACTCCGTTTTGTATTGTAGGATGTATATTCAGCTTTTGTGAGGATAAGGTACTATAACTGTCGGTGTTGTGTTATTAATGTATTGTACACTGATGATGTAATGTATAAAAACAGTTATAGTTTTTTTTTGTATAAAGACCAGTTATTATATATTATATACTATTCCGCTGCGATTGTGAGATTCTGTGTTGTTATGTTTATTTTCTTCTTCTGCCTCTTTCTTCTTTCCCTAAATGATCTGGTATTTTCGGCATTCGATTATTCGGCATGTAATACAGTGGACGTATTGGTGTCGATTTTCGAAGGTCGAAAATCGAGTTCGTGACAAATCTAAAGTAATTGTAATAATTGTAAGTTATAATTGGTTATAAATTTAGAATAAGGAAATAAATTTAAATGTTACATTAATTGACGAAATAATATGTAATAAATTGAATTTGGATAAAATTTCTGTTTTGTTAGTGGTTATAACATTTGTGTGTAGATAACAAACTTATAAATGTGATAAAATTAATAAAAAGGCAACAATTGTTATTTGTTACCAATTTATTTAATATATTGAATTAAGTTGGAAATCAATTGCAATAAAATGTAATTAAATATTACGTTAATATGAGTTAAGACGATAACTGTAAAATGTGAAGGTAGTTAAATGTACAGAAATATCAATTATATTCTTAAGGCAATAATTTATTTAATAGAAAGAGCGAAACTAAGATAAATGAATTTATTGGGACTTTAACTTATAAATAATGTGAATTTCAACAAAAATTCAATATAATTGGAATATTGCAATTAATTGGGTGAAAGTTGATAATGGTATATTTTGATGTAATAAGATATAAACCAATGTTAACTTTGCCCATAGAATAATGATTTATTGAATAAAAAGATTGAAATCAAATTAAATCAATTTATTGGATTTTTTTAAGAAAAATGTGTGGTCCTTTACAGAAGAGGAGAGCACACATACACATATATATGTCAACAAAAGTATAGGAGCTGCCAACAAGCCTAACAGGTAGCAAAAGACCCCCCGTATAAAAGAAAAAAATAAACCCACTCAAGCTCCTAGAAAACTGCAAACCTGCCCTATAGAGACAACACCAACCAGAGAATCTGGTCAAGAGCGACACCGCGAAAGCAGCAGCCATCAGAAAAACCTCCACAACTACAACCGCAACCGCAACACCCAAGCTGAAACAACTAAAAATACAACTCCTCCAAAAAACACCAAAACAACAAAAAGCACCAAAAAACTCCCAGTACATCGACAAACCTCAATCAAAAGACTAAAAAACATTACGATTTAAACAAGGACTTCTCCTAATATTACTAGCTGAAAAGCTCTTACATTTTCTTCTCCTTAATTTGGCTTCACGCATTAATTTGGCCTCATGCATTAGTTTGATCTCACGAATTAATCAATAGCATGGGAAGGAGAATGAGGAAATTTACCTAAAGCCGCAAGAAAACAAAACATAACAAATCTAATCCCATATGTCCAATAATAGACAGCTTGATCAGTTTGCTGTAATTTTGAACACTGCAAATCTCTGCTCACAGCAAAATCATTGCTGACCAAACCACTTGCTTCTTGATCTACCAACAAAAGACTATTTGGTACGTTCACCTTATTAATAATAGCAGACACAATTAGATCAACGCCAAAAATTTCCATTTGAAGATGCTTCTCTAAAAAAAATCCAAACCACTGACACATATCGGAGTGCCAATCTTAGATCTAAAAACATTCAACGGAGAACTAATATGAGGCCATAGAAAACCAGAAAAAATCTCCACATCATCAGACATCATGAAACCAACCCTGTACAAAATAGGATCACACTTCTTCATCTCCATTAAAGAAAGACCATTAGCAGAGGACATAAAAACTCCTTTAATCAATGGCCCAACATCTAGAGAATCTTCATTCAACATATTAACTATGGTTGACAGCATCTTTTGTGAACGAAACTGACAGTGAGACCTAGCAGACTTATGAGTAAATAAATTATAAAAAGCAACTTTCATTTCAAATGAACTAACCAGCTTCATAACCTCATTAACACAAGAAGACTTTCTAAGAGAAACACAAACTTTATACACAGTAAAAACACTATCTTCCAAATTGACTTCATTAATGAAGGATTCATTATCCACTTTATTCCCAGATACATTAATCACCTCAAATGAATATAAACCATCTGAACAAGAATCATCACAGATGTAATCAACTTCTTTAGCCTGATCATCATCTTTATTAGCCTGATCATCTTCATCTAGACCTAAAAAATTTGCTTTAAAAACACCCACAACACTATTAGATAAGCAAATATCGCTATCAATTACAAGATTACAATGCTGTAAACGAACATCATCTTCATTAGCCTGATCAATAGAAGACATAGAAAGATTCACACCATCCTCGGCACAAGAAATACCCTTAGGAACACTAACTTCAAACATGTTACAATTCATTGAACAAAAACTATCATCTGAAACAGAGTTTGTAAAATCCCTTTTGATATCAGAAACAGGTGAAACCGAAATCACTGAATCAAAAAAATATTTGAAAAACTATCCACCAATTCAGAATTATGATGACACAAATTACTAACCACAGGATCCAGTAGAAAAATGTCAGTATGATAAATCTGATTCGTTCCATTCACGAGTGGCTGATCCACATCCATCCAAAGCAAATCCTCAAAATCGTGAACAGCTTTATTACTATTTGAAAAATCTCTAAAATGAAAATCACTCCAGTTAGAAAGATTCGAATACTCACGAATATTGTCGGCAGTTAAGCAGTCGAAGTGCCAAAACACTTTGTTAAAGAGATAACTGCATTCTTCCTTATTCCTTATGCAACAATCCAAAAACGGTCCTCTTAATCTTAGGAATTCAAGAACAAAGTAGTAATGGTGATCTTTAAGACTCATGGACTTCGAGAAAATGGGATCAGTAAAAGGGAAGACGTGATCTGGATCAAGAAAAGGATTAAACAACCGCGGGCGCGATAATCTCTTATGACCAAGCACTCCACATTCAAAACATCGAATTTGCTTCAAACAGTCTTTGATTTTATGATTATTGCCACCACACCGAAAACAACAAGAACCCCTTTTCCAATTCCGAGGTGTTTGAAATTGATTTTAGCAAAGGAAGATCTACCTGCTCCATTAGTCGAATTAGATTTGAAAGATGAGTTCTTAAATTGATTTGCAGAGAAAGGGAATCTGAAATTTGAATGAGAACTAAAAGGATATGAATCTAATTGATCGCCATTATCTTGGACACGATAATTTCTCCAATCGATCGCCACTAAATGTGTTGTAAATCAATTTATTGGAATTAATTTATAGTAATTAGATTTAATTACAGTTGAAATTGAACACCGTAATTAGTGTAATATTTAACATGAATTGACATTTAAATTTGTCTTAAATTATTGCAAATGTCCAAGTAATCAAAAATCATGAAACCTGTTAGTTATTAAATTTTAAATTAAAAAGTGATTTAATCAATTTAATAATAATTTATTTAATTAACATGAAAATAGCCATTTTGGCCACTGTCTCGGATTTTGACGAAACTAGTTTCATCAGATTCGTAACGGTGAATTATTATAGGATTTCAAGTTTCGTAGTGATCGGACTTTTCGTTTGATCGTACGGGCTTGAAACGCGTTGAAATCAATTTAATTGAAATCAATTTGAAATAAGCTAATTTTAAAGCCATCTTCTGTATACAATGGATTAGGAATTGAAGCCTATTCCATTGGATTTAAAAATATCAAAAACATCTATTTTGATATATAGGATGACCCACTTTCGTTTCGGAGGCGAAACGGGCTTTTCGGGTCGTTATTGTCATTTCAAATCATCATGATATGTGGTTCTTTCTTATCGGGCCTTGTCCATATAAACGGTTTTATTCTAACCCTAGCAGCCTTCCTATTTTTGATTATAGTATGTATAATTCTATCTGACTATCTCCTCCTTCTAACGGTAGAAACACATTCCAATTTCAAAATTCTATTCCAATTTCAAATTCAATTTCAAAATCAAACTCCTCGAAACCATGACATATTATATGCCATTTCAAAGATCTCAATGAGCGCAATCCACTGTTGTAGTTCCTTTTTGCAATTGAATTACCATCTATCCAGAATTAATGATTTAGTTTTGGTCATCTAATTGCAAGGTTTTCGATCCAATGGCGGATCGTCGTCCGATCGACGATCGAGAGGCGCCGTTGCGAAGAGGGAGTCGAGCAGATCTTTGGATGGTGGCCATTCATCTCAATAGTACTCAGATTGCCAGAAATTGGTTATGGAAGGCGTACGGTGGTGTGGCTCTGATAGGTGGTCGAAGGTGATCGAACTCGACATGGAGGGGTGGCCGAAGGTGCCTAGCCCATTAGCGAAGTCTGGTCGAGTTGATAAGGGGCATCGTAGTGGCGTTTAGGAAAAATTCGGCGGCGGTTATGTGCAAAGTCGAGCATTGTGACTATTGTGCAAAGTTAGGGTTTAAGGCAAAGAGGTGACGTGTCATTTCCTTATTCGTTTTTATATTTTAATTTAAATCTAAAGTTTAATCTTCGTATATCGATATCTTTTCCATACGAGATCGGATTTACACGCAGTTTTCTTCGATGCGATCGTATCGAAATTCTGGACGTTATGGAACTGGTATAGACGAATTCTAAGACTGTTCAATATTGGACCTTATTTTGGATTTCAAATCAATTTGAAATCAAAGGTGGGTGTTTTGACCCACTCACAACTTATGAATTATCTTATGTTAGTTAAATTGAATTTATGATGTGATTTGAAATTTATCTGTTGATGTTTGGTATATTTAATTGGTCATTCCAGTTAAATTTGACCTTTATTGAATTAAATAGCCATTTAATTTAATATTGAAGTGTAATAGTCAGTTAATACCTGTCGTTGATCACTATGTGATTGTTATTGTTTATTGATTGGTTTGAATAATGATTGTGGTGTATGTTTGATTGTTGATATTAGATGACTGGATATTATATGTTTATATTGTTATAACACTGCAAGTTCCCTATAGGTTGGAATGATACACACCCGAACGATCTAATAGATTAGGGGAAATCGTTATGGGTTGATATGACAGACTCAAGCGATTTCATGGATTTGTAATTAAATTCAGGATTACGGGTTGAAATTATATGTATCCGTAAATATAAAATATTTGCAGATTGAAATGATAAATATCTTTGTCACTTGACCATAAGGTAGAAAATTATGTATGTACTCCAGATTGGTTAAGTTAAATGATTTTAAATCGTTAATTTTTGAAGTTAGTTAAATGATATTTTGAAATCAAATTTGATTTATACAAATTGAAATATTTTTGAAAATCTGAGTTTTAAATGTAAAATTGGAATTGGTTTAAATGAATTGTTTAAAGGACTTAAATTGAAATTTGAAAGCTGGACGTGGTCCAGATGTGTTGAAATGAAGGAAATAGTCTAGTTTGATATTAATTCAATTTAATATAAATTGTGTAAAGAGATATTATTCTAAAAATCCTGATTTTTAAGGTTTTCAAGCATTTTAACTATTTTAATCTATTTTTAAACAATTTAATCAAATTAACCAATTAATGTATTTTAAATCTATTTTAATTTATTTTGAATCTATTTAATTTATTTAAAATCTATTTTAATTTATTTTAAATCTATTTTAATTTATTTTAAATCTTTTAATTTATTTTAAATCTATTTAATTTATTTTAATATATTTTAATTTATTTTAAATATATTTAATCAATTTAAACTATTTTAAATTTATATAAACTACCTTAAATCTAGTTAAAACTATGATAATCCATTTTCAAACTACTTTAAAGATTTTCAAACTATTTAATTTTTTTAAAGTATGCTAAACTATTATGAGTATCTAAACTATTTTCTAAATTCCAGGCTATGTAAAGTGGAAGTGTTTATATTTAAATCCTTGATTTAACAGCAAATATGGTTAAATGATGTTATAACCAAAGTTGACATTTGAAATGATATTTTCTAGTGAAATAATATGTTTTGAGTAAATATGATAATTTTAAATGAGAGTTTAACATATTTTGGAAAGTGTGATTTTGAAAGTAAATATGATTTTGAAAGTGATATGATTGCAAATGTGATATGATTTCGAAAGTGATTTTTTGGAGAATATGATATTTTGATATCAATTATGAATTTGATTTTTTTTTAAATGTAAAAGAACCAACCGGTGTGAAATAAGAATTTGGTTGTTAAAGAGACCGGGATCGGATATTGTCATACTCTCTGCCAATACCAAAAACCACTTCAACAAATGTATACATGGTGGAGAATCCAGAATGAAGTAGGATGGTTTAGTGTACGATTATGTATTAGGTTTTTACATAGCCCTGAATCCCATAAGTCAGCTTAAATGCGAATAAAAGAGGATCCACGTCGGGTCAAGTGAGGTCATTCCTCTTATCGGACATGCTTCTTCGGAACCATATTATGACTTTGTGATGATTTGGTGGCCATCTCTTGATTTTGATTATAGAAGTGTATTCCGAGGTGGGCGGTAGTTGCTGCTATGCGTTACCACAAGTCTGGATCCGCAATATGGTAGAATCCTACCCTGGCATTGCCTTGCGTGCCATGTTCACATGCCCTATTGCACCTTCTACGAGTTTGTTTTGTACCACACCTACGGAGTGCCTTCTAGGTAACCCTCCAAATTACGGAGGAGCGTACGGTATAGTATAGACTATGAGAATATATAAAATGTGTTACGGGGGATATGGATAATGCCTTAACACTATCTTAATACTTTACTTTACTGTAGGCACTATTATAATAGCGTCTTATACTATATATATAGATAGTCTAACGAATCCTTAGGAGATGGAAATCCCGAACATCTCTTAAGTTATTGCACTCAGGTTAGACACTGGATAAGAGATGTCAACTCCCGTAAACATCTCTGACGCCGTTACACTCATATTTATTTACTATTGATTTAACTTACACAAGATCTTTTAGTTCTGACTAGGGCTGTCAACGGATGCTTTCAGATACGGATAGTGTCATATCCGTATCCGTATCCGAAATCATTTTCGGATATCGGATATCCGTATTCGCTTAATTTTCGGATACGGGCGGATATCGGATATTTATCCGCTCCGCCAATAATCGATAAATTTAAAGTTATAAACGAAAAAGGTTAGATCAACATAAAACATTTTTTATACTATTGTTTATAAAAAAACAAAGAAATAAAAAATATGGTGATAAAACATTGTTTTATACTAATATATGTATGTGTATCCAAAAATATTCAAAAGTTAAACACTCATAGCCCTATTTTCCTATTTTAAATTATATAAATATGCATCAGTTAATCGGACGGATATTTTTCGGATACGGATACCACTATAACCATATCCGTATCCGAAAAACTTTTCAGATATCGGATATCCGTATCCGCTTTTCGGATAACGGATATTTTTCATATTTTCGGATATGGATTCGGACGGATATCGGATTTTTCGGGTACCCATTGACAGCCCTAGTTCTGACTCGAGTGTTTTGTCTTTTCAATTTGCTCGGGTCAGTCTGAGCTTTTCAGTGTATCAAAGACTGCTTTTCTGGAGGACAAAGACAAAGATTTAATGCTATTATTATTTATTATATTATTTTCACTGCATCATGTTGTTCCACTGCATTTAGTTATTTATTCCTATTGTAAGTAACTCTGATCTGTACTGTAAAAGTGTAATCAAACGTTATTTGTAAAACAGCTTCATGAACTGTTCGTTTGATTATTATATTTTGTCATTTCATTGTGAGATTCTTTGTTTGTTTTCTCTCTTTCTCTGCTTTTTCTTATTTACACCATAACAATCCTCCCTTTTGAATGGGTTGAGTCTGACGTGTGTGGTTTATCGTCGATTTAAACCATTCGAAAAGGTGGGTCGTTACAAAACATAAGCAAAAGAAAGAAGGCCGGCTATTAATTGGAAGAAAAGAAAACGATATTCAAGGAAAAATTTAAAGAATTAAAGAGGGGAATCCAACTCATCTCAATCCACTTTTCTTACCAAAGTTTAAGGTGAATAATAATTTCAATCTCTATTTGCTGAATATATGATTTTTGATGATGATATGCTTGAATTATGGTTTGTTTAAATTTGAACAAGATTGTTTAAATGATGGTTCATATGGTTTTAGACCAAAATCATGTGATATTAATGTTTAAATTCCATGTAAAAATTATATGTCATGCAAAACATAATTTTAGATTTGGGTTTTAGGTTTGATAATTTTTCAAGCTTTGGAAAGATTATTATGAATTTTTGAATGAAAATATAGCATGTTGGGTTTATAAATTAATTTCAGAAAATATATTAAGAGTTAGGATTTGAAATTTTTATATGTTATATAACATGATTAAAGTAAATTTCTATGATTTTTGGGGAATTTTCTTAATTATAGCTATCTGTAAAATTCTAAGCTTGATACTTATCCAAAATAATAAGGCGGTTAGTTTTAAAAGCATGGGAAAAGTTAAGGCAACCAATAAGAAGTCTACACCTAGGCAGATTAGTTGATATAAGCTGCTTAATTTAACATTTAACCCAGAAAAGCAGATTTCGCCTCTATTAAGGGTACCTTTCGCCCCTTACCTTTTGCCTTCGACAAAGTCAAAACCTCATTAAGCCCTAAGCAATACACATGGTATCATCTTGGTGGTATGTAGTGGATTGGAGAAAGGCGAAAGGTATGGTGCCGAAAGCATGCTTTTGATGGAGTTGATACCTTAGTTTGTTTTAAAAAGTTAAGTGTCTGCCTTTATTTTACTAAGCTTTTGACTTAGTCGATACATTTTTTTTGGAAGGAGTCAAATACCAGTGGTAAGCCAACTCCTATGGCAATAAATGAAAATTTAAATAAGGAAGAATATTCAAAAGATGTAGATCAAAAATTATATAGAGATATGATTGGATCGCTGCTCTATATAACTGCTAATAGATATGATATAATGCATAGTGTATGTCTTTGTGCAAGATATCAATCTCAACCTAAGGAAACTCATCTAAAATCTGTAGAACAAATATTAAGATACGTAAATAACAAATTAGACTATGGACTCTTTTATCCAAAAGAATATTCCTTTTACTTAATTTCACACAGTAATGCTAATTATGCTAGTTGCAAATCAGATCGAAAAAGTACAAGTGGAATTTCTCACTTTTAAGGATGCTCTCTAGTTTCCTGGATTAGCAAAAAGCAAAAATTTGCATCTCCGTCCACAACAGAAGCATAATATATTTCAGCATCATTAGCTTGTTCTCAAGCTTTATATATGCAACAAACATTAGAAGATTTTGGTCTAAATTTTACAAAACCACCAATATATGGCGACAACACTAGTGCGATTAAATTATATAAAAATCCAACTTATCGTGCAAGAACCAAAAATATAGAGATATATGACATCAGTATCTAAGACATAATGTAAATAAGGAAAATAATCTCACTCGAATTATAAATACAGAAAATCAAATCGCTGATATATTAACAAAACCATTAAATCAAACATCATTTATTAAGCTAAGAAGAGAGTTATGAATATGTTCTTTCTTATAAATATAGAAATAATAACATAAAAATAAAGCATAAAAATAAAAATAAAACTAAATCATTAAAAATACACTAGATATGTCGACATATCTACTTCCTATATGTCAACATATATAGTTATTTTTAGAATTCAAATTTCCCTCCTTAATTCAAAACTTGAAATGGCTATATATAACCACATTATTTCGAAAAAAACCCATATTATGGTCTTCTTCTTTTTGGAAATCACAAATAAAATAAAATTAAAGGATCCTACTAATTCTAAATGTCCAAGGCATTAATCCAAATCATTTTCATTCGATTCTCCATTCCAAGCCCTCTCCAAAGTCCAAACCTCTACATTGGCCAAAGTAACCAAGATTGAGAGCGATTTGAAGCATACTCTCAATATTCTTTCTGAAGTGGAAGCCATTTAACTGAGAATGATCAAGGAATAAAAGAAACAAGGTCGAATTCTATGAAATCTTCATAAATACCTATTGGATAACCCAACAAATCCAATAGTGATTGAAGAGGATGAACCTAATCCTACAAATGAAGAAGAGAAAGAAGAAGAGGAAGAAAACGAGGACAATGATGAAGTTAGATGCACCGGTGAAGTACGCTTCGACCGAGATGGATATCTAATCAAAAAAATGTAATTTCCGTGTTCACTACCCTTTCCATCCTATTCACAGGTCCCTGATTATCAAGAGAATCCTTTGGACGTAGGATTTGTACACTATAGTTTGATTTGTTAGGTTTTGGATTTGATTTCATGTGTACGTTTGGTTTTTATTTGTGTGTTTGGTTTGAATTTAGATTTGAATGTATGAATTGGATTTATTAGCAAAATTGATTTCTCATTAACATATCACTTTTATATATTGTACCTTACTGAGGGGAAGTATTAGTTATGTTTTTGTTGATGACAAAGGGGGAGAAATATATAAAATATCCAAGCATAGATTAAGTGGGAGTTTTGTAAAAAAAATCCAGGCATGGATTATCAAATTTTATAAGCATGGTTGTCATCATCAAAAATAGGGAGATTGTTAGTACCTTAGGCATTAGTTTTGAAGACAACAACCATATGATATCCTATAAAGTATAGATACTAATGGTTTTACCTGGTTATATATAATATATAGTGAAGGATTTTAGACAGGTGTTGATTAAGAAGACTGTATAGTATCAAGAGCTGATTCAAGAGGCTGATATAGAGATTCAAGAGTTAAAGATTAAAGACTCATGAGTGCTGTAGATTCAAGTTATCCAGATAAGTTATATAGTCATGGATTATTGCTAAAACATTGATAGCACTTCTTTGATATATCTCTTCATTTTTCAAAAAGGTTTTAAAATCTATTCTTTGATTTAAAATGGTTTTCAAATATTCTGAATTTAAAAATTGATTTTAAAGAATCTCTATTTTCAAAATGATCTTTCAAAATGGCCTTCAAATGTTTTCTAACTTTTGATTTTATTTATAAGATTATTATTATATTTTAAGTTATTAAGTTTTTAAGTATTTTATATTTTAAACATATTTTTAAATCTATTATACTTTGTTATAATTTTACTTTTATGCTTCCTAGATATTTATAAGTATATTATAACATTTATTATAACTTTCTTTTAAATATGTATTCATTCATACATTATATATATATATATTATTTTCAAAAAATTAATATTTTAATCCTTTATATATTTAAAAATATTCGAAAATAATCTTATAAAGTTTATTAAGTTTTGATATGATTGAAATATGTATAAACTATATTTAGATGATTGTACAAAGTTTCAAAATATTCTACAAATCTTAATATTTTCAAAACATTTTTTTATTAAGTAAGCTTTCAAAATATAAAGGGACATGTCGACGTACCCTAATACTATATGTCGACATGTAGACCTATTTTTTAAAAATTCAAATTTGAATGAAAGTGTCTTTTCATCATATCTTTTCGCAAATGGACATGATCGTCGTTTTTATATAAATAGGAGGATTTTCCAATGAAAATTTGGAATTACTTTCTCATATTTTCTCTCCTCTTTTATTCTCTTGATTTCTACAAGAAAATCCACACAAAATATTCTCAAATTTAAACGCTATTGATTTGATTCTCTACCAATTACTCTCTAATCTCTTTATCATTGTCATTCAAAACAAGATCAAAGTGCTATTCAAGAGGTTATAAGATTATATGTACTCAAGATCAAGGAACTGAGTCTATGAATTTTATCAAATCATATTCTTATCCTCTTGGGTACGCTTGGTGTCCCTGGAATCCAAGAGGGTGTGCTTCTGCACCATTTGAATAAGTGGGTGTACGTGGTGTCCTATTTGAATCCAAGTGGGTGTGCTGGTATGCCATCTGAATCCCAGTGAGTGTACCAATAGCTCGAAAAATCTGGATGGTGTGTTTCGTAGTCTTGAAATCGAGATTGTATTGACTTTGATATTTGAAAATAAATATGTACAAGAAATTATATGGCACTAGATGTAGGGTAACTCCGAACTAATATAAAAATTCCTAGTGTGATCTCTTTAACTCTTTACCTTTTACTTTTACTGCATTTATATCTACCTGTGTTTGCATCTATGATTATTGATTCTACATGTATAATTATAATCTGAAAAGAATTTAAAAAGATTCATAAAATTCAGTAAACGCTATCCGCCCTCCTTTATTGTTAAAGTAGCCTTCAGATCCATCTTAGCAAACTAACAAATACCATATATCTGCACAATTAAAGATCTGCACTATCTCTGCTATAACGCATAGCGCCGTTCGACTGCTACGCTACTTCAATTTAGCGCTATTAAAAAGTAGATCTGCAATAAGCCCTATTATTTTCTACCACACCCGCAAGACTAACGTTTTTTAGTACCTGCTTTAGCAACAATATTTTACAAAGGTTGATTTGACTAGTTCTCTTTTAAACTAAATCAACAAAGTTTGGGTAAAGACCTGATTTTTTTTCAGCGAAATGTGTGATCCTCTAAAAAACGAGGAGAGCACACACGAAGCTATATATATAACAAATGTAATGGAGCTGCCAACATGCCTGGCAGGTGACAAGTCTATCAACTAGAAAAAATAAAGAATAGTTACCCCTCAAATGGGCTCCGGCAAAGCCACCGCCCATTAAACCCTAATACCAAGCTCCGGCAAGGCCAACGCCCGATAATAGAGTGTTAGAGGTATCTAAAACCAGAGAAACTAAAATACAACACCCACCAATAAGAGAAGAACCACAAAGAAGAACACCAAGGGGCGAACTAAAAAGAAGAACTCCACTCAGAAGACACCGAGTAGCCACCAAGGAATGTAAGACGCGATCAGAATCCCTGTGAAAAGCAACCCTGCCAACCAGTACAAAGCTGTAAGCTATCCTGTAAACCAGTCAAGAGAAAACTAGCAACCTGTCTAAACCAAACCTGAAACAAAACTAGGAAACCAAGTTAGAATGAATCACATATATGTATATAAACAGATTTTATATACATATATGTGAGAATAAAAAACAATATGAAAATTAAAGCAAGAAAAAGCTAGAACCAAAAGCTAACAATTCTAAAGGACTAAAAAGTAAGAAAAAACAGAAATCAAAGCAATACAAGAAACTACTTTAAGGGCCTAGAATAGGAAGAAAATTATACTGCATCATGTGAACATTAGTTAAATTAGTATAGGAATTAATAAAAATATTATTAGGGACAAAATTATTAAAGTTAAGTTTGAATATGTTGATATTATAACCTTGTTAAGATATTCCTTAAAGCAATTATTTTTGGCTAATTTATATTTGGAATTAGAAATCCAATTTAAGCAGAAAGATGAAATTAAAATAATCAAATTATTATAGTGATTATTTTTATTATTAAAAATCCTTCGATTTCTCTCAAACCAAATGTACCAACAGGAAATTGTAAATATAGTATCAAGCCAGTATCTAAAATCCTTATTGAACTTAAATCTAAAAGAGTTCCAATAGAAAAAACAATCAGTAACTCTAGAACTAATATTAAACTCAAAAATATTAAGGGTCTTAATAAGAATAAAATGAGTATCCATGCATTCGTAATAAATATGATTAATATCTTCAAAGTATGTGTTACAAAAATAACATTTATTATCAATAATAATATTTTTCTTTCTTAAAAGTTCAATAGTATTCAATTTACCAAGAATGATGAGCCACATGTGGATCTTAGATTTTGGAGGTGCGTTAGATTTTCAAATAAATTTAAAACAGTTGTCAGAAACACCCGAAAAGTTAATTTGTAAAAGGAATTAGAAGAATATTTCTTACTCTTATCCCACTCCCAACTAATATAATCATTATCATTATCAATGTTGTAGAGATTTAGCTTAGCATAAAGCAAATAAAGCTGTCTAAGGGTTGAGCCTACTAAAATACTATTAAAATTGAAAATCCAAGGAGGGTCACTTTCCAAGTTAAAATCATAAGAAAGAAATGCAAATTTAATGTTACAAATATCATATAAATCTTTAAACTCAATCTTAAGAGGAGTAGCGGACAACCAACTATCGTGCCAAAAAGATGTGTTATTACCAGAATGAACAATAATATTTACACCTAAGTTGAAAATGTCATTACATTTTAAGATGGATTTCCAAAAATAAGAAAGTTTACGATAAATCGAAGGACTAATTTGATAGAGATTATAACTACCATTGTAGTAATATTTAAAAATAATCACCTTCCAAATGGCATTATCGCTACTATCTCTGAATTTCCATAACCATTTACTAAGAAGAGACAAGTTCATATTACGTAAATTAATGACACCTAAACCACCCTCTTTTTTGGGCTTACAAACAGTATCCCAATTGACTAAACATTTAATGCTACTGTTTGGATTATCACCACTCCAGAGGAAATCTCTTCTAATTTTATCTATTTTATCTATCATCCAATCAGGAAAGAGGTGCATATACATCCAATAGATAGGGAGAGCTGATAAAACAGAGTTAATCAAAACTAGTCTACCAGCTCTAGATAAGAATCTCCCATTCCAGTTAGTAATCCTATTTTTAATTTTATAAATGATTAATAACCAATCTTCATGCTTAAGTTTTGAAGGTCTAATAATAAAACCAAGATAGTCAAAAGGGAAACTCATAGTTTTACAATTTAAAGTATTAGCAACTAAATTTTCAACGTTATCAAAATCGTTTAAAACTAAAACAGAACTTTTATCAAAATTTATTTTTAAACCTGATAAAGTTCAAAACTATAGAGAATAAACTTTAGAGCAATGATGTGCCTAGAAAGATGAGAGGAGAAAAGCAAAGTATCATCAGCAAATTGAAGGACAGACAAACCAAAACTCGAAATATCATTACCAATATAACCCAAGAGATTATTATTAACAGCATTCTTAATAAACTTAAAAAAAACATCAGCCGCTAAATTAAACAGAAGGGGCGATAAAGGATCCCCTTGCCTCAATCCTCTCTTGGATTGAATTTTATTACCCAAAATACCATTAACCATAATGCTTGAGTTTCCAGTTTTAAGAAAGTTAATGATCCAGTTAATCCATCTATTACTAAAGCCTCTGGCAAGGAAAGTATCAATATGGAAATCCCAATCAACCAAGTCAAAAGCCTTAGGAAAATCTAATTTTAAAATAGCACAAGTTATATTATTTTTACAACAAAGATTAATGTATTCTTGAATAACTGCTACACCATCAGTGATATTTCTTCCTTTAATGAAAGCTGATTGAGAACAGTCTATTAAATCATTCATTTTTAAACTAAGTCTATTAGCTAAAACTTTAGAAATAATTTTAACAGAGCAGTTAATCAATGAAATGGGTCTAAAATCTTTTAAAGTATTAGCACCAACTTTTTTATGTAATAAAATAACATTAGCATAATTAAATCTACCTAATTGGAGATTTCCATTATAAAATTCATTAAACATATTAATTAAGTCTAATTTGAAAACCTCCCAAAAAGATTTATAAAAGAGAATAGGAAATCCATCCGGACTCGGAGATTTATCTCCCGGTAAATCAAAAATGGCTTTACGGATTTCCTCTTTAGTAAAAAGAACATCTAAATCAGATAGATTAATATTAGAGATGGACGAGTAAAGATCATTCCATCTAACATTAACTCTATGCTTATTTTTATTACCAAAGATATCTTTATAATAATCAGTGAAAGCGTTATTGAGTTCTCGTTGTTCAACTAATTCCACATTATTAACTAAAATGGAATTAATTGTGTTACTACGTTTTCTACTGTTAGCTATATTATGAAAAAAAATTGGTATTGTTATCACCTTCATTAATCCATTGAATTTTTTATCTTTGTTTCCACATAACTTCCTCTTTTTCAAGAATAAAATTTAGTTCCTCTTTTAAGTTATTAAGAACATTTTTCTCTCCTACACTTAAATGTCTAGATTCTTCAATCTTATTAAGCTTAAGCAACTCATTAAGAATATTCTCTTTTTTAATTTTGATATTACCAAAAATGTTTTTATTCCAGTTTTTAAGAAATATCCTGAGATTTCTAAGTTTGAGCACAAAAGCTTTAGCCGAATTATCACTATACTTAAAACTATAAAAACTCATAGACGACCATTTATTAACTATTAAATTTGAAAAATATGGTTCAAGAAACCACATTTTTTCAAATTTAAAGGAACTAATAATAATTCTATGATGATCGCAAGACTGAATAATGGGACAATGATCTGAAAGGGTGAAAGGAAGCCGAGTCACTTTACAGATGGGATATTTATCCTCAATTTCATCGCTAACGAAAAACCTATCTAAAAGAGCCAATGAAGGAAAATCCCTATTATTACTCCAAGTAAAATCTCTATTGGATAGAGGAATTTCAATCAAATTAGAGAGAATAATAAAATGATCGAATTCCTCCATGGTCGAATAATCACCTTCTCGGGGAGAACGCTCCCCGATGAAATGGGTAACATTAAAATCGCTCCCCAATATCCAAGATCCGAGGGCCAAAGATCTAAACTCGAGGCATTCATTCCAAAGGATCCGCCTATTAATTTTAGAATTAGGACCATAAACATTAGAAATATTTAAAATAGAATTGTCGGTTAAATTAAGTAAAATAATATGTAAAGAGTGCTGCTTTTGAATACACTGGAGTAATTTAAAGAGATTATCTCTCCAACCAATCATAAGACCTCCCGAAGAACCCACAGAAGGAAGAAAAACCCAGTTCCTAAAACGAAATCCTCCTAATCTTCTAAAAAACGAAAATCAGGACACTCGATTTTAGTTTCTTCTAAAAGAACAATGTCAATAGAAAAATCTTTAAAAAAGATTCTAACTTTATCACATTTATTTAGGTCGTTCAAACCTCATATATTCCAACTAACGACTCTGATAAACCCATAGATCTAGCCCTATCAAGTTCCTTACTTCTTATAAACTCACGATCTAAGTCAATGTCAGAGAAAATAAAAGAAGAGCTATTAGCTAACTGACTGAAATCTGTAGCTGATAAATCATCAAGAGCATAGGACGAATAAATGCTACCCAAATCAACATGCGTACCTGAGCCTGATTTCAAAACACCGCTCACGGTGTTCGAATCAGGAAATTCACCTAAAGATTGAGAACGATTGCCTCTAATCCTGACACTACGACGAACCGTCCCGCTAGAAGCTGAAAACTTTCTTCTACCTCTCTTCAAAGAAGAAGAAGAAGGTACTGAATCACCACCAGCCACCCTAATCTGATCTGACAAAAGAAAACCAGATCTCCTCTCCAATGCACCAGTAACAAAAGAGTCAACAATACCCAAAGGAGCTACTGCCAGATATCACCCTCATCCAAATGCTCAATAGTGGAAACTACAATGACATCACCATTATCACAGACATCACCATTATCAACAGAGTCAACGGAACCCAAAGGAGCTAATAATAGATTAGTACTCCCACCCAAAGGCTCAACAGTGGAATCTACTATGCCTTCACCATTATCACAAACATCAATACCAAAAAAGGGGACATGATCTACAATATCACTCTGAGCCTGTGCATCATGCACAACTGTGACAGTATGCATATCATCCAAAGCGAGATTGAGCAAATTTAAGAACTCATCATCCACAATACTTTCAGGTTCAACAAAATACACATCCATGTGATGATGCTCAATTGAAAGGAGACAATCTCGAAAGACATCAAAGTCATAGCAAACTGAAGAAACAGAGCCAACTGATTCTGTTGAAAACACCCAATCATCCATCCTATTGCTTTTAAGGGAATCGAGTTGTGAGATCTGATCTGAAAGATCGAAGTCAAAAGGCAAATTAACTGTTGACATTGATGACCATAAGCCATTCTCCAGTGTAGTATCATTTATAACATCAACCAAATTGTTTTGATGATCCAGATCAAGATCGAACAAAAACTCACTAAAAAACTAACAATTCTTAAGCCTGTCACCTTGATCAACACAATCATTAGCAACAGTGATTTCATTACAAATCGACTCTGTCGATTGATTATCCAACAAGCAATCAGAAAATTTGTCTCTATCCACAACTCCATCAACAAATTTACTGAAAGATGCCGAATCTAAAAACTCAAAACTATTTGCTGTAGGAATCACAAATTCATCCATTTTTCTATTTCGATTCTTGCCTTTCTTGGACTTAACAAGAATAAAATTATAGACAACAATTATAGACAACAAAAAGCATGATATTCTTCTATTTTGTAATATAAGATTAAATAATATTTCATTTTTTACGCAAATGATGTGAAAATGAGAATAAATTAACTTTAAATATTTGGTCTTATATCTAATGAAGCTTTTTGCGCCTCTATTATTTTCTATAACATCCCCACTTTTTTCCTACATTAACTTTATGCATCTTCACTGCTATAGATCGCTCAGCATTTTAACTGCATAACCATATAACACTTCTTGCATGCATTAATAATTATTGTTCTTGATATTGGCTGAAATTAGCATAGTGTTATTTCAGTATGAATATTATGAATATTTGTTATAAGATAAAATTATAAAATGGTATTTTTTTGGTAACAAAGTAATGCACTAGAAAATAAAGAAGTATTTGAGTTTTTCAATTATTTTAGAATTATGGTTTAAGCTGTAATTTAGAGAAAGAATTCTTAATCATATGGCTATGAATCATATGGTATTGGTGAACTACATCTTAAATGATCCAGGAGCACATTCAGTGGGAGCGACAAAAGAGTTAGTGAAATCTTCGGATTGATACATTCAGATGTGTGCAATCATAGGTCTATTGATACTAAACGGTTCGGATATTTTACTAAATTGATAGATGTATTATCATAGAAATAACACATGTGTATTTATATACACAAGTATTATATCAATGATAAGTTCATTGAATAAATAAAGTAGAAAACATAACATGAAAGGAAATAAAATAATTTGATTTGATCAAATAAGCGAGTGTGCTAGGAATGAGTTCCAAATGTACCATTGAAACGAATATGATTTAATCTCAAAAGTCACTCCTCCTTGTTATAGATATAAGAAGCAATCGGGCTTTTTTGGACAAAATATGATTGACGTGTGATGTTGAGTTAATTTCTTTTTGTAAGAATGTTTACTAGAGAGTAAGTACATGGATCAAATTTAATTTCATCTAAATCATAGTTTACGAAATCATACAAGATAAGGTTTGATAACAAAGCCCTACATATCTTAAGTCAAGGATTTGATAAGTTGTATGAGTTGAGAGGCTCCACATAATACTTTCTTGTAAGGGATCTTGTGTGGATCACCCCTTTGGAGTGTGGGTTGAAAGATATTGGTTGACTGCTTAATGTTATGAACACAAATGATTGTAAACTCAAGATTAAATCATTTTTATACCTAAATATAAAGGAAGTTTATAAAATGTTTATAATGCCTATTCTATTATACTGAGAAAAAATTGTTGTTTCGCAAAACACCAACTTCATGAGTAAGGAATTTCTTTTCAAAATTGTTGGTTGTAAAATGGATTTAGATATAATCCAAAGATAAAATTAACTACGTAATATGAAATGAAATTAACCAAGGCAAAATAGACACCACCCATTAGAATGTCTAAAAAACACTCACATAATAAAGTGAAACCATGTGTTTCATATCAATATGGAGAAAATAATTTTCTCAATTGTCAATTAGCCATTAAGAGTATTAACTTTTCTATATTTCATAATGCACAAATTCCAAAATGGATTCCAAACACATTACCAAGATATGATTTTGATAGTTGTACCCGAAGGTGTATGATCCATTGCCGCATATGTATATTTGGGAAGAAGACCAATTAAATTGGAATATAGTAAGCAACATTGATAAAAATAACATCGTAAATTTCAATTGTTGAAATCAAATAATAGATACATCATTCAATGAACTTAGATTAATTTGAATTTTTCTTGCAAAATTATCACCAATATGATTTTGTGTGTTGGAAAATTTCTGTTGAAACAAAATTCTAAATAATATTCTAGAATAGACTACTTGCATATAGCAAGCAAAGTATCTCGAAATTAATGGAAGCGATATTGAGTTTGTGGGTTTTAGATATGATCCAAGAACAGATACAAAATATTATTCGACATGCATCAGAATTAAGCAATATTTGGACAAAGAAATCAAGTGGTTTGGTTTTCAGTTAAAATAGAAAGCATGTGTCTATAAGAAAGAATATTGATGGTAGAAAAATATTCTAAAACTATAAGTAAACGACAAACTTTTTATTGTTAATGATGTACCCATGTTAAAATCATTTTTGTTTGATTATTTAATTCTCATATAGGATTTGGAAAGATCTTTTATAATCACTATAAAACGATATTGGGAATGTCCCAAACGATATAAGACATCATATTAAAATGCTAATATGAAGCATGTAAGATGGATTCCTTATGCATTAGCAATATGAATTATCATACATGTTGAATTGTCTATAATATTACATTTCGCTTGTGTATTTGATACATAACGCAAACATCAGATTTGAACTAAGATCACTAAATGGTAGTTAAAGATATTCTTGGGTGTTTATGAAATAATGGAGAATTATTTATAGAAACAACGAACTCCTTATGTAGGAGTATTCAGACTCGAACTTCATAAGTGATTTAAAGAATAGTATGTCAATCCTAAATTCACGATCAATATTAGTTAAGAAGCTTTAGGTTGGAAATGTTCTAAATGAAATGTTGTAGTTGATTCAACCAAAAGGCTAAGTACATTCCCTTGAATACACCACAACAAAAGCTGTATGTGTGTGTATTGCACAATTTATAACTGAGCTAGGGTTGAATCCAAATGTTAAGAATCAAATAAAATTGTTAAGTGATAACAATACCACTACATGGATTACGAAAGAACCTAGAATTATTAGAAGTCAAGAAACATACACTGAAAAGTTCAACATTAAAAAGGCAGTTTATCAGCGTAGGAGAGAATTGGTTAACAAAGTAGACCGGTAAGATAATATAGCATATCTGTTCACTAAGGGAATCACTAGATCGGATTTTAGAAAATTGATCAAGAAATGGGAATATGATTCCATAATTGATCCCAAATACAAGTGAGAGATTGATAGAGTTAGGGGTATGCCCTAGGAGAAATTATATAATTTTCTTTATATATACAACTCTATGACAAATCTTATTCATAATACAGGTATTTAATTTCTATTGTATACTTTGTTATATAGTGACATAATTAATTAAGTAATTAATTTAAAGTATATAATTAAGAAAATCCTTGAATGAAATGTTATGTGATTGTAGTTGTAAATAGTTGCAATTGTGAGTAATAAATCACAGTATAAAAAGTATTTTGTTCCAAATATTCCTGTCAAGATGTTTTGAGAAAGAATATCTATATATTTGATTGAGACAGAAGCGAGTAATGCTATATAAATATTGGACAGTGTACTAATCATGGCTGTTGGGGGTCAAAGGAGTTACATGTTGATGTTCTTGGATAACTATGGAATAACTCACTTGAGGGTTCATGTTGGTTTATAATAACAAAGGTTAAATGGTAAATCTCGAAATGACGATATGACACAACTCTCTGACTTGAGAATATTTTTAAACTTCAATGTGGATATCCCATTTTGATTATAGTTAAATAATTGCACGTCGTCCATCAAATATTACAGCTAGGTCTAAGTTGAAGCATTGGGAGTGAAATACTATTCAATATAGAACTTGTTTCCTCGGTTATAAGATGTTTATATCATAGTCAACCGTAGTTAACTCAAAGTCGAAATCTTCGGCTAGAGTAGTACAGTTAACAGTAAATGTTATTTTTGAACCTAGGACATTGCTTATGGACTAACCAAGCTGAATGTAGACAATATTGAAATTTTGATCAAAACCAAATTCCATAAGTCCTAAAGTGATATAGTTTAATGAAGAGAACTGATGTAAATAATAATTACTAAAAGGTACCACTTAAAACTGTAAAATTGGATTTTATCGAAAAAGATATATAAGTGATAAATTTACCAAAATGTCATACGACTAGCATATGTGAAGTGTGAACATTAATGTTTGGAGTCGATATTAATCATTGACTGAATTTAATCCCACAGGTCGCATAACCGCGTTGGTAGAGTCTCCGAAATAATAGATGATTTAAATAATTTATAAATTGTTATAAATTAATTAATATTTATGAAATATTATTTATTTACTTGATGTACTTGGTGCTATTTGTGTTAAGTCATTAGTAATTAATTGGGTATATATATAAAAGTTATATGCCTACATATAGATATGCGATATCGATAAATATTTAAATTCAATTTAATTGTCATTAGTTATTTTTGGTTTTGGAGCATCCATTGACACATTAATGCCTTATTATAGGCTTTCAAATTAAACAGTGAGACATAATTAAAGGAAGAGTAAAAGGTAGAGATAATGTCTCTTCTCCTTTATGATTTTTTTAAATGACCCAATCCCTTCATTTACGTAGGTATATTTTTAAGATGTTCATTTTTTTATTTTCTAACCATGAAAACTCTGTCACCATAATTCCATTTTTGGCAAAAAAATGCAAAAGGAAAAAAATATATACATTGAATCAAATTAAAAGGTGGTACTTTAAGCTATTTGCAAAATTTAGTAGATTGATTCAAGCTTGGATCTAGGATAATATACTATTCAAGGTGTAATCAACGGCAACATCTTCAAGGTGTGATCAACGGTGACATCTTCAAGGTGTGGTCTATAACGGCATATTCAAAGTGTGATCAACGGTGAAATCTTCATGGTATATCTCTTGATTACATTTTCATTGTCATATATCATTTAATGGATAATTTGTAGAACGATTCCGTATTCACATACGTTGTCCCAACCAACTATCTACAATTAAATTGATGTGTTTTTATTAAGTAATATTGAATCATAAATCATTGTTTAATGAAAAGTATTTTTTATTTGGATATTAGATAAATATATATATATGTATACACACACATCTATGATTTTGTGATTTGTATTTTGAGAGTTATTAAATATATTTTACTATCTCAAATCATTGTTTTAATTTGATTTCAAATCAAAAATTCAATGCGTTATTCTACAAAATGTTTTGATTTTATATCCATAGTAGAACTGAAAATTAATATGTAAAATTAAAAATTTCAAATGGCATAGCAAACAGTAATTAATGACGAAGTGAATTAAGAAAAGTTTGTTTTGTAAATTATTTACCAAATCAAAGTTAGATCTTTTATTGATATTGAATTTAAAATCTAAAGTTTGGAATTTATCAACAAAAAATTATTTTGTATTTGGACATCATATATTTACATATGTATGCGTGTGCTTTTTTATTTTAAAGGTTGTTTAAATATATTAAAATATTTTAAAATCATCAATTTAATTTTAATTTTAAGTCGAAAATTCAATATGTTAGTTTACAAATATTTTAATACTAAATCCATAGTTGAATTGAGACTTAACATGTAAAATTAATGATTTCAAATGGTCTAGCAAATGATAATAAACAAAGGAGTGAACTAAAGAAAGTTTGTTTTACAAATTATTAACCAAACCAAAGTTAGATTTTTATTGATATTGACTTTATCAAATTTACAAAAAAAACTTTCGAGCTGAAACTTTACACACACATACGTATATAATCAAAGAGGCATTTGAATTGCTTGATCTAGATTTAGTAAATGGTAATAAAGAAAGGAGTAAATTAAGGGGAGTTAGTATGACGTTCTCCTTCTATTTAAAACCAACATTTTTTTCAATTTTCGATCTTAACATGTATAATTCAATGCATACATACATAAATAGTAATTCTGAGATAAGAGATGCATGTATGGATGGGGAATGTATCTGTCATAGTTGTAATACCAAACATCTATAAACATACGCATTAACTATGCACACTATGTTGCATGTGCACTATATATACACATAACTATATTATGATATACTCATATAATATACAAAATATCAAATAATTGAATTCATTAAGCAATTAATCATAAAATCAAAAAATTGGGTTTTATTTAACATAATTAGATAAGATCTAATGAACCCATTTAGAATTGTTTCTTCCATTTAAACTCGATATTTCTAATCTTGTTACTTAATTTGAATAAATTAGTAAAAATTCATATAAAAATCATTTTTAATCTCTAAATATACTATCTTCTTCCAGAAAACATTCACAACATATCTGTATGATTTTATCATAGTATTTACATGTTATATACATATACATATACATATACATATACATATACATATACATATACATATACATATACATACACATACACATACACATACACATACACATACACATATACATATACATAGACATAGACATATACATATACATATACATATACATATACATATACATATACATATACATATACATATACATATACATATACATATACATACTTATATGTGTGTGTGTGCGTCAAACACCCATTTTCAATCATCCTCTTTCTTTAAGTCGTTATGTATGTATGTACGTATGTATGTATATCAGCGTGTGTGTGTGTGTATGTATAACTATAAATTATATGAATTTCAAAATTATTTCTTTAATTAATGTAGTTTATCATTTCTAATTTTTGAATTCATAAATTCATTCATTTTATATGAATGTAAACCAAAATCTCTATACTTTCACTCCAATATCCATCACTAATCACTAGTTTAGCCCATTTCATAAAGTTATCATTTTTCTAGTTATATATATATATATATACATATAATTTTCATTTTTACTTCAGTTTACACCTTTTTATTTACTATGCAATTTCAATAATTATCCATACTACCCGAAACTCAATCCCCAATCCATCATCATCTTAAAATCATGAAAATCATTAGTTATATATTAGATTAGACATAAATCACCCGCTTAGGTCTAAATTGCTCATTTTTTGCAATTACTTTCTCTCCAAATCTATGTATCTACGATTCTAAATGATCAAAGGCCTTGACTTGCTCTTTGATTTGGTGGTTGATTCGTTAAATTCAGTGAAGGTTTAAGAGAGAAGTTTGATTAGGATTAGAAGAGAGTTTTCTGAGACACGAGGAGAGAGAGAAGAAGAAGTTAAGTAGAGAGAAATGAAATGTGAAATCTCAATTGGATATATATATATATAAGCTAGGGTTAATGTCCATTCATAAACTGTTTTAGCCCGTTTAAAATTCAAATTTTTTGAAATATTAAAACCATGATATCTATCACATCTGGACTCCATTTTGGACAAATGGATAAGCGATGCGCATTATAAAAATGAGACGGTTGCAATTGCACCAATTTTATTTCTAAATTCAAACATTTAAAAAGCGATGACTTGCTTTCGAAGTCAAAATATTTATTCTATTTGTTTTAATTATGGAAAAATACAGGTTATTACACTCCTCTGCTTAAAAGGTATTTCTCCCACAAAATTACTAACCTAACATCCAAATCGAACAATCCATACCAATCATTAAAACCAAATCATATCAAAATATATATAATATATGTATGAAAAGAAAGGGATGCATGATCATGGCATATAATACATAACTAATGCAAGAATGCAACCTAGTAATCGGCCACTTGAACTAGTTGGCCTCCTAAATGTATGTAGTATAGATGGCATGATGTAATACAACACTAGTATATCATCATAGATAAAAACTATATGAATGCAACTATTAACATCCTATCATGAGCAAAGAGTTAAACCATCCTATTGGTTTAAACTAATCTAAGTTAATAATGAAGCAACCATATCCTAAGCATCCAAAATATAACATCCAAACCATATTCTAAGGAAACAAAATAGGATCAAGGAATGTACCTGTAAAGGGATTGGATGAGAAGCCCTCATCTTCTATTATGTCTCCCATGTGCTCTCCGCCGGTTCAGCCCCATTGCACTCTTACCAATTTCATTATGTTATTCCTATCACTTCATTCCATGCTCGATGATACAGGCCGGACCATAGGATGAACTAGGCTCAGGTTCTAGTTTTGCATTCTACAGATGACTTGGTTTGATAACAGTGGTTGCATCGTGTATACATTTTCGCAAATGTGATATATGGAATACATCATGGACTTTTTCCATCTTATCATGGAGTTCAACTTTATAAATTAGACTTTCAATTCGCTCCAATATTAGGAAAGGTCCAACAAATTTGGTACTAGTTTTCCTGAATTTCCAAACCTCATTCTCTCTCCAACGGTGATATCTTCATAAATAATAGATCTATAACTGCAAAATCCAACTTAGTACCACTCTTTTCAGCATATGAATTTTTCTAATCATGTGTGGCCTTCATTCTTCTCCTAATCATCTCCACCTTCTACAAAATATCTCTTATCATCTCTACTCAAGAATTAAATTATATGTCGATTCCCACCAATACGAGGATGATTTACATAGCCTCCTGTACAACAACGCATAGGGTGCCATTAATGCTAGCCTAGTAGATGTTAATATGCGCAAATTCAAGCAATGGTAGATGGTCCTCCCAAGCTCCCTCGAAATCAAGTATACATGCTTTGAGTGGATCCTCCAATACATGATTCACCTTTTCCATATGACCATCTGTCTGAGGGTGATATGTCATACTCAAGTTCAGTTCTATTCCTAAAGCATCCTGTAAACTACTCCAACACCCACTCATGAAGAGTGGATCCTAATCCCTTACTATAATAAATGGAACTCCATGTAGCTGAACTATTTTCCTGATATATAACATCACTTTTGTCACTAAAGTCCTTGTGTCCTTCATCAGGATAAAGTGTGCAATCTTGATTTATCGATCCACTACTGCCCAAATGCTCTCATTACCTCTTCTACTTTGAAGCAACCCGTCAAAAAAATCCATGGATAAAAGCTCCTATTTCTACCGTGAACCTCTAATGGGAGTAATAGACCTTCGGCCTTTTCAGTTCACCTTTAAATTGTTGGCATGTTAAACATTTAGCTACAAGCTCTTCCACACGCCTTTACATTCCTACCCAGTGGAGCATCCTCTTCGTATCTTGACACATTTTGTTTCTTCTCCCGGATGAATGGTCATCTTACAATGGTGACACTCTTATAAGATTTCCTCTATCAACCCTTGATTTGAGGTACATATAGTCTACCATCACGCCTTTGGTATCCTTTTTTGTCTTTATAGTGATGATCCAAATGGCTCGATCATTTCACTCTATTCCAACTGATCCAAAATCCCAACTAACATTGTATCTTGTCTCTAACTAAGTCCAATTCTATCCATCACTGCAGGTCTAACTTCCATCGCAGTCAATAATCCAAGAGTGTATCCCGACGAAGATCTGATGTCAAAATCAAAGATAAACTCCAAACTCTTCTATTCTAACAAAATACAATTCATTATGGCATACTTTCTACTCAATGAATCAACAACCACATCCCTATTTCTAGGATTATAACTAATCCCAAAGTCATATGATAAAAGAAATTATATTTACCTTTGTTGCCTTAGATTCAAATTCTTCTACGAAAATATGTACTTAAGGGACTTGTGATCCGTGAACAACTCAAATCTCTCTCCTAATAAGTAGTGCCTCCAGGATTTCAATGCACATATATTGGCAACTAACTCAAGGTCATGTTTCAGGTAATTCTTTCTATATACCTTGAGCTATTGGCAAGAATATGCTACCGTCTTTCTTTCTTGCATCAAGACAACACCAAGACTAGTTTGGCAAGCATAAGCGTAGACGATAAACAACTTTATACCACTAGGGAGAGTTAAGATAGGTGTGCTCATTATTAACTTCTTCAACCTAATGAACACCTTCTCACAATATGGGTTCTAAGCAAACACCATATTCTTCTTAGTAAGCTTAGTGATACATGCCTAGATATTTGCAAAGTCTTTAACGAACTTTATATAAAATCCAACCAATCCTAAGAAGCTATGAACCTCTGAAGCATCCTTTAGTGTTTTCCATTCCTTTACTTCTTCCACTTTTCCTGGGTCTTCAACCAATCCTTATTCAGATACAATATGTCTAAGGAACTTAGATTCCTTCTTCCAAAAGTGAAATTTTTGATAATTTTTCCCTCAATTGGTTCTTTTAAAACTTCAATACCTCCTATAAATAGTGTCCGTGCACTTCTTCATTTCAAATCCACAAATTTGTAGGAGCATTAGTCAAGCTGAATGACATGATTACTCATTCGAATAACGCGTTAGAAGTTATAAAAGTAGCCTTCGGTATACTATCCTCTGCTACTCTTAACTTATGGAATCCAATAGCTAAATCAAGCTAAGAAAAAAACTAAGCCCTAACTAGCTGATCAAAGAGGTGGTCAATGCAAGGCATGGGATATCAATTCTTTCTCATCGGTTTCGTCAGCTTTCTATAATCATGCATGACCTAATGGAACCGTCGGCATTGGTGGCAAAGACGACAGCCGCTCCACACTCTAAAATACATCTCCATATTAAGCTTTCTCTAATAACTTAGGTATTTTCGTATCCAATTCTTTCCTTTTTTGGAACATATGAGCCTAGCATCTTTAACAAGTTCGATTCTAAACTCGAACTCTTTCTAGGGTGGAAGACGAGAAACTTCAGTTAGACATTTGGAAAATCTTGCACCATAGGTATCAAAGATAGATTGTCCTATGACACACTGAGAGAATATAGATAACTAGTCATTGTGGAATTATTAGGCTTACAACACACAATAAGGTCCTTCTCTCCACCATTCCTCAATCAGACAACTCTCCTATCACAATCCAAAATTACCGCGTAGCTCCATATTCCAAGCAACTAAGTACACATGCATCATAAAGGAATATCACACAATGTATATATGACCAATTTTAGGTTTGTACAAACCATAGATAGACATGTTGATCCCTCGATAGGATTCAACACCGAAATCGAATTATTGATAATTTGTGGTTTAGCGCTCAACTTATCTACTAATGCACGACTAATGAATGAATGTGATGCACCATTATCGAATAAAGTTCGAATGGGAATCCAAAAAAAGATAACTCACATTCGATAATAATATGCTTATCCTTCTAGTCAACAAATGGTACAATACTAGTAGTTGGAATTGTCTCCAATGCAATATGCCATTACTACTTGCCTTTTCTCCTTCTGCTAAGCCAGGAAGAAATTCTTGATGTGTCCAAACTATTGATATCAATGGCACTGATCTTAGAAATGTCCATCATACAATGCTTTATTGCATGACATTTCCTATGACACCTCTTACGGATGATGGCCTACCTCTTTCCCTTCTCCTCCTTAGGGTCCACCTTAATTCTTATTCGAAGTTCACCCCCTTCTTTAGTTCATTTTCTTTAGCCATAATAGTCAGCTTCCCATCAGTTAAATTCAATAATGTAGCTTCAACCAGTCCCTCGAATGTCTCTCCAAAAGGTATCTTATTCGGTGCTAACTCTTCCAATGGAGAATTAAGGCTATTAGCAAATTTCAATGCCTTTTCCAAGGGGTATTGATTAAATTAAATTTGAACTTAGAAAACTCATTAAACTAATAGACATACTCACCCACAGTTGACTCTCCTTGCTCTAAATGGATAAATTTTCTACTAGCAACCACTTCTCTATTCCCAAGAAGAAGTTAACATCGAACCTCCTTTTGAAGTCTACCCAAGTGGTAGTGTCCTCATCCACTTCCAAAGTCATAAATTCCCTCTAATTTGTTGCCTCCCCTTGTAGAGGCCATGCAACCAACTACTTCATAGTGATATCAATTAGACCCAATAAGCTGAAGACCTTCTCATGCGAATTCAACCACGCCTTGGTCACAGAATAGGGTTTGGTACAACATCTCATATTTTGAGTCCGGAAGCGCTGCAGATGCTGCAGTCGTCTGTAGTATTAACTTCCGGTGAAAAATACGATAATGGTAATGGTATCCATAATATCAAAAGCACATGAATATGAAATAAAATCAACACAGATTTCAAAAAATCTTTTCTGGTTACCTTTCAAATCAATATTTCATATTCAATTGCATAATCTCAAAATGATTACTAGGTTTTGATCAAATAAAATAATAACAAAATACGCCAAGAGAGACATACGAAAATGCCCCATTGGATGATCAGAGTACCAAATAGATAGACATAATAGCCATAAATACATCACAGTGGAAATACTACTAAATAACTCCTACATAGCTAGCTTTGCCTCCTGCACGTCTTTAGAAACTTATTCATCCAACCTACTAAACCTAAAAAGTCCTTAACTCTCAATCTACTCAAATTTAAATTAAGCACCCGAGAGTTTAAAGGAAAAACATAAACTTCGAGTCAGACATAAAGCCTGCTGTGAATAATTCTATTACATCTCGGTTTACTGATATTAAGTGAGACCATGCCGCTTAGCTGAACGGGTTTCCCTCACTAATATCCTTTTAAAATCATATCTTTTGCAACTCAAAATCCTACAATCAAACGGATTATAACAAAAACAGCAATAACATATATGCATATAAATCAGGTAATCAATGGACTATCTGTCCGAACAATATAGTTTTATTAGGCTGACTATTAACCATTGGTTGATTCGGGCCTATCAGACAATATAAATAATATAACTTTTGTTAGACACAATACTGGGCTATATGCCCTTAACTTTCTTCTTCTAGGGTCAATTGATCTTAATAGTTCTATGAGCTCACGAATAACCTATCTTTACTATGTATATTCCCTTCTGTGTATAACATCATTTTAGTCCCATCTGCTACAAAGTCCTATAAACTGGAATTTTGGACTTATATTAGCTAAGAGCTACTAGCTAAAGTACTAGGTGCGACTCTACACTAGTCCCATCAGTCTCTTAATATCTAAGCCATAAACTTAGGGTTAATTACCCCATTAAATTTTCCTTGGAAACATTTCATCAATGGACTATTTTCCCAACCTTTCATTTAAACTGATTTACCCCTTCTAAATCATTGTTAAACAAGGAAAATATGCTCATTGCTTTACTAACACTATCAGTACCATGATATATGGTTTACACATAACGATGTTGATGACATCTAAATCAATGGGATTATATATCCCTTCAAAATAAGTTAAAGCCCTTTTTAACTTAGAAAACTTTAGGCTATAAAGCCAAACAACACTTTCGAAACCATTGTTTATAACCTTAAACAATCCCTTTTGAAATCAATGAAAGTGTCCCTTTCGAAACCATTGCTTAAAACCTTAGATATCTCTTTTGAAATCCTTAGAAATATTCCTTTCGAAACACTCAATGTATGCCTTTCTAAAGCATTGTAAACTTTCCCTTTGAAACATTTAAAACATTCCTTTCGAAAGCATTGGAATCTTTACCTTTAAAACACTTAAAACATATCTTTTGAAAGCATTGTGTTCCGGTAAGAGTTTGTAGAAACATAGCTTCGAAAAAATTTAAAAGTATCCCTTTCGAAACCATTGGGTTTAACATTTAGTATAACTATAAGGTCAAAGAGAATAGAAGCGAAAGCTTTGCTTTTAAAAGCATTAACCTTAAGGAAAAGAATTGGAGAAGAGGATAGCTTCGAAACTATCCTTTCGAAACCATTGATAAAAGAGGCTAAAAGGACCCTTTCAGAAGCAATGGGAAGGCGACGTCAAAATTTAAAAGGCGAAAGCTCCCCTTTCGAATATATTATTTAAAGGTTATTAGAAAGGTGGCTTCAATCCAACTTGAAAGGTATGAGTGCGATAGCTAGGTTTTGAATGAATTCAAAAGCGGCAACTCTTTTGAAAGCTTCTTTTTAGAAATAAAAGGCAAGTTGATTGATTCGAAAGCTTATAAAATTATCTTCAACCCCTTCGAAGGCATGCCTTTGACTCAGTCCCCTCTGCCTTTCTTCAATACACTACATACCCATTGCTTGATACCATGTGCATTGCTTTCGAGTAAGTGCGAAAGGCCTTCTGGGCATGGTAACGAAAGCAAGCAATGGAAGTGACAAAGTTGTAGTTCGAAACAAAACTGGTTTTATGCCTTTCAAAGTAATTCCTTTTCCCCTAATCTGCCTAATTTTCCAAATATGATTGGTTGCTAATTCTTTATCAAAATTCTTTTCTAAAATGGCTGTTGAATCTAATAATTAACAATTGAAAATATTTTAACAAATAAGCCCTTCCCCTAAACAAAACAAATGGAACATTTAAGTCCTCTAACTTAAATAATTTATTAATCATAGTAAATACTTATGAAAAATCCTCAAAAATCACAATAATTCACTTTGAATATGTTTTCTAACATATATAAATTCCAATCCCAAAAAATTTATTTAAGTTGCCTTAAATAATTTAAATCTGAAATTTTCTATTTTCTCTCATAGAAAATCCATAATAAATCCATAATTACCTGGAAAATTATGGAACTTGAAATCCACATCTAAAATAATGTTTTTAACCATATATCAAAAATTCAAATCATTTGGATGTCATTTAATAGGTTTTCTAATCTAAACATACCATAAAACCTATATAAAACCATATAAATCATCAACGAGTATATATATCCATTTAGACAAACACAACATGGCATATAACTTGCAAAAATAACTTGGACCTAACTTGAAACCAAAATCAATATCAAATGTGAGATGTAAGTTAATTTTTCATCTTAGCTTTGTGTTAAGAAGGTTGAGATTTGCCTTTAAATTGATTTGCCTAAACTTTCTACTTGAATCCTAGCTTTTCTTCTCCTTTAATCTTCTTAATGGTGGTCGACCAAGTTCTTTAGGGTTTTAGTTTTGTTTGTGAAAGTTGAAAATGAGCGAGGAATGAAGAATAGAAGGATTTAGGATACTGGAATAAAGGCTATTCCCATTTTACCCTTACCATATTCCTCCTGCTTACTTATTTTTAGTTCTCTTTTACTATGGCATGGATACTTCTTAATAGCAAATCTCAATCTCTTAATTATCTGCATTATTTTATTTTATTTATCCAATTAAATATTTTAGATAATATAAGTCAAAATTAGGGTCATTACAGACTCCCCTCCTTAAAGAATTTCGTCCTCAAAATTACGATAAGGTACTCGCAACAATCAAACATCAAGGTAAAACATACCATCAAATATGTCAGGATAAGTATCTCTAATCCTGCTCTCGGTTTTCCAAGTACAGACTCTCTCTTCGTCACTCCACCGGATTTTGACTAATTTGATTGTCTTGTTCCTTAGTCTCTTCTCATCTTTTGCAACTATACAAATTGGTTTTCTAACTATAGTCATCTCTGGTTCCACTACTAGATCCTCTAACACAGTAGGTGTAATAGTAGTTTTTGGATCTCGAATATACTTCCTTGGATGAGAAATATGGAAAACATTGTGGACTCTTGCCAAACTATTCGATAACTCTACTCTGTACGCGAGTTTCTCAATCCTGTCTATAATAGGAAATGGTCCAATGAATCTTAGTGCCAATTTTCCTAATTTTCCAAACCTGATCACAACTTTCATCGGTAACAATTTTATGAAAACATGATCTCCTACTATGAACTCTAAGTCTTTCCGTCTCTTATCACCGTAACTCTTCTACGTAGACTAAGCTTCCTTTATTCTAACCCGAATTAGATTAATCTTTTCTACAGCTTCTTTAACCAAATCTGGACCAAGAATTAATCTATCCCCGGTCTCTAACCAACAAACGGGAGATTTGCATGGCCTTCCTTACAAATCTTCGAAAGGCGCCATTTCTATACTAGCTTGATAACTATCATCATATGAAAACTCAACTAAGTGTAGATGGTCTTCCTATAATCCTCCAAAATCTAGCTCATAAGCTCTTAACAAATCCTCTAAGACTTTGTTAACTCTTTCTGTTTTCCCATCAGTCTGTTGATGGTAAGCGGTGCTCACCTTGAGCTTAGTACCTAGAGTATCTTTTAGACTCTTCCAGAACTCGCTAGTGAATAAGGAATCTCTATCACTTACTATACTATACTGCTAGGAATTCCATCCAGTCTAACTATATTCCTCATAAATAACTTAGCTAAATCTGGTGTTGTCCTAGTCGACTTAACGGGTATAAAGTGTGTACTCTTAGTCATTCTGTCCACTATAACCAAGATATTCTCATTTCCTCTATTCGATCTCGGAAATCCGTCCATGAAATCCATTGAGATAGAATCACATTTCCAGACTTGAACATCCAAAGGCTAAAATAACCCACTCGGTTTCTAATGTTCAGCCTTTACCTGTTGACAGTTTAAGCATTGCCTCACCCATAAGCCTACATCTCCCTTCATACCTTCCCAGTAGAAACTCCTCTTCATATCCTGATACATCTTGATCCCCCCAAGATAAATCATAAATTTTGATCGATGACATTCTCGAAGGACCTCCTTCCTTAGGTATTCTACATTCGTGACACACAATCATCCCTTCTTTCTTAACCACCCTCTCTGGTCAAGATTAAAATCCTTCAGATCATCGGTCTCAATTTCAGCCTCAAGCGTTCTAATCTTCTTAACTAACACTGGATCATCTTTCTGCTTAGATGTAATCCTTTCCATCGTCATCGGTCGAACTTCTAAACATGATAACATGGATCTCCATTATATCCCGCATGTAGTCAATGCTTCTAAATCTTTCCACTCAACTATCATTGTCAATACTGCATTTTAATGTTTTCTGATAAGTGCATTTGCAACCTTAATTCCTTTTCCTAGTGTGTGCTCAATACCAAAGTCGTAAGCAACTATGAACTCTAACCATCTCCGCGGTCTCATATTCAAATCCTTCTAAGAGAATAAATATCTTAGTGACTTATGATCCGTAAACAACTTGAATCTTTCTCCAAAAGGTAATGTCTCCATACCTTCATTGCGAAAATTACTGCAGATAGTTCCAAATCATGAGTTGGATATCTAACTCCATGTAGTCTAAGCTGTCGAGAAGCATAGGCAATTACTTCACCTCTCTGCATTAACACGGCTCTTAATCAACATGCGTCCGTGTACATTGCTAAGTCATGATTTCCCACTGGAACAACTAACACGAATCACTGGTCAATAAACGTTTTAGTTTCTGGAATGCCTACTCACACTTATCATTTCAAACAAGCTTCACATCTTTTCGAGTTTGCTTAGTCATCGGTGCGGCTATCCACGAGAAATCCTTAATGAATCTTCGGTAGTAGCCAACTAACCTAAGAAAACTCTTTATCTTGGTCACTGTCTCTGGTCTCTTCCAATTATTCACTGCCTCAATCCGAGCCAGATCTACTTTGAGACTAAATGACCAAGAAACCTAACTTCTTTCTTCCAGAAATGACACTTTGAAAACTTTGCTTTCAACTAATGCTGCCTCGGTGTCCAAGAACTATCCTAAGATGAACTTCTTGATCTTTTTCATCCTTGGAATATATCAATATGTCATCTATAAATACTAATACAAATTTGTCTAGATGTTCTTGGAAAATTCTGTTCATCAAGTTCATGAAAAATGCTAGTGCGTTAGTTAGTCTGTACGGCATCACTGACTGCTCGTACAATCCATATCTTGTTCTAAACAACGTCAAAGGAATACTATCCTCTGCTAATCTAAGCTGATGGAACCCTGTTGCCAAATCCAACTAAAAAATACTTTTGGCTCCACTCAGCTGGTCGAACAAATTATGAACCTTAGGTAACGGATATCGGTTCTTTATTGTCTTCTCATTCAGCTTACGATAATGGATGCACAACCTTAACGATATGTTCGGTTTCTTAACAAATATCGTGGCTGCTCCCCAAGGCGAACTGCTTGGCCTGACAAAATTCATACCCTCTAATTCCACCAACTGCGCATTTAGCTCCTTCATCTCGATGGTTATCATTCTACTTGGCGGTCTATTCATAGGTTCGTCTCCTAGTAATAAATCTATCCAAAACTCAATGGTTTGTTTCGGCGATAGTCCTATCATGGGCTCAAAAAATATCTTCAAATTCTCTAACAATGAAAATTTGATTCAACTTATCTTCTTCGTCCATAATACCCAAAAAAGCGTAAGAACCTAATTTTGAGTTTTTTATAGTGTATATAATATGATCACTACAACTAGAGCGTCAAAGTGATATTTTCCTATCATGGCAAAATATCCTAGCATCGTACTTACTTAACCAATCCATACCTAAAATAGTTCAAAAACCTACAAAATCATACACATTCAAATTGCAAGCAAATATATATGACCTAATAATTGAAGCTCTAGCTGGTCACATCTCATCCCAAGAGTCACATACCCTCCTATCGGATTAGCAACCCTTAAGGATGTAACTAGGTATGAAGGTTCTAGGTTAAGTTTATTTACCAAATAATGAGAAATAAAAGAATGCGATGCACCAGTATCAAATTGAACTTTAAATGACACACCCTCCCAATACAGCTTTTCGTTTCTCCTCTGTTGTGGTCTTGAGGTAGCCAGTTCAAATGCAAACACTTTTCCCTTTCCATCCTTGGCCGGTTCTTTGCACTAGTTATTATAATGTCCAATCTGATCATAGTTGAAGCATTACACTCCTTTCTTGCTAACAACCTTCTTTGCTTTGCCAGATTGACACTCATGAGCAAAATGTCCCTTCTTGTCACACTTGTAGCAAACTACATCGACCTTCCCTTTCTTGGCTGCTCCTCCTTTCTGAGCTCCTTTCTTATAGTAAAACTTTCTCTTATGGTTCTGCCCACCTTGAGCTTCCACTACTTTAATACCATTTAATAAAGTGAGCATCTCCTCATTCCTTAAAGCCATCTCAACAACTACATCGCACAGATCCCTAATATGTGGTAAAGTTTCTTTAGCGGACTTAGGTCTTAATCCACAGATGAACTTCTCATTCCTTTGGATATTCTATCAACTGTATAACATTCGTATCTTAATAATTCCTCAAATCTGGTAGCATACTTGAGCACCGTCATGTCTCCCTGCACCAACTCAGCAAACTTCCTAAGTAGAGTTTTGGTAATCTCTCATATGAATCTTTCCTCAAACCTCCTTCCGAATTCTGCCCAAGTCATAGCCTCTTTAGCCACTCCTACGGTAATATTGTTCCACTAGTATAATGCTGCTTTCTGCAACTATCTAGATGCCAATCTCCTTTTCTGCTCTTCGTTGAGTCCCATATCAACGAAAGTCCTTTTGCAATGAACCAACCCATTCTCTACTTCAATTGTGTCCTTAGTGTCGATAAACGGGTTTCCTCTAGCCTAGCATAATCTCTGCTCGATACGGCATAGTTATTGACCATCAAAGCTTTCTGATTTCCTCCTCCAATATTCTCTTAGACTAATTCCACAGTAGCTCCAGCTTGCATCATGTTGACGAAGAGCTAATACATAGCCCCATATCAACTTGCGGTGCTCCAACACCCGCATTAGCGGCTTGTGCCCAACATGGATTCCTTCTACTGTTTAGTTTGGCATTTCCATTACTTGTGATGCTTCCTCGGCTAAGGTTAACTCTTCTGTTCCTGGCATCCATATCTTTTTTCCTTTAAATTTGCATTTCCTTGTAAGATATAAAAGAATACCTAAGAGAGATGGGAGAATAGAGATAAAGTGTATACTTATATATAACAAATACAAGCTCGTTATTATATCGTTATCCCATACCATAATATTTTCTCTAATTTCTTAGGATTATGTGTCCAAAAATCATTTTAAGTTTAAAATTTCTTTTAAGTTTCAATAAACCTATGCACTGAAGCCAAGTTGTAACATCCCCTATTTTGAGGCCCGAAGCTAAGCGCTACAGATGTCGCAGTCATCGATATTATTAACTTTTGGTGACAAAATGCAGTAATTTTAATGGCATTTATAATATCAAAAGCACATGGATATGAAATAGTATCAAACACAGATTTCAAAAACAACTTTTTTGATTATATTTCAAATCAATATTTCATATTCAAATACCTAATTCCAAAACGATTCCCGGGTTTTGATCAAATATAAATATTACAAAATACGCCAAGAACGACATATGAAGATGCCCCCTCTGATGATCAGAGTAATAAATAGATAGACATATTAGTCATAAATATATCACAGAGAAAATACTACTAAATAACTCCTACATATCTAGCTTTGGCTCCTACACGTCTTCGAAAGCTTATTCGTCCAACCCACTAAACCTGAAAAGTCCTCAACTCTCCATCTACTTGAATTTAATTTTGAGCACCCGAAAGTTTAAGGGGGAAGCATAAACTTTGAGTCAGGCATAAAGCTTGATGTGAATAATTCTATTACATCTCGGTTTACTGATATTAAGTGAGACCACGCCGCTTAGCGGAACGAGTTTTCCCTCACTAATATCCTTTTAATCATATCTTTTGCAAATCAAAATCCTGCAATCAAACTGACTATAACAACAATAGCAATAACATATATGCATATAAATCACGTAATCAACGGACTATCTACATGAAAAATATAGTTTTATCAGGCTGACTATTAACCACTGGCTGACTCGGGCCTACAATACAAAATAAATAATCTAACTTTTGTTAGACACAATATTGGGTTGTCTGCTCTTAACTTTCTTCTTCTATGGTCAACTGATACTAATGATTTTGTGGGCTCACTAATAACCTATCTTTACTCTTTATATTCCCTTTTGTGTGCAACATCATTTTTGTCCCATCTATGACCAAGCCCTGCATATTGGAATTTCAGACTTATATTAACTAAGGGCTACTAGCTAAAGCATAGGGTACGATCGTAAATCAGTCTCATCTGGTCTTCGAATATCCGAGTCCTAAACTTAGGGTTAACTACCCATTAAATTTTCCTTGGAAATATTTCATCAATGGACAATTTGTCCAGCCTTTCATTTATACCGATTTACCCCTTTTAAATCACACTTAAACAAGGAAAATATGCTCTTTGCGTTACTCATAATATCAATGCCATGGTATATGCCTTACATAAAACAATGTTGATGAAATATAAATCAATGGGATTATCTATCCTTTTAAAATAAGTTAAAGCCCTTTTCAACTTAGAAAACTTTAGGCTATAAAGCCAAAACAACACCTTCGAAACCATTGTTTATGACCTTAAACAATCCCTTTTGAAATCATTGAAAGTGTCCTTTTCAAAACCATTGTTTAAAACCACAGACATCCTCTATCGTAACCCTTAGAAATATTCCTTTTAAAACACTCAAAGTATACCTTTTTAAAGGATTGTAAACTTTCGCTTTGAAACTCTTAAAACACACCTTTCGAAAGCATTAGAATCTTTTCCTTCAAAACACTTAAAACATACTTGTAACAACCCACCTATTTTACGACTATATATTTAAGTGTTTTATTTAAATATATTATCGTTATTCGGATTTAAAGTCCGAAATATGACTTTTTGTAACGGTTGTATCCGGACTCATGACCACTTTCATTGAGTTCAAAATGACGTTTACAGCTTCTTTGAGTTTAAACATTGATATATTCGGTGTTGATTAGAATTCTGGTATTTTCATTTGGGCTTTGGGTTGTGTTCTAGCCCACCAACCCAATAAATGAACCCAAACTCCTCTACCAAATACCCTAACTCCTCTACTCTTCATTCATTCTACTCCTAATTTCCTAACACTGAAGCTAAAGAGAAAAGTGGGGGGAAAGAGGGAAAATTAAAATTCCTAAGCCCTAGATTATTAGGAAATTCAAATCCAAGTTCCAAAATCAAGGAGAAGCTTAGATAAGCATGCTCTTCATCTTCTTCATCTCAATCTCCCTTCAATTTTCAAAAATTTATATAACCTAACTTAGGAAATCTTTGCATTTGATAACAGATTGAAGATTCTAGAGATGTAGTGAAGAGGAATTGGTCTTGCTTTGTTTTATAGCGTATCATTCCTTGTTTTTGAGTTTAAAGGTGAGATCTTGATCTCACATCTATGTCTATAGCTTTCATTGTTATTAGGTATGAATTCCTAATATCTATTTCATGTTCATTTGCTTTTTAATTGAATTGGTTTGGTGAAATTTTCCAATTTTGGTATTTTGAATTCAAAATCTATGAAAATCCTACTATGCATATTTCGACATGTTGTTAGGAGTGTATTGAAGAGCCTATAGGGTTGGGTTGTCACTTGGCATAAATCACTAGCCATCATTGCTCATTCGATTGCTTCGAAGTTGATTTGGCCATCAATGGCTTTGGCAAAATATGCCCCGAGGTTCAGCTCAGACGTCTGGTGTAACGACCCGCCTTTTTGGACAGTTTAAACCGACGATCAAATACACATGCCGATTCCAAACCATTCAAAAGGGCAGATGGTTATTGGGGTAAATAAGAAAAGAAAAGAAAGAGGAAAAAAGGAAAAGAAACAACACAGAATCTCGCAGCGGAACGATAAAATATAATAGTCAAATAAACAGTTCATGAAGCTGTTTACTATACTTTGACAATTATTTATACAACATTTATCAAAGTTATACATATACAACAGAACAATTAAAATAATGCAGCAGATAGCATGATGCAAGGGTAATAATAGTAATAGTATACCAAATCTTTGTCTTCATCCTTCAGAATAGATCTTCAAAAATCTGAAAAACTCAGGACTGACCCGAGCGTAATGAAAAGACAAAACACTCGAGTCAGGACTAAAATATCCCTATGAAAGTTAAATCAATCGTAAATAAATATGAGTGTAACGGCGTCAGAGATGTTTACGGGGTTTGACATCTCATATCCAGTGTCAACGTGCGTGCAATAACTCAAGAGATGTTACGGGATTTTCCATCTCTGAAGGATCCGTTAAACTATCTACTATGTAGTAATGTACGCTAGGTAGATAATGCCTATCAGTAATATAAAGTATCAAAATCTCGTTAAGGCGTTACCATAATCCCCCTTAACACATTTTTATAATGCCATAGTCTATACAGCACCGTAAGCCCCACCGTAAACTGGTGGTTATCAGAGGGTACCCCATAGGTATAACACAAAACAAAACGTAGTGGTCGCGAATAGGATAATTAGTATGACAAGGTACATAAGGCGATACCAACTAGGATACTAGTAGTTGCGTGATCCAGACTGATGTTGGGCATAGCCAGCAGCTACCCCAACACCGCGAAACAACACTCCCAAATCAAAGGGGTGCACCCAAATCGCATCACAAATGTAATAGAGATGGTATCGAAGAAGTGTGTCCGCTAGAGGTGGCGAACCTCAATGGCCCGACGCGGCTCCTGTTTTAGTCATGTCAGGGGTCATCCAATATCGTTCTATTTCTTCAGTCAACGCGTTCATCAAACTATCCACTTCATTCTGGATCAACACTCCGCGTATAATAATTATTGAAGTGGTTTTCGGTATCGACAGAGAGTATGTCCATATCCGATCCCGGACTCTTTAATAACTACGTATTATTACACCGTTGGCTCTTTTACCTTTCAAATCGATTCATAATCGATATCAAAATATCATATTCGCTTCAAAAAAATCGAATCCATTTAGAATATCATCATATCTATTTAAAATGTAAGGTTCCGTTTCAAAAATTATTTTTCGTATCAATATCTCATTTCGATTTCAAAATCATTTCGAATTTCAATTTAGGTTGCAACTTCATTTAATCCAATTCGTATTCAAATTCAAGATTTAAACATAAACATTTCACCTTATTAACCAGTTTGGAATTTTTTTTTAGAAAATAGTTTTAAGTAGTTTAAAAGTAGTTTTAAATAATTAAAATAGTTAGAAATACTTAAAATCTTAAAATGGGTTTGAAATAGATAAATTAGTTTAAAATAATTTAAATTGGGTTAAGTAGATTTAAAATAGATTAAAATAGTTTAAGTATTCAAAATGGTTTATATAACAGAGTAATTTGGAAAATAAAATAAAACAGCTTCAAAACCAATCCATTTCAATTTATAACTTCCCAATTCAAATCAATTTCAATTTCCGTTCTACCGATTCAATTTCGATTTCAATTCAATCAACGTCAACTTTGACTTCGAATTTATTCAATTTGTATATTCACTTTCAATTAATTCAATTTCAGTTTATATCGATTTAGAGCTCGATTTTTCAAAAATATCCATTTATAACACTTAACAAAATTATCCATCAATATTCAAGTTTAAATCCAAATTTCAAATATGGTTCAATTCCAAGCTCGATTTCAAAATATCATTTTTATATCACTTTTACTTAGTAACATTCAAAGCTCGAGTTAAGGTTAAATCTTTATACAAATCAATTTTCGAAATTTAATCATATCCCGATTTTAAATTCCAAAGTCTCCACTTTAATTATTTAACAATTTCTTTTAACCAAAATTTATTTCAACATTTCAAACTCAATTTTCAATAAATTCGATTTCTATAAATTGATTTCTATTTATCACTTTTAAATCAAAACATTTAAATAAATTTCAAATCGACGATTTCAAAAAATTATTAATTTAGCCAATTCGGTGTCCGTATATAATTTTCTATCCTATGGCCAAATAATTATTTATTTCAATTAAATGTCAGGGATGAATATATATTACTTAAATCAAATCATAGTGTCATACGTATGCATAACAGTATATATAAGCAAATAAACATCCAAACATTTAAATATCAACCAATAACATCCATTAAAATACATCATCCAATAGGCAATACAATTCATGGCAGTTTCATAGTTATCAATGTCAGGTAATTAAATCACAATTCAATTTCAATTCCAATTTTACATTCAATTAAATTTTTTTAACGGTTAATTCAAATGACAATATATATGACAATTAAATTCTATCAAACAACGACAAATAAAATCATAACACTTCATAGTGTCAAATTTAACTAGCATAAAGATATTTTGTACGTTGTGAGCGTTATAAGACACTCACCTTGATTTCAATGTAGTTCCAGCGTTTTATTTCGAATAAAATTAAACGAGCGTTTAATTTTACCCGAAATTTTCTCTAGATCCAAATGGCTCCAATCCAATTCTATAACGTAGTGCTCGTCGATACGATTCCAACGCAAAAGGTTTTGTGCGTTTTCGACCTCGTATGAAAAAGATATGAATTTTAGAAGTTACACGAATTTTTATTCATAAATTTTACAACATAAATTTCTATTTTTAACCTAAATCTAAATCATCACCGTCCATTCCTTAGCAAAGAAATCCAGGCCGCATCCCCTTCGTTCTTCATCTTCCAGGTGAGAACACGCACGCGTGAACAAATGAACCCAAGCCGCCCTTTAGGGTTTGAATTGTACTCCTCCATCATCGAGCTATATGACGATCAACAACTTCCACTAGAACACCCTCGACAAGAGCCACTTGCGCCTGCCACCACCTGAAGCTCGGCCACCCCCTCGACTCGATACCCATGCGCGAACACGTCATGAATGCGGCCATCTCGTGCCTCCAAATGATGACGATAACCCATCATCGCCGTATGAAATCGAAAATCTCTCAATGCTCTACGTTTTTCGTTTAGAAAGTTTCTCGAATCGATGCTTGGATATGAAGAGATTAAGGGAAGAAGATGGGTGCTTTCTGGCCACTGATGCTTAATGGAGGCGGCCTGCGGCTAATTTGAAACCCTAGTTTATAATTTTTTCCCAATTTATGAAGACAAGGAGCTATTTATAGGAAACGGCGAACTCTATTCATTCTGGATTTTCGAACGCCGATTTACATGCGGTGGCCGGCGTTTCTAGTGTTTATCCCACGTTCCGGACACAATGGAACAGATTTCGGAAGCTAATTCGATCATCTGTGCGAGTTACGGAAATAAACGATCAAATTTAAATTAAATCGATTAAACGAATTTCTATGCGTTTTAGCTTGCTCCGGACAAACGGTAAATCCGATTGACACGAAATTTGAAACCTTACAATAATATCACGTTACGGATCCGATGAAACTGGTTTCGTCAAAATCCGAGACTGTTTGAAAAATGACTATTCTAACTCGTCAAATTAATAATAAAACAATTTCGATGCGTTTCGAGCTGCCACGGTCAAACGACAACTCCGATTGCTACGAAAATTGAAATCCGATAATAACTAACTATTACGGATCCAATGGAACTAGTTTCGTCCAATTCTGAGACTGTTCAAAATTTGGCTATTTTCCAGTTGATAATTAAATATTAAAATATTCGATTTTCACAAATTTACTTTTAATTCGATTTTAAAAGTTCTACAACATCATTCTAACTTTAATATGATAAAATAAAATTTCACAAATCATTTCTTAATCATATTAAACCCGTTATTCAATTATCCAATAATTCCAATTTTTAAATCTTATTAACTCTATTAAAATCCCAATATAACTTACATTCACTTTGGAAACCGATTCGAATCATATTAAATCAAATTCCAATTATTCACTCTATTCTCATATATTAAATTTCAGTATCAAATTAATCATATCAAATTCAAAATTTAATTATTCAAACATTCGTAATATTAAATTTAAACAATTTTGATTATTCTTAAATCACGATCTTTTGAAATATTCAAAACGAACTTATAAAATTTAACTTTTGAAACGAATTGAAATTATAGAACAACCATTTCCATTATACGGTTATTCAATTCCCGTTATTAAATTATTCAATAAATTCCAAATATTAAATATAAACAATTTCGCTTATCCAATAATTCATTATCTTTTGAAATATTGGAATTGAACTTATAAGATTTAACTTTTAAAACCAATTCACAATTTAGAACACTATTTTCATTTTACAGTTATTCAATTATTCAATAAGTTTTAAATATTTAATTTAAACAATTTACCTGTTCAATATTCAATATTTGATTTTAAATAGATTTTACTTATCAATCAATTACTCTATCATTCCCAATGAATCCCACATTTATTATCCTATTCAACTATTGACTTTTATTTTTTATTACTTGGATAATTATTGTTGCAATTCATTCCAGTTATTATTATTCCAAGCGACTTACAATTTTTTTTCTAACACTAAATCATGAAATCTTATTAAATTTAGCAACTTTAATTATCGAAAATTTACGGGTCGTTACACTCTTCTCCACTCAAAACATTTCGTCCACGAAAAAGAAAAAGAAGTGAAAAGGAACTAAGTATAGAATTCAACATTAGCTATATTTTATTCAAAGTTACCAACTTATAAAACAATGAAATTCCATTTATAAAGTCATAACTACGCTTCCACTAAGTTACTCCGAACGGCTTTCTAACTTTAAAAGTTAGTTATCAAAACAAGTTATAAAAAAAATTTAAAACTTGAAAAATTTTCTAACACCCGTATTTTACGGAAAATTTCGGCAGAGTCTCCTTTGCGCGGCTCGATCGAAACAAAAAAATGACAGTATATATATCACAAATATACATCTCATCAAGTGATGAGGCATCCCGTAGGGAAAAAATGTAAAAGTACGGTATGTAATTCGAGATATGTACCTTATATATTGTTAGCGAGCATATACGGCTAATATAGCGCGAAAGCGAGCTCCAAATGCGAAGCAGGCGCAATCCGCACCTACTAAACACTCAATAACTAATTTAGAACCATGCATATAAAGATAGATCGATGTACTTAGCCTACACAACATATATATAACATATTTAGCTTCAAAACTGAGATTCCAATTTCAGGACAGCAAGCAAATCCTAGTTTTAGGTCACCTAAACGATAAAATTCGGCAACAGTATATAAACAAAAGTTGTTGCATTCATTTCAGGCTTTCCGGAATGTCCAAAATCATCGAATTCGGATCATACGTTCAAAAATTATGGCCGTTTTACTTAGAGGATACGCCTCAGCCTGGGCAATGAATTGCGCAGGTCAGCGACGTTCACCCACGTTTTCGAACTTCTAACCGACATCAAAACACAAAACACTTAAAGCAAAAGTTTTAGCTTAAGTTCTTAGCTTTCCAGAAAGTGCAAGATCATCAAAATACGATAAACCAGTCAAAAGGTATGGAGAAAATACTAAGGGTGTATACTACTGATTTTACTTATTTTTACACAGGACAGCGAGTAACATTCAAGTTTTTAACCTAGTAGACGAAGGAATTTTCTCAAGACACTCTAAATAAAAGTTGTGCTATAGTTTCTAAGATTTTCTAAAAGTCCAAGATCATCGAATTCCGTTCAACCATTAAAAGTTATGGTTGTTTTCGTTTCAGCATATATTGGACAATTTTGGATTTTTTTTTCCCAAAATTTTGCTTTTATTATTTCAAAAGTACAAACCATCAAAACTTCAAATTTTCTAAAGAACAATCATAAACACAAAGTCATTTATTTTCTTATTCATCCATGCAATAGGTTAACATTCAATTTGTTTCCGATTTATTCAAGTTTGTTTCATTCACATTTTAAATTCAAGTCAATTTGCTTCAATTAAAATTGAATTCAATTATATTTAATTTCACTTTGCTTCAAATTTGAATTTAATTATTTTAAAATTTTATTCCGTTTATTCAATTCCATTAACACTAATGAATTCTACTTAATCAATTATCATCCATCTAACAACCAATGCATATCAAACATTAACATCCATCCAAAATCTACACTAAATCAATTATACATTTCCAAGTCAATTTTAATTTCATACACTTCCAAGTTTATTGACATTTAGTTATATTCAAATTTAATCAGTTTCCATTTACCAATTTTATATCTCATTAATTTTAAATTTTATTCATTCACTTATATATATCATTCCTTTTACAGCTTAAATTTCTTTTATATTTACAACTATCAATAGATCTTCACATTTTATTATTCACTCTCACACTGGTATATTATTTCTCTACTTATCCTTATTAGCATTTTAAACCTTTTAAGTATTTGGTAAGTTATAGTTATGCAAATAGAATGTAGTTAAACAACATACAACTTCTTTTCATTTAAAGTTGAATTTTCAATTAATTAATTCTTAAGTCATTACTTAAATTTCACTATAATTTAATTTCACATTTACATTCACATATAGTATTTCCATTTTATATTAACATAATTGTGAATCACCTTTAAAAGTTAATTTAAATTCCAATTATTTACTAACAATTTTATTTATATTTACAAACCATTAATTAAATGCATATTTCATTATTCAAACATATACTTGTATATTATCCAATTAACAATTCATATAACATTTTTGAACTTCTTAAATATTTTGGTAAGTTATATCTATGCTATAGAATGAAATTTAATACTATGCGAGTTTTACAGTTTCAATTTTATTTTAAGTTCATAATTTCCTAATTCTAAGGATTTCTACTTCAATTGATATTTTCACTTAGCTCTTAGGTTCATTTCTCATTTCACAATTCAGAAGTTCCTTAATGATTCAAGTCTAAATTCATTTCAATCATTTAAAAAAAATCATTAATTACTAAAGGACTTAAGAATTCCAATCCCGGTTTCATTTCAAATCAAGTTTTGAAATAATATATACTTATATAATTTATATATCAAATCATTCTATAGAGAATACAAAATAAAATAAAATTTGAGTCAAAACAAGGTTTAGACAAGCTATTAAGTGGTCTCCCCCACTCGGACATTCGAAAATAAACGCCGATGATGCGTGCACTCATCACCGAAATCATTTTCTAGCGTCAAGAGAAGGGAATATAACACTCATCATTAAAAAAAATCCTTCGAAAACAATTTCAACTCAATTATACTATTAATACTCATATTATAATTTTCAAATTCTTGTAAGTAAATTTCAAACACCGGAATTTAAATTCCCAAATCCAAGTTAAAATTCATTTATATTCATTATCAATTGTGTTTAAAAGATTTCATTTTCCTAAATCCATTGTTATTTAATCAATTGTTGTAAATATTGACTGATCAAACAATAACGATAATAATCTAATATTATCATCTCCTAACAATCAATTCAATCAAAATGAATAAATATTCAAATAATTCTTTTATATAAAATATATTCCAAAACGATATTGTGTTGGTTTGTCCTATTCGAGTGTTTAGAAATTCCTATCGACGCCTTGGCGTCCCAAGTATCGACCAGAATTCATAAATACTCAACGGAACAAAGTTAACACAATATAAAACCATTTTATATCAAATAACAAGTACGCTCTCTCATATACACTCAACTCATTCATATAGTTTACCTCTATTTCAATGAGTTATTCCCCACTAGAACCAAGGTTTATCGCTAAACCAAAGCTCTGATACCAACTGTAACGACCCGCCTATTTGGACAGTTTAAACCGACGATCAAATACACATGCCGATTCCAAACCATTCAAAAGGGCAAATGGTTATTGGGGTAAATAAGAAAAGAAAAGAAAGAGAAAAAAATGAAAAGAAACAACACAGAATCTCGCAGCGGAACGATAAAATATAATAGTCAAATAAACAGTTCATGAAGCTGTTTACTATACTTTGACAATTATTTATACAACATTTATCAGAGTTATACATATAAAACAGAACAATTAAAATAATGCATCAGATAGCATGATGCAAGGGTAATAATAGTAATAGTATACCATATCTTCGTCTTCATCCTCCAGAATAGATCTTCAAAAATCTGAAAAACTCAGGACTGACTCGAGCGTAATGAAAAGACAAAACACTCGAGTCAGGACTAAAATATCCCTATGAAAGTTAAATCAATCGTAAATAAATATGAGTGTAACGGCGTCAGAGATGTTTACGGGGTTTGACATCTCATATCCAGTCAACGTGCGTGCAATAACTCAAGAGATGTTACGGGATTTTCCATCTCTTAAGGATCCGTTAAACTATCTACTATGTAGTAATGTACGCTAAGTAGATAATGCCTATCAGTAATATAAAGTATCAAAATAGCGTTAAGGCGTTACCATAATCCCCCTTAACACATTTTTATAATGCCATAGTCTATACAGCAACGTAAGCCCCACCGTAAACTGGTGGTTATCAGTGGGTACCCCATAGGTATAACACAAAACAAAACATAGTGGTCGCGAATAGGATAATCAGTATGGCAAGGTACATGAGGCGATACCAACTTGGATACTAGTAGTTGCGTGATTCGGACTGATGTTGGGCATAGCCAGCAGCTACCCAACACCGCGAAACAACACTCCCAAATCAAAGGGGTGCACCCAAATCGCATCACAAATGTAATAGATATGGTATCGAAGAAGTGTGCCCGCTAGAGGTGGCGAACCTCAATGGCCCGGCGCGGCTCCTGTTTTAGTCATGTCAGAGGTCATCCAATATCGTTCTCTTTCTTCAGTCAACACGTTCACCAAACTATCCACTTCATTCTGGATCAACACTCCGCGTATAATAATTATTAAAGTGGTTTTCGGTATCGACAGAGAGTATGTCCATATCCGATCTCGGACTCTTTAATAACTATGTATTATTACACCGTTGGCTCTTTTACCTTTCAAATCGATTCATAATCGATATCAAAATATCATATTCGCTTCAAAAAAATCGAATCCATTTCAAATATCATCATATCTATTTAAAATGTAAGGTTCCGTTTCAAAAATTATTTTTGGCATCAATATCTCATTTCGATTTCAAAATCATTTCGAATTTCAATTTAGGTTGCAACTTCATTTAATCCAATTCGTATTCAAATTCAAGATTTAAACATAAACATTTCACCTTATTAACCAGTTTGGAAATTTTTTTTTAGAAAATATTTTTAAGTAGTTTAAAAGTAGTTTTAAATAATTAAAATAGTTAGAAATACTTAAAATCTTAAAATGGGTTTGAAATAGATAAATTAGTTTAAAATAATTTAAATTGGGTTAAGTAGATTTAAAATAGATTGAAATAGTTTAAGTATTCAAAATGGTTTATATAACAGAGTAATTTAACAAAATAAAACAGCTTCAAAACCAATCCATTTCAATTTATAACTTCCCAATTCAAATCAATTTCAATTTCCGTTCTACAGATTCAATTTCAATTTCGATTCAATCAACGTCAACTTTGACTTCAAATTTATTCAATTTCTATATTCACCTTCAATTAATTCAATTTCAGTTTATATCGATTTAGAGCTCGATTTTTCAAAAATATCCATTTATAACACTTAACAAAATTATCCATCAATATTCAAGTTTAAATCCAAATTTCAAATATGGTTCAATTCCAAGTTCGATTTCAAAATATCATTTTTATATCACTTTTACTTAGTAACATTCAAAGCCCGAGTTAAGGTTAAATCTTTATACAAATCAATTTTCGAAATTTAATCATATCCCGATTTTAAATTCCAAAGTCTCCACTTTAATTATTTAACAATTTCTTTTAACCAAAATTTATTTCAACATTTCAAACTCAATTTTCGATAAATTCGATTTCTATAAATTGATTTCTATTTATCACTTTTAAATCAAAACATTTAAATAAATTTCAAATCGACGATTTCAAAAAATTATTAATTTAGCCAATTCGGTGTCCGTATATAATTTTCTATCCTATGGCCAAATAATTATTTATTTCAATTAAATGTCAGGGATGAATATATATCACTTAAATCAAATCATAGTGTCATATGTACGCATAACAGTATATATAAGCAAATAAACATCCAAACATCTAAATATCAACCAATAACATCCATCAAAATACATCATCCAGTAGACAATACAATTCATGGCAGTTTCATAGTTATCAATGTCAGGTAATTAAATCGCAATTCAATTTCAATTCCAATTTAACTGTCAATTAAAATTTTTTAACGGTTAATTCAAATGACAATATATATGACAATTAAATTCTATCAAACAGCGACAAATAAAATCATAACACTTCATAGTGTCAAATTTAACTAGCATAAAGATATTTAGTACGTTGTGAGCGTTATAAGACACTCACCTTGATTTCAATGTAGTTCCAGCGTTTTATTTCGAATAAAATTAAACGAGCGTTTAATTTTACCCGAAATTTTCTCTAGATCCAAACGACTCCAATCCAATTCCATAGCGTAGTGCTCATCGATACGATTCCAACGCAAAAAGTTTTATGCGTTTTCGACCTCGTATGAAAAAGATATGAATTTTAGAAGTTACACGAATTTTTATTTATAAATTTTACAACATAAATTTCTATTTTAAACCAAAATCTAAATCATCACCGTCCATTCCTTAGCAAAGAAATCCAGGCTGCATCCCCTTCGTTCTTCATCTTCCAGGTGAGAACACGCACGCGTGAACAAATGAACCCAAGCCGCCCTTTAGGGTTTGAATTGTACTCCTCCATCATCGAGCTATATGACGATCAACAACTTCCACTAGAACGCCCTCGACAAGAGCCACTTGCGCCTGCCACCACCTGAAGCTCGGCCACCCCCTCGACTCGATACCCGTGCACGAACACGTCACGAACGCGGCCATCTCGTGCCTCCAAATGATGACGATAACCCATCATCGCCGTATGAAATCGAAGATCTCTCAATGCTCTACGTTTTTCGTTTAGAAAGTTTCTCAAATCGATGCTTGGATATGAAGAGATTAAGGGAAGAAGATGGGTGCTTTCTGGCCATTGATGCTTAATGGAGGCGGCCTACAGCTAATTTGAAACCCTAGTTTATAATTTTCTCCCAATTTATGAAGACAAGGAGCTATTTATAGGAAACGGCGAACTCTATTCATTCCGGATTTTCGAACGCCGATTCACACACGGTGACCGGCGTTTCTAGGGCTTATCCCACGTTCCGGACACAATGGAACAGATTTCGGAAGCTAATTCGATCATCTGTGCGAGTTACGGAAATAAACGATCAAATTTAAATTAAATCGATAAAACGAATTTCTATGCGTTTTAGCTTGCTCCGGAGAAACGGTAAATCCGATTGACACGAAATTTGAAACCTTACAATAATATCACGTTACGGATCTGATGAAATTGGTTTCGTCGAAATCCGAGACTGTTTGAAAAATGACTATTTTAACTCGTCAAATTAATATTAAAACAATTTCGATGCGTTTCGAGCTGCCACGATCAAACGACAACTCCGATTGCTACGAAAATTGAAATCCGATAATAACTAACTATTATGGATCCAATGGAACTAGTTTCGTCCAATTCTGAGACTGTTCAAAATTTGTCTATTTTCCAGTTGATAATTAAATATTAAAATATTCGATTTTCACAAATTTACTTTTAATTCGATTTCAAAAGTTCTACAACATCATTCTAACTTTAATATGATAAATTTAAATTTCACAAATCATTTCTTAATCATATTAAACCCGTTATTCAATTATCCAATAATTCCAATTTTTAAATCTTATTAACTCTATTAAAATCCCAATATAACTTACATTCACTTTGGAAACCGATTTGAATCATATTAAATCAAATTCTAATTATTCACTCTATTTTCATATATTAAATTTCAATATCAAATTAATCATATCAAATTCGAAATTTAATTATTCAAACATTCGTAATATTAAATTTAAACAATTTTGATTATTCTTAAATCACGATCTTTTGAAATATTCAAAACGAACTTATAAAATTTAACTTTTGAAACGAATTGATTATAGAACAACCATTTCCATTATACGGTTATTCAATTCCCATTATTAAATTATTCAATAAATTCCGAATATTAAATATAAACAATTTCGCTTATCCAATAATTCATTATCTTTTGAAATATTGGAATTGAACTTATAAGATTTAACTTTTAAAACCAATTCACAATTTAGAACACTATTTTCATTTTACAGTTATTCAATTATTCAATAAGTTTTAAATATTTAATTTAAACAATTTACCTGTTCAATATTCAATATTTGATTTTAAATAGATTTTACTTATCAATCAATTACTCTATTATTCCCAATGAATCCCACATTTATTATCCTATTCAACTATTGACTTTTATTTTTTATTACTTGGATAATTATTGTTGCAATTCATTCCAGTTATTATTATTCCAAGCGACTTACAATTTTTTTTCTAACACTAAATCACGAAATCTTATTAAATTTAGCTACTTTAATTATCGAAAATTTACTGGTCGTTACATCTGGTAAAATGCTTAAACGTTAGATGCTATGGAAAAAAAATTCCAAATTTACAGCTCAGACGTCTGAGGTTATTTGCCAGACGTCTGGGAAATCTGGAAGAAAATTTCAGACTTTCAGCTCAGATGTCTGGAAAGACCACCAAACATCTGACCCTGATAAATTAAGCCAATTTTCCTATTTTGAGTGGGTTTCCATTTTAATCGATTTTTGTTGATCTGATTAGTTGTTGTCATTTGTTATCGACTTTGATGACTTCTTTTCTTAATTTTTGGGAATTTTTGGGAATATCCATTTGATGGATTTGATCGATTTTCTTGGATTTAATTCACGTCATTGAATGTGAATTTTTAGTGATAGATTGTTTTCATAATCGTTTCTGTGATTTGTCACCTTAAAATACAAAAGTTTATATACTAGTAGTAAATACTCAAATTCTTCCACAAAAACCAATTTCAACATTACTTTTAACACAAAGCTCGTTTTTTATACCCTTTTCTAATCTATTAGTACATACAAACCTTTACCTCATTCGAATAAGAAATCTAATTAAACGACTTAGCAAAACAAGTGGTATGAAAGGCTTGCGTTTACTTCGTTGGTTAATTCTTAGACTTGTTCGATTGAAATCTTGTGACAATTTTCGAGTGGAAATCTACAATTTGTTCGTAAATATTTAAGTTAAGCAAGTGGTTATGGGACATGAAGCTAAACTCATTTATTTACTAGCTTAGTGTAATTATCACTTCTTATTGATCAATGGTGATCATTTTATGGTTTAGACTAGCGATATGCGATGTCTCTCTGTCCACGTGGGGGACTGCACCCTATTCTGTGGAGTTTTATCTCTTTTTTATGGGCTAGTGACCCATGTTCTTTTATGGAGTTCAGTTCATCGGGCGTACCGTTGTACTACATCGTTATTCCGGCTTATTTGAGTTTTAGGTTCCTCGGGCGTACCGTTGTACTACGTCATTGCACCAGCTCTATGGGTTAGCGACCCATGAGATAACGTTCCATTTGTGATACACGTTTGGTGAGTTTTCATGCTCCCGTTTATCATAGGCCTCCCATCTTTTTATGTTTTCTGTATTTCTAATTATTGATTATTAGAATTTGTGTTTCACCAATTTTTGTTATTTTCATTGATAAGCTCTATCAATATTTTTGATTTGGTGAATAAGCTATAAAATGTGACATTCTTTTTGGTGTTTGAGAAAACTTAAGATATTATATGATTTTTGTCGTTGTCATATTTTTTTTTATATCTCTTATTATATCTCATCTTACATGATAATTATAGCTAGACTGATCTGTCTAATATTTTTATTTTTAAATAATACTCAGGCCAGACCGAGGTGTTTCAGGTGCTTCCACTTGACTTTTTAATAGAGACTAGCTTCTGACTTTTGGCTAACTACTTTAGCTTAGTATTTTTTGTTTTTATACATTCGAGATAGAGACTCCTTGATGTATACACATTCTTTTGTCTAGCACTTGTACCAATTCCTTTGTGATGTAATGATCTTCTATGACCACTACTTTGATGTTCACTTCTATTTGTTATATTTATATCTGTTTCCGCGTTAGTGATATGAATATTTATGACTGATTTATGTTACGCTTATTTTAAATTTTTTTCCAAAGGCCACATAGCCACTGCGTAGTAGTTTTGAGTTTGTATTTGACACGTCGGATTTCCTCTTAAAATGAAATGCATAACATACTATCTGACATATCGGTACTTGCATAACGCAATTACACAAATGGTCGCTCCTCAACAGCCTTATTCTTCTTACTAATTGACGGCATTACCCAGTAGTGTCGTTGGTTAGTGTGAGTATAGAGGTGAGGCGCCACAATACCTTTCAAAAGCATTGGGTTCAAGTAAGAGTTTGTGGAAATATAGCTTCGAAACCATTTAAAAGTATCCATTTTGAAACCAATGGGTTTATCATTTAGTATAACTATAGGGTCAAAGAGAATAGAAGCGTAAGCTTTGCTTTCGAAAGCATTAATCTTAAGAAAAAGAATTGCAGAAGAGGATAGCTTCGAAACTGTAATGCCCCAACCCGAGATCCACATTAACAAAGAGTATTACTAGGTAATACTGTCTGCTGATGTGGAGAATAGGGCTGGTTAGGAGCGACCATCCGTAAGCTTTGCTTTAAACGAATATCGAACACGTCGATTAAATGCTTAATTTTTTCAACTGGATCAATCGTATTCGATACAGGTTTAAAACAAAATAACAGTGGCTAACGGATCTATCAGAACAAAACGTATAACAATACACAGATCATAAATCATAGATCACATATCACAGAATAGTAATACGTAAGTACATGATCATAGATACAACAGGAGTACAACATACGAGTACAACATAGTCTCGGTTCTTATGAACCATATACATCAAGTCACCAAAAGATTATAATACATCAGAGTACACCAAATATACTTCAAAGTGATACACCAAACAAAACGCTAATACATGCACTACACATAAGAAGACACTAGCGTAGTCCATATATGGAAGCAAAGGCAACATAAGCATCAACTACACGGACTAACCTGAAACAACTCGATTTGACCCGAGTACATAACATACATCGGGTCAGTCTAGCTTAAACAGTATTGATGCTTGATAAAATAGTGAATAAGTTCATATAGACAACGGTTCTCTAAAAGAGAAGGGGTTAACATGGTATATAAGAAATTTGTGAACATGAGATATAGTTCAACTTACACAATCAACATACATATAAATCTCATGTAATAGGTAACAACATCTATTTCCATCAACACTAATTTTGCTTACTTGTTAAGGTTAAGCAATAGAAAATCATAACACCAATAAACACCCAGATGGAAATCACCAAACACCATATAGAACTCGTATAAGAGTTCAAAACACCATAAATATGATCACCTTGTATATAAAATCACTGTATGCACTAAGGCTATGTATAACACCAACACCAAATAAAAGGTGAAAACATAAAAATAACCAAAATATATAATGAAAATGGATCCATATCACCATCACATGCTTTTTAATAAATGTTCGAAGCCTTCTGAGTACTATAATAGACCTACCAGTCTAAATAAAGTCCCACCAGATTTTTAATTGACCCGCCAGTCGATATTCGATCCATCGGTCGAATGTTTGACCCACCAGTCAATGTATGGCCGGCCAGCCTAGTACCAGCATCACCACAATCGGAATATGTCATAAACTTCCATATAGTAACCTAGAAAGTGACAACAGTGCATTCCATACCACACGTTCTCACTAATCGGTTTCTTATACATCAGTCAATTCCACACTAGTGTAGCTTCAAGCGAAGAAGTCCAGATTTAACCTGATATAATAAACTTACGCGTCACATACCATGCAGCTTATTACATTGTTTAAATCCCTTCCTCGTTCTCCCGAGGAGTGGAAAAATGTGTCATTTCATATAGAAAATGTACTTCGAGAAAACGGGGTTTGAAAAAGATTTTTTGAAAATTATTTGAAACCATTTCTTTGAAAATTTCCACCATATTGGGGATAATATGATTTATATATTTTAAAATAGCTTTGGAATATGTTTTTATTTTTAGAAACCAGTTTGAAAACATTTATTTTTTAATCTAATCACATATGGAAATTTACTTTGGAAATAGTTTATAAATCGTACCCAAAATCATCAGAAAACAATGAAATCAACAATCCAAAACTCAACACATACATTGTCAATTCGCTTGGCGAATTGCTGTAAATGTCGGCACTCTACTATGGAATTGATTGCCTTTTGATATCATCCCAAACGACTTCAAAAAAATGCAGGAAATAGCTTCAAAAATTCATGTGAAACCACTCGGAAATTTTCAGTTGGAGCAAAACATGCTTCAATTTAAAGTTCGATAGCAAATTTCTAAGCTACAGAGGCCGAGATGACCTGAAATTTGACATGCATATAGTTCAACAACAATACTATCGACTCGAAAAAGTTTGACATAAACTGGATTAGAAACATGAGAGATATAAGGTCTCGAAATTGGACTCGCGGCCTGTTTTCACTGTAAACAGGTGGAGCAAAACATGCTTCGATTCAAAGTTCGACAGCAAATTTATATAAGCTATAGAGGTTGGAATGATCTGAAATTTGACATGCATATATTACAACAATAGTATTATCAACGAAAATTTTTAGAAACAAATTGGACAAGAAATAAGAGTGATATAGGGTCACAAATTTGGACTCACAACCTGATTTCACTATAAACATTGGAGCAAAACATGCTCCGATTCAAAGTTCCCGGAAAGTTTTCAAATAGTTACAGAGGTGTAAAAGCCTTCAAATTTTACATGCATGGAGATCAACAACTCTACTTTCAATCAAAAAAGAATGAACACAATCCAATAAAAAATGGGAGAGATATAAGATCACAAAGTTGGACTCACATCCAGATTCCACTGTAAACTGCTGGAGCAAAACTTGCTCCGATTCAGAGTTTGACGTAATAGGATAAGGTTACTGTAAACATTAAAATAGCTTAAAACTTACAGTAAACAGTCAAAAGCCAAGATTTATCATCATGCACAATATATTGGAGCTAGAAGTGTGAGGTTAACTCACCTTAACATCTTCAAAGTTTGCATGCATCAACACACAAACAATTACTGAAAAATCTGCCTTTTCATCCTCAGTGCAGCAAGGGTTTAGCATAGCAAAATTAATTATTTTCCTATAAATTATTTATAAAAGGGGTATTCATGAGTTGAGAACAACGTATAAAAATTTTGTATTTTTATGATTTTTATACAATTAGCTATGAATTTTCTACTGACCTTCGTATTTAGCCCATCTAACTCGGAAACCACTAGAGAAAAGAAGACCTTTGACCCATCAGAACTAATCCAAATGCCACGAAATTCGGAGAAGAGGTGCCTAAACATATCAGCAACCACATATCTGAATTTGAGAATTTTTGGGAATTTATTTGATTTTTTTTGATTTTCAGAACTGCCTAGGGTTTTGAGAAAATTGGAGAGAAAAATGGTGCTTGCTCTTTTGATTTGGTTTGGAAAGAGGATGGGGTGATTTGTATTTGCTGGTTTTAGAGAGAAGGAAATGAGATGAAATTATCCTTATTTGTTTAAGTGCTAATGGGCTTTAGGATATTGGTTAGATACCCAATAAGAAGTGTTGTTAAAATCTCCTTATTACAATGTGTTGCTAACTACAACTTTCGATTATAAAACACTTTCTTTTTATACTGAAACAAACTTGTTCATTTTATAAAATTAACCATTATATTTAGAACAAGATATATATTATAAAATATCTATTTTATAAAGTAAAACCTTTTTGAATCTAATTAAACAAGGTTTCACAATTAAATTTTGTCGCTGATATTAATGTTATAAAATACACCATTTGTGTCAAAATATCATATTTTAAAATGATTTTTTTCTCTATTGTTTTAATAATATGAATCATTAAATTGATAAATCACATTCCAAATAATGAAATTATCTCCACAAAAATCTGTATATTCATTTCCTTTAAAATAGCTCTTATATAATTAAATACAAGAGTTAAATAATATAAAAGACAATTTGTTAAACTTCCAATTTTATTACATTCAAAATCCATTTAAATTTAAAGATACAATAGATTATAAATTTCTGTTCAATTGACTTACTAAACTTAATTCATCTATATATTTAGATTATAAATCTAGGTAACCTCAACCAAGGTTGTAGAAACCATCCTCTCGAAACCATTGCCTCCGAAACCATTGATAATAGCGCCTAAAAGAACCCTTTGAAAGAATTGGGAAGGCGACTGCAAAATTTAAAAGGCAAGAGCTCACCTTTCAAATATATTATTTAAGGGCTATAAGTAAAGCGGCTTCAAAACAATGCAAACTGTATGAATGCGGCAGCTACGTTTCGATTGGATTCATAAGCGGAAACTTTTCGAAAGCTTATTTTTAAAAACAAAGGCAATTTGATTGATTCGAAAGCTGCTAAAATTGGCTTCAACCCCTTTGAAAGCATGCCTTCGACATAGTGCCCTCCACTTTTCTTCAATACACTACGTGCCAATTGCTTGATACCATGTACATTGGTTTCGAATATGTGCAAAATGCCTTCTAGGCATGGTAACGAAAGCAAGCAATGGAAGTGGCCAAGTTGTAATTCGAAACAAAACTGGTTTTATGCCTTTCAAAGTAATTCCTTTTCAGCTAACCTGCCTAATTTTCCAAAATATGATTAGTTGCCAATTCTGATCAAAATTCTTTTTACAAAAAGGCTGCCGAATTGAACAATTAACGATTGAAATTATTTAACAAATAAGCCTTTACCCTTAACAAAACAAACAAAACATTTAAGTCCTCTAATCTAAATAATTTATGAATCATAGTAAAATACATAGGAAAAATCCTAAAAATCACAACGATTCACTTTGAATGTGTTTTTTAACATAGATATATTCCAAACCCAAAAACAATTATTTAATTGCCTTAAATAATTTAAATTCGAAATTCTCTATTTTCCCTCTTAGAAAATCCATAATAAATCCATAATTAACTAGAAAATTATGAAACTCGAAACCCACTTCTAGAAGAGTGTTTTTGACCATATGTCAAGAATTCAAATCATTTGGACGTCATTTAATAGGTTTTCTACTCTAAACATATCATAAAATCTATATGAAACCATATAAACCATCAACAAGTATATATACACACACACACACACACACACAGATATATATATATATCCATTTAAAAAACACAACATGGCATATAACTTGCAAAAATAATTCGTATCTAACTTGAAACCTAAATCAATATCAAACTAAGTAAACTATTCACCTTGGCTTTGTGTTAAGAATATTGAGATTTGCCTTTAGATTGATTTTCTTAAGCTTTCTACTTGAATCCTTGCTTTTCTTCTCCTTGAATCCTCTTAATGGTGGCCTGACAATTTTTTTAGGATTTTAGTTTTGTTTGTGAAAGTTAAAAATGTACGCGAAATGAAGAATAGAAGGGCTTAGGGTATAGGAACAAAGGCTATTCTCATTTTACCCTTACTATATTACACCCACTTACTTATTTTTAATTCTCTTTTATTAATACATTCATTAAGGCATGGCTACTTCTTAATTAACAAATGTCAACCTCTTAACTATCTACATTATTTTATTTTATTTATCCAATTAAATATTCTAAATAATGTTAGTCAAAATTAGGGTCATTACATTTGGTAACCGCATATGGTTTTCAACCCAAACTTGAGAATCTTATAGAGCTTCACAAAATACACCACTGGTGCTTGTTGGATGCTATGGAGCAGCAGTATTATTAGAAATAAGAGGAGTCTTGGTAGGGTCAGTGGCATTTTCCTAGTTGGTCACTTGCAAGTACCTTTGGAACCATAAAGGTATGTTCACCCTAGGGATATCTATGGCATCAACCAATGTGCTAGTACCAGCTCTGGTCTCTACCCCATTAGCATTGTAGTGTTGGTCTCTATTCCAATTGAATTACTGATTTTCAACTATTTGAAAAGAAAATGGGATTCATTAGCAACTCTCTAATAAATAACGAAAAGAAGTGGAACGGTAAATGGTGTGTACATATGTTTTAACTCACTTATACATTATATATACAACATAAAAATAACAAACATGCTCTCTTCATACATTCCTAATCCTTAATATAAAGAATGATATTCTTTGATACCAAAGTCAATAATCCATCATTTTCGACCTTCTAATTTAACACAACCATAATGTTTAAACCTCAAAAGCGGAAAATGACGTGTCATTGGGTTAAGATAATGAGAGAATAAAAACATATTATCTATCTCTTTCCGAAATCATGGCAGAAGGTAAAACAAGGTATAATATGACCAAATATAACTCATTTCAAACTAATATTTGGGTCTATATACGTAAGTAATGCCTTCGTCATCTGCACCATCATGCGTCATCTATTACAAAATATCAGTTCCCATTAACCTAGTGATGAAAGGGATAATGTATAGAGGGTTAAACTCCATTCTGGTGTGTGTTATAGATCTACTTTACTGCATACTCTAACCTCTCCCAAATAATACTAAGACAACTATGGTAAACATCATATCTTAGTCTCGTTTCACCAGCATCCAACAAGTCGGTCAAATAATACAATAAAAATGTCTAACTCATGAAATAAACTCTTAGTCCAACATAATTACAATGGTCGATGATATGGTCTAACCTATATACAAAGCTAATTCTACCCTATTGTTATCCCACCTTTTGGTCAAGGCCAGGATATCAACAAATTAGTTGGAAAGGATGGATATCAGGATCAGAGATCGATTGAAAACAAGGTATGGTCGATGTCGTCAAAATTTGATCGGGCTCCAATCAAGACGGGATCGATTGGAACGATGATCAAGGCTGGGAGAGGCTACATTTCAAATTTCAGGTCAATCGGAGTTCGTATGCTCAAGATATGATCGATGCAATTCAAGCAACCAACTGTTCGTATCCATCAATCCCCCACTGTTCGTATCCATCAAGCCTCCACTGTTCATATCCATCAAGCCTCCATTGTTCATATCCGTCAATCCTCCATTGTTCGTATCCATCAAGCATCCACTGTTTGTATCCATCAAGCCTCCACTGTTCGTGTCCATCAACGCAATAGGGATCGATACGAATAGTGCAACAGCGATCGATATGAATAGTGCAACATCGATCGAGGATGACCAGTGCAACATCGATCGAGTTTGAACAATGCAACATCGATCGATATGAACAGTGCAAGAACAATGCAACATCGATCGAGTACGAACAGTGCAAAATCGATCGAGTATGAACAGTGCAACATCGATCGAGTACGAACAGTGCAACAGCGAACAAGTACGAACAGTGGAACAACGTTCGATACGAAAAAGACAACCTTTGAAAAATACGAACTTGATCGATCATATCTCACAATCTACAAGTTCAAATGCTATGAAATTTTCACTGGAGCTTACGTACAATCTAAAGAATGTTCATGCTTGATTTTGACTCGATTGGGCAAAATCTTGATCGATACGAAATTCGTTCGTATCGATCACGAATTGAGTCAAAATTACATAGGATCGATTGCATGGGCCCACACACGTGCCAGAAGAGGTCTCTTGAGATCTGAGCGAGATATTTGCAGCCTACGCCTATAAATATCATCCTAGAGCCTACATAAAAGGGACTTTTGGTTCTTCTATGTCCATACTCCATCGGATTCGTCATTGTACTTGAATTTGGCTATTGTAATCAGCTGTAACTCGTTGTAATCAGCAAGGATACATCAATAAAATCATCAAATTCAAAGGGACGTAGGTTTGATTGCCGAACCACTATAAACTTTGTGTTCTTTACCGCTTTCTTCTTAATTTTCTGAGTGTTCTTCATTTTTAATTCTCTACACACTTATTATCTATTATCTATGATTTTAAATGGGTTTCATCGACAATTGGGTATTTATGACCAATTTTGGTACAAAAACCTATTGCATTAACAAATAGCTGAATCACCGAATGGATACAGTTTTTTATATGGCTTATGGACCCGTTTGTGTACTACAACACGCACCTAAGAAAATACTCGGATAACTGAGCGATCGTGTTATCATGATAACCAATAGAGGTTTCAATAATCAATCAAATAAATAATAGGAATCGACTATCCATATATACATATCTATATGTATAAACACACAAATACATACACACACATCACTATGTATACATCTAAACGTTCCATTCAATTAAATATGGAGAATCGTATCAAAATGTAGTTTAAATGTTACCTTCATACTCCTGGAGAAATCCCTGAATCGATCAAGCAAACGTACAGGAATACGCCTTGTTGGGTCAAGGGATATCTAACCCAACAGGTTGCCACCAATAAACCTATGATTTCACCATTGGTTGATTGGTGATGGGCGAATTGATAGGAGCAGATGCTCCTATCAAATTTCCCAAAGCTATATTTTTTTTCAATTTTCAATTTTATTCTTTCTTACTCAATTTACTAATTCTCGATCGGTTTCTTTCAGAATTTGGTATGTTCCTCTACTATCTTTCTACTTCAGTTTTATCAAAATATTTATATCAAAATTATTTCAAAATTTCTTCAAAAGTCGGAATTTATAAAACCAATTTTAGGATTTTATAAATACACTTTTCTTACATGTATACTTTAAAATGTACTTAAAAGTCACTATAATTCAAAATAAAATATAATATGACCTGAAACAACATATGAAATTTATAAACATTTTTATAAGTATTTATATAACATCCTATTTCAATATAAACTTGTTTCTTCCATTTAACTCGATATTTCTAATCCTTGTTATATAATTCATACAAATTATTAAAAATTCGTATAAAAATCATGTTTACTCTCTGAAATATATTGCCTTATTCTAGAAAAATTTTAATAACACATGTGTATGATTTTATTATAGTATTTAAATATATTATACATACATACATACATACATACATATATATATATATATATATATATATATATCTCAACCATTCATTTTCAATCATCCTCTTTATTTAAATCACTAAATATATAATATACATACACACACATACATATACATACATAATATTAATTTCAAAATTATTCCTCAAATCAATATAATTTATCATTTCTAATTGTCGATTTCATTAATTCATTCCTTTCATATGAAAGTAAACCGAAATCTCCAAACATTCACCCCAATATCCATCATTAATCACTAGTTTGGCCATTTATATCAGTTTATCATTTTCTTTGATTATATAAATTAAATTTCCATTTTTTAGGTTTACACCACTTTATTTACTATCTAATTTCATATAATTTTAGAAATTATCCATATTAATCCCAAACACGAACCCTAATCGATAATCATCTTAGAATCATGAGAGAATCATTAGTTATATTATAGATTAGACATAAACCAATCATTTTGATTCGAAATGCTCCAAATTACAGGTTGTTCCCAAATTAGTCTCCTTCCTAAATCTATGTATCCATGATTCTACATGGTATGAGAGCATATACCTTGACTTGCTCTTAAATTTGGGGATTGATTTGTTGAATTCTGTAAAGGTTTGAAAGAGAATTTTGATTTTGATTAAAAGGGGGTTTTTTGATGTGGGAGAAGAGAAGAAGAAGTTGCATAGAGGGAAATGAAATTCGAGTTCTCTAATCATAGGCTAAAATTGAAAGGGAGTGCGGATTAAGGATCTTAAGGATAATTTAACACTAGAGGGGGGGGTGAATAGTATTTAATGGATTCTAAGACTTATATGGACTAATTTAAAAACTATGATATAAACAGATGTAGAACTTAATCACAGAACAATCACAAAATCAAATACAGATGCAAAAAGTAAATAAAATGCAGTAAAAGGAAAGAACACACCGGATTTTATACTGGTTCGGAGTTACCCAACATCCAATCCTGCACCAAGGCAAACACCTTGCACAGATTTTTATTATACCAATGTCGATATTACAATCCTCAATTCTAAAAACCTTGAGGTACCCTCCTATATTCGAGTTCGGGGCAAACTCTCTTAATTTACGGGACATAAGATCACCCAATTGATTTCCAGGCACAACCATACCTTATAGAGAGACTCGATAAACTTTTGATTACAAATTGATCCTATCACTCTGAAAAGCACTTTGCTCTTGGAGAAAGGGTAGAGAATCAAATAAGAATGAGATTCTAATTTGATTCACTTGAGAATTCTGTAGACTTTTGGCATGATCATAAAAATATGCAAATCTTAGAATATGGATTTTTGGAGAAGAAGAAGTGAAGAAAATAAGAAAATAGTTAGTTAAAACATTCGTTCGTGAAGGCTATTTATAGACCAGTAACGGTCATAACTATTCTTGAAGAGATTTAAAACGAATAGACACTTCTTTTGAAAATTGAATCTTTTGAATTTAACGGCCACCATGTCGACATGGGGTATTCCATGATATCGACATCCCTTATTAAAAAACAATGTAAAATTCGTTTTGATAATTGTATTGAAAGGAAAATAAGATGAAATGATTCTGGAGTAAAATAAACTAACTTTCGTATGTTTTAAAAGAAAGAAGAGTAGAAATATATATTTTTAGAATGTATATATAAATTTGAATTTAAATATCAAGTATATATGTATTATAAAGAATATTTAAAAATCAGAAGATAATTTTAAAAACAAACGAAGTCTAAAACAAGAGTTTATTTAAAAACAAAAACAAAGAATATTTTTTAAGGCTAAAACATCTTGAAAAGCAGTTTTGAAAATGATTTTGAGAAACCATTTTGAATTAGTTTTGCAAGCTTCTTCCTGTAGAATATCTTATCACATCAGGACTCAAGAACTTGTACAAAACCAGGATATTCGTGGGTTTGTAAGCCATTTTTTGTAGGTTTGTAAGCTACTTGTCATGGGTTTGTAAGCCACTAAGAAGATAGAAATAGGTTCCATCCCAAATGAAATTTGGAATGAAGATTTCTGTGCTATCATGAAGTTTTAACAAAAAATAGACACTTATCTTGAAATCTTAATCTTGATACTCTAGAGTCTTCAGTCTTGATATCTCCATTCTGAAACTTGAATCTTGAGTCTTTATACTGATCAGTCTTCAGTAATCAATACCTGCATATATCTATCGGCATTGTTCCTGCATATCTATCTAGATAGTAGTGTTAGTATGTATTTATAAAAAGGTTGTTGTCATCAAAACCAACATCTCAATTCCTAACAATCTCCCCATTTTTGATGATCATGACAACTTGTATTTATAAAATATACTTACCATACAATAACTCCCATCATAACTCCCCCTTACTTCATGACTCCCCCTTACTCCAAGTCAGCTACTATTTTATAACTTCTCCCCCTTTGTCATCATCAAAAACTTCTTACTAATAAATTCATTGAACTTGATATAAGATAATCAACCATAATATAATAGAGTAATCCATATATAAGTGTAATAAGTGCTAAGTGCGATCATAAGTATGAAATGTGATCGTAAATGTGCAATGTGATCATGAGTGTGCTCATAAGTGTAATCCAGAAGTAAATCAATCATCAATCATATTACAGTAATTATTCATTCCAACCATATGTACAAACCACACCAAATGTTTTAAATATGTTAAGTTAATCAAGTTTAAAACACACCAATGAAATCAAACAAATAACATACAGAATGACTAGACATTCCTTGGTACTTCCACCCATCAATCTTCTCCAAAGATAGGATCTGTTTTGATGTCATCCCATTCTTCTTTATCTTTATGGAGAGTGACTGGTGGATTTCCTTCGAGACCATCCTTGTTGAGGGCTGAGATTATCCAATGAAGGGCGTCGAAATGTCTCTCTTTCTCCTTGATCATCTGCATTTGACTCAATTCTAAGTGGCGCTGATTACGAAGTATGAATGTAAGGATATTCTTGAAGGAAGTGAGAGTTTTCTCAGGATTATCACTTAGATTCTTAACTGGAGAAGCCATATTTCAAGAAATAGGAAGAAATATGAAAGGGAGTGATTAGAAATGAAGTTCGATAATTTATTCTGGAAGAAACGGGTAAAAATAGGGGTAGAAAGTCGTTTAAATTGAATAGACACAAGTTAGTTACATGAAATTAAAATTTGAAAGTGCAACTACTTTCTGCCCGTTGCATGTCGACATGGGGGGATGGGGAATGTCGACATGCCTCTGCCTAAAGTGACAATTTGCTTTGTTTTGAATATTATGAACAAATCTATGTAACTAAAATTTGTATAGTATAAAAACAAGCAATTACAGAGACAAGTGAAGTTGAATAACAGGAAATAAAAGATTTCATTAATAATTCTAATTCTAATCAATATTACATAAAATAATATAATATTAACTAAAATAAAGGAAAATACATGAATGGAACTTGAAGCAAACAAGATAACATGAACTAAAACTAATTAGAAGAAGATGAAGAAGATGATAGCCCAAGCTTTCTACTAAGTTTCCCGAAGAATTTGTTGATTGTAGTGGAAATCTTATCCATATTTTTACTCATTGATCTTTTGAGTGTCTTTTGATTCCCACTATAATTCTTTGATTATTGAGAATGGTCTTATTGGATGGATTAGTGGGATTAGTAGGATATTCAATACTCTCTAAGGAAGTTTCTTGATCTTCCTCTTCCTCCTCTTCAATTTCCTTTCCTTCCAATTCCTCTTCTTCTTCTTCCTCCATTTCCTCCATCTCTTCATGAGCAAGCCTTTCTTTCTTTTCCGTAAGTGTTTCATATGGTTGAAACAATAATGGAATTTGCATAAGGGAAATGTTTCCACGGTCGAACACTTTTTTAGTTATAAATTCTTTCCTTTTGAAATCAACTCCAAAGTAATTAAAAATCCGAGTGAGATAAATTCGATGATATAATGTGTTTTCATCCATAGTAAAATTCTTAGGCCTTAGCTCATCCAAAATACCTTGAGCCCAATTGATATCATAATTTCCAAAAATTGCAAAAAGAGCTTTGCAAACTTTCAAAGTTGGGTTGTTGTATTTTCCCGGTCTTGGTATAAGGGTGCGTTAAATAAGAAGGTTAGCAATTCTTGCTTTTGGATGAAAATAACGATTTTTGAATTCAAAATTGTCATCCCCTTCAAATATGTGATGAAATGTATCTCGATCATTTCCATTTATTAGAAATTCTGAGAGATTCATTCCGGTATACTTGCATCCCAAAATATTTCCTAAAATTTCACAATTCAAAACTATTTGTGTTCCTTTAACACTACTCCAAATTTGTCCATCTTGCCCATCATAAAAACCACGATTCAAATTTGCATGAAACATCTTAACAAGATTTGGATAACATACAAAATCATTTTGTTTGTTATCTACAACACTAAGAATATAACATTGTTGAAAAAGGTTTTCAATTTCATAAGAAGGAAAATCTTCAAAAATAGCAAATTTCTCCGTATGAATTTTATCAAAGTTTACATAGTTGGTATAAGCTTTGATAGCTTCTGGGTCATTAGAAAAAAAAAATTTGATAGCTTTTGGAAGCCTAATGGTGTTAGGAGTGCTTGAAGAGGCCATTGAAGAAGTTTGAGAGGAGTTGAAGATAATGAAGATAAATTTGAAATTTCAAATAAAAGTGAAAAGTGATGATAAGGAGAGTGAATTAAATAGATATTCTATAGACATGTTCTCTTGTCAAGAGGCTTTTTTCCAGAGCATGAAGTTGGTGAAAAGGTGGAGGAAAATTCAACAGTTTGAATTCAAATTTTGAAATCAAATTTCTAAGGGGCATGTCGACATGGCATATCCAGGTATGTCGACATGTGCCTATTGAATCAAAGGACAAGCGTCTATTCCTAATTTCTAATAAATGTATATATTATATCCTATATTCTACTTATATAATTCCTGTGATAACATTAAGTACAATAATACTTAAATGCTAATAATTTAATATTTAAAATATTATTAAAATATTATTAAAATAACAATATTTTTGAATTTAAAATTCAAATTTCAAGGGGTAAATTTGAAATTAAAATTCAAGGAATTCTTTTTAAAAAAAATCAAGCAAACGAACAATCATCCATTCAAACAAGAAAAAAATTAAAAATAATGTAAATGCGTACCTATTTTTGGATCCATACTCCCATCGTCATCTGATTCATGAATAACAGTGAAACACGGATTTGAATTATCCGTCTTCTTTTCATTGTCACTGGATGATGAGTCTGAGTCATCAAGAGTTGTTGTTTATGCTTTCTTTCTATTCCTTGACGAATGATTGTTTGGAGGGAACAACTGTTTATCTGGATACAGACAATCTTTTCTATGATGTCCGACTTTATTGCAATTTAGCATCTATCATTGTTGACGTTCTCTGTATTATTTCTGGAATTCCTTTGATCATTTCTTTTGTAATTTTTCATTTTTATATATTTAAGGAATTTCCAAAAGTTTCTTGTCATTAAAGCAATCTCCTCATCACTTTCTGGTTCTGAATCTTCAGTTGTTACATTGAATGCTAATGACTTCTTTTCTATAGCCTTGTTATCTCTTCTTCCTTGCAGTTGAACTTCATAAGACATCAGGTTCCCAGTCAAATTTTCTATTTTCGTTAGACTGGTATCATTTGCTTCTTCGATTGCAAGTGTCTTTTGATCCCATTCTTGAGTAAGTGAATTTAGAATTTTTTTGACTTGGTCTTCCTCCGTAAAGCTTTTTCCTAGTGCAATTAGTTAATGAGCAATATCTTAAAATCGACAATAAATGTCGAGAATGGACTATTTGCATGCATTTTAAACAACTGAAACTGATTAGTTAATATGGAAATTTTAGTCTGTTTAACTTTGCTTGTTCCTTCACGAGTAATTTGCAAAAAATTTCAGATTTCAAATATAGACTTACAAACAAACACTCTATTAAACTCATTCCTATCTAGTGAACGAAATAATATATTCATGGCCTTTGAGTTATTTTGTGCAATACCCTTTTGCTCAGCGGTCCACTGGGTAAAATTTGTAGTTGGTTCAACATACTCAGTTTGTGTGATATTCCAAGTGTCTAATCCTACTGATTGTAAATAAATTTTCATTCTACAAGCCCAATATGCATAATTACTACCATTGAAAAATGGTGGTCTGACAGTAGACAGGCCTTCTACAAATGAACTAGTGTTAGTGTTAACAGAACTAGTGCCAGAGTTGACATTACCAGTGTTGGTAGCCAATTAAACAATTTTCAAGTTTCAGATTGTGAAAACTATGAAAACCAATGCTCTGATACCAATTGAAAGGGAATGTGGATTAAGGATCTTAAGGCTAATTTAACACTGGAGGGCGGGTGAATAGTGTTTAATGGATTCTAAGACTTATATGGGCTAATTTAAAATATATGATATAAACAAATGCGAAACTTAAATCAAATCAATCACAGAATCAAACATAGATGCAGAAAGTAAATAAAAAGGAATAAAAGGAAAGAACACACCGGATTTTATACTGGTTCGAAGTTACCCTACGTCCAGTCCTGCACCAAGGCAAACACCTTGTATAGATTTTTATTATCTAAATGTCGAGATTACAATCCTCAATTTCTAAAGGCCTTGAGGTGCCCTCCTGTCTTTGAGTCCTGGGCAAACTCTCTTGATTTATGGGACACATGATCACCCAATTGATATAAAGGCACAACCACACCTTATAGAGAGACTCGATAAACTTTCGATTACAAATTGATCCTATAACTCTAAATAGCACTTTGATCTTCGAGAGAGGGCATAGAATCAAACAAGAATGAGATTCTAATTTGATTCATTTGAGAATTCGACAGAATTTCAGCACGATCTTAAAAGTATGAAAATTTTAGAATATGGATTTGTGGAGAAGGAGTGAAGAAAATTAGAAAATAGTTAGTTAAAAAATTCATTTTTTAAGGCTATTTATAGACCAGTAACTGTCATAACCATTCGTGAAGAGATTTAAATGAATAGACACTTCTTTTGAAAATTGAAACTTTTGAATTTAACGGCCACCACATCGACATGGGGTATCCCATGATGTTGACATCTCTTAGTTAAAAAACAATGTAAAATTTGTTTTGAAAATGGTATTAAAAGGTAAACAAGATGAAATGATTCTGGAATAAAATAAACTAATTTTCTTCTATTTTAAAATAAAGTAGAGTAGAAAAATATATTTTAGGAATGTATATATAATTTGATTTTAAATCTCAAGTATATATATATATATATATATATTTATAAAGTATATTCAAAAATCAGAAGATAATTTTAAAAACAAACGAAGTTTAAAATAATAAATTATTTAAAAAACAAAGAATATTTTAAGGCTAAAATATCTTGAAAAGAAGTTTTGAAAATAATTTTGAAAAACCATTTTGAAGTAGTTTTGCAAGCTTCTTCCTGCAGAATATCTCACCACATCAGGACTCGAGAACTTGTACAAAACCAGGATGTTCGTGGGTTTGTAAGCCACTTGTCGTAGGTTTGTAAGCTACTTGTCGTGGGTTTGTAAGCCACTAAGAAGATAGAAATGGATTTCATCCCAAATGAAATTTGGAATGAAGATTTCCGTGCTATTATGAATTTTTAACAAAAACTAGACACTTATCTTGAAATCTTGATCTTGATATTCTAGAGCCTTCAATCTTGATATCTCCGTTCTGAATCTTGAGTCTTGAGTCTTTATACAGATCAGTCTTCAGTAATAAATACCTGCATATATATATATATAGACAATAGTGTTAGTATATATTTATAAAAAGGTTGTTGTCATCAAAACCAACATCTCAGTTCCTAAAAAAGATAAATATCTATTCGTTATAAATCGGCTAGCCTGTTAAAAATTCAAAATTTTGAAATATTAATACCGCAATATCTTTCACATCCAACTCCAATTTGGACAAACGAGTATATGATGCATATCAAAAAATAAGACAGTCACAATAACTTAATGTAATTTCCAGATTTAAAATTTTGAAAAATGATGATTTTGTCCCCAAAGTCAACATATTTAATTTTATGTATTTCTAATTATCAAAAAATTAAACTTGCTATAGAAATCTATAACATTATTTCGTGATAACAATGCCGCAAGCAGATCACAAAGAACTAAGAGCTCATAGAAATCAAGGCTCATTCTTCAAAAGTTCCACCTAATAAGGGTGTTTGTCAGTAATTAAGAAGTTGCGATTGAAAGAGTAGACACTAAGGACAATATAGAAAATCCATTCCTAAAGGGACAAACTCAACTAATTCTAAAAAAACTGATCGAATGTATATGAATAAGGTTACATAATTGGCCCCAAGCACAAATGGAAGACTGAGAGAGTTAGGGAGATATTCCCTAGTGGCAATCCTATAAATTATTATAAATTATTAACTCTGCAATAAAATCTCATTCGAAATAAAAGAAGTTTATTTTATATTATATATCTATTATATTGTAATATATTAATTAAATAACTAATCTAAATATTTTATCCTTAAATAATTTGTTATGCGATAATAATTACAATGAGTTATAATGTAACATTCCATATCTAGAGGCCAAAAGACAAGCTCTATAGATGTTGCATTCATCCATAGTATTAACTTCTGGTGATAAAATACAGTAATGCTAATGGTACCCATAATGTCGGAAGCACTTGAATATGAACAAAATCACAGATTTCCAAAAAACAATATTTTACTGATTACATTTCAAAATAAATTCATAGCCAAATTATATAATCCCATATCATTTCCTAGGTAAAGATTAATTATAATCATTACAAAATACGCCAAGAGCGACATACGACGATGCCCCCTTGGTTGATCAAAGCAATATAGTCATATCTGACTTAATACACAACGGAAGCGAACAAAATAATCTACAACTCCTAATTAGCTATACGTCAGCCACCTGCTCATCTCCGGAAGCTTTATTCGCCAAAATATCTAAAACCTGAAAACCTTAACCCTCAGCCTACTCAAATCAATTTTAAGCACCCGAGAGTTTAGGGGGAAACAAAAACTTTGAGTCAGACAAAAATCCTAGTGTGAATAATTCTGTTACATCTCAGTTTACTGATATTAAGTGAGACCATGTCGCTTAATGGAATGGGTTTCCCCTCACTAATATCCTCTTTAAAACATATACTTTGCAAATCCTTTGATGCAACCAAACTGGTTAATCAAACTGGTTATATCAAAATAGCAATATCCTTTATGCTAATAAATGGACTATCTTTCCATAAAACGGGTAATAAGTGGACTATATGTCCACATCATAATATAGCAAGGTCCGTTATGCTAACAAATGGACTATCTGTCCATAAAACTGGGCTGACTGCCTGCAAATTGGACTAACTATCCGGATCAAAATGGACTAGCTGTCCAAATCATTTTCTTAGGTTAACTATCCTTCATCTTTTTCCTTGTAAACCTTTCCAAAATGATCTAATCTTTTAAATCATACTTATACAAGGAAATAATATTCTTAGCTTTACTCTAAGCTATTTTGCCATGTTATATATACTTTACTAAATATAATGTTGATGAAATTTAATAAGGATTACGTATCCTTTTAAAATAAGTTAAAGTCCTTTTTAACTTGAAAATACTTAGGTTATGTTACCCTTTTAATACATCCGAAACCTTTGTTTAAAACCTTTAAACAACCCTTTCGAAACCATTAAAGGTAACCCCTTCGAAACCATTGAAAGTGACCCTTTCGAAACCATTAAAAGCCTTTTAAAAACATTGGAAAAAACTTTTCCATTCTTTTCTTCGAAAGCTTCAAAACATTAGACATCCTCCTTTAAAACCTTTACATATTTCCTTTCAAAAATATGGGAAAATTCCCTTCAACCCTTTCGAAACTCTAAGGAACCACCCCTTTCGAAACCATTCATTAAAACCTTTCAAAATAGTCAAAACTTAATCCTTTTGAACGAGCTTTAGGTTTAATTTGAACCATTTGGATTATGCCTTTAAGTAGAGCAATAGGATTAGAAACCCATCAAATTCGAAAGCATCTGCTTCGAAACCATTTAAAACTGTCTCTTTCGAAATCGTTTGGGTTTTAGTTCAATCTTAGAAAAGGTCTTTAAAACATTTAAGTCATAATCATCTGTTTCCAAACTATTTCCTAAGTACAGAAGTGATGGTGTCGAAATTATCCCTTCGAAAGCATTGGAGAAGTGGCCAAAATTTTAGAAAACAAAGTATACAATCCTTTCAAAACCATCTGGGTTGAAAGGTAGAAAGCGACTGCAAAAAGGCTTCAATTGTTCGAAAGCAATCATTTAAAACAAAAGAGCAACCCAATCGAAACCATTTCTTCAAATCCATTTGACCTTGTTGAAAGCTAACTAAGTTGAAAGCTACTTAGTCGAAGAAAGGAGGTTCTTTTAAAGAAAAGTAATGCCTCAACCCCTTTGGAACCCCTGATTTTGACCCTATACATTCCACCTATGTCCAATTCACTACGTGCTAGTTACCTGATACCATGTGCATTGGTTTCGACTATGTCGGAGGCGAAGACATGGAGGCGGAACCTAGTGCCGAAAGTATCAAAACGGTGAAAAACATGTTTATTTGTACTTTTAAACTATTCTTTTATACTTAACCTACCTTATTTTTCTAATCTGATTGGTTGCAAGTTTCTCTTCCCTAAAGTGCTGCCGACTTTCCAGAATTAACAAATTTGAATTATTTGCAAAAATCCCCTTCCTCTTTCTTAATTATATAAAACATTTGAGTCCCGTACCTTAAATAATTTTATATAACCATTAAAATACGTAGGAAAAATCTAAAAACTTCTAGAAAATCTCTTTTAATATGTTTTCCAACATAAAAAAATTTCAGACCCAAATCTTTTATTATTTAACCATAAATAACTATTAACCCAAATTAACATTTTCTTTGTAGAAAATTCATATAAATTCCACAAATATTCAGAAAATTCTGAAAATTGAAATCTATCTCTAAAATATTATTTATGATCTTCATAAAAATTCGCAAGGCATTTGATTGTCATTTTATAGGGTTTTCACCTTAAAACGTATCATAAATTTAATACGAACAACCATAATTCATCAACAATTATATATAGTCATTCAAAAACATGGCAAATCAATGCCAAATATTCAGAAATCATCTCAAAACCGAAAATAATAAAAATTTGAAATGTAAAAATTATTCACCTTAGCTTTAGAGATTAAAGAGATTGAGATGTTAATGGATTTGATTTGAATTAGCTTCTTCCTTAGCTTTTCTTTCTCTTTTCCTTGTTAATGGTGGTTGGCCTCTTATTTTTAAAAAAATGGTAAAATGAAATGGACGTGTAGGGGGTACAGGGCCAAGGGTTTAGGGATATAGGAATGACATCTTTCCTATTTTACCCCTTCTCTATTTCAATTTAACTCTTATTTCAATTTATAGGTTAAATGGCATGGCTACCCTTCGATTAAATCAAATCTTAATTCCCTAATCAACACATTATTTTATTTAATTTAAATAATTAAATATCCTAAATAATGTTACCAAAAATATGGGGTGTTACAAACTTCCCTCCTTAAAGAATTTCGTCCTTGAAATTACGATAAGGTACATATCAATCAAACAAGAAGGTAAAACATACCATCAAACAAGTTAAGATAAGTATATCTAATCCTTCTCTCAATCTTCCAAGTACAGTCCATGTCATCGTCGCTTCACTGGACTTTGACTAATCTGGTCGTCTTGGTTCTAAGCCACTTCTCTTCTCTCACAATAATACAGTCAAATAAGGTTCTACTACTAGGTCATCCAGCACAGTCGGTGCAATAGCAGTCTCCGGGTCTCTAACACACTTTCTAAGATGAGAAACATGGAAAACATCGTGGACTCTTGCCAAACAACTTGGTAACTCAACTCTATATGTGAGTTTCTCGATCCTCTCAATAATAGGAAAAGGTCTGACGAATCTCGGTGCTAACTATCTTGATTTCCCAAATCTAATCATAACCTTCATTGATGATACTTTCTCGAAAACCTGATTTCCAACTGAGAACTCTAAATCTTTCCTTCTCTTATCTGCATAACTCTTCTGCTTAGACTGGGCCTCCTTCATTTTAGCTCGAATGACTCAATCTTTTCTGTAGCTTCTCTGACCAATTATGGACCAAGAACCAACCTGTCCCGGTCTCTAACCAACATATGGGAAATTTGTGTGGCCTTCCATACAAAGTTTTAAACATTTTCATCCCAATACTAGTATGATAATTGTTGTTATACGTAAACTTGACTAAATGCAGATGGTCTTTCCATGATCCCCCGAAATCCAACACACAAGCTCTTAATAAATCTTCCATGATTTTGTTAACTCTTTCCGTTTTCCCATCTATCTGTGGATGGTAAGCGGTACTCATCTTGAGCTTGGTTCCCAAAACTTCCTGTAGACTCCTCTAGAACTCGCTAGTGAATAAGGGATCTCTATCACTTACTATACTACTAGGAATTTCGTGCAGTCTAACCACATTCTTCATAAACAACCTCGTCAAAACAGGTGCCGTTTTGGTTGACTTAACTGGAATGAAATGGGCACTTTTAGTCAGTCTGTCCACTATGACCCGTATATTATCATTTCCTTTATTCAACTTGGCAAACCATCAATGAAATCCATAGATATAGAATCTCATTTCCATACTGGAATATCTAACGACTGAAGCAATCCACTTGGCTTCTAATGTTCGACCTTTGCCTGCTGCAAATCAAGCACTGCTTTACCCATAAGCCAATATCCTGCTTCTTTCCTTCCCAGAAGAAACTTCTCTTCGTATCCTGATACATCTTAGTACCTCTTGCATGAATAGAGAACTTCGAAAGATGGCATTCCTCCAAGACTTCTTTCCTTATGTTTCCTATACTTGGAACACATAATCTTCCTTTCTTTCTCAACCTCCCATTCTAGTTAAGACTGAAATCTTTCAAGTCATCGCTCTTGGTTCCTTCTCTTAACTTCCTGATCCGTTCAGCTAATACCGGATCTTCTTCCTATTTAAAAGCAATCGTTTTGATCATCACTGGTCGAACTTCCAAACAATATAACACAACTGTATCTTCAATAGACCCATCTTAGGATCTCCACTGCACTCTGCAATATGCTAATGCTTCCAAATCTTTCCACTCAACAATCATCGCTAATACTGCATTCTGATATTTCCTGCTAAGTGCATCTGCAACCTTATTTCCTTTCTTTATTGTGTACTCAATCCCAAAATCATAAGTCGCAATAAACTCTAACCACCTCTATTGTGTCATGTTCAGCTCCTTTTGAAAGAACAAATACTTCAGTGACTTATGATCTGTGTATAACTCAAACTTCTCTCCTAAAAGGTAATGTCTCCACACCTTCATGCAAAATCACTATAGCCAATTCCAAATCATGTGTCGGATATCTAACCTCATGTGGTCTAAGCTTTTTAGAAGAATGGGTAATCATTTTACCTCTCTACATCAGGTTTTAGAAGCATGGGTAATCATTTTACCTCTCTACATCAGCACAACTCCTAATCCTGTTCCACATGCATCTGTATAAACTACCAAATCCTGATTCCCTTTCGGAACGACCAACACAGATGCATGGGTTAATAAGTGTTTCAAACTCTGGAATGTTCCTCACACTTGTTGGTCCACATAAACTTTACATCCTTTCTCGTTATCTTGGTCATCGATGCCACTATTCGCGAAAAATCCTTAATGAACCTTCGATAATAACCAGCCAACCCAAGGAAACTCTTTATCACGGTCACCATCTCGGGTCTCTTCCAACTATTTACTGCTTCAATCTTAGTCGGATCCACTGACAACCCTTTCTCTGAGACTAAATTACCCAGAAACTTCACTTCCTTCTTCCAGAAATGACACTTTGAAACTTCACCTTCAGTTGATGCTACTTCGGCATCTCAAGCACCACCCTAAGATGAACTTCATTCTCTATTTCATCCTTAGAGTGTATTAAGATGTCATTTATGAAAACCAATACGAACCTAATCAAGTACTCTCGGAAAACACGGTTCATCGAATCCACAAAAAATGCTGGCGCATTAGTCAATCCGAATGGCATAAATAACCATTCGTACAACCCATATTTGGTCCTAAATGCCGTCAAAAGTATATTATCCTTCACTACTCTGAGCTGATGGAAGCCCGTCACCAAATCTAGCCGCAATGGAAACCTGTCGCCAATCCTCGGCAATGGATATCAATTTTTATCGTCCTTTCATTCAACTTATGATAATCGATACATAGCCTTAACGATCCATCTGGCTTCTTATCAACCACTGCTGCTGCACCCCAAGGCGAACTACTCAGCCTGATAAAACTCTTGCCTTCCAAATCCACCAACTGCACCTTTAACTCCCTCATCTCTGTAGGAGTCATCCTACTTGGCGGCCTACTCACTGGTTCTGCTCTCGGAACCAAATCTATCTGAAACTCAATGGCTCATTTCGACGGCAATCCAACTATAGGCTCAAAAACATCTGTGAATTCTCTAACCATGAAAACTCAACTCAACTCATCATCCTGCTCCATAATACCTTACAAAGCATTCACCTCACCGCTAGAACCTTATATGGTATAAATAATATGGTCACTACAATCAGGGTGTTTAAGGGATATTTTCCTATCCTAACAAAATATCCTTGTGTCGTACTCACTTAACTAATCCATACCAAGAATAATTCTAAACCCCTCAAAATCAAACACATGCAAAGTACAAACAAAATTATGACCAAACAGATCAAACTCTAGCTGGTCACATCTCAACCCTAGGGTTGCATACCCTCCTATTGGATTCGCAATCTGTAAGGAAGTAACTAAATATGTGGGTTCTAGGTTAAGCCTATCTATCAAACATCTAGATACAAAAGAATGCAATGCACCAATGTCAAATAGAACGCTAACAGATATACCATGAATCTGAAGCTACCAACCAAAATTGCCTTTCCTTTTTCCTGAGATGTTGGCTTCAAAGTAGCAGGCTCCAATGCATAAACCTTACCCTTTCCATCCTTAATGGGCTCCTTTCAATGGCTCTTATAATGGCCAATCTGTTCATAATTGAAGCAGCTGACATTCTTCTTCCCGGCTACCTCCTTTGCCTTTCCAACACGACACTCATTAGCAAAGTGCCCATTCAAGTTGCACTTGAAGCAAACATTCTTAGACTTCCCTTTCTTGGATGCTCCACCTTTCTGAGCACCTTTCTTAGGAAAGAACTTCCTCTTCTGATTCTTCCCAACCTGAACCTCGTTAGCCTTACTCTTCTCTAGAGAATCAAGAATCTCCTCATGCCTTAAGGCCGTCTATACTCCAAAGTCAGAAGGATCTCTAATATAAGGTAATGTAGCCCTTGCTAACTCAGGCTTCAACCCCCTGATAAACTTCTCATTCCTCTTCATTATTGTATCCACTAAAGCATACCCATATCTGGCAAACTCCTCAAACCTTCTGGCAATACCCAGAACAGACATCTCTCTCTACTCTAACTTAATAAACTTTCTGATCAGGGCTGACTGTGCCATCGTAGACATTAACCTCTTCTAGAACCTTCATTTAAAATCAGCCCATGACAAAGTTTCCTCGTCCACAGCAGCCGTCACGCTATTCCACCAGAACAAAGCCGCTCCCTGAAGCTGCCTTGAAGCAAGCCTCCTCTTCTACTCATCATTGATCCCCAAGTCCGCAAAGTTTCTCTCACAGTGCAGTAAGCAATTTTCCACCTCTATAGCATCCTTCGTTCCCAGAAATGGTTTATCTCCAAGCTTAGCGTAATCTCTGCTCAGCTTAGCATAATGGTTAACTACCGAAACTTTTGGAACTCCTACCACTACAGCATCTCCTTCTACCACTCCAGCTGCAATTCCAACTTGCATCATCTTCACAAAAAACTAATATATAGCCCCCATATCCACTTGTGGGACTCCAGCACCTACATTCTCTGCTTATACCTAACCTTGACCTCTCCTCGCATTAGGTCTGCCATTCCCCTCGGTGCCCTCCCTTCTTGGGTTAACTCTTCCTCTTCTACCATCCATATATGTATTCAAACCTCATGAGATATAGAAAAATAACCTAACAAAGATAGGAGACGAGAGATAAAGCGTATATTTTAGCAAATACAAGTACATTACTATAGCCTTATCTCATACCCCGATCTTACTCTAATTCCTTAGGATTATGTTTTAAAAATCATTTTTAGTTTAAAGTTTCTCATAAACCTATGCTCTGATACCAAGTTGTAACATCCCGTATTTTGTCACCGGAAGTTAATACTATAGATGACTGCAGCATCTGTAGCGTTTAGCTTTTGGCCTCTAGATACGGGATATTACATATAATCATGGACAAATTAGCACAATATTGAATAACATATTATTTTAAATATTCCTGGTCAAAATATTTCGAGAAAGGATATTGATACATCAGTTGAGGTCAGAGTACATAATGCTCTCCAAATGTTGGGCAATGTAGTACTTATGGTTGTTATGGGTACCAAGTTGTTATATGCTTGTAGTCATTAGATAACCATGGAATGATTCATCTAGAGTCTCCTATTGGTTGGTAACAACCAAGTCAAATGGGAAATCTCAAAGTGCGATAGTTATCTCGACTTGGGAATACTATTGAACTTTAATATGGAAATTCTACCTTTATTATAGTTAAATCATAACATGACATCTATCAAACGACTATAATTAGGTCTAAGAAGAAGCGTTGGTTGTGAAGCACTATTCAATAGAGAATTCATCTCCTCGGTTGTATGAGGTTAGTATCACAACCAATATAGTCCACTCAAAGTCCAAATCTCTAGCCAGGGTAGTACAGTTAATAATAGATGTTATTATTTAACTAATTACTTTGTTTATAGACTAATTGAGTTGAATGTGGATGATATTAGATTTTTTACCAAACCAAATTTTGTAAGTCCTAATGTGTATAGTGTTAACGAAGAGAATTCGTTAAATAGTCGTTTCCAAAAGGTGTCGCTTGAATTTGTAAAATTAGATTTTACTGATGAGTTTGTGAGCAATGAATTAAGTAAAACTATTACATCGCTAGCTAAGTTGATATGCGATCATTAGTTTTGAATTGTTCAAATAGTTTAATTGATTTATACTAGTAATGAATTAATTTATATTTATGAAATATTAATTGCTATTCTTGTTGGTAGTGTTTAAAGCTAATCTTTTGGCTCTTAAAACAATTAAAGAAAATTTCAAACAGATGGAAACTTTAGCTGGACTAAAAGTAAATGAGCTGAAAACTAATTGTTATATGAATAAATGTTGCAAAAATAGAGCAGAGATTATATCTCAGCTTGGAGTAGGGAAAGGCGAATTGCCAGTAAAATATCTTGGTGTGTCGTTGTCAAACAACACTATAACAGATGCTGAGTGTGGGAAACTCATAGATAAAATCAGAGAGAAGCTACAGAGATGGAGGTCAAAAGTTTAATTCTTTGTAGGAAGAGTTGAATTAGTCCACACTATCATAACTTCCAAAGTTAGAGTCTAGCTACAAACATTTCAAATTCATCACTATTCAACAGCTAAAATTAAAATTGTTTGTTCCAGTTTTATCTGGAAAGAAGGAGTTCATAAAGTGAGCTACAAAGACCTATGCAGACTAAAAAAGGAAGGAGGCGTGGGACTTAAAAACCTATTTGAGCTCAAAAAAGCTTATGGTCGAAAACTAGCTTGGAAAATTCTTGTATCAAAAAATTTATGGGCTAAATGGATGAGGGCAAGATATTTGAAAGAGAATTTTTTGACAATTAAAATAGACAATAATGCATCAACAACATGGAAAAACATTCTTAAAGACAGGATCTTCTTAATAGTCTTATAGAAAGACAGATTGCTAATGGTCAAAACATTGACTTATGGAGAGACCCTTGAATAAACAGTAAAAATTTATTAGACAGACTGGGCTGGGATAGTTATTTAGCAAACAACACTCTAAATTGTATGGTATCAACCATTATTCAAAATCAAAAATGGGCAACAGATAAAAAAATTATCACTAGAAATATCAAGCAAGGGATTGAGGGCTTGCCATTATACACAGATAGAGAGAAGGACAAATGGGTGTGGAAAAGCAATAAAGAGGTCAGTTTAAACTGAAAGATGCATGGGAAGATAGCAGACACCATCACCCAACAATACAATGACATAACATAATTTGAAGTAAATCTAATTGCCCTAAAATGTCTCACACCAGTTACAAAGCCATAAATAACAGATTGACTACTAAAGACAGGCTTATGAGCTGGGGAATTATAGAAGATGCTACATGCAAACTACGTAATAAAGAAACAGAAAAACACAAGCATCTATTTTTTGACAATAAATACAGCAAGCGGGTTTGGGCATTACAAAAACTAAAAAACTTGCATACGGAAGCAGTGAAGAATTTATAGGAAGAGGTCAATTACCTGAGTGATAGGGTAGATATCACGGACCTTATGAAGGAAGTCGGCAAAATAGCGCTGACAACTACCATCTGGCACATCTGGCACAAACGGAACGTAAGGACTTTCATCAACAAAGATAAACAAGAATTAGAGTTGACTGAAAGCATAGCTAGAGACATTGCTATAATAACTGGAAGAATTAAGAAGCTTACCATCTTAGAGGCACGAGAAAGACAACTATTGGCGAACTGGAACTTGAGGGTTGAGCGACGAGGAAGTCTAGAAGTGATCTTGAAACCGCCATAATATCAGTGTCGAACCCTAATTGCAAATTGAGAAATATCTCAGTTGAGTTAGCTAATGTCGAAATGCATTCTAGGATAGCAGTTGTATTATATTTGATAAGTAGGCGTGCTTAACGCTTTGGGCCGCATGGCCCAATTAATATAATCATTAACCGATTTTCAAAAAAAGTTATTATTATTGTATTTATTATATAGGGTGTGCTTAGTAAAGTCGAATTGCCTCTAGAATTGTTAGAGGTGCTATTAGTGATTTTTTGGGTGCGTATATAAAAGTTTTATATGTGCACATTGATGAATATGCGCTTATATGATTTTTATTTGATGATAATAAACATATATACATTCGTTTAAATGTATTTGTTAATGTACTATTTTATTTTCACAGATTAAATAAATATTTGCTGAATAAAATAAATAATACGGAATTTGAATTCAAACGAATATTTTATTCAAATAAATATTTATTACAATTTTGAATTGTACAAATTCAAGCTCTCACTATTCACTATACAACTTTGATACAAATTCAATTACATCACTATTTTACATTTACAGTTAACCTCACTACATTTCACTCACTCGTATTTATCTTCAACTGCATTCCAGTTTGAATCCAGCATCTGAGCAATCTGCAAAAATATAAACTAACGCAGTAAAATTGAAAATAAAATATTTTTGCAATATAGAATAAAAGATGAATTTTGAAAATAATATTTGCCTCAGTTATTTGGGTTGTTCGTCATCATTTACATTTGAATTCATCATACACGAACAGTGTGACATGCACAGTGTATCACTGTACATGCCACAAGGCCGTGCACACCGATATACACTTGATTGATTTACAGGGATAGGTGAGCACAGGTCAAACCCAAATAAAAAGCCGGGTTCAACTCACGTGCAATAACATAAAAGTCACAACTCTCAGCACAACGTCAAACCCGAGTTTTAAAACTGGATTCAGCTCAGGTGCGAATCAAAAGTACACATGAATGCTATGTTCAAACATGACACAGCCTCAAACCAGCATCAAAGCAAATACAACTGCAATGCAAACAATGTAAACAGTGAAGAACATGGACTGCAACATTCAAGTGAATGTAGAGAACAAGCTGCAAGAAGGCAACATGAAGCAATGTCGAGCTCAGTACAAAACAGTAGTGTACATAAACACTGCAACTACAGGAGTGCAACTTGACTATCAAAACTTAAATGAACACCACTGGCCAGTCCAATGAACAAAGAACCCAAGTACAAGCAGCAATGTGCAACTCGAGAATGTACACAAGTGAAACCAGGAAAATCATGACATCAAGTATGATCAAGACCAAATGCAAACAGCAGTATACAAGTACAAGACCACCAAGCAAAACTAGTGATAATATAGATTCAAGTACTGCAACAAGTCGATGCAAACATACATGAACAGGCAGTGCACCAATGAACCATCAAAGAGTGAAATAGGTTACACTGCAGGGATGAATACAACATGGAGCACTACAACTCAAGGAGATAGTCGACCAACAGTATCAAGCTCATGTATGCAACAGGTTCAAGGCCAGAATGACCATAAGAGAATGAAAACAACCAACTACATGCAGGAGAACAAAGACCAAGTGCAGCATCAATGAAGCCAAAGCATGATACAGATGAACAAAATGACCAAGTGCAACTACAAACTACTCACGACAATGCACCAATGTCACAAGCATGAACACAAGTGTACATGACAGTGTACAACATCAAGGACCAAGTAAAGCATGTACAAGTGCATGAAAACCAAAGTCAACAGCACAGGGAAGTACAAAGCAACTGCAACAGATGCAGTGAAGCAAAAATATAGCAGCAATGTACATGACTACAACTAAAAGTACACAAGCCAATCCAAACAACAGCAAGCAGATGCAAGCTAACCGGCATATGAACAACTACAACAGGTCAGGGAAGCAACAATTGTACAGAGGCAAAAATCACTTCACCAAGTACAACTGAAATCAATATCAAATAAAACACAAATGGCCAGAGAATTGTACAAAGCTCCTACAGGGATGAACGAAAATAGCCAAAGTCAAGTCAAGTGAGATGACAAATCATGCTCAACATGAACCAGAATGGTTACAGCATCAAGGTGGTCAAGGCCAAAATCATCAATGCAATGCACAACAAGGTATAACAAAGACAAGGGCATATGAAGACAAGTGTAAACATCACATTAAAACAACTCGAACTCAACTGGAAAGTGCTATCAGAGATGAACACAAAAAATGGTCAGAGCCGTAGTATACAGAAGTCATAAAATCAAAACCGTGGTAGCAAATGTAGTTGACCAAGTAACGAATCAACAACGTGACCATCAAGCAACGAAAGCATATTCATATTGAACAAGTCAGATACATCTCAAACATCAAAGTGAAATCAAACGGCCGAAGACGAATTCAAACAATTTTATACGAACGCAAAAATTGGATTTCGAATCCTATATAAACCCTAAGATCATCATCGGCAAAGCATCGAATTCAAGCAAGCATAAAATCAGTAAAGCAAAAGCAAATAATTACATACCGAATCAAGGAAAGAATTCGATCGACAAAGCAGCCGAAGCGAGCAACAATCGATCAAGGCGACACGAGAATAATCATCGAAACAATCAACATATTGTCGGCACTTCGAAAGCCCTAATTTGGATCAGGGACGAAGCCCTAAATTTGCAAGAGGAACGGCCGCCATTACGAACGAAGAAATAAAAGAGACGGGTCGAATTACAAAGGGGGCCGGCCTATTTTCTAAAGGAGTTATTTTTAAAGGCTTTGTATTTTATTAATTAGGGTTTTTGAATTTAAATTGTTTTTTTAATTGTATTTTCTTTTTAAACCGTTTTAAATTTCTAGTCGTGTGACTAGGGGACAAGCTACGTGGCGTAGCTTGAGAATTTGCAACTCGGTGGTTGAGTTGTGGCAAGGTTTTGAGCATAGAGTTAGATTAGTCAATAGCGGATATAGCGAGTTTATGTGTGTAAGCGAGGGACTATCTAATTTCTAGTAGAAACCTTGGGGGCAGCACGTAGGCAGGGTTTTGCCGAAGCTGGGTAAATTTTGTGTTGTTCTGTTTTTTCTGTTATTTATATTCTGTGATATCTGTGCTGATATACTGTGATCTGAATTGAATATTTTATAAGCTTCCGCGATTAATTTTTATAATTAACACTATCACCCTATTCACCCCCCTCTAAGGTGAAATCGATCCTACAAGTGGTATCGGAGAAGGTTCAAAAGCCGTTTTCGTTTTAAAATTTTGATTTTTTTTACAAAAACCAATTTTTGTTTTAAAAATTTGAATTTTTAAAATGGCTTCTTTTAATACTGCTTTTGCTGAGGGTCAATCCATAGTTAGACCACCAATGTTTAATGGTGAATATGCTTACTGGAAAAATCGGATGAAAATTTTTCTGAAAACCATTGACGCATGGATTATTTTTGAGACAGGTTATAGAATACCAACTATAACTATAGATAATCAGGAAATAGAGAAACCAAAAGATCAATGGACAGAAATAGAAAATAGATTACAAAATGCTAATGCTAGAGCTATGAATTCTATTATCTGTTCATTGGATCAATTTGAATTTAATCGTGTCTCACATTGTCTAACTACACAGGAAATATGGAGCACACTAGAAGTGACTCACGAAGGAACATCTCAAGTCAAAGAATCTCGCCTTGCCATGCTAAGCAGCGAGTACGAGAACTTTACAATGGCGAAGGAAGAAAATGTCAAAGAGATGTACGGACGACTTTCCAATATCGTATACAAATCAAAAGCTCTCGGAAAAACATACACCGAATTGGAAATAGTCCGGAAAATCCTCAGAGTCCTTCCACGAAGCTTTGAAGCGAAAGTAACTGCCATTCAAGAATCGAAAGATTTAAAACAACTCAAAGTTAAAGAACTCATCGGAAATCTCACCACTTATGAGCTAGAAATGAAATTCAAGGAAGAGCGTGAAGGAGGAGATACTCGAAAGAAATCAATAGCTCTCAAAGGAACAACTGAAAGTGATGATGATGACGATGATGATGCAGCAGCAGAATTGGAGCTATTAATAAAGAAATTCAAAAAGTGGAATTACAAATATGGAAATTCAGCTCGAATTCAAAAAGCGAAAAGCAGAATACCAAAGCACTAGACTACTCTGAAGAACAGAAGATCATCTGTCACAAGTGCAACCAACCCGGACACATCAAGCCCAATTGTCCTCGAAATCGACGCGACTTTGGAAAGAAACAGAAAAAGAAAAGTTTTACAGCCACTTGGGATGAAATGGATGAGAATGATAAAAGTACTAGCAGTGAGAGTGAGAAAGCAGATATGTGCCTTCAAGGAAATATAACTGATAGCGACGATGACGAGCCAAGCGAGGTATCAAAACTTACTCACTCTGAATTACTTATTTATTTCCACGAAGTAAATGGCTTTTTTGAACGACTTAGGGAAAAATACGCCAAACTTGAATCTCAAAAGGATACTTTGATAGAATGCAATAAACAACTTGATCAATTAGTTAAGAACTATCAATGTAGAATCCCTAAGTGTGATAAGTGTCCAACATTCGAAGAGGAAATTAAAAAATCAGAAACCAATATAAAATCACTTGAAAATGAAATTCTGATTTTAAAGGAGAATGAAAATACTAGGAGAGAGAATTCTATTAAAAAGTGCACACAATTGTTAAACGAAAATGAATCTCTCAAATCACAAGTCCAACAACTGTCTACTACTTTAGATAAATTTTCCAAAAGTGAAAAATCGTTAAATATGCTACTAGGAAAGCAAACGGTTAATTCAGTTAGACAAGGACTTGGATATAATAGTTCGAAAATTGTTGAAAGCAATATTAATCAAGTTAATTCTATGTGCACAATTTGTAGAAAATATGGACACAATCACAATAATTGTTGGTATAGACCCAAACATGTGAAAACTATACCGATTTGGGTTCCAAAAGGCACAAATATAAAATCTCTCAAAGTTAAACAAATTTGGGTGCCAAAGGGAACAATTATAAATAGTTTTGGGTCTTTACAAAATTGTTTTTCAAAATTTTCTGCCACTAACAACCATGGACCTATAAAAACAAATAGGTCACATAAATCTTTCATCGTGTAGGTGTGGTGGCAGGCTAAGGAACAACAACAATGTTCTCTGGATTTTTGGCTGTTCCAGAAACACAACGGACGACAAAGCAAAGTTCCTTAGCCTAGCTCAAAGGTGACAGAATCACAATAGACAACATTGAAAAATATCGTAAAGGTAAAACAGGTAATGGTATGTTTTAAACGATATATTAAAAGTGATAATCTGCACCATATTCTGAATTAAAATCAGCCAATATTGAGATGATGAAAAGTTGATGATTCTGACTTATTTAAAATAGTTGGCCAATTATATTCTTATGCCAAAAACACTATAAAAATCTCTAGATTCTTTGAATTACTTGATATATATATCAGTTTGGATTAAAAATAGTGTTTTGTTGGACAATAATACAATTGGTTATAATTCGGCTAACTCTCATGGTTTTTGAGTATTTACACGGCTTCATTTCAAATTCAAGAAGAATGTCATTTTTGGTGCACACTTCATGTTTTGGTCTATAAAATTCAATTGATGATAATTTTGAGTGAAAGAGAAATTCAGATGCAGATTACACTGGTAATCTAGTTGATAGAAAAATTACTAGTGAAACGTGATTTTTGAGACATTTAGTAACTGCATCGTTTTTCAAAGAAAATATCTGCATATTCTTCATTTCAAATAATTTTCCAATAGCAGATTTTTTTTTTAAAACCCCCTGGAGAAAATCATTTTTGACCATATTTTCAGATTAGTCATTTTTGAAAAATTAATTTCATAATTATTTTTGAATTTGATTTTAAATGACTATTCTGACTAATCTGACTCCCTTTGATTATCGAAAAGATAAATAGTGATTGAAAAAGTGATGATTGTTGATATTTATCATATAACTCGAGAAAGTATAATTAGAAAATTTATTTAGAAATTTAAACAAGTGTTATAAAACTTTTTATTGGTAAAAATTCCATGACCATCTCTATTTCTATCATACTTCTAACAACCATCACTCATCAAAATTCTATATAGTTTTTCGATATGTGGTACTTTAAACAGGAATTGTTCGTTTTTCATTTTCACATTTTAAAAAAAAAAGTAATAAAAAAATATAATAGTAAATAATTACCAAAGTATTCACTCTCATTTAAAAGTCCTCACGGTTATGCATGGGTGAATTACTTGGAATTTGTTTTGTGCTTCCATGCTCATTTAAAAGTCCTCACGGTTATGCATGTATGGAACGCATATCAAAAGTTGATTTTTAAAATAAACAAGTTGATTCTAATCCCATTTAAAAGTCCTCACGGTCATGCGTGGTTAGAAGATACTTGAATTCATTTTTTAAAAAAAAAAAAATTGGAATACTACTAATCTCATTTAAAAGTCCTAACGGTTATGCATGGTTAGTAGATATTCAAATTCCTGATATAAATATACGACAAATAGACACAATTGTATGGTTTTATATGATGACATCATTCCCATCATTCTAAAAGTGGAATATGCGCCTAACAAAATATTTATGATTTTTGTTTGATTTTTTTATTGAAATTTAATATTTATATTCAATTGAGTTTTAATGTTGAATTAATATCGATCACTTTATCTCTATTTTCTCTAATACTATTATTCTTTTGCTGATAACAAAAGGGGGAGAGAAAAGTTAAGATTTTGTCAAATAAAATCAAGCAAAGGTCAAATAATTTTCTATTTTCATCTAGGCTCATTTGCATATTTTTATTTGTATGCATATATGTAGGGGAGCTTTGTGTAGAGAGGAAGCATTTAAATAGGCGGAGCAATGCATATCCATGATCAAATACATTTAACATATTCAAAATCTTAAATATATGTTTGTTATCATCAAAAGGGGGAGATTGTTGAATATGCGCTTATATGATTTTTATTTGATGATAATAAACATATATACATTCGTTTAAATGTATTTGTTAATGTACTATTTTATTTTCACAGATTAAATAAATATTTGCTGAATAAAATAAATAACACGGAATTTGAATTCAAACGAATATTTTATTCAAATAAATATTTATTACAATTTTGAATTGTACAAATTCAAGCTCTCACTATTCACTATACAACTTTGATACAAATTCAATTACATCACTATTTTACATTTACAGTTAACCTCACTACATATCACTCACACTCGTATTTATCTTCAACTGCATTCCAGTTTGAATCCAGCATCTGAGCAATCTGCAAAAATATACACTAACGCAGTAAAATTGAAAATAAAATATTTTTGCAATATAGAATAAAAGATCAATTTGAAAATAATATTTGCCTCAGTTATTTGGGTTGTTCGTCATCATTTACATTTGAATTCATCATACACGAACAGTGTGACATGCACAGTGTATCACTGTACATGCCACAAGGCCATGCACATCGATATACACTTGATTGATTTATAGGGACAGGTGAGCACAGGTCAAACCCAAATAAAAAGCCGGGTTCAACTCACGTGCAATAACATAAAAGTCACAACTCTCAGCACAAGGTCAAACCCGAGTTTTAAAACTGGATTCAACTCAGGTGCGAATCAAAAGTACACATGAATGCTATGTTCAAACATGACACAGCCTCAAACCAGCATCAAAGAAAATACAACTGCAATGCAAACAATGTAAACAGTGAAGAACATGGACTGCAACATTCAAGTGAATGTAGAGAACAAGCTACATGAAGGCAACATGAAGCAATGTCGAGCTCAGTACAAAACAGTAGTGTACATAAATACTGCAACTACAGGAGTGCAACTTGACTATCAAAACTTAAATGAACACCACTGGCCAGTCCAATGAACAAAGAACCCAAGTACAAGCAGCAGTGTGCAACTCGAGAATGTACACAAGTGAAACCAGGAAAATCATGACATCAAGTATGATCAAGACCAAATGCAAACAGCAGTATACAAATACAAGACCACCAAGCAAAACCAGTGATAATATAGATTCAAGTACTGCAACAAGTCGATGCAAACATACATGAACAGGCAGTGCACCAATGAACCATCAAATAGTGAAATAGGTTATATTGCAGGGATGAATACAACATGAAGCACTGCAACTCAAGGAGATAGTCGACCAACAGTATCAAGCTCATGTATGCAACAGGTTCAAGGCCAGAATGACCATAAGAGAATGCAAACAACCAACTACATGCAGGAGAACAAAGACCAAGTGCAGCATCAGTGAAGCCAAAGCATGATATAGATGAACAAAATGACCAAGTGCAACTACAAACTACTCACCACAATGCACCAATGTCACAAGCTTGAACACAAGTGTACATGACAGTGTACAACATCAAGGACCAAGTAAAGCATGTACAAGTGCATGAAAACCAAAGTCAACAGCACAGGGAAGTACAAAGCAACTGCAACAGATGCAGTGAAGCAAAAATATAGCAGCAATGTACATGAATACAACTAAAAGTACACAAGCCAATCCAAACAACAGCAAGCAGATGCAAGCTAACCGGCATATGAACAACTACAACAGGTCAGGGAAGCAACAATTGTACAGAGGCAAAAATCACTTCACCAAGTACAACTGAAATCAATATCAAATAAAACACAAATGGCCAGAGAATTGTACAAAGCTCCTACAGGGATGAACAAAAATGGCCAAAGTCAAGTCAAGTGAAATGACAAATCATGCTCAACATGAACCAGAATGGTTACAGCATCAAGGTGGTCAAGGCCAAAATCATCAACGCAATGCACAGCAAGGTATAACTAAGTCAAGGGCATATGAAGACAAGTGTAAACATCACATTAAAACAACTCGAACTCAACTGGAAAGTGCTATCAGAGATGAACACAAAAAATTGTCAGAGCCGTAGTATACAGAAGTCACAAAATCAAAACCATGGTAGAAAATGTAATTGACCAAGTCACGAATCAACAACGTGACCATCAAGCAACGAAAGCATATTCATATTGAACAAGTCAGATACATCTCAAACATCAAAGTGAAATCAAACGGCGGAAGACGAATTCAAACAATTTTATACGAACGCAAAAATAGGATTTCGAATCCTATATAAACCCTAAGATCATCATTGGCAAAGCATCGAATTCAAGCAAGCATAAAATCAGTAAAGCAAAAGCAAATAATTACATACCGAATCAAGGAAAGAATTCGATCAACGAAGTAGCCGAAGTGAGCAACAATCGATGAAGGCAACACGAGAATAATCATCGAATCAATCAACATATTGTCGGCACTTCGAAAGCCCTAATTTGGATCAGGGACGAAGCCCTAAATTTGCAGGAGGAACGGCCGCCATTACGAACGAAGAAATAAAAGAGACGGGTCGAATTACAAAGGGGGCCCGCCTATTTTCTAAAGGAGTTATTTTTAAGGGCTTTGTATTTTATTAATTAGTGTTTTTGAATTTAATTTTTTTTTTTAATTGTATTTTCTTTTTAAACCGTTTTAAATTTCTAGTCGTGTGACTAGGGGACAAGCTACGTGGCGTAGCTTGGGAATTCGCAACTCGGTGGTTGAGTTGTGGCAAGGTTTTGAGCGTAGAGTTAGATTAGTCAATAGCGGGTATAGCGAGTTTACGTGTGTAAGCGAGGGACTATCTAATTTCTAGTAGAAACCTTGGGGGCAGCACGTAGGCAGGGTTTTTCCGAAGCTGGGTAAATTCTGTGTTGTTCTGTTTTTTCTGTTATTTATATTCTGTGATATTTGTGCTGCTATTCTGTGATCTGAATTGAATATTTTATAAGCTTCCGCGATTAATTTTTATAATTAACACTATCACTCTATTCACCCCCCCTCTAGGGTGAAATTGATCCTACACACATCAATATACGATGTCGATAAGGATTTAAACTAGGTTAGATGATATAATTTACTAATAGGTAAGGGTTTTTGGGCCATTTATGGTTGTGGATAAGGCCGACAAAATAAGAAAGGGAAGGAGTATTAGTTATGCCTTGGTAAAGGTGGGGTTTGTGCTAGATATTTTTGGTCATCTCTCTCTATAAAAATGAACCTAGAGCTATTTGATTTATTATTACTTTTTCCTCCTTATTTCATATCTTCAGGCCGCAAGCTCCCCCTTCTTATCTCTATTTTATTACCTCAATCACATCCAAACAATTAAATTCTAATTGACCCAGTGATTACATGCTTCTACTTGTAGCAATAGGTAGAGATTTTATAGATCAAGAAGATATAAAGATCGAAGTGTGTTTCTACCGCCTTATCTCAAGCTATAATTTCAACGCATATTATATAATGATATATGTGTATTGCATCAGTTATATAACCTTATTCATATATGTTTAATATATATATATATATATATGATGATGATAATAATAATAATAATAATAATTAATCTATGTAATTCATATCTAATTATAATTAACAAATGATATTTAAGAAAAATATTATATGTGTAAAATTATTTCAGCCATAATTTAAAAATTGTTTTAAATTGTATTAAGATATATGTATCTATGTATGGATATACGCACACACATAATATTATTTGTTTAATTTAAAGCATTGTTTAGTAAGTGTAAATATGCTATTGTAAATTAAATTTATAAAAATATAATGTAATTATTTTATTCAAAAAATATTATCAAAAAAATAAATTTAAAAGAAAAAATAATTTCGACGGAATTAATTTAAAAAAATAAATAAATATGTATATTATATAAGTAAATACATTTGCTTTAGTTATTCATTGTATAAATAATAAATATTTACCTTCAAGTTAAAATAAAATTATCGTCAAAACATATATGCATATACATATTATAAATATATTTAAATATACATATTTATGTAATACATATTTATATAATTACACACACACACACATATATATATATTGAATATATACTTATATATATATCAATTTAATTAACTTACGCATTTATATAAATATTTAAAGTATATTTTATTTCGTATTGAAAATACACACGCATAATTTCAAAATGTTATAGAGTCAAAATTATGATATTTTGAAATTTTAAATTTTAAATTTTAGATCTGTAAATTTGAATCTTGTTTACATAGTCAAATTAGATATTTTAAATTTTAAATTTTAAATTATAAATTAAAGACTCTGTCAAATTTTTTATATTTATCTAAAAATAGTTTTAATTAAAAATTTAAAAAATATGTATGTATGTATGCATATGTTTATACATACATATATTGTATTATGGAATGCTTTATTCAGGCAATTAATATATATGTAAAAGCCAAGTATATACATAGATATGTAATTCCCAACTTCTATATATGTATCTATTTATCCATGTACCCCTATACTCAGTTGCACGTGCATGTTATACACCATATGTGCATATAATGATATATTCATAAACTATATAAAATATTTTTAATTAAATTCATTAATTAGATAAATCAGAAAAACTAAATAAGGTATGATTTTATTTGAATTATTTAAATTGGATGTAATACAACCCTATGAACTTCATAGGCCAAACATTATCCAAAATAGGAATTTATTTGAAATCTACCTGTTTCACTACTTCCAACGTAGCCAGTTCCAACACGACAACCCATGTAGTGGTCCTGATTCATTCATTCGTGATGCTACTCGTACCCCTAATAACTGGATAGGACACCGACGCATGATGCATGACCACCCATGAAGTGGTCATGATTCGATTATCTACGATGTATTTCTCTATAAGGATGCAAAAGCCAGACAACGCTCCCTTCCATGCCAAAGTTATCGACGAATTAATGGTGTGACCACCCGTGAAATGTTCCTGATTCATTAGCCCGTGATGCTATCGTCCCCTATAATGGGATGGAACATTGGTGCGTTGATGCCACGACTATCTTTGAAGTGGTCCTGATTCAAGCGTCCGCGGTGTATTACTCCTTAAAGACGCGTGATTTGATCAACGCTTCCTTTTATGCTAGAGGCATTAACAAACTAATGGCATGACCACATGCGCAGTGGTCTATATCCATTCGCTCATAATGCTACCCATAAGTACCCATAAAGTAACCTCGATTCTTACATCCACAGTGTTGTCCACTTCATTTAATGAAGGTGGCCTCAACTTAACAAAATTCGACCACCAAAAGTTTGCCGGCAACCACATCGAAGTAGCCTTGGAACACAAGGGCCCAGCTTGCGACTATGGGTGCCTAGCCGCAAACATTTATCAAGGAACACAAGTTGTATTGGAACAAGTGTCCCTACAATAAATTTATTTCCTCGCCCTCTGTTTCTTCCTTGCTTATATTAACAGCATTTTGCATTAAATATGCCTTAACCTATATATTGGCCGAACAAAGTCGATGACCATTTGAGTTGTTCAACAATAAATGCTAATATTAGACATACATGACATAAAGGCAAACACTACAAATGTGCATATGTATATATATGTGAAATACATGTAAAAAATTAAAGTAAATATAGAGAATAGTGATTTAAGCAAACAAATCCATCAAATTCAAAACCAAACAAATGTGTGTACATAAATGAAAGGGAGCCTCGCACACTTACAAAATGATTACAAAAAAGATGCCCTCTATTCGACAAGCTGACAATCAGCATGATGGGACCCCACCTTCTCGATCTCTGACCCTAGAAACGGGGAGCTGGTGGAACCCAAAAGAGGGAAAATCTACTCTAGTGTCAAAATCATGGGGAGGGGGCGAGGTAGGGGGTCTAGCCCGTGGCAGTCATCTTCTCTGCCACCACCATCTGAACTTCAACATATAGGTGGGCTTGAGGAAGCTGATGACTGACGAAAAGTGATGGTTGGTCATGAAGAACATCTTTAACATTTTCATCAACCTATTATTCAAGCTCTCCTCCGCCTTGGACTTTTGTACCTTGACAGCCTCGAAGATTATGTAATGTTGATGCTAAAGGAGTGACCTCTACCGGCCCCATCCTCCTTTTATCTTGATCTAGCTAGGTCTTTAGTCGACCCATCTCCACCTCTAAACCCTCCCAATTAGCCACCTCCTTGGCCCACTCCGTCTCTACATATGCTTGGTCGTTGCCCCAACCTCCTTTCCCACTTCTACCTCCTCGGCCTTCTACTTAATTTGTACTAACTTCTCCACTCGGAGCGTTGCCTTGGCCTCATTACCTATGTGCTTCTTCATTGGCACCATCTCATGTCGAATCTTGAGAGCATGATACCCGTTCTTAGAAAGAGAAACATTAATAAGAGAGGGGTGGAAAGAAGGAAATTTTCGTTAAATTAATAGTAATCGCATCAAAAGCCCTCCCAGATGTCGGCGTTCAAGACCAACTCATTTATGGCCGATAAAACCAAATTTGAGCTAGCCTAATCGCCCCAAAACCTCAATGTCTATCTTGGTTAAAGTTTGGAGCAGCACATGTAAGCCTACTTATATATTATTTTAGGCCACCGAAAGACAGGTGGCCCTTGCCAACTATTGCTGACCAACTACAAGCTCTAGCTCCTTGGACAAGTATTAATGTCGACCTCCACTTGAGACCTCTAGCTCCTCTCCCATCATTTTACTCTTGAACCGGACCGAGCCCAGCTTGATAGTGGTCCCTGGAGGATACATGGATAAGATGTCTACTTAGTGATGTTTTAGGTGCTCAGTGACATGGACGATGTTACCCCTTATAGGGAGTGCCCTCCTGTTGGACATATTGGGTGGTCTACTCTTGAAGATCCACGACGTCTTATAGAGATAGAGTCCAGAATAAGGTGTCTCTGGCTTCAGTGTCGACGTTCAATGCTAAGAAGTGTAGCTGGATCGCTGTAATTTGAAAGACAAAAGAAAGTTAGAAAATAGATTAAGCAATAAAGAGGAAAAAACCAAGTAAGCCACTATAAGACAACTAATAGATCTACCCTTTGTTTGGCCATGCCACCTCCTCCTCATCCGAGGCAGCAAGGGGACCCGATTTCACTATTGTAGTTCATGTCTCTCCAAAGGTTTGTCTGTCAGGAGGGACAATGGTGTGTGGTTCATATTGGTTGGAAGATCCCCAAGGAGAGGAACTTTAGTGGTGGAGCCCATGCTCTTCGTTGTATCTAGGGCTCGCGACCATTTGTCCATCCTCTCCGTTTCTAGCATATCCGACATGCGTAAATAATTTGAGGAACATTAAATTTTACTTTCAGCAACTATGGCTCCAATCTATACGCTCTCCCTGCTAGTAGCAGTCCCATACATCTCCCACTCAGCATACTAAAAAATTGAGGGTCGTACATTTTCCACTAACTCTCGTCTTCTTGATGTTCATGGCCACCCCACAGCTCTGGGTTAGTTTGTATTGTCTTCTCCTCCAGTACCAGATGGGGAGCTCTCCTTATCATCACCCACGTAGTTGCCTTTATCGGCCTACTCTTTCTGGGTCGGGGGCCTCTTCCCTCTCTTTCAGCATTGTTTGGCCAGGTCCTAATAGCCCGATCCAGCAAAGATTTTCATCTATAAGAATAAGGGCAAGGTTTCTTTGCTTCTCTCTCGTCCTTCCTATCCGTTGTGGACGATCTAACGACTCGTAGGTTTATCTCTTTGATAAATTATATTTATATTTCGATTATCCAAATACAAGATTTTATAACACAAATTATAATTTTTTGAACCATAAATAATGATAGTAAACTTATTTTAAAGGTATAATAACAAGGGGTTTTTAGGCTTAAGGTAGGTGATGCTAATTTTGGCTTTCGTTTAGCAATTCGACGATGGGGTTGTATTGGTGATGATTATCATAAAAATCTGAGTTGATTGTGATTTTGTGGAAGAAGATGGTAAATCGAAGCTTGAGTTCTTTATGGAACGACACTTGGGCCTTACCCTGTGCTTGACATGTTTTGCTGACCGCGTTGGACACAAGTTCTATTGTATAGAATGAAGTATCTATCTTATCACCATAAGTCCAGTGGAGAAAGTCCAACACTTTCAGAAGCTGGATCTCCTTCCATCGCCCCTTTCACTTCTAGCTCGCGAGCTGAATACGGTCAACTATTTTCAGTTGGCCCGGTCGTAGACCGAACTCCTCCGAATTTCAAAGTTCTATTTAATCCACCAGAGAGAGCTTCCTCCGTAATCTTCGCTAAGGTTCTACATAAATTTTCCTTGCAACACGACATTCTGGAGGATGACATGCGCCTTTCGAAGAAGAATGAGTTTTCCCATACGCCACTCCGGGATACACTGCTTGCCACTGGTACATGTGCTTAAATGAAGTAGTTCCTATTTAATGACCTCTTGAAAGAAACTCTTTCATACTTGGGAATTGCCCCCTTCCAAATTCATCCTGACAGATATGCAATCCCGACTTACCTTCACGTTTTGTTTATATGGACATTTAAGCATGCCTTAAGTTTCGATGAATTGAGATATTTTCTCATGTTTAAGTAGAGAGACGAGTGCCCATCCCTTGTCGTGATTGAGGCTCAAAGGAATCGCAAGATCGTGCTACAGCTTCAAAGTAATCTATCTCAATTCAAGACATGGTACTTCTTCTTAGACATCCCATAGGGTTTAACCGCCTTTGGACAATGGGGGGTAAGTTCTCTTCTTTATTTATTGAGTTTCGATATGTCACTGTGGGATTTCGGTCAAATACTTCTCGCAGTTATTCCGAGGCCAAAAAAAGACATATCACCTGACCAAGTTTTCCATACCTTGAAGGTCGTTGATGTCAAGGAGGCTAACGGACCAAAATTTGCTCCGGTATGGATTATTGCATCCTGGGAGATCCACTGTAGTAGTTGAAGTCCCATCTCCTTCTTATTCCAGAATATGTACATCCTCCACTTCTTCATCACATGGATCTGAAGAGTGTGTTTTTCTGGAAAACGAAGGCTTGTTTGGCGAGCCAACTATAGAAGCTCATGTGGGTAGGTATGTCACGATCGAAGCTAGCCGTCCGGCCAAAATGCCTCCAATTCCAGAGGAAGGGGAACAAGAGTTCAAATAGCGAGAGGGAAAGGCTGTAATTGTAACAGAAAACGAGGAGGGTGAAGTTGAGAGTTGCAGTAGTCTTGATTCCTCCTCCAATGATGATGATTTTGATGCAAGCTTTAGTGACAAGGACTCTGAATCCTGTGACGAGACTCCGACCATGAGTCCCGTACTCCCGAACTCGCCTCCTTGAGAGATCCGCACTAAAGATACTCCCCTAGTAGTTGAGCGATGTCAGGATTCCTCGATTAAAGAACCGGCGTAGACTTTGGGGATTTGTGAAATGTTTACGTGGATATCGACGAACTTATGGGGGAAGATTTCGAATTCAAAGGGACGTCTCCTCGCCTGGGTAATATTGTGCCCAGAGTTAGCCCAATTTCTACCACATTGGCTTCCCGATCCAGTTTGTGAAGTCCTTTTAGGCCCCCAAGACACATTACACATTTCAATAGGGTTACGCTCACTTACACACGCATTATTTAGGCCTGTTTCTCATTGCTACGGTTCTTTACTTATTCTTTGTGTCAGGTACCATGAAAGGCTATGGACTTTACGAAGATCTCAAGTAATTCACTGATTCGCAACATTGGTCAAAACGTTCCATATGCCACCATCTGCCTCGTGAGACCGAGGAGTAATGGAGAAGGTGGAAAGACTTGGTGGTCGAAGCTCGTCGCGGTGATGACAGAGAACAAGTTCGGACGTATAAAAGTGGCTATGAGAACAGAAAAACCTTTGATGACCGAGAGGAACTGTCCAAGAAGTCAAAGATTGATCATGGTTCTTATGATTCCGAGCATCAGGCCTTTGCCTCAGCCCCAATTTCTGTCGGTCTTGAGGTTCTAGTTTCTTCCATTAATGCTCCATCTTCATCTCAAGCCCCATCGACCCACGTAGTACTCGCTTCTGGTTCCTCGCACCCATACAGAAGGCCGGCTTACATTCTTCCATCCGGTCCCTCTATACTTGAAGCTGTGCTCCCCGGGTGGTTTTTAAAGGGAGTTAAGTTTGACTGCCACATTCGCGCAGCCCGCAAAGATTCCTGTATTCCCCAACTTTTGGTAATCCAAAGTGATTTAGAGCAAGTTGAGGGAAGGGAATAGTTATGCAAGCAACTAGTTGACACGAGCTGCAATAATTATCAAGAGATCCTCTCCTTTGAATCAGAGAAAGACGACTTCGGGAGGGCGTTAGAGGAACGTGATGCCAAAATTGAGCAACAGATACAAGAGAGCAATGCGGCACTTTGGGAGAGTAAGAACAGTGCCAACTTGCTTAAGGAGCTGTAAGCGGCCAATTCAAAAATAGAGATTATATTTCGAGATGAAATTAAGAAGTCCCTTGCGGACGAAGTTAAGTTGAAAGAGGAGCTCGAAGCTCGCAACATGATTATTTAAGCCCAAAAGAAGACTATTGTTGATCTCAATAAGATTGTAGAAGGGCATAACAAATAATTGCGGAATATGAGGATATCGTGAAGTCCTATGTCAAGACCGTTTTCAATCAGGCCCGAACGATTGCCTCGCTCCAAGAAAGAGCTGTGTAGCTTAGCGCCAACGAAACTTGTGTTAAGAAGGCCACCGTTACAGTGGATTATTTGGAGCTACAGGACACTTTCGAAAAGAGGACGAAGAAGATGTACGATACCATCTTAAATTTCTATGTTAACTCCCTATTGCATCAAGAGGGTCTCACCTATTTGGGCCCCAAGTTCTCACGCACTCTCGCTATGGTTTGGGAGGAAATTCTGGCCCGTTTTCGAAAGAATGGGTACATCTATACTGAGCGAGAGGTGGAGGATGCCTACCCTAATGAGGAATCGAAGAGAGAGTTGATGAAGGGTCGAAAGGTCCTACAAATTGATAAGGAACAGGAGGTTACCGATGCTGCTATGACTTTAATTGCCAAAACAATGACGGAGCCCCTCGTTACTAGGCCTGGTGAATCGTCAAGACAGCCTCGCGATCAATTGGTGAGTTCTGGGCCAAAAATTCTACGAAGATCATGCAGCCATCAAAAGAAGTAGAATGTGGGGAATATGAGAATGGCATTCTCGGTTATTCCTCTGATATAGGTAACCCTCTTGTTTCTCGCAAGTTTAAGAATTTTCAGCTCATGCCGCAAGAAAAAGATGAACTAATGCTTTCATTTTCGATCTTATAGGTCCGTCTCCTTTACATATTGATCCCCCGGTTCCTTCGATGCTTGGGTTCGTCGCTATTTCAACCGCCTTGATGTTTGTCTCTGTAGCTGCTTCGATTGCTGCGTCTGTGTCTGGTTTGCATCCAGGGCCGAAATATGAGAAGATCGCTGCATTGCTTGGTCTAGACGATCCTTTCGTATCTTTGAAGGGCGACTTCATGACAGCTGAAGCTGAAGACCAAGAAGGCCAGATTGAACAGCTGCACAAATCTGAACAGCAACAGGTTGCCGTTAAGAAGGAAAAGGTTGAAGCGATAAAATCTTCGAGGATCCCCTGCAAATCTCGAAAGCGAAAGGTGAAAGGGAAGTCTTTCGAGAAGGTCAGAGAGCAAGGAGGAGTTTCCAGCACCGAGGAGATAGTTGATATTACAGGCAGTGACACTGCCCTTGGTTGAGATTCTGAGGGGAAGCAGGAACTTTCAATTAAAGATGGGAAGGGGAGCAGTGGAATGAGGCTTTGATAGGTCTGAATAGCAGCGGAGAAAGTTTTTTTTGAGACATTTTGTTTTGTTAGATACGTGTTTTATTCAAGTGTAGAGTATGCTCTTGCTGCTTTGATCATTGTAGCATCTATATGTTTCCTTTTTGTTGGTCGATATTTTATGGGTACGGTCCCCCACATTTTGACTTTGTATAGAAAACGTTATAAGTAATACAATGCTGAAATTTTGATTGTAACTTTACTTGTCTACTTATCTACGTTTCATGCACTTATGTCAATTTCATTTACTACTATTTTAATTTATCTAGTCCTTTGATTACCGTCAAAATTATTTTTTTGGAGTAAAAGAACTGTGTAGTGTTTTTGTTTTTTGAGAATTTTTATTTCAGTATCGGTGTGTATCACTATGTGCCCCTCAATTCATGGGGCTACTTACTTCGACTACTTAACAAATGACCAGCTGATTCGAGTGATTTTTGTATGTCCGTAATTGGGCCTACTTTGTGGTCCCAATCTTCAAGAACTTATGATTTTTATGGCTTGATTTAAGACATATTGTTGGTCAACTGGAATTTTCTACGGACTCGTAGTAGTTTGACATTGTTGGATTCTTAATTGTTTCTCCCGATAGTGGGAGTGAGTTGATTCTTGTTATTCCTGCAATGGACGAGTTTCTCGGTATCGCCGAGGCAATACCGGTACTTAAGAGTATGCACGGCATATGAAATACATGGCTTTTGGGATCGATATGTCCCGTCGACATGAAATGGTTTGGAACTTATCGACGTTACCAATCATTGGGCAACGTGAGGAGTTTATGCTTCGAGAGCGTGATTCCACGGCTCAAAAGGTAATGTGCGACATATGGGATCCACGGCTTTGATTTGGTCCTTCCCGATGCTACCGGAGCAACACAGGTTCTGAGAAGCAGGGATTAGGTTTCGCTGATCCAACGATTTGGGTCAATTTGATTCCATCGACCCGGTAGGTAAGCGGGGCATACTTGAGTGTGATTCCACTATCTCAAGTAGTGATTGAGTGGATTTGAGCTGATTTGTCCCTGTTTGACTCAACAGGTTACTTTCATGAATGCAATTTTATTGGTTCAGAAAACAAAGCAAATTTATTAAGAAAATTTGAGCAAGTTATGCCTATTTACAATTCCCCGGTATTTCGGGATGGCTTATTTTGCTGAAAAATAGGAAGTATATAAGATAGCTTCAGATAAAGCAACGGTGTAGCGATTTGCTGTTCCATGCTCGAGGAATTTGAATTCTATCAATGGTTGTCGGTTTGAAAGTTTCATACCCTAGCTTTTAATTGATCACATACGGCCCTCCTTAGTTTGGTTGCATTTTTGATTGGAAAATGGATGATATATTAGTTTGATCGTTATAAACCAATGTGATTATCTATATGTTATCCATAACCATTATTTTCCAGGAAAAATATGTAAGGGGACCCAAAGGGGTTTTCCGCCCATAAATTATTTATTTAGATCCATATGTTGTTATTGATGATTAATGGAAATTAATTTCTGCTATTCCATTTTATAGTTTAAATGTCGTTATAGCAATTTTTACTATATCCTTATTTATTAAATTTCAACCCAAAATCTTGTTACATGAACGTGAGCTTGCATTTGCGCTAAAAAGAATATTGAAAATTTATTAATCATTTTGATTAATGATAATTTAAATTAATTAATCTTTTAAATTAATTAATTTGAGATTAATTAACCAATTTAATAAATGATCATTAAAAATTAGTTTATCTTTAGATTTTATTCATAATTTTTGCTAATGATGTTTTATACTTAATTATTTTAACTTAATGATTATTTAAGTTTAATTAATTTTTTAATTAAGGATAATGGAGTTTAATTAATTTGTAGAATCAGTGAATTATTTTAATTAATGATGATGAGATTAAAGTAATTATTTCAATTAAGCATAATTGAAATTAATAATTATTTAATGGTATTTAAAAGTAATTAATCATTTTAAATAATGACAATTGAATTTTATTAATCATTTTAATTAATGATTGTTTTAAATTTAATTAATTGTTTTAACTAATGATTTTTGGAATTTAGTTAAATCATTTTAATTAATGATGTTTTATAATTAAATAAATCATTTTAACAAATGATGTTTTAATTAACCAGTTTGACTAATGAAGTTAGGATTTAATTAATCCGATTAATTTATGATTATTTTGAACTTAATTAACTGTTTAAATCAATGAAATTTAGAATTACTTGTCATTTTAATTAATGATGTTTGAAATTATTTATTCATTTAATTAATAACTATTTGAATTTAATAATTTTTTTAAATAATTGATTTAATAAAGGTGATTAAAGTAAGTTCATTAATTATAATTGGTTGTTTTAAAATGATAATAATTGATTTAATTAATTATCATTTTTTTATATCAATTTTATCAAAGAATGCTTCATCCCAATATAAATGGCGACTTCCTCATCTCTTGATCCTAAACCCCCCTTCTCCTCAGCGCCGCTCGTCCGTTCACCAACGTTCTCTCCTGCCGCCACTTCTTCGTCCCGTCCTTCCCCTTCTTACACCCATGAAATCTGGGTTGATTAAACCTTTGAATGGAAGGTCGTCGGTCACCAAATTTGGAAAAGTGCACCTAAAACCTCCTCCGCTCAACGATTCTATCACTTTTCCAGCCCTTGTTTCACCGAAGACTACTTCAAAAAATGATGCGCCTCCTTTTGTCAAGTTAAGTCTCCATATAACTTTAAAATTCCTGACATGGTAATGGAAATACTCTTTGCATGTGAGCATCGATCTGGTGCCTCTTCTGTTTCGCAGTCAGTGCCGTCTGTCGATGGGTCTTTGGAGGCAAGTACTCTAGCTCCTGGTTCTGATGCTGCGTTGCTTGACATCCCACATTGTCAAGCTCCGCTGCCTCGAAGCTAAAATCCTGTTTTTCCACCTTTTTCACTACCAAAATCCCAATCGCCTGCTTCTTGGAAGTCTCTCTTCTCCTCGAAGCCTTGAAATGCTGGGAGGTATGTCTCTAAATGCTTTGAATGTGATTGTAATTTGATTCAGTTCATGTTCCGCTGCTGTCTGTTGTTGAGGCCGGCGCTATATTTTGGAAAGACACTTTGGTTGGATTCTTTTTGGATGATGGTCATATTTATTCTAAGGTCATTAATTTCCTGAAAATCAAATGGAAGATTCGTGGCTCTTTGAAAGTGAAATACGATAAAAATATGTTCTTTTTTTTTAATTTTCCAACTCGTAAAAGAAGCGTCCGGTTTTAAAATCAGATCCCTGTGTCATTGATGGTAAAGTTTTCATTATAACCAATTGGAGTCCTTCGATTGATCCTGCTAGAGAGAATGTTTTGTCCATTTCTATTTGGGCAAAGTTCTCAAATATTCCATCTTCTCTTCAATCTTTAGTTGGTCTCGATTGGCTATCTTGCCAAATTGGTAAGCTAGTTTGTTTTGATGAGAACAATGAAAGTCATGATCGCTTAGCATATGTAAGGGCACTTATTGAGATAATGCCTGATCGAGAGTTGTCGTCCCAGCTTTCTATTGCCCTTCATGGGGATCGGTTGGTCGTATTGATGTTGAGTATCCCTGATCTCCTCCAATATGCACTTCGTGTCACTCATTTGGACATACGGCCGAAAGTTGTTGTCATAGAGCTTCTATTGGTGGTCCTATGTCCACCCTTACCAAAATTCCAATCTAGAAACCTAAGCCTCGCTAGTGGAAAGTCAAGAGCTCGTCTATCCAGACTATGGACCCATCATGTGATGTGCCTCCTCCTCCTAGTCAGGTTGATCTCGGTAAATTGCAAAACTTTATTGCCAAGACTTCCACAATTGTAATCCCCGTAGATAATCCTCCTTCGGACTGTGATCTAGCTACCGACGTGCTTGTTGGTAATTCTGACCTTGCTCCATGTATTCTTTTTGCACCTATAGAGGTTGATGTGGAAGATGTTTATTCCATTGCAGAACTCTTTTCATAGTTCTGTTTTGATCCCTTGTGAGTGTTTTTATAGCTGTTCCATCTGCCATGTTATTTTGTATTATGTAATTATTATTTCTCTGTGAGTTGGTTTGTATACTGATTTGCTTTGTACATATGTTTCTAAGTGATTTAAGTGGTTACACCACTATGAATACTGCTTATGTTAGTTGTTCTGTGCATATGCAGAGCACCTGTTTTACATTATTTATATAAAGTGGATGGTCTACTGTAAAACCGGCTACCCTTGGGAAAAAAAGTAAGTTAACCAATATAATAAAAATTGCTTTAATAAAGTGATTTAAATTTAATAGACTGGGTGTTCTGTCTGATGTTGGTTTAGGCCTTCAGTGTTCCGCACTTGGAAAAATTATTCTCTTAACGTTATAACAATCTAGAACTGATTCTAAAAGCGTTTTACCAACATGAAAATCAAGCCAAAAATGTCAGTTCATTTTTAAAAAGAAAATGGCTGATTCGTTTATGGAAATGAATTATTTCCGTAAAGTGAATCACTTATATGGAAATGATTTATTTGTATAATTAGCAGTGAATATCGAAGAAGTAGACTTGTCGCTATTTCAAAAGTTAAGAATAACTATGTGACATGACTTTGAGGTAACACTACCTTGACTTATTAGGTATTATTGTTAACCCAGAAATAGTACAAGTTTGAATTCAATGAGTGGTGATAAGTATACAGGACTTAATTTTCATATACGATCGTTTTATGCCCTCGATAGTTGGCATATCTGCTATCGATTACTTCAGCTTCTTTATTATCGTCATTCTAAGACGATGCGTTGCTCTATTGAGCTTTGATATCCTTTGTCGGAGATGACTAAAACCGAAAAGCATGTGGGGGACAAGCTATGTGGGGTTGCTCCTATTAGGATATTTTCACATCCACTCTAGATTGGATTCGGTGTTGTGCATTGAGATGTGAAATACTCAAATACTCGGTAACAGTTGGTGGGGTTCGACTTGGAGGTTTTCGAGAGCCATCGAAGTTCTCAACCATATTTCTAGAGGTATGCTTTCGGTAAGGGGGCACACCCTCATAGTCATTCGTTGGAAAATTTCCTTTTCTTATTTGATTCGTATCCCTGAATCTGTTTTAGCATTAAAATTTCCATGAGCTGAGCCAACTCCTCATCATGGCACTTATTTATTCCATTCTATTGAGTCTGGACTGTTATTTTATTTAGCCCATTCTATCGAGTTTGGACTGTTACTTTATTTAGCCCAATCTATCGACTTTGGAATACTACTTTATTTAGCCTATTCTATCGAGTTTGGACTGTTTTTCGTTGTTCTATTCATTCTGTCCAGTTTGGATTTTACTCGGTTTGTTTCCATTCTCTCAAGTCTGGTTTAATATTATTTATGCTCAATCATATTTGGATTTGGTTCCTGATATTATTTCTACTCTTGCTTTTATGGATCTTATTCCTGTGAGGTAAAAACCCGTTCCGCGTCAATGGAGTGGCCTCATAGAATTTTTATATATGTTTCCCATTATTCGGGTTATCTTACGCTGGTATTTTCAGATTGATCCGAATGTTATTTGTTTATAATGCTCGGGTCAGACCGAGTACTTTCCCAGGTTGTCCTTGAAGTTTCGAAGACTGTGGAGGGGAGCTGAAGTTCACCTATCATATTATTTTATTTTCCGCTGTATTATATAGTATATCTATTGTAGGATCGATTTCACCATAGAGGGGGGTGAATAGGGTGATGCTATTAATTATAAAAATTTATTGCGGAAGTTTGTAAAATATTTTCAACACAAATATATCAGAATTATAGCAGCATAGATAATAGCTGAATAATAAATGCAGAAATAGAACAACACAGAATTTACCCAACTTCGGCAAAAACCTGTCTACGTGCTGTCCCCAAGTTTTCTACTAGAAATTAAGCAGTCAGACGCTTACACACGTAAACTTTCCACACCCGCTATCAACTAGCCTTAATTCTACACTCAAAACCTTGCCACAACTCAGCCACTGAGTTGCGAATTCCCAAACTACGCCACGTAGTTTGTCCCCTAGTCACACGACTAATAATTACAACCGTTTAAAAGAGAAATTGCAAATTTAAAAACAACTTAAAATTAAGAAACCCTAATTTAAATAAGCTAAGCCCAAAGAATTAAAAGGAAACGGCCCAAACTAATAAAGAAATAATAATAAATCTCTTTCTCCTTTTATTTCATCGGCCTGTCCTTATTTGGTGATAGTGGCAGCTCTTATTTCATTCATTTGTTCCTCAATCTGAAATTAGGGCTTCCTAAAATGAAGGCACTGACTTTGTTGATCGATCAGGTGGGTTGTTCTCGTGATTGCTTGACGATCGGTTGTATTTTCACTTTGCACACGGCTGCTTCTTCTCGATCGAGTTTGGTGATTTGGTATGTGATTTATTGCTTTACTGTTATGCTTGCTTGAAATCGATTATGAACTGCCGATGATGTTACTTGTTTATATAGGGTTTCAACCCCTATATTTTATTTCGTATATAATCATTTGAATTCGTCAATTGTTTTATCTCGGCCATTGATTTTCGTTTGATTGCTTGAGATGATTGCTGACTTCTTTAGTTTCGTATATTTTGGTTTCTTGCTTCTCACGGCTCCGATTCTACACTGTTCGATTTTTTCCTTGACTTGTTCATTTATGATTACCATGGCTTGATGATTTCTGACTTGGTTCGAACTTGTTGCCTTGGTCATTACGGCACTGACTTTGGTTTGAAATCTGCAAACTTAATTTTGTGAAAATATTTTTAGATGAGAATTTACTTTGACTTTGCATTTGATTTCAGTATCGACTTCGGCCATTATTTTGGTTTGAAACCGTTGATCCATGATTTGTTGGAATTCGTCTGTTTATTTTGTTCCGGCCGTAGTGTTGTAGTCTTCAACTTTTACTACTTGCTGTTTCATAATTTGAGATCTGGTCTGGTATACATTGAGTTTGGTTAAGTTGAATTCTTGTCACTGTTCTTCAAGTTTGAAATTCGGTTGGATATTGAAATGCTTCGTTGTGTCACCGTTATCTTGTAACATATGATGTTCGTTTCACTTGAGTTGCTGCTTTGCTGATCTATCTGATCCTGTTAGTCGAGTCATCCTGTTGCCTATGTAATTTGCTTGAAGTTTGGTCTGCACTTCAGTAAAACCGCCTCTGGTCATGATCATTTGGTTGTATGCATATGCACTGCTTTGTCTTTGACATTTCCTAACCATATGTAGTTGCATTGAGTTGGTTCGCCTTTGTTTCCAGTCTTTCTTCCATACTGCTATATTGTGTTTGCATTGACTTCATGTAGCATTTGAGGTTGCTGTGTTGGTCTGGTCTCACTTTTGTGGCCTGGTTGTCATGTATGCTTCAGTGTTGCATTGAGTCAGTGCATTTGTTTTCATTTTCTTCGTGACAGTTTCAATTGCAAGTGCATTTGTAGTTGGTATATGTGTACCAGTGTGTATGCTCCTCTTGAAGTCTAAGTTAGTGTAGTTTGTTATTTGAGTTGTGTTGCAGTTTCATTCACGTATATAATATATGTACGACACTGCTCTGGTCTATATGCATTAGTGCTCATGTGTGTGATGCATGTTGTATTAACTTTGTTCGCTGTCTGGTCGTCACGTACTGTTGGTCTTTGGTGCACTTGCTCATCTCTGTTGATTGCCATTTTGAACTGCTGCACTGGTTGTATTTGAATTCTTATGCTCGACAGTTTTATGATGTTTTGTAGTGCACCTGAGTTGAATCCATCTTGTAGCTCGGGTTTGACCTTGTGCTGATATCGTGACTTTATTTTTATCGCACTTAAGTTGAACCCGGCTTTTCATTTGGGTTTGACATGTACTCACTTATCCCTGTAGAGTTATCAAGTGTATATATCGATGTGCACGGCCTTGTGGCATGTACAGTGATACACTATGCATGTCACAAGCAGTTCGTATGTGATGAATTCAAATTTAAATGATGACGAACAACCCAAATAACCGAGGCAAATAAAATTTCCAAAATCACATTTTGTTTTATACTGCAAAAATATTTTATTTTCAATTTTACTGTGTCAAAATTTATTTTTGCAGATTGCTCAGATGCTGGATTCAATCTGGAATGAAGTTGAAGATAAATTATGAGTGAATGAGCGATATGTAGTGAGGACATTTGTAAATGAAAGATTGTGATGTAATTGAATTTGTATTGTAATCAAAATTGTATATGTATAGTGAGAGCTTGAATTTGTACTATTCAAAATTGTAACAAATATTTGTTTGAATAAAATATCTATTTGAATTTAAACTCTGTGTTATTTATTTTATTCAACAAATATTTATTAATCTTGTGAAAAATAAAATAGTACATTAACAAGTACATTTAAATGAATATATATATGTTTGTTATCATCAAAGAAAAATCATATACTCGCATATTCAACAATCTCCCCCTTTTGATGATAACAAACATATATTTAAGATTTTGAATTTGTTAAATGTATTTGATCATTCAATTTACGCCCCCTATTTGAATGCTTCCCCTCTACACAAAGCTCCCCCTTCATATATGCATGTAAATAAAAATATGCAAATGAGCCTAGATGCAAATAGAAAATATTTGACCTTTATTTGCTTTTATTTGACAAAATCTTTACTTTTCTCTCCCCCTTTTGTTATCAGCGAAAGAGTAATAGTGTTATAAAAATAGAGATAAAGTGATAGATATTAATACAACATTAAAACTCAATCGAATATAAATATTAAATTTCAATAAAAAATCAAACAAAAATCATAAATACTCTATTAGGCGCATATTCCACTTTTAGAATGATGGGAATGATGTCATCATATAAAACCTGTAGATTTGTGGTATATTTATATTAGGAATTTGAATATCTACTAACCATATATAACCGTTAGGATTTTTAAATGAGATTAGTAGTATTCTAATTTTTTTTTTAAATGAATTCAAGTATCTTCTAACCACGCATAACCGTGAGGAATTTTAAATGGGATTAAAATCAACTTGTTTATTTAATTAATTAATTTTGATATGCGTTTCATACATAACCGTGAGGAGGACTTTTAAATGAGCATGGAAGCACATAACAAATTCCAAGTAATTCACCCATGCTTAACCGTGAGGACTTTTAAATGGGAGTGAATACTTTGGTTTTTTTATAAAAAATATAAAATAAAAAACGAATGATTCCTGCTTAAATCACCACATATTGACATACTATATTGGATTTTGATGAGTGATGGTCATAGAAAATGATAGAAATAGAAATGATCACGGAATTTTTACCAACAAAAAAGTGTTTATAACTCTTGTTTAAATTTCTAAAGAAATTTAGTAATTATATCGTCTCAAGTTATAATATATGATTAATATCAACACTCATCACTTTTTCAAACTCTATTTATCTTTTCGATAATTAGTAGGGAGTCAGATTAGTCAATGTAATAATTTAAACTCAAATTCAAAATAATTATCAAATCAAATTTTCAAAATGACTAATCTAAGACAAAGTCAAAAAAATGATTTTCTAGAAGGGGTTTATAAGAAAAATGTCTGCTTTTTGAAAATTATTTGAAATGAAAAATATGCAGATGCTTTCTTTGAAAAACGATGCAGTTACTAAATGTCTCAATATAAATCACGTTCCACTAGTAATTTTTCTATCAATTAGATTACCAGTGTAATCTGCATCTGAATTTCTTTTCACTCAAACTTATTATTTGTTGAATGTTATAGACCAGATCGTGAAGTGTGCAACAAAATATTTCAAAATCATTTTTAACAACTTTTTTAAAGAAATTCTCTTCAATTTGAATTAAAGCCATGTAAATAATCAAAAACTGTGAATATAGAGCCAGCCGTAAAATAACCAAATGTATTATCAACCAATAAAACACTATTATTAATCCAAACTAATGTATATGAAGTAGTTCAAAGATTCTAGTGATTTTTATAGTGTTCTTGGCATAAGAATATATTTGGCAAACTATTTTGAATAAGTCAGAATCAAAAACATCATTACTCATTTCTTTATAACATTACCAGCTGATTTAATTCAAATTACGGTGCAGATTATCACGTTCAATATATCGTTCAAAATATACCATTACCCGTTTTACCTTTACGATAATTTTCGTTGTCGTCCGTTGTGATTCTGACACCTTTTGTACTAGGCTATGGAACTGTGATTTGTCGTCCATTGTGTTCTTGGAACAGCCAGAATCCAAGTAACATAGTTGTTGTTCCTTAGCCTGCTTCATACCTACACGATGAAATATTTTTGTGACCTATTTGTTTTTATAGGTCTATGATTGTTAGTAGCAGAATATTTTGGATAATAATTTTGTGAAGACCCAAAACTATTTATATATGTTCCTTTCACCACCCAGATTTATTTAACTTTGAGAGATTTTATATTTGTGCCTTTTGGAACCCAAATTGGTATAGTTTTCACGTGTCGGGGTCTATACCAACAATTTTTTTGATTGTGTCCAAATTTTCTACAAATTGTGCACATTGAATTGACTTGATTAATTTCATTTCTAACTTTCAGATTGATTATATCCAATTCCTTGTCTAACTGTATTAACAGTTTGTTTTCCTAATAGAATATTCAATGATTTTGTACTTTTTGAAAATTTATCTAAAGTCGTTGACTGTTGTTGGACTTGTGTTTTGAGAGATTCATTTTCATTTAATAATTGTGTGCACCTTTTAATAGAATTTTCTCTTCTTGTATTTTCACTCTCTTTCAAAATCAGAATTTCATTTTCAAGCGATTTAATTTTGATCTCTGATTTTTTTAATCTCTTCTTCGAATGCTGGACACTTATCACACTTAGGGCACTTGTTTGATAGTTTTTAACTAATTGTTCGAGCTGTTCATTTACTTCTATCAAATTATCTCTTTGATTCAATTTTAGCATATTTCTCTCTAAGTCATTCATTTACTTCCTGAAAATATATAAGTAATTCTGAGTGAGTGAGTTTTGATACCTCGCTTGGCTCGTCATCGTCGCTATCAATTATATTACCTTGAAGGCACATATCTGCTTTCTCACTCTCACTGCTAGTACTTTTATTATCTTCATCACTTGTATTCCATGTGGCTGCAAAACTTTTCCTTTTTGAATTCTTTTCTTGGCTGTGTTGATTTCGAGGATAACTGGGCTTGATATCACCAGGTTTGTTGCACTTGTGACAAATGATCCCGTGTTCTTCTGAGTTGTCTAGTTCTTTAATTATTCTGCTTTTCAATTGTTGATTTGGAGCTGGATTTCTGTATTTCCACTTTTTGAATCTCTTTATTAGTAATGCCAGCTCAGCGGCTCCATCATCACCATCCTTATCACAACTGCTTTTTGCTAATCCTGTTAAACACATTTCTTTAACTGAGTAGGTTGTGGAGGATTTCTCATTGTTGTGACTTTTGCACCATATATTGCATAGAAAGTATTTCAGATTTCCTGTGCATTTTCACAGTGAGAGATGAAATTAAAATTATCTTGATTAATACGAGAATATAATATATGCATAGAAAGAGCGTTAATCGAGATAATTTTCTCATCTGTTATATCACACATATTTTCAGTAATATTCCAACATTTAATATTAGCAGATTTTAAATAAAATTCCATTTTTAATTTACAATTCAAAAAATCTGTTCCATCAAAAACGGGAGGAATAATATTGGAACGACCCTCAGCAAAAGTATCCATTTTAAAAATTCAAATTTTTTAAAACAAAAATTGGTTTTTGTAAAACCAAATTTTTAAAACAAAAATGACTTTTGTTCCTAGCTCTGATACCACTTCTAGGATCGATTTCACCCTGGAGGGGGATGAATAGGGTGATGTTATTAATTATAAAAATTTATTGTAGATGTTTTTAAAATATTTTCAACATAGATATATCAGAATTATAGCAGCATAGATAATAGCAGAATAATAAATGCAGAAATAGAACGACACAGAATTTACCCAACTTCGGCAAAAACCTGCCTACGTACTGCCCCGAAGGTTTCTATTAGAAATTAAGCAATTAGACGCTTACACAAGTAAACTTGCGACACCCGCTATCAAATATCCTTAACTCTACGCTCAAAACCCTGCCACAACTCAGCCACTGAGTTGCAAATTCTCAAACTACGCCACGTAGTTTGTCCCCTAGTCACACGACTAGTAATTACAACCGTTTAAAAGAGAAATTGCAAATTTAAAAACAATTTAAAATTAAGAAACCCTAATTTAAATAAGCTAATCCCAAAGAATAAAAAAAGAAACGGCCCAAACTAATAAAGAAATAATAATAAATTTCTTTCTCCTTCTATTTCGCCGGCCTGTCCTTATTTGGTGATAGTGGCAGCTCTTATTTCATTCGTTCATTCCTCAATTTGAAATTAGGGCTTCCTAGAAATGAAGGCGTCGACTTTTTTCATCGATCAGGTGGGTTTTTCTCGTGATTGCTTGACGATCGATTGTATTTTTCACTTTGCACATGGCTGCTCCTTCTCGATCGAGTTCGGTGATTTGGTATGTGATTTATTGCTTTTGCTTTACTGTTGTGCTTGCTTGAACTCGATTATGAACTGCCGATGATATTACTTGTTTATATAGGGTTCGAACCCCTGTATTTTTGTTAGTATATAATCATTTGAATTCGTCAATTGTTTTATCTCGGCTATTGATTTTCGTTTGATTGCTTGAGATGATTGCTGACTTCTTCAATTTTGTATATTTTGATTTCTTGCTTCTCACGGCTCCGATTCTAAAATGTTCGATTTTTTCCTTGACTTGTTCATTTATGATTACCACGCTTGATGATTTCTGACTTGGTTCGAACTTGTTGCCTTGGTCATTACGGCACTGACTTTGGTTTGAAATCTGCAAACTTAAGTTTTTGAAAATATTTTTAAATGAGAATTTACTTTGACTTTGCATTTGCTTTCAGTATTGACTTCGGCCATTATTTTGGTTTGAAACGATTGATCCGTGATTTGTTGGAATTCGTCTGTTTATTTTGTTCCGGCCGTAGTGTTGCAGTCTTCAACTTGTACTACTTGCTGTTTCATAATTTGAGATCTAGTCTGGTATACATTGAGTTTCGTTTAGTTGAATTCTTGTCACTGTTTGTTCAAGTTTGAAATTTGGTTGGATATTGAACTACTTCATTGTGTCACTGTTATATTATTACATGTGATGTTCGTTTCACTTGAGTTGTTGCTTTGCTGGTCTATCTGATCCTGTTAGTCGAGTCACCCTGTAACAACCCTAGATTTTTGCCTATATATTTTAAATTTTGACTTTATTTTTATTTTAATTATTTTAAATTTATTTTTATTTCAAATACTTCATTTTAAATATAAATGCTGACTATTAAGTGATCTATAGTTCAAAATAGTATAAATTGGACATTTTACTAAAAAAGTGAATTTCTACTCAACCTGCTTGAACTTTGAATTTTAAAATTAAAATTAAAATCATTTTAAATATTAAATTTTATCTTTTATTATGAAAATATATGTAATAACTTGAACACTGCTTTTCGTTTCGTTGAAATGGGAGTTAAACTGTGAAAGTTATGTATATTTCAATATTGAGTGCAATTTGTTTATTCTGCAAATTTGTTATTTTTAAATTGTATAAATCATATTTTATTGTCATATTTCATTTTAATCTGGGTCAATATGTTATTGTATGTATATTTTTGTATAATAATAGTAATTTAAATGAAGTAAACAAATTTTCAAAGTCAATGGTGATTTATTTGTAATTTCTGGACACTGTTTTGGATTTTTAAGCAATTTCTTTAAATCTTTTTCTATTTTCTTTAAATTTAATTTTTTTCTGTGTTAATATTTTATTTTAAGTATATTTTGTCTTTTAATATTTTTAAAAGTGATGTTTGAATTTTTCCAAAGCTTATTGAATTTATTTCCAAATTTTAAAGCCTAGTTTCCATTTTTCTGCTATTTTCTTTGTTTAAATTATATTTAAATTAAAATTTATATATTTATTTGTGAATGCATTTTTACTTTTATGTTGTTATATTTGTTATAAATATTTTTACAAGTCCATATAAATTTTTCAAAGTTCATTCTGTTTATTTTCCATTTTTCTAGACTAGTTTGCAATTTTGTGTTATTTTCTTATTTTAACCTTATATAATTAATAAATATTTATATATATCTTATATTTTGTTATATTTTTGAAATTTTGACCGGAATCATTATTAATTTCAGTAATATAAACTTATATGAATAAATTAAGGAAATACCAAAGGTTTTAAAAGCTTTTGAAACGTAAGTCGTTTCTTTTACCGTTTCCTCATTTACTCTTTGGCAGTTTTTATTTATTTATTAGCCTTTACTTCTTTTGGCTGTATATTACTTTGTTTGGCCATGTATTCTAGTCTTCATTCACTAAAAAAAAAAACCACTTCTCATTCATTCACGGCTAGGAGAAAAAAATTGGGTAATGGCCTCCTCTTTTTGCACTTTTTCTTCTATTTTTTTCCATACTTTTGTCTTGTTTCTTTCTTCTATTTGCATGGCCTCCTCACTATTGCCATAGCCACCACTCTCTACATCAATTCCCTGCCATCATCACCACCTACACTCCAGGTCATGACCATATCCGAGCCAACCATGGTGACAAAACCCCTCAAAATCCAACATATGCCTTGAAAACATGCTAGTTTGAGCCTTGTTGCTTCACCACTTCATTTTCCACCACCTCTAGCCGCTGCCACCACCTCTGACCAGACCACCACACACCACCCCAACATCATTCCAAATCTAAACTTGAATGACCAAGACAAACCACTCCAAGGCCGAGCCCTTTTGTTGACCAAAACATGCTATTTTGCCTTAAACCCTTAACATTCTCAAGTTGTAACACCTCCACCTTCAATGCCTTGTAGCCGTGCATTCTTGTGTTCATACCTGAGCCATGCTATGTCCAAACTTGAGCCAAATACATCCCTAGGCCATGCAAAACAATAATAGGAAGCAAGGCAAAAGATCGTGTGTTCATATTTCTTTTTATTCCAAAGTTATTTCAATTCAATCGGGTATTGAATCTATGCTTATGTTTGGTTTTGTTTATGGGTTGTGACAAGATCACTGAGCTTGGTTCTCTTCCCACTTGGATCTATTGTTGTGTCATCTTGCCTTTTGGAATCCGTTTATGTCGTTTGTATTGCAATCTCCAGCTAAAAAGGTGAGTAAAGCTCACACGACATTTATACTTATGCAGTTGTGAAACAACAACAACTGAATGTGTAAAAAAAACATGTGATGTTATAACTGCGTGTGATTAATTATATATGATGTTAAACCTGTTAAATTTCATGTCATATCATCTGTTATTATATATATGTTGTTACTGTTCATTTTTATATATGTTTATCACACTGCAAGTTCCCTGTAGATTAGAAATCACTATGAGTTGAAATGATACATACCCGAACGGACTTTAGAATAGGGAAAAATCATTATGGGCTGAAATGATAAGCCTGAACGGTTTTTATTTATTTTATTTAACTTGGGATTGCGGGTTTGAAATGATAGAACCCAGATTTTTCTTTTTAAACTACGGATTGAAATGATACATATCTGTATCACTTGACCTAGGTTAGAAAACTATATACAGACCCATGGTTATTTTATAAAGTATTTTGGATATTTTTAAGCATTTTAAAATATAAATTTATGAAATTTGATTAAAATAGATTTTTAAATGTTTTAAAATAAAGAAAATTATGATTTTTTTTCTATGGGTTAAAAATGTAATTAATGAATGGTTAGATTGGATTATTGAATATAACTTAAGTTTGGAAATTTGGAATTTTGGTTAAAAACGATATTTAAGTTATATGAATAAAATGGAAATTTAATTTTATTGGAAATTGGTAAATATGATAATTTTATTAAATTTGAATTTAAGTGATTTATTAAAGTATTATTGATTTTCTATGAATTTAAGTGGTTAAATAAATGAATGCTTAAAAAGTGAAATTTGAAAATACAACTTGATTTGGAAATGTGGAATTTGGTTTTTTTTAAAGTTTTAAGTTAATTAAATAAATTGGGAATTTAGTTTAATTTGTGAAATGATAATTTGGAAATGTAAGCATTAATAAAGTGTTAAATGTAAAAATAGGAAGTTTACACTTGAATTTATAAAGTGGATTTGTGAAATTTGATTTAATTATGAAATGTTGCTTTATAAAAATCATTAATTAAAAGAGTATTTAATGAACATCTTTGAATGTTAAAATATGATTTTTATAATGTTTAAATGGTTTAAATTGAAATGTTTTCAAGTATAACTTTCAGCACCTTTTTCTGAATGTTGTAAAGGTTGAAATTTTCAATGTTTATGGTTTTAACTTAGTAAATGAACTCATAATGGTTTAAAACTTTGGAAATTGAATACTTGATTTGAAAGTATATAAACTTAAATTTTAAACGGTTTAAATGAATTATTTTGATTAAAATATAAGCTATAAGGAAGGTGATTTGGGATGATAATAAATGAATGATATCTTTGAATTTAAAGGGTATTTAAAGTTGAATATTTGGATTTGAACTTATATGATGATTTGAAACTGAAGCTTTGGAAAGATATGATATTTTGATATATATTAAATGTTTTGAAATGAATCTTTGGAAAGATATGATATTTTGATATTAAAAAACATTTTGGAATGAAGTTTTGAAAGATACGATACTTTGATATTAAAAATGTTTTGGAAATGAAGTTCTGAAAGATATGATATGTTGATATTGAAAATATTTTGAAATGAAGTTTTGAAAGATATGATATTTTAATATATTAAAATGATTTGAAATGAGTTTTGAAAGGATATGATAATTTAATATATTGAAATGGTTAGAAATGACTTGATATTTATTTTGATAAATATTTGAATTTGAAAGATATGGTATGTTGATTTATTGAAATGTTTTTGGAAATGATTTAATCTTTATTTTGATAAAGATTCGGATTGAAAGGGATGCTTTATTTTAAAGTATAAAATATTGTTTTAAAAGTTATAACCACGGGTTATAATAACGATTGGTTGTTAAAGAGACCAGGATCGGATATTGTCTTATAGCCGGCCAATACCGAAAACCACTTTAACAACTGTGTACGCGGTGGAGATTCCAGAATGAAGTAGGATGGTGGTGACGTTCTTGAGGTATATTACATGGACTCAACTCCCGTTAGTTGGCATATATGACTAAAATAGGAGCTATACCGGGCTACACAAAGGGTCGCACCCTTTCATCGAGCATGCTCCATCGGAAACCATTCTATTACTTTTGTGATTCGATACGTGGCGCCACTTTGATTCGGGGGTATTCTTCGAGGTGGGCGGAAGCTGCTGGCTTGCGGTCACCATCGGTCCGGGAGTGCAAACGGTGTATCCACTCTGGCACTGCCTCGCGTGCCGTGTCATATCCTTATATCGAGCCCACTACGATTTTGGTTTTAAAGATCCGACCGCGTTAAGGTTCACCATCCCCTTAACGCTATTTTCTATATGATTATACTTTACTGATTAGACACTATTGTATATAGCGTATATTACTACATAGTAAATAGTTTAACGGATCCTTAGAGGATGGGCAGTCCCAAGCATCTTCTAAGTTACTTGTACCTTTACTACAGTTCACTTGAGTTGGTTTACATTGTATAAGTATGTATGTCCTCACTCGAATGTTTGTACTTATATTTACGCTCGGGTCAGCCTGAGTTATTCACAGATTTGGATTTCCACATTCTGGAGATTGAAATCGCTGGAGATTATCTACTTGTCAAGTTTTATCTTTTGCAGTCTGTTGTTCCTTTCAGCTCTTGTATTAGTAGACTTCTATGTAGTGAGACTTCCCTTGTACTTTATTTCTTCTGTTGTATTTTATGTAACTCTGATATTTTATGTAGTAGCTTCATGAACTACTATTTCTTTTACTTCCGCTGCGTTATTATTGCTCTGTGTCTGTGAATCTGTGATTTTATTTACTGTATATTCTGAGATTTGCCAAATTTTTATCTACAATGTGGTATTTTGAGAAATTCAATTCCGGCATGAGTGTCTACCTATATACTTATAATGGATGCGAATGGTTGAAAATATCGGTGCGTTACACATCCTGTTGCCTATGTAATTTGCTTGAAGTTTGGTCTTCACTTCAGTAAAAACTGCCTCTAGTCATGATAATTTGGTTGTATGCATATGCACTGCTTTGTCTTTGACATTTCCTGACCATATGTAGTTGCGTTGAGATGGTTTGTCTTTGTTTCCAGTCTTTCTTCCATACTACTATGTTTTGTTTGCATTGACTTCATCTAGCATTTGAGGTTGCTGTGTTGGTCTGGTCTCACGGTTGTAGCCTGGTTGTCATGTATGCTTCCGTGTTGCATTGAGTCGGTGCATTTGTTTTCATTTGCTTCGAGACAGTTTCAATTGCAAGTGCGTTTGTAGTTTGTATATGTGTACCAGTGTGTATGCTCCTCTTGAAGTCTCAGTTAGTGTAGTTTGTTATTTGAGTTGTGTTGCAATTTCATTCATGTATATAATATATGTACAACACTGCTCTGGTCTATATGCATTAGTGCTCATGTGTGCGATGCATGTTGTGTTAACTTTCTTCGCTGTCTGGTCGACATGTACTATTGGTCTTTGGTGCACTTTCTCATCTCTGTTGATTTCCATTTTGAACAGCTGCACTGGTTGTATTTGAATTCTTATGCTTGAGGAGTTTTATAATGTTTTGTAGTGCACCTGAGTTGATCCAGCTTGTAGCTCGGGTTTGACCTTAGGCTGATATCGTGACTTTATTTTTATTTCACTTGAGTTGAACCCGGCTTTTCATTTGGGTTTAACCTGTGCTCACCTGTCCCTGTAGAGTTGTCAAGTGTATACATCGGTGTGCACGGTCTCGTGGCATGTACATGATACACTGTGCATGTCACAAGCTGTTCGTGTATGATGAATTCAAATTTAAATGATGACGAACAACCCAAATAACTGAGGCAAATAAAATTTCCAAAATCACATTTTATTTTACACTGCAAAAATATTTTATTTTCAATTTTACTGCGTCAAAATTTATTTTTACAGATTTCTCAGATGTTGGATTCAATCTGGAATGAAGTTGAAGATAAATTATGAGTGAATGAGCGATATTTAGTGAGGACATTTGTAAATGAAAGATTGTGATGTAATTGAATTTGTATTGCAATTAAAATTGTATATGTATAGTGAGAGATTGAATTTGTACTATTCAAAATGGTAATAAATATTTGTTTGAATAAAATATCTATTTGAATTTAAATTCTGTGTTATTTATTTTATTCAGCAAATATTTATTTAATCATGTGAAAAATAAAATAGTACATTAAAAAATACATTTAAATGAATATATGTATATGTATATATATATATATATGTTTATTATCATCAAAAAATCATATACTCGCATATTCAACATCTATTGGCATTTTTAAGGTCGGGATTTTATAACTGTCTAGCTGACAAGGTTTGCTTTCAACTCTGATATACTCTGTATGTTTGGAATAACAGTTTCTACTGTCCTTATTATATTATATATTGTCAACTCCATTGAGAGATTCTGATTTTCTCTGTTCTCTCTTCTTTTCCTTTTTGTTTACCCTAACAATCTGCACTTTTGTCGATTGGATGCACGACATTGGAACCAAGTGGTAGTGTTCGGTGTCGACTTTCGATGGTCAAAAAGGTGGGTCGTTACGAAGTGGTATCAGAGAGCAACCTTATGTGAGAACCTTGGCTTTGGTAGGGTTTGGCTCATTAGAGATAGGGTAAGAGACACCCTAGAATGAGTTTGAGAGTATTATATATATACGAGAGCGTATTTGTTGATGTTATGAAGACGTATTACGCTAATTGGTCTATTAAATTTTTATGAATTCTGGTCGAGATGTAGGATGCCACGGTATCAATAGGGGATTCTAAACACTTGACCAAGGCTAACGGACATGGTATTGAAATATTTTAAAAATTGGCAAATTAAATATTTTTCCTAGGATTATATTTTATATATATAAAGGAATAATTTTCAAAATTCTATATAGTTATATAGCAGGTTTCTTTAAATGTGATAATACTTATTTATTATCACTATTGTTTGTTTGGTTATGCTTAACTTAAATGAAAAGCATAGACTGTTGTATGTTGATTACTAAATTAGGCTCGATTTATTAGGAACATTTATCGCTTTGATTTAAAATGAATTCTCTATGAATTAATTTTCATAATTTAACTTTAAGGTGCTCGAAGAGTATGATTAAATTAAGAATTCACCGTTTAATAATGGTGAGTTAAGAATTAAACTTTATAGAAAGTAGTAATATAACCTAAACAGTGGAATAAAATATTTAGAGTATAAATATTGAAGATAATTCTATTATAATAAAGATGGATGATTATAATATGAAAAAAAAATTATATGAAAAAAGTTTTATATAACTTCAGTTTGAAAAATAATTTTAAAAGGGAATTTTGTTTCTAAATCCTGGAATTCTTTTTTGAAAAATATTTTCAGAGGAATTTTTGAGAAATCAAATAGCTATACTTTTGAAAGTAGTTGAAAATGAAATTATTATGGGAAGAAAAATTTTAAATGGAATGCATTTGCTTTGGAATAATTAGAAGGAAATTGTTTCGATTAATTCTGTGATAACCTGAATAATCTTCTAAGTGATGATCAGATGTTTGCTTAAGCAAACTTATGAAATGCTTAGTAAATTATTCTCATTATCATTGTGCGCTCGGAATGAGTTCAAATCCAAATAAACCCAAAGTGAGTTTTAATAAATAAATTGTTTGAAGTTATTATATATAAAAATATATGTAGTATGCTTTCAAAGATGAGTTTTGAAATTTAAAATCGAGTATCTAATATTTAAGTTCCCTTAAACGGGAATTGTTTTCCAAAACAAAAGGGTATTTGTAATAAGAGATTGTTTTGATAAATAAGATTTTTTCCCCTTAAATAAGGTATGAGATAATTTAACACAGGTTTAAACTAAGTTAAATTAAATAGAAAGGTTTTGATAAACTTTGTTTTATTAAAACCATATAATTATTTAAAACACCTAAGTAGTATGAACTACTTGTTGATGGGGTCAACCCATAAATAATGTTCATTTTAACATTCTAAATAAAAATGGTTAATAGGTTGACTCGGTTTTAGGAAGCCATAATTTAATCTGATCTCCATCTAGATTTTTGAAAAAGTAAATAATGGGAAATAAGTTATGATTGGATGTTTTATAAAGAAATAACTTTATAAAATACTTTTGAAAAACTTAGGTGAGAATTTAAGAAATAATTCATAAATAATTTTAGTGTTAAATAAAAAAAATTAGCGAAAATATAAGTGAATTAGAAATTAATATAATTAAGAAATTCATAAAATATAGAGTATAACTTTCCATTTTGTCCGAGTGAGTTTGGATAATCTTTTAAGCAATAACCGAAGGCTAACGAGCAAAACGGTATGCTTAGATAATTATCTATATTTTTGGACAAGTAAGAAAGTTCGAACCAAAGTTAAAAATTTGTTTGTTAATCATTTGACGTTTTGAAACAATGTTAAGTGATAAGTTTTCCCTTATGGAATTTGATTGACTATTATTATTAGTTTATTCCTTCATGGAATTTGATTAATTGGATTTGATTGAATCGAATTGATTGGCTGTGTGATTTTTTATACTATTGTCTATAAAGTTTAAATTTATAGACAAAAGGATTTTAACTGTTGATATTAAGACCTAAATATCGGTGATTTTGAAAGGATATTTTTAAAGATTTTGGGAAAGGAATGATACTTATTCACTCTAGTTGATGTTTTTGGAGGAACCAAAATACCACTGGACGCTCCATGTTGTTTTGATTCTGGAGTTTCACAATCATTTATTTGGAGGGATCCCCTCCTTGTCATTTTGATTTGGAGATTTGATTTTTCTTGTCTGAGAAATTTGAACATAAAATTTTGAGTTGAAAAACCCAGGTATTTAGATCTAAATTTGGATGCATGACATCTATTATAGTATATCATCTTGTTTGTCGCATACGATTAAGATATGGTTGTTGGTTGCATGTGGATTTGTATCATGCTATTTTTTGCAAGTTGATTGACATCATATTTTTGTCAGCCTGATTTTCTTTTAGTTTTTTGTAAGTACAAGCATGCAAGAGATTGCTATCAATTCTTGTGCACCTGCATTTGCATAGAAGATGATAAATTACTTGACAAAATATAGATCAAACGCAAAAGGCACGTAATAAATTTAGAAAACTTGATTTGATTAACGATTTTACGCCCTATATATGGGAAGCCACTTGGCTTTTGTTTTCTTTGATTGGTTTGGAGCCTGTAGAGGTGATTTGTAGTTGTGTCGATCGAGCCGCACAAAGGAGACACTGGTTAAATTTTCTGAAAATTTTAGAGTTAGAAAACTTTTAAGAAATTTTTGAAATTTTTTGGATATCAAAAATTTGATTTTTGAGTTATAACTTAGAATGAATAAGTGGAAGAAAATTAGTTGTCATAGGTGAACAGATTCAAATGATTTGTAAATTTTGGAATCTATTCCAACTAATTTGTTTTGAAAAGTTAATAAGTTTAATAACCCATTCTAATTAATAGTTTTAAACGTAAGAGTTTGGAAACATTTTCTTCATTAGGAATTTCGAGGAGGAAATTCACTTAAGGGAAGGAGAATGTAACAACTCGAAAGTTTGATCATTTGATTTTAAATATTTAATTAATTTTAGATATTTAAATATTTGGATTTTGGAATTTAATACTTGGAATTCAGTAATAGCTATTGATTAAATATTCGAATTAAGAATTAAATATTTGAATGGTGAACCAAATATAAATTAAATAGATTTAATAATGTTATTTAACTTCTTTTAATTAATAATGATAACGGTGAATCATTTTGCAAATTTATTACAATATCAAATGGTTCGAATATAATAAATAATAAGAAAAATCAAATTGTAATAAAACGACACGGAATTTCACTGCTTTGATTTGTGAATATTTAATTAATTTTAAATATTAAAATAAATGGTCTTATAATGAAAATAAAACTCTTTTCAATAATAAATAATAATGGTGAAATATTTTTTAAAATTTGTTTACAAAAATATATAGTCCGATGAAAACAGAAAATGTGACCGGAAACCATTTTCTGAATTTTCGACGTTTCATCATATAAAAGTTATTTGAAAATGTTGTGTACATATTTATATATATATATATATATATATATATATATATATATTCAAATATATGTAATGTTGTAAACATATATTAATAATTTAATTAGGTTAAGCGTAACTAATTAAGTTAAGAATAAAATGATGATGTGACACTTTGGCAACCTTAATAAAAAATAAAAAAATGTCACATCATTAGGAGACATAAGTACACTAGAGTACTTATGCATGCTGACTTTGATTTGATGGAGGGGTGGCTAGGTGTGGGTGAGGTATGGGAGAGGGTGTGACATGGCATGCATGTGTGGAGGTAAGAGTACATGAGCGTAAAATGTTAATTTGCTATTACTAATTCATATAAAACTAATTTTTCACCTTTCTTACTCATTTTATTTTCAATTTCTCTTCTATTATCTTCCTTAAAGATTCATGAAGCCTTTTAATGGCTTCTAAAATAACTTTTCTTGTTTTAAGATTTCAAATTTTAACTTTTAAATGTTTTAAAAACTTGTTTAAAGGTTCCTTCTTTTCCATTTAATTTTTTTCCATTTTACCTGAAATGGTTTCGGCCATGACTTCTTATGAAAATCTCCAAAACTAGATTTTCTTTTATTCAAACCATGTATATTTTTAGTGGCTACAATTGTGATGTCCCGAAAATTTAGGCAATATTTATTTAATAATTTCCATTAAAAATTATTTTAAAATGTGAAATGTTGATTTAATAATCTAATTCAAACAGAAATTATCTTTTGAAAACTAATAATTATTTAGTTTGACAAATGTTATCTTTTCAAAATTTGTAATAATGATAATGATAATTTAATATTTGGGAATCTTATTCTTTTCAACGTTAAAAATATTTAAATGATAAAATTTATCTTTCTAAGCTAATTTAAAGGATATTCTATTTATAATGTATATATGTGTATACCTTGTAAATAGGGAGTTTGATTTTGATTTAATTTAAATTTAATAAAAATATTTTCAAATTTGCAATATATATATATATATGTATGTATAACTTGTGAATTGCAAAATTTGATTGAAATTAGTTAGAAACTTTTCAAAAGCTAATTTTAAAAATCTATCTTATATCTTCAAAAGTAATTAAAGTAAATATTTATTTTGTTTAAAAAAATATAATAGTTTAAATTGCATATTATAATAAAAATTTATTTTGTTTTCTTATAAAAAATTGTTTTTTTGAAATAGACTTAGTTCTTACATATTAAAGAATAATATTTTAGTTTGAAACTTTAAAATAAGGTTTAATTCAATATTCTTTTCTTTTTATAATTTTCTTTCTTGAAAAAATTTGCTTTAAAAAAATTATTTTAAAAAGTTACAAATAAACATTAAAATATGTAATTGTATAAAGGTAATTTATATGTAATCATTTAAAGGCTAAGTGGAGATAACATTTAAAAATATGATAACATAAATAAGAACGAATTTAAAAACATTTATAAAATTAAGAAATTCATTTTAATATTAAAATGAACATGTGTAAGACATTTAACTCTTAAGAAAGACACTTGTAAATCACTCTACAACCTAATGTAACAAGTGGCATTTGTTTTATTTATTTTTGAAAACACTCTACTAAAAATATATTAAGTAGAAAACTTGGAAATTCACTTTAGATTCAAACATTCTCTTCAAAAAGAAAACTGAAAATCAGATTTAAAGAAAATTTCAAAATCCAAAATCTAAATCTGTTAAAAATCTGCAAAACAAATCTGATGGAGTTTTCAAATCTGAAATCAATTTTTTCAAGTTTCAACTTCAAAGTGAAGATCAACTACAACTCTAGCAAAAGGAAATAGAGGTCAGCTGCAAAAATTCAATTCAACACCAAGCAAATTAAAAACCCCAGATTCATAATCCTGAGCAAATTACAGTTCCAGGAAAATGAAATGCAACAGAGTTTGTCCTCTGCTTCTTCAATAAATGTGAGTGAACACTTTTGAAAACAAATCTTTGGTGCTTATTCTTTTTTGTGTGACAATGATGTAGTTTTATGTGCAAGAATGTTTAATTTAAATCTGTTTTAAAAATTCTGTGATGGATTGAAAATGGTTTCAGATGTTTGCATGTGCGTTTCTATCGAAAATTCTGAAAATATCATCATCAAATAACTTCTATCTCCTTAAATAATCAACATTAGAGTTTGCTTAACAAAATTGAAATGATAAAGGCAGCATGATCTTATTTTTAAAAGTAGATTCAGGTAAGTATATTTAGTTAATACTGTATAAAGTTTAAAGTTACAGTGAAAAACCAGAAAGTAGGAAATTTCAAACTTGATAATTCTTGAATTCACCTATATAGTTTGAATTGCTTTCGAAAATTAGGAATTTTCAGAGCTAAATCTAAATTTTTAAGTGGGAATCGAAGGAGATATTTGGGTTTGATGAGAAAATAGGTTTTGAACCTTTTCTGATGATTGATGAAATCAGATGGGTTGGGTTTGCTACCGAAGGTGGTGCATGAGTAGAGGAGCAAGGGAAAAATGCTTGAAGAATTTTACGGTCAACGTGCTGATGGCGAATGGATGGAATAGGGTTTTGGACCTGCTTTGCGTCGTCTTTCTTCTCGAGGGTACTGCTACCTCACCAGAACTTCGAAAGTTATCGGAGTTGTGGGAAAGGATTTAGGGAAGGTCGAGGAACATTTCGACCCTGGTTTCGCATCGTACGGTGGTCGGCAGCGTTTGATTGAAGTGGGTTTGGTCATCATTGTGTTTCTGGCGAGGTCGATTTTTGCTCATTTTTGATTTGGGGCTTTGCGCAGTTTTTGGTTTATCGGAATCGAATCTGGGGTTGTCCGTCGATGCGATGGAGTTGGTGTCGATGGTCAAGGGCCGGTGGACGAAGCGTGCATGTGCACGGTGGCCAGTGCGTACACCTGAATTTGAGTTTGGGGAAGAAGAGGTGTGCTTAGGCGTGTCTTCGTGTTGACGCAGGTGTGACTCGAAGTGCTATTCGAGAATGTCTCGAAGTATCTGTTGAGATGGTCTCGGGTCAGTGTCGGTTTCTGGTTTTATAACCTGACGGTGTTGGGTTTTCAAAATTTAAGTGGAATTTAAATTTAAAGCAGGAATTTAAAACAGGGGTTTTAAATTCTAAGTTTGGATTCAAATGAACTTTTGAATCCTAAGTTTTAAAATGAAATTTTAAATTTAAATCAAGGTTTAAATCAAGTTTTAAAAATCAAGTCTAAAAGATGGTTTCAAGTTTACTATGGATTCAAACCTTGAATTTAAATCAGTTTTGTAAATTTAAATGTTGAACAAGTTTAAATGTTTTAAAGTAGATTTTAAAAGTGAATTTGTTTTCAAATAAAAGTTTAAACTTGACAAAATTCTTTTCCTTTAATATTTGAATGAAAAGTTATGAAGTGTTTAACTTAATTTGGAAGTTAAATAATCAATTTATTTTTAAGCTTGATTTCTTTTAATAAAATTAAGTAATTTAGTTTAAACTTTTTCTTATATAAGTATCTTATATAAGTAATGAATGTTTTCTTTACATTTATTTTAAGGTATATAAATTTGGATAAATGTTTAAATGGTTAAACATTTTGAATCTTAAATTCAAAATGGAATTTGAATTTAAATTTAGAAGTGTAATGTTTTAAATACACTTGAATGTTAATGAAGTCATTAATAAAGTAAATGAATTATCTTAGAAAAAATTAAGATAATAAAAGAATTTAATTTATAAGAGAATTACGGAATGACTTATTTATTGATTTTAAATTAATGATTTAGATTAATTTATAATTAGAGATGATTAATAATGATTAATCTTAGGTAAATTTCTTAAGAAAGTAGTTAAAGAAAATGTTATTAGTTAATAAAGATAAGTATCTAAGGATTATTAAGTATTTAATTAATGTGATTAATTTTGATAATTAATTGAAATAATCAATTGTAAATTGTTAAGCATAATTACTTGATAAAAGTAATTAAGGGATTAATTACTTATTGTAATTAATTATGATAATGTGATTAGTTTAAGTTAATTAATTTAGTTTAATTAATTTAAGAAAATCATTTGAAGATTTAATAAGAGTAATTACTTAATGTAATTAATAGAGCATAATTACTTTGGGATGTAATAAATGATAATTACTGGAATGTAATTAGTGAAAGATGATTTATAATGATGTAATTTGGGTAATTACTTTTGTAATTAATCAAGGGATAAATTAATGAAGATGATTAATTATGGAATAATTAATTTGTTAATGAGTAATTAATGGTAGTTAATTACTGGATTGATATTAATCAAGGATGATTAATAATTGTATTTTAAATTTTAGATTAATTACTAAATGTAATTAATTTAAATAAGGTAATTAATTTAAATATAAATTAGAGATCATTAATTAATATAATTAATAATGTAATTAAGAATTTTTTAATTAAGGAATAATTAATAATAAAGTGATTAATTAATATAATTAATTAAGGATAAATGTAATTAATTATAGTTAATTAATAAATGGACTAATTAAATGTTAATTTCTAATGATTAAGGTTAATTAATTTGTGAAATTAATTAAAGACTAATTACTCATTGTAATTAGAGAATGATTAACCAAAGGTGTTTAATCAAGATGAATACTTAGAGTATGATTAAATAACAAGATTATAATTAATTAATGGATATATAAGCATGATTTATAAATGTAGTAATTAATTCAAATTAATTAGAGATAGAAGTAATTAATTTAATTCATTTTAAATTAATTATAGATGGTGGTTAATAAATCATTGCTTATGGATGATATTGATATTTCATTGAATGGTTGTGATCTCAGTAATGAGATGAGTAATATCTATATGATATGGATGCTTAGTTAAAGTATGATAATATGAATTATCTGTTTGTGATGATTATCTATTTGTGGTGATAATACGGATTATCTGTTTATGTTGAAAATGTGATTATCTATTGTGATATGTGAATTATCTATCGGTGTGTATATAGATAATGATGAATTGAATTAATTATTCAAACTAAAATCACTTGGACATTAAGATGGCGTTTGGATTTCGAGAGACCGGGATCGGGTTTCTAAATTTGGAATTCCAAAAACCACATCTTTCCAAATTAAACGTTAGGTCGTGAATCTCAAGTGAAGAGTGAAGACTCGAGGTGTAAGGACTATTCGTGTTAATACTCTGAGGGTGATTCCAATACGAGTTTAACGAGGGTAGTACTTTCAGGTTCGAGATGAAGATACAGAGTGCAAGGGCTAATGTCGTTAACTCTGAGGGTGATTCCAAAACGAGTGTAGCGAAATAGTGCCTTCGGTTTCGTTCAAACCCGGAACGAACTTGTATGGATTGAATGCTTTCAGAACATCGTCAGGTGGATGATGAGCATTCTAAGATTAATGTATCCTATAAAGGTAATCGTAGCCTCAAGCCTCATCAACCGGGAATGGCTGAAACAGGGAAGGTGCAACAAGGCTAAGTGGGCCATGCCCAAGTAGGACGAGATTTACCCCTGTCTGGAGGTACCTTTTTATTTCGTCTGTGTGGGCAGTTGGCTACGGCCATCCGTGGGGTTGTCTTGTTCAGGGCTGTCTAGTAAGGGATGGTTCCGACTTTGTGTTGCAGGGGATTGGGAGTGATCCTCGGTACGGTGATCTAGGCCCCGTACTGTGAGGGGCGGTACCCCAGTAGCCCTGCCATTTGTATGGAATCCAAACTCCAATAAGTGCCTGTACGGTTTTGATTGTGCCCAACTGTGTTGGAATGTGAGATGTAAGCATTCCAGCTATTTCTGTATTTTATTTTAAAAACCCTAGACCCTATTATAATATCACTGGATTTCCTATCAAATGTTTTGGTTAGCGTAAGGTAAAAACTTTTCCATGTTTGTGTGTGGGAAGTCTTACGTGATACCTTTTGTTTTCAAAGGATTTTCAAAATTAAGCAACTTTAAACCCGTTTACTCACACCAGACCCATGTCTGACCCGAGTGTTTATTTTCTGTTTTATTAAACTCTTGGGTACTCATATTGTGTATGAGTAATCAAGGGATTCAGGATTGCTTTGATGAGTTCTGGAGGAGAAACGGAGCAGGAGGCTTCAGCGTGTAGATATATATAGTGGTTCCGCTGTGTTTGAGTTGTATCTATTTTCTATGATGTACTTGAATTGTAATAACTAGACAGGTGTTTATATTGTCTAGTTTGTGTTGTATTAGCTGTATAACTATGATGTATATGATACTATATAATATCTTATGTGATATAATATAATTTATTCGTTGCGCTGTGAGATTCTCATGTTGTTTCTTTCTTTCTTTTCTATATTTTCTATTTTCTATCCCTTTCTTTCTTCTTAATGATGCGTCTTTCTATGGAATGAAAGGCGGGTCATTACATTGTGGTATCAGAGCGCCAGGTTGAATGAATACCTAGGCTCTGGAGTGGTGTCTATCTTGAGAGAGCGTATTTGTAATTTTGAATATATATATATATATATATTTCTACCTATTTAATTGGGTTATCTGTTCGGGTTTTCCAATATAAGTTATAGAGATAGGAGAGGTAGTGGTGTGTGTAACACGACCACCAATGGTTGGAGTCAGAGTGTTTGAGGTTGGAAGTGAATCTGCTAGGGCAGTATTGGGCATCTTGGATAGTTTTGCAGTTTGGTGTGAAGGATTTCATCCATCTTTGAAGGAAATCTTTTTAAGGTTCGGAGTCCATCTTTGGAATGTAAGCTTGGTTTCACTCGTGCAAGTGGATTTTCCTGAGTTTGGATCAGTCGGAAGTGTTGAAGCAGTGATTGTATCTTGGCAACCTTAGGAAGGAGTTCTATCTATATTGGAGTTTGAGACTCAGTTTGACAAGATGTTTATGCTTGGTTTGAAGTCGAGTTTCCTGAGAGATATATGTCTATCTTGAAGGCTCTATTGAGGAAGTGGCTGGTGTAGCTTTGTGATTCGATGAGCTTTTGGATAAGAAAGTCTTTGGCAGCAGTAGCAGCTCGAAGGTGTTGAGTGTGCTATCAGGATAGTCTCTTGGCTTAGCAGTATTCTAAGAGGTAGAGTCCAGAAGCAGTAGAGTGGCATGTTTCTTCGATGGTTCAGAAATCTTCGTGATCCTTTTGTCAGTAGATCGGGCAAATGGTGAAAGCTTATCCATTTCTTCTGGAAGCTCAGCTGGGTGTGATGTTTGTGGTTGAAGGTGGACCACTAGTTTCTTCTTTTGGTTAGAAGGCTTAAGCTGTTCTGATTGGTGAAGAGAGAACGATCTCTTGGAATCTGAACTGAGTAGAATCGCAAAAGTGACTTGCGATGGTTCGGAAGTTCTCTGAGTAATCTTTGTTTGGATTGAAGCATCTCTAGAGGATGTTAGAGTTATCGAAGTGGTTTGATATTTTCTGGATATCTTCGAAGGAATTAAGGTTTGCATCCGCATCGAGAGATTGAGTTCTGTTTCGACTTGGTTCTTGGAGCTTTACCGTTGGTTCAGCCTAGTAGGAGGGCTTTTTGCGAGAGAGGTCTGTTTAAGCTGGCAGGATTGATCGGATCTTGTTTTCTATGAGAATTTTTGCTATGGTGTTGTGACCGAATCGGATAGGTCACTGAGATTTTATGGAATTTGATGAACAATGTTTCCGGAAATGGGTTGATCAAGTCTATACTTGTGTTCATCAACAGCATTCTCATCTTCCTTAAATCAGATTTGTGCAGCGGAAGCATAGTGGCAGCTATTCCAGAATAGAAGCAACACCGGATTCATTGGGAATTTGTGTTTGTCTTGGATCAGAGGACTTCTATAGGAAATTCATTTTTAATCTGGAGGCTTGGTTGTCTTGTGCATCTGTTTTGTTTTCCAAATAGGAGTAGTATGTTTGAAATCTTCTGATATTCGTGTAGTAGAGTTTGTGTGGTGGATTTTGATGGATATTGGGAGAACCATTTTGTTGAGTAGGATCTAGAGATCGTTTATTTCTTTGTCCAGATTTGTTCGTGAAGCATCTACGAAGATTGGATTGATCAAAAAGGTTGAAGGCAGCCCAGGATTGACAGGAGAGATTTGTGGGTAAGAGACGAAGGAATTCAGAATTTGAAGTCCGAAATTTGGATTTCAGAATTTGTAAATTTAATTTTGAATAAGTTTTCTTCGATCATAAGAGCTATAAGATTGGGTAAGGATGGAAACTAGCTTAGAAGAGTATTGTATCTTTCTGTTTTCTCTTAAGGGTTAAGTGTTTGGTCTACAGGTTTGAATTTCCAGTTCGGATGGCTGGCATTTGTTATGTTTTTCACGCATCTCTAAGGGAGTATGTGTATGGTTTATCACTGGTTTTAGAACCAGTGGTTCTGGGAGATTTGGAAGTTGATCAGGACTTGTCTGTGGTCTGATATCCTATTTAGATTTATAGATCTAGATTTATAGGTGCCCTAAATCTAAGTGGTGTACCTAGTTTAGATTCTGTAGAGCGAGTATTTTGGTGTTTGTACCTGGGAAACTCTAGGGAATCCTATCCAGAATTTTGTCTGGAGAGTTAGAATTGTTTGTTTGAATTGGTTGTTATGGTTGCTAGTATTTGGTTGATAGCATATGCTTGCTATTTTAAAATTAAAATATGTATAGAATTATTGAATTATCTTTGCTTTTAAATTTCGGGGACAAAATTCTTTTAAGAGGGGAGGAATGTGATGTCCCGAAAATTCAGGCAATATTTATTTAATAATTTCCATTAAAAATTATTTTAAAATGTGAAATGTAGATTTAATAATCTAATTCTAACAGAAATTATCTTTTGAAAACTAATAATTATTTAGTTTTACAAATGTTATCTTTTCAAAATTTATAATAATGATAATGATAATTTAATATTTGGGAATCTTATTATTTTCAAAGTTAAAAATATTTAAATGAAAAAATTTATCTTTCTAAGCTAATTTAAAGGATATTCTATTTATAATGTATATATGTGTACACATTGTAAATAGGGAGTTTGATTTTAATTTAATTTAAATTTAATAAAAATATTTTCAAATTTGTAATATATATATATATATGTATAACTTGTGAATTGCAAAATTTGATTGAAATTAGTATAGAAACTTTTCAAAAGGTAATTTTAAAAATCTATCTTATATCTTCAAAAGTAATTAAAGTAAATATTTATTTTGTTTAAAAAAATATAATAGTTTAAATTGCATATTATAATAAAAAATTATTTTGTTTTATTTCAAAAAAATTCTTTTTTTTGAAATAGACTTAGTTCTTACATATTAAAGAATAATATTTTAGTTTGAAACTTTAAAATAAGGTTTAATTCAATATTCTTTTCTTTTTAAAATTTTCTTTCTTGAAAAAATTTGCTTTAAAAAAATTATTTTAAAAAGTTACAAATAAACATTAAAATATGTAATTGTATAAAGGTAATTTATATGTAATCATTTAAAGGCTAAGTGGAGATAAACATTTAAAAATATGATAACATAAATAAGAACGAATTTAAAAACATTTATAAAATTAAGAAATTCATTTTAATATTAAAATGAACATGTGTAAGACATTTAACTCTTAAGAAAGACACGTGTAAATTACTCTACAACCTAATGTAACAAGTGGCATTTGTTTTATTTATTTTTGAAAACACTCTATTAAAAATATATTAAGTAGAAAACTTGGAAATTCACTTTAGATTCAAACATTCTCTTCAAAAAGAAAACTGAAAATCAGATTTAAAGAAAATTTCAAAACCCAAAATCTAAATTTGTTAAAAATCTGCAAAACAAACTGATGGAGTTTTCAAATCTGAAATCAATTTTTTCAAGTTTCAAATTCAAAGTGAAGATCAACTACAACTCTAGCAAAAGGAAATAGAGGTCAGCTCAAAAATTCAATTCAACACCAAGCAAATTAAAAACCCCAGATTCATAATCCAGAGCAAATTACAGTTCCAGGAAAATGAAATGCAACAGAGTTTGTCCTCTGCTTCTTCAATAAATGCGAGTGAACACTTTTGAAAACAAATCTTTGGTGCTTATTCTTTTTTGTGTGACAATGATATAGTTTTATGTGCAAGAATGTTTAATTTAAATTTGTTTTAAAAATTCTATGATGGATTGAAAATGGTTTCAGATGTTTTCATGTGTGTTTCTATCAAAAACTCTGGAAATATCATCATCAAATAACTTCTATCTCCTTAAATAATCAACATTAGAGTTTGTTTAACAAAATTGAAATGATAAAGGCAGCATGATCTTATTTTTAAAAGTAGATTTATGTTAGTATATTTAGTTAATAATGCATAAAGTTTAAAGTTACAGTAAAAAACCAGAAAGTAGGAAATTTCAAACTTGATAATTCTCGAATTCACCAATATAGTTTGAATTGCTTTCGAAAATTAGGAATTTTAAGAGCTAAATCTAAATTTTTAAGTGGGAATCGAAGGATATATTTGGGTTTGATCAGAAAAGGGGTTTTGAACCTTTTCTGATGATCGATGAACTCAGATGGGTCGGGTTTGCTACCGAAGGTGGTGCATGAGTAGAGGAGCAAGGGAAAAATGCTTGAAGAATTTTACGGTCAACGTGTTGATGGCGAATGGATGGAATAGGGTTTTGGACCTGCTTTGCGTCGTCTTTCTTCTCGAGGGTACTGCTGCCTCACCAGAACTTCGGAAGTTATCGGAGTTGTGGGAAAGGATTTAGGGAAGGTCGAGGAACATTTCGACCCTGGTTTCGCATCGTACGATGGTCGGCAGCGTTTGATTTAAGTGGGTTTGGTCATCATTGTGTTTCTGGCGAGGTCGATTTTTGCTCATTTTCGATTTGGGGCTTTGCACAGTTTTTGGTTGATCGGAATCGAATCTGAGGTTGTTCGTCGATGCGATGGGGTTGGTGTCGACGTTCAGGGGCCAGTGGACGAAGCGTGCATATGCACGGTGGCCAGTGCGTACACCTGAATTTGATTTTGGGGAAGAAGGGGTGTGCTCAGGTGTGTCTTCGTGTTGACGCAGGTGTGACTCGAAGTGCTATTCGAGAATGTCTCGAAGTATCTGTTGAGGTGGTCTCGGGTCAGTGTGGGTTTCAGGTTTTATAACCTAACAGTGTTGGGTTTTTAAAATTTAAACGGAATTTAAATTTAAAGCAGGAATTTAGAACTGGGGTTTTAAATTCTAAGTTTGAATTCAAATGAACTTTTGAATCCTAAGTTTTAAAATGAAATTTTAAATTTAAAGCAAGGTTTAAATCAAGTTTTAAAAATCAAGTCTAAAATATGGTTTCAAGTTTACTATTGATTCAAACCTTGAATTTAAATCAGTTTTGTAAATTTAAATGTTGGACAAGTTTAAATGTTTTAAAGTAGATTTTAAAAGTGAATTTGTTTTCAAATAAATGTTTAAACTTGACAAAATTCTTTTCCTTTGATATTTGAATGAAAAGTTATGAAGCGTTTAACTTAATTTGGAAGTTAAATAATCAATTTATTTTTAAGCTTGATTTCTTTTAATAAAATTAAGTAATTTAGTTTAAACTTTTTCTTATATAAGTAATGAATGTTCTTTACATTTATTTTAAGGTTTATAAATTTATTTAAATTTGGATAAATGTTTAAATGGTTAAAAATTTTGAATCTTAAATTCAAAATGGAATTTGAATTTAAATTTGGAAGTGTGATCTTTAAATACACTTGAATGTTAATGAAGTCATTAATAAAGTAAATGAATTATCTTAGAAAAAATTAAGATAATAAAAGAATTTAATTTATAAGAGAATTAAGGAATGACTTATTTATTGATTTTAAATTAATGATTTAGATTAATTTGTAATTAGAGATGGTTAATAATGATTAGGTAAATTTCTTAAGAAAGCAGTTAAAGAAAATGTTATTAGTTAGTAAAGATAATTATCTAAGGATTATTAAGTAATTAAGTAACGTGATTAATTTTGATAATTAATTAGATTAATTAATTGAAATAATCAGTTGTAAATTGTTAAGCATAATTACTTGATAAAAGTAATTAAGGGATTAGTTACTTATTGTAATTAATTATGATAATGTGATTAGTTTAAGTTAAGTTAATTAATTTAGTTTAATTAACTTAAGAAAATCATTTGATGATTTAATAAGAGTAATTACTTAATGTAATTAATGGAGCATAATTACTTAGGGATGTAATAAATGATAATTACTAGAATGTAATTAGTGAAAGATGATTTATAATGAAGTAATTTGGGTAGTTACTTTTGTAATTAATCAAGGGATTAATTAATGAAGATGATTAATTATGGAATAATTAATTTGTTAATGAGTAATTAATGGTAGTTAATTACTAGACTGATATTAATCAAGGGTGATTAATAATTGTATTTTAAATTTTAGATTAATTACTAAATATAATTAATTTAAATAAAGTAATTAATTAAAATATAAATTAGAGATCATTAATTAATATAATTAATGATGTAATAAGAATTGTTTAATTAAGGAATGATTAATAATAAAGTGGTTAATTAATATAATTAATTAAGGATAAATGTAATTAATTTTAGTTAATTAATAAATGAAGTAATTAAATGTTAATTACTAATGATTAAGGTTAATTAATTTGTGAAATTAATTAAAGACTAATTACTCATTGTAATTAGAGAATGATTAACCAAAGGTGTTTAATCAAGATGAATACTTAGAGTATGATTAATTAACTAGATTATAATTAATCAATGGATATATAAGCAGGATTATAGATGTAGTAATTAATTAAAATTAATTAGAGATAGAAGTAACTAATTTAATTCATTTTAAATTAATTATAGATGGTGGTTAATAAATCATTGCTTATGGATGATATTGATATTTCATTGAATGGTTGGATCTCAGTAATGAGATGAGTAATATCTATATGAACTGGATGCTTAGTCAAAGTATGATAATATGAATTATCTATTTGTGATGATTATCTATTTGTGATGATAATACGGATTATCTGTTTATGATGAAAATGTGATTATCCATTGTGATATGTGAATTATCTATCGGTGTGTATATAGATAATGATGAATTGAATTAATTGTTCAAACTAAAATCACTTGGTCATTAAGATGGCATTTGGATTTCGATGAGACCGGGATCGGGTTTCCAAATTTAGAATTCCGAAAACCACATCGATCCAAATTAAACGTTAGGTTGTGAATCTCAAGTGAAGAGTGAAGACTCGAGGTGTAAGGACTATTCGTGTTAATACTCTGAGGGTGATTCCAATATGAGTTTAACGAGGGCAGTACTTTCAGGTTCGAGATGAAGATACAGAGTGCAAGGGCTATTGTCGTTAACTCTGAGGGTGATTCCAAAACGAGTGTAGCGAAATAGTGCCTTCGGTTTCGTTCGTACCCGGAACGAACTTGTATGGATTGAATGCTTTCAGAACATCGTCAGGTGGACGATGAGCATTCTAAGATTAATGTGTCCTATAAAGGTAATAGTAGCCTCAAGCCTCATCAACCAGGAATGGCTAAAACAGGGGTGGTGCAGCAAGGCAAAGTGGGCCATGCTCAAGTAGGACGAGATTTACCCCTGTCTAGAGGTCCCTTTTTATTTCGGCTGCGTGGGCAGTTGGCTACGGCCATCTGTGGAGTTGTCGTGTTCGGGACTCTCCAGTAAGGGATGGTTCCGGCTTTGTGTTGCAGGGGATTGGGAGTGATCCTCGGTACGGTGATCTAGGCCCCGTACTGTGACGGGCGATACCCCAGTAGCCCTGCCATTTGTATGGAATCCAAACTCCAATAAGTGCCTGTACGGTTTTGATTGTGCCCAACTATGTTCGAACGTGAGATGTAAGCATTCCAGCTATTTCTGCTTTTATTTTAAAAACCCTAGACCCTATTATAATATCACTGGATTTCCTATCAAATGTTTTGGTTAGCGTAAGGTAAAAACTTTTCCATGTTTGTGTGTGGGAAGTCTTACGTGATACCTTTTGTTTTCAAAGGATTTTCAAAATTAAGAAACTTTAAACCCGTTTACTCACACCAGACCCCTGTCTGACCCGAGTGTTTATTTTCTGTTTTATTAAACTCTTGAGTACTCATATTGTGTATGAGTAGTCAAGGGATTCAGGATTGCTTTGACGAGTTCTGGAGGAGAAATGGAGCAGGAGGCTTCAGCATGTAGATATATATATATATATAGTGGTTCCGCTGTGTTTGAGTTGTATCTGTTTCCTGTGATGTACTTGAATTGTAATAACTAGACAGGTGTTTATAACTGTCTAGTTTGTGTTGCATTAGCTGCATAACTCTGATGTATATGATACTATGTAATATCTTATGTGATATAATATAATTTATTCGTTCCGCTGTGAGATTCTGATGTTGTTTCTTTCTTTCTTTTCTATCTTTTCTCTTTTCTATCCCTTTCTTTCTTCTTAATGATGTGTCTTTCTATGGAATGAAAGGCGGGTCGTTACAACAATTTTATAGTTTACTGCTTTTTCTTATTCGAGTTTGAGGCTCCAAAAATTCATTTTTTTGCAAGATTGTTTTTGAACCTAGATTTTGATGTCTGAAAATACCCCTCACTGTTTTAGCAATAACTACCTCAAAATTTAAAAGTTAAGTAATTCTTTTTTTAAATGATAGAAGAAAGAATAATCTAAAACTTTTCTTCTGACCACTTTTCCAAAATCTGAGAGGAAAGGGTCGAAAAGTCAAGTGCAAAATAACCCATTTTCAAGAAGAATTTGTGGTTTTCCAAGCTTTTTGAGCTCTAAATTATTTCAAATTTTCAAAACCTTTGGAGAGTTTAACTCACATAAAATTTTATTATATCATATTTATGATGTTATAAATGTTTATCGATTATTTGGATGTTAGTTAAATTGTTTGATTACTTGTTTGGTTGCATTTCCGGTTCGAAAATGGATGACATGTTAATTTGATTGTTATAAATCGATATGATTATCTATATGTTATGCATAATCATTGTTTTGCATGAAAAATATGTAGAGAGCCCCAAAGGGGGTTTCTCACTTATAAATTATTTATTTACATCAGTATGTTGTTATTGATGATTACTTAAAATTAATTTCTGATATTTCATTTTATAGTTTAAATGTCGTTATAGCGATTTTGTTATATCGTTTTTATTAAATTTCAACCCAAAACCCTGTCACATGAACTTGAACTTGCATTTCCGCTAAAAAGAATATTGAAAATTTATTAACTATTTTGATTAATGATAATTTAAATTAATTAATCTTTTAAATTAATTAATTTGAGATTAATTAACCAATTTAATAAATGATGATTAAAAATTGGTTTATCTTTAGATTTTATTCATCATTCTTTATAATGTTTTTTATACTTAATTAATCCTTTTAACTAATGATTATTTGAGTTTAATTAATTCTTTTAATTAAGGATTATGGAGTTTAATTAATTTGTAGAACTCAATTAATTATTTTAACTAATGATGATGGGATTAAAGTAATTATTTCAATTAACGATAATTGAAATTAATAATTATTTAATGATATTTAAGAGTAATTAATCAATTTAAATAATGATAATTGCATTTTATCAATCTATTTAATTAATGATTATTTTAAATTTAATTAATTGTTTTAACTAATTATTTTTAGAATTTAGTTAAATCATTTTAATTAATGATGTTTTATAATTAAACAAATCATTTTAACAAATGATGTTTTAATTAATCGGTTTGACTAATGAAGTTTGGATTTAATTAATTCGATTAATTAATGATTATTCTAAACTTAATTAATTGTTTTAATCAATGGAATTTAGAACTACTTATCATTTTAATTAATGATGTTTGAGATTAATTATTCGTTTAATTAATGATTATCTGAATTTAATAAATCTTTTTAATTAATTGATTTAATAAAGGTGATTAACGTAAGTAAACTACTATAATAAAAATTGCTTAAATAAACTGATTTAAAGTTGATGATTTAATAAAGATTTTAAAGTTAAATTACCAATGTTAAAAAAGTGTTTGGAAATAATTATTTATTTTATTATAGATAATGAATTGTTTCTTTAAAGGGATTTTAAATGCAATTAACTATCTTTCGGGATATTAATATTGTTTTTAAAAAAGGAATTGGAACTCGATTATTGGGATAGTAAGTTGGATAATCTTTTGGGTGTTCGGTCTGATGTTGGTTTAGGTCTTCGGGGTCGCGCACTTGGAAAAATTATTCTCTTAACGTTTTAACAGTCTGGAACTAATTCTAAAAGTGTTTTACCAATACTGAAATCAAGCCAAAAAGTTCAGCTCGTTTTTTTTTATAAAAAAAGGATGATTCATTTATGTAAATGAATTATTTCCATAAAGCGAATCACTTATATGGAAACGATTTATTTATATAATTAGCACTGAATATCGGAGAAGTAGACTTGTTGTTATTTCAAAAGTTGAGAATAATCGTGTGACATGACTTTGAGGTAACACTACCTTGACTTGTCTGGTATTATTGTTAACCAAGAAATAGTACAAGTTTGAATTCAACGAGTGGTGATAAGTATTCAAGACTTATTTTCCATATACGATTGTTTTATGTCCTTAATACTTGGTATCTCTGCTATCGGTTACTTCAGCTTCTTTATTATCGTCAGTCTAAGACGATGTTTTGCTCTATTGAGCTTTGATATCCTTTGTCGGAGATGACTAAAACCAAAGAGAGAGTGGGGGTCAAGCTATGTAGGGTTGCTCCTATTAGGGTATTTTCACATCAACTCTAGATTGAATTCGGTGTTGCGCATTGAGATGTGAAATATTCGGGTACTCGGTAACAGTAGGCGAGGTCTGGCTTGGAGGTTTTTGAAAGCCATCGGAGTTCTCAAGTATATTTCTAGAGGTATACTTTCAGTAGGGGGCGCAACCACCTAGTCATTTGCTGGAAAATTTTCTTTCCTTATTTTATTTGTATCCCTAAATCTATTGTAGCTTTAAAATTGACACGAGTAGAGCCAAATCCTCATCACGGCATTTAAGTATTTATTAGTCCATTCTATCGAGTTTGGACTGTTACTTTATTTAGCCCATTCTATCGAGTTTGGACTGTTAATTTATTTAGCCCATTCTATCGAGTTTGGATTGTTACTTTATTTAGCTCATTCTATCGAGTTTGGACTGTTACCTTATTTAGTCCATTCTATCAAGTTGGACTGTTTTTCCTTGTTCTATCCATTTTGTCCAGTTTGGATTTTACTCAGTTTATTTCCATTCTTTCAAGTCTGGTTTAATATTACGCTCAATCATATTTGGATTTGTTTCCTGATATTTGTTTCTGCTCTTGCTTGTATGGATGTTATTCTTGTGAGGTAAAAACCCGTTCCGCGTCAGCGGCGTGGTCTTATAGAATTATTATATCTATTTCCCATTGTTCGAGTTATCTCACGCTAATATTTCCAGACTGATCTGGGTGTTATTTATTTATAATGTTCGAGTCAGACCGAGTATTTTCCCAGGTTGTCTTTGAAGTTCCAAAGGTTGTAGAGGGAAATTAAAGCTTCACCTATCATAGTATTTTATTTTTTGTTGTATTATATAATATACCTATTGGCATTTGTTAGATCAGGATTTTATAACTGTCCAGCTGATAAGGTTTGATTCTATCTTTGATATACTCATTATATTTGGAGTGATAGTTTCTACTGTCCTTATTATATTATATGTTGTTAATTCCATTGAGAGATTTTAATTTTCTCCGTTCTCTATTCTTTTCCTTTTTATTTACCTTTCTAATCTACCCTTTTGTCAATTGGATGCATGACATTGGAACACGGTAGTAGTGTTTGATGTCCACTTTCGATAGTCAAAAAGGCGGGTCGTTACACGATAAGCATAAACATATAAGTAAACCAATTATTTCACAACAATTCCAAATATAATTCATTAGATCATTTTGTAACCTATTATGCAGCATTGCATTTTGGTACACAAGTTATTGGTACATGTTAATGTTGTAATGTTCTTCGGTTTGTAAAATGTTTTCTCAAAATAATCCTGGCATCTGGCTAACACCATTGTATTTGTAAGGACCTTCTTCTTCTTCCATGCCCGTAAAGTATTCGATGATCATATTATATGGAATCATATAAGCAAACATGACTCTTGTCATTTTAGATTGCTTCCATAATCTATAAAGATTACTAGTCATAGCAAATCTAGATTAAAATACTCCAAATGCTCATTCTACATCTTTCTTTTAACCCGTCTTGCATATCGAAAACTTTATTCTTTGGAATCATTGGATTTGAAAACATCTACACAATGGTGCTTTATCCAGGATAGATTTCATCTCTTAGATAGTATCCATGTTTGTAGGTGTTTTGACCAAGTGCAAATGAGATGAGAGTTCATTCACCAAGCGCAAGAACATTAGAAAAATATGGCCTCTTAATTGCATTTACGTCATTACTAGAAACAAGCATTCTGAAGAAAGCATGCAAAATCCACAAGTCATATAAAGAAACTGTTTCCAATTTTTTCCTTAATGTTATATGCTTTGTGAAATTCATTAGTTCATTCTTCCATCCATAATGTACACAATCAAGACTTCCTAACATTCCTATTCATCCTCTACTATCATGCATTTATCTTATTCTTGGCACATATCCTTCGTTCGATGATCTTAAGTACTCAGTGCCTTAAATGTCCATTATAACTTGATGGAATTTGTCCAGAATTTCCAATGTAGTCCTCTCTATAATCCGGTATGCATCGCTTTGGGCATCAACATCGGTACCATAAGCTAACATGCTCAGAATAATGGTCATTTTATGATTCTTACTTAAGCCCTGCATTTTTGGAGCATTTTTCCTACAAATAAAGTAATCATTATTCAATTGAATACCTATCTAAATTTTCAAAACAAATCTTGTCACATTTTAAATCTCCATCGAAACATATCTGGTTTATACGTTAGACTTAGGTTGAAGTAATCTTACACTAGAAATTATAGAACATAGAATCATTACGATTGATATATTCCCAACTAATCAGTGAACTACCATACTTCCCAAACGTTGATCCGTAAGGTTTATGATAGGTATCTATTATTTCTTACTCTTCCTCCAATTTGTCTCATTAAATCACCTCATCATCGAAATCACTATTGAATGCCATAACACACTCAAGAAAGACAAAGACATTGTATCGGTATTTAATTGTTTGCTTAGTGAGGAAGTTGATAAGTTTTTATTCTATCATATAAGATGAATGTTGGTGCACTTATATGAGGGAAGTGTACAAAATGCATTACTAGTGGAATCAATTTTAATTATTAGTGGGAATGTTAGGACAATAATTTGTATGGAGTTTCCATTTCAAATTAACAATGGGTATCATCTACTTTACTATTATGACAAAAATGGTGGGATATGATTTAGTGAATAGCGGCATTTAGGACAATAATTTTCATGGAATCATCTTTTCAACTATAACCATGGGTGGCATCTACTATACTGTTCTAATAACATATTATGGAATCTGATTTAGTGTTTAGCAATAATGTTAGGAAAATAATTCTCAAATAATTACCCTTTCATATATAACCATGGGTGGCATCTACTGTACCATTATGACAACATATGGTGGAATATTATTTAGTGTTTATTGGCAAAGTGAAGATAATAATTTTCAAGGAGTTTTTCTTCAACTTTAACCATGGGTAGCATCTGTTGTACCATTATGGCAACGTATTGTGGAATCTTCTTTAGTGTATAGTGGCGATGTTAGAACAACAATATGGTGTAATTTGCTTTATAGTATAGTGGTAATGTTAGAACAATAATTTTAAAGGACTTGTCGAATTCAGTGTCTTTTTTCTTTAGTTTATTTGTTAGTGGAGTCATCTATTATTGTAGGTGCCGTCATCATGAAAAGTAGATGGACACTACCATAATAGAAAACAAAGATAAAAGTACAACGAAGCATTCATATAATAGAGATCAAATGATGCATTCTTAACATAATGATAGAAATAAAACTGGTAAATCTCATTCTAATTATTATGCTAAATAAAAGATGATCAAAGTTGGTTCCTTAGTAATGTAATCTCACAGAATATTTTCATAACGAAGTCTATAGTTCTTCAAGGAAGTGATTTGTCGAACCAATTGTAAAACCCACACCTATGTTGAGGACAACTACAGAATTGACCCGATATCCCCATATCCAAATGTCATTATGCTACTACGAGTTATCATGCCACAGTGGCAAAAAAGCATATCAGAGCTTGCCTTTCCATGGGTCATTATATGATGCTAATGAACGCAAAATTCACTTGATTCTTTAGCAACACTAAATCTTTTTTGCATTTTTTGCTATATAGTAATAACATATTGAGGAAGAGCGTCATCGATCCACCCGTGAAAATCACATCTATGGAAATGACAACTTAGATAATGACGCCCAACAGCACGACCATATTTTACGATAGATATTGAAGCTTCATATGCACTCATATAACTAATTGTTACCGAGTCACCCACTACCACCTCTTGTTGTTGTTGCAAGTGAGCATGCTATGTATAAGTAAGTCATAGCGAAGAAGCACGTTGTTGTATATTATTTGAAATTGAAATCAAAATTAGTTTTTTGAGTGGTGAAACTCATAGGAGTAATGTTTATTATAGATTTTTGAATCCTAAAACAAATGCACAGTTACAATAGGAATGAGTAAAGCGAAAGAATGTAATGTATTGTCACATCTTTCGAATTAATGGGAGGTAATGATATGAAAAAAGCATTCAATGTACCAATATCATAAAAAATCAACATTATTGAACATTCCAACATCCATAAACAAGCAAATATAGGATATGCACCAACACATAATACAGTCATACTCAAATATGCAAAAGCATGCATGTCCACACACAAATGATACCAACATCATAAAATAATCAACATTGTTGTACGTACCAACATCATAATACATGCTAATATAACATCATAAAAAATAGACACAAAGATGTAAAATCATACATGTCCATGAAGGAACCGGGTCGGTCTACAGCGGGTGAGAACAGGTAGATTTCAAAAAAAAATCCCTATTTGGATAATGATGGGCCTATAAAGTCTATGGGTTTAATCGGATCCAATCTAGTTAAAATTAAAATCATATTTTAATTAACATTGTTTATAATTGTTAATAATCATATTAAATACTTAAACTAAAAGGTTATTTGGATGTATCATGTGTACGTTCAATGATATTACAAGATAACAAAATGTGATATATAAACATGTGTATATATATACAAAAAGGTATTATGATGTATATCCATTATATATGCGTATATATTATACATATATATACATTTGATAATTTCATATGGATATCGAGAATATTAATGCCTAAGTATATACATATGTTTAAATATACCATACTATGTGTATATGGTTTGCATACAATTATTTATAGTGCTATATATATAGTTTAGACTTGTATATACATATAGGTAATATTTTGTTTCCACTTATATATATTTAACATATATAAAATTAAAAAACAAATATATATAAGAAAATATATAATTTCAAATAAAATGTGTGATTGGAAGAGAAGAATAAGGTTTCAAATTACATCCAGGTCTAATCAAATCGGAACAAAAAGGAAATGGAATAAGGTGTTATTTTAAATTTCCACCTTTAAAAATAAAAATTAATATTAACTCCTATATCATAAAAATTCCTTGATTAGCTTTGTAAGAGTAGGATGGACCCCTTATTTTTATTTGATCTATTCATTTGATTTGGAGTTGAAATTTTTTGGAATTGTTTCATGGCATACTTGACCATGAACGGTGAGGAGGAGGGAAAAGAAAAGTGAATGAATAATCAAAATAAATTAGTAGATTTGTTTTAGTTAAAGGAAAAAAAAATTTGTCAATCTTTTATTTTAAACATCCCTAATCAATTCTCTTAATTTCTCTTTCCCCCACCCCTCTCTCCTCACATTATCTGGCTAGACATACTTGCCATCAAATGGCATATAATTTCCATAAATCTCTTCATACAATTATCTTTTATTTAAACTCGTTTAAAGTTACATCAATATCGTATGTCAATGAGCGTAAATATAACTTTTATATATGCATTCAAATAACTCCAAACAACTCCAGACATCAAATAAATTAGATAATAATTAATATTTCCCAAATATTAGTTAATTTGATTAATTTACAATGTTTTATATATTAGTTAAATTATGCTTTTTAGAGAATTCACAAATATGGTTGTGTGACTCGGAGGTTTGAATTCAGTTAGTAATTAATATTGAATAATTCGAATATTAACGTTCACACATCACCTTAGCTAGTAGTGTGATGGTTTGGAACTTTTTAGTAAAATCAATTTCGCATTTTCTAAAGCGCTACCTTTTAGCAATGATTATTTTGACACATCCTCTTCCTCAACAATGTATCACTTCAGGATTATGGAATTTGGTTTCGGTCAAAATTCCAACATCATCTATGTTTAACTTTATGTAACGACCTTCCTTTTCGATCCTCGGAAGTCAATACTAATACATCCATGTTATTCACGTGCTAAGCAACCAAGTGCCAAAAAGATATATTATTTAGGAAAAATAAAAAATCAACAGAACTAAATCTCACAACGTGAAGAATAATATATAATATTCCAAATTCATCTTTATAAAAGAAAAGCTTTTAATACACAAACACCATCAGAGTCTAACCTATCATCAGCCTAGACTGCTATAACAAATTACGCTTACAAATATTGATAAATACGCATAAGAAAAAACATAGTGGAAATATCGAAAATACGTTTTGGGCATCCAACTCGACTCCTGAAGCTCTAGAGAACCCAAAACTATCTCTGGAAAAATACTTGGGTCTGACCTGAGCGTTAAGAAAAATAACACTCGGATCAGTCTGGTAATACCAGCATGAGAAACCCAAATCACTAAGAATTTTATTATATCTTGTAATACCCTTTAAAATAAAAGGTATCTCGTATGACTACGCTACACCTAAACACATACGAGTTAACCAATCATTTTATAGAAAATCCAAAGACATTATAATAATGTCTAGAGTTTAAAGTAAAATATGAATATAGACAGAATGCTTGGATCTTACATTCCAACATAGTTGGGACAACTAAGTCTGTACGGCGCTTATTGGAGAATAGATTCGATCAATGGCAAGGCATTAGGATATCGCTTATAACAATACATCTCTAGATAAATGTACCGAGGACCTCACATGGACTCCTTACATGGCAAGACCAGCCTACCATTAACTGGAGAGTACCGAATATTTCATTACCCTGGTTGTTTTGCAACCTTTCTTGCGAGCTCTCATGGGCACCCAAATCCATAAATAATAATCTAGAAGGATGATGACAAAATCCTAATGGGGCCAACCCACAAAGCCTCGTAGAATATCCTTTATTTTAGTCATTCCTGGTTGATGAGGCTTGAGGCTACATTTTATCTTTTATATAACAATCCCACTTGAAATGCTAATACTACCATCGAAGCGATAATGCAATGCCAGCATTCGTTCATGCAAGCATTCAGGATTTGGACAAACTAAAAGCAGCACTTCCATTACATCCATTTTGGAATCACCATTAGGCTTAGTAGCATGTAGCCCTTGCACTTCAAAGAGCTCCATCTTTGATTCCATCATCATTAGAATGTCCCAATTCAAAATGCTTATGCCGGTTTGAAGTTGTTCAGATAATATATCTGATCTCGGTCTCCCTGAACCGACAGCGATAACTTTAAAGCTGGCCAAGATTTTGATAGTTGATTATTTATCCATCAAATAACAAACAATTCAACTAGAGATTTATTCTCATATGGGATCCACCGAGCCTCTTTAAAATAATCTTCAATAATTAAATACTTTAATTAGTTATACAAAATATCATGTACTTATCTCAACGGTATAAGTATATTCTCTAACCAATTTGCTTTCTATATTTGGAAACCTTTACCATATACTTATATAGTAGTATAAGATTATTCACAAAATATATAAGAAAATATTTCTTCTTTCTAAAACATATTTAAATGGATCAAAACAACGTCTTTTAAAACATTGATTATTATTAACCCCAAAATCACTAATCCTTCGGTGTTAAGTAGGGAAATGCTTCCATACCACCAAAATTAAGAAGGATTATTAATTTCTATAACTCAATTAATAAAATTTATCCAATTCTAATGAAATCAAAGTTTTATAAACCATTTCCACTTTTCTAAAATCCAAGATCTCTTACCAATTATAGCTTTTAACAAACCATGTATTTGAAATAATTCTCTTTAATAAACAATTAATTATTTTAAAATCTTTTATTTATTTTAAATTGACTACCTTACAAAGCTCCCTAATAAATAATTGATTAAGGTTCCTAAAACATTATTAGTAAATAATTTACTTACCTTAAGTCATTTTTAATATATAGTTATTAACTTAATTGCTATTAAGTAAATGATTAATTAACGTAAACCATTATTAGTAAATAATTAATAAATTTCAAAACATCATTATTAAACAATTAACTAACTTAAAATATCATTTATAAAATAATTAATTAACTTTAAAATAAATAAATAAATAATGATTATTCTTTAAAATAACTTAAATAAAATGATTAAATAACTTAGAATTAAACAAAAAGAATTAGTTGACTTTAAAATATTATGATTAAAAATAATATTAACTTAACCATTTTAAATATAAAAATTACTTTACTTTGAAATAAATTTAAAATCCAGGTAGATCCAAATCCATTTTCTTTTCCAAAATTTGAAAAGAGGCTCAGCGACCACATTGGTACTTGGACATGTTACCATTATTTCAATTCAACAATTCAGATCATATCATTGTTATTTACATAAACAACAAACAAGTAGTAAAATTCACAATTAATAGACGATGAATAACATGTCGTCTGTCTGTGTCAGTTGTCAAATCAATAATTGTCCAAATTTATAAAACAGCAGAACATGGATGTATTTTGCTAAATAGATGTCCAATAAATGTCTATTAAATGCAATATAGCAAAAAGAGGATTTATTATTCTATCAGGAATGTCAGTGATTAAATACAATCACCAATCACCAAAATTATTTACTACGACCACAGATTTAATATTATTTTAAATTTTCTACAAATATGCCGAACACTTGTACCGAGTGTTTAATTTGGTAATACGAACCCTGTCTCCAAATCCGCCAGTTAAACAGACCTTGAATGGTTATGCTATAGATTTTGAAATTTAAACACTTAAATTTGAAAACTAAAATCAACTAATTCTAAATGACCTGGGCCCAAAGCCTATCCACACATCCTTCTTCCTTCCTCCCTACACCTCCAAAACCAAACTTGCCCAAATCAAACTTCCCTAAAATCATTTCCCTCTAAAATAACCTAGAACCACCCTCTCCGTGTACCAATATGCACGTTGCACATGACCCTCAGCCCTCGACCGCCTCATCGACCGTCCCTACAAACCCCATCACCTAACGTGTCTCGACTGCACCTATCGCCATTCACTCTAAAGCCTCCAATCAAATTCCGACCTTATATCCTCCTACACAAAACACACACAATAAACGAACTCACCCCCTTTAATCATCGTCATTCCACCAATCTATCACCGCCACCATCTATCTCATCACGATTGCAACCCTAGCACCTTCTTCCAACACCACCTTGGTCACCTCGACATGTCGAACTGCCCTAAGAACCAAGAACCCGAACTAAAAAGAAACTAGTACCCAAACCCTAGAACAAGCTCATCGCCCCTCCTCTGACCACTGGAGCAATTTCCATCAACTGGAAAAAGTCGTAGCTTTCCCCAAGCTTGCTTCACGTCTCCCTCGTCTTCCCTTCGGGTCACCCCTTCATCATAATTGGATTTTTAACCCAAAACAGTTCATCTCAAAATCCCAACCAATTCCCACCACAATAAATTCTACGAACACCCTTAAAATCTTGAAACGATGCTATAACCCATACATATTCTCCGTTCGTCGGTTCATGATTGTTGTAAACTCGCTATTTTCTCGATGGTTAATGAAATTGAGAAATTTCAATCGCTATACTCGATGAAACGTCGAGCAATCAATTTTAAAAATAAGTTTAGCCATAATGAGCAATTTCATAATTGATCAATTCGGGTAAACTAAACGTATTGAGAGGTATGGGATTTTGAAACTCAAATGGAAATGGTTTTATATTTTTTGCAAAAGAATGGTAAGTATAAAATGAAACTAAAATGGTTCTTGTACATATTCCAGTAATTACTTTCTTCATTTCTACTTCAATTCTTAATTTTTAAACATTACTTAAACAAAAAGAGAATTTAACACCATTCAACCAAGTTATATATATAACAACATTAAATGCGTATATAGCAAAAGTAAATAAGCAAAAGAGTATAGAAGCTCACCTTGCAAACATTTGTTGATAAATCCAAGCTAAACTTTTTTTTAAAACAAAAAGCAGATGATTTTTTTTCTCTTTTCTCTAACATCCTTGAGAGGAAACTAAAAATATGAACTTGGGAAAAGATAAGCTAAGTATGAAATTAATGTAGTTTATGTATAAATATACATAAAAATATTACAAAAGGAATTTTTAAAATAAGAAAATAAACAAAGATGCTTTTAAAATCAAAATTCAACTCTAACATCATTTCCTAAGTGTAAAAGTACACTGCATATAAGAAAATGGTGGGTAATAAGGTGTCCTTGATTCCTTTTGTTTACAAGACACTTAAGGAATCTAAGTTTCATTTCAATTTTTTAAATTTTAAAATGTATTTTACCTTTTTTACTATTCTTTATTTACCTATCTTTTATATTTTAAAATGAAATGTTACATTTTATAAAAATGTAAGTATTGTTTCTAAAACATATTCAAGGGTATTTTTAACTTTTCTATAACTTGTCGTTCAATCAAAAGCTGAAAATCCGAAAAAGGGGTTTCGATCATATTTTCAGTTTTCAGTCGAATTATCTATTTATATAAACCAAATTCAAATTGAGTTATCTATTATTAGTTATAAATTTAAAATAGAGCCATTTACTTATTAAAACCATTAATCGTATACTATAAAATAATTAAATATCCATAAATTAAACTGACAAAATTCCGGGTCATTATATTCTCCGTCCTTAAAAGAATTTCGACCTCGAAATTTCAGCACAACGCAAACTTAGAAAAACATCCATATTATTCATAATTTATTCATAAGGCCTTAAGATGATCATAAATCATCTATATGCCAAGTCTTATTTGATTCTACTCAAAATATAACTTCACTTTCGAACTAGTATTGCCTATCTGATACCCTAGTGTGGACTCTGATTAGGCTCCTGGATTAGGAACCTCCGTTCTCCTTGCATAGTTATATACTATGATAAAAAACTTTGGTTCCACACCAAGAACCCTCGGCAAGTGTTCTCCATCAAGAATCAAGTGATAAATCCTTATTTAGGTCAGTGTGTTTCACTTCAAAGTCATGTACTTGAATTTTTGGACCAAGAGCCGTTATACGAATAGAAAGATATACGCACAACTTACGTAATTATTCTTATTGGTTCTTACTTATACTAGTTTATTTTTACTCCCGAAAATCATTTATGAAATGTTTCATAAAAACTTAACTTAAGTTTACACTTGTATAATACTCTGCTATATTTTGGAAATATATATACAGTCAGATTTGTTTAACTTAACAAGAGTTTTCAACAAATTTAAATTTTATTCAAACTAATTATCTCTTCAAATCTATAAGTTATAATAACTTATTTCCTTATGTTTTCCCAAAATAATTAGCTTCAAATTCTTAATTAAGTTAGAAGTTCTCGACTGTCCAAAATTGTCGAAAATTCCATTTTATTTTAACAAATGAAAACTATTGAACAACTTATCATAACAAGATGCACAACTAACCTACCCTAATGCATAGGATACATGAGTCCATATAATAAACCAAAAACATAAGAACAAAACCCCCGGGTTTTATTCCAAATCAATTTGAAATAAAGATAGTTATATTCATAAATACTTCCAAAATAATACTATTATTATTTGTCCAAAACTTTGAAAAGAAATTTTCTACATATCCAGATTTAAGTTCTCAAATTCTCAACCTTAAATCCCTTTTTATTTCTCTTTATATAAAACGTTTAAAATCTACTTCAAGACTCCAAGATTTGATTCCTCAAAACCTTTTATTTATAAAACACATTTCTATAAAATCCGTCTTTCACAAAGTCATTCTTTATAAAACCATTTCTCAAATATTTATTTCAAATATTCAATCTTACTTTTAGTAAACGGCCATGATTAAATATAGTTTTAATCTACATTAACATCGAACACCTTATAGTCAAATCATGAAACTTAATTCACAAGGAATTCATTTTAATGTTTCCCCTAATTTCTATCTATTGATCCCGTGTTGTAAAAAGAAAAATTACCGTAAACTCAACAAATAATAAACAATGTTCAAAACAGGGTGACCATGACTAATCAAACACTAAATGATAATAATTCCATATTATCATCTTCTACCAAAAAACACATCAAAATACTAAATTAATTTTTTGAAAATCATTCTTTTATATATAGGATATAATCGTAGGTAAAATTATTTCACTTACCAATTTTAAACCAATACTATGTTGGTTTTCCTTATTCTAGTGTTTAGAAATTTCTATTGAAAGCATTGAGTAGATGCATCGTCCAGAATTCATAAGCCACTTAACAGAATAATCTATATAGTATAAAATATTTTTATAGCACTAACAAATATGCACTCTTATACACACACATATACACTCAGACCCATTATAGGTCTCTAACGAGTTTACTCCACCAGGGCTAAGGTTCTCACTTAACTTTTAGTTTTGATACCAAATGAAAATTTTCCCTATCCTGAGGTGACTACAAATGGTAACCTCGAATCTAATTTTACGATCAGCCTCTCGATTGTCCCAACCAACTCGCAAAGAGACATGTAAGGGCAAAAGTCTAAGCTTCATCATACTTTGCAATGTGATAACCCCCTATCATGCATGCCATGTGCTCACCAGATTCGATCCCGGTCTCTCCAAACTGATAATGATAATTTTAAATCTAGCCAAGATTTTAATAATCAATTTTTTAAGTATCGAATAACAAACAATTCAGCCAGAAATTTATTTCCATATGGGATCAACTAAGCCTCTTTAATAATTAAATACTTCAATTATTTATACAAAATATCCTATACTTATCTCACCGGTATAAGTATATTCTCAAACCAATTTTCTTTCGATATCTGGGAAACCTTTACAATATACTCATACAATAGTATAAGAATATTCACAAAATATATAAGAAAAGGTTTCTTGTTTCTAAGTCATACTTAAATGGATAAAAACAATGTCTTTTGAAACACCGATTATTATGAATCCCAAAATCACTAATTCATCGATGTTAAGTAGGGAAATGCTTCTACACCACCAAAATTAAGAAGGATATTTAATTTCTATAACTCAATTAATAAAATTGATCCAATTCTTATGAAATCAAAGTTTTATAAACCCAAATCTTCTTTTCCAAAATCCAAGGCCTCTTCCCAACTATAACTTTTAACAACCCTTATATTTGAAATAGTTCTCTTTAATAAACAATTTATTAATTTAAACTCTTTTATTTGTTTTAAATTGATTACCTCACAAAACTCCTTAATAAATAATTAATTAAGTTTTTTAAAATATTATTACTAAATAATTAACTTACCTTAAATCATTTTTAATTAATAACTTAATCATTATTAAGTAAATGATTAATTAACTTAAACCATTATTAATAAATAATTAATAAATTTCAAAACATCATTATTAAATAATTAACTAACTTGAAATGTCATTTATTAAATAATTAATTAAATTTTAAATATAAAATAAAATTTTAAAAAACTTAAATAAATAATAAAATAGCTTTAATGAATGTAAAGTAAACAAAAAAGTAGTTAAATTTAAAATATTATAGTTAAAATAATATTAACTTAACCATTTTAAATATAAAAATTACTTTATTTCGAAATAAATTTAAAATCCCAGTAAATCTATATCCATTTTCTTTTCTATAATTTGAAAAGAGATTCAATGACCATATTGGTTTTTAGACAGATTACCATTATTTCAATTCAACAATTCAGATCAAACATCACCGATATTTACATAAATAACAATAAGTAATAAAATTCACAATTAATAGGCAGTAGATAACACGTCATCTGTCTGTGTCAACTGACAAATCAATAAGTGTCCAAATTTATAAAACAGCAGAATGAGGGTGTATTTTGCTAAATAGATGTCCAATAAATGCCTATTAAATCTAATATAGTAAAGCAGGGATTTATCATGCTATCAGGAATGTCAGTGATCAAATATAATTAACAATCACCGTAATTATTTATTTTGACAATAAATTTAACAGTATTTTAAATTTTCTACAAATTTGTTGAATGCTTGTACCGATATGTTCAATTTGGTAATACGAACCCCATGCCCAAATCCGTTGGCTAAACGGACCTAGAATGGTTGTGTTATAGTTTTGAAATTTAAACATTTAAACTTGAAAACTAAAATCAACTAATTCTAAACGACCTAGGCCCAAGCCCATCCACACATCACGTTTTCTTCCTCCCTGCATCTCCAAAGCCAAACTTTCCCAAATCAAAGTTTCCCCGTAATCATTTCCCTCCAAAGCAACCTGGAACCACTCTCTCTGTGCATGGGTGCACATTGCATACAACCCTCAGCCCTTGAATGTCTCACTGACCGTCCCCACAAACCTCATCACCTCCATTCACTCCAATGCTTCCGATCAAATTCCGACCTTCTATTCTCCTATAAGAAACACACATAATTAACAAACCCGCTCGCTTCAATCATCAATCATAGCCGCTCTACCCATTTATCATCGTCGACATCCATCTCGTCGTGACCGCAACCATTAGTGACTCCTTTCAACACCACCTTGGTCACCACGATGCACCGTGCTACCCTTGAGAACCAAGAACCCAAACCCAAAAGTAACCCTGTACTCAAACCCTAGAACGAGCTTGCCTCCCCTCCTCTGTCCACTAGAGCAATTTCCATCAATACGAAAAAGTTATGGCTTTCCCTAAGCTTACTTCATATCTCCTCCATCTTCTCTTTGGGTCATCCCTTCACCAGAATTGGATTTTTAACCCAAAACTGTTCATCTCTAAATCCCAACCAATTTCCACCATAATAAATTATGCGAGCACCATTAAAAATATCGAAACGATGCTACGAACCAAAACGTATTTTCTGTTCGTTGTTTCGCGATCGTTAGAAACTCGTTGTTTTCTCGATAGTTAAAGAAATCGAGAAATTTCTATTGCTATACTTGATGAAATGGCGAGCATCCAATTTTAAAAAGAAGTTTAGACCATAACGAGCAACTTTATAGTTGATCGATTCGGCTAAAACTCGACGGATTAAGAGATATGTAATTTTGAAACTCAAATGGAAATGATTTTATATAGTTTGGAAAAGAAAAATAAGTATAAAATGAAAATAAAATGATTCCTGTACATATTCCAGTAACTACTGTTCTTCATTTCTAATTCATTTTTTGATTTTTAACCATTACTTAAACAAAAAGAGAATTTAACACCATTCAACCAAGCTATATATTTTTTCCCAACACTAAATACATATATAGAAAAAGTAAAACAAAAGAGTAGAAAATCTCACCTTGCAAACACTTTTTTATAAATCCAAGCTAAACTTTGTTTTATTGAGAGGAAACTAAAAATATGAATTTGTGAAAAAAAGCTAAGTATGAATTGAGAATAGTGTATGTATAAATATATACAAAAAGATTATAAAAGGAATATTAAAAATAAGAAATAAACTAAGATGCTTATAAAATCAAAATTCAACTCCAACATCATTTTGTAACCATCAAAGTATGCTACATGTAAGAAAAGGGTGGTAATAAGGTGTTCTTAGGTCCTTTTGTTTAGTAAGGCAATTAAGGAATCTATATGTCATTTCAATTTTTAAATTTTAAAATGTATTTTACCTTTTTACCATTCTTTATTCATTTATCCTTTTATATTTCAAAATGAAATGTTCCACTTTAAAAAAATATAAGTATTATTTCTAAAACATATACAAGGGTATTTTCGAATTTTATATAACTTACCATTTGATAAAAAGCTGAAATTCCAAAAAAGCGGTTTCGGTCACATTTTCAATTTTCAGTCAATCTTTCTATCTATATAAACCAAATTCAAAAATGAATTATCTGTTATTAGTTAAAAAATTAAAATTGAGCTCATTGCCTATTAAAAACATTAATCGAATATTTAAACTAAATCAAATATCCATAAATTAAATTGACAAAATTCTGGGTCATTATACTTTGTTAGTCCATAAATATAGCTCTTAGTCCAACAATAACATTTATTATTAATCGTACTACTCTGACCAATGATTTTGACTTTGATTTGACTATAGTTGATCGTGATACTAACCTCATATAACCAAGGAAACAAATTCTCTATTAAATAACGTTTCACTTCTAATGCTTCGAATCAGATAGAATTGTGTTCATTCGAAGGATGTCATTCCATGTTTTAACTATAATCAAAGTGGAGTTTCTACATTGAAGTTCAAAAGTACTCTTAATTCAAGAGAACTATGTAATATTGTCACTTTGAGATTTCTTATTTAACTTTGGTTATTATTGACCAACAAGAAACTCTTGAATAAGTCATTCTATAGTTATCCAATAACTATTAATACGTAACCCTTGGTGCCTCCATCAGCCATGAGTAATGCATTACCTATTTTGGTCTTAACGAAGGTATCGATATCCTCTCTCGAACTATGTCAACCAAGAATATATAAAATAAAATGTTATTTTATATTGTGATTAATACTCACGATTGCAACTATTTGCAACTACAATCACATAACATTTCACTTAATGATTTTCTTATTTATATAACTTACATTAATTACTTAACTAATTATATCACTATATAACAAAGTATAAATAGAAATCAAATACATCTATTATGAACAAGATCGGTCGTAGAGTTAGATATTTGTAACAATTTACAAATTGCCCCAAAGGAATACCTTTAACTTTATTAACATCCAACTTGCATTTGGGTCGATTATGGAATTTTTTTGCATTCCTTCGGTTATTTTCTTAAAACTGGTTGAGCTAGTCCCTTAGTGAGCGAATATATTATATTGTCTTAACTATCCACTTTGTCAATCAACTCTCTCCGATACCGATAAACTTCCTTTATCATATGGAGCACTTTTGAGTATGTTTCTCGACTTCTAGTGAACTTTAGGCTCTTTTGTTATCTATATTGTTGCACATAACAATATTAAGTGATCCCCTCTGTTTAGAATCACCCCGGTTCACTTATAAGTTTATGCATTATACAATCTTTGTTGCAGTGCTATTCAAGGGAAAGTACTTAGCCTTTTGGTCAGCCATAACCTTTCATTTGGAACAATTATAACTTAAATCTCCTTAATTAAAATTGATCATGAATTTAGGATTGACATACTATACTCGATATCACTCATGAAGTTCGAATTTGAATACTTCTTCATAAGCAGCTTATTGTTTCTATTAATAATTCTCTAGTGATCTTAATTCGGATTTGATACTTGCTTTATGTACCAAATACATAACTGGAATGTGATATTGTAGATAACACATCATGTATGATACTTTATGTTACCAACGCATCAGGATCCATCTCATATGCTCCACATTAAACATATTAATATGGTGTCTATGTATATCATTTGGGACATTCCCAACATTCTTTTACACTAATTATAAAAGATAACCTTTAAATTTCAATATCAAAAATTAAGTTTCCAAATTATAATGATTTAAACATAGGTACATCATTAACAATTATAAGTTTGTTTTTTACTTATAGGTTTTAGAAATATTCTAGTACCTTTATAGCTCTTTATTATAGGCACATGCTTTCTCTGCATTTTAGTAGAATTCAAACTATTTGTTTTTCAATCCAAATGTTTGCTCAACTATGATGCTTATTAAACGAATCTTTTGTATTAGTTCATGGATCCTATCCGAAACCCACAAACTGGGCATCACTCCCACTACTGGGAGACACTTTGGTTGTTATGTGCTAGCAGATTATTATAAATCATTATTTAGAATTTTTGTTTTAACATATATTTACCAAAACTAAAAATCAAATCGAGCAATAATTTTATGAGCAAAATCTGAATAAGAATGTTGTATAATGAATCTATTACACTAATTTAAACAATTGAAATTTACACTGTTATTCTTATAAACCTAGCTTGCTATATTTCGACTTCATTGTTCTTTTACTCAAAACACTTTTGCAACTGAGGAATCATATCCTTTTGCATATCACTATCAAGCTCATATTTTGATAATGTACTCGTAATCCATTCCATATTTGCAAATTGTGCCATATAGTAAAGTCAATTCTCTTGATGGTATATTTTACAATCGATAAATATCGTTCTCGATATTGATATAAAACTCATAGTTTCTCTTTAATGTGTGAGAGTTCTTATTAGACATTCTAATGAATTATGTAAATTTTGGCTTGGAAAATTTCATTTTATTATTTGTAATTAATTTTATATTTGGATCATATCAAAATCTACTTAAAATTTAATAACCTTCATAAGGAATTCCTTCATTGAGAAGTCGGTGACTCTTGAAACAATAATTATCTCTCAGTATAATGGAATAGGTATTCACAAACTTTTATAAACTTCATATATATTTATATAACTAAACTGGTTTTTAGTTTGTGAATATTTATGTTCATAACATAAAACAATTAACCAATGTTGATCGATCCCAAATGCCTTTAGGATGATCCACACAAGATCCCTCATGATAAACATGGACTGATATGATTAGAGTTCACATAAAGCGAATAGTTTGGTAACATGTAGCAACGTGGAGCAACTATGGTCCAATATATTTTGAAATCACCTTCGGCTAAGTAAGCATCAAATTCTACCCATCCAACCAATCTAAGAGTCATAAGATACTGTGATTCTATAATTTATGTGAACAACCCGGAATTTAATCATTTTGAATATGAATATTTAATATATTTTTAAATAATTAATTTATGGAATATAAAACTCAAATAAAACTCTTTTGAATAATAATTAGTGATGGTGAAATGGTTTTCAAAATTTGTTTATAAAAATATTTAGTTTGAAGAAAAATAAAAAATGTGATCGGAAATCGTTTTTCGAATTTTCAACTTTTCATCATCTAAATATCGAAAATGTTATGTACACCTTAATACACACACATACACACACACACACACACACACATATATATATATATATATGAATCACATATGTATGGTTAATAATAATAAATGGTGAAATTTATTTACTTAAGTAAATAAATTAGTGATGCGACCTTTTTCCCAAACATTTAAATAAAAATGAAAGAGAAAAGATGTTTAAAAGGCAAGGTCACATTATACAACACATCACAAAGGAGTGAAAAAATGATGGACAAAAGGGGTTTTAAATTCCTTGCGTATGGAAGAAGGGTGGAGGGGGAGTGTGGTGATGTGACAAAAGGTGAGTGGAGGGTATGTACCTAAAGGGTATTTAGGTAATTTTCTTTATGCGCTTTGTATAAAAACAACTTCCTATTTTCTCTCCCTCTCATTTTTCATTTCATTTATTATTTTCAAAACTCCATCATCTTCTTTTCTAAGCTCTTAAAATCTTTAATGGCTTGCTTATAAAAATTTCAAAATAGAAACTCTTCCTTTGCTACTTTAAAACATTTTAAAATCATTTCACAATACACTTTTTCCTTCCTACATGACCTTCTCCTTCAAAAGCAAGCTCAAACACCCCCTACAACCCAAGGCCGAACCCTCCATCCCTCTAGGATGAACCATAGCCCATTACCCTAGATCGAAAATCCAATTTTTTACTTAAGAAAATCGATGATCTAGGTCGCTTCAACACATGGTAAAAGTTTGGTTTATTTTTGTGAGCTTTTAGTGAGTGAAGCTAACATTTTTAGACAAAGTTTTAAACTTTATGTTTTTAATAGTGTGTAATGCTTATTGGGTTGAAAAATAGTATGGTTGCGCTTTCCATATTTATGTTTATATGTAATGGTTGAATAGACTTCGAAAATAAGTCAAGAGTTTAGTTTTAATTGCAATATACGAATTTTTTACTTATGTATTGTTGGTTATGACATGTGTTTTGAATGTATGGGCTTTGTTTGTATATTGTAAGATAAAAGAAACTTAGCACTTATTTTGTGTGACATTGCGATCCTTTGGATTTAACTCGTTTCGCTTATTTTGAATTCTAGAAATTTTTTACAAGTTTTCAAAACTTTACTTTTAGTTTAAAAATTTTATACTTTGTTTTGTAAAGTAAGTTAATGTAAGTAAGTGCTTGAAGGGTATTAGACATATAAAACTAGTTTAAAGTTATGGTATCCATAGCGATAGTCGCTATGGATGCATTTTGGAATAACGGGCACTTTTTTCAAAGTAAAAGTGTTTTCTTTTAAGTATTTTTGAAAAGTATTTTCCAAATTTATTATAAGTATTAAAAGATAATGATTACCTATTAATAAAGTAAAGGTTTAATGATTAGTTAATTAGTTAATCAAGTAAAGATAATTAGTACTTAATTATTAGTTAAGAAAAGGTGATTAGTACTTAAGTATTAATTAAGATAATTATGATTATTTAATTATGTAGAGCTTAATTATTTATTTATTAAGTAAAGGTAAATTAATTAATTAATTAATATTTAAGTAAGTTTTAATTTTTAATAAATTTTTAATGAAGTGAGGTTTAATTAATTAATTATAAATCAGGCTGGGATAATTATTAATTAAGATAAGATTTATTAAGATTTAATTATTATTAAATAATGGTTTAAACTCATTTTAAATTAATTGTTTGCAACCAAATTAGCCACAAACACCCAAAAACATATTTAAGTAGTGGAATAAATGAAGGAATTAAATGAAAACAGAGTAGAATAACAAAATATCAAAGAAAACACTTAAGAAAGCAAAAAGATTTATAGTGGTTCGGTGTTGATTGCCTATGTCTACTTTGAATATTCTCTTTATTGCTTCTCGATCACTTGGTTACAATTACAAATAGCAAGACTTAACAAGTGATCGGAAAAGAATGGAGAAAGTTAGTTACAATAATAGCAAAGTTTCACTAACAGTATAAGAGTCTCTAGAATGGCCCCTGTGCCTATATTTATAGATGAAGGCGCTTCCATTCTGACTCAAACTTCGGCAACATGACCTCCTCCACCATATGGGCCTACCATAAGAAGGGCTAGATCCAATTCTCAATGGATAGAGATCGGTACAAATCCCTCCATGACTCGAACTTGGGATAGCGATCCCTATGGTAGCTCTCTTATGGTCTATAATGATGGTGCTTCGAATATCATAGTGCTTGGACTTGCGGAGCTTAAGTTCTTCCAATATTTCAACTCGAGTCTTGACTTGGCCTTGGTAATGCCGATCCTTCCTAATGCCCCTATATATGCCGATCCGTACTCCACGACTCATGTCATGCCGATCTATATCATACGAACCATAGCATGCTGACCCTTATCCTTTGAGGATGCCATGCCGATCCATTCCCTCCAAATACGTTATGTCGATCCGTGTCTCTAGAATGTAATATGCTGATCCATGTCCTATCAGAGAGTCATGCCGATCCCACTCTCACAAGCGCATCACATCGAACCCTTTTGCTTCATAAGTCATGTCTATCCCTCTATATTCTCACCCAAACCAACTATCTTGCCAAATAACTATGCCGACTTCCACCATATTAAGTGCATATCGATCCCTCCGTTATCTCATCCAATTCGACCAATGTCTATGCCGATCCCTATTCCAACCAAGATAAACTCCATAGTTCTGGCATCCTGCGTTGTCTATCTATTAACTCTATCCACCCTGGGCTGGATACAACTGTCGGGACATTATATTTTGGTCATGTGGCTGATATCTCATGATCATCCTTCTCATTATTAATCGAGCCTGGCCTTCATAATTAGTCCTATGTAGCCGAGTCAAGGCGCCGAGTGACACTAATTAAATAAAGGTTTTAACTTTTAGTTATTTTACTTCCAAGGAACAGTTTGTTTAAAAAGCAACTCTTTTTTACAAAGAATGGTTTAAACATAAGGGATTCTCTTAAACAAATATGAATAAATTATATACTAAAATTTTGACATGTTTTATTGAAAGTAAGTCATCATATATTTAGCATTAAAAGCCGATGGGTATGCTTCTCTTTATTTATGAGACCTAGAACCTCGGTTTTCCAAGGGAGAGATAGAGAAGTCGAAATGTCGGAAATGTGATAAATACAAGGGAATTAATTTCGATAAATGGATCATGACAAACTTAAGTATATTGAAGTTATTTCATTGTATACTTAACACCAAATTCTAAGTTATGGAAATTCGTTTTTATCCCAAGAAGTAAAAAATGTACGTCGAGTTAAGGTTAGTTTTCTAACTTGTCTGACTTCATTGTTAATCAAGGGATAGTAGTTTTTGAAATCGAAAAGTGGGGATGAGTATAGGATGTCTTATTTTCCATATATAAATCTATACACACCCCAGATAGTGGATCTGTCCAATATCGATAACTTGAACCTTTTAAAATTATCGAATGTTGGTTTGAAGAGACCGGGATTGGATATGCATAAGCTATCCGAAAACCACTTTGAAGCAACATAAGCATTTGGATTGAAAACATCTGGAAGATGATGGAATCTAAGATGAATATCTTTAAAGTGCAAGGGCTACTTGCTACAAATCCTGAGGATGATTCCAAAAATGGATGTAGTAGAAGTAGTGCCTTCGGTTTGTTCATATCATAAACAATTTGTATGGACGAGTGCTAGCATTACACTATCGCTTGGAAGGTAGTGTTAGCATTTCAAGTAGGATTTGCTATATAAAAAGGTAAAGCACATCCTCAAGCCTCATAACCATAAATGACTAAAACAGGAGATATGCTTCAAGACTATGTAGGTTTCTCCTATTAGGGTATGGTTATTTCCTGATCTAGACCGATACTCTCAACTTATGTATGCTAATGTTGTCGGTATAGTTGTTGATCGCAACCAGAGGGAGACATATTTGGTACTATTAGTAAGGAGTAGGCTAGTCCTGATATGCAGGGGGGTCTAGGCGAGGCCCTCGGTATATTTTTATCTAGAGGTGTATTGTAGCAGATGGTACGCCAGTAGCCTTGTCATTGATGGAACCTAATTTCCAATAGGTGCCTTAAGGACTTAGTTATGGCTAAATAGGTTGTAATGTGAGATGCAATCATTTCAACTATATTAATAATTCACTTTAAATCGTAAACATTCTTGTAATATCACGGGATTTCCTACAAAAGTATTATAGGTTATCATAGGGTAAAAACTCGTCCGTGTTTAGGTGCGATGTGGTCTTACGAGATACCCTTTATTTTAAAAGGAGTTTTATAAGTTTAATAATTCAGTTGTTTGGAGTTTACTCACAACAGACCCATGTCGAATCCAGAATTTTATTTTCTTTCCCTAAAATTCTTGGGTACCTTAATTTTTATGAGTAGCCAAGTAGTCCATGTTTTTATGGATGCATTTTGGAGTAGCATGAGTAGGTGGTTTTGACGATATCTAGTTATCTTCTTTATTCTCCGCTTTGTATGTATACGTTTCATTTCAGCATCGTAGGATGGGCAATTATAACTGTTCTTGGATGAAGTTGTATTTATGTAACTCTAATATTCATTTTAGGAATGATGCTATGTATTATCTTATGTCGACTATTATATGTATTGCCTTGCGATATGAGATTCTATGTTTTCCTTTCTTCTTGTCTTATTCTTTTCTTTTTACCCCAACAACTTTTCTTTTGAACTCTTATATGATCGGCATATAAATACCATAGGTGTATTAAGTGTCTACTTTATAAGTAAGAGAGGTTGAACGCTGCATTATGCCTTCCGAATGTAACGACCTAGAATTTCGAACACTTCATATTAAAATAACTAAATTATTAAAAATTTGAATCTTGGATTTAATGTTATAAAAGTGATTTTGAAACCTTTTTTACTCCCTTTTAAGTAATAACTAACGACGTTAAACTTTTTTTTTGAAAAATGCTTACAAAAATAAGTACTTTGAAGAAATATCGTCAATATGACAGAAAATAGTTTTATCGATAAACAGCTGTTTCTCGATAAAAGTTGTTCAAACTTTTTGATCTTGCCAATGTATTAGTGTTTCATCAATTAGCAACTAAAAATATTTTCCATGATACGGCGAGCTAAAAGTGAATAGTAAAAGGGTTAGCAAATGGATTAAGGGAAGATATTTTGATGAATGGTGTTTTAGATATTTATTTAGAAAATGAGGTGTAAAGGTGGCATGTGAGGGAAGGCCCTTTTATGAACTTCCAAGGAGGTTGGAGGTGGTATTGACCCTTTGACTAAAGCTTACATATGCACCCTTAAGGTTTCGCTAAACACTTTTCACAAAATTAAAAAAAAGGCAGAAATTAATTGGTGCTAATTCATTTCTATTTTCACTAATCTTTTTCTAACTAATCCAAATCTCCTCCAAACATGGATAGGAGTCTAAGATCATCATAGGAAGCAAGAATATCAAGTCAATTATGGAAGAAAAGGAGTAAAACCCTTCATCATGTCATGGTCATGAGCCATATTGAGGGCTTGGAAGATGGACATGAGCTTGTGAAGGCTAAAGGTGGAAGCTTTGACTAGTAGGTGATGGTAGGAAGTGTCCGTTTGATTCTTGTGTGCTTTACTTATGTTAGTATGAATTTAGCTGAGTTTACTCACCATTGAATGAATATATATTGTATTATATATGTTGTGTACAAATACGAAGTTAAAGTTAACTAATGAAGTTATAACTTTTGGACCGCTTTCTTTTGAAAGAAAATTACAACTTTATAAGTAATATCTTCACTTTTACTACCCTTTAAAACATGTATCATGGCCTTTGTGTTTACATGCTTGGTTTTCTTGTGTGTTGAATTGATGTGAATATGAAAGTGTTGTTTAGCGATAGTCGCTATAAGTGCAATTTGAAACCCCCTTGCTTTAAACTTGTTTAAATTGGTGATATATCAATATATTATGATATGATATATCTTAATTATTCTCTACACAATTTTTTTTTATGGGACAGTAAAGAATTGGTTTGGAAAGTTATAGAACTTGTGAAACAAAGTTGTGAAAGTTAGAAGCAAAAAGGTCGATATGGATGTGCTTTAAAATGCATTGTATTCGGCGATTTTTAAAGTTAACTTTGAAAGACATCACTAGGAGTTTCTTTGCTATTTCGAAAATTAAAATATATATTTTTATTACTATAAAATATTTTAAAAAGTTATATAATTGGTCGAACGAAATGGAAAAGGTTATAGTGAGAAAGGTCGTTATATAAGCACTTCGTGAAAATGCCTTGTTTTCTAGAGTTTTTATAATTAATTTGGAAGACGTCCTTAGGAGTTTCTTTTCAAAAAATTTAGGTATCCTTAATATACTACTCAGTGCAAAAAAATTGGACCAAAAACCATTTGTTTAAGTGGTTAAAACTAGCCACAAAGATCATGCACTTTCATGTTTGTTCTTTGTCTAGAACTTTAGTTGGTATTTATAAACGCTATCTTTGGGTTCGTATCACCTACAAAGTTCTTTCTATCTTCTTTTGCAATATTCCTAAAATGTTGCAGTATGTTGTATGAGACTTTAAATGTTTAAAAATGATTTTTAAATTAAGTTTTTTTTTCCTAATCATTTTAAGGATGGTTTCTAACATATTTTAAAGTATTTTAAAACTGGTTTGAAATTTTCATATATTTTTATTAATTATTTAAGAATTTTTGATGTAAAGGGTTATTTAACATAAACATGCTTTTTTATGATTTTTTTTTATTTCAAAGTGTGTTATTTTAAGTAGTATTTTATATAGATATTTAAAACCTATTTATGAGTATTTTTAAAGTGTGTGTGTGTGTGGTGTTTTAGAAAAGTAAATTAAGTATTTTATAAAAGTTAAAAAGTGGTTTTGTTTATAACATTTTAGTCATAATGAATGGTTTTGTGGAGTTATGTAAAAGTATATTATCTAGTTAACAAGTATACATAGATCTTGAAAATGAATGTTTTAAACATAATGTTAGGTATAAAATGGTTTTTGGTTTATAGTAACAATGTTTTAACAACATTTGTTATTAGCCCTTTTTCATTATAGTTAGTAATATAATTTGATCTTTTAAAAGAATGTTTTAAAGATAATTATAAGTAAAATTATTTTGAGTTTGTAATGACAATGTTTGAGTAACATTCGTTCTTAACCCATATGAATATTCTCAAATCTTTAATAATGGATATTTTAAGATAATAAAAAGTATGGAATCTTTTGGATTAAGATTAAAAAAAGGTTTAAAGTATGAAAGAGAGAAGGGGTTTATAGTAAATGATGTTTGAGTAACATTTTCTTTTAATCTCTTTGATTATATTTCAAAGTATGAAATCATGTATATATGAATACCTTTTGAAGTACTGTAAAGACTGTAAATGAATAGTGGAAAACATGTATATAGTTTTTATAAAGGTATTTAGGTATATATACAAGTAGAAAACGGAGGTGAAAATAAGCATCACATATTCATATGGTTTGACATCCCCAGGGAGGACTCATTTGTCTAAATCGTCTTTTGCTTTTAGAATGCATGCATACGAGATCCCTTGAGGTAGACTCCTATATATAGTTCGCTTACTTCTGAAGGAAGTGGTAATTGATAGACGAAGTTTTATTGGATAAAAGAAGTTTTACTAATAAAGAAAGTTTTAATTAATAATATAATTAATTGCGCTTTGTGTATTTACTTGTTTAAGGAAAGTATTTAATCCTATACTTAGCACTACAAGCCGATAAAGTAGATTTTTTATCTATGAGAGTTAAGAATGAAGTGTCAAGGTAGGGCTTTGATGCAACTAGTGCTATAACCTACATGGCTTCACTTTTGGCCAAGGGATAGTATAATTTGAGAAAGTCGAAAACGTAATAAGTATACGAGACTTGGTTTCCACATGGGACCGTTTCTATTTTGTGCAAGGTAGTCGATTAGTCCACTATCGAGTTTGTACAAAATTAACTTAAGAAATATCTAGGAGAAACACGATGGTTATATGGTATAGTTATCTTCTATGATGTTATACTGTACTTATAAACTTGTCTTTCTCTTCTGTGAAAAATGATAAGGAAATCCATCCGGATAAGAGATGATCCCTACCCACATGCATTGTCTATTTATTTCTTCAAAAATAGGGGTTAACTTAATCGAAAATCTATCGATTTATTTTGGAGCATCCAGTAAGTCGGGGGGGTTTGTACTTATATGAGATGACTTGAAACGGTAACCACTTCAAATCTATGTACATGATCTATGTTCTAGAAGTGGTTGTGAAGCAAATCTAAAGGTTAAATCTAAGGGAGTGGTCAGCATTAACATTTTGAACTATGCTATCGCATGGGACTATCTGTCATAAGGGTGATCCCAAAAGGGAGGACAGCACTAACATTCCTTAGAGGACTTATGCTGGAATCCATGGAGAGATTCATGAAATGTTCAAGATGTTGGAATCTATGGAGAGATTTCAGATATGTTTGAGATGGTAGAATCCATATACTGATTCTAGACCTATTCAAGTAATGATGACTTGTGCAAGAAGATACTGAATGTGATTTCAACATCGGTAATGACAAAAACCAAAGTACGATGCATATTCAGGAGGTTTAGCTAACCCAAGGGTACCTCAGCTCTGTATCCAATGAGTTTGGATATGCATGCGAGGTTAATGATACTCGGTGCCATGTGATTGAGCATGGACCAGTTATGTTTATTCTATGGTATATTTTACCTAGAGATATACGCTACTCGGAAGGATACCTCTAACATTTGTCAAGAGGCCCATCCCCGATGTATCGAGGGCATCTCAGATGAAAATCCGTATATGCGAACATGCCTTAACGTTATTGATTGTAAACCTATTATTGTTGTGGTGTACACATAGCATAGTTATTTTCTAATTTATATTCAACACCCTAAACATGATCAATAATATCACAATATGTACTTATTAGATGGCTTGGCTTTATTGAGGAGAAAACCATTCCGGTGATTTGGTTGGTCTCAAAAGGTGCTGATATGTGGGCATATGTTTCTTAAGTTTTCACACCAAACTTTTGTCTGACTTGTGGTTTTATCTTTACCTTAACTCCTCGAGTGCTCTTCCGAGTAGTTTGAGAAAGGCTGATTTTAGTTAGATATTCTTGGAGCTCATGGAGAGGAGATGGATATTTTACCCACCATATTAATCTTATTTCCACTACATTACTATAATGTATTTATCATCAATTATGAGGATAAGCTCTTCTACTATCCAGGCTGGTGATGGTACTTAGGATTGTAACTGCAATGCTATGTATCTTTGAGTGATAGTTTGACTGTCTTTTGATATTATTTGTTATCATTCCGCTGTGAGATTTTGATATTATGGTATGTCTTCCTTGTTCCTTTTCTTTTTATTTTTATTTACCCTAATAATCTGTCTCTCTAGCACTTAGGTGCTCGGTATGTGAATATTGTGGATATATTAGTGTCGACGTTTGGAGGTCGAAAAGGCAAGTTGTTACACTGGACATGCCATCTCATGGTAGAGGATCCTTGGTATAATTAACTTACTGATAGTATGCTACCAAAATCTCTATTTGAGATACCAAATAGGAAGAAATGCAGGTGTATGCAAAGCTATCCAATATCTGGACAAAAGATATATCATCCTCGGCAAATATGTGTTGTGCAACTACTAGTATCATTCAAATAGTAACGGTATCTATAACGACCAGGCTTTTCAACCCTCAAAAGTCGACATTAATACATCCACGGTATTCACGTGTCGAGCATCCAAGTGCCGAAAGGAAAGATTGTTGGGGTGAAAGAAAGAAATGACAGAGTAGAATCTCACACCGTGATGAGTAATATATAAAATACAACCGATCTTTATAAAAGAAAAAGTTTTATATACATACATCAATCAGAGTAAACTAACCTATCATCGGCCTGTACAGTTATAACAACATGTCCTCACAAATGCTGATTACTACAAAACAACAAATGTAGCGGAAAATAAAATATATGAATACATCTGGGAGGCATCCAGCTCATCTCCTAAAGCTCCAAAGCATCCATAAGTAAATCTAAAAAATAAGCTCGAGCTGACTTGAGCATTATAAGAAAATAATGCCAGGATCTTTCTAATACCAACGTGAGAAAAACAAATCATATGGATTTTTAATGTCATAAAGCATTTCATAAATAAAGGTATCTCGTAAGACCACGCCACACATAAATACGGATGGATATTTACCTTACGATAACCAAATCATTTTTATTAGAAAATCAAATGATATTATAATAATTTTTAGGGTTTAAAATAAATATACAACATAGCTGGAATGCTTGCATCTCACGTTCCAACATATTTGGGCACGACTAAGTTCGTAAAGCATGTTTTGGAGAATGGATTCCATATAATGACAAGGCTATTGGGGTATCGCCTATCACGGTACATATCTAGAAACATGTACCGGGGTCATAAAATATTTGCACCCCTACCAACACAGAACCGGCCAAGCCCTTATCGAATAGTACCAAATATGACATTACCCCGCTCGTCGGCCAACAACCACACCGAGTCACTAGCATACATAAATGGGTCAATATCTATCTAGATCGGGTGATGACCATACCATAATAGTAGCGAACCACATAGCCCTACCGCATATCCCATGTTTAAGTCATTACGGGGTGTGAGGTTCGAGGCTACATTTTACGTATTTAGTAAATCCGACTTAGAATGCTAACACTGCCCTCTAGGCAACAATGCAAATGACAGCATTCATCCATACAAGTTGTTCAAGGTATGAAAAAACCAAAGACACTACTTCTACTATATCCTTAAGTTTAGTAGCAAGTAGCCCTTGCACTTTAAAGAACTCTGTCTTCGATCATCTTCAACATGCCTCTAATTCAAACACTTATGCCAGTTCGAAGTGGTTTTCGAATAATACATATGATCCCTGTCTCTCCAAACCGACAACTATTGTTTTCAAAACTGGCCAACGTTTGATAGTCGATTATTTAAATATCAAATAAACAAACAGTTAAATCAGATATTTAACTAAGCATAGTTAAGCACATAAGCAAACACTAAGCCTCTTTAATTTATCCTTTCATTAATTAAAACCACTTTTCAAATATTTGTATCAAAATACCCTTTTCAAAAGATATATTCATAAAACCTCTCCTCTTTCCAATACTTGGAAATATTCATATACTTATCTCAACGGTATAAGTATATTCACTAACCATGTCACTTTTAATACTTAGAAAATGTCTCCATATACTTATATCAATGTGGTATAAATATACTTACAAATCTTGAGAAAGATTTCATTTCCAAAACCATGCTGAATTAGGTTAAAAAATATCATTTAAAACATTCGTAATAGCAAACCCAAAACACTTTCCATTTTGGTGTAAGTAAATAAGTAGTATGGAAATTACACCACATATACTTACCCTCACTTTCGATTTCAAACTTGTACTATCCCTCGATTAACAATGTAGTCGGACAAATTAGCGTACTATATTTGCCTCGACATACATTCTTAATTCTCAAGATAAGGATGGGTTTCCCTATCTTGGAATTTGGTGTTAAGTATGAAAAGAACACTTTTCATACCACCGTAATTATAAAATGATCATTTACAAGAATCAAATCTCATTTATCTTATAAAATTCCTTTTTATAAATTCCTTTTGTATTTGCAAAACGCCTTTTATAAAACTTCAAATATAATTATAAAATTCCTTTTATAAATGTCCCGGTTTATTTATAAAATTCCATTTATAAATTTACAAATTTATTTATAGAACTCCTTTATAAATCTCATTTACTTATCACAAACCTTCAGTTTCATGACAAAACCAAATAGCTTCCATAAAATAATCATTCCATATATTACTATAAATCCACCGATGTAATTTATTATTCCAATTTATCAAAATGATACCATTTCCCTTTATAAAATACAATTTAAAAAACTACCTTTAATCTATAAAATATCATTTATAAATCTATTCTTTTATTTATACATTACCATTTATAAATATCGAATTTTATACAACATTTGTATAAAATGTTTCACAAATATTTATTCCAAAATATGCTATCTTCTTTTAAAATAGAATTACTTTATTACAAAAGATAGATTCCCCTTTTTCTTTAAAATAAACATCCACTATCACGTTAATTTTTCTGTAAAAAATACTCCCCGAAGTACTTTTAAAACTTTTTCGTATATATTAGAAAAGACTAAAAAAGGTTGAATTAAAATAGAGAAGTTCGATATTCATTTTAAATAAATTATCACAGAAAATCCAAAAGTCGGATTTAAAATCATTCTCTAAATAAAAACCATTTCCAAACCAAAACTACAATTAATAGTATTTCCAAATACCATAACGAGGAAAATAGCTACCGTGGCACTTAACCAATGCTAATACTATCTTTATCACTAAAAAGGTTCAACTTTTAACATATATCAATGTCACATCCTATATGGTCAAACTGCCAAGTTTTGACATTCAACAATTTATACAACGGGTACATAACTTAAATAAAAACAATAGTAACGAGGAATCTAGATTCCTCTACAACATTCCCTATATTTCCTTTTATATGTCTTTCGCTTTTCAAAATGGAAATTTAACCAAACTAAACTAATAAATCATTCAAACACAAAAACGATAATCTATATCTACTATATATCATATAGCATTCATCCAAAGGTGAGATAACTCACCAAAATTCTAGTTACTCTTAAGAATTTCGGTTTGGTCTAAATTCACTTACTCCAAATTTGAGGAAATCAATTACAATGCATTGGTATCGCTCCTATGAGTGCAACACAAAAGACGGGCCATGCATGAAGAAGTTATTAATTTTATAAGAATTTGATTGACTAGATTAATTAATTTACAAATTTATCCACCGATTACCCATCACTAACACCAAATTCTTCTTCCCCAATATAAAACGTGCATAGGACGTGCAACTATACCACTCATTGATCATCTTCTCTCCTCCTCTCTTCCTCGTTCCTCCATGAAATTGCACCAAACCAACTCCGCTAAACTCCACCATACGAGTTCTACCACCCTAACCTAACTATCTCCAACTCGACACACTTATTCAAAATCCGACCTGCTACTTGAAGCCACACATGCAAAATTGTTGCACCTTCCCCCAGGCAATAGAAAATCACGGCCATTGACTCCTCTTGCTATGAGAAATATGAATCCACACTTTGCCTAGCCTATCTCCTCCCTAATTGGCCCCAATTCAAAACCTATATTCCACTGTAAATATTCGATCACTCCAAAATATGACCACACACCCCAATCTCACATAGATTTTAAGCACACTCTCACACAAGTTCGATGAATCTTGTTTCATAATTTTTCTTTGAGTGTAGCATTTTATTTTAATTTTTAAAAGGGAAGGGTTTGATTTTCTTTGTTTACAGGGAAGGTAAAATGAAAAGATGAGTGGAAAAAGAAAAGTAAGAGATGAGAGAGTGAAAAGACAAGCGAGGGGTTGTATTTATTTTACAATTTTCAGCATTTTTCTATACATAATTTTGTTCGTGTATGAATCACGAATAGCAGAAACAAAAATACGATCATGCATAACAATGTGATACCATCACAACATAGCAATATACACAAAAGTTATGAAATTCCAAAAATACCAACTTTTCCCCAAAATACGTCAAACAAAAATTTAAATATTTTTTAGATTAAAAATTATGGAAAAATCCTATAGATTTATTTAAAAGTAAGTCGCTAAAAATCGAGTCATTTTATTAACAATGGATTTTCTTATTATGTATTAAATCTGAATCAAACTTTAATATTTAATAAACTACATATTCCCATTCTAAAACTTCAGGGTCGTTACATTCTCACCCTTAAAAGAATTTCATCCTCGAAAATTTCCAAAGGAAAAAAATGTTTCCAAACCCTTAAGCATTTAAAATCAATTTATTTCGTATGAGTTATTAAACTTTAAAGTCCCTTATTGTTAGCATCAAAATTGGTCACTAACACCCTTGAGTAGAATTATGTGGAGAGATTAATGAAGAAATGAATTAAAACAGAGGAATATCACAATAAAATGCAATAAGAACAGAAAAAATGAGAACACCAGAATTATAGTGGTTCGACGTAACTGCCTGTATCCACTTTGTATGTAATCTTTATTGTTTCTTCAATGAATTGAATACAGATACAATCCATACCCAAACAGCTTAAACACACGTTTTGACGGAAAAGAAATGAGTGTCGAAAATGGCAGAGTCTTCCTGGAGTTCTCGAAAAAGGTCCCTTCAACTGTACCCCTGCCTCTCTGTTTATAGATGAAGATTGGTTGGACTCCCTGCACAGGCCCAAGATCGAAGTAGTTCGCCCCATAGTTGTAAGTCAATTTGACCGAACCAGTCATGCTGAACTACTTCCACCGAACCACCTATGCCGACCCATAGGTTGCCTTGTGGTTGACTCAAAGCGGTCTCTCAAGGAACTCGGAGCAACGTATTATGACTCGAAGCAAAGAAATGTCAGCCACGTCACTCTTTGTATTTGACTAACCTCTATAAGATTCATCAACCTAGGTCTGCCGAACTACGCACGCCGAACCATCATGGTCGAACCACGAACACTGAAACACAACTGACCATCTTATTCTGGCTATGCTCCTTTGACCGAGTGAGACGTGACTTAGTTCTTCTAAGGCCGGGCCACGATAAGCCGAACCATCAAGATCAATCTCCGCCAAATCGAGCAACTACGGTCGAACCCTCCTCTGTTGAACCACTTCGTCTTTCCTATCTTAGCCGAGCGATGACCTTCTCTTCAAGGTCGAACGATGAGTGGCCATATCACCTTGACCGAACGACCTTGGCCGAGCCACCCTTGGACGGCCCTCTACATTTACATTCCAAGGCCGATCCATCTTATATACTTGTGCCTGACAACCATGCCAACCAACATCAAACATGCCGGCCCGTGTATAGGCCGAACCAAACTCAAATCACACCAGCCTCTTATGCTTCCAACCTATTCTTAGCTCAATCCCCGTCTGGATTAGTCCATAGGCTCTACGACTAATGCCATGTAGCCGGGCCAAAGTGCCGGGTAACAATTGCCCCCAAAGAACATCATGTGAATCAACATGATGTGCTTTGAACCATTGAGCAGTTCATGCTTTCAAAATCTTATTCTAACTTCTCCAAAAGGTTAAACCATGCGACCCTTTGAAGGTTAAACCATGCTAGAATCCAGAAACCAATGTTTTCCAACCGACTCGATGGCATCTGTCCCTTCGTACAGTCTCACCTTCCATCATCGTGATGTGCTCATTCATTCATATGTGCCTTTTCTATATTTTAGTTGTTATTTTAGCCTATTCATTCATCACTCGTTTGTTTTTTGTTTTTTGTTTTTTATAGGTCGATTGACGCATGATTTCTGAACCACTCGTTCGGTCTACCCGGTGTCATTTGGTGTAACAATTCTCCGAACCACCGAAGTGTTTTGACCGGTTCTATAGGGGGAAGGCCTGTTCACCTTCCCTTCCTCATATAAAAGCTCTACCCTTTGCTCTTTTCCCTTCTTCTTATTTTCACTTTTCCTTCACAAGCCCACATCCTTCCTATTTCCTTAAATTTACCAACCTATTCTCACAGAGCCCAGTACCTCTCCCCTTGCAATCTCGGTCACCCTCAAATCTGATCAACATTTTGACCTAGCAACTCGAAACTCCAACAAAGCACAAATTTCTCCATAGGTATGAATTTCACTTTAAACTCGAAATCGCATACGAAGTTTGAGTGCTCGATTAGGTGTTTTCCCTTTTTCGGTTATAGGAGTAGGTAGAGTATAATTGGTGGGGGAGAAAAGATGACTCAAGAGGAGGGATAGACTTATGTTAGGGCTTCAATTGTTTATAATGGTTGTTGGCAATAATCTCTGAGTAATGGTTGTTCCCATAACTCGAAGATGAGGACTTAGGAAGCAGGAGGAAGACGTCGCTCGGTGAAGTACTCAAAAGAAGTGAAATGATGTAGAGGTCAGAGAGCGAATGCAATTCGATCACGGAAAGAGGAATGAGAGTGTGATTAGGAAATTAGGCAGGACATTGTAGTTCAATAAGAATCCAGAGGAGTGGGTTGGTTTAAACTTAGTGGGCTGGTAAGTGATGTAGGTCGATAGGTGTTCGAGTGAGGTCATTCTGTAATTAGAGAGAGATAGCGAGAAAGAGTAGGCCGACATCAGCAACCAAGATTGTGTTAACTTGAGCATAATACACATTTTGATAACTGACTTTCTCAATTAATCATAGCATATTGGACCAAGCATGAAAAAAACCAAATCATACAAGCCCAAGGACCTGATTTGAACCAACTCTCTCATAACATGAATGATCTTAAACACAAACTTAACTCTACAAATTCGAACAACAGCCGTCACACTCATAATGCCAATGTTCGACTCCAAGACTACTTCTGCCAACCATATAGCAAACTATAGGAGACGGTCAGCGATGACAGTCCCCGAGGACAATAACTTAAAGTTCTATCACACCACACTTGTGTTTAAATCTTTAGTTCTTTCTATACTCACGTTTGAGTCGTCGCACTAGTTCACACACAACATAGGGAGATATATTATCATCGTTATATCTGATATCGATTGCCTTTCAAGTATAGTTCAAACAGGTATCTACTCATATTAAATGCTCGTTGAAGATGTCCAAAAGATTGAGTTCTGCCACAGTTTCTGACAAGCCTGAGCCAAGTCCTCGGTAGGAGGTAATAAGAACTTTGAATCCACCGACAACTTCTACACAGGGCATTCCGGATCCATTTGCTGTAGTTATTGGCCCGGCTCCTGATGTTATAGACGGAGCAGTTATTTTGGATAATCCATTGATTCACAAGCTTCAAAAATCGTTGAAACCGTTCTTTGTTGGTTGTGTTCAATTCATGGAATCCATTTTGACGGCGTTCTAGTTCCATTAGGGCAAGATCGGCCTCACCTGCCCCCAGCCGGATATACAACATGCAATAAATTCATGTGCTAGGTTGGAAGCCAAGGCTCGAGCATTACTTGTCAATATTCAGCAACACGGATGCGGACAGAGTTGTCCACGACCTTACCCTTCTCTCTTCGCTGGGCCTCTCGCAGCTCAGCCACCTAACATGCACGACCAGTCGCTTGATCGCCATGCACAACACCAACTCCTCTATTGGTTGAAAATTTCAAGGTTAAACACCACGGGGCCAAAGTTGCCCTAAACTCCGCCAAGGCCAGTCAGCCCAAAAGCACATTATACGGGGAATCAACATCTAAAACAATGAACGATAGGATCCGTACCTTCCTACGTACACCTTCTCCTAACTCAACTGGAAATTCTACAAAACCGATCGCATCAGTGGCTACACCATTAGAACTGTGAATACAGGTGGTTTTAGATCCTTTGCCTCCATCTTCATTTGGTCATATGCCTTTTTAAAAATAATATTCACAGAACTACCACAATCAATCAGTATCCTTCTCACAAACTATGATCCAATCGTGGCCAAAATGACCATAGGGTCGATGGTTGGTGCCCCCACCCGGTCTGCATCCCTGCTCCTGAATACTATATTGTCCGTCATCATTCGCTTCTGTTTCGCTGGAGTCCCGTCTTCCGAGTTCGAGCAGCATTCGAAATCTGCATGCTTTAGGGAGTTAGCATAGCATTCCATTTCTTACCAACTCTTGTCTGCTGGATGAGGCCTACCGACTATCGTGTTTATGATCAGTCTACCTACGGTCCGAGCGGGATCCTCAGGTTGACGTGGAGCCTGCCCGCGACTGGGGTCGGATGTCCCCTATCCGCCTTCCTACGGGTTCTTAACAAACTGCTATAACTTCTTTTGCCGAATCAGTTTTTCTATAGCATCATGGAGGTGTCTACATTCCTCAGTGTTGTGCCCGTAGTTCTCGTAAAACCGGTAGTACTTCCCAGTCTATTTTTGTTCCTCAGTGGATTCCTTTAGCCGTGGTTTTCGGTATTTGGATGTATTACAGGTTGATAAATAAATATTTTCCAGAGACGTGTTCAGAGAAGTGTATTCGTTATAGGTTGGGATCCGTGGATTCCATTTTCCTGCTTCCCACTTCCTCCTGGAATTTCCTCCTTCGGATCCTTTAGACTGCTTGAGCTTGTTTTGAACATTGACTTGACTTTTCCAGAGTGGTCACCAGCCTGTTTCACTGCAATGTTGCTTTGCACCATCTCCTTGCCAGGCCCTGGCGCACTGCCTCGCCTCGTCCACCTGGTTTCCTCCCTTCTCATGAATTGGTGTGCCTTTGAATAAAAAAGTTCCATGGTAGCCGAAGGTTTTCCTACCAGCCAATCACCAAACATCAAATTCGGATCTACTCCTCGCATCATGGCCATAAGAATAGCATGGTCATTCAGGTTGCTAATTTCGGTTGCAACAACGTGAAATCTTTGCAAATATTCCTTTAACAACTCCCCTAAAGCCTGGATTACATTGGATAAAGACATTGCGTCCTTCGGACGAGTGGTATGGATCCTAAATTGCTCCACAAATTTCATTACTAACTCATCAAACTTGGAGATCGATCATGGAGAAAGTCTGATGAACCACATGGTGGCGATTCCAGATAAGGTTATTTGAAAACATCTACATTTGGTTGCATCATTTGCCCTGGCTAAGTCCATCATCCATTCGCATCTCATTACATGCTGTCGGGGATCAGTCGTCCCTTCATAGGCTAGAATAGTCGGCATGCTGAACTTCCAGGAGTACTTAGTTTATAGGATAGCATTTATGAATGGAGTATGACTCCTAGCTATGCCCCAATCATTGTTGGATAAGCCCTGATTTTCCTTCATTTGCCGTTTGACCATAGGTGACAAATTCGGGGTATGGATGGGAGGTGGAAAGTTGGACTCCATCCTGCGTGACCGTTCCAACTGGTGCCTCCTTGATTAGTGATCTCCCAAATGAGTGTTCTGGAGACCTACTTCATTGCATCCCTGGTGAGCCGGTCGGTCAGCTTCCACTCGTGTTCTAGATCCTAAGTTTCCCATTCCAACTTGAGTGCGATTTCTCAGGTGTAGGCGAGGGGCCATGGTTCCGGGTAAAGAATCTGGACCATTTCGGTCAGATTGATCTGCTGTGCCTGTTTGCGCTGCTTCAATTCTATGGCGTATACGCCTGTGATGCCCATCAGACGAAGCAGAGCTGTCGGATGATGATATAAAGCATGGCTTCCTCCTGCATTCTGATCTTGTTGTTGAGTAATATAGGTCATGAGATTGGCATCAGCTTGAATTTGCTCGTTAAGTTGTCTCCTGCTTTCCACGAGTTCTCTCATCAGCTCATTGAACTCTACTCTGGTGACAACTTCCAGTTGGTTTACGACGGTGGCAGTCCCTGCACCTGGATTAGGTTGTTAATTGTTGGGTCCCACTTGCTGGACATTGGCGGTTTTGTTGACATCTGCATTGTGGGAAGCTGATCTGATACGTGTTCTTCCCATTTTAGAGTTATCCGCCTGAACTCTAAATAGAATCTATGAACACCTGAGAATGAACATGGATCTCCTTTGGGGGGATTTCTTCAATCCAGTAGCAACAAAGTAGATCCTAACAGCATAAGAATGCAGTTCTCAGTGAATGCACCAAAATGTTAGCACCAAAATTGGTCACTAACACCCTTGAGTAGAATTATGTGGAGATATTAATGAAGAAAATGAATTAAAATAGAGGAATATCACAATAAAATGCAATAGAACAGAAAAAAGGAGAACATCAGAATTATAGTGGTTCAGCGTAACTGTCTACGTCCACTTCGTATGTAACCTATATTGGTTCTTCAAAGAATTGAACATAAATATAATATGTACCCAAATAGCTTGAGTACAAGTTTTGACGGAAAAGAAATGAGTGTCGAAAATGGCAGAGTCTTCCTGGAGTTCTCGAAAAAGGTCCCTTCAACTGTACCCCTGCCACTTTATTTATAGACGAAGATTGGTTGGACTCCCTGCGCAGGCCCAAGACCAAAGTAGTTCGGCCCATAGTTGTTAGTCAATTTGACCGAACCAGTCATGCTGAACTACTTCCACTGAACCACCTATGTCGACCCAGAGGTTTCCTTGTGGTTGACTCGATGCGGTCTCTCAAGGACTTCAGAACAAGCGGCATTATGACTCGAAGCAAAGAAATGCCAGCCGCATCACTCTGTTGTATTTGACTAACCTCTATAAGATTCACCGACCCAGGTCTGCTGACTTATGCACGCCGAACCATCATGGCTGAACCATGAACATTGAAACACAACTGACCATCCTGTCCTGGCTATGCTCCTTTGATCGAGCGACACATGACTTAGTTCTTCTAAAGTTGGACCACGATAAGTCGAACCATGAAGATCAATCTCACCCAAACCGAGCGACTGGGGTCTAACCCTCCTCGACCGAACCACTTCATTTTTCCTATCTTGACCGAGCGATGAGTGGCCGTATCACCTTGACCGAATGATCTTGGCCGAGCTACCCTTGGCCGGTCCACCACATTTACATTCCATTGTCGATCCATCTTGTATGATGCCTTACAATCATGCTGACCAACATCAAACATGCTGACCCGTGTATAGGCCGAACCAAACTTGAATCACACCGGCCTATTATGCTTCCAACCTATTCTTAGCTCAATCCCCATCTGGATTAGTCCATAGGCTTTACGACTAACGCCATGTAGCCGGGCCAAAGTGTCGAGTAACACTTATGTTACGGAAAATTTTGATAGCATCTGCTGGCCAGGTCCAAAAAATCACAATATTAATATAAGCCCATATCTGGGACTCCCCATATCTAGGGACAACACAACAACAATATATACTTATGATATATCTTATAGAGTGTGTATGACATATAGCAAACACACCCATTAAGCAAAAACATGTGCCACTTTGTTGATTAATCAAATTTTACTAGTGGAACCTAAAGAAACAAGCAAGTCTTTGCTTCCACGTACCTATCTCTTACTTACATATCCTAAAAGGGAGTTAAACATGACAATGAAATAATACAATGCAGTAAAGTCCGTACAATGTACAAATGTCATTCGTGCGCAATATCAAATCCGATCACTCGCTCGATCACATAAATTTCTCTTCCGAATGGAATCGCTCACTCAACTTTCCTAGTGTAGACTCTGATCAAATTCATTAATTAGAAACCTCCATTTTCTTACATAGTCATAAACTATGATAAAAACTTCATAATCATATCAAGAACCCGTATTAAGTGCTCTTCGTCAAGAATCAAGTGCAGAATCCTTGTTCAGTCCAGTGTAAATCACCTCAAATTATGTACTCTAATCTGGATCAAGAACAATTATGCAAATAAAATGATCTACTTACAACTTACATATTTATTTCATTAGTTTCTTAACTGCACCAATTTCTTTTCATTTTAAATGAAATCCATTTTTACTTATAGTATATTTCTTTTAATACTAAGATCATTTATAAGCCATTTCATAACTATTACTTAAGTTTTTATAAACATTTCATAAAGACATATCTTTGTAAACATCCTATAAAGACTTAAGTTTGTATTCGTATAATACTCCACTACATCCTAAGAGTACATATACAATATCGATTTTTTTTACTTAACTCGGATGTTCAACAAATTTAAAACTTGTTTAAACTTAATCTCCTCAAATTTATAAGTTACAAACACTTATTTTCTTATATTTTCAAAAAACATTTAGCTTCAATTTCTATATCAACTATGAAGTTTTGGACTATCCAAAATCATCGAAATTCCATGTCATTCCAAAAAATGAAAACCCTAAACAACATATCATAATGAGATGCATAAACCAACCACCATACTGTATAGGATACATGAGTCCATAAAATAACTTAATAGAGAACATAAGAACTAAACACGGGGTTTTATTTCAAATCATTTTGAAACAATAGTAATGCATATATCTCTTTTTGCATGTTAAATCATACTTTTCGGATTAAATCAAAATCTGTTTTACCAAAATAACTATGAAGCAAAACTACCATGGTAGCATTCCCTATTTAGAAACTTGAAAATAAACACCGATGATGTTGCATCATCACCAGAATTATTTTCCAGCGAAAAAAGCGAGTTCCGTTCTTTCTATGTCCTTTAAAATATTTCTATTCATACATATTTTTAAATAATACTACTACTATTTTCTTCAAACTTTGGAAAATAATTTTCAAAAACACGGTGATTTAAGTTCTCAAAAATCCTCTTTATTTACTAAACACATTTTATAAACCATACTTACATAATTTCACTTTCTTATATAAAATCATTTCACGAATGTATATCTTTGTTTAGATTATAATAAAAAACTTTTATTAAAGTTAAACTTTTAACCCAACATTATCACCAATTGTCATATTGTCAAATCATGAAACTGAATTCATAAGGTGTCCGTGCTCCAAAACTAGTCGAGCATCATGAACCAAACAATAAATGATAATAACTTAATGTTATCATTTCCTAATAAACAAACACATCATAAATAACTATATCAATTTCCAAAATTTATTCTTTTATATATAAAATATAATCTTAGGTAAAATTATTTCATTGACCAAATTTTCAAAACAATACTATGTCAGTTTACATTGTTCAAGAGTTTAGAAACCCCTATCAATGCAGTTGGTCCTTCTATATCAACAGGAATTCATAAACCGCTTAATGGATAAATCAACACATAGAAAATATTTTTATAGCACTAACAAGTATGCGCTCTCATACACATACACACACACACACTCTTCCTCTCCCAAACTCATTCTAGGGTGTTACTAACCCTATATCTAATGAGTTCATCTCACCAAGACCTAGGTGTTCACTCAACCTAAGCTCCAATGCCATGCTTTAACGACCTGCCTTTTTTACCCTTAAAAGTCAACACTAATACATCCATGTTATTCATGTGTTGAGCATCCAGGTGGGAAAGACAGATTATTGGAGTAAAAGAAAGAAAGGAGAGAACATAATCTCACATCATGATGAGTAATATATAATATACAATAGATCTTTACAAAAGAAAAGTTTTATATACATACATCGATCAGAGTAAACTAATTTATCATTAGCCTGGATATTTATAACAACCTGTGCTCGCAAATGCTGGTTAATACAAAACAACAAATGCAGCAAAAAAAATAAACGTGAATATGTCTAGAGGCATCCAGCTCATCTCCTGAAGCTCCAAAGCTTCCATAACTGAATCTGGAAATATGGTCGAGCTGACTTGAGCATTATAAGAAAATAACGTTTGGATCAATCTGGTAAACCAGTATGAGAAACATAAATCATATGGATTTTTAATATCACAAAACCTTTCAAAAATAAAGGTATCTCATAAGACCATGCCGCATATAAATAAGGACGGGTTTTTACCTTACGGTAACCAAACCAATTTTATTAGAAACTCTAATGATATTATAATGATGGCTAAGTTTTAAAATAAATATATTACATGGCTGGAATGCTTGCATCTCACGTTCCAACACATTTGGGCACAACTAAGTCCGTAAAGCAAGTACTGGAGAATGGATTTCATACAATTACAAGGCTGCTGGGGTACCGCTTTTCATGGTACGTCTCTAAAAAAATGTACTGAGGTCGTAAATCAACATAGAACCGGTGTACCCCTTCTTGGATAGTATCGAATATGACATCACCCCGATTGTCGACCAACAACTGCACCAAGTCACTAGTATACATAAATGGGTCAATATCAATCAAGATCGGTTAACGACCATGCCCTAATGGTAGTGTACCATATATCCCAGCCACATATCTCATGGTTTAGTCATTACCGAGTATGAGGTTCGAGGCTATGTTTTACCTTTTTAGCAAATCCCACTTAGAATGCTAACACTGCCTCCAAACAAAAATGTCATGCCAGCATTCATCCACACAAGTTACTCAAGATATGAACAAGCTGAAGGCACTACTTATAACGACCCATAAATTTTAATGGTTTATAACGTAATTAACTGAAATTTTGCTTGAAATTAAATAATTAAATTTTGAATGAAAATTCGGTACTTGGAATGCGTCTATTTTAACATAGCAACTTGTAAATTTTTATTGGAAAATATGTAAGTAAATTCTGTTACGTAGTTTTCAATTTAAAATCAGTTAATCTAATGTAAAATAAATGTTTTTCAAACCTGAATATTTTTGTACAATAAATTTGTAAATCATTTTTTGAGTAAGACGTCGTAATTCGTTTCTCCAAATTTGGACTTCTCCAGCCCCCGTAATCTTTCTTGTAATAGTAGTATACATATAATAGTATATATTAGTATGCATATAATATACTAGTTTAAACTATTGATTTGATTAACATTTATATAGTATGTTTCGTGTAGTATACATACTGAGTTAGTATTAGTTTAAATATGAATATATATTTGCTTACGAATATATATATTTGCTTACGAATATATATTTATTTTCCTGAAGGTAAAAAGTAGGAAGCATGCAGTTTTCTTTGCCTTCTTTTGTAAATTTTATATAGAAAAGTTATTTTATCCTGTAGCATGCGTGTGTTGCTCTCTGTAACATATAGGTATATGTTTGCATATCTATTACCTATATATATTTCAATTTACACTTGATATTTTAAATATAATTGATTTTATATATATATATATATATTTCATATATAAATTATAGTTGGTGGTTGGTATTGTCAGGATGGGTATTATTGTTAATATTTGGAAATAGTTATAATAGCTTTGGTATATTATATATAATTGATTTTTTTGAATATATGCATTTCAAGATATATAACATGAAGATTTTTATTTTAATTTGTGTTTTAAATTTAACAATTATTCTTGAAAATATATAGTTTATTATATAAGTTCATTTATACCATTGATTTTCATTAAATCTAGTCTGTCGTGCTTTGCTTTTGGTCTCGCCATTGTCCAGAATTTGATCGCCACAGTTAGTAGCTTTGGTCGGTCCGTATTCATGTGCGTGTCCGTGTCATCTTCTTCACCATCATTATTCTCTGGCCTTGAAAGGTGAGCAATCACTCACAATTAACATCCTTATATTAGTAAATTTAATTTCACTTGAAACGATAATTGAAATATGCCATTAAATTTGAATTGCTAGTTATTTAAATGTTAAATATGGTGGTCATTATCTGCAATTGTTCACCTATGATATATGACACCCTATCATGTTGTATATATTTTATTTAATATGTTACTGATGATATATGCATGTTGTTGATATGTTATATTATTATCATATTTATTCTCACTCCGCAAGTTCTCTATTAGTTTAAAAATTCCCTCTGGGTTGAAATGATACATAGCTGAAAGATATTCTAGAATAGGGGAAAATCGTTATGGGTTGAAACGATAAACCTAAGCGATTTTCGTTGATTTTGAAATATTGCGATTTTGGATTGAAATGATGTATACGCGTAAATATTTAATTTGCGGATTGAAATGATAAATATCCGTATCACTTGGCCATAGGATAGAAAATTTTATACGGACACCGTTGGTCTATATTTTGAAAAATGATTTCCAAAGTTGAAAGAAAATATATTGGTTTTGATAGATATTGATTTTTATAATATAATATATAAATGCAATTTCTATACATATATAAAATTTAGATTTTTAAAATAAAATGTTTCGAAAATTTTGGTTATAAGTTAGTTTTGAAAAATATAAAACTTTAGATTTTACTTATAAATTTTATTATTATATAAAATTAGATTTAATATAAAATAAATTTAATAATAAGATTTAATTTACTAAAATTTAATTTAATTAATATATAAAATGTTTAAGCATTTATTTAAATTTATATTAATATTTTAAAATAGATTTTTATAACATTAGTAATAGAGGTTGGGAAGAACAAATTAATGTTGACTTGAAATTTAATTGGTTAATAACTGAATTTAAATAAGAATTTATTTGAACTTACTGATTTTTGAGGTTTTTAAATATATGATTTATAACTTGATTTAATAAAAAGTGATTAAATGAATATTCTCAACTTTAAATAAAATTGAGACTGAATATTTAATATTGATATAAATTTATAAATTGAGATTTATTTAATTGTCATTAAAATGATTAAGAGAATATTTTTCAATTTGAATAATATTAAAATTAAATATTTAAATGTAAATGAAACTGATATTGATATTATTTGAATATTTAAACCTTGAATCTTGTTGGAATTAAATTGATCGTTTAAACCCAGATTTGAAATCGATAAAAATTAAAATGGTTTATCGAGAATCTAGATTGAATCTTTAACCTTTCAAATTGAATGTGTTGAATAGCGATTTATTAAGATTGAATTTTGGAATTTAAGCTGATCTGAATCGTTTTGTGGAATTAGAGGAAACTATTTTTATTATATAAATTATATATATATATATATATATATAAAGTATTTTAATATATAAATTATTTTAATATATAAACTATTTTAATTTATAACTACTTTTAATTATATACACACACACTATTTTCAATATCTAAACTGTTTAAGTCAAAAATGTTATAATTTCAAAAGTTTATGATTTCAAAAGTGTCATGATTACAAAAGTGTTATGATTCTAAAAGTATTAGGATTTCGAAAGTGTTATAATTTTTAAAGTTTTATGATTCTGGAAATGAATATTATTTAACGTGAATAATGATGTCTGATTGATATGGTTCTGAAATGAATATGATATTTTGATATGAAGTATAAACTATTTGAAATAAATGACCACGGCGCGAAATAAGCGTTTGGTTGTTAAAGAGATCGGGATCGAATATTGTCATACTCTCTGTCAATACCGATAACCACTTTAACAACTGTGTATCTGGTGGAGATTCAAGAACGAAGTAGGATGGTTTGGCGAAGATTCTATATGAGGTTTTAACGCAGCCCTAACTCCCACGAGTTAGCTTGATGTGGCTAAAACAGGAGCTTTACCGGGCCAAGTAGGTCATTCCCCCTGTCGGGCACATTTCATCGATACCATTTTATTGCTTTTTTGATTTGATTGGGTGCACCTTTGATTTGGGGGTGTGTCTCGAGGTGGGCGGTAGTAGCTGCTATGCGTTACCACCAGTTCGGGCATGCAAACGGTATTTCTACTCTGGCATTGCCTCACGTGCCTTGTCACATGCCCTATCGCGCCTTCTACGAGTTTGTTTTATACCAAATCTATATGGTGTCCTTTGGGTAAACCACCGGTTTGGTGGAGCGTACGGCATTGTATAGACTACGAGAATATATAAAACATGCTAAGGGGGATATGGGTAACGCCTTATCGCGATTTTAATAGTTTACTTTACTATAGACATATTATAATAGCGTATATTACTACATAGTAGATAGTTCCATGGATCCTTAGAGGATGGAAATCCTAAACATCCTTTAAGTTACTTGTATTTCAGTTGACATTTCACTTGAGTTGAATTTATTAATATAAGGATGTTAATCCTGACTCGAGTGTTTTGTATTTTGCTTTACGCTCAGGTCAAACTGAGTGTCACAGCATTTGAGAATCACCTTTGGAGCTTGGAGTTTTACTTGATGATCAATCTCTATCTATTCAGATTCTCAGTTTGTTCTAGTTGTTTTATTCAGACTTATCACTGACTTTTGTATTGATACTACATTGTATTTGAGATATTCTGTTGTATTTTATTTCAAACTCTGATGTTTATATAGTAGCTTCATGAACTACTATTTATCTATTCCGTTGCTTATTATTATATTACTCTGTGTCTGTGATTCCGTGATTTATTTGTTTACTGTATATGCTGAGTTTTGCCAAATATAAATTAACAATCTGTTGTTTTGAGCAATTCAAGTCTGACATGAGTGGATGATTGTCGATTTGAACGGTTCAAAATAGCAGGTCATTACAAGTGGTATCAGAGCTCTAGTTTAGGAAAACTTGGCATATGGAGTAAAAAATAATTACAGAATCACCTTCGTTCGAGCTTGAATTTATCCTCTTTGATTAGGATTTCCTTTGAATTTTGGAACATTCCCTTTTGTTCTAAGATCTATTCTTATCTCTTTCTATTCGTGTTCTTCTTGATATTGGAGCCTCCCATAACTCAATTTCTGTTCTGACAACCTTAGTATGAAATGTAAATGGGTGAAACTTCCTTACAATGAGCGTTGATTCACCAAAGATTTCTACGTCCTCGGTTTTGATGCTTTTATCTCCTGCAAAGCCCAAACTGTTCTCTAGTTGGCGACCCGGGTAATATTCATGTGATCAAGTGTCGATTACCTCAGGATTATGCAGGCAGTTTTATCTTTTCGCTGGATGCTCAGCCTAGTGATCTTTACTCCACCCCTGTTGTCCAACCATTTCCGGATATCTTTGGTGAAGTCATTTCTCTCCTCCTAAGTGGGAATTTGAATTCCGCTTTAATCCTATTCCTATAACTCAATCTCATAAATTGTGGTTTCGGCAATGTTCTCAATAGGTCCATCTAGTTTCTGTTGATGATATTCACATTTTTGATGCCTCGGTTGACCCGGTTAAGGTCGCCGCGATTAATATAAGTCTGTCCATCTTTCTCTTTTTGCAATTTAATTATCTTTTTATCCTTTCGAGCTATCTTCGTTGTTAAATTTCTCTTTGATTAGAGTCTCTCTAAATTTGAATCTCTATCCTTGTTCTATGATCCATTATTGAATCATCGTGCGAGGGAGTGTATTTGTAATCAATATAAAATATTATATAGTGTGATGTTTGAGTTGTTAAGTTTGATTTTAGGTTTCGATCGATTCGTCCAGCCAGCGCTATCGATAGAAATTCCAAACACTTAAACAGAGCAAACTGGCACAATACTGTTCTCGAAATTTGTAAATGGAATAATTCTGTGTATGATTATTTTATATACATATATAAGTATAATTTTCTGAAATTAAATGGTTAAATGAATTGAGTATTAGAAATGATAATACTAAATTATCATTTATTCACATTTCTAAACCATTAACTATCATTATTATAAGGGATGAATTTGATAAAATGGTTTATAAAATTGATTTAAAATTTAAAATAAATTTAAATTAAGGAATTGAGAATTAAATTTCCGGTGCTTTTCAAAGTTTTTTATCAAAGTTCTGATAAAATATATTATTTTGAAGGTATTTTGAATGGGAATTATTTCCAGAGAATTTTAAAGAAGTAAGCTAGTACACTCCCCTACGTCGTTGGAAAATAATGTTGGTGATGACTGTAGCATCATCGACATTCATTTTCGAGTCTCAAAGTGGAGAGGTCACTCAGTAGCTTTGCTATACTTTTTCTTTGGGAAAACAGATTTGATTTTAATTTCTCGAATAGGATTTGATGTATAAAATATTTGAAATATATTTATTTTGAAATAGTCTAAAGTGAAATCGAGAATTCACTCTTAATTTTATGTTAAGTGATGGTTTTCAATTATTTAAATAAAGCAAAATGTTTAAATGATTGGAAAGTCTAAGATGATAAATCAAATTGGAACAATTTGAAACAGTTGAACTAGGATACAATTTATTTGTATAATACTCAATTGCATTCAAAAACATTTATACAACTTACCGGAATATTCTGAAATTTAAACTGTTTGTGAGTATGTAATTGAATAGTATATAATATAAATTAATTAATAAAATGTCCAAAATTGAAATTTTGTTAAGGGAATCTTTGAACATAAAATTGAGTTGTTAGAATGAATGTTTAATTTGTGATTGTGAGAAATATAAGTGAAATAAATTGAATAATAAATGGGAAATGCTATTTAAGTAAATAAATATGGTTTTAGGAGACTAAATAGGTAATAAACAAATTCTCATCTTTGTAAACTATCTGTGATACAAAAGTAATTTCAAAGAATAGTTGAAAATTGAATTATGAAGTGGAAACTAATTTAAGTAAAGTCGGATAGATTAAATAAATGAGTTAAAATAAGATGAATTTTAATTGAAAGAAATTTTTGTAACAAATATTAATAAATTGAAACAAATCAAATTGAATGAAAATAGTTTGAATTGAAAATCAACAAAATATGAATATAAATGAACATTATTGATTAAAAAATGGATTGAAACCAAATTAATTGAATATAAATCAATTTAAAAACTGATGAAATTTATATGGTTTCGGATTTGTAGTGTATCTGATAATATGTATTTCAACAAATCTTTCCTTTTTGGTTGTTCATATTCTCCTACCTCGTTCCATTTCGGGGACGAAAAGTTTTGAGTGGGGAGGAATGTAACGACTCATAAATTTTAACGGTTTTTATAACATAATTAACTGAAATTTTGCTTGAAATCAAATAATTAAATTTTGCAATGAAAATTCGATATTTGGAATATGTTTATATTAACATAGCAACTGGTAAATTTTCATTGGAAAATATGTAAGTAAATTTTGTTGCGTAGTTTTCAATTTAAAATCAGTTAATTTGATGTAAATTAAATGTTTTTCAAACCTGAATATTTTTATACAATAAATTTATAAATCATTTTCTGAGTAAGGCATCGTAATTTGTTTCGCCAAATTTGGACTTCTCCAGTCCCGTTTGTCTTATTTTCGACGAATTTGCAGTAGTTTAGCAGCGAAATATCGACTTTTGATAGGATGATACCGTTCTATTCGTCTTGTCGTGCTGATCTCTACATTATATTCATTTGTGCATTTCGTATGCGATGAAATTTGCGAAACGGCTAGCCGTATCGGTACCCGTTTGAGCCATTTGGGCTTTCTGTGTCCTTTTGTTTGTTCATCCGGTATAGTTAATAGCACTAGCCATAAATATTTGCAGAATTCAATGACTAACTATTACCATCCCTAACGTTTCAATTTATTATATGGTGGTTTCTTTTCTCTGCCTTCTCTTTGTTTTGTTCATTTATAAAAGAAAGAAAAATATAATATTAAGTTTGCTTTTATATATTGCGACCTGCTTCTCTTATTTTGCCTGGTGCCTACGTTTCTTCATCCTCCATGCCCATTTTCTTCGGCCACTCCTTACCTTTATCCTCTTTGAACCCAAACAACTCTCCACCTCCCATCGCCTAAACCACCGTCTCCTATCCTAGCACTTGCTCCGCTCGATTCCGCCACCACAATAATCGGCCTTCCCCCTTGACCTACGTCTTGCACCCCGCCTTCATCCAGCTAGCACCAACAGCCACGTCACCCACTGCCCCAACTGTTCACCACCATCTGATCTCCTACCGCCAAACGTGCTAGCCTCTCCACCTTGTCCATCGACCGCATCTTACCATAACTCATAACCAAGCAGCCGCCACCCTGGCAACACTCCAGCCTAATCCGAAGTCCATCGCTGTCATCCATGGCCACCGACCCTTTCACTTCCCAAACTGTCCCTCGCCAGCCTCGGCCATCCCTCCGCCATACGACAACCTTTGCCACCCGCCAATCTCCCACAGCCACTTCTGCTCCACCTTCTTCACCAACTTTTCAACCCACATCACCTTCTACACCCGCCTTACATCAGTGTCGAACATCCCCTTAATAAAAAAAAGAAGAAAAAGAAAGTAAGTTTATGTATACAAGCATATATCTAAGTAGCCGTGTTCTTCCCATTGCCGCAACTCTCAACTTCATCCTTGATCGCCACAGCGTACAGCTACTCCTTCCCATCTTTGTTTTTTATTTATTTGTATATATATCATAGTATGTTAGTATTTTAAGTGTCTATATGTAAGTTGTACGTCAGTTTATATAATAGTAAATATGTATATATCTTTCTTGTAAAATTGGTATACATATAATAGTATATATTAGTATGCATATAAAATACTGGCTTTAACTATTGATTTGATTAGCATTCATGTACTATATATTTCATGTAGTATACATATTGATTTAGTATTAATTTAAATATGAATATATATTTGCTTACGAATATATATATATTTGCCCGAAGGTAAAAAGTAGGGAGCATGCAGTTTTCTTTGCTTTATTTTGTAAATTTTATATAAAAAAGTTATTTTATTCTGTAGCATGCGTGTGTTGCTCTCTCAAACATATAGGTATACGTTTGTATATATAGTACCTATATATATTTCAATTTACACTTGATATTTTAAATATAATTGATAATATATATATATATATATATATATATATATTTCATATATAAATTATAGTTGGTGGTTGGTTTTGTCTGGATAGGTATTATTGTTAATATTTGGAAATAGTTGTAATAACTTTAATATATTATATACAATTGATTTTTTTGAATATATGCACTTCAAGATATATATAATATGAAGATTTTTATTTTAATACGTGTTTTAAATTTAACAATGATTCTTGAAAATATATAGTTTATTATATAAGTTCACCTATACCATTGATTTTCATCAAATCTAGTCTGTTGTGCTTTGCTTTTTGTGACGACCCTGACTCGACCTTCGAAAATCGGCACCGAATACGACACTCGTATTCAAATGCCGCAGGTTCAAACGTCGAATCTGGTTCGCCGGAGCTTATAACACATTAAGTAAATAACACAGCGGAAGAAAAGAATAGCATATATCATAAATACAACATTTGATACAATAACTGATACAATATGATACAACAGATGATATAATGAATATACATCATAGATATGATACAAGATAATAGCGGCGGAAAGAAAAGATAACACTAGCAGCGGAACAAATCTCCAAAATAGTCTTCAAGAAAGAACTCCAGAAAACAGTAATCTCCATCTCCAAAGCACCAATCTAGAAATGGCTCAAACTCCAAAACAAGATGAAGAGAAGCAACTCGATCCAAAATGCGATTGCCAAATCCTAAGGTTGAAAGCTATCGAATCTACACCTACCATTGATTATCTGAAAACCCCAACTCTAGACTGCCCGTGTGGGAAAATAGTGGGCACCCAGAGTTTAGGAAAGGAACAATAAACTCCAGGTCAGTCATGGGACTGGTATGAGCAAACAAAAACATTTGGTCTTTAAACAAACAACAGAATTTAAATTTGAAATCCGCAATGCTTTTTGGAAAATGAAACTACCATAAGGCCTCCCGGCACACACACAATGCAAACGCACACATGGGGGAGATTTCTCCTTATGATAGTCAAACATGCTTACTACGAGGAAAATTCTTTGATATTATTACTAGTGCATAGTGGAAAATCTTTCGAAAGTATAATATAAATCCTAGCCAGCATAGGTACCATGATACTATGCCTACTATAGCTGCCATGTTAAATGGCAGGTTCTACAACTAAAACCGTACAAGGCACGTATTGGATGAATGGATTTCCAAACAAATGGTCAGGCTAAGGAACTTCCTACTGCCACATGGGATCGCCTCTGGTGGGACGTCCCGAGAAACTAACGTTACGGTTAGATCTCTGCCAACACAAGGCCGGGTTACCTCTGTAACTAGGTAACTACTACACGAATATGTCATCCCCCGGTCCTTTGGGACCTTTATCCGAGGCGCCTCAAAGCAACAACCACACAGTAAATGAGATTGGAGCAACCACATAGGTTAAATATCAGGGCTCCATACCTGATACCACCCTTTACCAGAAGGGAATGACACACCCTAAAGGGAGCGACCCTCATAACCTTGCCGCATCTTTCCTGTTTCGACCATTTCCGGGGAGTGAGGTCCTGATGCAGTCTCGTCCACAAAGCTACGCTTTGTACAACAAAGCCATGCTTTGGGTCAACAGATGACCAAAGCAATGATCACAAAGATAAATGATCAAATAAATGATCATATCACAAATGATCAACCAATGATCACCACACAGCAGCACTCAGCATGCCACATTACCAAATTGGGAATATCACTGATAAATATCAACTACATAACCTCTGATCTCGTACGTCTCAGAGAAGGGTGTTAAGCTAAGAGAATAAATTCTCCGCCACCAAGCAGAAATGTATTTGATAGAGATCAGTTTAATATCTCAAAGTGTAATGTCGGACATACAACCATACCAGTCTGTTCCGGGTTCGAACAGAACCGAAGGCACTTCCGAAGAAGCCCTTGCAAATCCGGGTATTCACAATCCCGATCGGACTTCCCATCACTTAGGAAATCTCTATACTGGCGCGACTCAGTGCAGAGACAATCGATAAGTCGTCCTATCATTCTCGCAAATACCCGGTCTTCACCACCGGTCTTCAATGCTATCCATAACGACGTATCACATATTCGGAATGGGCTATATGACACAAAGGTCCTCTCCCGGCTAAACCGAATAGTGAGCGCAATATTTAAAAACATATGGATATGGGATTTCAATTAAGTCACAACTTAATGATTCAAAACTTTTCTTTCAAACGGTTAAACAAATCGCCATTTTTAATCTTTACACAAAAAGATTTATTTCACAAAGTTCACCCCGTTTCACAAAGATCTATTCATGGATTTCAAAAACAATTCCCATTCAATTTGGGTTAACCCAGTTAAATCTTTAAATTAAAGATTTATAGCTTTCAAAACACGTTTCCAAAGATTTATCTATAATTTGGAAAACTATCTTCAATTTAGACTTGAAATCCTTTAACACAAATTGGAAATTCATTCTTATGTGAAAGCTTCAATCATTTGAAAACAAATAGTTTTCGTTTCCGAAAAATCCAATTTGTACAAGTTGAAATCTTGGGTTGAATTTTAAATTCCAAAACATCACCTTTAAAATGGTTTTAAAAACCCATATAAACCCATTAATAAGTTGGATAACTTTTAAATCCTAGTTCCCAAATTTTAGCATTCAATTTCAAATATTGAATTCAAATTTAAATCCAATTATTTAAATTTCAAAACTCAATCAAGTTATTTAAAAATAATCATTTTCCAAAAACTTCAATTCTAGTTCAAAAACTATTTTGGATTTAAAAATTCAATTTTAAAGCAATTTCAAAATCTGTGACTTAACTAATTTCCACGTGCAATCCATATTTGTGTGTGTATAAGTGTGGTTCAGGGGTTTTACACAATAAGAGTGCCACATTATCAATCAGCACAGATTCAATTATTAGAATTCGATGTGGGTTTCGGATAACCAAATGGAATCCGACTCCCTGTCGCATCGAAATCCAAATGTCGTTTTACAAGTAAAGGGGTTTGCATATTCATATAACAATATATACATCACAGATATAACAGCTCAGTATAAAGCATCACATAGCGTCACATATCAAATATATCAATCCATCACACAACATTCATTAACAATCAAACATCTTAAATAAATCATGTGGTTATAAATTTTATTACCCACATAATTACTTTTATTTGAAATCTTTAAACCAATGATTAATTATCATTAACTATAATTAATTAAGTCTTAACCATCTTCATCTATTAATCATTTACTAAATTAATTATCTTAATTAATTATCCTTTAATTGTGATTAATTAATCTTAATTACATATTCCCCAATTAATTACTTTAAATAATAAACTTTTAATTTTTGATTGATTAAATCTTAGTTAAAATTAATTGTCCTTAATAAATAGATTTATTATTCCTTAATTAATTTCAACAATTAATTATACTTAACCAATTACAATTAATTATATTCAATTAATTAATCTAGTCAATTATCAAAATTAATTGCATTAATTAATTACTAAATTATCCCTAGATAATTATCACCCATTATTAACAACATTCCATTAATTTTACACTTAAGAAAATTTGAATTAGATAAATAAATCATTTCTAATTAATATTAATCTAAATCATTATTTAAAAATCAAATAATTAAGTGAAATCCTTAATTATTCAAACTAATTTAATTACTTATTAATTGACCTATTTAAATTCAAAATGTATTAAAACAATACATTTCTAAATTTAAATTCAAATTCTATTTAAAAATTTGATATTTAAAATGTTTAATCATTAAACATTAATTCAAATTAAAATAATTATAAACCTTACAACAAAATGAATGTTAAGGAACATTCATTATCTAAATATAAAGAAGGATTTAAATTGATTTTTTTCAATTTCCAAATTTAAATTAAACATTTCATATTTTAATTCAAATACTAAAGGAAACAAATTCTTTCAAGTTTTAAAACTTATTTGAAATCAAATTTCATTTTCAAATTCACTTTTAAACATATGAACATGTTCATTCATTTTTAAATTTACAAACTGTTGAATTCAAAACTGGTTTTCAAAGAAACTTAAAAAAACAGTTTTTCTTTTTATCTGAATTCAAGAACAAATTTAAGTTTCACTTCAACATCTAAATCTGTTCATACCTTTAAAACTTACAAAACTGTTTTTAAATCTAATTCTGGTAAAAAAAAAAACAAACCTGAAACTGATTTAGACTTGTCTTCAAATCTGAATTTAAAACTTGTTTAAATTTAGATTTTCATTTTAAAGACTTTGAATTCACAACTACATTTGAATTCAGTTACAACTTATGCTTGAATCAAACCCAGATTTTAAAAATATGAATTCATTCAAACATTAAAACTGCATAATTCTCTGGTTTTAAAACCCTGCAAAACTGTTTAAATTTTGATTTAAAACTGAATTTAAATTTAAGAATTCAATTTTTAAAAACTTTGAATTCTAAACTTCATTTGAATTCAGACTTACTTATTTTTGAACTAAATTACAATCTTTAAATTATGAATTTTTCCAATTCATAAAAACTGCTAACTACAGGTTAAACTCTGTAATCAACTAACCCGAGAACCTATCATATTTACTTCGAGTTTTCCTACCCATTGCTTCGAGTGAGAAGCACAAATTGCCGAGAATTACCCGAGTCAATTAATCCCTGCATATTACAGAAGTCCACCAGACCATAAGAAACTACTGCAAACCTGACCACATCCCTTAAACTCGCCTCCGACCATCATCATCGACGCGACCCTGGCCATAGCTTCCTCTACACTTCTTCTACAACTCCTCAAATCCCTACTCCACTTGATGCAACATAGAGCATGTGCAGATGCTATGAACTGCACACATAAAATCAGGTTTTTGAAAACCTAGAAACCTCAATTTCAATCACCATCTCTTCTGAACCAACTTCTGATCATCTATCACCACCTCACTGACATAAAAAAAAAAAACTGACAATCTTCCCCTACCAACCCTTCTGCATTCCACCTCCAGAAAGAACCAGAGCCCCCATGATACACTAGAAACTAAAATGAACCAAAATGACCCAATCTGTTTCACAGAAATGCTCACTCTCATGTGAAATTAAAATGTAATATTTTGTTTCCAAAGTCCACAAATTCAATTATGCATTCTGGTTGCAACTGTTTTAATGTTTAAAAGGTTTGATGTACTTACTTCTAAAAAAATATTTACTGTTAAAATTGTTTTCCAGAGACTACAGAATTTTAAATATAGTTAAATTTGGATTTATAACTATCATTCTAAACAACAAAGTTTGTTTATACTACAAATTCTAGTTCATACCAAATCAGGTGGTAAGGGATTCTAAATAATCTTAGTTTTTTTTTTCAATTAATTTGATAACCTGTTTTCTAACAGAGAGATGTCTCTGTATATCTACACACAGATACTTAATCAACCATATACACGCAGTCAAACATACATGCATGCAAACAACTTCAACATCATCATGGCAGAATCGAACTTCAAAAGAAAAAGAACCAAACAACAAATTCAAAGTTGAGGGTTTGCTCACCTTGGAGTTGTGCAGTGGAGACAAGAACAGAGATAGAGATGAATTTCTTTTGAGCCTGAACAAAAATTTTTTTTCTTCTTCTTCAATCTTTTAAAGATTAGATCTGCAGAAGTTTGTAAATTCAAAACTTTGCTCAAACTCCTGTTTATTTTCTTGTTTACTTCATCAATGACAAACAATAGAATTTATTTACTTACAGTTTGAATTTGTTTAAAGCTTCAAACTTGATTTATTTTCCAAGCTGCAGACTTCAATTCACATTTACTTTCAAGTTGAATCTGCATTTTTGATTTTGTTCAACTGTTTTAAACTTATGCTTTATCATTGATTAACAACATTAAATTAAAAGCTTTTTAAATAAATTTACTTATCTTTATTTAAATCCCAAAGAGAACTGCACTGTTCTAACCCATTTCAGGTTGAAGCCTTTGCATTCCATCTGAGTTTGCTTTGTGTTTTTTTTTCCATAAATCTGCAATTCAAGTTTTAAACTTGTTGTTGAAATTGATTTAAAAATCATAATTCTATAAACTATACATTTAAAACAAAACTCACCTGAATGTACATCACTACACCTTGAAAACACTTCAGATTTTTCTTTTTGAATTGAGTTGAAGCAAGCTTTAATTTTTTTTACTGTCTACAGGTTTGAGACTTCCTTGAATTGAGAATAAGTTGGTTTTCCAATTTTTCTTCTACTTTACTTCTTTCAACTGGAATATCTAATTTTGATCTTGAACTTCCATTTGCATACTTCAGGCTTGCAACTCCCCATTGATATTGAAACTGGATTTGTTTTTTCTATGTTGAATTCCTGGTCTTAAACTTGCATGTTTACATGCTTTAGATTTTTTTTTCAATTTCTTTGGTGTTTTAGATTGAAGTGCCAAATCTTTTGTTTACTATTGTTCAGATTTTGCTGAGTTGTTTAATAAGGGTGTATGGGAAAATGAAAAGTTTTTGTAATTTTTTTATCTTATTATTTTATTTTATTAAATATGGTGAATGCCATTTGTAAAAATGAAATCATGAGCTTTAGATTTTGTTAATTATCCTACTCTAAACCATGTGAATGTATGCATATGTTCATATTTAAATTCTTAAAGACAAAAGAATGTTTATTTTTATTTTTATATCATATTTACTTTTGTAAACATTTATCAACATATATATCACAATCTTTTTATAAATTTCACACTCAATCTTTAATTTGGTTCATACATTTATTTAAAAATTTATATTTACACAATTTACATTCATATAATTTTTTTTTTTTTTTTATTTATTTTGTACAACTTTATAAAAAGAAAAGAATGGATTTAAACACTTTGATTTCATATTAATAATCGTTATATTTATTTATATAAGAGAATTAAATCTTAAAATAAATCTTTTTGAAATTTGTTACATCTACCAATATATATTTAATATTTTAGAAAACAACTATCATTTTTTTTTCATATATTAATCTCAGGCTTTTAATTTCCATTATATTTTTAATACATTTTATTTTGAAGTTCAATACTTGTTTTTAAAAAATCACTTATTCTTAAATTTCTAATATAAATTTCTATTTAAAATCCAAATTATTTATTTATTCTAGAAAATTTTCTAATTAAATCACAATTTATTTTCAAAAATAAATTTAGTTACCAATTTAAACTTGATAAATTTCAGGAATGTTACAGATTTCCCCCCTTAAAAGAATTTCGTCCTCGAAATTGCAAGTAAGACGAGAAAGAAAAGATAATAGATAAAGAAATGGTTGATCGGATCAGGTCGAAATATTTATTCTGCATTTGGTTTTCCAAATCAGAATATTAACAACATGAGAACAAACTCATACAATTATTTCACAATATATTTGGGTTCACCGGTCTACGAATATACGAGGGCATTGATTAGTTCGAAGGGATAACTAATCGTTCGTAGAATATATCGGATCCCAGAGAATAGATAGATGGATCAAATCTTCATATTAGTTAACCAATTTACTTAATTTAAAATTTCCAATTTATTTAATATTATAAATTTCAAATTCATTAGAGTTTAGAACGAAAAGCTGATAAGAAATCGATGAAGATACGAAGTAAGGATTTCTACAACGATTCGTAAGGCCACTATCACACCGAAACTTCTTTCTGGAGCTGACACGAAGCAATCAAAAGAATTTAGAATCGAATCAAAGGAGATTGAGAAGAAAGGTTGTTTCCGCTATTGCGGGGTATTGACCATTGGTAGTGGTATTCCCCCGTCCCCTACCTCGTCCTCTTCTCGCACTCATACTTACTATCAGTGGATAGCAAGAGAATTTACTGAGGCACTCGAACGGATATCTTAGGGATATACTCATTCTAGGGTTTACTTCACCCTATCTCTAATGAGTTACTCAATGTGTTATACTCCTGAGCTAAAGTTTTACCCTCAGCTCTGATACCAAATGTGACGACCCTGACTCGACCTTCGAAAATCGGCACCGAATACGACACTCGTATTCAAATGCCGCAGGTTCAAACGTCGAATCTGGTTCGCCGGAGCTTATAACACATTAAGTAAATAACACAGCGGAAGAAAAGAATAGCATATATCATAAATACAACATTTGATACAATAACTGATACAATATGATACAACAGATGATATAATGAATATACATCATAGATATGATACAAGATAATAGCGGCGGAAAGAAAAGATAACACTAGCAGCGGAACAAATCTCCAAAATAGTCTTCAAGAAAGAACTCCAGAAAACAGTAATCTCCATCTCCAAAGCACCAATCTAGAAATGGCTCAAACTCCAAAACAAGATGAAGAGAAGCAACTCGATCCAAAATGCGATTGCCAAATCCTAAGGTTGAAAGCTATCGAATCTACACCTACCATTGATTATCTGAAAACCCCAACTCTAGACTGCCCGTGTGGGAAAATAGTGGGCACCCAGAGTTTAGGAAAGGAACAATAAACTCCAGGTCAGTCATGGGACTGGTATGAGCAAACAAAAACATTTGGTCTTTAAACAAACAACAGAATTTAAATTTGAAATCCGCAATGCTTTTTGGAAAATGAAACTACCATAAGGCCTCCCGGCACACACACAATGCAAACGCACACATGGGGGAGATTTCTCCTTATGATAGTCAAACATGCTTACTACGAGGAAAATTCTTTGATATTATTACTAGTGCATAGTGGAAAATCTTTCGAAAGTATAATATAAATCCTAGCCAGCATAGGTACCATGATACTATGCCTACTATAGCTGCCATGTTAAATGGCAGGTTCTACAACTAAAACCGTACAAGGCACGTATTGGATGAATGGATTTCCAAACAAATGGTCAGGCTAAGGAACTTCCTACTGCCACATGGGATCGCCTCTGGTGGGACGTCCCGAGAAACTAACGTTACGGTTAGATCTCTGCCAACACAAGGCCGGGTTACCTCTGTAACTAGGTAACTACTACACGAATATGTCATCCCCCGGTCCTTTGGGACCTTTATCCGAGGCGCCTCAAAGCAACAACCACACAGTAAATGAGATTGGAGCAACCACATAGGTTAAATATCAGGGCTCCATACCTGATACCACCCTTTACCAGAAGGGAATGACACACCCTAAAGGGAGCGACCCTCATAACCTTGCCGCATCTTTCCTGTTTCGACCATTTCCGGGGAGTGAGGTCCTGATGCAGTCTCGTCCACAAAGCTACGCTTTGTACAACAAAGCCATGCTTTGGGTCAACAGATGACCAAAGCAATGATCACAAAGATAAATGATCAAATAAATGATCATATCACAAATGATCAACCAATGATCACCACACAGCAGCACTCAGCATGCCACATTACCAAATTGGGAATATCACTGATAAATATCAACTACATAACCTCTGATCTCGTACGTCTCAGAGAAGGGTGTTAAGCTAAGAGAATAAATTCTCCGCCACCAAGCAGAAATGTATTTGATAGAGATCAGTTTAATATCTCAAAGTGTAATGTCGGACATACAACCATACCAGTCTGTTCCGGGTTCGAACAGAACCGAAGGCACTTCCGAAGAAGCCCTTGCAAATCCGGGTATTCACAATCCCGATCGGACTTCCCATCACTTAGGAAATCTCTATACTGGCGCGACTCAGTGCAGAGACAATCGATAAGTCGTCCTATCATTCTCGCAAATACCCGGTCTTCACCACCGGTCTTCAATGCTATCCATAACGACGTATCACATATTCGGAATGGGCTATATGACACAAAGGTCCTCTCCCGGCTAAACCGAATAGTGAGCGCAATATTTAAAAACATATGGATATGGGATTTCAATTAAGTCACAACTTAATGATTCAAAACTTTTCTTTCAAACGGTTAAACAAATCGCCATTTTTAATCTTTACACAAAAAGATTTATTTCACAAAGTTCACCCCGTTTCACAAAGATCTATTCATGGATTTCAAAAACAATTCCCATTCAATTTGGGTTAACCCAGTTAAATCTTTAAATTAAAGATTTATAGCTTTCAAAACACGTTTCCAAAGATTTATCTATAATTTGGAAAACTATCTTCAATTTAGACTTGAAATCCTTTAACACAAATTGGAAATTCATTCTTATGTGAAAGCTTCAATCATTTGAAAACAAATAGTTTTCGTTTCCGAAAAATCCAATTTGTACAAGTTGAAATCTTGGGTTGAATTTTAAATTCCAAAACATCACCTTTAAAATGGTTTTAAAAACCCATATAAACCCATTAATAAGTTGGATAACTTTTAAATCCTAGTTCCCAAATTTTAGCATTCAATTTCAAATATTGAATTCAAATTTAAATCCAATTATTTAAATTTCAAAACTCAATCAAGTTATTTAAAAATAATCATTTTCCAAAAACTTCAATTCTAGTTCAAAAACTATTTTGGATTTAAAAATTCAATTTTAAAGCAATTTCAAAATCTGTGACTTAACTAATTTCCACGTGCAATCCATATTTGTGTGTGTATAAGTGTGGTTCAGGGGTTTTACACAATAAGAGTGCCACATTATCAATCAGCACAGATTCAATTATTAGAATTCGATGTGGGTTTCGGATAACCAAATGGAATCCGACTCCCTGTCGCATCGAAATCCAAATGTCGTTTTACAAGTAAAGGGGTTTGCATATTCATATAACAATATATACATCACAGATATAACAGCTCAGTATAAAGCATCACATAGCGTCACATATCAAATATATCAATCCATCACACAACATTCATTAACAATCAAACATCTTAAATAAATCATGTGGTTATAAATTTTATTACCCACATAATTACTTTTATTTGAAATCTTTAAACCAATGATTAATTATCATTAACTATAATTAATTAAGTCTTAACCATCTTCATCTATTAATCATTTACTAAATTAATTATCTTAATTAATTATCCTTTAATTGTGATTAATTAATCTTAATTACATATTCCCCAATTAATTACTTTAAATAATAAACTTTTAATTTTTGATTGATTAAATCTTAGTTAAAATTAATTGTCCTTAATAAATAGATTTATTATTCCTTAATTAATTTCAACAATTAATTATACTTAACCAATTACAATTAATTATATTCAATTAATTAATCTAGTCAATTATCAAAATTAATTGCATTAATTAATTACTAAATTATCCCTAGATAATTATCACCCATTATTAACAACATTCCATTAATTTTACACTTAAGAAAATTTGAATTAGATAAATAAATCATTTCTAATTAATATTAATCTAAATCATTATTTAAAAATCAAATAATTAAGTGAAATCCTTAATTATTCAAACTAATTTAATTACTTATTAATTGACCTATTTAAATTCAAAATGTATTAAAACAATACATTTCTAAATTTAAATTCAAATTCTATTTAAAAATTTGATATTTAAAATGTTTAATCATTAAACATTAATTCAAATTAAAATAATTATAAACCTTACAACAAAATGAATGTTAAGGAACATTCATTATCTAAATATAAAGAAGGATTTAAATTGATTTTTTTCAATTTCCAAATTTAAATTAAACATTTCATATTTTAATTCAAATACTAAAGGAAACAAATTCTTTCAAGTTTTAAAACTTATTTGAAATCAAATTTCATTTTCAAATTCACTTTTAAACATATGAACATGTTCATTCATTTTTAAATTTACAAACTGTTGAATTCAAAACTGGTTTTCAAAGAAACTTAAAAAAACAGTTTTTCTTTTTATCTGAATTCAAGAACAAATTTAAGTTTCACTTCAACATCTAAATCTGTTCATACCTTTAAAACTTACAAAACTGTTTTTAAATCTAATTCTGGTAAAAAAAAAAACAAACCTGAAACTGATTTAGACTTGTCTTCAAATCTGAATTTAAAACTTGTTTAAATTTAGATTTTCATTTTAAAGACTTTGAATTCACAACTACATTTGAATTCAGTTACAACTTATGCTTGAATCAAACCCAGATTTTAAAAATATGAATTCATTCAAACATTAAAACTGCATAATTCTCTGGTTTTAAAACCCTGCAAAACTGTTTAAATTTTGATTTAAAACTGAATTTAAATTTAAGAATTCAATTTTTAAAAACTTTGAATTCTAAACTTCATTTGAATTCAGACTTACTTATTTTTGAACTAAATTACAATCTTTAAATTATGAATTTTTCCAATTCATAAAAACTGCTAACTACAGGTTAAACTCTGTAATCAACTAACCCGAGAACCTATCATATTTACTTCGAGTTTTCCTACCCATTGCTTCGAGTGAGAAGCACAAATTGCCGAGAATTACCCGAGTCAATTAATCCCTGCATATTACAGAAGTCCACCAGACCATAAGAAACTACTGCAAACCTGACCACATCCCTTAAACTCGCCTCCGACCATCATCATCGACGCGACCCTGGCCATAGCTTCCTCTACACTTCTTCTACAACTCCTCAAATCCCTACTCCACTTGATGCAACATAGAGCATGTGCAGATGCTATGAACTGCACACATAAAATCAGGTTTTTGAAAACCTAGAAACCTCAATTTCAATCACCATCTCTTCTGAACCAACTTCTGATCATCTATCACCACCTCACTGACATAAAAAAAAAAAACTGACAATCTTCCCCTACCAACCCTTCTGCATTCCACCTCCAGAAAGAACCAGAGCCCCCATGATACACTAGAAACTAAAATGAACCAAAATGACCCAATCTGTTTCACAGAAATGCTCACTCTCATGTGAAATTAAAATGTAATATTTTGTTTCCAAAGTCCACAAATTCAATTATGCATTCTGGTTGCAACTGTTTTAATGTTTAAAAGGTTTGATGTACTTACTTCTAAAAAAATATTTACTGTTAAAATTGTTTTCCAGAGACTACAGAATTTTAAATATAGTTAAATTTGGATTTATAACTATCATTCTAAACAACAAAGTTTGTTTATACTACAAATTCTAGTTCATACCAAATCAGGTGGTAAGGGATTCTAAATAATCTTAGTTTTTTTTTTCAATTAATTTGATAACCTGTTTTCTAACAGAGAGATGTCTCTGTATATCTACACACAGATACTTAATCAACCATATACACGCAGTCAAACATACATGCATGCAAACAACTTCAACATCATCATGGCAGAATCGAACTTCAAAAGAAAAAGAACCAAACAACAAATTCAAAGTTGAGGGTTTGCTCACCTTGGAGTTGTGCAGTGGAGACAAGAACAGAGATAGAGATGAATTTCTTTTGAGCCTGAACAAAAATTTTTTTTCTTCTTCTTCAATCTTTTAAAGATTAGATCTGCAGAAGTTTGTAAATTCAAAACTTTGCTCAAACTCCTGTTTATTTTCTTGTTTACTTCATCAATGACAAACAATAGAATTTATTTACTTACAGTTTGAATTTGTTTAAAGCTTCAAACTTGATTTATTTTCCAAGCTGCAGACTTCAATTCACATTTACTTTCAAGTTGAATCTGCATTTTTGATTTTGTTCAACTGTTTTAAACTTATGCTTTATCATTGATTAACAACATTAAATTAAAAGCTTTTTAAATAAATTTACTTATCTTTATTTAAATCCCAAAGAGAACTGCACTGTTCTAACCCATTTCAGGTTGAAGCCTTTGCATTCCATCTGAGTTTGCTTTGTGTTTTTTTTTCCATAAATCTGCAATTCAAGTTTTAAACTTGTTGTTGAAATTGATTTAAAAATCATAATTCTATAAACTATACATTTAAAACAAAACTCACCTGAATGTACATCACTACACCTTGAAAACACTTCAGATTTTTCTTTTTGAATTGAGTTGAAGCAAGCTTTAATTTTTTTTACTGTCTACAGGTTTGAGACTTCCTTGAATTGAGAATAAGTTGGTTTTCCAATTTTTCTTCTACTTTACTTCTTTCAACTGGAATATCTAATTTTGATCTTGAACTTCCATTTGCATACTTCAGGCTTGCAACTCCCCATTGATATTGAAACTGGATTTGTTTTTTCTATGTTGAATTCCTGGTCTTAAACTTGCATGTTTACATGCTTTAGATTTTTTTTTCAATTTCTTTGGTGTTTTAGATTGAAGTGCCAAATCTTTTGTTTACTATTGTTCAGATTTTGCTGAGTTGTTTAATAAGGGTGTATGGGAAAATGAAAAGTTTTTGTAATTTTTTTATCTTATTATTTTATTTTATTAAATATGGTGAATGCCATTTGTAAAAATGAAATCATGAGCTTTAGATTTTGTTAATTATCCTACTCTAAACCATGTGAATGTATGCATATGTTCATATTTAAATTCTTAAAGACAAAAGAATGTTTATTTTTATTTTTATATCATATTTACTTTTGTAAACATTTATCAACATATATATCACAATCTTTTTATAAATTTCACACTCAATCTTTAATTTGGTTCATACATTTATTTAAAAATTTATATTTACACAATTTACATTCATATAATTTTTTTTTTTTTTTTATTTATTTTGTACAACTTTATAAAAAGAAAAGAATGGATTTAAACACTTTGATTTCATATTAATAATCGTTATATTTATTTATATAAGAGAATTAAATCTTAAAATAAATCTTTTTGAAATTTGTTACATCTACCAATATATATTTAATATTTTAGAAAACAACTATCATTTTTTTTTCATATATTAATCTCAGGCTTTTAATTTCCATTATATTTTTAATACATTTTATTTTGAAGTTCAATACTTGTTTTTAAAAAATCACTTATTCTTAAATTTCTAATATAAATTTCTATTTAAAATCCAAATTATTTATTTATTCTAGAAAATTTTCTAATTAAATCACAATTTATTTTCAAAAATAAATTTAGTTACCAATTTAAACTTGATAAATTTCAGGAATGTTACACTTTTGGTCTCGCAGCTGTCCAAAATTTGATCACGGCAGTTAGTAGCTTTGATTAGTCCGTATTCGTGTGTGTGTCCGTGTAATCTTCTTCGTCATCGTTGTTCTCTAGCCTCGAAAGGTGAGCAATCACTCACGATTAACATCCTTATATTAGTAAATTTAATTTCACTTGAAACGATAATTGAAATATGCGGTTAAATTTGAATTGCTGGTTATTTAATTATTAAATATGATATGTCATTATCTGCAATTGTTCACCTGTGATAAACGACACCCTATCATGTTGTATATATTTTATTTAATATGTTACTGATGATATATGTTTGGTGTTGATATGTTATATTATTATCATATTTGTTCTCACTCTGCAAGTTCCCTGTTAGTTTAAAAATTCTTTATAGGTTGAAATGATACATACCCGAACGATATTCTAGAATAGGAAAAAATCGTAACGGGTTGAAGTGATAAAACCAAGCGATTGTCATTGATTTTGAAAGTTTTGGATTACGGGTTGAAATGATATATACGCGCAAATATTTAATTTTCGGATTGAAATGATAAATATCTGTATCACTTGACCATAGGATAGAAAATTTTATACGGACACCGTTGGTCTATATTTTGAAAAATGATTTCCAAAGTTGAAAGAAAATATATGGGTTTGATTGATGTTGATTTTTAAAATATAATATATAAATGCTATTTTTATACGTATATAAGTTTAGATTTTTAAAATAATATGTTTCGAAAATTTCAATTTATAAGTTAGTTTTGAAAATATAAAACTTTAAATTTTACTTATAAATTTTATTGTTATATAAAATTAGATTTAATATAAAATAAATTTAATAATAAAATTTAATTTAATAAAATTTAATTTAATTAATATATAATATGTTTAGTCATTTATTTAAATTTATATTAATATTTTAAAATAGATTTTTATAACATTAGTAATAGAGGTTGGGAAGAATAAATTAATGTTGACTTGAAATTTAATTGGTTAATAATTTAAATTAAGTAAGAATTTATTTAAACTTATTGATTTTTGAGATTTTGAAAGATATGATTTATTACTTGATTTGATAAAAAGTGGTTAAATGGATATTATCAACTTTAAATAAAATTGAGGCTGAATATTTAATATTGGTTTAAATTCATTAATAGAGATTCTATTTAATTGTTATTAAAATGATTAAGCGAATATTTTCCAATTTGTATAAAATTAAAGTTAAATGTTGAAATATAAATTAAACTTAAAATGAATTTTTTTGAATATTTAAATCTTGAGTCTTATTGGAATTGAAATGATTGTTCAAACCTGGATTTGAAATCGATAAAAATTGAAATGGTTTATTGAGAATTTGGATTGAATCTTTAAACTTTCAAATTGAATGTGTTGAACAAGGATTTATTAAGATTGAATTTTGGAATTTAAGCTGATTTTAATCGTTTTGTGGTATTAGAGGAAACTATTTTTATTATATAAAGTATTTTTTATATATATAAACAATTTTAATATATAAATTATTTTAATATATATACTATTTTCAATATCTAGACTGTTTAATACAAAAATGTTATGATTTCAAAAGTGTTATGATTCCAAAAGTGTTATGATTCCAAAAGTATTATGATTTCGAAAGTGTTATAGTTTTGAAAGTGTTACGATTCTGGAAATGAATATTATTTAACATGAATAATGATATCGGATTGACATGGTTTTGAAATGAATATGATATTTTGATATGAAGTATGTACTATTTGAGATGAAATGACCACGGTGTCAAATAAGCGTTTGGTTGTTAAACAGACCGGGGTTGGATATTGTCATACTCTCTGCGAATACAGAAAACCACTTTAACAACTGTGTATGTGATGGAGACTCCAAAACGAAGTTGGATGGTTTGGTGACGATTCTATATGAGGTTTTCGCGCAGCTCGGACTCCCGTGAGTCAGCTTGATTTGGCTAAAACAGGAGCTACACCGGGCCAAGTGGGGTCATTCCCCCTATTGGGCATATTTCATCGATACCATTCTATTGCTTTTGTGATTTGATTGGGTGCACCTTTGATTTGGGAGTTGTCTCGAGGTGGGTGTAGCAGCTGCTATGCGTTACCACCAGTCCGGGAGTGCAAACAGTATTTCTACCCTGGCATTGGCTCACGTGCCTTATCACATGCCTTATCGCGCCTTCTACGAGCTTGTTTTGTATCGTACCTATGTAGTGTCCTCAGGGTAAACCACCAGTTTGGTGGAGGTACGGCTTTGTATGGACTACGGGAATATATAAAATGTGTTAAGGGGAATGCAGGTAATGCCTTAACGCTATTTTAATAGCTTACTTTACTATAGACATATTATAATAGCGTATATTACTACATAGTAGATAGTTTCATGGATTCTTAGAGGATGGAAATCCCAAACATCCTTTAAGTTACTTGTATTTCAGTTGACATTTCACTTGAGTCGAATTTATTAATATAAGGATGTTAATCCTGACTTGAGTGTTTTGTATTTTGTTTTATGCTCGGGTCAGACTGAGTGTCACAGCATTTGGGACTCGCCTTTGGAGCTTGGAGTTTTTCTTGAAGATCTATCTCTATCTATTCTGATTCTCAGTTTGTTCCGGTTGTTTTATTCAGACTTATCACTGACTTTTTTATTGACACTACATTGTATTTGAGATATTCTGTTGTATTTTATTTCAAACTCTGATGTTTATATATTAGCTTCATGAATTACTATTTATCTATTCTACTGCTTATTATTATATTACTCTGTGTCTGTGATTCCTTGGTTTATTTATTTACTATATATGCTGTGTTTTGCCAAATATAAATTAACAATCTGTTGTTTTGAGCAATTCAAGTCTGACATGAGTGGATGATTGTCGACTTGAACGGTTCGAAATAGTTGGTCGTTACACTATTTCTACTACATCCTTAGGTATAGTAGCAAGTAGCCCTTATACTTCAAAAAACTCCATCTTTAATTGTCTTCAAGATGTCTCTAATTCGAACGCTTATGCCAGTTCGAAGTGGTTTTTGTATAATACATCCAATCACGGTCTCTTCAAACCGATAAGGGCAGTTTTCAAAACTGGCCAAGATTTGATAATTGGTTCTTTAACTAGCAAATAAACAATTAAATCGGATATTTAACTAAAGTATAGTTAAGCACGTAAGCAACCACCAAGCCTCTTTAACTAATCCTTCCATTAACCAAAACCACTTTTCAGATATTTGTATCAAAGTACCTTTTTCAAAAGATATATCCACAAAACCTCTCCACTTTTTCAATACTTAAAAATATTCATATACTTGTCTCAGTGGTGTAAGTATATTCACAAACCATTTTGCTTTCAATGCTTAAAACGTCTCTGTATACATATCAATGGTATTTACAAATCTTAAGAAAGATTTCATTTCCAAAAACATACTGAATAAGTTAAAATAAACATCATTTAAAACATTAGCAGCAATAAACCTAAAACACTTTCCTTTTTAGTATAAGTAAATAGGCTATAAGGAAATTAGACCAAATATACTTACCCCCACTTTTTGATTTCAAACATGTACTTTCCCTTGATTAACAATGTAGTTGGGCAAGTTAGCGTACTATTCTTGCCTTGACATACATTCTTAATTCTTAGGATAGGGACGAGTTTCCTTACCTTGGAATTTGGAGTTAAGTATGACCATACCAAGATAATTTTAAAATCATCATTTACAGAAATCAAATCTCATTCATTTTATAAAGTTCCTTCTTATAAATCCCTTTTGTATTTACAAAACTCCTTTCATAGATCTCCAAAAATAAAAATAAAACTCTATAACAACCCGCAGTTGAGAAGTGATTAGCTAATAATTAAATAATAATAGATAACGAATTTACTTGGAATCTAAATTTCATAATTAAAATTATGTTGGTAAAATTAGAATTAAAAACAAGCAGTAGAATGTAAAGAATAAATTTAGTTTTGGAACTACTTAGTAAATGATTTCAATAAAATGATTAACAAATTAAATAAAATTTATTTTTATAAAATAAATAAATTTATAATTTATTGGAAAGTGATTTAATAAATTGAATTTTATTAAGGCTTATATGTTTTGTTTATTAGAGTATAAACAAAAGAAGAAAAGGAAGAAAAAGAAAAGTAAAATCCCAAGCCTAACATCCTTATTAAATCAAAACCTAATTCCTACTATTGGAATTTAATATTGTCACAAATTAAAATTTATGATTTATTGCCGTGAATTTTATTAGATTGTAAATTTTTACCTTAAGATAAAATCCTAAAACAACTAAATTTAATGAGATGGAAGGCGGTAACGCGTATTTTAATATAATATAATAATACTGATTGAATGTGATTGACAACTATTTTAATGTAGTTCCAATCAATTGTGATAATAAAGGTCAATAAGGAATAAAATTAAATAATGTTTTTAGAAAGTGAAACGATAGGCTATTTAATTTAATTGGTTTTAGCATGCAACAAGAAATCAATTATTTAGCATGCAAATTTATTAACCTTTGTTTGTAAACAATAAATTTAGAAATGTGTTTAAATTACGAGGTTGTAACAATTGTTTTATCTATCATCTCATTATTAAATCCGTTTGAAATTAATTTGGAAATCAGTTGAAATTTAATGTAATTAAATATTTCAATTAATATGAGAAAAGACGTTAGTCGTAAATATGAGTGTAATAAATGGAAATTCATGTTTAATGAATACGTAATGTATTGTTGATTTAAAATAGGAATTTAAGTCAAAATAAGAGAATTTGTTTGAAATATAAATTATAATGAACTAAGATTTTATTGTAGTTGTAATTAAACGTTAAAATTAATTTAATATTTAAATATTAGATTTAACATGGAAATGTTACTTTTAAAAAGACTGTTAATTCCTGTTTAATCAAGAATGATGATAGGAACTTTTAGTTTAGAATTTAAAGGTGATTAAATCAATTTAATAATAATTCATTTTAATTACATGCATAAATAAATATAATTTGATTTTTAAATCTAACTTCTATATATAACAGAATTAGGGTTAGAAACTAGTTTCATTGAGTTTAAAATTATTGGAAACCTATATTTCGACATACAGAATGACCAATTTTCGTTTCGGGAATGAAACAGGCTTTTCGGGCCTTTGTTATCGCTTTAGCCTTATGATTTATATTCAAATGTAAATTGTTATTTTGAAATGTAATTATTCAAATTTGATTCAAATGTGTAATAATAATAAAATCAAATTATTAATGAATGTCGTGGGTTGTAATAACGAAATTGTAAAGTAGGAATGTCGTATTTGCCTATAATTATGAATAGATAAACTATTTGAATATAATTTAATTTAATTTTGACGAACGATAAAACATTGACTTTCATATACAATGGAATTAGGTCTCGAAACTAGTTTCATTGTGTTCAGAAGGTTGTTTTACATATAGATTTCCTTTCAGCATGCCTCGATTAGAGTATGAGCTATTTTGGACCTTACGTTATAAGTAGGCATGCAAATCGAGATTGAAATGTTATTAAAATATATTAAAACCCTAATTTTCATGGCCGCCACCTTCTACGGTCGAAATTGCTCCATCTTCTTTCCCTTAGGCCCCAAAAGGAAAGTTATAGTACTCGTCGAGATCAATATGTTTTGCGGTTTAGTCGAGATGAATCATCTTAGATTTGCTAAGATATGAGCACGAACTAGTGGTGGATTTTGGGTTCATGGGACGAATGGCGGCGACGGAAGGGGCATAACTATAGGAGAAGGTAGAGGAGTTGACAACGGTAGTGCCCGATCATGGTGCGGCATCCTGTAGGTGACGGCGGCAATGAATATAGCAAGGCGGTTGCTTGGGTACAGGTTTGAACAAGAAGGAGGTTGAGGGAGATGCGGTAATTACCATTTTGCCCCTGCGTATATTTTAATTTAGTTTTAAATTCTAAATCTTCTAACTTGCATAACTTTTGCATACGAACTCTGTTTTATGCGTGGTTTCTTCCGTTAGATTCGTATCGAAATTCCAGACAACATAAAATTGGATTGGCTGAAGTCGGAGACTGTTGAAATATTGGGCTTTTATTGGATTTTCAATGAACTATAAATCAAGGTGAGTGATTAAACCCACTCACGAAATACTAAATTGTTCAGATGTTAGTTAAATTAAAATCATGAAGTTATTTATTTTTATTGACTGCTGTTAGTAAATTTAACTGGCATTTAATTTGACATGTGATTTGAACTATTAGGAATTAAATTTGACGGTTAAAATTGAAATTGAAGTTGAATTACTACTTAAATATCCGATATTGATAACTAGTTAATTGTTGTGATTTTTGACAGATTTGGATGTTGGTTGTGATGGATGCTTATTAGTTGACATTTTAGTTGATTAGATGTTTATTTATTTATATATCCCTGCTATCACCCTGTATATTAAGTGACAGCATATAAAATGTTATTTGAATTATTTCGAATAAATAAAGAAATAGGTTGAAATGATATATACCTATGTCATTTAAATTTAGGCTGAAATGATATATAGCCATCCTTACAATTAAAATTGGATTAACTGATCACTTGGCCATAGGGTAGAAAATTATGTACGGAGTCCGAATTGGTTAAATTGAATGGTTTCAAAATCTTGAATTTAAATTGGTTTAAATGATATTGTTTTAAGGAAAATAGAATTTTGGTTTGTATGAATTAAATTATTTTCTAAATTCGAGCTTTGAAATTGAAATTGTTAAATAAAATTGTTTAAAGATTTAATCTTGAATCTTAAAGTTGAAATTGAGATATGATTTGAATTTATGGAAAGTGAATTATTAGAAAGGTTTTAATTTTAATTTAAACTTTGAATTTACTATAATTAAAGTAGTTTTAAATTGGTATATTCCATGTTTTGGATGTGAAATGGATTTAAACCAAATTATTTAAAAATGAGAGTTTGAATTGGAACTTTCAGCCTTGAATAAATCGTTTAAATTGAATTTGAAGTAAAGTTGGAAATGTCACGGTCCGTTTTTCCATACCCTTTGAATCGACAATAAACCACACATGTCCAACTTAAATTACACAAAGATAAGGAACATGAAGGGTAATAAAGAAAATAAGACAGAACAGAATCTCACACGAATGGAATAACATATAATATTGAACAAATATATTTACAGTGGAAAACTTTTAAAATACATATATCGGAGTCTAATCTAAATTCAGCCTGGACAGTTATAAACATCTATCCTTACAATTGCTGACAAACAACAAACTAAAACAATTAAGTACAGCGGATAATAGAATATGTCCATACGTAGATAAATATCTCTATCTCTCCTCTAGAAACTCCAACCGTCTTCGACAAAACCTAAAACTACTTGCATCTGACCCGAGTTTTGATAATACACGGATCAGGCTTGATAAACCAGCTTGAGAAAAACTCAATAATAAATGACATTGTCATATCTCAGCCTTTGGATAAAAATCCTTTGAAAAGAAAGAGTATCTCATAAGACCACGCCCACACATAAACATGGACGAGTTTTTACCTTATGATAAATAAACACTTTTATATCAAAACATTTGATATTATTTCTAATGACATTTTTTGAAAACATTTGCAAATAAACTTATTAATCTTAGCCGAAATTGTTACCGTTATTAAATTCCATCATACTATGCTCTATAAAAAAACCGTGGGTTCTTATTAGAGAATGGATTTCAATACAAATGACCAGGTGGAGGATCTACCTTCCGAATGGGTACACCTCTAGATGGACGCGCCGAGGAACAGCACAAAGGAACCTCTGCCAACACAAGACCGGCCTACCTCTGTAGCTAGATAGTACCGAATATGTCATCTCCCGGTCGTTACCGACCTTTAACCGAGCTCTCATTTCCATATACCACTCTAATTTACATCCCAAATGTCATAGAGGGAAGAAATATATCTAGAAGGGGATGACCATAATTACTTACGAATGACCCATTTTGTCTTGCCACATCTAATCCTGTTTCGTACATTTCTGGTTTGATGAGGCTTGAGGCAACGAATACCTTTTCACGTAGTATATATCATATCTTTGATTGTCACATTGCCATTTTCGTTAACTACTAATTGACTTCCACAAAAATACAACCCTTGAGCTCATACATCTCAAGGAGGGTGTTAAGCTAAGAGAAGTAGCATTCTCCACCACCATTGATGTACGTTTTTAAAAACCAATGTACGTAATCTTTAGAAATGCAATGTCAGACAAGCGTCCATACAAGTTGTCCAGGAATAGGACAAACCGAAGGCACTCTCCTACTACCACTAGTGGCGAGTAGTCCTTGCAATCCAAAAAATCTCCACGACGAGGAGACCACTGCTATATATAACTCTATAATGGGTGCGACCCAGAGCAAGTCAATAAGCAGTCTTTATGCTATAAAGTCCACGGTCTTTAAAAATGATCATCTTCTACATGTCTTCACATTCGAACGTATACATTGGTTCAAAGTGGTTCCGGTTCCTTCGAAATCCAATTATTGATAAAAAGTGAATATGAGTATACGAGATTTATTAAGTCTCTTTCAACTTTAATTCTTTTCAGATGATTTCGAAATCTCTTTCTTATAATGTAGAATAATTCTAAGTAATTCATTCTTTTGCTTTGGAAAATATCTCAAAATTTATCGCTTAACTCTCGATCCAAATCCCTTAACTTTTAAGCGGGTCAAAAACAATGTTATTTAAGATATCACTTACGATAAACCCTAAAATAAATCTTAGCAAACATTTTTCCTTTTATGTTAATAGGATCATAGAAATCATTTATTTTGGAGATTGCTTAAATTTTAGATAATATCAATCTTCTTTTATTTTGGAAACCCAATACGATCACTTTATTTAAGAGCGTCTGTGCTTTCCTTTCGATCTGTTCCATCCATCACCTAATAAAAGAAAACACAGGCAATGTAAGTTCAGGGCACTGGTTGATCCATCCCTAACCTTAGATAAACACCTTAACTTATCTTCCAAATCTCACAGACGGGACAAATGTACCAGTCGTTTCCGCATACCCAGATATCAATTTTATTTTGGAATTAGTCATAAAGATTTCAAATTATCTTTTAAACACTTAGTTTTCCTTTGAAATACATACACAGTTGATTCTGAAAAAATCGTTACATTCAAACTCACATTCAAAAAGTTATACAATTCGCAGCATAAAAGTGCCGCGGAAAGTGCTATATAAGCTTATTTGATTTAAACAACTTTTAAATATTTGAAAATTCATACTTTCCAATCCAAATCTCTTTTAAACTATTTAAATAGATTTATCAAATTTATTCCATATTTTTCCATAATCAAAAACGTTCATTTAAACAGATTTCCTGTTATGGTCACGTAACTGCACCATTGTGATTTTTCTAGAAAATTGATTTGGACTTAATTCAAAATCTACAAGATGAAATCTTGATTTTCTTTCTTCTTTCGAAGAGGTGGATATAATAGTCCGGAATTTTCTTATCTCGAAGAATTCTGAGCTATATTTCACTCTATATACTCATTTGAACTTTTCGGCGTGAAATCGCGAACTACCGTTGCGCGACGTCTCTAATTTTAACTTATTTTTCAATACTTGAAATAATCTATTTAAATTGGATTTTATCACTTATAAAATCATTACAAATCATTTTAAATCAATATTTTCACTTTTTAAAGTATTTAAACTATATTTTCACTATTACTATATTATAATATTATTTTATTCCTATTATTTTAATATTAAATTTTAATTTCCAATTTCAACTCAATTTCAATTCTAAATTCAAATTAAACTCATTTAAAACTTTGATTTCAAATCTAATTTCAGTTTAAACTTCAATTCATCCTTAATCTCAACTTCAATTTTCAAAATCGATTTTAATTTCAATTTCACTATTCATCTCAATTTCAGTTTAACTATTATTTAAACCCATTTCACTTCATATTTCAAATTCTCTTTTATTTTAACTTTAATTTCACTTCTAATTGAAAAATAACATATTTTTCCCAAATATCTCATATCACTAAAATAAGTCTTATTAAAATGGATTATTAAATCAAAATAAACATAATCGAGTTAACATTTGTCATTAACATAATTATCGTCCATATATAAGCTAACATGATAAATAATCACAACCATAAACATTAACTACTTATTCAAACATAACACAAACATAACCAAACATTCATAGCAACATTTTAAAGGGTTTATACTTGCATATAATAAGATGATTATTATAACAAAATACAAGCATGATCTTTAAAAAGCAGTGAGAATTTTCTCACATTTAACCAAAACGTTTAACTTTCTACCAACATTCATTTAATTCAACGCTTCACTAAACAACCACCTAAACATTCTTCCACCTTTTCCAAGTGCTCGGCCACCACCCCACATCTCATCTTGCTCTGGGCCATTGCCTTCCCCTTTCATATTGCTCACGTCGTCCCCCTATCAACTTTCATACTCACAGTCTAAGACCATTTTTAAGAAGAGAAGAAGAAGAAGTGAATTAAGAAGAGATTAGAGAGTAACAAGTGAATTAGTGCTATAGCACTCCACTATTTTTAACCCTCCTACATCTCTTAAAGAGAGAAGCCATTAAAATAGCTTAAAGGAAGAAGAAGAAGAAGAAGAAGAAGAGAATGATTTGTGTGGAAAAAATAGAAGAGTGGATGGGCATTTATAGGAAAAGTAAGGAGTGGTAAATTACAAAACTAAACCTTTACAAAATTATTAAAATATCATTACTTTATCTTACCTTTTCAACACTTGCCATCACCTTATCACATCATTACTTTATGTCTTAATCACTTAATATTTATGTAAAGAAAAGCAAAGATTTGGTTGGATATGATGTGACATGTTTTGTCCTTTTGTGTTTACTTTTGCTAATTGTTTTCTAAACTTGTTTAGTAAAAGTAAACTTGATTGGTGAATTAAATAATACTTATACTATTTGAATATATGTTCATATATAAGAAAATAAAGGTGCAATAATGTTGCGACAACTTTTAATCGACAAAACATTAATTTTCGACAAAATGTTTTACGGTCATATTTTGACGTTTTAGTTAAACTATTCATTTATGTAACCAAATTTAAAATGAACTTTTTCCTTATTTTAAATAAATTAACACATGCCTATTCATATTTTAAAATCATATCTAAATAATATCAACATCTCTAATTTTACAGTGTATGTAAAACTGATAAAAGCGGCAAATTTTGGTTATTTTTGTAAAATGATTATTAACATACTTTTAAATATTTAATATACTTTTATTATCTTTATTAGATGTTTTAAATAAGATTTAACTTATCAAATAAATATTTAAACTTATTTATTTAAGCCGTTATTTATTATTAACAAAATTTAACTTTTGTCGATTTGTTTTAAAATCCAAATTTATACTTTTTAATTTACTAACTATAAGAATAGATAATTATTTATTATATATGACATAATTATTTTAGTTTTAAATTTAAAAATAAACAAAATCTCACATTTTCGAAGTAGCAAAATTAGGGGTTGTTACATTCTCCCCTACTTAAAGCAGTTCGTCCTCGAAATGAAAGTTAGATAAAGGAATCTATCTCATACTCGTATCCTCAAATATTTTGATTTATTTATACCGATGAGGGTAAATAAGAAGGTTGATATCAACACAAAAACAAATGATGCTAAAACATACATATAGTGATTTCTCACAATAACCTGATTACTTATCACGTGCTTAAGGTTATTTATACATACATCAAGGCAGAATTCTATCGTACTCATCCTAGTGTGTATTGCACACTTAAGATAATATATATAACAACCAAACAAGACTATAAACCCAAAAATAACCAAACTGATACTATATTAATATAAATAAATACATCCACAAAACTCATCCCCTGACCTAAACATGTACTACACCCAAGGTATATATATATATATATATATATATATATAGACACACACACCAAAACATAAGTCCAACCCCTATATCTTAGTGTTTATTATTTAGAATAACTACCCAACTACTATGTTGACAGACCCAAAACATCACATTATATGTGATATATAATTGATTTATTATTAAATCCATAACTTTACTTTCGAACTAGTATCGATCTCCCCATTTTTTAGTGCAGACTTTGATCAGACTTCCTAATCACAACCCATGCTTTCCTTGCATAACTCTCAACTATGATAGAAAATTTAAGCACATAATCACAAACTCTCATCAACGTTCCCCGTCAAGAATCGAGTGGTAAATCCTTTTTCGGATTGGTATAAACACCTCAAAGTTCCATGCTAAAATCTTAGATCAAATTTTATGTGCCAAAATGATCTACGTATAACTTATGTATTAATTCACATTCATTTATACCTAATAAATTTCTTAAAAATTTCTATTAAACCAAGTTTGGTTCACAACCATTTACTTTCTACTAAATCCATTATTGCTTAAGCTTACAAATATGACTTAAACTTGTATAATATACCTTTACTTCCTAAGAGTATATATACATATCCCCAAACTTCAAACTGTTATTACTTCAATTATGGTGTTTAACTAATGTGGAATTCTACTATTATCTCAAATTAATAAGTTATAAAACTTAATCCTTAGTTTTATTTACTAAAGGTCTCAATTTAACTAATAATATGTATCTCGTCCATATATTAATAAGACAACTTTGCTAAGTGTACATCTTTTCTCACTGACTCTATGATTAACTACTTAACTTATTTACCTATCCATTTTATTTAAAATCAAATTTCTTAACCTTAAATCCATACAATACCTTATAGTCAAATTGTGAAACTTAATTCTCATGTTATATGTTATTAAAAATTTTCATCCAACAATCAACCTACTACCCATTCAAATCTATTCACTTCTAATCTTACTTCATTTTGAATTATAAATGTTACCCTAAATTTATCACTGATTCAAAGTTAATATTAGGAAGATATTTCTTATGTCTCTTATTCCTAAATTTCATTTTTATTTATAACCTAATCAATGTGCCTAAATTTCAAATTATCTCTTCTCCTTTATAAGTTATAGAACTTACCCTTTTTTATATTATATTTACGCAAAGTCTCAATTTAGGCATATATTTTTATTTTATATTTCATTGATAAGAATTTTTCGAAGTATGAATTTTCTTTTTACTTTCTCCAATTACAACTTCTAGCTTCAATATTATCATCAAATATCTTATAATCAAATTGTGAATTTTACTTCACAAGATATTTGTGCTTAGCTTTTAAATCCACCAATTATGATAATCACTTAATTGTTATTATTTCTTCATACTAAATACATAAGGGTATATAATTAAAGTTCTAAATTCTAGTTCTCAACTAATTGATTCTATATGGAATACCTTATAGTCAAATCGTGCAATTCTAATCACAAGATATTCATATTTTAGTTTTGCTAAGCTAAATTACAAACAATACTTAATTTCTAACCAAAAATAATAATATCCCCTTTTAATATATAAACCCAAGGTAAAATTATTTCGTTTACCAATTTCATTAAAACAAAATCATTTTTGTAAAATTAACAAATACGCGCTCATATATATAATACTCTCATAACTCATTCTAGGGTGTTACTAACCCTATCTCTAATGTGTTACTCATCCTAGGATATTACTAATCCTATCTCTGATGAGACTTTACCCATAACAAGCCAAGGTTCTTGCTTAACCTTCAGCTTGGATACCAAATGACATGGCATTTTTTCGTACCCTTTGAATCGACAATAAACCACACACGTCCAACTCAAATTGCGCGAAAATATGGAACATGAATGATAATAAAGAAAATAAGACAGAACAGAATCTCACACGAATGTAATAACATATAATATTAAACAAATATCTTTATAGGGAAAAACTTTTAAAATACATATATCAGAGTCTAACCTAAATTCAGCCTGGACACAATTGCTGACAAACATCAAACTAAAACAATTAAGTACAGTGGATAATAGAATATGTCCATACGTAGATGAATATCTCCAGCTTTCCTCTGGAGACTCCAACCGCCTTCGATAAAACCTGAAACTAATCGGATCTGACCCGAGTATTGAAAATACCCAGATCAGGCTTGATAAACCAGCGTGAGAAAAATTCAATAATAAATGACAGTGTCATATCTCAGCCTTTGGATAAAAATCCTTTGAAAAGAAAGAGTATCTCATAAGACCACGTCCATACATAAACACGGGTGGGTTTTTACCTTATGATAACTAAAACACTTTTATATCAAAACATTTGACATTATTTCTAATGACATTCTTTGAAAACATTTGCAAATTAACTCATTAATCTTAGCCGAAATTATTACCGTTACTAAATTCCAGCATATTAGGCGCTACAAACAAAACCATGGATTCTTACTGGAGAATGGATTTCCATACAAATGACCAGGTGAAGGATCTACCTTCCGAATGGGTACACCGCTAGATGGATTCCCCGAGGAACGGCACAAAGGAACCTCTGCCAACACAAGATCGGTCTACCACTATAACTAGATAGTACCGATTATGTCATCCCTCAGTCGTTACCGATCTTTAATCGAGTGCTCGTTTCCATACACCACATTAATTTACATCCCGAACGTCATAGCGAAAAGAAATATATCTAGAAGGGGATGACTATACCCAACTTGGGAATGACCTAATTAGCCTTACCGCATCTAATCCCGTTCGGTCATTTCCAGTTTGATGAGGCTTGAGGCAACGATTACCTTTTCACATAGCATATATCATATCTTTGAATGCCACATCGTCATTTCCGTTAACTATTAATTGTCTTCCACAAAAATACAACCCTTAAGCTCGTACGTCTCAAGAAGGGTGTTAAGCTAAGAGAAGTTGCCTTCTCCGCCGCCACTGATGTACGTTTGTAAAAACCAATGTGCGTAATCTTTAGAAATGCAATGTCAGACAAATGTCCATACAAGTTGTCCAGGAACAAGACAAATCGAAGGCACTCTCCTACTACCACTAGTAGCAAGTAGTTCTTGCAATCCGAAAAATGTCCACAACAAGGAAACCACTGCTATATATAACTCTGCAATGGGTGCGATCCGGAGCAAGTCAACAAAAAGTCCTCACGCTATAAAGATCCACGGTCTTCAAAAATCATCATCTTCAATATGTCTTCACGTTTGAACATATACATTGGTTCGAAGTGGTTTTGGGATAAGAATTACCCAAATCCGACCTCGGTTCCTTCGAAATCTAATTATTGATAAAAAGAGAATATGAGTATACATGATTTATTAGGTCTCTTTCCACTTTAATTCTTTTTGGATGATTTTGAAATCTCTTTCTTTTAATGTAGAATAATTCTTAGTAATTCATTCTTTTGCTTTGGAAAATATCTCAAAACTTCTTTCTTAACTCTTGATCCAAATCCCTTAACTTTTAGGCGGGTCAAAAACAATGTTATTTAAGATATCATTTACGATAAACCCTAAAATAAATCTTAGCAAACATTTTTCCTTTTGTGTAAAAAGGACATAGAAATCATTTATTTTGGAGATTGCTTAAATTTTAGATAACACCAATCTTCTTTTATTTTAGAAACACAATCCGATCTTTTTATTTAAGAGCATATGTGCTTTCCTTTTAATCTGTTCCACCCCTCATCTAAGAAAAGAAAACATAGGCCAAGTAAGTTCAGGGCACTGGTTGCTCCATCCCTAACCTTAGTTAAACACCTTATTTTATCTTCCTAGATCTCATAGGTGGGACAAATATACTAGCTGTTTCCACATACTCAGGTATCCATTTTATTTTGGAATTGGTCATAAAGATTTTAAATTATCTTTTAAACACTTAGTTTTCCTTTTAAAAATATACATAATTGATTCTGGAAAAATCATTACATTTAAACTCACATTCAAAAAGTTATACAATTCGCAGCATAAAAGTGCTGTGGAAAGTGCTATACAAGCTTTTTTGATTTAAACAACTTTTAAATATTTGAAAATTCAAACTTTCTAATCTAAATCTCTTTTAAAATATTTAAACAACCACCTAAACATTCTTCCACCTTTTCCAAGTGCTCGGCCACCACCCCACATCCCTTCTTGCTCTTGGCCATAGCCTTCCCCTTCTATATTGCTCATGTTGTCCCCCTATCAACTCCCAAACTCACGGCCTAAGGCCATTTTTAAGAAGAGAAGAAGAAGTGAATTAAGAAGAGGTTAGAGAGTAACAAGTGAATTAGTGCTTAAGCACTCCACTATTTTTAACCCTCCTACATCTCTTAAAGAGAGAAGCCATTAAAATAGCTTAAAGGAAGAAGAAGAAGAGAATGATTTGTGTGAAAAATTTAGAAGAATGGATGGGTATTTATAGGAAAAGTAAGGAGTGGTAAATTACAAAACTAACCCTTTACTAAATTATTAAAATATCATTACTTTATCTTACTTTTTCAACACTTGCCATCACCTTATCACATCATTACTTTATGTCTTAATCACTTAATATTTATGTAAAGAAAAGTAAAGATTTGGTTGGATATGATGTGACATGTTTTGTCCTTTTGTGTTTACTTTTGCTAATTGTTTTCTAAACTTGTTTAGTAAAAGTAAGCTTGATTATTGAATTAAATAATACTTATACTATTTGAATATATGTTCATATATAAGAAAACAAAGGTGCAACAACGTTATAACAACTTTTAATCGACAAAACGTTGATTTTCGACAAAATATTTTACGGTCATATTTTGACGTTTTAGTTAAACTATTCATTTACATAAACTAAGTTTAAAATAAACTTTTTCCTTCTTTTAAAAAATTAAAACATGTCTGTTCATATTTTAAAATCATATTTAAATAATATCAAAATCTCTAATTTTACAACGTATGTAAAACTGACGAAATGCGACAAATTTTGGTTATTTTTGTAAAACGATTATTGACATACTTTTAAATCTTTTAATATACTTTTATTATCTTTATTGTATGTTTTAAATAAGATTTAACTTATCACATAAATATTTAAACTTATTTACTTAAACCTTCATTTATTATTAACAAAACTTAACTTTTGTCGATTTGTTCTAAAATCCATATTTATACTTTTTAATTTATTAACTAAAAGAATAGATAATTATTTATTATATATAACATATTTATACAAGTTTTAAATTCCATTTAAATTTAAAAATAAACAAGATCTATCATTTTCGAAGTAGCGAAATTACGGGTCATTACAGAAATCGTTTGAATTAAGGTTGATTTAAATTGAATTTTTGAATATGAAGTTTACCTAAGTTGAAAGTCAAAAAATTGAATTCGTTATTGTAACAACCCAGTATTTCATACCGATTAACTATCGTCTTTAGACGATTTCTTTTCCTAGCTAATTGCCAATTGAAGTTTTTTAAATTGTGTTAAAATTCTTTTATAAATGGTTAAATTGATTTTTGGGCTTTGAATTCTCGGCCCACGTTTCATTTGTTTGGAGTGTGATAAATTTCCAAAGCAAAATAACCGACTCCTTTATCTTTTTCTCATTCGTTAACCCTAAAACAAAATCGAACGAAGAAAGAAAATAAATGGCGGCCACGTTCGTTCGCTCCTTCCTTCGATCGTTCGTCTCCAAAATTAGGGCATGGAAATCGAAGGCTATGGCTTCAAGGGTTCGAACTCCGCTCGATTCAATCTTCAGCAGCTAGGGCTTCTTCGATCGACCTTCATTCCTCTACAAAAGCTAGGGCTTTCGAATGCTTCGATTTTTGATCGAGCTCGAGGGGACTTCGGCTACTTCAGATTGGTCGAGTTTGTCTTCAATTCGTGGTAAAGGTGAGTACTTTTCGTTACTCACATCTAACTGTAAATTGTTTGACCTTGATTGTTTATTCTGTTTTGATGTCTTCGGTTTCGACTTGATTTTTATTGACGTGATTTGTTTCGACTTTGGCACTGACTTAGTTGATATCTGTCTTGGCATTTTGTGACATTCGATTTCTGTTCTGCTCTAGTTCGTGCTCTTCTATGGTTAATGAATTGATGCTCACTGTTTTGATTTTGTTGGCCACTAAATCACATATGACGTAGCTTGCATTTAAGTTATTACTGTAGCCTTGAACTGTTGCCACAACGTTCATGTGCATTTTCTATTTTAAGTGAAATTGATTACGAGATGTATTATTGGACACTTGAGTTCACTGAGCATTGTGCATATTCCTTTTGCCACTTATGTCATTCATCTTAAATTTTACATATCATCAATGCTTGCTGCCTTGACCAGGTCCCCTGTTGCATTATGATTGCATCTGTAGTTGTTGATGTTTCTGGGCATTTGCCTGAGTCATTTGTAACTGCTGTTACATGTTGTTTGACCTTGTTAACATTGTCACTTGTTCGATCATCTTGCTGTTACATGGCCTTTATGTTGTTTAGGCTGATGCATTTTTCATTTGGTTCACCATTGTTTCTTTGAGTCATGTTGAACTGTTTGTATACAGTTTGATTTGGTTTGACTGTTTTGAGTTAAAGCCTCAGGCTCGTTTGTGATTTGGTGTGCACTATGCTTCGAGCATTTGTACTCAAGTGTGACCAGTGCATCTTGATGCAGCCTGGTTACTTGTTGTTGACCTTCTCGTGACTGCAATCTGTTGCAGTCTTGCCTTGTCTTCATTTCATTTGGTCACCATTGCATTCATGTGTTGGTGTGTTGTGGTTTGCATACCATTTACACTGTGCAGCCCCCCTCCCTCTGCTACATTCATTTGATTGTTGTACCTGGGTTTTTGGCTGCAGTTGTTGTCATCTTTTCTTAACCACTTTGGCATTTCTATGCCTTGTTCGAACTTGTTTGGTTGCTGTTGCTTGAGACAATCAACCGCTTCAATTCACTTGGTTGAAGCTTTCCACTACTGTCACTTGCTTATTGCATCTGTTGGCACTGTGAATTCTTGAGCATTGGCCTTTGTGCCTTGTTGCTATTTCTTTATATGTTGTTGTGGCGAGGCAGTGCACGCGTGCGTGCACTGCAGCCACACAGTGATGAAACGTTTTGCACGTCTTGCTAATTCTTTATATGCTGTTGTGGCGAGGCAGTGCACGCGTGCGTGCACTGCAGCCACACAGTAATGACATTCGGAATTGATATTCAAATTTCTTGAATTGTTTTATGCGTTCAATTCAATATTCTGATATTGGTGTTTTTATTTGGTTTCCATGTCTTAATCGATTTCATTCGATTCTATTCACGTCTTCGTATGTGAAATCTTGTGATATTGATTTATCCTTTGTTGATTTTTCAATTGCATACATATCATAGTATGATTTTATGGTTATTGTACAGTTATGCCATACCTTTTATTCTATATCATGTCATCTGATATTTTCAGTTAGACTGACCCGTTTATTATTTTCTTTAAAATAATACTCGGGTCAGACCGAGTATTTACAGGTTGTAGATTTTTAGCTTTGAGTTGCTGCTTGAGCTATGATGCCACTTCATATCTTTTGGAGTAGTCGTTGTCATTTAGAGTAGTTAGTGTATTTGTATAGGATGTTGTATATTCATGTATATTATTCACGATAATGTACTTGTATATGTAACTTCCAAAGTCGACAGTTGTAGTTGTACCATATGTATTGTATCACATGTATATCAACTGACATCAGTTATATATATATGAGACTTTCTGTTATATCTGTGTTCCGCATTTACTTTATCTATGTTATTATTATATATATATTGTCCTAAACTATTATGAACCATCGTAGTTCGTTTTATACTAGAATTGGGTATGTCGATGGGAGTAAATAAATATGAGATGAAAAATAAAAATATATACCACTCCTATCGAGGTAACCAATACTACTGTAAGGCCTAACTACGGATGGCCGCTCCTATCCAGCCTTATTCTTCGTGATAACAGACAGTATTTCTTTTAATACTCTTTGTTATTGCGAGCATAGAGGTGGGGCGTCACAGTTGGTATCAGAGCTTGGGGTTTATGGACATAATATAAAACATAACTTGGATGGAACATGTGTTACAACTATTTGTCGATGTTTTATTTGTGTTTCGAGTCAAAACTAAAGTTTTGAAAATTAGATGAAACTTTTAAATATCTTTATTTAAAATAAAAGAAAAATTGTGTCTTGATGGTTTGATTGATTTGTATTCTGTTTATCAAAGTGCGCAGCGAAAATAGTGAAACTGCTTCGCTGAGTACAGCTGATAATTATTTTGATTTAAAAAATCAAAATACGAAAATGAATTAAATCTTATTATGTTGGTTAACCAGTGTTTTTGATTTGTTGAAACTCATGCTGGTTTTCTTTGATGCTAATCGCATATTTTACTGGATTTTTGCTGTTTTAAAATTATCTTCATTGAAGATATATTCGAATGATTTCTTTGTTCATTTTGTAGTACACGTGCAAAATTTAAGTTGCACGTTACTACATTAATTTTACGTTGAACCGATGCTTGGTTATGAAACGTATTTTGTTGCCATTATCTTTATAACGGGATTTTTACACCTATGCTAAATCTTTGAAGCATGGTGTTTTGTTGATATTTTTATGAATGAAAATTCACTGGTATTATATTTTGATGCGAATTATTATGATGAGATTTTGACGTTTAAAAATTATTGTCGCATTGACTTCAGTAACCGTCAATTTTAAAGTGGATTTTCAAGCGGTTATTCCGCAATGCTGATTTTGAGATCCGTTTTTACGGTGTTTTGAGAAGTACAATTTCCTTATTGAAATTGTTACTGATATTGCTATTTTGAGCACGGGTTTTCAAATTGTTTTATAAATAAAAATTGTTTTCAAAAGTTTTTCAGTTTATGTTTTCAAAAGAATGAGAAAGCGACTTAAACGACTCAGGAAAATAGAGGACTATGACCCCTTTCTTTTACTGATTCGGTTAATTCTGGACTTGTTCGTTTGAGAATGTAAATTGTTATTAAATAAAAAAATGAAAATTATTTACAGAAGTTTTGCAGTTTGCGTTTTCAAAAGAATGAGGAAGCGACTTAAACGTTTCAGCAAAATCGAGGACTATGACCCCTTTCTTTTACTGATTCGCTTAATTCTGGACTTGTCCGTTTGAGAATGTGAAATGTTATTTTTGAATACACAATTTTGCACTTTCAAGGAAACGATGAAGTGAATCAAACGATTTAGTAAAACACGTGGTATGGGACATGTGCGTTTGCTATTTCGGTTAATTCTGAACTCGTTAATTGAATATCTGATGATTTTCGTGTGCTTTCAAGTCACTCTGCTGGACCTCCGGGTCATTTGTTGGGCTTTCGGGCCACTCTGCTGGACCTTTGGGTCAAATACCAGTATTAGACCTTCGGGTCACTCTGCTGGACCTTCGGGTCATCTGATGGGCGCCAAAATTTATAGTACTTGGTAGGCTTCGGCTACTCTGAGATGCACATGCGGCGTAGCTAAAACTCGCCATCTGATGGGATCGATCCAACCTTTCATGTTGATTTTCTAGAGTATCTTTATTGATTTCTAGATATTTGTTGAATCTAATTATCTGCAGGTAATTAGATATTTGTCGATATGAGTTCTGATTATCGTTTTTGATAATTAGATATTTGTTGTTTCTGATTATCGTTTTAAGTAATTAGATATTTGTTGATATGAGTTCTGATTATCGTTTTTGATAATTAGATATTTGTTGTTTCTGATTATCGTTTTGATAATTAGATATTTGATGTTTCTGATTATCGTTTTTGATAATCGGATATTTGTTGTTTCTGATTATCGTTTTTGATAATCGGATATTTGTTGTTTCTGATTATCGTTTTTGATAATCGGATATTTGTTGTTTCTGATTATCGTTTTTGATAATCGGATATTTGTTGTTTCTGATTATCGTTTTGATAATCGGATATTTGATGTTTCTGATTATCGTTTTTGATAATCGGATATTTGTTGTTTCTGATTATCGTTTTTGATAATCGGATATTTGTTGTTTCTGATTATCGTTTTTGATAATCGGATATTTGTTGTTTCTGATTATCGTTTTAGGTAATTAGATATTTGTTGATATGAGTTTTGATTATCGTTTTTGATAATCGAATATTTGTTGTTTCTAATTATCGTCTGAGATAATTAAATATTTGTTGATTTGAGATTTAATTATCGTCTGAGATAATTAAATATTTGTTGATTTGAGATTTAATTATCGTCTGAGATAATTAAATATTTGTTGATTTGAGATTTAATTATCGTTTGAGATAATTAAATATTTGTTGATTTGAGATTGATTATCGTTGTGATAATTAGACCTTTGTTGTTTTCTGATTACCGTTTTGGTAACTAGATATTTGCGGTTTTGCAATTAGTGATTTGTGTTTTCTAATTATCTTTGTTTGATAATTAGATTTTGCTGTTTTCTAATTATCGTATCGATAATTAGATATTGCTGTTTTGTGATTTCTGTATTCTAATTATCTAATTGATAATTGAATATTGCTGATAATTGCATTTATTCAGTTTTGTTGTTTTCTGATTATCTACTTGATAATTAGATTTTGTTAAAAATTTGTGAATTTCTTTTATGAGATTAAAAGATGATTTTGTGATTGTATTGCCCATTGAGTGCTTTAAGAATTCTGGTCGATGCGCTTGATCAACGTTATCGATAGGAATCTCCTAGACGCTTTGATGAGACAATCAGACACAATAAATTGAATTGTAAAAATGCAAATTTTTCTGAAAAGATAATTACATAAAGTAAATTGTAAACTTTGAAAGTTTTAGCTTTTCAGAAAAGAATATTAATTAAAACAACTCTTTTCCGATACTTATATTCTTGCGATTCCCGAAGGGAACCAAGATTTAATCTTTTGTACCAATGCTAATTGTATTGGGTTGCATGCCATTCTCTTGCAAAAGAGAACGTGCTGTCTCTTGTGTTTCTAAATCATTAATGCCTATTGAGACTAGATATGCCACTCATGATCTAGTGCTCGTGGCTGTTGATTTTGCTCTTGAAAATTTGGCATCATTATTTTGGGTGAGAAATTTGTTCTCTACCCTGATCATGAATCTTGAGAATTCATCGTGCAAACACGTTCAAGCTTACTCTTTCGTGCTCTATATGGTGAACTTCCTATTTCAAATTTCTTCATCTTATGATGATATATTCTTATGGTTGTTACCTTTTTGTCCATTCATTCCTTATGATTGCGAGGACGCAATTTTTATAAGGAGGGGAGTCTGTAACAACCCGGTATTTCGTACCGATTAACTATCGTCTTTAGACGATTTCTTTTCCTAGCTAATTGCCAATTGAAGTTTTTTAAATTGTGTTAAAATTCTTTTATAAATGGTTAAATTGATTTTTGGGCTTTGAATTCTTGGCCCACGTTTCATTTGTTTGGAGTGTGATAAATTTCCAAAGCAAAATAACCGACTCCTTTATCTTTTTCTCATTCGTTAACCCTAAACAAAATCGAACGAAGAAAGAAAATAAATGGCGGCCACGTTCGTTCGCTCCTTCCTTCGATCGTTCGTCTCCAAAATTAGGGCATGGAAATCGAAGGCTATAGCTTCAAGGGTTCGAACTCCGCTCGATTCAATCTTCAGCAGCTAGGGCTTCTTCGATCGACCTTCATTCCTCTACAAAAGCTAGGGCTTTCGAATGCTTCGATTTTTGATCGAGCTCGAGGGGACTTCGGCTACTTCAGATTGGTCGAGTTTGTCTTCAATTCGTGGTAAAGGTGAGTACTTTTCGTTACTCACATCTAACTGTAAATTGTTTGACCTTGATTGTTTATTCTGTTTTGATGTCTTCGGTTTCGACTTGATTTTTATTGACGTGATTTGTTTCGACTTTGGCACTGACTTAGTTGATATCTGTCTTGGCATTTTGTGACATTCGATTTCTGTTCTGCTCTAGTTCGTGCTCTTCTATGGTTAATGAATTGATGCTCACTGTTTTGATTTTGTTGGCCACTGTTTGATCATGACCTCTATGAACTTGAAGTGGTATGTGTTATAAGTTTTTCACCACGATGTTTGACACTGTCAAACTCGGCTCTGACATGATAATGTTTTCGATTTATGAAACTGTTTCCACTTTCACTGGGTTTTGTTCATTGTCCTATCCCTGTTGATGCTTGACTACGGTCTCTGACTTTGGTTGATACATGATTGTGTCTTCATTTACTTTTGTCACACTATTTTTATGACTGTAACAGTTTCTTGGTCGAACTTGTTGCCACCTCCCTTGAACTTCGGTGAACTGTGCTTAAGTCGTTGTAGGATACTAGCCTGGGTTGTGGTACACTAGGTTACATTCTTGATTGAACCGGTCATTCATTGGTCTCTGACCTGATGTGAAGTATGAGCTACTAGCTTGCATTTACATTGAACATTGGTGGTCTTTGTTGCACTGCCTTATGTCATACTCGTTGATGTCTTTGTAGTTGTTTCCAGTCAGCACTTTACTGCCTTCATGCCTTTCATGTAGCATATTCTCTGTAGCACATTTGTGCTTGTTTGTGCAATTTGTCACTGAATCACATATGACATAGCTTGCATTTAAGTTATTACTGTAGCCTCGAACTGTTGCCACAACGTTCATGTGCATTTTCTATTTTAAGTGAAATTGATTACGAGATGTATTATTGGACACTTGAGTTCACTGAGCATTGTGCATATTCCTTTTGCCACTTATGTCATTCAGCTTAAATTTTACATATCATCAATGCTTGCTGCCTTGACCAGGTCCCCTGTTGCATTATGATTGCATCTGTAGTTGTTGATGTTTCTGGGCATTTGCCTGAGTCATTTGTAACTGCTGTTACATGTTGTTTGACCTTGTTAACATTGTCACTTGTTCGATCATCTTGCTGTTCCATGGCCTTTATGTTGTTTAGGCTGATGCATTTTTCATTTGGTTCACCACTGTTTCTTTGAGTCATGTTGAACTGTTTGTATACAGTTTGATTTGGTTTGACTGTTTTGAGTTAAAGCCTCAGGCTCGTTTGTGATTTGGTGTGCACTATGCTTCGAGCATTTGTACTCAAGTGTGACCAGTGCATGTTGATGCAGCCTGGTTACTTGTTGTTGACCTTCTCGTGACTGCAATCTGTTGCAGTCTTGCCTTGTCTTCATTTCATTTGGTCACCATTGCATTCATGTGTTGGTGTGTTGTGGTTTGCATACCATTTACACTGTGCAGCCCCCCTCCCTCTGCTACATTCATTTGATTGTTGTACCTGGGTTTTTGGCTGCAGTTGTTGTCATCTTTTCTTGACCACTTTGGCATTTCTATGCCTTGTTCGAACTTGTTTGGTTGCTGTCGCTTGAGACAATCAACCGCTTCAATTCACTTGGTTGAAGCTTTCCACTACTGTCACTTGCTTATTGCATCTGTTGGCACTGTGAATTCTTGAGCATTGGCCTTTGTGCCTTGTTGCTATTTCTTTATATGCTGTTGTGGCGAGGCAGTGCACGCGTGCGTGCACTGCAGCCACACAGTGATGAAACGTTTTGCACGTCTTGCTAATTCTTTATATGCTGTTGTGGCGAGGCAGTGCACGCGTGCGTGCACTGCAGCCACACAGTAATGACATTCAGAATTGATATTCAAATTTCTTGAATTGTTTTATGCGTTCAATTCAATATTCTGATATTGGTGTTTTTATTTGGTTTCCAAGTCTTAATCGATTTCATTCGATTCTATTCACGTCTTCGTATGTGAAATCTTGTGATATTGATTTATCCTTTGTTGATTTTTCAATTGCATACATATCATAGTATGATTTTATGGTTATTGTACAGTTATGCCATACCTTTTATTCTATATCATGTCATCTGATATTTTCAGTTAGACTGACCCGTTTATTATTTTCTTTAAAATAATACTCGGGTCAGACCGAGTATTTACAGGTTGTAGATTTTTAGCTTTGAGTTGCTGCTTGAGCTATGAAGCCACTTCATATCTTTTGGAGTAGTCGTTGTCATTTAGAGTAGTTAGTGTATTTGTATAGGATGTTGTATATTCATGTATATTATTCACGATAATGTACTTGTATATGTAACTTCCAGAGTCGACAGTTGTAGTTGTACCATATGTATTGTATCACATGTATATCAACTGACATCAGTTATATATATATGAGACTTTCTGTTATATCTGTGTTCCGCATTTACTTTATCTATGTTATTATTATATATATATTGTCCTAAACTATTATGAACCATCGTAGTTCATTTTATACTAGAATTGGGTATGTCGATGGGAGTAAATAAATATGAGATGAAAAATAAAAATATATACCACTCCTATCGAGGTAACCAATACTACTGTAAGGCCTAACTACGGATGGCCGCTCCTATCCAGCCTTATTCTTCGTGATAACAGACAGTATTTCTTTTAATACTCTTTGTTATTGCGAGCATAGAGGTGGGGCGTCACAGTTATGTTTAGAATTTGAACCTTGTTGTGAAAGAAAGAAAGAGTTCTAATATAACTATTTTAATATAAAAACTATTTAATAATCAAATTATTTTAGTATATAAACTATTTTTCAATATTAAAACTATTTTAATTATCTAAACTATTTTCAATGTTAAAACTATTTTATATTCGAACTATTTTCAATCTTTAAACTAATTAAATTGTTCCAAACTATTTTTCAATATTAAACACTTTTAATTATTTCAAACTATTTTTCAATATTAAAACTATTTTAGTTATCCAAACTATTTTCAATATTCGAATTATTTTAATTATGTAAAATCATTTTTAATATTCAAACTATTTTAAAAGGGAACTATTTAGATTTAAATCATTGATTTAAATACGGAAGTTTTGAAGGTATGACCTATTTTAAACTCGAAATGATTTTAAAGCGAGTCTGATATTTTAATATGAAATATTACTTGTTCTTGAAATTTAAAAGAACCAACCGGTGTGAAAAAATACGTTTGGTTGTTAAAGAGATCGGGACCGAATATTGGCATTCTCTATCAATATCGGAACCACTTTAACAACTGTATATGCAATGGATGTTATCCAGAATGTAGAGGTTAAATTTGAGGCGTTTACTGGATTTGAAGAAATAGAACGATGATGGATAGCTCCGACGCTTGTGTCAATTTGAAATGACTAAAGCAGGAGCCATACCTAACCAATGGGGCTAGCTACCACTAGAGGACACATTTTTTCGTATTACCGTCTTTACTTTGAAACATGATTGGTGCGCACCTTCAGATTTTGGGAGTGTTAAATGCATGGCTGTTAGGGTTACCACTAGTCAGGAAACGCAAAACGGTAGTATCCGACCTTGAGAATCGCCTCACGTGCCTAGTCATACTTTTATCCTTATTCGTGGCCACTGCGATTTTGTTTTAGTGTTGTCTTATCACGGCACCTCTCTGGCTACCGACGTTACTGGTGATGCTATTAAGGCAAACTATAGGACAATGCTTAAAAATATGTTAAAGGGGATCAATGTAAAGCCTTAACGCTATTTTAATACTTTACTGATAGACATTACATAAATAGCGTATCTTACTATATATAGAAAGTTTGACATACTCTTAAGAGATGGAAAATCCCGTAACATCTCTTAAGTTATTGGACTCACGTTGTACACTTGATAGGAGATGTAAATTCCCGTAAACATCTCTGAAGCAATTACATTCATATTTATTTGTTATAGATTTAACTTACATAAGAACTATTAGTTTTGACTCTAGTGTTTTGTCTTTACATTACGCTCAGATCAGCCTGAGCATTTCAGTGTTTGAAGACATTATTCCTTGAAGAATAAGATGGAGTTTGCTAGACTTATTTACTATTATTATTTTGCTGCATTATTTTGGTATGTTTGTTGATTGTACTCTAACTATGTTGCAAAATTGAAATCAAATGTATACTGTAAATTGTTTCGTAAAATGTTTTTTTATCATTATAATTGTTCATTCCGCTTTGAGATTCTATATATTGCTTTCCTTCTTTTCTCTTATTTTTCTTATTTAACCCCATTGACAATCTTCCCTTTTGAATGATTTGAATTAGACATCTGCGGTTTATTGTTGATATAACCCATCCAAAAAGGTGGGTCATCACGGTTGGTATCGGAGCTTTGGTTTAGAGATATCTTAGCCTGTTGAGGATAAACTCATTAGAGATAGGGTTAGTAGTACCCTAAAATGAGCTTGAGTGTATATCTACGAGAGAGTGTATTTGTTAGTGCTATAAAAATATTTTCTATTGTGTTAATTTGTTCAGTAGAGTATTTATGAATTCCGTTTGGTACATAGGATACTATGACATCCATAGGGATTTCTACACACTTGAACAGGGTAAACCAACACAGTATTATTTTGAAAATAGGTAAATAAAATAATTTTACTTAATATTATATTTTGTATATAAAATAATATATTTTTTTTAAATTGATATGGTTGTATATAATATGTTTGTTTGTTAGAAAGTGAAATTTTATAACTATGGTTTATAAAATAGGATTTACAAATAAAATAAATATAAATTGAAAATTTAAGAACCTAAGTTCCGGTGTTCAAAATTGGTTTTCAAAGATTTTGAACAAATAATATTAGTATTATTTGGAAGTATTTTCGAATAGAAATATTTTCAATAAGATTGAAACAAACGAAAATAAGTTCTGTACTCCCCTCTTCTGTCACTAGAAAATAATTTCAGTGATGACCACGGAATCATCGACGCTCATTTTCGAGTTTCAAATTGGGAAGACTACTATAGTAGCTTTGCTACACACTTGTTTGATAAAAAAATTAATTTACATTATTAAGTATGATTTGATATGCAAAAGTTATAAGTATATATTATTCCAAGGTGATTTGAAATGAAATCCGGTATTTAGTTCTTAGGTTTTCTACCAGTTAATGATTTCCAATTATTGAAATGAAATTTTCGACAATTTTAACTAGTCGAAAACTTCCAATTTGAAATTTGAAATTAAGAGCTTAGTGTTAATGAAACTATAGATGAAAATATAAAAAATGAAGTTTGGTAACTTATAAACTAGAAGATAATGGAATATCACACAAGTGAAAAACTTAAGTAATAGGAATTTTTCAAAATATTATTTAAGTACAAATGATTATAAACTTACGAAAATGTTGAAATGATTCCTAAATAGATTTAATATTAAATGATACCATATACGTAGGAATAAAAGTGAACCAAAAAGTAGAGAAACTTAAGTATGAAATGACTTATTAATGAATGTTAATATTTAAAGGAAATCAAGTTATATAAGTAAATAATAAATGTGAATTAAACTATAAGAAACTTATGTAATGCTTTAAAAATGTATTCATAGATGATTATAAATATTTAATGGGAAAATTTATGTAAGTAAATGAATAAAAATTAATAAAAGATGATCTTGTATGAATGAATGAGAATTAAAATAAAAGAAAAGCAGAAGACATGTAAAGAAACCAATAGAATAAAATATGTAAATTGTGCGTAAATCATTTTATTCTCATAACAGTTTATATCCAGATTCGAATTCATGATTTGTAGTAATTCACACCAGTCCGAATTAGGATTTTTTGCTTGATTCTTGATGGCGAACATTTGATACTAATTTTTGATATGAATTTGAAGTTTTCTATCATAGTTTATGGCTATGCAAGGAGAATGAAAATTTCTAATCAAGGAACCGAATCGGAGTCTGCACTAGAGTAGTCGAGTTAACAATACTAGTTTGAATGTGAGATTTTTGTATTCAAACAAGTGATCAAAATTGACATTGTGAACAAATGATATATGTGCATCGTGCCAATTTAAATAATATATGAGAAGTTTAGGAAATGATACTTCAAATTGTTCAAGGTTTTATGAATAATCTGTTAAGTAATTATCTAAGGCTGTTAAGCGTAAGGTACAGTTGGTAGTTTATTTATCACCCTTGTACGATGAAAAGTCTGAACCTAGACAAACCATTAGTATTTTTGGTTGCTAAGGATGTGTGATGGATTCTTTTGTTACATATAATGACCAAGCCGCTTTTATTTGCATGCGATTATTATTTATGTGTGTTGCTTGTGTTATTAAACTAATATATTACTCTTTTATATGGTTTAACTCTCTTTTGGATTATGCCAGTAAGATACAGGCTTATGGAAGCAATAGTTATTGTTTTTGGTTTCATAAATAGAGTTTTGTTGCCCAACAAATAGTTATGTTTTCGGATTACGGTTTCTATAACAGTATTTTATTGAAATACGATATATACAATGTAATTATTGATATTTTTTTTAGGACCTAGCGGCGCAAAGGAGATGTGCCAAGATTTTTCGTAAATTTAGGACGTAGAATTTTTTTTCTTGGAAGTTGAGTTATTTTCAAATTTATATTAAATTTAAATATGTAAGTTAAATTGTTTATAAATTGACTATTTTGAATAGAATAAAATATGTCAAATTCCTTGATTCTTTCTTCTTCCTTTTATGGCACGAAAAGTTTTGAGTGGGGTTGATTGTAATGGCTCATATTTTAATAATTAAAAATGTTCAGTTAAACAAGGTTTCGGAATTTAATATTGTCACAAATTAAAATTTATGATTTATTAATGTGAATTTTGTTAGACTATAAATTTTGACCTTAAGATAAAAAATCCTAAAGCAACTAAATTTAATGACATGGAAGACGATAACGCATATCTAAATATAATTTATTAATATTGATTGAATGTGATTGACAACTATTTTTATGTAATTTCAATCAATTGTAATAATAAAGGTTAATAAGGAATAAAATTAAATGTTGTATTTAAAAAGAGAAATCATAGGCTATTTAATTTGATTGGTTTTAGCATTCAACAAGAAATCAATTATTTAGTACGCAGATTTATTAACCTTTGTCTGTAAACAATAAATTTAGAGATGTCTATTACTAGGTCGTAATGATTGTTTTATTTCTCATCTCATTATTAAATTCGTTTGAAATTAATTTGAAAATCAAATCAAATTTAATGTAATTAAATATTTCAATTAATATGAGAAAAGACGCTAATCGTAGAATATTGGTGAGTAAGTGGAAATTCATGTTTAATGAATACGTAAGGTATTGTTGATTTAATCATAAGAATTTAAGTCAAAACAAAAGAATTTGTTTGAAATATAAATTATAATGAACTAAGATTTTATTATAGTTGTAATTAAATGTTAAAATTAATTTAATATTTAAATATTACATTTAATATGGAAATGTTAATTTTTAAATGATTATTAATTCATGTTTAATCAAGAATGATGATAGGAACTTTTAATTTAAAATTTACAGGCAATTAAATCAATTTAATAACAATTCGTTTTAATTAACGCGCATAAATGAATATAATTTGATTTTTAAGGCTAACTTCTATATGCAATAGAATTAAGGTTTGAAATTAGTTTCATTGAGTTTAAAATTATCGAAAACCAATATTTCGACATATATGATGACCTATTTTCGTTTCAAGGGTAAAACAGGCTTTCTAGACCTTTGTTATCAGTTGGCCCAATTGATTTATATTCAAATGAAAAATGTTATTTTGAAATGTAATTATTCAAATTTGATTCAAATGTGTAATGATAATAAAATCGAATTATTAATGAACTCGGGGGTTGTAATAAAGAAATTGTAAGGTAGGAATGTTGTATTTGCCCATAATTGTGAATTGATAAATTGTTTGAATATAATATGATCTAATTTTAACGATCGATAAAATGTTAACTTTCGTATACAAAAACTAGTCCTGATGTGTTCAAAAATCCGTTTTACATATAGATTGCCTTTCAGCATGCCTCGATTAGAGTTCGGGCTATTTTGGACATTACGATATAAGTAGGCATGCAAATCCATACTAAAATATAATTAAAATATATTAAAACCCTAATTTTCATGATCGCCACATTCTACGGCTGAAATTGCTCCATCTTCTTTCCCATGGATCTCTCTCATCTCTCAACGAAATCGCTCGACCCCAAAAGGAAAGTTGTAGTGCTCATCGAGATCTACAAGTTGTGCAGTTGGATCGAGGAATCGTCTCGGATTCGTCAAGATCTGAGCATGAAGTCGCAGTGCTTTTTGGGTTCATGTGGATGAACGGTGGCGGCAGAAGAGGCGAAACTTTGGGAGAAGGTAGAGGAGGTGACCGCGGTCTTGCCCGCTCGTGGTGCGATGGCCAGCAGGTGACAGTGGCGGTGAATATAGCAAGGCGGTTGCTTGGGTATGGGTTTGAACAGGAAGGAGGTTGAGCGAGATGCGGTAATTACCATTTTTCCCCTGTGTATACTTTAACTTAATTTTAAATTTCAAATCTTCTAACCGACATAACTTTTGCATACGAACTCCTTTGACGCCTGTCTTCTTTCGTTGGTTTCATATCGAAATTCCGAACAACATAAAACTGGTTTGGCTAAATTTGAAGACTTTTAAAATTTTGGGCTTTTATTAGATTTTCAATGGACTATAAATCAAAGGTGAGTGATTAAACCCACTGTAATGCCCCTGAATTTTAATTAACATTATTCAGGATATTTAATTGGATTGATTAAATAGAATAATGCGCATAATTAGGGAGACGAGATTAATAAATCAAATGGTCGTGTCCTAATGAATGAACAAAAATAAGACTTAACTAAATTTAGAAGGAGGAATTTTCTGAAGGGGTGAACTTGAAAATAAGGCTACATTTCTTAGTATAAATCTCTTCCTCCACCTTAATTAATTTTTACTTTCTCATTCATTAACTCCTTACTTACTTTTGGTCGACCATTAAAAGCTCCCAGAAGAGCATAAATTGAAGAAAAAGCTAAGGAATTAAAGCTAGGAAATTATCTCATTCTCCAATCAACTAATCAAGGTGAATAATCATGTTTATCATCTCATTTTTCTCTGTTTGGATCGACTATGTATGATACCTAATTCATGTTTGTGTTTGGTTAGGATATAACCATTTAAACCATTGTTTGATAAGACATATGTGTTTTAAATGTTAATGGATTAATTAACACGTTTTTATTCGGTTGTGGTTAAATTTTGTGTGGTTTTGATCTTCATATGCTTTTAAAATTTTAATATGTTGAAGAAAATGTATTAATCGATTTTTGGAATTTTTCTAGAATTTTTCATGATGTTTTAATAGTTATATAAAATTATTTAAGGTATGAGACTTAAATGTTTTGTATAATTATAAAGGAGAAGGGGGCTTTTTCAAATTTACTCAAATTTCCAAATAAGGAAAGTCGGTAGCAATTTTGAAAAGCAACCAATCAGATTTAGACAAACAAGGCAGGAGGGGTACATAAGAATTATTTTAAACAGTATTTTCATTGTTTTAACTCTTTCGGCAAGACCTTCCGCCTCCATTCCAAATCTTCCGACAAGGTCGAAAGGTATCAAATTTTTCTTCTATGTCAAAAATCAATGCATGTGGTATCAGGTGACTGGTACGTAGTGAATTGAAAGGGGTTGAAAGGTTTAGGGACGAAAGGTTAGAGCTTTTGAAGGAGATGAAACCTTTTTTGGTTTTAAAGAAAATACACCTGCTAACTTTCGACAAAGTGCTTTCGACATTGTCAAATGGTTTAAAAGAAAATCGATTAGTTTGCTTTCTTGTTTTAAATGAAACCTTTTTAAAATCGAAAGGTATAGCTTTCGACAAGGTCGAAAGCATAGTTGCCGCTTCCAAACCTTTTGACCCAGATGGAGCCAAAGGTTATCTTTTGTTTTATAAAACTTGCTGCCTCCCTCCATTGATTTCAAAGAGTTGGTTCCAACACCAGCATTTCATTGTCTTTGAATGGTTTCGAAGAGTTTTGACTTCGAAGGTTTTTGATTTCGAAAGATTTTGATTTCGAAAGATTTTGGTTTAGAAAGGTTTTGATTTCGAAAGCTTTGATTTTGAAAGGTTTCGAACAGGTTACCTTCAATGATTTTGAAAGGTTTTGAGTTTCAATGATTTCGAAAGGTTCTGAGTTTCAATGATTTTGAATGGTTTTGAGTTTCTTTGCTTTCCAAAATTTTATAAATGGTTTTATAAGGGGGATACCTTAGGCTTTCGATAAAGTCGAAAGGCGAAACCTTTCGACTAGGTCAAAAAGAAACCTTCTGACAAGGTCGAAAGGTAGGACCTTCCGACAAGGTCGAAAGGTAGGACCTTTCGACAAGGTCCAAAGGTATGATTTCATGATGCTTTCAAAAGGAAAGCTACCGAAGGGGATAACTTTGGATGTTTATTTGCTTTCGAATGGGGCTTCATTCGGAGGGGTTTAAAGGGCTGTTTTAGCCATTTTACTTAAGTAAAATTTTACTAATTTGAAGGGGTTACTTTGAAGGGGTATGGCATAAAATACTTATCTTTGTTTGAATATGTAAGGGGGATCCTTATATAAATTGGATGTAAATAAACTTTGGGGACATCGGGGTGGGTTTAATGTTTTTGATACATAGTTTGGGGTTACAAATAGAAATATTCTTTCAAAAATATACATTGGGCTATAAATGTGTTTTTTATTTAATTTAACCTAATTGGGGCTTTTAATTGGAATAAGTTAAACATGTGGTATACCTAAGGAAAATAAATAATCAAGGGGATCATGAATTTTAATAAATAGTCATGGGGATCATGATATTTTAATTGGCAAGTGTTGGATTCTTGGTTAACCTGGGAAAACCGTGGAATGTGCGGTGGATAGCCCATATCAAATTTCTAAAATAAAAAATGTTTTGCCAAAGGTGGTTAGCCTCGGGATTTGGCACCCAAGGGTTCATGGTCGTCCTAGGAAAACTATGGAGTGTGCGGTGGATAGCCCACACCAACTTTTATAAAACAACATATGATGGATAATCTGCATTTATTTTGATGAATTTGGGACGGATAATTCTATTGAAGTTTTAACAGATAGTCATTTTTAAAGAATTTAGAGGGGAACTCTAGTAAATTGATTTTAGATGGCATATCTAAATCTAATAAATGGGTGAATGTGATATCCAATATATATGATTTATGGCTTTATTTCATATTATGTCAAGACTAATCAATTTGAGTGCAGGAGCACAGTAAATGATTTACGTGTTTTGTTTTGGACACCAGTGAGGAGAAAAATCGTTCCGCTAAGCAGCTTGGTCTCACTAGCTATCTATTTATGATAAGAGATGATAGAGGATTATTCATACTAGACTTATTGTATGACTCAAAGTTTATGTTTCTCCATAAACTCTCGGGTACTCAGAATTAATTTGAGTAGTCTGAGAGTGGGAGACTTTCAAGATTTTGGACGAATAAGCTTCCGGAGACGTGCATGAGGCTGTGCTAGCTATATAGGAGCTATTTTGTGTTTTCCGTTGTGATGTGCTAAGAACTGTAAAGTTCATATTTAATAGTTCTCTGATCATCATAATGGGACATCTTCATATGTCGCTTTTATCGTACTTTGAACGTGGTTAACATCTGGGATTATGTAATTAAATCTTAAATTGTAATTTGCATGAAATGGAAAATTATATTTATTAGAAGTTCAAAAAATTTAATATTCGTGTGTTCCAGTGTATCAATATTAACTATGTCGTATTCGCCAAGAAATAACAACTACAGATACATGCATCATCACTAGGGTTAGTTTTGGGCCTCAAAAGGTGGGATGTTACACCCACTCACAAAATACTAAATTATTCTAAAGTTAATTAAATGAAAACTGTGAAATTATTTATTTTTATTGATTATTGTTGGTAAATTTAATTGACATTTAAGTTGACATGGAGTTTGAACTATTAGGAATTTAAATTGATAGTTAAAATTGAAATTTAGTTGCTACTTAAATACCCGATATTGATATCTAGTTAATTGTTGTGATTTATTGGCTGATCTGGGTTTTAATTGTGATGGATTCCTATCGGTTGACATTTTGGATGATTGGGTGTTTATTTATTTATATATCCCTATTATCACCCTGTATATTAAGTGACAACATATAAACTGTTATTTGAATTCTTTCGAATAAATTAAGAAATTGGTTCAAATGATATATACCTATGTCATTTAATTTTGGGTTGAAATGATATATATCCATCCTTGTAATTAAAATTGGATTAATAGATCACTTGGTCATAGGGTAGAAAATTATATACGGACACTGGATTGGTTAAATTAAATGGTTTCAAAATATTGAATTTAAATTGGTTTAAATGATATTGTTTCAAGGAAAATAAAATTTTGGTTTATATGAATTAAATTATTTTCTAAATTTGAGCTTTGAAATATTGAAATTGAAATGTTAAATAAGATTGCTTAAAGATTTAATCTGGAATCTTAAAGTTGAAATTGAGATATGATTTGTATTTATCGAAAGTGAATTACTTGAAAGGTTTAAATTTTAATTTAAACTTTGAATTTACTGTAATTAAAGTAGTTTTAAATTATTATATTCCAAGTTTTGGATGTGAAATGGATTTAAAATGAATTGTTTAAAAATGGGAATTTGAATTGGAACTTTCAGCCTTGAATAAATTTTTTAAATTGAGTTTGAAGTAAAGTTGGAAATCGTTTGAATTAAGGTTGATATAAATTGAATTTTTGAATATGAAGTTTACCTAAGTTGGAAGTCAAAAAATTAAATTCATTATGTTTGGACTTTGAACCTTGTTGTGAAATAAAGAAACGGTTTTAATATAAACTATTTAATATACTATTTAATAATCAAATTTTTTTAACATATAAACTATTTTTCCAATATTAAAACAACTTTAGTTATCTAAACTATTTTTAGTATTAAAACTATTTTATGTTCGAACAATTTTCAATCTTTAAACTAAATAAATCATTCCAAACTATTTTTCAATATTATACTATTTTAATTATTCCAAACTATTTTTCAACATTAAATTATTTTAATTATTCCAAACTATTTTTCAATATTAAAACTATTTTATTTATCCAAACTATTTTCAATAGTCAAACTATTTTAATTATTCAAAATCATTTTTTAATATTCAAATTGTTTTAAAGGGGAAACTATTTAGATTAAAATCATTGATTTAAATACGAATGTTTTGAAGGTATGAATTCGAAATGATGTTGAAGCGAATCTGATATTTTGATATGAAATATGACTTGTTCTTGAAATTTAAAAGAATCAAATGGTGTGAAAAATGACGTTTGGTTGTTAAAGAGACCGGGGACAAATATTGACATGCTCTTTGTCAATACAGGAACCACTTTAACAGTAGTGTACGCGGTGTATGTTGTCTTGAATATAGAGGTTGAATTGGAGGCGTTTGCTGGATTTGAAGAAAGTGAACGATGATGAATAGCATCGACACTTGTGTCAATTTGAAATGACTAAAACAGGAGCCATACCTGACCAATGATGCTAGCTACCTCTAGCGGACACACTTCTTCGTATTACTATCTTGACTTTGAAACTTGATTGGTGCGCACCTTTGGATTTGGGGAGTGTTGGATGCGGTGGGCCGTTAGGGATACCACCAGTCAGGAAACACAAAACGGTAGTATCCTACCTTGGACATCACCTCACGTGCCTTGTCATACCTTTATCCTTATTCGCGACCACTAAGATTTTGTTTTAGTGTTGTCTTATCGCGGTGCCTCCCCGGCTGTCGACGTTATTGGTGATGCTATAAAGGCAAACTTTAGGACAATGCTTACAAATGTGTTAAGGGGGATCGATTTAAAGCTTTAACACTATTTTAATACTTTACTTTACTGATAGACATTACATATATAGCGTATCTTACTATATATAGATAATATGACGGATCTTTAAGAGATGAAAAATTTCATAATATCTCTTAAGTTATTGCACTCTTATTGTACATGTGATAGGAGATGGAAATCCCTGTAAACATCTTCGAAGCTATTACACTCATATTTACTTGTTATTAATTTAACTTGCATAAGAACTTTTAGTTCTAACTCGAGTGTTTTGTCTTTTCATTACGCTCGAGAAGACATTATTCCTTGAAGAAGGAGATGAAGTTTGCTAGACCGTATTTATTATTATTATTAATCTACTACATTATTTTGGTATATTTTTTGATTGTACTCTTATTATGTTGTAAATTTGAAATCAAATATATATTGTAAAACAGCTTCATGAACTGTTTATTTGATTATTATATTTTGTCATTGCGTTGTGAGATTCTGTGTGTTTCTTTTCTTCTTTTCTATTATTTTTCTTATTTAACCTCATTGACAATCTTCCCTTTTAAATGGTTTGAGTTAGATATGTGGGGTCATCACGGATTATATCTAGTCTCCTTCTTTCTCTCCTTTTTTTTCTTTTTTTTCTTTTCTTATATAAACCTACCACCTTCTTCATTTTAAAGGCTACTTTCCTTTAGCCTCCACCCTCTCTCTAGGCCCCAAGCATTATCCATCCCCTTTCTCATTTTTCAAGCCAAAATAAATTTATATAAAATTAAATTAGAGGTATGGAGATCTCTTCGATTATGGGCATTTCTAGTAGGGATTGAATTAGATTTTAGTTCTCTCAATTCAACATTCAAGGTTTTACATCAAGGCATCAATTTATGTAATATCCTATTTATTTATATATATTCATTATGTCATTATATGTGTATAGATAGAATTATATCATAAATTTATATACGTTTTTGTTATCAATTCCATATATGTATGAATGAAAAAGATAGATCATGTATATAATATTTGTACTTTCGGCCACAACATTAAAAAAAATACAAAAGTAAACAAAAAATTTAAAAATTTATATTAAAATTTACATTTTTAACAATTGTTAAATACGTATTATTTATTTATATATTTTATACATATAAAATTTTGCAAGTATATGCATTAAAAATAATCCTTGTATATATTTATTTATTTGTAAACCAAAATATATAATGTTAATATACATGTTTTTTATGACAAGAGTGATGCTTTATTGAAACGGTACACTCATAATGATGTCTCAAGGGCTCGAACACATTACTTTTATAATCGTTGCATAAAACGCCATATCTCTAACCGCTTGAGATAGAGTCGCTTGACAATAAAGTACAAGTTTTATATTTACACATGTGTTTTATTAGTTTTAAATTATTGTGTATTAAAATATATAAATATAATAGACATGTATACAATATGAAATCGGTTCATTTCAAAAAAGTCATTTTCAAAGATTCTATACTAAAATTTTAAAACTTAAAAAAACATTTTTTTTTAAATCTGCATGGATCATATTAAAAAAAAATTGATTGTGACAAAATTAATTCAATTAAAAAGAATATATATATAATTTTATGAAATATATGTAAACTAAAATTTTATAAAATTTAATATGTGTGTGTGCACAATGAAACTTTGAATGAAATAATAATTTTTATGTGTAAATATATACATATACAAATATTGATATATATTTAATATAAAATATTAAACTTGAAATTTAAATTTTAAATGAGACATTTTTGGATCTAGATTTACTTTCAAAATTGATTTATCAAAAAATATTTTGAACATTGAATTTGAATTGGTCAATACATCTAAACTTAAATTTATAAGTAATTATTTTACATAAAAATACACGCGCACACGCATATTTATCATGTATATGTAACTACACAAGTATACTTTATATTATTTTAATTTAAAATAATATAGACATCAACATATGTATAACGGGCCTAATATGTCCTTTGCAGTATAAATCTCAATACTTATACAAGTATGCTAAACCATGTACATATTATATGTTGTAGGAATATGTATACGTACACGTATATATGTATTCGATACACATGCACACATTCTATATCGCATATGTAAACAAAACAAACCTACGAATTAATCAATTAAATAAAATAAAGGATTTTTATTTTTTTTGGATTTGATCTAAATTAATTTAGACCTCATAGGTCCAATAAGATCTAAAATGACAATTTTTTAAAATTCTACTCATTTAACCTACTGCATACTAGCTCGGTTCCAACAATTAAGTTCATCTATCTATATACCGGTCATCATGCAAAAATTAATAGGAGTATTGCCTTACTCAAAACCAGAAAAATGGAATATGTCCATGGTGGGCCGCCACCTCTTGACTATGGCCAATATGAGTGGATGATCGAAAGGTTGTACATGTCTAATCTGTAAGAGCTGGCAAATGGACTAACCGAAACCTAACTACTAGCGTAGGAGGAAATGTGTCATAAAATTGTACATGTGCTTGGATTAACTACTCAAATAACTGAGATACTTGGTTTACATAATAAATAACAATGCATAATTAATATTTAATTAACCTAACATGGTATACTGGCAGTTATATCAAATAATCATCATTTTGTTACCAAGTTTTGATTACTAGTATAACTAAAGAGTAGAAAACATTATATGAATATAACTTTATAGAATCTAATACGGTATATGCATGATTTACACATTTAGATGAAAACTTTTGTATACTTTGTAAATCATTGTGAAGGTCCAAATATTATGAATTAGACCAGCTTTCTTTTATATCCACCTCAGAACAGTTCGAGTTTTAATTTTGGTTGGACGCTACGATGCTTTATTATAGAATAGGAACTAAAACGCGATAACAACAATGAAAATAAAGTGCTTGATGTATTTGTAAATGCCTATTTAATATGCATATATTAAATAAGCGTACGCTTGATCCTTATACATCTACTAAATATGCTTTTATGTTTAGACTCCTAATAGAATCAATTAAGTTTGGTATAACTAATGGATTGAGCTCCTTTATTTAACTCTTATATCATTCCAAACTGTGTTAAGCGGGTTGCGTTGATTCAAAGGGGTCGAACGAAAACCCACCCACAATGTGCAGTAAAAGAAGTACAAAATGCAAAATGCTTCTCCTTAGCTGACTAACTTATAGTCGGCTATGTGTGAAGTTTTGGATTGCAATCCACTATGTTCACTTAGCCGTCTTTAATTTAGCCGGCTAATTGTACAGAGAGTAGCCGGCTATTAGCCGGTTACCCCATTTGCTTCCCCATCCCACCATTCTGCTTCCTTGCTTTCCATTTTTTCCAACAACTGCGAGCTCTGATAAAAAAATTCAAAAAGGTTTAAAAAAATGAGAAGATCACTGAGGAGAATCCAAGAAAGCGGCAGTCGTAGAGGTGGAAATGTTTCACCAACCATAGAAAACACCCCTGCTAAAGAAAACGCCGATGTACCGACGACGGGTACTGGAGGTCGATAAAGCACAGTGGTTAGGCGAAGACGTGCAGATAGAATTACAACAAATATAGTTTCAGATCCCCACATCGACCAAAGTTTGGAACTGGACAAGGATTTGATCAATTTCCATACACTTTCGGACGATGAAGTACACGTTAGCATGTATGTTGAAAATTCTACAAGTTATCTACCTTTAAATTATGTTTTTAGTTAAAATTATACAATAAAAATTGAATATGCGACCTATTTTAAATTAAGCTCATCGTGAATGCACCCGTGGCTCTTGGGTTAATGTAATCCGCCTATATAGAATGATCCGATCTTATGATGCCGACGACATTATTCATGTTTTCTTTGAGATATAGGATTTGGAGATTTCTTGAGTATATATTTACAAAATTACTCTTTATTTATTTAATGCTTTTTAGCGCTTTCAATAATCATAAATAACTTTAATATGTATCGATAATCTTTTAAAATCGGATGTTCGATTATATTTTGCTTTAGCTGCATGATGGTGGAAGACCACTCATACATTCCACTTTAGTTTTAAAGAGTTGGCTTTTACCTTATTAGACTTTACTACACTTACTGGTTTAGGCATTGGAAGGAGGAGACCTTACCATATGAAGAGGATTAATAGCAATTTCACCGTTTATCTAGTCTACTTCCACATCTTGACTTACAAGATGGACTGTCATCCGGACAGCATATTAGATGCTCTTATACTAGACAAGCAATCTATGAATTGATACATGGTCCTAGCACAGACAACCATTTGGAGATTGCTCGACTGTTTATTTTGTACATAATGGGGAACTTATTCTTTAAAAATGCATCGAACACGTTGCCAGTTGGATATATTCCATCTGTAGCGGAGTTGTCATTTGATAGTCCAATCATATATGATTGGGGGACTCTGAATTAACATATTTGTATCTCTCTTTGGACCATCAGTGCATCATTAGGGGTAGATCCACGTCCACTATAGGTTTTTGGGAGATTTTACAGTACTGGTACTATGAGTACTTTCGCAACACGACTTATCCGACTTTGGACTCCACATTACCCCTTTTCTTCCCCCGAGTTAGAGCATGGGCCCGAGATAACTACAGAAAGGTGCCAAGAGGGGAGGCACGTCGTATATTTGTTGTGGCTCGAAATTAGATCGAGTTACGGACTATACAAGAGAGTGTTGTTTGGCATCCTTACGATGGTTCGCCTTTTATGACCGACCCTACCGTAGTGCACGCTACATTCCTATCTGCTAGACGTTTTCCATTGGTATCATCCCCATCCAGTTTAGGATGTAATTGGTTCCTCGGTAAGCGTAGTTGGAGACAGACGTTAGATGGTATTGTTCCTAACGAACCACATCCGGATACACCTTTTTTGAAGGTGTATGACAGTGCTTCTTTACAATATGTAGGGGAGTGGTGGTCTACTAATTACTTCATCGTCATAAATTTAGATTATGCATCTTTTTGGCGTTGGTTTTACACTCCACCGCATACGGCTACTTTTGTTCAAGCTGCATCCGTTGAGTTGGTAGGGTCTTTAGGCATCTGGAGTGGTGTTGTCCCCCCTGTTTTATAGGACCTTACATAGAGTACTCGGGTATATCATGCTCCACAGCCATCCAAAATAGGATATTATGATTGGACAGTCGGTATACCAACAATATCGAGAGTTGATAGATATGTTGATATTCCTCAGCTTGAGATTTTGGAGTATCCAGATCCAGCTGCATTTTCATATGAGGATTTGTTTCAAATGCTGATGGGACTCCGCCAGGTCATGTATGTCAAGCATCGATGGAGCATAGATGAGTTGACTGCTCATATTAACGAGCTTACTATTGCTGATAACCAGTGATATTATCCTACATGCAGAGTAGATGATGATGATGATGATAATGGTGGTGGTGAGTTGGTCTTTTTTATGAGTACCAGTTTGATGAGCCATAGTGTTTGTATATACTATCATTATTTGTATGTCCTATCAATGTGTGTATCAGTATTCGTATCAGTGTATTTTTAGTTATTTGTATTTACTAGCAGTGTTTATATTTATTAGTAGTGTTTGTACCAGCGTATTATCCTTGTTTGTACTTACTAAAAGTGTTTGCATCAGTGTATCCGTTTTGGATTTCCTATTTTGTTTGAGTGTTTGTACTTAACTAAATGAAGGAACGAACACAATTGTTTTTGTTTATATCATGCTTGTGGACACTTGCCATATGGTTGATTAGAAGGCACTTGATTCATGAGGTGCGGATCATGAACTTTATACTTAAACAAAAGTTGTATAATGAAAATTCACATCTTCAATAATTCTCAACATCGTCAGTAATCTTCAATGTCAATTGAAAGCTGGATCCCCGATGATTATTTAGTGCTAATCAAACCGTACATAGAAACTGACCGTAGACACATAGAAGAGGAGTTGGAGCAAGATTGTTTGGTCACTCTAAACGAGTCTTTTAATGGTCATCCTGATTGTAGTTTAATTTAAAGGCTTTTGGAAACTCAAAGTACTTTAGTCACGTTTACTAGACCTTGTCGAAGATATAGAATCATTATAAATACAGTGAAGGAAGAATATTTATACTAGTTAACACGAGCTACGATTGATTCCAGTTATTTGTAGGAGTATCATGTTGATTTTGTTGGACATGTTGCATATAATCTCTGTGTTGGATATATTAGACAATTTGAATGATGTTCGAGTTAGTTAAGTGGGTTTTTTAAGTTAATTACCTTCAGCTAGTTCTTTGCACTATCAGTAAGTTATACGTACTTTCAAATTCAAGTACAGTCTGCGATTTCAAAATCTACTATGCACTTAACATAATAACAACGTTTAACCCATTGACGAAGATAACAAATAATATACATAGACAACTTCATAGAAAACAAACAAGACAACAAACAGAAAAAACACGACAACATCATGAAAAACAAGTAGGACAATAAAAAAGACAACCGATGATTAAAAAAACTGCCTTTGACCACCTGATAAGTTAAATGAACCCAACATTCTTTAAAGCATCTGAATTTGATTTTCAAGTTCGTTAGCATACACTACTGGTCGATGCGGAAGAGGATCGTCAATCCATTGCCAAAGTCCATGACCATCAAGAGAATTACGGCATCTATAGTGGCACCAACCGATGTCGGTTCCATTACTTGCAACAACATAAAGAACAGAAACCCCACAGTTACAGTAAATCTCACGGGAATTAACCTTTTGATCTGTGCGAGGTACTTGTTGTCGTATTTCATTCCTTCATTCTCTTATTCTGTTAAGGCTACACCGCTCTTCTCTTTGGTGTCAACCATTTTCTAGCTGTAAACGCTCTTGCACTTCCATCTCGTGCTCTCTTACATCGATACTGTGTCGTTTCTCCATTTCAATATACCACTCGGTTGGTGGTTGAGGGGCGGATGTACTCATTGGGCTATTATGTTGTAATAGACCTTCGTATGAGTATGACGAGGGCAAAGAAACATGATTGTAATTGAACATTTTTATGTACTACTGTTACGATAATAATGAAGAGAAGTATGGCAAGCAAAACGATATTTATATAGCATAATACATTGCCCGTGTAAAGCAGTGTAACGTGGATACAGTGATCGATGTGACCTGACATATGACCATTCTTTAATCCATATGACTAGATGTTGTGACTTTCCGTATCCATTAAACAACAATTGCTTATAAATAGAATTAAGGATGTTGAATAACATACTCATTCAAACTTCCAAACTAATCACCAACATTCTTATACCTATATTAAATGAATTCTCTAAAAAGTTTATGGTGCATCTCATCCCCGTCTTTGTCATCTTCATCATCTTCTGATGATTGAATATTGTATTACTCAACAAAAAATGTTTTCTATTGAAACGAGGGATTTAATGGCCCATGAAATTGCTGAAAGCTCTACATCAACCCAAGGAGGTAGCGTTGTTAGAATGAAAGACTTGCTTATGGACGAGACTATGCTGGCGGTCATAATCAATCGATCAAGAATTATTTTACGGTAAACCCAGTGTATGGGGATGTGGATATTAGATGAAGATTTCGTATGTTGAAGAATATCTTTGATTGGGTTCTCGACAAATTAACTGAAACAATTTTTCACCCACAAAAGAAATGGAATCAACGAAATTGGAATTTCTCCATTGCAAAAGGTTACGGCTGCACTTTGCATACATCATATGGAACTTCTGGTGATTCGCAAGATGGAAAAGTACGGATTGGAGACTCAATAGCAATATTATGTATGAAAGAATTTTGTAAAACCGTTGTTTGTATGTTTGATGAAGAATATCTTCGGTCCCTTACCCCTCAAGACATTGACAGATTGTTAACAATAGGATCTCAACGTGGATTTCTATGTATCTTAGGTAGTGTAGATTGTACAAATTGGAGGCGAAAAAACTCTCCAGCTGCATTGCATGGACAATACACATGACATTGCGAAATGGCAACTCTAGTATTGGAAGTTGTTGCTTCGTTCGATTTGTATATATATGACATGCTTTTTTTGGAGCACCTGGTTCACTGAATGATATTAACATTCTACGATAGTCATATTTATTTAATAACTTATGTACTGATATATCACCTCCATGAAATTACAAAATTAGAGACAAAGATCATTCCATGGGTTATTATTTGGTAGATAGAATCTGCCCAAAATGGAAAACACTTGTGAAAGCAATACAAAAGACCAATAACATAAAAGAAGTCAATTTCACCAAACAACAAGTGAGTTTGAGGAAAGGTGTCGAGCGAGCATTTATAGTACTTCAAAGTAGGTTTCATATATTAAGAAAAGAGGTATACTACTACAATTTCGACGGTATTATCTCATATCATATATTGTTGTATTATTTTACATTATATGATTGTCGAAGAAGAACGCGGTGGATACGAGCTTCAATTGAGAAACTATCTAAACATTATTGTGGCCTTTCGGAAAAAACCTTTTAAGGACCCAAATACTTTTGCCAAATACTTACAAAGATACAAGATATTCGAGATCCATAAGCTCATTTTGATCTAAGAGAAGAACTAATGAAATACTACTGGAAACATATAGGAAACCTTCAGTAAAAGTGATGCTTAGATAGTGCTTGTGTTTCACTTATCTATTGTAATAAGTTGTTGTTGACATTTTGTAATAATGTTTGTGTTTGAATTTGTTATATGTACTGTACTAAGATGTTGTTGATGCGTTAATAGTAATAATAACAGTGAGAATGACGAAACAACAATGACAGTAAACTATAACAAAAGCAATAAAAAAAATTGACAACAATAGCATTACCAATAACTGCAATTAATACAACTACAATCACAATAGCAACAATACTAACAGTGACACTACAACTAACACTTAGGAGATCAAATAATAGATGCAATGCTAAGAAACATTGTACGAACCTAGTTTCTTACAAACCCTTATGATGTCTATAATACACCTCAAGTTTCTTATCCATACACAACCTTTGTACTGGATTGAGTTCGTTTAGGTTGCAAGTTAAAAGAGCCACATCATCATCTCTTCGTTGTTGAGCTAATTCTTGTTTTCTTAACTTTAGCCCATTAATTCTTAACTTTTATTTTTCATCGTGACATTGTTGGTTTTTGTAATGACCTGTGAATTTTAATGGTTTTAATAATGTAATTAAGTGAAATTTTGTGAAATTTTAAATAATAAAATTTGGAAATAAAAATTTAATATTTGGAATATGTCCACTTAAACATAGCAAATGTTAAATTTTCATCTATTTATATGGAAGTTTATTTTATTGTGTAATTTTATTTAAATTTAAATCAATTAATATTTGATGATAATAAAATGTTTTCAAATCTGAATATTTTATATATTAAATTTGTAAATCATCTTCTAAGTGAGACGTCATCTTCCATTTCTCAAATTTGGACTGCTATTGCTCGGTTTATCTTATTTTCGGCGTTTTAGTAGCATATTCGGTACTGATTATCGACTTTTGATAGGATGATCGTACCATTGATATTTGTATACTGTTTTGATCATCTCATCATGCCGATCTCCATAATATATTCATTCCTGCAATTCGGCATCCAGTATGCAGCAAATCCACGAAACGGTGAGTTGTATCGGTACCCATTTGAGTTCTAAAATGTTCTGTGACCTTTCAACTGTCAACCGTTTGAAAATCAACGGTCACTTGCTTTTATTATATCATAAATTCTGGTGCGCATGACTTCCACTATTCCTATTGCAATATAAAATTTTGGGTTGTTCACATCTCTCTATCTCTTTCTTTCTTCTCTTTTCATTTCTGCTTCTCTGAAATATAATATCCGTCGTCTCCTTCTTTTTGAAACTGCTCATACCTCGTCCCATTTCTTTTGCTTGAAGCCGCATCATCCCTCCTACCATCACTCGACAATCCATCCATCACCGAGACAACCCACCTCTGCCACTGTGGCGCCCCACCTCTATACCCACGCTAGCCAATGACACTATGGTGTAATGCCGTCAACTAGCGCAAAGAATAAGGCTATTGAGGAGCGACCATCCATGTAATTGCTTTGTGCGAGCACCAATATGTCAGATATTACGACATGCATGGAAATCTGACATACTGATACAAACTCAAAGCTACTACACAGTGGCTATATATATTCTTCGAAAACAAATATATAAATAAGTATAACATAAATCAGTCACAGACATCCATATCACAAAGGCGGAAATAGATATGAATATATAACACATGAAAGTGTATAACAGAGCAGTGGTCAGACAAGATCCACAGTGTCACAAAAGAATAGCTACAAGTGCTAGACAAAAGAATATGGATACATCAATGAGTCTATATATCAAATGTATACAACAAAATCTACTAATCTAAATAGTTAGCCAAAAGTCAGGGTGGTAATCCCAGATGTGAAGTCAAGCAGAAGCACCTGTAACATCTCGGTCTGACCCGAGTATTATTTAATAAGAAAATAATAAACGGATCAGTCTAGCTATAAATATCAGATAAAATGATATAGAATAAGAGATATGACGTAAACATATGATAACCATAAAGCCATATTGTGATAAGTATGTAATTGAAAATCAACAATAGATTAATCAATATCACAAGAATCTTCTCAAAGATCAAAAGAAATGTCATACTCTATATTTTTATTCACACAAAGTTAATGACACACAAATTCACCAATGCACAAATATTGATAAAACATATCAATGAAAATCATGAAAATTGGTGAAACGCCAATTCTAGAAATCATTAATGGAAATCTAGAAATCACAAAAAGGGGAAGGCCTATCACAAAACGGGAGCATGAAAACTCACCAACACGTGTATCACAAAATGGAACACTATTCCATGGTTGCTAACCATTAATTTTAAGCCGAAGCTCCACAAAACGGCCCGAAGACCATAGGTCGCTACTCCACCAAACTGAGCCGAAGCTCCACAGAAACGGGCTTTAGTCTCCCTCGTAGACAAAGAGACATCGCACAATTGCTAGTCTAAATCACAAAAATGATCATCAACGATCATCAAGAAGTGTAAATTACAGTAAGCTAGTAAATATATAAGCTTAGCTTCATGTTCCATAACCACTAGCTTAACTTAAATATTTACGAACAAATTGTTGATCTCCACTCGAAAATTGTCACAAGAGGTTCAATCGAACAAGTCCAAGAATTAACCGACGAAGTAAACGCAAGCATTTCATACCACTTGTTTTACGAAGCCGTTCAATTAGATTTCTTGTACGAGTGAGGTAAAGGTTTGTATATTTTCAAAATGACAAATCACAAAAATGATCGTAGAAACGATCAATCACAAAATTCACATACGAAGACGTGAATGAAATCCAAAGAATGCGATTCCAAATCCATCAAAGTGAAAATACCCTTGCTACACGACATGGCGCGACCTAGTAGATGTGCAACCTAAGAGGCAGCGGCATAAGTGTAAGGGCGAGCGACCTAAGGGATGGTGCAACTCAACAGTGCAAACGACCTAACAGAACAAGCAGCATAACATGGCCGAGCGACCTAGGGGGAGAACGACCTAATGAGCTAGCGGCCCAACGTGGCCGAGCGACCTAAGTGGTTTCAACCCAAGTGGCGCGACCTAGACGAACGACTTAATATATAGCCGAGCGACCTAAGAGCTCGCGGCTTAAGAAGGTAGGCGGCCTAACATGAAACGACCTAAGGGGTAAAAGGAGAGTAGGCCGAGCGACCTAGCGACTTACAAGCTGAGCGACCTAACGACCTAATGAATAAACAAGGCCGTGCGACCTAAGGGGAGAACGACCTAATGAATACTAGGCCGAGCAACGACCTAGCACGGCGCGACCTATAGGGAAGCGGCCTAACACGGCACGACCAAGCATGGCGCGACCAAATCAATGCCGATCGACTTAACGACCTAAGGCGTGTGAGAAGGACGAGCGACCTAGGGACAAACGACCTAACATGTCGCGGCCTAACTGCGCGCGAGCTAACTGCAGGCCGAGAGATTTGTATGCAGGTCGAACGACCTAAGGAGCTGAAATGCAAAAACTCTCTCAATTTGCAACCGATCGACCACGAACGCTAGGGGATTACGCCTATCGGCCACCCAGTCGTATTGGCTTCTCGATGCATCACCAAAAACGTGTTCAAACATCAAAGTCGGGATTTGTAAAGATTTGAACCCAAAACACTAAAAATTGGGATTTTCACCAATTCAATCCAAACCAAGAGCAAATGCATATGAAAAAGTGTTAGGAATTCATACCCAACAATCAAAGATAGTTATAGACAAAGATGTAAGATAAAAATCTCACCTTTTCACAAAATCAATGAAGGAGAAGCTTGAAAGCAAAGGAAGAATCAACCACCCTTGAATCTCTACACAAGAAGCTTGAATCAATGGCTTCTCTTTGAATTTGGAGTTAGATGTTGGATTTGCAAATGAACTAGGGCTTGGAGTTTTAATTTCCCATTCCTTCCTCCATTTTTGATGAAGCTTGAGTGTTAGGAAATGAAAGTGAAGTTACGAAGGGAAGGGGGTTGAGCTAGAATTAATAGTTCAGGCTAATGGGCTAAACCAAACCCAAAACCCAAAGTGAATAAGTGACAAAATTCCACCAACTCCAAACATATCAAAGTTTATACTCAGAAAGATCGCAAGCGGCGTTTTGGACCCAATGGAAGTGGTTCCGAGTCCTAATTCGACCGTATGCAAAAAGTAACTTTTCGGACTAAAATCCGACTAACCATAAAATGTTTAAATAGAATATTTAAATATTCAATTGTAAAATATGCGGGTTGTTACAGACTCCCCTCCTTAAAGAAATTGCGTCCTAGAAATATTTAAGAAGAAAATATAAGGTAACAACCATGAAAGCACATCAACATAAAGGAAATTTAAAATAGGAAATTCACCTCATGGGGCACGAAAAAGTAAGTCCGGATGGGTTCGCTCGATGAACTCTCTAGATTCCCAAGAGCAATCCTTAGGATTTGAGGACCAGTGGACTTTAACAAGCGGAACATCTTTATTTCGAAGGCGCTTGACCTCCGAAGCAATAATACAAAGAGGATGTTGCTCATAAGTTAAATTAGGTGAAACTTCAATTTCTTCCACAACACCGGGCTCAAGAATACAATCGGAATCTCGAAGGCATTTCCGCAATTGAGAAACGTGAAACACGTCATGAATAATAGAAAACTGAGCTGGTAATAAAAGGTGATAAGCCACGGAACCAATACGTTCGGTGATAGGAAATGGCCCAATATATCGAGGCGCTAACTTTCCCGATCGAATGAAACGTACAATACCCTTCATAGGTGAAACACGGATAAACACAAGATCTCCCACAGAAAATTCTAATTTCCTTCTCCGGTTATCGGCATAGGATTTTTTCCTACTCTGGGCTTCTTTCATCCTATGACGAATAAGGTCAATCTTTTCTGTGGAATCACAAACAAAATCTGGACCTAAAACCAGCTTCTCACCGGCCTCAAGCCAACAAGAAGGAGATCGGCATGGCCTTCCATAGAGTGCCTCGAAAGGTGCCATACCAATACTAGATTGGAAGCTATTATTATAGGAAAACTCAACAAGATAAATATGATCTTCCCAACTTCCACCAAAATCAAGAACACATGCACGAAGAAGATCTTCAAGAGTTTGATTTACATGCTCAGTTTGTCCATCGGACTGGGGATGATAAGCGGTGCTAAAATTAAGCTTCATTCCCAAAGCTTTTTGAAGACTCTTCCAAAATACACTAGTAAACAATGGATCACGATCACTAACAATAGAAGAAGGAACTCCGTGCAATTTTACAATTTCTTTAATAAAGAGTTTGGCCAAGAGAGGAACGGTTCGATTGGATCGAACGGGAATAAAATGGGCGGATTTAGTAAGTCTATCAACTATCACCCATAAGCTATCATGACCCGAACGAGAACGGGGAAGGCCGTCTACAAAATCCATGGAGATTTGGTCCCACTTCCATATTGGAATTTCTAAAGGTTGCAATAACCCTCCAGGCCTTTGATGTTCGGCCTTAACAAGTTGGCAAGTCATGCAACACTTAACAAAGTTAGCAATATCAGATTTCATTCCCTCCCAATAATAAATAGGCTTCATGTCCGCGTACATTTTACTACTACCGGGATGAATGGTAAATTTAGAACGATGAGAATCTTCTAAAATGTCTTTACGAAGACCACTGATATTTGGCATGATTAGTCTACCAAATTTCCGAATACCGCCACGAGAATCAATATCAAAGTCTTTCAAACCTTCAATATCAGTTTTATCCCTAAGATTTGGCCAAGAAGAGCCAATTCAGGATCTAGCTTTTGAGCTTCAAAAATGCGGTCTAAAAGATAAGGATGAGCCTCAAGGCTACATAAAACGAGAGACGAACATAAATCGAAAACACAATCTCGAATCTCACAAGTGGATAGAATTCCGAGATCATTCCATTCGGATATCATCATAGAGACAACGGCTTGTTGCTTACGACTAAATGCCTCCGCAACTCGATTTCCCTTTCCGGGAGTATAAAGAATATCAAGATCATAAGCTGCAAGAAATTTGAGCCAATGTTGTTGACGCAAATTAAGTTCCTTTTGAGAAAATAGATACTTCAAAGATTTGTGATCGGTGTAAAGAATAAAATTTTCTCCCAAAAGATAATGACGCCAAATACGAAGAGCGAAAACAATAGCCGCGAGTTCTAAATCATGAGTGGCATATCTAGTCTCCACTGGCTTCAATTGCCTAGAAGCATAAGCAATAACACGTTCTCTTTGCATAAGAACGACACCCAAATCAACGCGACTAGCATCGGTATTAACAATAAAATCTTGGTTTCCTTCGGGAATCACAAGAATAGGAGCATCGAAAAGGAGTTCTTTCAAATTTCTGAAAAGAAGCTTCAAATTTGTCCGACCAAATGTACTTAACTCCCTTCTTTGTCAAGCTAGTAAGAGGCACGGAAATTTTGGAAAATTCCTTTATGAAACGGCGGTAATAACCTGCCAATCCAAGGAAACTACGAATTTCCGTCACACTCTTTGGTCTTTTCCAATTTTGAATCGCTTCAATCTTTGAAGGATCCACGGAAATTCCGGATTCGGAAATAATATGACCGAGAAACTTCACACGAGATTGCCAAAAGTGGCATTTGGAAAATTTTGCTTTCAATTGATTGCTCCTAAAAGTTTCCAACACAATCCAAAGATGTTTTTCATGCTCCTCCTCGGTTTTTGAATACACAAGAATATCATTAATAAAGATGAGAACAAACCGATCGAGGAAATCTTTAAAAACTCTATTCATAAGGTCAACGAAATAAGCCGGTGCATTCGTTAAACCAAATGGCATGACAAGCCATTCATAAGATCCATAACGAGTACGAAAAGATGTCAAAGGAATGTTATCCTTTGCAATATGAAGCTGATGAAAACCGGTAGCTGGGTCTAATTGTGAAAAGACTCTAGCACCACTAAGTTGATTAAATAGATCATCAATCCGAGGTAAAGGATATTTATTCTTAATAGTAAGATCATTAAGCTTGCGATAATCAACGCAAAGCCTAAGTGTACCATCGGATTTCTTCACAAAAATAGCCGAAGCTCCCCAAGGCGATGAACTAGAGCGAATAAATTGCTTCGTCTCCAATTCGGATAATTGTTTGCACATCTCCTCGTTTTCCTTATTGTACATACGATAAGGAGGACGAGTAAAAGGTTGAGCTCCAGGGATGAGATTAGTTCTGAACTCAATTGCTCGCTTAGGTGGTAATCCTAAAACGGGCTCAAATATGTCGGAAAATTCACGAACAACGTGAATAAGAGAAATAATATCTTCCTCATCATCATTATCGTCATCATGAGGATTTAAAGAATATAAAGATGCAACCAAGCTGGAATCCGAACCTTTAAGGTCAATAGAAATCTGCTTAACAGATTGAGGATGTCGAAGATGAATAGTCCGCTCAGGACATAGAATTTGGGCTTCATAGCGGTTAAGCCAATCCATTCCCAAAATCATTCCAAAGCCTAAGTAGCGCATAACACGCAAATCGGCTCGGAAAGAAAATTCACACAAAATAATCTCGACATCATTACACAATAAACTAATTGTTGCGAATCCACCAACCGGGTTCGCAATTCTCAAAGAAGTCATTAAACACAAAACATCCAAAGAAAAAGTATCAACAAGTTCTTTTGAAATAAAAGAATGGGACGCACCCGTATAAAAAAGAACTCGAATAGGATGATCGCGAAATAAAATAATGCCATCAAGGATAGAATGAGAAATACCTTTACCACGAGATGTGTTGCCAGGGGCTTGAGCAACATTAATCTTTCCGTCCTTCCTATTTTGAAGTTTGGGTCAAGAAGATAAATAATGATCCGGTCTTTTGCAATAGCGACAAGTACGAGGCTTTGAACACTTGTTCGCATAATGGTCCTTAGAACCACAGTTGTAGCATTGCCCACTACTTGAGGTAGAAGTGTTAGTTGCCGGAGAGGCTTGCTTCCCTTTCTTATTGTTGGGATAAGGACCTTTAAACTTATTAGGCCTTTTCTTGTTGTTGAAGTTCGGTTTAGCACCTATAACTTCAACATCACTCTCCCTATCAGCCTCTTCAAGACGAAGAGCGATATCAACGAGTTGATCAAAAGAAATTTCTAACTTTAGAAGTAATGGCTTCTTGAGATTTTTATTCAAGCCATGGACAAATCTTTGGTTTTTCTTCAACGGGGTGTTTATATACTTAACCCCATATTTAGAAAGTGACTCGAATGATGCGAGATAGTCTGTCACGGATGATTCACCTTGAACAAGGTCAATGAAACGGCGAGCCAAAGTCACCTTCTCAGCTTCTGGCACAAATTTTAATTCGAAGCGTACCCGGAATTTCTCCCAAGTAAGATCCGCTTCATTTATTTTAGAAATCAGAAGCTCATACCAATTTAATGCTCTTTCTTGGAGCATACTAGAGGCCACCTGAACACGGTGAAGATCAATAAGATTCATGCGAGAAAAGATTCGATCGCACGTTCTCAGCCAAGCCTGTACTTCAACAATGGTTTCAGAACCTTTGAATGGCTTTCCACCCAAATTGGTAAAACTGTTGCACAAACGTGCAAATCCAGACCTAGGGTGAGTAGACTCCGGATTAGATCCTGCTGCTTGAGCATTACTTGCTAGATCAAGAAGCTGCTGGGCAGACATAAATACTCCATCTTGGGGAGTAGCACGAGATTGACCAGTGCTGGGACGGCCAGGTCTAACCATTTCTCTTCCTTTTGAAAGAAAGAAAAAAGAAGGATAAGGTTATTCACCCAAATGAATATCAAGCAATCTTGATAGATAAACAAGGAATCATAAAGAAAGTAGGATGAATCGGTACGAAGACTCGAATTAAATCCTAAAGCACCACTCTTAAGATGGACTTAGGACGATGATCCTTGCTAGATTATTCTACATTGTTTCGAAGATTGGCTCTGATACCAAGCTGTGGCGCCCCACCTCTATACCCATGCTAGCCAAGGACACTACGGTGTAATGCCGTCAACTAGCGCAGAGAATAAGGCTGTTGAGGAGCGACCATCCATGTAATTGCTTTGTGCGAGCACCAATATGTCAGATAGTACGACATGCATGGAAATCCGACATACTGATATAAACTCAAAGCTACTACACAGTGGCTATATATATTCTTTGAAAACAAATATAGAAATAAGCATAACATAAATCAGTCACAAACATCCATATCACAAAGGCGGAAACAGACATGAATATATAAACATGAAAGTGTATAACATAGTAGTGGTCAGACAAGATCCACAATGTCACAAAAGAATAGTTACAAGTGCTAGATAAAAGAATATGGATACATCAATGAGTCTATATCTCAAATGTATACAACAAAAACTACTAATCTATGTAGTTAGCCAAAAGTCAGGGTGGTAATCCCAGATGTGAAGTCAAGCAGAAGCACCTGTAACATCTCGGTCTGACCCGAGTATTATTTAATAAGAAAAATAATAAACGGATCAGTCTAGCTATAAATATCAGATAAAATGATATAGAATAAGAGATATGACGTAAACATATGATAACCATAAAGCCATACTGTGATAAGTATGTAATTGAAAATCAATAAGAGATTAATCAATATCACAAGAATCTTCTCAAAGATCAAAAGAAATGTCATGCTCTATATTTTTATTCACAAAAAGTTAATGACACACAAATTCACCAATGCACAAATATTGATAAAACATATCAATGAAAATCACGAAAATTGGTGAAACACAAATTCTAGAAATCATCAATGGAAATCCAGAAATTACAAAAAGGGGGAGGCCTATCACAAAACGGGAGCACGAAAACTCACCAACACGTGTATCACAAAATGGAATGCTATTCCATGGTTGCTAACCATTAATTTTGAGCCGAAGCTCCAAAAAACGGCCCGAAGACCATGGGTCGCTACCCCACCAAATTAAGCCGAAGCTCCACAGAAACAGGGTTTAGTCTCCCCCGTTGACAAAGAGACATCGCACAATTGCTAGTCTAAATCACAAAAATGATCATCAACGATCATCAAGAAGTGTCAATTACAGTAAGCTAGTAAATATATAAGCTTAGCTTCATGTCCCATAACCACTAGCTTAACTTAAATATTTACGAACAAATTGTTGATCTCCACTCGAAAATTGTCACAAGAGATTCAATCGAACAAGTCCAAGAATTAACCGACAAAGTAAATGCAAGCGTTTCATACCACTTGTTTTACGAACCCGTTTAATTAGATTTCTTGTACGAGTGAGGTAAAGGTTTGTATATTTTAAAATGACAAATCACAAAAATGATCGTAGAAACGATCAATCACAAAAATTCACATACGAAGACGTGAATGAAATCCAAAGAATACGATTCCAAATCCATCAAAGTGGAAATACCCTTGCTACACGACACGGCGCGACCTAGTAGATGTGCAACCTAAGAGGTAGCGGCATAAGTGCAGCGGCGAGCGTCCTAAGGGATGGTGCGACTCAACAGTGCAAACGACCTAACAAAACAAGCAACATAACATGGCCGAGCAACCTAGGGGGAGAACGACCAATGAGCTAACGGCCCAACGTGGTCGAGCGACCTAAGTGGTTTCGACTCAAGTGGCGCGACCTAGAAGAACGACTTAATATATAGCCGAGCGACCTAAGAGCTCGCGGCTTAAGGAGGTAGGCGGCCTAACATGAAACGACCTAAGGGGTAAAAGGAGAGTAAGCCGAGTGACCTAGCGACTTACAAGCCGAGCGACCTAACGACCTAATGAATAAACAAGGCCGTGCGACCTAAGGGGAGAACGACCTAATGAATACTAGGCCGAGCAACGACCTAGCACGACGCGACCTATAGGGGAGCGACCTAACACGGCGACCACCAAGCATGGCGCGACCAAATCAATGCCGAGCGACTTAACGACCTAAGGCGTGTGAGAAGGCCAAGCGACCTAGGGATGAACGACCTAACATGTCGCGACCTAACTGCGCGCGAGCTAATTGCAGGCCGAGAGATTTGTATGCAGGCCAACGACCTAAGGAGCTGAAATGCAAAAACTCTCTCAATTTGCAACCGATCGACCACGAACGCTAGAGGATTACGCCTATAGGCTACTCGGTCGTATTGGCTCCTCGATGCATCACCGAAAACATGTTCAGACATCAAAGTTGGGATTTTTAAAGATTTGAACCCAAAACACTAAAAATTAGGATTTTCACCAATTCAATCCAAACCAAGAGCAAATGCATATGAAAACTGTTAGGAATTCATACCCAACAATCAAAGATAGTTATAGACAAAGATGTGAGATAAAAATCTCACCTTTTCACAAAATCAATGAAGGAGAAGCTTGAAAGCAAAGGAAGAATCAACCACCCTTGAATCTCTACACAAGAAGCTTGAATCAATGGCTTCTCTTTGAATTTGGAGTTAGATGTTGGATTTGAAAATGAACTAGGGCTTGGAGTTTTAATTTCTCATTCCTTCCTCCATTTTTTATGAAGCTTGAGTGTTAGGAAATGAAAGTGAAGTTATGAAGGGAGGGGGTTGAGCTAGAATTAATAGTTTAGGCTAATGAGCTAAACCAAACCCAAAGCCTAAAGTGAATAAGTGACAAAATTCCGCCAACTCCAAAGATATCAAAGTTTATACTCAAAAAGATCGCAAACGGCGTTTTGGACCCAATGGAAGTGGTTCCGAGTCCTAATTCGACCGTATGCAAAAAATAACCTTTCGGACTAAAATCCGACTAACGATAAAATATTTAAATAGAATATTTAAATATTCAATTGTAAAATATGCGGGTTATTACAACCACTCTCCCCGGCTTTCATCCCTCTTCGTTCAAGCTCCATTCTCCAAGACCCAAAACCCGAACAACCTGCACGCTTAGAAACATGGCAGCCGGCCTACCCATAACCATCACCTCAACATCAACGACATCCCCTTCAAGCCCCACGCCATTCGACTCCACTAACTTCTACCTCCCACCATCATTTCGGCCATCATTCCCAGCATACCATAGCACGTTGTCCTCTGCTACCTTGCCCGTCAGCCTAGCCCAGACCACCTGAGCCGCAACCGATCACCATACTCCGCCCCATCCAAGCACAACCGCCCTCTGGCCTTCCTTCACCCGAAGCCTCTGCCATGGCCGAATCCCTGTCACCTCCCCAATCCGCTTGCAGCATTCTCTTCTTTAAAAGAAGGTTATATGTTACATTTTATATATGAATAGAGAGGAAGAAAAAAATTATATATTCTGTTTCAATCCACCTCGAGCCTTTTCTTACTTCATATGCTATAATAATAGAAATATTGACAAAGTATGCTTTATATACGTACGAGCTACGAATTGTTTTATATCCATTCTTTCTTTTTTTTAGCTGTACACTTTATTTTATAAAGTTATTATTGGTTGTTGCATATGTACATTTTGCGTCTTTTATCAAAGGTTTATATACATATTGTTTTATAGTATACAATTCTATTCGTGTGTGTGTATATATACTGCTTATATGTTATTTTATTGATTATACGATGTATATAATAATATATATTGTTTTATTAGTCTATATATATATATTTATTTATTTATTTACGTAGGTATGTCAGTTTGTCTATATAAAGTATATGTTTATATAAGTCTGTATTGCATATATGATTTGTAGTACTAATTTTTAAAATATGGTGATGTTGACACACACACACACACACACACACACACACACACACACACACACACACACACACACATATATATATATATATATATATATGTTTCGATTGCATTTTGTTTAAAGCGTATATGGTACAGGTTGGTATATAGATTTGTTAGATGTATATAGACATATATTATAAATATAAGTTCACACAGTAACTTGCATTCACTTTTATGTGTGTTTAATTATATATGTTGTGTCATTTTAAATATATATAATCTATAGTTTATAGTGTATATATATAGTTATGTTTTTTTGGTAATCTAGCATGCGCATGTATAGGTATACATATGTTGTATATTTTTAATATGTCTGCATATATTTGTTTTATTTCTGTTTTGAATTGCTGAAAAGAAAGTTTATATAAATGTGTGTTTAAAAGTATTTATATATATAATGATCAGATTCCAGGAATTTTTCTGTAAAGTGTATATGTTATATATAATTGTCTACATATGTCTTGTTTATAATTTGAGTTATATAATAATATATTAAGTCATACGCCTATATATTTTATTGTACATAAAGTTGGATTCAAATGCATACGTTTCAAATTGATTGCTGCATATATGTTAGTACAGTTCATTTATGACTTCATATATGATGTTATGTTAGCATATAATATAAGTTGTATATGTTTACATATTAATTTATATAAATGAGTATGCATTAGCTGGTTTTCAAATTTTTATATATGGAGATTTTGTTTATGTGTTTGAATTAAATATTAAATTAGGATATATGTTTAAATTGAATTTTTATAAAATAATGATAATAATAATATAATATACATTTTTTTCTATTATATCAAACATATTTTGGTTCTCGGTTTCCAATTTATCAGTTTTTTTCATCGAAATTGTTTCCATCATGCTTTGCTTCGAAATTTGTGCTTGGATTCGTAACTCGTCTCATTCTCATTTATCTCTCGAGCCTTGAAAGGTGAGAAATCACTCATGATTAACATTCTTATATTTACTAAATCTTATTTCAGCTGAAAAGACAATCGAAATGTGCTACTGTTAGTTATTTAATTGCTATATATATACCATTATCTGTAACTGTTCACCTATGACACCTGACACCATGATTTGTTATTTATATTTATCTGTTATTGATGATATATGCTTGTTGTTGGTATTATTGTTATTATCGTATCTGTTCTCACTCAGCAAGTTCCATGTTAATATAGAATTCCCTATGGGTTAAAATGATACATACCCGAAAGATCTTATAGAATAGGAGAAAATCATTATGGGTTGAATGATAAACCCGAGCGATTTTTATCGAATTGAATTTGGGATTGCGGGTTGAAAAGATATATGGCCGTAGATATTTAAATTGCGGATTGAAATGATAAATATCTATATCACTTGACCATAAGATATAAAATTATATACAAACACCGTTGGTATATATATATACATATATATATATTTTGAAATGATTTCCAAGGTTTAAAAAAGATATATATATATGGTTTTATGTAATTATTGATTTTTAAATATTATATATATAACAAATGTTATTTTATATATGTTTAAATTCTTGATTTCTAAAATTATATATATATTAAAATTTTAAATTATAAGTTAGTTTTGAAATTTATAAATTGTAAGCTTTTACTTAAAACTTTACTATTTTAAAAATATATAAATTAAGCTTTAATATAATAAGTTTAATAATGAGATTTAATTAATAAAGTTTGATTTAATTAATATATAATGCGTTTAAGTTTTATTGAAAATTTTATTTTGAAATATATATTTTATAATAATTAAGGTGGTAAAGAGAATTACAAATTGGTTTGAAATTGTATTTATTCAAACATTTATACTCAAATAAGTTTGATTTGAAATTTATTAAATTTGAGATTTTAAAGATATGATTTTATAAGTTGATTTTGATTTAAAGTGATTAAATAAATATTTCAGGTTTAACTAAATTAAAGGGAATATTTAGTTCGATTTAAATTGTAATTTAAGGTTTTATACATAAATGATATTGAATTGACTAAGTGAATATTTCAATATTTATAAATGGTAAAGTTGAATTTGAAATATAAATGAATTTATCAAAATTGAGTTATTATAAATGTTTGAATATTTAAAACTTTGAAATCTATTCAATTGAAATGGTTATTTTGTAGTTCAAATCTATATTTGAAATCGATATAAAATGGTTTATTGAGATTTGATTGAATTAAAATAGAAGAACTGAGATTTGATTTAAATGGGATTTTGGAACTTGAGTTAATTCAAATTAATTTGTGGACTTTGAGGAAACTATCTTTATTATATAAAGCATTTTAATATATATACTATTTTTAATATAAAACTATTTTAATATATATAAATTATTTTAGTATAAACTATTTTTAATATAAATCATTTTTAATATAAACTATTTTAATATACTAATTATCTTAATATAAACTATTTTAACTTATACTATTTTAGTATACTAAATATTTTATTATATAAACCATTTTATTATTTATATACACACACTAATATTAATATCTAAACTATTTAAGAGGGAAGTGTTATGATTTCAAAGTTATGTTTCCAAAGTATTATGGTTCCCAAAGTTATGTTTTCAAAGTGTTATAATTTCTAAGTTTTATAATTTCGAAAGTGTTATAATTTCGAAAAGTACTATGATTTTGGAAATGGATATATTTAAGTGAACAAAGATCTCATATTGATATGGTTTTGAAATGGATATGATATTTTGGATATGGAATGATATTTTTGAAATGGCCACGGTGTTATAATAACGTTTGGTTGTTAAAGAGATCGGCATCGTTATTGTCATACTCTCTACCAATACCGAAAACCACTTTAACAACTATGTATGCGGTAGAGATTCCAGAATGAAGTAGGATGGTGGCAACAATTCTATTTGAGGTATATATATGGACCTGACACCCGTGTAGCCTAAGATGGCTAAAACAGGAGTAATTGACGGGCCAAGTGAGGTAGCTCCTCTGATCGGACACACTTCTTCGATACCATTCTATTACTTTGTGACTGATTTGGGTGCACCCTCGGATTTTGGGAGTGTGGATCGAGGTGGGTGGTAGTTGCGGCTATGCATTACCACAAGTCCGGAAGTGTAATTGGTATATTTACCCTGACATTGCTTAGTTGTGCCGTGTCACCTACCTTACCTAGGCCACTACGAGTTTGTTTTGTACCATACCTATGGACTGCCCTCTGATAAACCCAGATTATGGGAAGTTACGGCACTGTATAGACTATGGAAATATATAAAAATATGTTAAAGGGGATATGGGTAATGCCTTAACGCTATTTTAATAGTTTACTTTACTATAGACATATTATAATAGCGTATTGTACTACATAGTAGATAGTTTCTCGGATCCTTAGAGGATGGGTATCCCAAACATCATTTGAGTTACTTGTATTTCAGTTGATATTTCACTTGAGTTGGATTTATTGATATAAGAATGTTAATCCTGACCCAAGTGTTTTGTGTTTTGCATTATGCTCTGGTCAAACTAAGTGTCAGAGCATTTGAGACTTGGAGCTTCGCTTAGAGATCCATCTATCTATTCAGCTTGCAGTTATTCAGTTGACTCATGTGATATATTCTGATCTTGTATTCGACTATTGTACTGAGACTTCTATGTATTCGAGACTTCTGTTTTATCCTGTTTAACTCTAATATATATATATATATATATAGTAGCTGCATGAACTACTATTCATTTGTTTCCGTTGCTTATTGTTATTACTCTATGTCTGTGATTCTATGATTTATTTATTTACTATATATTATGAGTTTTGCCAAATATAAATTAACAATCTGATATTTTGAGTAATTCAAGTCTAATATGTGTATCTGCTTAAGCACTTGGCGGGTGTAGCATGATAGGGGGTTCTCGCATTTGGGTTTGGTGGCGAGCGGATGACTCTTACTCCTACATGTCCCGCGGGGTTAGTGCAGTCGAGAGGCTGGCCGTAAAAGTAGAATGCAGGTAACATTGTATGCTACGGTGGGTGTTACCCCACTGGTGTTGTCCCGTTACAGTTGGTATCAGAGCTCTGGGTTTAGGCAAACTTAGCATATAGAGTAAATTTAATTATAGAATTACCTTCGTTCAAGCTTGAATTCCTTTCTCTTTGACTCGACTTCCTTTGAATTTTGGAAATCTCCCATTCGTTCTGAAATCCATTCTTGTCTCTCTCTATTCATGTTTCCTTGATTCTGGATCATCTCATAATTCCACTTCGGTTGATCTCTATAATGAATCGGTGGTTCCGCCAATCGTAGAATGATTTGTAAAGGGGTGAATCTCCTTTACAATAAACATTTATTTACCGAAGATTTCTGCATCCTCGGTATAGATGTCGCTATCTCTTGCTATGCCAGAATTCTATTCTATCGATAAGATGTCGATTTGCCTCATAATTCTGCATCGATCTTATTCTTGAAGTCACAGTTGACCCGGTTAAGGTCGTCTGAGATTTATATAAGTCTATCCATCTTTTCCCTTTGTTATTTGATCGTATTATCTTCATTTCGAGATTAACTTTAGTTAAAATTCTCTTGATTTGGGTTCCTCTAATTTGAATCTCTAACCTTGTTTTAAAATCCATTTTTGAATAATCGAGTGAGGGAGTATATTTGTAAGTTATATAAAAATATTTTATAGTGTGTTGTTTAAGTTGTTAATGTTGATTTGGGGTTTCAATCGATTCGTCTGATCAACACTATCAATAGGAATTCCAAAACACTTGAAGAGCAAAATGACACGATATTGTTTTCAAATTTAGTAAATGAAATAAATTGTGTATGATTATATTATTATATATAAGTATAATTTTCTGAAACTAAATAGTTAAATGAATTGGTTGTTAGAAATGAAAATATTTGATTTTCATTGACTATTGCCTCATTATAAATAAATGATGATATAAAAAATGGTTTATGAATTTATTTGGAATTGAGATAACTTCACATTAAGGATTTAAGAATTAAATTTCCGGCATTTAAAAAAAATGGTTTTAAAATTTTAGAGTATATTATTTAAAAGTATTTTCGAATAGAAATCGTTTCCAAAGAATTTTAAAAGACTTAAATCAGTAATCTCCTCCAATGTCGTGGGAAAATAATTTCGGTGATGACGGTCGCATCAACAACATTCATTTTCGAGTCTCGGAGTAGAGAGATCACTTAGTAGCTTTGCTACATTTTTGTTTGGGAAAATAATAAATTTGATTTGGATTTCTTAAGTGTGACTTGATTTACAATATATATATGTTTATAGATTTGACTTGATATATATAATATATTTATGATACATTTATCTCTAAATAGTTTGAAGTGAAATCGAAAATTTAACTCCTAAATTTTTGAATAAATATTTAAACTTGAAATAATTGAATTGGAAAATTTACTTGTATAATATTCAATTTCATTCCAATATAGGTTACCAAAATTATTTGGAAGTTGGATATATAATTGAATAGTATATAATATAAAATGAGGTAAAAGGAGATTTATAAATAAATTTTGTTTTGAAAGAAACCTTTTTGTAATAAACATTACGAAATTAAAATTAAATCAACTGAATCAAAATATCTTGAATTGAAATCAATTAGGTTGAATATAAACCAATTTAAAATTAACTGAAATTTATATGGTTTAAATTGATTGTTTTATTTTATATTTCAAATCTTTTTTTTTTCTGGTTGTTCATATTCTCCTACCTCGTTCCTTTTCGAGAATGAAAAGTTTTTAGTGGGGGAGAGTGTAACGATCCGTAAATTTTAATAGTTTTAATAACGTAATTAACTAAAATTTTGTGAAATATTAAATTATAAAATTTGGAAATAAAAATTTAATATTTGGAATACGTCTACATAAACATAGCAAATGCTAAATTTTCATCTGATAACATGGAAGTTTATTTTATTGTATAATTTTGTTTAAATTTAAATCAGTTAATATTTGATGATATAAAATGTTTTCAAACCTGAATATTTTTATATACTAAATTTATAAATCATCTTCTGAATGAGAGGTCATCTTTCATTTCGTCAAATTTGGATCGTTATTGCTCCGTTTATCTTATTTTCGGCGTTTTAGCAGCATTTTCGTTACCGATCATCGACTTTTGATAGGATGATCATACCATTGATATTTATATACCGTTTTGATCGTCTCATCCTACTGATCTCTGTAGTATATTCATTTTTGTAATTCGGCATCCGGTACGCGGCAAATCCGCGAACGGGGAGTTGTATTGGTACCCATTTTGAGTTCTAAAATGTTATGTGACCTTTCAATTATCAACCGTTTGAAAATCAACGGTCACTTTCTTTTATTATTTCATAAATTCTGGTGTGTGTGACTTCCACTATTCCTATTGCAATATAAAATTCTGGGTTGTTTACATCTCTCTGTCTCTTCCTTTCTTCTCTTTTCGTTTCTGCTTCTCTGAAAAATATAATATCCATCATCTCCTCCTTTTTGAAACTGCTCATACCTCGTCCCCTTTCTTTTGCTTGAAGCCGCATCATCCCTCCTATCGTCACTCGACAGTCCATCCATCATCGAGACAACCCACCTCCGCTACTCTCCCCGGCTTCAATCCCTCTTTGTTCAAGCTGCATTTGCCAAGACCCAAAATCCGAACAACCTGCACGCTTAGAAACATGGCAGCCGGCCTACCGATAACCATCACCTCAACATCAATGGCATCCCCTTCCAGCCCCACGCCATTCGACTGCGCCAGTTTCTATCTCCCACCATCATTTCGACCATCATTCCCAGCATACCATAGCACGTTCCCCTCTGCTACCTTGCCCGTCAGCCTAGACCACCTGAGCCGCAACCGATCACCATACTCTGCCCCATCCAAGCACAGCCACCCTCTGGCCTTCCTCTACCCGAAGCCTCCTCCATGGCCGAAGCCCTGCCACCTTCCTACCTCCTCGATCCGCTTGCAGCATTCTCTTCTTCAAAAAAAGGTTATATGTTATATGTTACATTTTATATATGTATAGAGAGAAGAAAAAAATTTATATGTTCTGTTTCAGTCCACCTCAAGCCTTCTTTACATCATATGCTATAATAATAGAAATATTGACAAAGTATGCTTTATATACATACGAGTTGCGAATTGTTTTATATCCATTCTTTCTTTTTTTTCAGCTGTACACTTTATTTTATAGATTTTATTATTGGTTGTTGCGTATGTGTATTTTGCGTCTTTTATCAAAGGTTTATATACATATTGGTTTATAGTATACAATTCTATTCGTATATATACATTGCTGATATGTTATTTTATTGATTATATAATGTATATAATAATATATATTGTTTTATTAGTCTATATATATATATATTTACGTAGGTATGTCAGATTGTCTATATAAAGTATATGTTTATATAAGACTGCACTGCATATATGATTTGTAGTACTAATTTTTATAATATGGTGATGTTGATTTTATATATATATATGTGTGTGTGTGTGTGTGTGTGTGTGTGTGTGTTTCGATTGCAGTTGTTTAAGGCATATATGGTACAGGTTGGTATATAGATTTGTTAGATGTGTATAGACATATATTATAAATATAAGTTCATACAGTAACTTGCATTCACTTTTATGTGTGTTTAATTATATATATTATGTCAGTTTATATATATGTATGTATGTATGTATGTATGTATGTATGTATGTATGTATATATGTAATCTATAGTTTATACACTGTATATATATAGTTATGTTTTATTCGTAATCTAGCCTGCGCATGTATAGGTATACATATGTTGTATATTTTTAATATGTCTGCATATATTTGTTTTATTTCTGTTTTGAATTGCTGAAAAGAAAGTTTATATAAATGTGTGTTTAAAAGTATTTATATATATAATGATCAGATTCCAGGAATTTTTCTGTATAGTATATATGTTATATATAATTGTCTACATATATCTTGTTTATAATTTGAGTTATATAATAATATATTAAGTCATACGCCTATATATTTTTTTGTACAAAAAGTTGGATTCAAATGCATACATTTCAAATAGATTACTGCATATATGTTAGTACAGTTCATTTATGACTTCATATATGATGTTATTGTGAGGGACCGATTCTTCGACTTACGGAGGCCGACATTAATACGTCCACCGTATCAACGGCCGAGCAATCGATGGCCGAAAAACCGTGCCCTTAGGGTTAAAGAATAGGTAGAAAATAGAATAAGAAAGAAAGAAGAAGAAAATAGAAACAATAACAGAATCTCACAATCGCAGCGGAACAACATATAATAGATAAATGAATATCTTTAAAAGAAAGAACTATATCAGTTATTATATTTCATCACTTTACATTACATTATCGGAGTTTACAACAACAAATAGAGGAAAAGAAATACTATATACTAGTTGATATGCCAAGCAATCCAGCTTGCCTTCAGAGCTCCACAGCTACTCCTGAATTCCAGAATTACCTGTTGACCTGACTCTAGACCGCCCATGTTAAAATTGGTGGGCACCCAGAGTTTAGGAAGGAAACAATAAACTCCAGGTCAGTCATGGGACTGGTGTGAGAACTTAAAACAGATTATCTTTAAAAATAAACAAAGAAATATTTTAAATTAGATTCGCAATGCTTTTAGAAAATGAGACTACCATATGGCCTCCCGCACACACACACAATGCAAACGCAGAATCGGAGGAGATTTCTCCTTATGATAGTCAAACATGCTTGATACGTAAATTTTCTTTGATATTACTATTATAAGTGCAAGGTGTAGGAAAAAAACATTTCGAAAGTATAATATAAATCTTAGCCAACATACGACCAGTATCGTATGCCTACTATATCTACCATCTAAACAGTGGGGCGCCACCATAAGTAAATGGCAGGTTCTACAACTAAAACCGTACAAGGCTCGAATTGTTTCTTTAGATTTCTAACAAATGGTCAGGCCAAGGAACTTCCCATTGCCACATGGGTACGCCTCTGGAAAGACGCCCCGAGAACCTAACCGGATCTCTGCCAACACAAGGCCGGGTTACCCCTAACTGGGTAACTACTGACACAAGTATGTCATCCCCCGGTCGTAAACGACCTTTCCCGGGATCCCAGCAACAAATCACAAAGTAATATATATATATATATATATATATATATATATATCAACATAAGTTAAGTATCTAGGCTCCATACCACGATACCACTTCTATCCAGAAGGAAATGCACATACCCTACAGGGCGCTACCCCTAATAACCTTGCCGCATCCTTCCAGTTTCGATCATTTCGGGGTGTGAGGTTCGACGAAGTCTCGTCCACAAAGCTACGCTTTTTACAAAAGCCACTGTAACGACCCGAAAATTTCGATCCCGAAAATTTCAGATAGTTAGAGAAAAGAAAAAAAAATAGAAGAAGAAGAACAGAAAAGAATCACACAATCTCACATTAGCAGCGGATAAAATATAATATCAATAATAATAGTTATACCAAAGAAACTGTATCTATCAATTTACATTGACATATCAGAGTTACAACAATTTTATACAACATTGGACAGATAAAATTTAACATGTCACAGATATACGATATCATAGTGGAAACTCTCCATACGTCCCTGCCATCCAGCTCGCCTCCTGAGCTCCAGAACGTCCTTACCTGAAAATCTGTAATACTCGGTCTGACCCGAGCATTACACCAAAGTAACACCTGGGTCAGGCTGGAAACCAGCGTGAGTAAACCCATCTAACATGCAATACAAAAGCATACAGCTTATATAAACCCGGGTAACTTAATTTACAACTTCACAAGTTGTTATAGATATCACTTATTTCACACATCCATTTCTAAGTGTCAAACCATAGATTAAATGGTTCAATTTACTTAAATCAATCCAAACCAGCTTATTGATTTCACATATCAAAGAATCGAAGTGGTTTCGGATATTTACTAATACCCGACTCCGGTCTCTTCGAAACCATTGTCAACTTAACTTAAATTATTCAAGTGAAATACAATTCTACTTTTAATACAGGATGTCACAGTAATTCATCATCAATAAATACTCACATCTTCACAGTTTAAATCAAACGTATCTTATCACATAGCATCACGAACCACCTATTAGGGATAACAACAAATCAAGGCTTCCAATATCATTCTATTTATCCTTTAATTACTTTTAAGTAATTAGCCCTTAATTAATTTCACAAATTGATTATCCTTAACCAAATACGGTAATTAACCTTTAATTACTTCATTAATTAATTACCTTTAATTACTACCCATCAAGTAATTTCGTTAAATTAGTCACCTTCGGTAATTACCATTAATTACTTCCTTAAGTAATTACGCTTCCATTAATTACAATAAGTAATTATTCATCAATCATCAAGTGTTTAAATTAATTAAACTTAATTTATTAATTTAAACTAATAATATTAGACCCAATTAATTACATTAAGTAATTAATTTCTTAATTACTTTTATTAAGTAATTAAACTTAAACAATTTCTCAATTGATTATTATCAATTAATTAATCTAATTAATTATTAAAATTAATCAAATTAATTTTTGTTAAATAATCTTAACTTAATTTGGATTTCTTAATTTCTTACATTAAGTAATTAGCTTTTAATTACTTAAGACCTTATTCAATTGCAGATAGTCCATTTGCCTCAATTAATTACTTGATTATATTTAAATCTTATTAGATCAAATACTTGAGATAATACGAAATCACTTGAGTCTCTTTTGATTAATTTAGTTCAATACCTTATTTTGAAACTTCCTTACATTTTACAAAAAACTTTAAAATATTTCACTTTTAAATCTTCCTATAATTGATTTCAAATTAAGGATTTAAAATAATTATAATTTATACTCAACAAGATTTAAATCAAAGTGTACAATCTTTTTAAAACAAATGTTAAATAAAATTACTTATCAATAAAGGAGATCTATAAAAATTTAAAATCAAATTATTAAATTTCAAACTTGTTTTAAATTTTAAACCCTTATACAAATCTTCACCATCGATACCTTAATCTCCATCCTTTACTTTCCCCCCCATGCGATCCATTCCGGTGAACTACAGCCACTGTATTTACCTTGAAAACAAAGGCCACCGAATTTGGCGACTAAACCCTACAACGGCGATGCCTATCCACCACGACGACCGATAATACTGGTGATCATTTTTCCTTAAGTCGTCACCCTTTAGGCTTTCTTCGACATCAACCCCTAGCACCATATCGTCACCATTTGCCGCCGATTGACCAAAAGCCCAAAATCATTTATTTCGTAATATCTTTCCCATTCTTTATCTAAAAATCAAGATCTTGCTTCCTAAATTCCTAATTAGTCACTACGAATAACAATGTAAGATCAAATCTTGAAATTATAACCATCGAATTTTGGATTATTTTGATCTTTACTGTAATTCTCCCATTCTTCAAATGATTCCTTTATATAATTTCTTGGAAACATTTTAAAAACAATATTACACTACTTAAATTGTTTTTAATAAGAAATCAAGACCCAAATCTAAATATATATACAAAGGAATGGAATTAAACTTGAATATGTTTAAGCCTGGCATGGGACAGAGGCATATATATTCATATATAAAGACTTATCTACAGGCATTCCATTTATTCAAACATGCATTATGTATACACATATGCAAACCATCCATCACAAACATTTAAGTTTAATCATAGATTTAAAAATTCATTTTTAAGAAAAAAAAGAATTCACCCACCTGTCATTTTAAAATAAAGGCCAGTTTCCCCCTTTCTTTATAGAAATGAGATTACATAGCTTTGATCACTTTATTTATAAAGAACTTTGCTTAATTTATTTTGTAAGAAGTATAATTACATTTTTAATCTTGAACTACAACACTGCAACTAAGACAGGGGGTTTATTCAGACATGCATGTTCAATTATATGCATATTTATTTATATACAAACAAAATCTCATCATGCAAACAACTTTCCACAAGGTTGTTCTATGTTTAACACAAGGATCAAATCTTAACAGTTTAAATGGAATCAAAGAAGCAGTCTACTCACCTCTTTAATCAAGCAGACAGAGCATGGATTTTTTATTAGCATGCAGAACATCCCTTTCAACTTGCTTGAATGTTTTAAATTGTTGAATTTTATATTTTTTACTTGAATGCTTGCAGAAGGCTTGCTATATGCAGGGACAAATTTTCCAGTTTTCAGAGAGAAATGCATGCAGGTAGCTTAAGTTGCTTTAGATTCCATTTTTTTGCAATATTGGAACAGGCTGCAGGCTTGATAAAAGAGAATTACAGAGTTGAGGAAATGTTTCAGAGAAGATATACATTCTTGGTTTCAGTTGTATGGTTTGAATTTGCTGCTTTGATATTGAAAGGGGTTTCAGGTTTAAATTAATCCTGGTCTATATTTTTTTTTCTTGACTTGCTGAATGAGTTTTTTTTTTTTTGAGTAAAAGAAAAAAAAAGAGGAGAAGGAGATGTAATATCATATAGTTTAAAATTTTATTTTGTTAATTTCTCAAAATAAAAATATGAGTGACACTTGTTAAATTTTATGTTAGAATTGTTACACTTGTTAGCTTTCATGATTCAAATACTTTACACTTGTAATTTGTATGATAAAAATGCCCTTTATATAATATATGCCTAATTATATTTAATTTATACCTATGTCTATGTTCTACCAATTTATATCCTTATTAAATAAAATTTCTTATACTAACATTTATAAAATTTCAAAGAATATGTTTTAAACTAAATTATATATTAATAACATACATATTTCATTTTCAAATCCAAATTCATTTTTAAGATGCATCTTTTTTAAATTTCAAGTTTAAATCCAATTAAAAATCTACTCAAACAAATATATATATATATATATATATATATATATATATATATATATATATTAAACAATCCCATATTCAATTTGTGATCAATAATCTATTTAAAATTTTATTTATCTAAAATTCAGTATTTCTATTAATTAACCAAATTGTATTATTAACTACAATGCCCAGAAATCCGGGTTATCACATCCCTCCCCCCTTTGAATCTTTTCGTCCTCGAAAAGGAACGAAACAAGAGTTTATTAAAATGTTTATTATCAGAAAAATTTCTTTGATAACTTAAAAACATTTTAAAATATATATAGTATTACAAAAATAGTTTTTTTTATATATAAAAAAATACTTTTATAACTCGATGTCTCAACCAGTCCATCCTTGTTCTCATAGAAATTCGGTCATACGTTGATCAGGCGTAAGACTGAAAATCTATAAGTACTTAGCAGACTCGTTTTCAACACCCAGTGAAAATACTTGGAAAATAATTTTATTGAAAATAGCAAAAACAATTTGAAAATAGAGGAAATATCTTTGGTGAGAATGCTCTGGAAATCATCACCCCTATCCATGGTCACAGCTACATTACAGGGTTACGTTGTCGTCGCAGCAAAAGTCCATGTAACTGCAGGCTCTCCGCGACCTCTCGATTACGCCATGGAACCCACACAACAGATCACAGTTACATCCAGGGTTACGTTGTCGTCGCAACAAAAGTCCATGTAACTGCAGGCTCTCAGCGGCCTCTGATTTTCGCTGTCAAAATGAAACTTCTCCACTCCTACATAGGTCGTAGTCTACCGATATAAAATCAAACGCAGACTGTTGGCTCTCAACGGCTCACACGACTTTCGCCATGTTATACCATAGATCGCAGTTACATCCTGGGTTACGTTGCCATCGCAGCAAAAGTCCATGTAACTGTTGGCTCTCAGCGGCACACACGACTTCCGCTATGGTATACTCTACTAATAATCCTCAGGAACTAGTTTTGTCCGGACTCCTCACAGGATCAACTTTAGAACCCCCCTTGGGGCTCGAGGCAGCACCACCCGGTGGTACTCCTGAGAAGTTCATTTCAAGGGAGTGCCTTTTTCCCAGAGCCATCATCAAAACATTTTATACTATACACATAGTATTTTCAAATCATACACCTAGTATGATCTCATACAAAGCTCCTTTACACAAAATTGATTATTCCAAAATCGAAAATTCTCAAGCTAGGCTTTCCAAATCCTTATACTGATTTTACCAAAAATCAAAAGCCTTTTCCAAATCCAAAGGTTCCCAAAACCCTTTTTCCAAAATCCTCATATGATCCTTTATATATATATATATATATTCAGATATATAAAATCTTTTAAAACTTTGGATCATTTCAAACTTGTATAAAATTCCTTTTATACTTCAAAACATTTCCAAAAACCCTTTTCTTCCGGCAAAAGATTCATCAAGGGGAGTTTTATCTTATATAACAAAGATATATAACTTTGTTTATTCAAAATCAAATATTAAAATTTGATTACTCTTTTCAATATCAATTTCATTCAAATTCATATGATGTACACATATCATTTATACGCTATACCAATCTGATCGCCCACTCGATCAAACAATTTCAATTCCGAACTAGTATCGTCCACCGACTTCCTAGTGCGGACACAGATCTGGTTTCTTGATCAGAAACCGTCATTCTCCTTGCATAGAATAACTATGATCGAGAATATCCAGAACCAATCAACAATCCATATTCAGGTTCGCCATCGAAAATCGAGTGAAAAATCCCACTCGGATCGATATAACTATCTCGAAATTCTGTGCTCGAATCTGGACCAAATCACTATGTGAATAGAATAACATACGTACACCCTACGTATTTATCTTTATTGGTTATTAGCCAAATCAATTCTCTTTCTATTCACATTCACTTATTCACAACTGTTTCAATTCCATTTGGATTATCACCTCTATTCTTATCTCGATTGGGTATTTAACCATTAACAGTTCGAACTCCGACCAGTTTATTTAGAAAATAGCTTGAGAAATTTAAAAATAGATAAGTAGTTGGAAAATAATTACAAGTTTGTAAAATAGCTGTAAAATAGTTCAGTAATCGTAAAATAAGAGGAAAATAGTTAAATAGTCATAGAAATTTTAAATAATTGCAAAATAGCTATAAAATAGTAATTAGTAGTTGAAGATAGTAATTAGTTTATAAAATAGTTAGAAAATTATTAAACAGTTTCAAAAATAATTGTAAAACAAGTATAAGATAGTTTGGCTTTTTAAAGAAAGGTTGTATATATAATAAACAGTTTGAAAAAAATAGTTTTATATTAAAACAATTTATATAAAAAAAATAGTCTAGAGTCAAAACTGTTCAATTCCAATCTCCATTCTTAATCAATTCAATTTAAATTTCCTCTTCCATTTAAATTGACCCAATTCCAATTTTAAATAACTCCAATTTCCATTGGACTTGATTTATTCCCAGTTCAAGTTGAATTAATTCTCAATTCCTTATTCAATTTAAATCAAATTCCATTTGATTTTAAACATATTCAACTTTAATTACAATCCCAAGTTATTCCAATCACTTTGGACTAATACCCATTCAATTGAACCCACTTCAATTCCAATCCATTTCAACTCCAGTTTGAATTAATTCCAATTTCAAATTTCATTTCCAAATCAAGTTGAATTATTCTTGATTTCCTCCCAAATTTAATTCAAATTCCATTTGAATTTAAAAGTATTCAATTTTAATTACAATTCCTAATTATTCAAATCAATCCAATTCAAATTTTCCATTTGAATCTTATACTCATACATCTTCAATCACAATTTCAATCAATTCAAATCAAATTCAATTTGAACTAATTTCAAATTTCAAATTTAAACCATCTCGAATTATATATATATTCGAGTTAATACTTCAAATGTTGATTTAATTCCTTTAAATCAATTTACCTTTTTATCCCAACAATGGATTACCATACTCCATTTCTCGTTCATTTAAACAATTCCAATTCACAACTTAAAGATTCTTAACAACAATAGGATGATATTGTCTAATTTATTTTAAAAACATCCATTCATTTTAAGTTTCTAGATCTCAAACCCAATTTGAGATCACTCAAACTCTCAATTCCAATCAACCATTTAACTTCCCAAGTTAAATCTTATTTTCATCTTAAAATTTACAAATCAGATTGAACATCCTAACATATTTAACTTTTCCCAAGTTAAACTCAGTTCACTTAATCTAGTTTAACCTTACTCAAATTTGAATTCTCCATTCCAAATTTCAAAATTCTTTCCCATTTATAAGTTTAAAACTTATCAATTTGGGTTTCTACATCTCATTCCAAATTTCAAACTCAACCTTAGAGTTTATTTCCTTTACACACCTGGTTACTTTAAATTTTTAAACCACCATTGTTTTCAAATTCAAACAAATTCCTTTAAAATTTTCAAACAACCCTTATTTGAAATAGGACTATTACATTCAAATGCATTAAATAATATTATTTATTTTTTTCTTTAAATTAATTGCATCATTAATTAATTCCAATCAATCACATTCGGTAATTAACCTATTTCTTAATTACCTTCATTAAGTAATTGTCCCTTAAATTACTTGCCTCTAGTTACTTCATTAAGTAACCCCTCTTTTTTTATCATTTCCAATTATTATCCATTAATTAATCTCATTAAATAAAGTTTAATTAATTACATAAATTAATTAATTATTTTTATCCCGAAACCTTTCCCAAATTCAAGATTTAATTTCAGTTTGAATCCATTTCAAACTTGTCTTTAATTTAATTTCAATTTGGTTGTCTTTCTATTACCACTTAATTCTTACTATTACTTTTAATTTAATTAATACTACAACCAATTTCCTTAATATAATAGATAATATATTTCTTACATAAGATTCAGTTACTTTTGAAATCATTCAAAAACTTTTATATAAGAAAATAACAAGTACGCTCTCTCATATATATATATACACACACACTCAACTCATTCTAGGTACCACTTACCCTATCCTTAATGAGTAATCCCAACAGAGCCAAGGTTCTCGCTCAACCTTCAGCTCTGATACCAAATGTAACGACCCGAAAATTTCGATCCCGAAAATTTCAGATAGTTATAGAAAAGAAAAAAAATAGAAGAAGAAGAACAGAAAAGAATCACACAATCTCACATTCGCAGCGGATAAAATATAATATCAATAATAATAGTTATACCAAAGAAACTGTATCTATCAATTTAAATCGACATATCAGAGTTACAACAATTTTATACAACATTGGACAGATAAAATTTAACATGTCACAGATATACGATATCATAGTGGAAACTCCCCATACGTCCCTGCCATCCAGCTCGCCTCCTGAGCTCCAGAACGTCCTTACCTGAAAATCTGTAATACTCGGTCTGACCCGAGCATTACATCAAAGTAACACCCGGGTCAGGCTGGAAACCAGCGTGAGTAAACCCATCTAACATGCAATACAAAAGCATACAGCTTATATAAACCCGGGTAACTTAATTTACAACTTCACAAGTTGTTATAGATATCACTTATTTCACACATCCATTTCTAAGTGTCAAAACTTAGATTAAATGGTTCAACTTACTTAAATCAATCCAAACCAGCTTATTGATTTCACATATCAAAGAATCGAAGTGGTTTCGGATATTTACTAATACCCGTCTCCGGTCTCTTCGAAACCATTGTCAACTTAACTTAAATTATTCAAGTGCAATACAATTCTACTTTTAATACAGGATGTCACAGTAATTCATCATCAATAAATACTCACATCTTCACAGTTTAAATCAAACATATCTTATCACATAGCATCACGAACCACCTATCAGGGATAACAATAAATCAAGGCTTCCAATATCATTCTATTTATCCTTTAATTACTTTTAAGTAATTAGCCCTTAATTAATTTCACAAATTGATTATCCTTAACCAAATACGGTAATTAACCTTTAATTACTTCATTAATTAATTACCTTTAATTACTACCCATCAAGTAATTTCCTTAAATTAATCACATCCGGTAATTACCATTAATTACTTCCTTAAGTAATTACGCTTCCATTAATTACAATAAGTAATTATTCATCAATCATCAAGTGTTTAAATTAATTAAACTTAATTTATTAATTTAAACTAATAATATTAGACCCAATTAATTACATTAAGTAATTAATTTCTTAATTACTTTTATTAAGTAATTAAACTTAAACAATTTCTCAATTGATTATTATCAATTAATTAATCTAATTAATTATTAAAATTAATCACATTAATTTTTGTTCAATAATCTTAACTTAATTTGAATTTCTTAATTTCTTACATTAAGTAATTAGCTTTTAATTACTTAAGACCTTATTCAATTGCAGATAGTCCATTTGCCTCAATTAATTACTTGATTATATTTAAATCTTATTAGATGATATACTTGAGATAATACGAAATCACTTGAGTCTCTTTTGATTAATTTAGTTCAATACCTTATTTTGAAACTTCCTTACATTTTACAAAAATCTTTAAAATATTTCACTTTTAAATCTTCCTATAATTGATTTCAAATTAAGGATTTAAAAATAATTATAATTTATACTCAACAAGATTTAAATCAAAGTGTACAATCTTTTTAAAACAAATGTTAAATAAAATTACTTATCAATAAAGGAGATCTATAAAAATTTAAAATCAAATTATTAAATTTCAAACTTGTTTTAAATTTTAAACCCTTATACAAATCTACTCCCAAGCTACTTTGGGTTTGACCCGAAGCCTACTCGGGTACAACTCGAGCCCCTTTTTCCTCAAAACTTGTTCTTATCTAAAGTAAAAACTGGAACAAGAACCCATTTCAACAACCCGAGTCAACACGCCAAAAATTATCGAGTTAATCCCGAAGAAAACGTTCTTCCCTATCCCAAGCTCAAACCACATCAGACTCCCATGTGCACCGTGCACATGCACGGCGGTTCTGACCACCAACGTTCGACGACGAACCCTCCCACAAGTCGACCTCCACCTCACCGAACCCCCACGGCCATCAGATTGGCGATTTCATCCTTAAATCAAAAAAACGAACCCATCATCTCATTTACAAGAAGCAGCCACATCGGAAAATCATCCATCCACGCCGATCTCGACCCCGATGATCATCCCCATCTTCACCATCGATACCTTAATCTCCATCCTTTACTTTCCCCCCCATGCGATCCATTCCGGTGAACTACAGCCACTGTATTTACCTTGAAAACAAAGGCCACCGAATTTGGCGACTAAACCCTACAACGGCGATCCCTATCCACCACGACGACCGATAATACTGTTGATCATTTTTCCTTAAGTCATCACCCTTTAGGCTTTCTTCGACATCAACCCCTAGCACCATATCGCCACCGTTTGCCGCTGATTGACCAAAAGCCCAAAATCATTCATTTCGTAATAACTTTCCCATTCTTTATCTAAAAATCAAGATCTTACTTCCTAAATTCCTAATTAGTCACTACGAATAACAATGTAAGATCAAATCTTGAAATTATAACCATCGAATTTTGGATTATTTTGATCTTTACTGTAATTCTCCCATTCTTGAAATAATTCCTTTGTATAATTTCTTGGAAACATTTTAAAAACAATATTACACTACTTAAATTGTTTTTAATAAGAAATCAAGACCCAAATCTAAATATATATACAAAGGAATGGAATTAAACTTGAATATGTTTAAGCCTGGCATGGGACAGAGGGATATATATTCATATACAAAGACTTATCTACAGGCATTCCATTTATTCAAACATGCATTATGTATACACATATGCAAACCATCCATCACAAACATTTAAGTTTAATCATAGATTTAAAAATTCATTTTTAAGAAAAAAAAGAATTCACCCACCTGTCATTTTAAAACAGAGGTCAGTTTCCCCCTTTCTTTATAGAAATGAGATTACATAGCTTTGATCGCTTTATTTATAAAGAACTTTGATTAATTTATTTTGTAAGAAGTATAATTACATTTTTAATCTTGAACTACAACACTGCAACTAAGACAGGGGGTTTATTCAGACATGCATGTTCAATTATATGCATATTTATTTATATACAAACAAAATCTCATCATGCAAACAACTTTCCACAAGGTTGTTCTATGTTTAACCCAAGGATCAAATCTTAACGGTTTAAACGGAATCAAAGAAGAAGTCTACTCACCTCATAATCAAGTAGACAGAGCATGGATTTTTTTATTAGCATGCAGAACATCCCTTTCAACTTGCTTGAATGTTTTAAATTCTTGAATTATTATATTTTTACTTGAATGCTTGCAGAAGGCTTATTGTATGCAGGGACAAATTTTCCAGTTTCCAGAGCGAAATGCATGCAGGTAGCTTAAGTTGCTTTAGATTCCAGTTTTTTGCAATATTGAAACAGGCTGCAGGCTTGATAAAAGAGAATTACAGAGTTGAGGAAATGTTTCAGAGAAGATATACATTCTTGGTTTCAGTTGTATGGTTTGAGTTTGCTGCTTTGATATTGAAAGGGGTTTCAGGTTTAAATTAATCCTGGTTAATTTTTTTTTCTTGACTTGCTGAATGAGTTTTTTTTTTTGAGTAAAAGAAAAAAATGAGAGGAGAAGGAGATGTAATATCATATAGTTTTAAATTTTATTTTTGTTAATTTCTCAAAATAAAAATATGAGTGACACTTGTTAAATTTTATGTTAGAATTGTTACACTTGTTAGCTTTCATGATTCAAATACTTTACACTTGTAATTTGTATGATAAAAATGCCCTTTATATAATATATGCCTAATTATATTTAATTTATACCTATGTATATGTTCTACCAATTTATATCCTTATTAAATAAAATTTCTTATACTAACATTTATAAAATTTCAAAGAATATGTTTTAAACTAAATTATATATTAATAACATACATATTTCATTTTCAAATCCAAATTCATTTTTAAGATGCATCTTTTTTAAATTTCAAGTTTAAATCCAATTAAAAATCAACTCAAACAAATATATATATATATATATATATATATATATATATATATATATATATATAACAATCCCATATTCAATTTGTGATCAATAATCTATTTAAAATTTTATTTATCTAAAATTCAGTATTTCTATTAATTAACCAAATTATATTATTAACTACAATGCCCAGAAATCCGGGTTATCACATCCCTCCCCCTTTGAATCTTTTCGTCCTCGAAAAGGAACGAAACAAGAGTTTATTAAAATGTTTATTATCAGAAAAATTTCTTTGATAACTTAAAAACATTTTAAAACATATATAGTATTACAAAAATAGTTTTTTTATATATATATAAAAAATACTTTTATAACTCGATGTCTCAACCAGTCCATCCTTGTTCTCATAGAAATACGGTCATACGTTATCAGGCGTAAGACTGAAAATCTATAAGTACTTAGCAGACTCGTTTTCAACACCCAGTGAAAATACTTGAAAAATAATTTTATTGAAAATAGCAAAAACAATTTGAAAATAGAGGAAATATCTTTGGTGAGAATGCTCTGGAAATCATCACCCCTATCCATGGTCACAGCTACATTACAGGGTTACGTTGTCGTCGCAGCAAAAGTCCATGTAACTGCAGGCTCTCCGCGACCTCTCGATTACGCCATGGAACCCACACAACAGATCACAGTTACATCCAGGGTTACGTTGTCGTCGCAACAAAAGTCCATGTAACTGCAGGCTCTCAGCGGCCTCTGATTTTCGCTGTCAAAATGAAACTTCTCCACTCCTACATAGGTCGTAGTCTACCGATATAAAATCAAACGCAGACTGTTGGCTCTCAACGGCTCACACGACTTTCGCCATGTTATACCATAGATCGCAGTTACATCCTGGGTTACGTTGCCATCGCAGCAAAAGTCCATGTAACTGTTGGCTCTCAGCGGCACACACGACTTCCGCTATGGTATACTCTACTAATAATCCTCAGGAACTAGTTTTGTCCGGACTCCTCACAGGATCAACTTTAGAACCCCCCTTGGGGCTCGAGGCAGCACCACCCGGTGGTACTCCTGAGAAGTTCATTTCAAGGGAGTGCCTTTTTCCCAGAGCAATCATCAAAACATTTTATACTATACACATATAGTATTTTCTAATCATATACCTAGTATGATCTCATATAAAGCTCCTTTACACAAAATCGATTATTCCAAAATCGAAAATTCTCAAGCTAGGCTTTCCAAGTCCTTATACTGATTTTACCAAAAATCAAAAGCCTTTTCCAAATCCAAAGGTTCCCAAAACCCTTTTTCCAAAATCCTCATATGATCCTTTATATATATATATATATATATACACACACACACACACATTCAGATATATAAAATCTTTTAAAACTTTGGATCATTTCAAACTTGTATAAAATTCCTTTTATACTTCAAAACATTTCCCAAAACCCTTTTCTTCCGGCAAAAGATTCATCAAGGGGAGTTTTATCTTATATAACAAAGATATATAACTTTGTTTATTCAAAATCAAATATTAAAATTTGATTACTCTTTTCAATATCAATTTCATTCAAATTCATATGATGTACACATATCATTTATACGCTATACCAATCTGATCGCCCACTCGATCATACAATTTCAGTTCCGAACTAGTATCGTCCACCCGACTTCCTAGTGCGGACACAGATCTGGTTTCTTGATCAAAAACCGTCATTCTCCGTGCATAGACTAACTATGATAGAGAATATCCAGAAGCAATCAACAATCCATATCCAGGTTCGCCGTCGAAAATCGAGTGAAAAATCCCACTCGAATCGATATAACAATCTCGAAATTCTGTGCTCGAATCTGGACCAAATCACTATGCGAATAGAATAACATACGTACACCCTACGTATTTATCTTTATTGGTTATTAGCCAAATCAATTCTCTTTCTATTCACATTCACTTATTCACAACTGTTTCAATTCCATTTGGATTATCACCTCTATTCTTATCTCGATTGGGTATTTAACCATTAACAGTTTGAACTCCGACCAGTTTATTTAGAAAATAGCTTGAGAAATTTAAAAATAGATAAGTAGTGGGAAAATAATTACTAGTTTGTAAAATAGCTGTAAAATAGTACAGTAATTGTAAAATAATAGGAAAATAGTTAAATAGTCATAGAAATTTTAAATAATTGCAAAATAGCTATAAAATAGTAATTATTAGTAGAAAATAGTAATTAGTTTATAAAATAGTTATAAAATTATTAAACAGTTTCAAAAATAATTGTAAAACAAGTATAAGATATTTTGGCTTTTTAAAGAAAGGTTGTACATATAATAAACAGTTTGAAAAAAATAGTTTTATATTAAAACAATTTATATTAAAAAAAAATAGTCCAGAGTCAAAACTGTTCAATTCCAATCTCCATTCTTAATCAATTCAATTTAAATTTCCTCTTCCATTTAAATTGACCCAATTCCAATTTTAAATAACTCCAATTTCCATTGGACTTAATTTATTCCCAGTTCAAGTTGAATTAATTCTCAATTCCTTATTCAATTTAAATCAAATTCCATTTGATTTTAAACATATTCAACTTTAATTACAATCCCAAGTTATTCCAATCACTTTGGACTAATACCCATTCAATTGAACTCACTTCAATTCCAATCCATTTCAACTCCAGTTTGAATTAATTCCAATTTCAAATTCCATTTCCAAATCAAGTTGAATTATTCTTGATTTCCTCCCAAATTTAATTCAAATTCCATTTGAATTTAAAACTATTCAATTTTAGTTACAATTCCCAATTATTCAAATCAATCCAATTCAAATTTTCCATTTGAATCTTATACTCATACATCTTCAATCACAATTTCAATCAATTAAAATCAAATTCAATTTGAACTAATTTCAAATTTCAAATTTAAACCATCTCGAATTATATATATATATATATATATATTCAAGTTAATACTTCAAATGTTGATTTAATTCCTTTAAATCAATTTACCTTTTTATCCCAACAATGGATTACCATACTCCATTTCTCGTTCATTTAAACAATTCCAATTCACAACTTAAAGATTCTTAACAACAATAGGATGATATTATCTAATTTATTTTAAAAACATCCATTCATTTTAAGTTTCTAGATCTCAAACCCAATTTGAGATCACTCAAACTCTCAATTACAATCAACCATTTAACATCCCAAGTTAAATCTTATTTTCATCTTGAAATTTACAAATCAGATTGAACATCCCAACATATTTAACTTTTCCCAAGTTAAACTCAATTCACTTAATCCAGTTTAACCTTACTCAAATTTGAATTCTCCGTTCCAAATTTCAAAATTCTTTCCCATTTATAAGTTTAAAACTTATCAATTTGGGTTTCTACATCTCATTCCAAATTTCAAACTCAACCTTAGAGTTTATTTCCTTTACACACCTGGTTACTTTAAATTTTTAAACCACCTTTGGTTTCAAATTCAAACAAATTCCTTTAAAATTTTCAAACAACCCTTGTTTGAAATAGGACTATTACATTCAAATGCATTAAATAATATTATTTATTTTTTTCTTTAAATGCATTACAGATATACGATATCATAGTGGAAACTCTCCATACGTCCCTGCCATCCAGCTCGCCTCCTGAGCTCCAGAACGTCCTTGCCTGAAAATCTATAATACTCGGTCTGACCCGAGCATTACATCAAAGTAACACCCGGGTCAGGCTAGAAACCAGCGTGAGTAAACCCATCTAACATGCAATACAAAAGCATACAGCTTATATAAACTTGGGTAACTTAATTTACAACTTCACAAGTTGTTATAGATATCACTCATTTCACACATCCATTTCTAAGTGTCAAAACTTAGATTAAATGGTTCAATTTACTTAAATCAATCCAAACCAGCTTATTGATTTCACATATCAAAGAATCGAAGTGGTTTCGGATATTTACTAATACCCGACTCCGGTCTCTTCGAAACCATTGTCAACTTAACTTAAATTATTCAAGTGAAATACAATTCTACTTTTAATACAGGATGTCACAGTAATTCATCATCAATAAATACTCACATCTTCACAGTTTAAATCAGACATATCTTATCATATAGCATCATGAACCACCTATTAGGGATAACAATAAATCAAGGCTTCCAATATCGTTCTATTTATCCTTTAATTAATTTTAAGTAATTAGCCCTTAATTAATTTCACTAATTGATTATCCTTAACCAAATACGGTAATTAACCTTTAATTACTTCATTAATTAATTACCTTTAATTACTACCCATCAAGTAATTTCCTTAAATTAATCACATCCGGTAATTACCATTAATTACTTCCTTAAGTAATTACGCTTCCATTAATTACAATAAGTAATTATTCATCAATCATCAAGTGTTTAAATTAATTAAACTTAATTTATTAATTTAAACTAATAATATTAGACCCAATTAATTACATTAAGTAATTAATTGCTTAATTACTTTTATTAAGTAATTAAACTTAAACAATTTCTCAATTGATTATTATCAATTAATTAATCTAATTAATTATTATAATTAATCACATAAATTTTTGTTAAATAATCTTAACTTAATTTGAATTTCTTAATTTCTTACATTAAGTAATTAGCTTTTAATTACTTAAGACCTTATTCAATTGCAGATAGTCCATTTGCCTCAATTAATTACTTGATTATATTTAAATCTTATTAGATGATATACTTGAGATAATACGAAATCACTTGAGTCTCTTTTGATTAATTTAGTTCAATACCTTATTTTGAAACTTCCTTACATTTTACAAAAATCTTTAAAATATTTCACTTTTAAATCTTCCTATAATTGATTTCAAATTAAGGATTTAAAAATAATTATAATTTATACTCAACAAGATTTAAATCAAAGTGTACAATCTTTTTAAAACAAATGTTAAATAAAATTACTTATCAATAAAGGAGATCTATAAAAATTTAAAATCAAATTATTAAATTTCAAACTTGTTTTAAATTTTAAACCCTTATACAAATCTACTCCCAAGCTACTTTGGGTTTGACCCGAAGCCTACTCGGGTACAACTCGAGCCCCTTTTTCCTCAAAACTTGTTCTTATCTAAAGTAAAAACTGGAACAAGAACCCATTTCAACAACCCGAGTCAACACGCCAAAAATTATCGAGTTAATCCCGAAGAAAACGTTCTTTCCCATCCCAAGCTCAAACCACATCATACTCCCATGTGCACCGTGCATATGCACGGTGGTTCTGACCACCAACGTTCGACGACGAACCCTCCCACAAGTCGACCTCCACCTCACCGAACCCCCATGTCCATCAGATTGGCGATTTCATCCTTAAATCAAAAAAACGAACCCATCATCTCATTTACAGGAAGCAGTCACATCGGAAAATCATCCATCCACGCCGATCTCGACCACGATGATCATCCCCATCTTCACCATCGATACCTTAATCTCCATCCTTTACTTCCCCCCCCCCCCCCCATGCGATCCATTCTGGTGAACTACAGCCACTGTATTTACCTTGAATACAAAGGCCACCCAATTTGGCGACTAAACCCTACTGCAGCGATCCCTATCCACCACGACGACCGATAATACTGGTGATCATTTTTCCTTAAGTCGTCACCCTTTAGGCTTTCTTCGACATCAACCCCTAGCACCATATCGTCACCATTTGCCGCCGATTGACCAAAAGCCCAAAATCATTCATTTCGTAATATCTTTCCCATTCTTTATCTAAAAATCAAGATCTTACTTCCTAAATTCCTAATTAGTCACTACGAATAACAATGTAAGATCAAATCTTGAAATTATAACCATCGAATTTTGGATTATTTTGATCTTTACTATAATTCTCCCATTCTTGAAATAATTCCTTTATATAATGTAACATCCAGCCTTTTCGCACACTTTAAACCGACACACGTGCCAATTCAAAGCATACGCAAGGGCGGATTGTTATGGGGTAAATAAGAAAAACAGAGAAGAAATAAAACAAAATAGAATCTCACAGCGGAAGGATAAAATATAATAATCAATATACAGTTCATGATAACTGTTTACAAAATATTTATTTTACTTATACAATGAATATCAGAGTTACACATACCAATACAATCAATGCAGCGGAAATTTTAGAGTGTGGTGCAATACTATAAATAATATAATACGGATTCTTCGTCTTCGTCCTCCAAAGCTAAAATCTTCGATCCTGAAACGCTCGGACTGACCCGAGCGAATTTGAAAAGACAAAAACACTCGAGTCAGACTAAAAGATCTTATGTGAGTTAAATTAACAGAAATAAATATGAGTACAGTAACTCAAGAGATGTTCGGGATTTACATCTCCTAAGCATCCGTTAAACTATTTACTATGTAGTATATTGCGCTATTATAATAGTGTCTATTTATAAAATAAACTTACTTTTTAATAGCGTTAAGGGGTTACCCATATAGCCCTTAACACAAATAATGCCAATAGTCTATAGAGTACCGTACTACCTCCTGATCGGGAAGCTACCAGAGGATACTCCATAGGTACGACACAAATAGAAACTCGTAGTAAAGGCTCGGTATGGTAGGTGACACGGCACAACTAGGCAATGCCAGCGTAGATATACCAATTGCCATCCAGGCTGGTGGAAACGCGTAGCCGCAGTTACCGCCCACCTCGGACTAACTCCCCCAAAATCAAAATATAGAAGTGGCCACTGAATCAATCCAAAGTCAAAGTATAATATCGAAGAGGAGGGTCCGATCAGAGGAATGACCTCATTGGCCTGAGAATCGCTCCTGTTTTAGTCACCTTATGCCAACTCACGGGAGTCGGGTCCACGTATTTACCTTACAGGAAACGACGCCACCACCTACTTCATTCTGGAATCTCCACCGCGTACACGGTTAGTCAAAGTGGTTTTTGGTATCGACAGAGAGTATGTCCATATCCGATCCCGGTCTCTTTGCCAACCCATCGTTATTATAACACCGCGGTCATTTGAAAATAGCTCATACTTTAAAACCAGAATAAACATTTCCATTTTAAAATCATGAATACGATATCATTTTAAAACCCAAAACAATATGATATCCTTTATCCCAAATTTAAACCTTTTTCAAAAATCCAAATGCTTTAAAATTTATAACGTCTGAAAGCCAAATATCCTTTCAAAGCATAATATTTCGAAATTCATAATTTAATACCATAACTTTTAAAACCTGAATGGTTTGGATATTCAACGGTATATGAATTAAAAGGTTTAACTTAAATGTTACTTTGTAATGAAAATAGTTCTCATGGCTTTACAAATACATTTCTTTATTAAAGTCTAAACCAAAATTTGTATTATCTCTCTCAAGTTCCAAAACCACTTCAATTTATATATATATACGTATATCCATTTGGAGTATTAATATTTCAAACTAAAGTTGGATTTTATTCTTTCAACAAATCGAATGTTCTATTTATTAGTCTTGAATATTCACATAAAATCCATAAATAAATAAAACTCCAATTTCTAGTAATAAAATATATATTTTTTTCAATTCAAATTATACTAGAATATTCATTTCAATTTATCTTGGGAAAAATCCAATTATAAATATCATATCTTAAAATTTTCAAACTTAACATTTACACATATGATATAAATTATCAAACTCCATTTTCTTAAAAAAAAATTCCATTTTTAATAAAGAGATTTATACACCTTTTAATTTCAAAATTTTCAACTTCATATGTATATATATATGGTAGAAAAATATTTATACAATATAAAATTTAAGATTATTATAAACCGTATTCCATCCAAACCATAGAAATCACATTTAAATAGTTATATATATACCGCGGTGCCTGTATAAAATTTTCTATCCTATGGTCAAGTGATACGGATATTTATCATTTCAATCCGCAATTTAAAAGACATAAAATTTTGCGGTTGTATATCATTTCAAACCACAATCCCGAATGAAAGGAAATATGCATGATAATTTGCAATTTAATGATATACAATAAAACATCCATCAACATCACCCATCATCCAATCACAATCATCAAGCAATATCAATCAATAACAATTTGTATTTGATAATATATAACAGGTAATAACTGGCAATTTTATTCAGATTAAATTTAACAACTATTTATCTAACAGTTTATATTCAGTAATAATCTATATAACTGTTAACTAGCAGTTTATAGGCAAACAAATAAATTCTAACTATCAATTAATACGCAATAAATAAATTAAATTAACAGTTAAATTTAAAAAATGCAATTCAACAAATATGAGTGAAATAAACATGCCAAATACTCATAAATAAATTTCTATTCATTTTTAAAATTAACTTAACAAACATAAAAGCTTCTAGTAGTTGTGAGTGGGTTTAAACACTCACCTTTGGAATTTAAATCGAATTTAAATTCAATTTAAACTCAAAATTTTGACGGTCTCAGAATTTGTCTAAACCAGCGTCATTGGGTCCGAAATTAAATAACGATCCTAACAAAAAAAAATTCGCGTGAAACGGAGTCCGTATGCGAGAGTTATAGCAATAATTGCGATTGAAATCATAAAAATAAAAATAACCAAAATGGAACACATTTCACTCACATTCAAACATGTCCACGTCATCACGTCTCTCTCTGGAAAACGCATGCGCACGCGAACAGCAGCTCCCATTCCAACCAAACGCACGAACTCGTCGTTGACCGAGATGTTTGACCACCTCCCCAACTCGTCTCCAGCCATTAAATCATTGCCGACCCTCCCTGAGCCCACGCGACCCAAGCTCCGACCAATCCTGGCCCCATGATCAACGCCCAAACGCAGCAGCCGCCGCTTAAAACCCGAACCCTAATCGAATTAAATCGACACATCCGACCGTTGATTCTCGAAACAAAACACATAGATGCGCTCCCCATCGTCCTCTCTTCGATACCCAGAAACCATTCGACGATCAGACGAAGTTTGTTACGGCGATGATGAACGGTTGGGACTGTTTTGAATTTATTCTGGTCAAACGAATATCCAAAACAGAAAACGAATTGCACCAGTAGATTACGTGTCTCGAGAAATATGACATATATTTTTGTGGAATTTTTCTGGAGAGTTTGAATTTTCACTGAAATTTGGATTGGAGTAGATCTAGTTTTGCATCCATTTGAGGAGCAGAAGGAGATGAAGAAAAATGTACGTACAGCCAATGGCAATAGGATGGAGCTAGGGTTTATAACTGTATATTTATAGGTAGGGTTGAGTTAGAGTAGATGGACTAGATAGATGAACGTACGGAACAAACTAAGGCCCAAAAAGCCCGTTCTGTCCTCGGAACGAAATTCGTCAAACCCATATATCCAGATAGGTGTTTTAAAATATTCTGAACGCGATGGAAAAAGTTTCGCGTCCAAATTCGATCGTATGAAGAAGTTATGTTGAAAACAAGATTTCCAAATTGATTCCAAATTGATTTTAATAAAATTGATTTTAAGGCGTTTCGCGTCCGTACGATCAAATGACAGGTCCGATCGATACGAAACTTGAAAGCCTAAAATAATTCACTGATACGGATCCGATGAAACTGGTTTCATCGAAATCCGAGTCCGTGACAAAAATGGCTATTTTTATATTCATTAATTAAATTAAAATAAATTACAAATAATCCAAATTTTATATTATATTCTAAAATTGTCCAAATTTTATTACTTATATAATTTAATCAATTTCAAATGATTTAACAAGCTTGGATGTGAATTAAAATTATAAGTATATCAATTTGCAGTGTTAATTTCTGCACTTTCCTATATTTAAGAATTATAAAATTAAATGCTCAAAACCCCATATATTAGATTTTAACTTTTATATACTCATTCTTTATCCAAATAGGGATGCCACATACTTTGGTTCATGATTCACAATATTATTCTTAAAGTCCATTTTAAATTTCAGTAACGTAGTATTCAACGTTAAATTTAATAAATCCTGTTATTTAATAATTATTGCTTAGAACCTGATTTTAATCTTCCCATTATCTATTTAATTCCTTCTAGAATCATAGCTAATATTTGTCATCCCTTCATTACCCAAATGTTCTTATCCCATCAAATTTTAAGTTATCGAAATATTAAATGTCAATTTCTTTTAATTGCACTAAATTTATCTATTAAAGGTTGCACTTAACCCAAATACATAAAACTTGCCCAATTTCTCCTTAAATCAATAACCTTCATATACAAATATGTTTATCATAAATTTTATCTACTCTTCCTTTTTAGGTAATGTCCTATATATTAGATTTCCATGTAATTTGCAATAAATCATACTCGTAGTTATATCACATTAAATGAATAAATAAGTGTTGACTCTATTCTTTTGATTCAACATTGGTTTACGTTATATTTCATTAATATTTCTACATACATCAGGATTTTTAAAAATGGTTGTAACGTGAAATCTCGTCTACTTCCCATTTTATATTTAAGGCTTCTAAAACCGATTCATATCATTTCTCTAGTCCAAATTTTATTAATATAACCTTAAATTTAATTTATTCATATCGATGTAATGGTTAAACACAAATTTCACTTATTTGCAATAAATCCACAAATTGGATTTCAAATTTTCAAATAAATAAATAAATTTTAGTTTATCACTTCTTAAATACCCAAACGTCAATGCCTTAATTTAAACTGCATTTATTACATTTTATAAAAATCCTCCATCTTAAGTGACAAATCAAAACTACCCTAACTACACAATTTATGGTAATTAATTCCAATTGCTTTTCCATTAAACTACACAAATTGTCCAATTGCAACCTACGTAGAATGTTTATTTATTTACAATCCCACTGTTTAAATGAATTGATCCTTTATGGTATAATTCACATTTGACTTGATTTCTCATTTATTTTGCAAAACAGTAAATTTCAATTGCTACCAACATTATATTTAATATTAGATTTCCAATTAATTCTATTGGAATCGATATATCTTCATATATATACTTTACGTATAAATATCTAAATTACCAAATCAAGTACATTTATTAGAGACAACATTCAATAAAATTACTTATCACACTTATTGCATTGATTTATTCCAACGGACACTTTTATTTAGTCACTATTTATTATTACAACCAAATGTACAATCTCCACTATTTATTTTATATTAAATGAATTCCATTCTAGTAAATATTTTTATTAATATTCACTAATTCACATTTATATTGGTTTCTTATATTTAACTTATAACAAGGTGTGCAAATTTACATAGTTCAAATCTATTTCCATGTAACTATTAAATTGTTACATTAAATTCCAATTACTATAACAAATTACTACATTTTCTCAAATAAAATCTTAAGACCTTTATTTTACTCTAAATTAGATTAGAAACATATTAATTTAATTCATTTAACATTATCAAATTCAACGGGTCGTTACAATCTCCCCCACTCAAAACTTTTCGTCCCCGAAAAGGAAAAAGAAGGGAGAAGGAAGAATAAAACAGTACATCTTATTTCAAATATTATTTATAAACAATAATTTACTAAATTTATTTTCTTAAATAAATATACCTGTTTATAATCATTATATTCTTTTATACTTAGATTATTAAAGCTGGAAAACATTTTCACAAAATTCTAAGTCCAAAATTTACGGAAAATTTTGGCAGAGTCTCCTTTGTACGGAGAGACTCTGGAGAAAATATAATATCAAAATATACAAATATATTACATATATTATCAAAATATTATCCCAACACGGGAAAAATTATATAAAATAGCGCTAAAACGTAATCCGGAAACGTACTTATTTGTCGGGCAATATACGCTTATTATTATGGAACCAAAAACAGTAGCAGTTGTTTCCATCACCTGTATTCACTTATATATTCTAAAAGGTTAAATATTTATTTTAAAGTGAACTATTCAAGTGGATTCAATCATTAATCAACCAAACAATTCAACAACCATCAACCTTACAAACAACATACATACACAAACAAAGCAACCATTTAATCCATCAACAAATAGTTGTTTGGGTTCAAACTTGAAATTTGTATGAAATGAAATTAACTATCAAGTGCATCCTTTACTCAACAGTCATAGATGGAACAAAGATAGATTATTTATTCATTCAACAACTTCAAATTCCTTACCCAACAAACATAAATCAACAATAACAATTCGAACCAACACCAATTTAGCTTATTATACATTTATTCCATGCTTCAGTGGTTTGATTTTCTTTCTTTCATTTACGGAGGGATTTCTTTATTACTTACAATTTCAATTTACATTTATTACAAAATTCATTATATTTGTATTCCAATTTATTGACTAAAGTTTATATCATCTATCTATACTACTTACCTTTACTTATATAGTACAATTTCCACTTTAACTTAAGTTTATACAATTAATTCTCATTAATAACAGCAAATTTATTGAATACCTTAATTACCTCAAGCTTCACTTGTAAGATTTCCCTTTACATTTTCTTACTAACATTGCAACTTTTATTATATGGTAAGTTATGTATGTTTTAAGAATGTAAGTGAAAATTTACAAGTTTCTTCTCAATTCCTTTTTATTAATTTATGGTTCAATAAATATATATTCGTTTTATAAATTACAATTTCAACTTACCCTTAATTTCATTCCTTTATTTAATGTTTACGTTTCTATTATATTTAATTACAGTAACCCTCTACTTACACTTAATTTATTAACCTTATAACCTGCATTCCTATAAGTGAAAGATATTACTTATTCATTAACTATGGATTGCAGTCATTTTTTTTTTTTTTAGAATTTCAATTATAACTTAAGTTTATACCATTAAATTCTTATTTATAACGGTAATTTATTGAGTACTTCATTATTTCCAAAATTCTACTTGTATAATATTCAATTTAAATCCCTTATTTAACATTTCAACCTTTTATATTTGGTAAGTTATATATGTTTAAAGAGAAATGCAATTGAACTTATACTAGTTTAATCTCAATTCTTTTAATTCATTGATTTTCCAATAAATCTTTACCATTATTTATAATTTAAATTTTTAACTTCCTTTATACTTAGCATTAATTCTCTTACTTATTAGAGGTTTTCAATCCATTTATTACTTACTTTTTTTTTATTCCACTAAAATTTAACAATTAATTAATGGAAAATTTTAGAATTAAATTCCGGGTCAAATTTCAATTTATTTTGAAATAATAGATAATTAATTTCTTACAACTTTTATATCTCTAATTACCTTTAATCAATTAAAATTTTAAATAATTTCAAAATAAATCTGCAGTAGAATTTACTATAGTGGCCTTTCCCTTCGAAACTCGAAAATGAAAGTCGATGATCCGGCCGTCATCACCGAAATTATTTTCCAACGACAGAGAGGAAAGTACAGAATTTATTTTCTCCAAAATCTTCTTTGAAACAATTCTTCCGAATTATACTAAATATTTATATAAGAATTTACTTATAAACTAAATCATTATATTTCATAAATCCTTTGAAAGCAGATTTCAAAATCCCGGACTTAAGTTCAAAAATCTCCAATTTGATTTATTATAATTTCAACTTAGCTTCAATTTATTACAAATATTTTTATATTACCTAACACCCAATCTATAGCAACCAGATATATATATATATCTTTATAAAAATATTTTTATATATAGAAAATATAATAGGCAAAATTATTTCATTCACCCATGTTAAAAACAAATATTATGTCGGTCTGTCCTATTAAGTGTTTAGAAACCCCTATTGATGTCACAGCGTCCCATGCACCAATCAGAATTTATAAATACAAAACGGAACAGATTAACACAATATCAAAATCTTTTTATAACACTAACAAATACGCTCTCTCATATATATATACACTCAGCGACTCCCATAGGGTATTATTGCCCTATTAACAAAGAGTCAAACCCCACATAGCCAAAGTTTATCGCTAAACCAAAGCTCTGATACCAACTTGTAACATCCAGCCTTTTCGCACACTTTAAACCGACACACGTGCCAATTCAAAGCATACGCAAGGGCGGATTGTTATGGGGTAAATAAGAAAAACAGAGAAGAAATAAAACAAAATAGAATCTCACAGCGGAAGGATAAAATATAATAATCAATATACAGTTCATGATAACTGTTTACAAAATATTTATTTTACTTATACAATGAATATCAGAGTTACACATACCAATACAATCAATGCAGCGGAAATTTTAGAGTGTGGTGCAATACTATAAATAATATAATACGGATTCTTCGTCTTCGTCCTCCAAAGCTAAAATCTTCGATCCTGAAACGCTCGGACTGACCCGAGCGAATTTGAAAAGACAAAAACACTCGAGTCAGACTAAAAGATCTTATGTGAGTTAAATTAACAGAAATAAATATGAGTACAGTAACTCAAGAGATGTTCGGGATTTACATCTCCTAAGCATCCGTTAAACTATTTACTATGTAGTATATTGCGCTATTATAATAGTGTCTATTTATAAAATAAACTTACTTTTTAATAGCGTTAAGGGGTTACCCATATAGCCCTTAACACAAATAATGCCAATAGTCTATACAGTACCGTAATACCTCCTGATTGGGAAGCTACCAGAGGATACTCCATAGGTACGACACAAATAGAAACTCGTAGTAAAGGCTCGGTATGGTAGGTGACACGGCACAACTAGGCAATGCCAGCGTAGATATACCAATTGCCATCCAGGCTGGTGGAAACGCGTAGCCGCAGTTACCGCCCACCTCGGACTAACTCCCCCAAAATCAAAATATAGAAGTGGCCACTGAATCAATCCAAAGTCAAAGTATAATATCGAAGAGGAGGGTCCGATCAGAGGAATGACCTCATTGGCCTGAGAATCGCTCCTGTTTTAGTCACCTTATGCCAACTCACGGGAGTCGGGTCCACGTATTTACCTTACAGGAAACGACGCCACCACCTACTTCATTCTGGAATCTCCACCGCGTACACGGTTAGTCAAAGTGGTTTTCGGTATCGACAGAGAGTATGTCCATATCCGATCCCGGTCTGTTTGCCAACCCATCGTTATTATAACACCGCGGTCATTTAAAAATATCTCATACTTTAAAACCAGAATAAACATTTCCATTTTAAAATCATGAATACGATATCATTTTAAAACCCAAAACAATATGATATCCTTTATCCCAAATATAAACCTTTTTCAAAAATCCAAATGCTTTAAAATTTATAACGTTTGAAAGCCAAATATCCTTTCAAAGCATAATATTTCGAAATTCATAATTTAAAACCATAACTTTTAAAACCTGAATGGTTTGGATATTCAACGGTATATGAATTAAAAGGTTTAACTTAAATGTTACTTTGTAAAGAAAATAGTTCTCATGGCTTTACAAATACATTTCTTTATTAAAGTCTAAACCAAAATTTGTATTATCTCTCTCAAGTTCCAAAACCACTTCAATTTATATATATATATACGTATATCCATTTGGAGTATTAATATTTCAAACTAAAGTTGGATTTTATTCTTTCAACAAATCGAATGTTCTATTTATTAGTCTTGAATATTCACATAAAATCCATAAATAAATAAAACTCCAATTCTAGTAATAAAATATATATTTTTTTTCAATTCAAATTATACTAGAATATTCATTTCAATTTATCTTGGGGAAAATCCAATTATAAATATCATATCTTAAAATTTCCAAACTTAACATTTACACATATGATATAAATTATCAAACTCCATTTTCTTAAAAAAAATTCCATTTTTAATAAAGAGATTTATACACCTTTTAATTTCAAAATTTTCAACTTCATATGTATATATATATGGAAGAAAAATATTTATACAATATAAAATTTAAGATTATTATAAACCGTATTCCATCCAAACCATAGAAATCACATTTAAATAGTTATATATATACCGCGGTGCCTGTATAAAATTTTCTATCCTATGGTCAAGTGATACGGATATTTATCATTTCAATCCGCAATTTAAAAGATATAAAATTTTGCGGTTGTATATCATTTCAAACCACAATCCCGAATGAAAGGAAATATGCATGATAATTTGCAATTTAATGATATACAATAAAACATCCATCAACATCACCCATCATCCAATCACAATCATCAAGCAATATCAATCAATAACAATTTGTATTTGATAATATATAACAGGTAATAACTGGCAATTTTATTCAGATTAAATTTAACAACTATTTATCTAACAGTTTATATTCAGTAATAATCTATATACTGTTAACTAGCAGTTTATAGGCAAACAAATAAATTCTAACTATCAATTAATACGCAATAAATAAATTAAATTAACAGTTAAATTTAAAAAATGCAATTCAACAAATATGAGTGAAATAAACATGCCAAATACTCATAAATAAATTTCTATTCATTTTTAAAATTAACTTAACAAACATAAAAGCTTCTAGTAGTTGTGAGTGGGTTTAAACACTCACCTTTGGAATTTAAATCGAATTTAAATTCAATTTAAACTCAAAATTTTGATGGTCTCAGAATTTGTCCAAACCAGCGTCATTGGGTCCGAAATTAAATAACGATCCTAACAAAAAAAAATTCGCGTGAAACGGAGTCCGTATGCGAGAGTTATAGCAATAATTGCGATTGAAATCATAAAAATAAAAATAACCAAAATGGAACACATTTCACTCACATTCAAACATGTCCACGTCATCACGTCTCTCTCTGGAAAACGCATGCGCACGCGAACAGAAGCTCCCATTCAAACCCAAACGCACGAACTCGCCGTTGACCGAGATGTTTGACCACCTCCCCAGCTCGTCTCCAGCCATTAAATCATTGCCGACCCTCCCTGAGCCCACGCGACCCAAGCTCCGACCAATCCTGGCCCCATGATCAACGCCCAAACGCAGCAGCCGCCGCTTAAAACCCGAACCCTAATCGAATTAAATCGACACATCCGACCGTTGATTCTCGAAACAAAACACATAGATGCGCTCCCCATCGTCCTCTCTTCAATACCCAGAAACCATTCGACGATCAGACGAAGTTTGTTACGGCGATGATGAACAGTTGGGACTGTTTTGAATTTATTCTGGTCAAACGAATGTCCAAAACAGAAAACGAATTGCACCAGTAGATTACGTGTCTCGAGAACTATGACATATATTTTTGTGGAATTTTTCTGGAGAGTTTGAATTTTCACTGAAATTTGGATTGGAGTAGATCTAGTTTTGCATCCATTTGAGGAGGAGAAGGAGATGAAGAAAAATGTACGTACAGCCAATGGCAATAGGATGGAGCTAGGGTTTATAACTGTATATTTATAGGTAGGGTTGAGTTAGAGTAGATAGACTAGATAGATGAACGTACGGAACAAACTAAGGCCCAAAAAGCCCGTTCTGTCCTCGGAACGAAATTCGTCAAACCCATATATCCAGATAGGTGTTTTAAAATATTCTAAACGCGATGAAAAAAGTTTCACGTCCAAATTCGATCGTATGAAGAAGTTATGCTGAAAACAAGATTTCCAAATTGATTCCAAATTGATTTTAATAAAATTGATTTCAAGGCGTTTCGCGTCCGTACGATCAAATGTCAAGTCCGATCGATACGAAACTTGAAACGCTAAAATAATTCACTGATACGGATCCGATGAAACTGGTTTCATCGAAATCCGAGTCCGTGACAAAAATGGCTATTTTTATATTCATTAATTAAATTAAAATAAATTACAAATAATCCAAATTTTATATTATATTCTAAAATTGTCCAAATTTTATTACTTATATAATTTAATCAATTTCAAATGATTTAACAAGCTTGGATGTGAATTAAAATTATAAGTATATCAATTTGCAGTGTTAATTTCTGCACTTTCCTATATTTAAGAATTATAAAATTAAATGCTCAAAACCCCATATATTAGATTTTAACTTTTATATACTCATTCTTTATCCAAATAGGGATGCCACATACTTTGGTTCATGATTCACAATATTATTCTTAAAGTCCATTTTAAATTTCAGTAACGTAGTATTCAACGTTAAATTTAATAAATCCTGTTATTTAATAATTATTGCTTAGAACCTGATTTTAATCTTCCCATTATCTATTTAATTCCTTCTAGAATCATAGCTAATATTTGTCATCCCTTCATTACCCAAATGTTCTTATCCCATCAAATTTTAAGTTATCGAAATATTAAATGTCAATTTCTTTTAATTGCACTAAATTTATCTATTAAAGGTTGCACTTAACCCAAATACATAAAACTTGCCCAATTTCTCCTTAAATCAATAACCTTCATATACAAATATGTTTATCATAAATTTTATCTACTCTTCCTTTTTAGGTAATGTCCTATATATTAGATTTCCATGTAATTTGCAGTAAATCATACTCGTAGTTATATCACATTAAATGAATAAATAAGTGTTGACTCTATTCTTTTGATTCAACATTGGTTTACGTTATATTTCATTAATATTTCTACATATATCAGGATTTTTAAAAATGGTTGTAACGTGAAATCTCGTCTACTTCCCATTTTATATTTAAGGCTTCTAAAACCGATTCATATCATTTCTCTAGTCCAAATTTTATTAATATAACCTTAAATTTAATTTATTCCTATCGATGTAATGGTTAAACACAAATTTCACTTATTTGCAATAAATCCACAAATTGGATTTCAAATTTTCAAATAAATAAATAAATTTTAGTTTATCACTTCTTAAATACCCAAACGTCAATGCCTTAATTTAAACTGCATTTATTACATTTTATAAAAATCCTCCATCTTAAGTGACAAATCAAAACTACCCTAACTACACAATTTATGGTAATTAATTCCAATTGCTTTTCCATTAAACTACATAAATTGTCCAATTGCAACCTACGTAGAATGTTTATTTATTTACAATCCCACTGTTTAAATGAATTGATCCTTTACGGTATAATTCACATTTGACTTGATTTCTCATTTATTTTGCAAAACAGTAAATTTCAATTGCTACCAACATTATATTTAATATTAGATTTCCAATTAATTCTATTGGAATCAATATATCTTTATATATATACTTTACGTATAAATATCTAAATTACCAAATCAAGTACATTTATTAGAGACAACATTCAATAAAATTACTTATCACACTTATTGCATTGATTTATTCCAACGGACACTTTTATTTAGTCACTATTTATTATTAGAACCAAATGTACAATCTCCACTATTTATTTTATATTAAATGAATTCCATTCTAGTAAATATTTTTATTAATATTCACTGATTCACATTTATATTGGTTTCTTATATTTAACTTATAACAAGGTGTGCAAATTTACATAGTTCAAATCTATTTCCATGTAACTATTAAATTGTTACATTAAATTCCAATTACTATAACAAATTACTACATTTTCTCAAATAAAATCTTAAGACCTTTATTTTACTCTAAATTAGATTAGAAACATATTAATTTAATTCATTTAACATTATCAAATTCAACGGGTCGTTACAATCTCCCCCACTCAAAACTTTTCGTCCCCGAAAAGGAAAAAGAAGGGAGAAGGAAGAATAAAACAATACATCTTATTTCAAATATTATTTATAAACAATAATTTACTAAATTTATTTTCTTAAATAAATATACCTGTTTATAATCATTATATTCTTTTATACTTAGATTATTAAAGCTGGAAAACATTTTCACAAAATTCTAAGTCCAAAATTTACGGAAAATTTTGGCAGAGTCTCCTTTGTACGGAGAGACTCTGGAGAAAATATAATATCAAAATATACAAATATATTACATATATTATCAAAATATTATCCCAACACGGGAAAAATTATATAAAATAGCGCTAAAACGTAATCCGGAAACGTACCTATTTGTCGGGCAATATACGCTTATTATTATGGAACCAAAAACAGTAGCAGTTGTTTCCATCACCTGTATTCACTTATATATTCTAAAAGGTTAAATATTTATTTTAAAGTGAACTATTCAAGTGGATTCAATCATTAATCAACCAAACAATTCAATAACCATCAACCTTACAAACAACATACATACACAAACAAAGCAACCATTTAATCCATCAACAAATAGTTGTTTGGGTTCAAACTTGAAATTTGTATGAAATGAAATTAACTATCAGTATTTCTATTAATTAACCAAATTATATTATTAACTACAATGCCCAGAAATCTAGGTTATCACAGCCACGCTTTGATCAACAATGATCAGCAGCACTCAGCGTGCCACACTACCAAATTGGGAATATATCACTGATAACCATCAACTACATAACTCCGAGCTTGTACGTCTCAGAGAAGGGTGTTAAGCTAAGAGAATAAATTCTCCGCCACCAACAGAAATGTATTTGAAAGAAATCTGCTTTATATCTCAATTTGTAATGTCAGACATACAATCCATACAAGTCTATTCAGGTGTCGAACAGAACCGAAGGCACTTCCAAAGAAGCCCTTGCAATCCGGGTATTCACAATCCCGATCGGACTTCCCATCACTTATGGAATCTCTATACCGGTGCGACTCGGTGCAGAGACAATCAACGAGTTATCCTTTCGTTCTCGAAAATACCCGGTCTTCACCACCGGTCTTCAAATGCTATCCATAACGACGTATCATTATTCGGAATGGGTTATATGACACAAAGGTCCTCTCCCGGCTAAACCGAATAACGAGTATTTATTTTTAAAATAAGTGTAGCATTCAAATTCAAGCAATTGACCACAAATACCCATTTAAAGGTAAATATTGATAGTCGGTTATTTAACTATCAAAGCAAACCAACAAATATTCAGCACCATGACAATCACTAGGCCCTTTTATTAATCTTCCATCAATTAAATAACTTGCCAAATATTCACTCCAATTTATCTTTAAAATAGATAATCTCAAAACATTCCACTTCATATTGGAAAACATTTCCACTCTTATTTAATAATAAGTAATCTTACAAATCTATTTACTTTCAACATTTGGAAAATATTCAATATACTTAAATCACAATTAAGTATATATTTTATTCTTTAAGGAAAACATTCTCTTAAACACATTTATTTGAGTCAAAACCAATGTTGTGTAAAACATCGTTACGACAACTCAAAATCACTTAGTATAGGGATTCGAAATTAAGATAGATATATAAATCCCAATACTACATAAAACATCTTTTTTCGAAAATCATTTACTATAACAACAATGTTATAGTCCACTATTTCCTTTTATTCCTCGAAAACGTCTATTTCAACAATGAATGTTGAAATCTATGGTTTCGACACTTATACATTTTAAAACACTTCAAATCGTTTTAAAATTCTATTTAAATATCACTTCCCCAAAACATTTCTTTAATATATTATTCACCGTCCAAAAACGTGAATATAAATCGTTTACCAAATTCAACACTTCTACATATTTAATTTGAAGGATTATCCACTGTCCAAAATCGTGAATATATTTCCTTTAATAAACTTTCCTTTTTACTTATCAAATTCAATCAATTTTGAAATTTATAAATTGATGTTTATAAATTCACATTTATATATTATAAAACTTCAAGTTATAAAATCCCTTAATTAACGAATTCTATTTATATCTCATTTAAATGCCAAAATCCAATTTATAAGTTAATTTCTTATAAATCTTTTATTTTACAAAATCTATTCATTTTATAACTTCTCAATTTATAAATCTATAAATTTTATTCACTTATGAAATTTTTTATACTTCATTTTAGCACTTATAAAAACTCGTTTCATAATTCCAATATTTTAATTTATAAATATCAATTTTATAAATCTTTTATATCAACCGTTTATAATAATTTCAAAAATCTCTATTTAAACCATTTTACAAATAAATCAACTACTTATCTCAAAAAAATCACATTTCGGTTATATTTCATAAAAATTATAAATTTTATAACATTAAAATTATAACGTTTATTTAATTAAAATGAATCAATTTCAAAATTCAATAAAACGTACACTTTCAAAAATCACTTTAAAACCCTTTTAATTTTCCAAAATAGGCCCAATGCTGCAACAGCACTAAATATAAAATTGCGCATCCAAAACATCATATATCATATGATAACAGAATATATCACTATATCTGTAAGTAAATCAATACGGGTGAGGAATCCAGTTGGATCCCTCCAACCTGTTTCCCTGCATCCACAGATGTTAGCACAATACCAATTTCGTTCCAATACGGAATATCGCGGTATATAGGATTTATAAAATATTATCCGCTATTATGCGGCGCAATAGGGTCTCATCCGCTATATAATGCGGGAAAATCAAATCCAAGTACATATATAATACCAAGTCCACATCAAGGTGAAATATCGCGGTACATGTGTTTAATAAATAACATCTGCTTAATATACGGCGTATAGGGTCTATTTAACTACGACAGATAATAATTTATCATTCAAACATAAAATCAAGCAATTTTAAATCTAACTATTCAAAATCTAAATCGAAACAATTTTGATTGAGTGAGAAGTTCTCACCTTGCTTCAAATAACAGTTGCAGTGTTTTATTTCGAATAAAATTAAACGCGCGTTTAATTTTATCCAAAAATTTTACTAGCTCCAATCAACTCCAATCTAGCTCCATCGCGTAGTGCTCGTCAATACGAACCCAACGCAATTCGTTTCGTCCAATTCCGGCCTCGTATGAAAGAGTTGCACATTTTTAAAGTTCGAACGAATTAAATATATTAATATTTACAATTTTAATTTTCTTTTTAAACCTTAACTAATCAGAGCCATAGATTTCAATGCCCTAGATCCAGGCCGTTGCACGCTATCCTCTTCTTTCCAGTGAAGAATGCGAACGAGAACCCATTGCCGCCCTTCATCCCTAATTGTCGTGATCACCTCAAGCCTCTACACGTCGATCAAAGGCCATCAATGCGTTCGCCCACCAGAGCCTCACCCACGGCTAAAATAGAGTGAAGTTCGGCCTCCCCTGTGCCGTGCTTTTCACCCACGAACGTGCGGCCTTTGGACGCGATTTGCCAACGATCCGTGGCTCGAAATTCGATTGTAGCCGTTGAATTCGTAGATCTCATGGTTGTCTACAATTTTCATTTAGGAAGTTTATTGAATCGATTCACAGATTTGAAGATATTAGAGGAAGAATATTAGAAAATTTGCATTAATACTGTTGATGGCGGCTGACCTAATTGCTTAGGGTTTTGTGAAAAATGAAATGATAGAGGGGCTTTTATAGAAAATTTGCAAACACTATTCACCAGAAATTTTTCCGAACTCCAAACGAACCATGCCGCCTGGCGTTTCTAATGTTTTACCCCATTCCGAACGCAATGGAATATATATCGGGAGCCAATTCGATCAAATTTGAAAGATAAGTTTTTGAATCGAGTATTTAAATTCAAAAATTTACTCGAATCGATTTCTACGCGTTTTAGCTTGCCCCAGACAAACCGTAAATCCGATTGACACGAAATTTGAAATCATACAATAATATAACATTACGGATCCGATGTAACTGGTTTCATCGAAATTCGAAACTGTTTGAAAAATGGCTATTTTTACTCGTCAGTTAAATATTAAAATATTCAATTTCCACAAATTAACTTTTAATTCAATTTTAAAAGTTCTATAACATCATTCTAACTCCAATGTGATTTAGTACAACTTTACAAATCAAATTTTAATCACATTAAACCCAATTTCCAATTATTTCTATAATTTCATATATTAATTATCGATTTAATTATCCAATTAAATCCTCATTTTCCGAAATAAAATTTATTCGACCTACAAATTTTACTTATTAATATTTAAAATCAATTAAATATACGAATTTTAAATGACAGAAATTCTGGGTCGTTACAATTATGTTAGCATATAATATAAGCTGTATATGTTTGCATATTAATTTATATAAATGAGTATGCATTAGCTGGTTTTCAAATTTATATATATGGAGATTTTGTTTATGTGTTTGAATTAAATATTAAATTAGGATATATGTTTAAATTGAATTTTATAAAATAATAATTAATAATAATAATATAATATACATTTTGTTTCTATTATATCAAGCTGATTTTGGTTCTTGATTTCCAATTTATCATCTTTGTTCGTCGAAATTGTTTTCATCGTGCTTTGCTTTGAAATTTGTGCTTAGATTCGTAGTTCATCTCATTCTCATTTATCTCTCTACCCTCAAAAAGTGAGCAATCACTCACGATTAATATTCTTATATTTATAAAATTTGATTCAATTGAAACGACAATTGAAATATGCTGCCGTTAGTTATTTAATTGTTATATATATGCCATTATCTGTAATTTCACCTATGACACCTGACACTATGATCTGTTATTTATATTTATCTGTAATTAATTATATATGCCTGTTATTGATATTATTATTATTATCGTATCTGTTCTTACTCTGCAAGTTCCCTGTTAGTATAGAATTCCCTATGGGTTGAAATGATACATATCTGAACGGTCATATAGAATAGGAGAAAATCGTTATCGGTTGAAACGATAAACTCAAGTGATTTCATTGAATTTAATTTGGGATCACGGGTTGAAAAGATATATACCCGTAGATATTTAAATTGCGGATTGAAATGATAAATTTCTGTAACACTTGACCATAGGATAAAAAATTATATACAAACACCGTTGGTGTGTGTGTGTGTGTATTGAAATGATTTCCAAGGTTTAAAAAAGATACATACATATATATATATATATGGTTTTATGTAAATATTGATTTTTTTATATTATATATATAATAAATGTTATTTTATATATGTTTAAATTCTCGATTTCTAAAATTATATATATATATATATAAATGTTATTGACACTTAAAATTTACTATTTTAAAAAATATATAAATTAAGCTTAAATATAAATAAGTTTAATAATGAGATGTAATTTAATAAAGTTTGATTTAAGTAATATATAATGTGTTTTAAGTTTTATTTAAAATTTTATTTTCAAATATATATATTTTATAATAATTAAGGTGGGAAAGAGAATTACAAATTGGTTTGAAATTGTATTTATTTAAAAATTTATACTCAAATAAGTTTGATTTGAAATTTACTAAATTTGAGATTTTAAAGACATGATTTTATAATTTGATTTTGATTTAAAGTGATTAAATAAATATTTCAAGTTTAACTAAATTGAAGGGAATATTTAGTTTGATTTAAATGGTAATTTAAGGTTTTATATATAAATGATATGGAATTAACTAAGTGAACATTTCAATGTTTAAAAATGGTAAAGTTGAATTTGAAATATAAAAGAATTTATCAAAATTGAGTTATTATAAACGTTTGAATATTTAAAGCTTTGAAATCTATTGAAATTGAAATGGTTATTTTGTAGTTCAAATCTATATTTGAAATCGATATAAAATGGTTTATTGGGATTTGAGTTGAATTGAAATGGAAGAACTGAGATTTGATTTAAATGGGATTTTGGAATTTGAGTTAATTCGAATTAATTTATGGACTTTGAGGTAACTATTTTTATATAAAGTATTTTAATATATATATACTATTTTTAATACAAAATTATTTAAATATATACAAATTATTTTAATATAAACTATTTTTAATATAAATCATTTTTAATATAAACTATTTTAATGTACTAATTATTTTAATATAAACTATTTTAACTTATAACTATTTTAATATGCTAACTATTTTATTATATAAACTATTTTATTATGTATATATATTAAAATCTAAACCATTTAAGAGGAAAGTGTTATGATTTCAAAGTTATGTTTCCAAAGTATTATGATTCCCAAAGCTATGTTTTCAAAGTGTTATAATTTCTAAGCTTTATAATTTCGAAAGTGTTATAATTTCGAAAAGTACTATGATTTTGGAAATGGATATATTTAAGTGAACAAAGATCTCATATTGATATGGTTTTGAAATGGATATGATATTTCGGATATGGAAATGATATTTTGAAATGACCATGGTGTTATAATAACGTTTGGTTATAAAGAGATCGGGATCGCTATTATCATACTCTCTACCAATACCGAAAACCACTTTAACAGCTGTGTACGCTGTGGAGATTCCAGAATGAAGCAGGATGGTGGCGATGATTCTATTTGAGGTATATATGTGGACCTGACTCTTGTGAATTAGCTTAAGGTAGCTAAACAGGAGCAATTAACGGGCCAAGTGAGGTAGCTCCTCCGATCGGACACACTTCTTCGATACCATTTTATTACTTTGTGATTGATTTGGGTGCACCCTTGGATTTTGGGAGTGTGGATCGAGGTGGGTGGTAGTAGCGGCTATGCATTACTACCAGCCCGGAAGTGTAATTGGTATATCTACGCTGACATTGCCTAGTTGTTCCGTGTCACCTATCTTATCGAGATCAATACGAGTTTGTTTTGTACCATACCTATGGAGTGCCCTCTGATAAGCCCATTTTACGGGAAGTTACGGTACTGTATAGACTATGTGAATATATAAAAATATGTTAAGGGGGGTATGGGTAACACCTTAATGCTATTTTAATAGTTTACTTTACTATAGATATATTAGATAGTTCCACGGATCCTTAGAGGATGGGTATCCCAAACATCCTTTGAGTTACTTGTATTTCAGTTGATATTTCACTTGAGTTGGATTTATTGATATAAGAATGTTAATCCCGACTCGAGTGTTTTTGTGTTTTGCTTTATGCTTGGGTCAGACTGAATGTCACATCATTTGAGACTCACCTTTAGAGTTGGAGCTTCGCTTGGAGATCCATCTATCTATTCAGTTTGTAGTTATTCAGTTGACTCCTGTGATATATTATGATCTTGTATTTGACTATTGTATTGAGATTTCTATGTATTTGAGACTCATGTTGTACCTTATTTAACTCTGATATATATAGTAGCTTCATGAACTACTATTCATTTGTTTCCGCTGCTTACTGTTATTACTCTGTGTTTGTGATTCTGTGATTTATTTATTTACCGTATATGTTGAGTTTTTCCAAATATAAATTAACAATCTAATATTTGAGCAATTCAAGTCCGACATGTGCGGATGCGAATGACACGAAATACCGGGATGCTACAGTTTTCCTTTGCTATTTCTAGTCTCTTCGTTTCTTTTGTTTCCATGTATATTTTATTTGCATCTTTAGCGGTCGTCATTCGCTCACCAATATGTTCATAATGTGCGCTGCAATCGGTGGCGGTTTTTTCTTCCCTTTGAACTTCCTGGAGGCCTAACACCTGTACTAGTTGTGAAGGGGGTGTCTTCATTTAGATCAAAATTACCAGGGCTAGATTCATCGCTCGTCTTTCTAGGAAGAAAGCGCATTACTGAATGTTCTTGTCGCACTCGACTCTATTTTTCTTCTTTTCCGAGCATGTCATAGCAATGGTGCATGTTAAATGGCTGATTACTATGTTCAAACATATACATTGCATTTGTTTCATTGAGTTGTAGATGATGAAGTACTATAAGAAGAATAAAATATAGGACTTGATAATTTGAACTACAATCGTGACGTCGTTGATTTTCCTTTGTCCTTTCAAGTCTCTTCGTTTCTTTTATTCCCATGTATAATTTCTTTGCATCTTCAGTGGTCGTCATTCGCTCACCAATATGTTCATAATGTGCACTATAATCGGTGGCTGTTTTTTCTTCCATTTGAACTTTCTGGAGGCCTAACACCTGTACTAGTTGCCAAGGGGGTGTCTTCATGTAGATCAGAACTACCAGGGCTAGATTCATCGCTCGTCTTTCTAGGAAGAAAGCGCACTACTGAATGTTCTTGTCGCAGTCGATTCCATTTTTACTCTTTTGTGAGTATGTCATAGCAATGGTGCATGTTAAATAGTTGATTATTATGTTCAGACATATACATTGCATTTGTTTGATTGAGTTGTAGATGATGAAGTACTATAAGAAGAATAAAACATAGAACTTGATAATTTGAACTATATATTTAAAATCATTACCAGGTCCATATTGTTTGCCCTACTTTGTTGTCTTGAATGCAGGACGGCTATTGCTTCTTTCCAAGTTGTCAAGCGGCATTTATTCTTTTCTAAGGCTGCTTCAAAAAATTAACCGTTCTTGAAAGACTATTGGACTTCGATGGTTGGAAAAATTGCATACAGAATTCCAGAAAGAAGTTTCACTTTGGCTCGTACCTTTCTTATTGTTTTTAGAACATTCAACCCAACAAAATTCTAATTTAGCTTGCTCGTCCGGCGACCATTTAACCATTTTTGCGGCTTTTGGTTCCGCATTTGGATATTTATTAATGTTGATTCTCGTTGTTTGATTTCTCCAAGCTTGAGCAGAATACAAATTAGAACTCCTATAAATATCTTCTTCTTCGGCAATTTCATTGCCTTCAAATTGGGTTTCTTGATTTTCACATTTGTTGTCTCCAAATTGATTATTGAGATTTTTTTTGATAAATTTTGTGAACGATAAGGCAATACTGATCATAATTATAGATTTGTTGAAACGAACTATTTCGCTAGTAATTCAAATTTTGAGAATTTTAGTAATGACTCGAATTTTGTTGAGAATGAAAGAATTTTGATTTTGTTATGGATGATACAAATTTGAAGCTTGTTGAGAATGACATTGCTTTTGACCATGTTGAAAATTAAACATATTCTGATTGAACTGGGTCGGATTCTGATTATCTGATCTGAATTGAGATAGAATACTAGGAGATGAAGATTTTTGAGATTTTCCTCTTGGGTTTTTCGACAATACTAAGAATGTTTGAAGATAATTTGTTGAGGGAAGTAAAAAATGTAAAATAAATGATATAAATATAACTTTGTAATTGGTAAGTTGCATAGATGAAAAATGAAAGGAATAGGCAACGACCACGTGGCCAATGTCACTTAACAGCCGGCTAAGTGGCAACTGTCATGCCAAAACGAATGAAAATGCTCTTAGTATCCAACCGTGACTGAACATGTACCGTTTTAATTGTTTTAATTATTTATTTATTTATAATACTCTTTTGTGAAATCCGGCTTATGGGCCATAATATTAGAGTGCACATCAACGCAGTTATGAAAAATCGCACCTTTTATATCGTAGGAGACCATCCATCGATCTAATCCACTCCAACCCTAATTTTCAGTAGCCGCCTCTATTCAATATCCGCTTCCCAACTCTCATCTATGCACCTTCAACTGTGTGATTAGGTGTCCTATTTTCCGTTCTCCGTTTCATTTTTGATTTGTTTTTTTACAAAGGCATGCTATGATGAACCGCCAGTGATGGTTATAATTTTCTTTACATTGCTATTTTTGATTTGTTTTTTTTACAAATACATGACATTGTGATTAGAGTAGACTCATCTGAGCGTGCATATACACTAAAATTAATATATTTTGGACGATGTGGGACATGTTGCTGTAGAATTGTTTTCTCACGTTTTACTTCCCCCTTTTTATTCTTCGCCTTAGCTGTTTCTGTTCCTCTCTTTCCCCAAATATCTTAATTATGCTGTGTTTTCTCGAATTGGCTTTCAGATGGCTGATTAGACAGAGAAATCCATACCATGGTCGGTCTTTATAGTGGAAGTAATTTCATTTGATAAGGTTTCTCAAATCGGCTGTTAAATTTCCACTAATTATGTTCTGTTTTTCTTCATTTAATTGAAATAATTTGCTATTTGTCTAATTTTAATCTGATTTTGTAGTTAGATTGGGTTTTGGAAGGCGGATCGGATGACACAATTTTCAGCTACCGGAAAATAGGCTGTTTTCAATCAAGGTGGGGAAGTAGTTCGTTTTGATAAGGTTTGTTAAATTATTTAGTCAATCGTAGATAATTTTACTACTGTTTCGTTTACATTGAATTGATATATCATTTCTATCTTATTCTAATATTATTGTCATAATCTAACCCACCAATTTGATCCATAGTTCCATGAAAGTTTGAACTCAAACTTGACAACTTCAGTGGTGTATATTTGATTTCTTGATACTATACACATTCTCCACATTATTGATTCTAAAAAGACATTAAATACATACTTGATATTGTAACAGGGAAATAAGGAAAGCAGTTATATGCTGAAGAGTTTGTTAATCTTTTTTCACTTATTATGACGAAAAATGTGACTATTTTTCTGAGTACAAGCTAGGTTGAAAACAGGGTTTGTCTTCACAAATGCCTACATAAATAAGATCATTGATAGATGCGAAAAAATTTCTTTGCATGCTAAAGTATTTTTCCTTATCATTATTGATAGAAGATGCAATAGTCACATAAAACTTCCAGGTAGGATATCAATGTGAAGTTTATAGTCAATTAAGTTGCCTTTTTCATTACATAAATCAAGTCTAAAATATTTTATTATTATTTATGTCTTTTCAAATCTTCACGAGCTACTTGAATGCAAATGTTGTTTCCAATCCTTTCACATAAGGTTCTTGAAAATGTAAAAATCAATTTTTTAAGCTCTATGAAATGGCATCCACTTACTTTCAATGCAGTTGAACTTCAATCGCTTGAACTTTATGACATGTTACAACTTACCTGAATGCACTAATTTATCTCTATGGATATGTGTAATTCTCTTTATTCACTTGAACTTCAATATTTATCGATATTACAAAGAATAACCTGAAAACCATTACTTTCATGTAAAAGTTGGAGTTACCTACCATTTTCACTGATTAAGTAAGAAAATTTTATTTTTCTTACCATAGATCATGTCACAACCTAAATTCCTAAAGATGGGCTTGAATATTTTTATTCTTCTTTACTTACACATTTATTTATTTTAGGATATTAAAAAATTAAAAACTTACTTTTAAATTGTGTTGCAGCATGTTTTTCAGTGTATAATATATTCCTCTTTTATGTACTATCGACCATCGACTGGGTGGTGCTGGACATCGGTTGAGTATTTGTGGGGCTTCTAAAATTGGAGATGGCTGCATTGAAGATGGCATTTGGTAATGAATTCATTTACACCACCAATTATCATTTTGATTTAATGTGGTTAGCTAATGGTACACATAAAATGTTGTGCATAAGTTTATAGAATTATTATCAATTGTGAATGATTGATTTGTTGGAATTACCTAAATAATCCATTGGCTTTGCAAGTTAGTTGTATATTTTCTTATAGCTCTTTCTGACGCTACATTACTATATGGTTATATTTTTTTACCATAAATTGGAAGACACTAATTTTGAGTCAAATTATCACGTAAAATTTTCCTATCGTGCTTTTTCCACTATCCGACTTATATTTTCTATCAATGCATAAATATCTCAATTATAACACTATTTCCTTCAAAAGCATATGAAACTATCTAAACACACACAACCACATGCATACACGATTATCAATTAATATAGAAGGTGATCAAGATATCCATTTTGCAAATTATAATTTTTTAATTCATTTCAACCAAATATGAAATTAGATATAATTTGTACTGCTTGAAATTTCTCTCCAAAAATTTGGTATTTGTTTAGTTTGGTAGTTAACAACCTACTGGTATTCTTTGATATGGTATATGTTTAATTTACATATGTTTTGGAATTAATCTTTTTTTGGTTAATAATATTGAGATTGCACCGTACCAATATTCAAGTCGACATCATATGCAGTTTGAGATTTGAGCACATGAATATAATTGATGAGTTCTGTTTACAAAACTTCATTTCATTCGAATGTGATTGCATACTAAAAATTTAGTAATGGCATTGATTTGGTATTCTCTGATATGGTAATAGAATGGACTGGCATTTTCTAACTTAAAGTTCACACATTGTTTCCCTTGCGATTTTTTTTCATGTATATAGAGTGGAATTTTTTATTGTAAAATTTGCGTACATTATTTATCAGTGTACTGAGTTTACTTGCATTATCTACTTTTCCTTTTATAATGATATATGTAATGGATTTTTATATAACAAGCTTCCACTCAGTAAAATCTTCATAAACTAAATCACCCTATCAGGTTGACCCCTAACTAGGTATAAAACATTAGACCAATATATAAATCAGTTCGCAATGTAAATATATACTGGTCATCTATCATTCAAGGAAAAGCAACAGACAGTGTGGTCAAATGTTGAACCCCTATTTGAAAAAAGAGAAAGGAAAATGATTTATATTTTATGAATATTTAGTCCATATATGTTTTAAGTTTGGATTCCTATCCATCAGGGTGACAAAAAAAGAGCAGCTTTAAATTAAATGCCTGGAATTAAAGGTGTTGGGTCCCTGTTTTATATACTTAGCTTTGCCAAAGCAATTTACTATTTAAAGAAATTTCTTTCTATTCCTTTGCTACTCCAATCATATGACTTTACAATTCACTTTTGAAACTAACACGTCATTCACTTTTGAACCTAACACATTACTCATATTTGTAAATATTGATTTAGGCTAATTGAAATGACCCATCATGTCTGAACCAATTGAAATTGGTCAGAAATATTGTTATATTTGTAAATATATCTTATGGCAGAGCTAATTGTCACATAGATCATTTTGTTAGTTGCTTCATAGTTCAAATAGACTTTACTATAAGCTCATGTATATATATTCAATCTTAACTATGTTATTAGTTTCAGATTTGAATATTTGATAATTAGTGCTACTTTTATCTTTGTGATGATTGGGGTATGCATATTATTTGATCAGACTAAGGAATTGGTATGCTTCTTATATTTTGCTACAACGGGGAAGGAACTTACATTTTTTCTCATCATATAGAGGTCCAGTCCGATTCAAATAGGTGCATTATAATGGCATTTCGAATATATTGTTTACTTATATTTTTCCTATTTCCTATTTTCATTTTTTTACTATCCGTTGAACATTAATATCTGCCTCAAATTATGTTTCTTGCATGCAGCAGAATAGATTTGTTGACGTATTAAGTTAACCTTTTATGGATGTGGTTTATGGCCCTCATAATTTGTCTTTAGAATCCAGTTTTATGCCAAAAATATATGTTTCTTCACATGAATTATTGTTGCAAATAGATGAAGGTTACCACATTGTTATTAAATATAAATGACAAATATTATTAATAACCTTGATAAATTTGGTGGGTAATGAATAGTAATAAATGACAAAAATATTCATGAACCTCAAACAGTGGTTAATCTTTTATGCTAGGGAACACATTATAAGACTAATTATAACAATTAATTGCATTACTATATCACTACAACAAAAACACCATATTACAACGCACTTTTTACAACAGGCATTGACTGCCCGTTGTAATAGAATGCTATTACAACGGTCCTTTCAGGCCTGTTGTAATATATGCCCTATACAACGCCCTTTTTACAACGGGCCACGACTGTCCGCTGTAATAGAATGCTATTACAACGGTTCTTTCAGGCCCGTTGTAATAGATGCCAATTTTACAACATTCACAAAATGCTCGTTGTAATAGATGCAAATTTTGCAACAATCACAAAATGCCCGTTGTAAGTGGTGCCAAATTTACAACGGTCATAATGTCCATTGTAATAGGCGCCAATTTTACAACGGTCAAAAAATGCCCGTTGTAATAGGTGTCAATTTTACAACGGTCATAAAATGCTCGTTGTAATCGATGTCAATTTTACAACTATCATAAAATGCCCGTTGTAATAAATGTCTGTTGCCAATTTTCGATAATCGGTAATTAATTATTACAATGCTTTCTTAAAATTAACATTTATTATTTATCAATATTTAATAATTAATCATTAATAATATTATATTAATCATATGTTAGTAATTACTAATTATAATATTATATTACTAATTACTAATTACTAATAATTGATAACATTATATTAGTAATAAATAAACAAATATTAAATAGTAATAATAATAAATTAATATATAGTTATTAACAATTAATTTGAAATATGAAATAATTCCTAATAATAATAAATAAATAAATATATAATAATTAATAGTTAATTTATAAATTAATAATCAATAAATAAATAGCAATTAATTAATAAATACTATTATTCATTTACTAATGAATAATTAAATTAAAATTTTCGTAATTAATTTTATTAATTAATTCTTAATAATCAATAATCAATAATATTAACAATCGATTTTATTACTATCAATATTAAATATTAAATAATTTATAACAAATATTTAAGTACAAAAAAATTTAATATTGAATAATTACTAGTGATATTTAATAATAAATAATTAAATTTTAATAAGTAATAATTAAATTTTTAATAGCTAGATTTTTATAATTACTTTTTATAATTAATAATTAATTATACATATTTACTATTAATATTCGATAAATATAGTTAATAATTAATCATTAATAATTATTAGTGTATAATTAATATTAAACAATAACTATTAAATAATTAGCAATTAATAATTAATTTTTAATAATTAATATTTAATAATTTATTATAGTTAAATATTTAATCATTTAAATTACTTAATAATTAATTTACTATTTAATTATTGATAATTTGTGATTAATAAGCAATACTTGATGACTAAGAAATAATATTGTCTAGTATTTAAGATTGATAATTATATTTAATATTTCAATTTTTTAAAATTACAATAAATTTATAATAAATTTAAAAATATTCAGAAAATGTAAAAATAAAAGTTCATTTTAGGTTTTTCTTTGGCTTCAAACAAAAGTCCATAAAACATAATAATTTGAAGTTGATTTTGGCTCCAAACGAAAATATTTGGCTCCACCCGAAATTTTTTTGGCTCCACACCAACTTTCTTTGAGTTTTTAAACTCAGATTCATTTCGGATCCTTTCTTTTCTTCGACTTCCCCCAATCCAAATTTCTTTTCAGTCTTTACATTATAAATATCAATGATGTTCTCCCTAAATCAAACTTTTAATATCCCATATTCCTCTCTACCTCAACACCTCTGCTCCGCATAAATTACAATCAACATCCTTGGCCTGCTCTTCTACTCAAATTCGAACAAGAGCCAAAGCCAAAACCCTAGCCCTCAATAGACCAACTAATTCGCCACCCAAATTGCGCTCTCCTTCTGTTTCTCCTTCTTCTTCGTCATCTACTTCGTCAAAGTCGCTGGCTTCTTATCTTCAACTAAGAAACAGGCGTCTGGTGAGGTGTATTGAGCTTAAATCGAAGAAGACGCGTTCGAAAATTGGAAAGGCGAAAGCTATTTGTAGCCCTAATGAAGGTAAAAGGGTAGAGAATGAAGTGCCTTTCGGGGAGAATTTTGGTGAATTTGAAGGAAGGAGTGGCAGGTAAATTTGAAATTTTAATCTTGTTTCTCGATCATATTAAATGAATAATTAGGGGTTTTGTTGTCTGATTTGCTGTTACAAGTGAGTAGTCGTCAAACTTGAATGTTATTGCGTGTTGCAAAGGTTAACAACATGTAATTCTTGAAAATTTTCTTACTTCTTTTTCGTTTATTCAATCTTCTTATGGTATTGTACTTGGTTACTCAGCTCGTTTTCTGCTAACTGATTTTTTTTCAATTAATTTGCCTTACCCAAAACATTTAACGACATCTAAAACTTGAATTCCAAAGTTAACAATTAATAACTGTATTTCTTTTTTGCATATTTACTTCCTTTTTTGACGTTACAGTATCAGACAATGAATTGAACTTATAAATGGAAAATTCTGCTTCCATAAATATTTGTTTATGTTGTGTAATGGAGGTACAAGTATGTATGTATTTTTTTATTCTTTCTGAAATGATATGCAATGCATGAAAATAGAGTTGGGTATTCGAATGCATTAATACTTAAAGAAATGACGTAAAATAAACTTTTCAAATTTGACTTAAAATTTAAAAATTAGAATTAAAATGAAAAGTAGTTCCAAGCACGTTGTAAAAGCCAAAAGCAGCTCACTTAGTAGTTCCCAAACACGCTCTTTTTGAAGATCTCATCTTCCTTCGACGTGGGGGTGAACTTCATGTTTTGTATGGCCTCTTAACCTTGAACATAGTATATAATATCTGAAATATACCCTGAAAGTTCTTTTTTAGTGTCTAAATAACTCTTGGAGGATTTGTTAAAAAATGCCTTAAAAAACAGAACCACAATTGATGTAGTCTAGTTATGTTCTATACAAACAAAATGGGGTTGGGGTTGGCCGTCTGTTTTTATGTACACTTATGTGCACTGGTAGTTCTAATCACTTTACAAGTAAATATATACTATCAAAGGTGATGTGTGGTTAGGATTTGTATAAACGCATCCATTTTAAAAACGTGCAGGTGCCATCCTACCCCAAAACGCTAAATACTCTGTAAAAAAGTTCCATATTTGTTCAGATTTTTTTTTCCATTGGTCAATGGTCCATGTAGATTCTACATGAAGTAGGAAAATTTGTGAGCTCTTGTTTTCTCACTTACTAGTCAAGAAACCTCATCATTATTCATGCAAGTTGCAACAGTAGTTCAACAATGCCTGGTTTGTTTTGCTTAGAGCAACACTTTCTTATTTTTTGCAACAAAAATATATGTATGTATATCTATGTGTGTAATAAAATTGCATATATTCACACAAAAGCTCTTTAGTTGATAAGATTCATAGCTAAGAGCACTGAAGCAGGGGAAAGTAACTCCATAAAAGATGGGTCTGTTGATTTGAAAGGAAACGCAATCCTCAGGTCAAAGCGAGGAGGATGGACTACTTGCTCTTTTGTTGTTGGTAATTATTTTAATATATTTTTATGACCTTGAATATGTATGTGTGTGTGAAGTATCTAAGCATAATAATGTCATAGTGCATTTCATAGTATTAGATGTTGGTATTCTATCATGATTGGCCATGAATATTCAAGTAGATAAAATGACAGCTACTTCATATGCATTAACTTATGGAATCAAGTAGTAAGTGCAGGTTGGTTAGGTGAGTTCCGAGTTGTGTTTTCTTAGCATATATAAATACATGAAACCACATCAACTTACTTTTGATTTTGCTCACAAATTAGCGCATCATCATTTATATGTTGTTTTTCAAGAACTGATTCCTTATATATGTTGCTTTTGGCCATGCTTACTCATTTGTGTTAGGATATGCATGTTTACCATTTTAACACACATATGTATGTATGTAATTTACATTATCTTTGTATGTATTGCAGGACATAACAGAAGCAAAGGAATTTTTGAAGAAAAAGGTGTTATGTGGGTTTTGATTAACTAAAATATTATGGTTCAAGGTTTGCTTCAATGTCGTTAGGTCTAAATTTTAAATTTTGTGTTATTATTTATATGTACTACGTGTTATGTTAGTTTAGAGTTGTATTCAATGTTTTGTAACTATGTAAAATTTTATGAATGATGTGAATAGATAAATCTTTTTGTTATTTTGAAATATGAATTTGTTTTGCTATTTTTAGTAAATATGAATAAATATGGCTGTCATTAGTATAATAATTTTGTTTTAATTCAAATTAGTTTAAAATTTACACATGCATTGTAGTAGTTTTTTTTCTCATTTGAATTTTTTAACAACGGGCAAAATCAGTTGCAACAAACTCTTTTGCAATGGGCAAAAATAGTTGTAAAAGGATTAATTGCAACTGGCAAAATTAGTTGTAAAAGATTATTTTGCAACGGGCCAAAACCATTGTAAAAGACCCCTATCGCAACGGGCAATAACCGTTGTAAAAGACCCCTATCGCAACTGGCAATAACCGTTGTAAAATTCATCCACTCTATTACAACATCGCATAATACAACGGGTCTAGGCCCGTTGCAAAACCCCTATTACAACGGGCATTGCCCGTTGTAAAAGGGGAATTTTGTTGTAGTGATATTTACATTATGGGGGCTCAAATATGGCTATAAGTTTTATTTTTTTCCATCAATACATTAAAAGGTATTTTTATATCCTTAAAAAAGTTATCATAATTATTTATTACAAGAGGAAAATCGTCTATGTTACCACACATTTTTACTTTTTCAACTTTGCAGTAGGTAAGCTGAAATTTTGAAAGATCAACACCGATTTGAATACCGAAATCAAAAAAGGTAATTGTTTATTACATTAAAACCCAACTTTAAAGCTTTCAATATTTTCTTCTATTCTCATTCTCAGTTAGTTCATTTTTCTTTCTAATGGTTTAATTATTACAAAGGATGTATGGCATTTTACCTGTTTTAATTGTTCTTTAATTGCAAAGTTAAGGACAATGATAGTATTATTTTATTGTTTCACGCGCATTTTCTTACAGTGTTGTTCTAATATGTCGAATTTGAAGTTCTGTCATGGCTATTGCTCTACTGAAGTTCATTTTTTGAATTCTTTGACTTACTCACATGTGAGAGAAAAAATAGCCACATTAATTTTTTATTTTTGACATTTAGCTTTTCCAACCTAAATTAACTTTGTTTTGTGTTTGAGGTATGGATGACTATTATGGTTGTTCAATATTTCCCAATGGCGGTAAAGTTTCTTTATTTTCATATTTTATTGTCGGTGTTATTTTTTTTTTGGTGTAGTTTAGGAATGAGTTTTGATATTTATCTAAAAATTCATGATGTATGGATGTTTTAATATTTATTGGTAAGTTGGTTGTTTGACATTATAAACTCGAGGTATATGGACTATGGACCATATAGAGTTACCATATTTGGGCATTCGCTTCCTCTTCAACGCACATTCTCTTCCTCTTTCGAATGAATAATGAAGATAAGGAAGAGGTGACTGAGCAGGCTACATGAATAGGGATTTAGAAATACTCTATCTCTATTGTTCCTCATTTTTCACTTACAAACCTTTCTTTATTATGTTGTTTAGTTTTTTTTCTTAGTTGCCATGTGAAGTTGGTGTTTAGTTCTTTTTCTTAACTTACATGTGCTTGGATGTAAGCTGTTTATAGAAATAAAGCAACCAATATTCTGAATCAGAATATTGAACCTGAACTTGATTATTATTCGATGGGCATTTTAATACATTCTAATATTCTACATAGGTTGAATTATTGGTTTTAGTATTTCTAAATTTAGAAGTGCATATTTAATGATTATACAATAGTAATAATTTATTGAGTTATAACACATTCATTTTGATAAGTTGAATTTTTTAGTCCACTGTTTCAATTTCTATTCTGTGCTGAAAACAAGTTTATGTGATTCAATGTTATAGGCTACAACTACTGGAGATGCCTAATCTAATTGAGCAGGTCATATAGAATATGATTCAAATCTCTCCTATGTTGGATGACTTAGCTAGATATATATCCACAAAGCACGACCACAAGTTTGGGTAACATTTGTTGAAGAAATTGTATTGATTTAAGGAAGAAGAATTAGGAAATATGAAGCATGACAGCTATAATAATGTGTGTAAATTGTATTTTGTTGGACTTTTTCTTTAAAAATATTAAATTTGAACTCTATATATTATGATATTAGTATTTTCATTTATGGAAAAACCAGTAGTCAAATTAAGTTTAAATAGAGCAAGATAATAAAAAACATGTTGTTATCACTATGAGGGCGGTACAGGAAAATAAATTAAACGTCGCCACTAGCTTGCTTCCAAGTACGAATCTCATCACTTCATGATAAAGAAACTCATGGATTTTGGTACCAATAGACTATACGAGAGCATAATAAAATTTTGATCATCCTATTTATACAAGACTATATTTTAATCTCTTAACTACTGAAATGAAAGATGAATATTAGACAACCATCCATATATGAACATGACTACTTTTTGAATTAATTCATAAAATTCTGCACTTCAATGCGACCAGTATGCAAAAAAGAGAAGAAAAAAAAAATTTATAATTTGTCATATATTAAAAAGTATCATTTTGATGGTAATTAAAACAACAAAATAATGAGATTATGCGAAACTATAAAATCTTTGTCCCATTAAATTTAAAATTACATGCATGGTCTTATGTATGTTCATGTATATATGCATTTTGCATTTAGATAATAAACGGAAAATTTAGATTATGTACATATTTATTGTTTTACAAAGACCAATCTCGTATAATATTTTTTTCCTATTTTATTATAGGAACGGTCTTTGATCAATCAAACAACATTCGTGCACAACATGCTATAATACTATAACGGAACAAAACTAGAATCTGTGCCATGTACATGAAAGCATGTACTTTAATTGTAGGAATAGTGTTTGATCGATCAAATTTTTCTGTTTTCTTTTTTGAATCTTATGCTTGCAAACCATGTACATGGTGCATGTACTTCAATTGTCTAAAGCTATGCATATTGTTATCCACTTATGTTCTGCGTAATCATATACCTACAAATAATGTTAAAATTTATAGAATTGATGTCTTGAAGTCATTGAAGTGGCTTGCGCTTCATGTTAACATAGAATATTGGATTACTGTTTCTGTGAAAAATGTGTCATGTTCAAACTTGCCTCCAATTTATGTGCAATTGCAAGTAGTGCATATATCTTTCTTTATATTTTGATCATAATTTGTTTGCTATCATTAGCGTGTGTATGAGTGTGTGTGATTGAGCCATGTCAGGGTCATTGCTTTGTTAACTTGATAAAGATAAGTTAACTGAAAATTAGTTCATTTTAAAAGATAACTAAGAATTTTACCAGCATGAGTAGTTAGAGATGTCTAAGTTCTCCATCATTTATACAACTTTGACTAATCAAAGCTCAAAAAACTATTGTAGTTCTAACATAATTGGTGTTTTAGTGCTACCGGTTGGTTCAAAAATTGATGTGAAATCTATTGGTTTATTATTTGGATTCAGTTATTTTGTTTGAATATACTCTTTAATTATACAAAAAATGATGTTGATGTAGCAAGCTACATTGTTAGGGTCCTTAAGAATGTTTGAAATAGCAAAATTGATCACTACACTTATTAACAATAAATTAACTATTTTTTCTGAAATGAATAAGGCATTGATGTTCTAATCGGGAATGCACTGTCTCTGATTTTTCCATGTGAACTTTATTTTAAGGCCCATGATTTATTAGTTCATGATGGGAAACTAAAACTGAAAGACATATGCAACATAGGAATTTTTTATGGGGTAATATCATGTGAACGGATACTTTCGGAGGTGGATAGTGTCATAACCACATCCGAAATCATTTTCGGATATCAAACATTCATGGATACGAACGAACATCAGATAATTAGCATATTTGCAGAAAATCGATAAATCAAGAAACATAAATAAATTTTTTTGATTTTTTTTTAATTGCATTGATTATTAAATATTCAAAATCAACAATAATAAATGGTTTGAATAGTCAATATGCATTAAATGCATAATAATATATTTAATACAATTTTATTTGCATGCACAACTCAGTTGGACAGGGCTGCCTAGCGATCATGGAACAAAGTTCCTTGAGGTCGCGGGTTCGAGTCCTAGAAACCTGCGCTGTATAACCCTTAAAACGTACGTGAAGCGGTTATCCCCAACTACCTATCAATCGAATTTTACTACCAATTTGTCACTGCACTGCTAACAAAATAACTTAAAATAAAAGTTTTATGACTACCAAAACATTTACACTTACAACACACATCCGTTCGCTCTTTCTTTAATTAAATAAAATGTAAATATTTCTAACTATTAGATATACGTATGTACAACTTATACTAAATATTTCTGAATATTTCTAACTATTAAATAAAATAGTAATTTGTAAGCACAAAAAATAGAAATGTACAAAAAAGTGGTGAAGAAACAATTAATCACCGATGTATTCAAATACATTTTTGCTCACAGCCTCATTAACTAAAAATATATGCATGTAAAAGTACAAGTATTATTTCCATTCCAATAGTATAAAATAAACTAAAACAAAAGAAACGATTGATAAAACTATGAATGCTTTCAAATTACCGGTTCCATGAATATTCTTGAATTATCTCTGTCTTTTCAGGCGTTGCTTCAGGTTTAGTTTATGTATACAATGGTACTGCCATATCTACTTCCATGGGTACAACTATAAATGCGTGACATTGTGATTAATGCATGCCCACCTGGGCGTGCATATATACTCGTATTAATAATAGTACTTCATTACCACACATTTCTTGGATTAGAAAAGGTACCTAGATCAACTACGGTGATGTATGATATTAACGATTTAGTGTATAGTTGTACTTAATTGATCTGTAATTATAACTAGTAAAACCCCATGTATCATATTACAGCATTTTCAATGGTGAAAATTTAGCTCGTAATAGTAAATATTTCTCCTCCAATAGTCGATTCAACGTGTAATATTAAGTGCAATATTCAGAATCCGATTACGGATTCTGAATTGGGCTTGAGCGCCCATTTAATGGACGCCAGAAGTCAAACGCGTCCATTAAATGGGCGTTCAAGCCTAGAAAAATGGGGTCCGGCCCCATTTAATGGGCGCTTGATGTTAGACGCCCATTTCATTAAATGAATGCCTGGTCAATGGGTATTCCAGCCCGCTTAAGGGATGACCGGTCCTTAAGACACTGGAGATGGCCTTAGACTACTTGTTACATGTATGTTTAAGTTAAAAAAAAAAATTCCCTTTACAATGATTTTCTATGCTTTGCTTGATACTAAGTGGAAAAAAAAATCAAAAAAATAAAAAAATAAAATAAAATCAATTGATGCAAAACTAGAATTCTAATAGCACGTATATGCAACTTGCATCGAATTTATTTCTTAACGGATATTATTTTGTATTTGTTTGTCTGATCCTTCTAATCTGTTTATTGTAAACGGGTAGTAGAAAATTTGATATTTCCAAGGTATTAGTGGATATTGATTTCTGGCATTTGTAAAGATTTTGAATAACGCTGTATACGAATCTTTTTTTGCAATTTTGCATAGCATGGGTGCTTTTGCGGATAAGGGTTCAATGGATCACTTATTTAACTACTTTGTGTATCATGATGCATTTAGCTGTAAATTGCATCAGTGCAACTAAAGTCAGTCTACAATTTAGGAAGTCACAGGATGTGATCCTGATAATTCTCTCTGCAAAGTATCAGTGTTCTACAAAATTGCAGAGCATGATATATTCTATTCTCATACGTCTGTATACAGCAAGTAAAGTATCGTTGTCCATTTCAGCTATACGTTCATTAGTTAAAGAGTACAGTTGATATGTTGAGTGGATTAGTTTGGATGGACACAAAAACATTTTGAATAGGCGATCCGTTTGAGTTTGAATAAATGTTGAATTTTGAATGAAATCCGTAGTACATAATCATCTCTACTACTAATAAAGAAAATTCGCTGAACTAATTTACTTGGTGTCTTTTTAAAAAATGCCTTTGCTTTCCGTTTACAATAATACAAACAGTCTGTGTACGAAGTATGGGTCCATACTAGTAATTTCTAATAATAATACTGACGATTGACGATTGACGATTGGAGGTCAATCCATTGTGTTAATCTATTGATTCTTTAGGCGACTTCATTGTAATATTAGTTAAAAGTTAATATTATGAATGTTTCACTGGAATATGAAATAGAAAGTTACAAGATATTAAAAAGAGAAAGGACGTTTCTTCAAATTGAGCAACTTTTTTTATACCTCAAGTAATAGTAACTTGTCTATGGCATCTAGATCGCTGTTCCTAATGCAAATGAACATTTACCTATTTATATGGCAGATTGTATGATAAATCCTAATCTAACCAGCGGGACTGCCATCCTCAAGAAAATAGGAAAGGAAAAGAAAATAGTAAAGGAATATTATCGATAGAGGTAGATGTTTACTTTATTAGGATGATGATGATGAAGTGACTGAATTCGATAATTATTATCAAGCAGCCAAGGCAACGTTTTAGGTCTATCTGAGATCTTCGTAAGGGGCTACACTCCATGATGGTACTTGCATGTAACTTACATCTTTACACAGGTATCATTTCTTTGTTTAAATTTTGTAACTTACTTTTTAATTTATATCCTAATGGAATATATATAACGTTTACTTTTAACAAATATTAAGATGGAGTCACCTTAAAATTCACTAAATTGACAATGAGTTGAGTTCAAAATATCGATCATCGGTATTATTTATTACAAATTGCAGTAAATAATTTGATAATAATAATTGAATCTGGAATAAAAGTTAAGCTGTGAACATTCTTATTATTTGTGGTGATTTATATCGAGATAGAGATTGGAGTAGATTCTCTTTCACACTTTGTTCTTTAATTTATTAGAGATCTAGATTTTTAATGTTTGTTTTAGCTTTGGATATATGCATTCATCATTGAGACCACAATCTATATGGTTAAATTAGAATAGAGTTTCTATGTACATTGTAGTTTTAAAATACGAAATAACAAATTCTTTTAGATCTCAAACACAAAGGAAATTGAAGACGTAGACATAAAGAAACATAAAGGAGATAAAAAAAAATTCATAGGTGTTTGACCTAAATTTGGCCAAAGTTCCTTTTGTTTTCATTCATCTTCGTTTTATACTTTTGTTTTAAGTTTTGTATTGACTTATGAAATAAAAGTTTGCGGATTTTTCATTTGTGATACTTTGAATCAATGCTAAACAATCAAATGTGGTTTGGACAAAATAAACTGAAACAATATTATCCAATTTTCATTGTATCTTCGTTTTTGTACTTTTGTTTTAAATTTTGTATTGACTTATAAAATAAACATTTGCGATTTTTTATTTGTGATACTTTGAATCAATGCTAAGCAATCAAATATGGTTTTGACAAAATAAACTGAAACTATATTATCCAACATGATTCATGTTCATGAATGATAGCATGTATTTAAAAAAAATGCAGATGTAGAAAACACTATGGTTGTCAATGGATATTCGGAAAATTCAAAATCCATCTGCATCCGCATCTGAAAAGCGGATAAATATCTGATATTTGAAAAACGGATGTGGATACAAATACATCCGCATTTGAAAAATGCCCGTTCAGTTTATGTCAAGATTATAGTTCAAATTATGTGTATTTTAGTGAATTGAAAGATATTCGTTTATTTTTTTATTAAGTTAATAATTTATATTATATGCATTTAATGCTTATTAACTGCTCGAAATTATTTATCATCATCATATTTGTTATAACTTTTAACACTTTATAATTAATAGGATTGAAAAATATTTATGTTACACCAAATTTTTTTAATACAATTTTTCATTTATCGGTCGTCGGGGATATGATAATTATTCGATATCCCTTCGTTATCTGTAGATGTAGATCCGATATCCGAAAATAATTTCGGATGCGGATATGACACTATCTGCATCCGAAAGCATTTTTTGATAGGTTTAGAAAAACATGAGAAACTTTTTATTTAAAGTTGATGTGCACCAAACGTGCATGCCCAAAGAGCAGGAGAAACTTTTTATTTGAGATAAGTGCATAAAAAAGTAAATTGATAGTTAAAGATTACGTTTTCCTTGCTAGGAAAGACCTAGCTATCCTATTAGCGTATCCCCAAATGCTCGACATTCAACTTGAAGTTGCTTAAAAAACGAAAATAGAAAAAAGTATACGAGGGCTAGATAGAAGCATGGTGAGAAGAACTATTTTATTGTGTATATAAAATCTATGCATCTTTAATAATAGTTGTAAAAATCATACTTATTTGATGTGAACTACTAAAAACTTTATTCTATTGAAATCATCAAATCTTAACTTCATCTAAAAATAAGATCTGACAGTTAAATTTGTTTTACAAATTCAAAAAGTCTCTTCGCAAATATTATCAAATATTAATACCACTTAAAATTAGAATCTAACAAATAAACTTTTTTTTTACATACTCATTCTTTATTAATTTATAAGATACATAAAATTTCACTTAACAAATAATTAAATGTTGTAACTTATAAATAAAAATTTCAACTAACATTGAAATCATATCTTAATCGTAGAATATTATCAGCGTTTTAACATGTATTTCTAGGTGTATGTATTGCTTTAATAGCCAAATAAGTTGATCATAGTGGGTGGTTGTGTCATAGTTTATAACAGAAGTGTATGTATTGGTTTTGTAGCGTATGTACATCTCGATAATTCTTTATGTTTATGAATCCTATGTATTTATATAACCAAGATAAAGTAACATGTATGCTTTTGTTTAAGGCAGGACGAAGCAGTAATTATATATTTGAATAAAGAATGCATAAATTTCTTCTATTGTACGTCATTGTGCATAGGCATGTCAATGGTATGGGTTTCGGTTCAAGCTCGGTTCAAATCCGCTTTGTTAATACAGATTCGAGTCTTGTCCTAACTACTCAGGTCCGATCCATGTTCGAACATGTTACTACTAGTACGGTTTTATCAAATCGTCTAGTTTGAGTCCGATTTACCACTTTGTTTGCATGTAGATGTTTTTGCTTACTTTTGTGGTGAACTTGTCTACATCACCATTCAATTTGTATGTTAACATTGTTTGTGTATAAATTTTACAAAAATTGCAAGTTTGAAGTATAATTTTAACATTTTATATTATGAGTTCGGTATAGAAGTATTATCTAAGGTACTTGAAAAACCCAACAGGCCGGGCTCTTTTATTGATTTTGAAATATTTTACGGGTTCAAGTCGGGGTTGGTTTTTTGATTATTATAATCAGGCTTGGATCAAGGTTTTAAGATAATCTGGATTGAACCTGGCTAGTTGATAGGTCTAATTGTGCATGTGTCTGGTATTTCTTTGCTTTCGTGCATTGATTTAGGTTTTCTTCCAGTAGTGTGCTTTTGGTTAGAATTCCTACAAAATAATATGATTGTCATTTTTAAGAAAAATTCAAAATTATAATTTGATATATTATATTAACAAGAGTTATTCATTATTATGCATTTCTTAAGTTAGCAAAAGTAGCTAGATCGACTGCAGTCTTGTGGTGCGTGTTATTATTGATTTTGTGTGTATTATTTAGTTGATCTATAATTATAACTAGGAAAACCCAAGTATCATATTAAACTATTTTACACGTGTTACAGGTATGCTTACATGAGATTTCTTCTTTACAACATTGGTTTTGCTTTGCATGATGCTAAAAGCATCTGCACCAGGACCAATTTGCTAGAAAAATGGAGAAAACTCGTATAACTTTGTAACTCTATCTAGAAAAATAGGATTGTTGAAATTCGTATAATTCTGTAAACTGTTTTATGAACACCGTTTATATAGATTTTGTTGGAAGAGTGGGAAGAATTAACACCTATTTCTTTCTCATTCTCTTAAAAGTCGTCATTCTTCTAGAGATGCTCTAACTGCAAAAAAGAACATTTTCTATTTTAGTCGTACATTAACGATAAAGCTACTGTACCCGAAAATCTGTTTGTCAAAAATTGAGGTTACAATCTTCACCTTCGAATTATTTAGCACCCCCCGATATCCAACCGTTGGTTCCATTTTCGCACATCCCGTATCCCTTTTTTTTGTCACTCTAGCATTGTTCTTACATTAATAATTAATTGGTTAAATAGTACAGTTGATTGTTCAAGTGGATTAGTTAGGGTGGACGCATATTTTGGATTATCTTAGGAAGTGGGTAAAAGGGGGAATTATTTGCCCTAAATGATTCGTTGAAAAGATTTTTTTTTATTTTTTATTTTTCAACAGGAGAGTTTATGTAACAATTATATGCTTTTATCTTATTTAAAACTATACTTGATAATTTCTTTGAAATTGTATCTATTTTACCTCAAGTAATTTTTTCATGTTCTCTCTTTAATTTTTGTAACTTAATTCAAATTGAGTTTCACGAAACATTTTGTAATTAAATTTAATGAAAATGTTTAGTTTATATTCTAATATATGTGGTTGAAGTTGTACATATTTGTAGAGTAGTCTGCTAATTATTAAAAATTAAATATTAGTCGTATAAACCTTAATTATTTGAAGTTGGGATTTTAAATTTTATAAAATAAACATCTACATTGAAATTATGTGCAGTGTGGACTGCAAATTTCTGGAAAAAGGTCTTTATAGCGTAGACTGCTAATTTTTGTAGTGTCGACTGAAGTGTAATGTAGAATTTTATTGGCTTGTTTAAAATTATGTGTGTGTGTTTGTACTAAATCATATCTTTGATAACAATCTTTTATTGATTTAGTTTTAACTAATTTATCAATTAATGAGCGTTCTCCCCACATGAAGTCCACTTTTTCATTAAAAAACTAATTTATTAATTTAATTTTAATTTTATTGGCATGCGCAGGAGTGTGACTACGGATTGGGAATGACATGTTTAGGGGTCTTGATCTAGAGATGATTGGGTTACTGTTAGGGTGGCTGTGGGCGTGTCAAATGGAGGAAAGGATGATGTCGAATCAGAGATATTCGGCTGTTGTGTTTGGGTAAGTGGTGATATATTTTGTACTGTGCTAATACATGCATATGTGTTTGAGTCGACTGTTGATTTATGTTTTCTTTTATTCATGTACTGGTGTGTGTCTCTGCCTGCATGCATGAATTGGTGTGTATGCCTGATATATATGTGTGTGAATTACGGTGTGGCTTTGCATGTGTGTAGCTAGCTGAGTGCGAGTATGTGTATCGGGAAAGTGTGAAAATAAGGCCCGAAGGCTGTCTGTAAGTATAATTAGCTTTGTCGATTTAGTCATGTGGGAAGCCAGGAAGGAATTACACAACAATTGAAATATATATGTAGGTATGAAAGTAAAAAGTAGGAAAGAATACATATATAAATAAATGAACCTGCAAATGGGATGTGAATATCTACATGGTTTAATGCATGCCATGCCTTTGTTTGTCTTTGTTTTATTTTGTGTGTTTAAATATACGTCATCGCATGTGTGATTTTATGAGATTTATAGGTGTGTGCGCATGTATATTTATCAGTGTGTACATATGGTAGAGTATATGCATGCATAGGCTGTTGTATGGGTACGTACGAGTGGGTTTAGTTAAGTTTAATGTGCTGATAACCAAGCAAATATATATATATATATATATATATATATATATATATATATATATATATATATATATATATCTACTAATAATGCAAATTCTTTACTTTGGTGAAGTTTTTTCGAACTTCCCAGACAACCCATCTCCCTCTTCCACACACAACTACATACAACTAAAGGAAAGAGAGCATATGCGTCTTTCTCATACCCATGTTTTAATCCCACTAAAACTTCGGCCGTTTTCCTTCGTTCTCCCCACTTTCTACTCTACCCACTTTCTCCTCCCTATCTTTTCTCCCCCCAAAATGTCAACCGCCTTTCCTGAACCGTACTCCACCTCAACCGCCTCTGCCATCCTTCTCCTTCTTCCCTTTCCTCCACAGCCTAAATCGATCTTCTCTTCCACAAACAGCTATATCTTCTCTCCCCGCTTTCTCCTCCCATTATTTTTCTCCTCCTGCATGTCAACAGCCTTACCCGAACCTAAATCGATCTACGATTTTTTTTTGCTCCTCAGCGTAGGGACTCGGGCATAAGCAACAACGCTTCAACATCACTGGAAAGCCCTCTCCAGCACAAACTCCACTAGAAGTGTGATTTAACTTCTAAACCCTAATGGCGGCAGCTGTCCTTACGTGCCCATTTCTATCCTTCCACCCATATATCAAAGGCCAAACTAGATACTCCACTAACCCTCCACCCTCAACCCACACAAACTGCTCAGTGCCAAACCCCTTATATCAATCGTTATGAAGGCTATGACTTTGTTAAAGAGGTTGCGTTTGATAGTGTTTGGGCTCGGAGTCAGGGTTCAGACAAGGTGGCGAAGCTGGAGTCTGAGATCGGCGACTTCAGATCTGTACTGAAGGTTTAAAGTGGAAACTTTTAGCGGTTGAGGGGGTTCTGAAACAGTTGACCTTCATTCTTTCCAATCTTAACCTCCAAAAATAAAACCAGCTACACATTCGATTTTTGGAACGCCTCCAAAAATAAGCGAAATTCAGTGGCTAAGTCCAAAGAAGAGCGTCTTCGGAAGTGGATACAATTTATCCGTCACCACCTTTTCTCCCAATGGTCGCATGTTCCATAACGAGTATTCTGCCAAGGCCGTCGACATCAAATGCAAAAATGGGATAGTTCTGGAATGTTCTTCTTTTGCACCTTTGTTTTTGTGGGTTTTACAAATTTTCGTACTTAGGGGTTATTATTACAGGGAGTGGAGAAGCTGATTACTTCAAAGATGATGTTGCTTGGATCTAATCAGACGATTCATTCGGTTCAACATAAAAACGGGTATGGTACTTTACTCTATTTTAGCTTGGTTATTACTGAAACATCAATATATGAAAATTATATTAAACTTTATATATATGACCTCAAACATCTTTTAAAAGAAATAAAAAATAAAGGCATTTTGCCTGCTATTGGGAGATGGCTAAAGAATATTATGTTCACTGCAAACCATCTACTAATTATTACATTGAAATTTAAAGCTTTACCATGTTTCTACTGTTCAGTGTCATTTTTATCACTACTACTGTGAAGGAATGCTTTTCCTTTTGCTCATTCACTCACCTAAGAGTTCTAATAGAGTTAAGACAAAATAATTAAAAATTAGGTTCAACATGATTGCCTACATCACGTACTTTACAAGAAGGCAACAGATACTTTGCGTATGCAATTTTCCAACGGACTAAGTTAAGGTCTGATAGTAGATGGTTTACGTCTGGCTTCTTTTCTCCTTTGCATTAATTTTAGATGTACTGTTTCTTCTTTAATTTGTAACCAAAATATGTGGATTTGCTTTAATATTATTGTTGATTTAGACGCTCATGATGTTGTTCCTTTGTATTTTCTTATATTTGCATGATACAGAGATGAAGGAAGCTTGGATTTATGTATAGTTGTAGAGGGTTTGGGTAATTGCTGTTCAACGCTTTAGCAAACAAGACATGGATGTTGGGTAGTTCAGATCAATGTAGGTAATTTCTGAAATCTTTATTTTGAATAATTTATTTACAAATTAGTATCTTTTAAATGTTTTGATTAAAGTTATTTAGCTACACAGAAATTGGTATGTAAAAGGTTGGATCGGTGGGTGGGAATAGTCTTCGATTATGGAAAAGGATATGGTGTTGTAGGAATTGCAGCATTAAACGTTTGAAGTGAACTGAAATGAGTTTTTTCTTTTTAATTATGTTTTATATTTAAGCTTATCAACTATACAATATACAGCAAGCTGAACCTGAATACCTATTTTTAACTGTACCCTTTTGTCATATTCCAAGTTTCACATATTGTGTTTGGCTATAAAATTCGATTCAACAAAATACAAGGTCACTTTTTACCAAATTCGTTGTGAGTACATATGGTATAGAATAGAGTTAACATAGACTCATTTTCGTCTTAATTAAAATCAAACGCCTTTTTTTTAAAAAAATCAACCTGTTTCATATTTAATTTCGAGCACTGCAATTTGCACATCTAAAAAACCAACAACCTCCAACCTTATCTGCTTATACAGGCTGATCTATTATTTTAACAACTGAGGAATTGCACATAAATTTGCTCTCATAAGCCTCTTAAGTTTGTCATCAATTTTGAATGTCTACAGTTCAACCTGTATCTGCACATATGTTTTCATTTGTACTTGCAAGTTTTACATGGGAAAGGATTCATACATGTACTTTCCTTTCAAACTGACTAAAGTCTTAAACCTGAAACACATAACTTCCATATATGGACGTTGGTTCCCAATTTATATTGCTTCGTTTATCTAACTGGAGTAAAATGTGGTTCCCACTGGGACTACTTTTATGTACACATATAAGTCCGTATCCCAATATATTTCCTCCATTGTGCTCTAATTTTACTCCTACACTATATTATTTTACAATTTTTTCCCCCTTTTGACCACAGTTTTCATACCATGTTGTCCTACCTCCATCTGCTGGCTCAGTCATACAAAAGGTTGGCTAACCTGGACGATGCCTACCCAGGCTGGTGATGGACCCACTGCGGTGGATGACAAGGACTTCAATGTTGGCGGGTACAATACTAACGTCCACTTCCTTTGTGCACTAACTAAAATATGTAGGCTTTCTGTACGATACACTGTATTTTGTTACAGACTAGTTCGGTTGGTGTGCTTTTGAGTTTTATACGGCTGAGTTGATTTTTTTCACCGACCTTTTACATAAACTTTATTCTGCGGCAAATTTGTGTACACTTAGTGGAAAAACAATTTATTCCAAAACTGATTTTCCAACTTATTTTTTCTTTGCATGTGACTTTTTCCAACACTAAATTTTCATACACAGTACCTTAGTTCGTCTACCTTTCAATTTTATACGGCTGACTTTAAGGATATGGTATTGTACGAATTGCAGCATTAAAGGTTTAAACTGAACTGAAATGAGTTTTTTTTTTAAATTAGGTTTTATATTTAAGCTTATCAACTATACAATGTACAGCAAGCTGAACCTGAATACCTTTTTTTAACTGTACCCTTTTATCATATTCCAAGTTTCATATATCGTCTTAGGCTATAAAATTCGATTCAAGAAAATACAAGTTCACTTTTTACCAAATTCGCTGTGAATACATATGGTATAGAATAGAGTTGACATAGACTCATTTTCCTGTTAATTGTAACCAAACGCATTTTTTTTAAAAAAAATCAACCTGTTTCAGATTTAATTTCGAGCACTGCAATTTGCAAATCTAAAAAACCAACAACCTCCAACCTTTTCTGCTTATACAAGCTGATGTATTATTTTAAAAATTGAGGAATTCCACCTAAATTTTCTCTCATAACCCTCTTAAGTTTGTCATCAATTTTGAATGTCTAAAGTTCAACCTGTATCTGCACATTCGCTACGATTAATTTTTTTAACATCGACTCCTCCTTCATGAGGCAATACATCAACTTTCGTTCAAATGCTGATACGTTTTTTACAGAACACAAATATACATTGTTACTATATTTGCATATATATATATATATATGTATGTATATATGTATATACATATATATGCATATATATGTGTATATACACATATATATATGCATATATATGTGCATATATATATATATATATATATATATATATATATGATAATATTCATCTATATATATATATATATATGTTTGTATTTTGGTTAAATTTTGTTTGTACTCCAACAGTACATAACATTTACCAAGACTGCAGTATGCAGGAATGTCAATTTACTGATTTTTTGGCTGTTCAGCAGCCTCCAAGTAACCTTTGACGCCTATTTCACTATTTCAATTACTGCACTTTGACTTATTCCACTTTCACATTATATCTATTTTACTGATTCAAAATCTAAAATATCTGATACTTTTTTTTCTGCTTTTTAATCTTTACTGTTTACCGGTTTTCTCATTTACTTACTTTAAAAATCAACTGTTTTTCCTACTTCTCAACTATCCCAACGCACACTCTACTTTCAGCCCACATACTGCAAAAAATAGCAGTTAATCTATGCTGACTTTTTCCACTTTGAACATTTCTATTTTTTTACCGTTCAAATGCCAAAAAATCTACTTCTTTCTCCTCCTACAGTGACTTCGTACACAAATATCATGTTTATTTAACCTCTGCATCCCCCTTCATCTGTTCACACGTTTCCACACTTGCACCACCTACGTATTCCCCACTCCTTCCCTGCTCCACAGTAAATGTCTCTCCTTTCACACTGACCCTGTCCTTCATTGCTTTTCACCCACTGTTCCACAGCACCACAACAGCTGCTGACATTACTTACTCAGTGACTCAATATTTTCCAGCACTGACTGCCAAGCAGATGGATTCTAAGCAACGTGAGTACCGTCGGTTGGCACAGCGAGCCAGACGACAACGACTGTCCAACGATGCAAGGCAAATTCAGCTGGCTAACCGTAGACGGCAACGACGTGCACAACAGCTGCTGACATCAGAATTGCAGCTACCATCTACATCAGGTTTGTCTTTTGATCTTCTCCATTTTGCTTTACTTACAACTCTTTTCCCACGCCGTTACTGAGTCTGCATTTCATTCAGTATTACTTCACCATCATCCCATACAGTCCATGCACAGGTCCACATTGTGCATACCAATTGCAACTTTCCGTGTATATCCGTGAATTATAAAATTTACTGCACACCCTACCCAATTATCCCCAACCCCCCCTCCCCCTCGAGACTTCTGAAACTGCAACTTACAACTGCTAACATATGCCTATACATAAATATCATTTTGTAAGAAAGCTTCTCTTTGATTATTTTACAAATAGCATTTTGGCAATAACTTTTAAGTTGTACACTACTTGCTATAAACTTATCTAAGTTTGGGTGTTTCAGAATCCATTAACAAGGTAGATAAATAGCTTAGAAATTTAAAAACTAAAGAAATAATTATTTGCGGTTAGTATTTAATACTTTATTTTAAATTACAATGGGATGATGATGATTGTAAATGCTAAATTATTTTATCTATCCTCTGATTTTTAGTTTATTTTGAAAAAAAGTGTGCCGACCTTACCGGAGCAAAATTGCAAGCCGGTGAGACTCGGTAAAGAGAACCGGGGACGGGGATGAACCCATCCATGTATCGCATGAGGCGCTACTTGGCAGTAGTGCACTCACCTGCTGTGTGAAGGTGACTTTTCTCGCCTGCACTCAGGTGACAAAATCCTCACCTGCATATGCAGGTGAGTGATTCATTTGCATATGCAGGTGAGATATTTTCTCAGTTGCACATGTAGGTGAGTAGTAGGCAGGTCCAGTGGACCTGCAACGCACTGTTCGTCGAAGGCTGGGACAGTTTCTACCCAGCATCGTGTAAAAAAATAAAACTTAGTATCCTATTTCATCTAAAATTTTTGTTGTATGTTGAGATATTTAGCATAAAATTAGAAGATTAACAAATAACATTTTCAGGTTATACATTGTATGTATCGGGTAACGTTGAAAATAATCACACTTAGCATAGAGCAGCATTAATGTGACTGTATGTTCGTATGGCTATGTAGTTATATGTTGATATTGTTAAGTCGATTATCATCATTTATATAACAAAACTTTTAGGCCAAAATTTGTAATATTCTGTAAAGGAGAAATTTATAAATTTGTGTTTTAAAATTTAAATGCTTTGAAGGGTTGAATCTTTCATAATATTGAAGTGATATTCTTTTTACAAGCAAGTTTGGAGAATAATAATAATAAACGTTGAATGTGATGTTTGCTTTATAAAACTAATGAAAGTTCAGAGCCTTACACATATTTGTAAATTGCAAAAGGAGTAGGGATTGCAGGTTTAAAAGCCTAAATTTTTTTCTAACACACTCGTCAATTTATGTGCACATCACCAGGTTTCAAAACACTTAATTTTCAGCGCATGTCTGAGTTTTAAAATGAAGGCTTTTCCTAAATTTTGAAATTGCAACAGAATAGGGATTGCAGGTTTAAACGCCTGAATTTTTTAATTTATATATATATACGCATCAACATATGTGACCATCACCAGGTTTCAAATAAATTAATTTTCAGCACGTCTTCCTTTTAAACTGCAGGATTTTATTACATTTCTAACTTTTAACCGTATTGAATTTCATGCGAACTGTCGTTTCAGCATATAATTTACACTGCAGAACCTATGGACTGTATATCAATCTGTTTACATCTTCACAGTTCAGAAATGGACTTCGAACATATATACCTCTGGGTTCTTAAAAAGGTATATATAAAACTGGGTTTTGAAAAAGATATATATACATTTGGTTTTCAAACCATAACACGTTTTGGTTTGAACAGTTGACGTTTGAACAAACCATTATCGAACACATGACAGAAAGATGGCAAACTAGCCACCTGCTGTTCTTAACTTTTTCCCATAAACCTATATAAGATTTGAAGTTTCCGACGATACTGTTTTGGCGCTTCTTTTCTTTCACTTATACTGATCTACCCAATCTATTAATCGTGAATTTTAAAATCTTACCATTTTGCAATATTTCACAAAATGTACGTTGTTACTTATTTTTATAACATGTGTTATAACAATTACTATTCGTTCATCTAAACATGTCATGTTTGGTTTTGCATACATGAGTACATAATTTACCTACGCTCGCTTCTACATACCTGTGTACAACCTACCCAGTTTTAAACAGCGCTATTCAGTTACCTCTATTTCCCCTATTAGCACTGTTTATTGTCTACTGCTTTTTAATTTCCCCTATTATCCACCTTTTTCCACCCCGCTTTCTTCCTCCATTATATTTGTTTTATTTATCACACGTTTGATAATCCATCTTCAGGAACTACACCATCTGAAAATCAACAAGATTTAGAACCTCTGCATCCTTTTGCCACCACTCACAATTGCGGTCGAAACTTTATCCCAACGACTTCTCTTCTTCCTCACCTACTACCACAACCCACATACTGCTCATTCTGTGGGGCCAAAAAATTATATGCTGAAACTTCGCAAATGTGCTGTTCCAATGGAAGTATTAGTATTTGCTGCCCCACTTCTCCACATGAACTAAACAACTTATTTATGGATCAAGGCGAAGTTGGTACGCATTTCAGGAAAAACATAAGAGCTTATAATAATGCATTTGCTTTTACATCAATGGGTGCACATATAGATCATAGCCTAGCAAATGCAACAAACGGAATTTATTCCTATCGTGCGCAGGGTTCCATCTATCATCGTATTGGAAGTGTCTTACCAACACCTGCAAGCAGACCGAGATATCTACAACTTTACATCTACGACACAGACCATGAGATTCATAATCGACAAATTGATAATGAGACATTGAGATCGGATGTACTTCTCCGCTTGCAACACATTCTAGATACCTACAATCCTTACGTCTCCATCTTCCGTCAACTTGGGCAACGTGAAGATATTGAAAACTGTAGAATTAAAATAAAGGAGATTACAGTAAACCGACATGTTCACGACTTACCAACCGCATCACAAGTAGCTGCGATAGTTGTAGGAGACGAAGCATGCGACTTGCAAGGTAGGGATATCATTATTGAGACAAGAAGTGGAAATCTTCAACGAGTTCCAGATACAGCCGGATTTTATGACCCACTACAATATCCTCTCGTGCTCCCGTATGGTGATCATGGGTGGGATTTGAACGTTCACGAAAATGGAAACAACCACATCAGTTGTGCATCTTACTACTCCCATCTTATGCAGGTATAAACGCTACGCTACCAGTTATCCATATACTAACAGATTTTCATGTCGTATAAAAATAACTCCACCTTTACTTTTACACCCGCAACCATCCTATACTGTAAACATAAATACCACTATCTGACCTTTACAAATATATCAGTCAATACACAACTATTTTCCACATCATACTGTTATCTGTTACATATTCTATCCCTGCTACTTTTGCATTTAAGCATATTTTTATCTCCTCAGATTCGACCAGCAGATGTATCAGTTATTCTGCTCGGTGGACACCTATTTCAACAATATGCAGTTGACATGTTTGTGAAAATAGAAACCATGCGCCTTAGATTTCTACGTAACAACAAAGATACCATTAGAGCTGATCTATACCAAGGTTTGCAGGATGCTCTCACCATGGGAGAGACATTGGCAAGTAAGTTTTTGACACTCACCTCATCATATTACCCACTTATTCCTACCTCCCTACAACCTTTATTTCTAACCTAATCAACAACTCATCTACTCAGATAATATTGGTGTGAGAAAAATTCTTCCTTCCTCTCACATTGGTAGTCCGCGTGATATGCACCAGCGGTACCAAGACGCAATGGCAGTAGTTCAGAGGTATGGAAAGCCTGATTTATTTATTACTGTAACCTGTAATGCTAAATGGATAGAAATTACTAACGAACTCCTTCTTGGTCAACAACCACCCGACAGATCTGATTTAACGACCAGGGTTTTTCGCGCTAAATTAGAACAGTTAAAACATGATTTGTTTGACAAAGGCGTTTTAGGTAAGGTCGTCGCCCATGTGCATGTAATTGAATTTCAAAAAAGAGGCCTACCACACTCACATATTCTACTTATTTTAGCTGAAAATGATAAAATTAGCAACCCCGATGAATACGATGCCATAGTTAGAGCTGAAATTCCCAACAAGGATGTTGAACCTGATCTGTATACTGCCGTCATGAAACACATGATTCATCATCCCTGTGGTCGGTTCAACCCTACCGCCGTTTGTATGAAAAACGACATCTGTAAGAAAGGGTTTCCTAAGCCTTTCGCTCCCGTCACTTTACAAGGAAATGAATCATACCCAATTTACAGACGTCTTGATAATCAAAATCATTGTCAAACAGCTGAACAAACAACGGACAACCGTTGGGTAGTTCCTTATAATCCCTACTTACTTTTGAAATATGACTGTCACATAAATGTTGAAATTTGCTCCTGTATCAAATCCATAAAATATATTTACAAGTATGTGTACAAGGGTCCAGATCATGTTTCAGTCACTGTTTCTACTACACCAACTGATAATGACGATGAAATTTCAAAATTCAGTCTGTGCTCAAGAGGCCTTATGGAGAATATTTAAATTCTCTCTCAATAATATTTCACCCTCTGTTATTGGTTTACAAATCCATCTACCAAACAGACAACCCGTCCAATTTTCGTCAACTGAACTGTTAGAGCATGTTGTCAACGATCAGGCCAGGTCAAAAACAATGCTTACTGAATTCTTCCACACAAATGTTGCCTGTGCAGATGCACGACAATACTTTTATCATGAGTTCCCCGAAAAATATTGGTGGGACTACAAACAAAAAGCTTGGATTCGTAGACGAAACAATCGTAGGGTAATAGGCAGAATGTACACGGTCTCCCCCCTAGAAGGTGATCGTTATTTTTTACGATTGCTATTAACACATGTTAAGGGACCATTATCCTTTAACCATTTACTAACCACTGGAGGAGTACAATATCATACCTTCAAACAAGCAGCTGAACATAGAGGTTTATTAGAAAATGATGATAGTATTAAAGACTGTTTAACCGATGCTTCTAACACACATATGCCTTCTGCACTTCGAAGATTATTTGTAACGATTTTGGTTTACTGTGAACCAAGCCATGTGCGACAGCTGTGGGAAGACTTCTCCCTACATTTAATTGAAGATTATGAGCATACTTCCACTTCCACAGCAACCAATGCCCATTTCCTCCTTCAATGTCTCTCCGATCTTAATGACCTACTAAACCAATACAATAAATCGGTTTTTGATTACGACTTACCGCACGATACTCTTAATTACTCAACTGATTATACCACTACAACCACTATTTTACATGACCATTCGATCGAAATACCACAGGCAGACATAGAATCCGTAAACAATTTCAACTTACAGCAGAAGGAGGCTTTTGATATGATAACGAATTCAATACATTCTAAAACAAACTCAATCTACTTCGTCGACGGTCCAGGTGGAACCGGAAAAACTTATTTATATCGAGCAATTTTAGCTCACTCACGGGGTCAGGGACTTATTGCAATTCCAGTTGCCACTTCAGGTATTGCTTCTATAGCCTTACCCGGCGGTCGAACTGCACATTCTCGCTTTAAAATACCAATAAACCTTTATTCATCCTCCACCTGTTATATTCCCAAACAATCTGATACAGCTAAACTACTGCGTGCGTCCACTGTTATACTATGGGATGAAGCTACAATGGCTCATCGTCACGCATTTGAGGCAGTGGACAGAACGTTAAGAGATCTAACCAATACCGATAAACCATTTGGTGGTAAAGTTGTCATTTTGGGGGGTGATTTCCGTCAAGTTCTGCCCATCGTTAGTAAAGGTACTAGGGCTCAAACAGATGACGCATGCATAGTAAGATCAGTCTTATGGTCGTCCGTTCACGTCATACACTTAACACAAAATATGCGTGCTAGAAATGATACACCATACGCCGACTTTGTCTTACGTGTTGGAGATGGAGACGAACCATATGTACAAGATGACATGATCAAACTTCCAGATGATATTGTCATAAATTGGACTGACACAGACTCAATTCACTCTTTGATTAACTCTGTTTTCCCTAACCTTGCTACCGGATTGTTGGATACGGATTACATAATGAATAGAGCCATATTAGCACCAACAAATGAGACAGTTGACGAACTCAACAGTAAAGTAATACAAATGTTCCCAGGCATTGAGCAAATTTATTACTCCTTCGATTCAGTTGAAGACGATACGAATAATTTGTACCAACCAGAATTCTTGCACTCACTCGCTCCAGGTGGATTACCACCTCATCAACTAACTCTTAAAGTGGGCTCCCCAATAATGCTTCTTCGGAATATTGACTCCAAGATTGGATTGTGTAATGGTGTTCGATTACTCTGTCGTGTTTTCCATAGAAATCTTATAGATGCTGAAATTACAGTTGGTCAATTCCAGGGTACGCGAGTATTTATTCCCCGCATACCACTAAAACCGTCAGAAAATGTACACATGCCTTTCACCCTAATTAGAAAACAATTTCCGGTAAAATTAGCGTTTGCAATTACAATTAACAAGTCCCAAGGCCAAACGATTCCAAACGTTGGCATTTACCTTTCACGACATGTTTTCACTCATGGTCAGTTGTACGTAGCTTTGTCCCGTGGTACCGGACGTCGAACAACAACGGTATTAGTAAAAAATGGAAACATTACGAGGAAAAAAGGAACTTATACTAGAAATGTAGTTTACAAAGATGTTCTACTCATATGTACGGAAAATATGACTTATTCCTCATAAAATAAATGCATTAAAGTACTTTCTGTCTACTAATAAAGCTGCTGTTTTTCTTCTTTTCCCAAATTGCTAATAAACGAGGACTGGCCCTACGACGTTGCACACGTCTCCCTGCTCAAAGTTCCTTCCCTTATACGTACGCAGGCATTTCATTTTCAACATTCCGCCCATCTGTCTGCCATCGGTCAGCTTGCATTCCACAGTATGATCTCCAGGTATGTTCAACTCTGCTCTGCATTTATTACTTCATGTCCTGCTATCCCCTTATACTTACCCATTGTCCTGTTAATCGTTGCTGTAAACATATAAAACAAAAATTACGACATTTTTCTGTTTCATCCACTACACACCTACTGGTTGGTTGACCATATATCGGGTCTTCCTTCATCAAATGGCTGTAGCTTGCTTTTATGAATTGTCACGTCATTGGTATACTACTACGGTACTGTTTCCACTTTTAACGTTTTGCATTCCTTTACAAACATTTTCTCTGTCTTCACCAGTTACACATTTTCACACAACTCTACTTATACATTTTTAGTCCACTCCACTATCACTACTGTACCATACGTCAACTAAACTTTGCACTACTGCACTCACCTACTGCTTTCTAAAACCCTCTACACATCTAACACCTATCAACAATTTATATATCAATATACATACACACACATTATATTTGTACCTCACCTGCGTTCATTTAACAGTATGATTATTGAGTAATATAGTTTTGTGTAATGCGATAATCAGCTAAAACCTAATTTACAATGCTCACCGTCTGCCAGTTATAAACATGACAGAAAGGGTAATCCACTCTTTGTTATGTGAAATATGGTTAGGAAAGAAGTGTTGTTATGTAAACTTTTATCATTTACATGTGCATTAGTTACTGTTTCAGTAGTCATACTATCAGCTACCCTACTTAATAGCATGACTGTACTATATTAGTACGTAAGCTTAGATTTGAAAGCAGATAAATATTGATTCTTTCTATATGCATATACTATTTACATCTTTTACTTTTCCATTTGTTTAGATCAACTATTCTACCACTGTACTCTTGAGGTGAGGGCTGGTTAGCATTAGATATATTTACGGTCACATTTGTTATATTCTAAAAATAACTGTGAATTTCTTTATTAAATGGATCATATCAACCAAATTTGTTGAACAAACATATTGTGCCAATAGGTTATCATGTTTGACGGCAATGTTAGAGATATTGGTTTTGCCTGTTTTTAATACGTATGATTTAAAACCATTTCCTATTTTGCAAGATTTAAATTTATCGGTTTTGCAATCAAATTAACCATACAATTTTTCTAATTTTAAATACTTAACACCAACTGTATTACAACATCGTTCTGTTTTTCACTTCATATTTAATTCGTTTTAGCCTGCAAACTCCATTCTTTAAGATGTTTACCTTTTTTACAGTTACTATTTCAACCTGCTTGGTTGTTGACTACAAGGCTATGATTAAAATAACCCTTTGCTTTACCTTTAAAATCCATTAACGGTAACCACGCAACATCCCATCTCTGCACAATAATTTCTTTTACATTCTACTTTCGACTTACTAACTTTTAAATTTATCCACATACAGTCGTTAGGTGCATTTCCAAACCATTCTGTTCCCCCTTAATATTTTAATGATCTTACTAACTTTCGATAAATAACATCCTGCCAATTATATTTCCCCGCAGTGCACAAAAAAGGGAGAGGTCAGTGGAACAAACCAGTTCAAAACATCGCTCAACATTTCGTCCCAATGTTCTCGGAGTACGACCCGACATTATTCCACATATGCATGCAGACGTTTGAACAGGATAAGGCCAAAGAGCCCCAACTCAAATCAAAGCAACAGATTAATACTTCAACAAAGCTGTATAGTCTACAGTGGATCCTATCTGATATATGCACCAGTGGACGTCGTTCCTTTGAACGTTGTGTTTAACGGAGGCGACCCAGAATATGTGGCACTTCTACCATCCGGATTTCCTATACTACCAGACGGACCCGTAACTGATCATGCACCAAATGGTGGTCCAATAGGTGAGGTGGGGTCTGGTGGTTCGTTCTTCACCGTTCCATTTCAAATTTTGGTTCACTCGGTTCTTACGGCAAAATTTTGTTTCGATTCAGTTGCTACGGTTAACGGTTTGAGTGCATGTACCGTTGAAAGAATCAAACCTGCAATCTCGGTCAACGCTGCGCACAACTGCAATGTCTGCAGCTTAATGAAACATAGAAGGTGAAGGATAGCTCCAGATTTTCTTCTGTGTTACTGCGCGAAGTCAACAACGCACCTCTACTACCTCCTTCCAATGTGTTAAGTTTGATCTGAAAAAGAAACTTCTGTCTATGACAAATTTATGTTATGTTACTGTTGTCTATGACAAATTTGTTTTGTTATGTAACTGTTGTCTTCTGTGTTACATTTATGTTCTGTTACTGTTGTCAATGACAAATTTGTTGAACGTTGCCTTGGTTGATTTCTTTGAATTCAAGTTTAGTTTTGGAAAAGAAAAAAAAATTAATAATATGTGCGAATGGTACTGCTTACACAATATAACTTTCTTCTTTTACTTATATCTGACTTTCTTTTACAAATACCTTTGCGTACAGTTGTATTTACTGCTCATCTGACACAACACACTATAACACTGCGTGCATGAACCACCCTTTTTACACGCGTTAACTTATTTCTCCCATAACCCAATGTCAACCATCCACCTTTTCCTCATCCATCGGCTGTACCACTTCCACAGCTGCCATACTTTACCGCATAAAACCATATTTTGCATCCACTGTTTACCAAATTTTGTACAGATGTACGCATACAACCAATTCAACCTGTCCTATTCCACCTCCACTACTTACTCCCCACCACATGCTTCATTTCTCAACATACAGCAGTTTCTGTTCTCTTATTCTTATTAGTATATATAACCTCCACTTCCTTTTCATCTACTCCATAATCTACCAGCATTATTTGCCTCAAGCATTATGACAAAGGTTGTTCTCTATTTCACCTCATCTTATTTTTTTACCTCCTCACACCATCGCCAACACACAACACACTTCCCCCCATTTTCAACTTGCAGTTAAAATTCCTATGCGCACATTTTGTATACCCCACTGTACATTTATCTCCCCGCTAACATACACTTTTTGCCTTGCAGCGTAAGTCTATCAGTCAACAAAAAGACGCTGGAACAGCCATCGGCACAGAAAAACCAGAACGAAAAAGCACACGTCAAACAAAACAGACGCACTCATTTACCGATGCTAAGGTTGGACTTTCAAACACCATCAAAAGCCACACTACGCCTACTCCATCCGAAAATGATACCGACTGCAACAACAACGTTTCTCCTCCGCTACGACCGATTGCTCGGAAATACGCGAACGTAAATGACAACTACTCCGACATTTCTGACGACGATGTACACGTACCACTACCTCCTGAACCGCAACTTCTTCCACACTATTCTGACAACTATGACTTGGATACTTTTTTTACCCCTGAAGTGGTATGCTTCAATGCATCTACTTCTTCCTTCATTCCCACCAGCATATGCTCACACAACCACACGCATATATACATGTTTGTTTACTAATATATTCCTGTATGTTTTTAACTATTTACATCCACTACTCTACCCCACTAATCTTAATCGTCTAACACCTACTCATAATTTTCATTCCTAATGCAGATTGAACAGTGTGATAAGATTGTGGATCGTTTTCTAGCTGATCGTTCGTGCTAGCGCTCTTACGACGTCTAACTTTTTCACATTTTTCGCCACCGTTCTGTATTTTGCTTTGTACCTTTGTTCGCTACTGCAGCATTATGTTTTTTTTTCTACTTCGGCACTGTAATTTTTTCATTCCATTCTCTTAATTATCATTCTATTTCCTTTTGTTTGTTCCACTCTCCTCAAGTACATACATTTTAGATTTTATATCTTTACCCCAATCACCCCTTTGTAGTCCGCACATATCATTAACTTCACCACTGGTACTGCCTCGCACATACACGCGTCATCCATACACATCACAACATCGGCTGTCTATGTGAACATATACGTGTAATTTACTATCTGCTTTTTACAAACTCACTTTAACGCAAACGTCCGAATCCACTTGCCATCTCCGACAAAAGCACCAATACCACTATTGTACCTCCATATTCAACGGTATAGCTTTGTACTACACAGGACAACCAACATTTTCCAAAATAACATATGTTATCACGCCTGACAAAGATAGGAGCTAACTTAACTGCGGTACTTTCCTCTCAACAATCCCCCAACAAATTTTCTACACGACAACTGACAGAATATGCATACTTCACAACAACATAAATTCCCACCGTAATATTTTTCCTCCCCATTAAACATTTCCTCCGGATCTCTTCACACCCTACCAATTTTACACCAACTTGCCTTACTCACGTCCATCGGACGTGCCTTCATACTTGTGTATATATATATATATATATATATATATATAAAATCCATGCGCATGGTATATGCTAGTATTACTACTGAAAATCTTGTGATACCATATAAGGGTTAATGGGCTACATTGTTTACGATTTATTCTGAGTCCGTGAACGGGGGTGCAAGTGATGTCAGCAGGCAATGTTTTCTATTAATTCGGTTTTAAATAGAGTAAACGAATACTAAATATATTATTAAAAAAAGTTAGGATTATAAGAGGTAATTCTTAAATCAAATATTTAGTTTATGAATTGTTTTGAAGGTTTGAATTGAGTTTTGAATGTTATTAGTTCAAGTTTTGTATCGATTAATTATTAAGAAATTTATTATTTATATGAGGTATGTGTGTTTATATGTTTATGTGCTACGTTGCATATATGTTAAAGGTATATGCAAGTGAAAGTAAGTTTTGTTAGTGTAGTGTACCATCCTAATTTTTAATAATATTATTCAAAAGATTTAATTACATAAATTAAATAGAATAATGTAAATATTAGTGTGCATATAGATTTGAAAATTCAATTAGAGGCCGTGCTTAAATAAGCATAAAGAAGGAGTTTATGAAAATGGTTTATTAGATAATTAATAAGAGAATAAAAGAAGGGCATTAGTAGCCGTACCCATCCGTTCACGAAAGCCCATTTTGTAATAGTTCTCCCCATTTCTCTCTTCCTCTTCGTAATCCTAAATATTCGTTTGCCATGATTTCTCAAATATACTCTCTAAATCCCGTCGCTTCATTTACCGGCTAAACCAACAGTGACCGTTCCTCCTACCAGCGGCAACAAGCCACTTAGAATCGGAAACTCTGGATTCATCAACCCATAATTTCCATAAGCTCGATTCCCATTGACTCGCAGTTGTTTGATTTTCCTGAGTTACCTACAGTCCACCATCATCTTCACTTCAAATCTGGTAACAGTATTTAGCTTTTTAGCCTTCTAGAAAAAAGTAATTTTCTGCCCCTTAATTAACATATTTACTTTTTGCATGATAGTTCCAAATTTTAGTATTTCCCGCTTGAAGTGCTAATATGTTTGAACTCTTGCAGTCGTACACAGTTATTTTTGATAGATATGATGCTAATGAATCTTTAGAACTGTTAGTTTTAATAAATCTGTGCTAAACTGATGATTTAAGTCAACTATTTACTTACTTTATATTGTAGGAACTCACAACCCGAAGTAGTTTCAAAATTTTGCATGTTGTTTGAAGCGTTGTTTATCTTTCAGATTCTACATATTTTTACTTATGAAGTAATTTCAAGGTTTCTATTAACATATATTTTCTGCTGTGGCGATAAATTTAAACTGATTATATGATATTGTAATCCTACTTTTGCCCATTATAAAAAATGTCGTTCGTATTGATTTAACTATATTTATAGACTTTGTTTCCAATGTTCAAAGGTCTACTTCCATAGCCATTCGTTTCTAACAATTTTAATAAAGCAATTTGTTCAGCCTCCTTGCAGAAATAAAAGCAATTTTTTCAATTTTCTGTATTACGTAGCTCTTTCTGCTATTCTTATCACTGTAATAACTTCTTACAACTCCTTATTACAAGAAAATGCATTTTTGTGCAATATGTTCGAATGTTTTTAATGTAATGTATTTAGTATTTATTGAACTTTGACTTCCATATTGAATTTAGCCTTAATAATATAAATTCACAAGGCTTTATACTTTTACGTTAAGGGAGAATTAATTTAAAGGACAAAAATTCGTATAATTTTAGCCTCAAGGACACGACCTTAATATTTTAATTTTTAACCACAATGACAAACATTCTCCTAAAAATTGTTCAAAAGGACAAACATTCTTTCAAAATTATTCATAAGGACAAACATTCTTCCAAAACTGCTAATGAACTAAAAACTGATATCTAAAAACTGCTATCGATAACTACAAACTGATACCTAAAAATGCTATCAATAACTAAAAACTGATACCTGATGAAAGTTGTCCTTTAGGCTAAATTTCTGAAGGTCCGTACTTGAGGCTAAAATACTGAAAATTTTTGTCCTTCACAATAATTTCATGTTTACATATTACTGTTTTACAGCATTTTTTTCTAACTTTGTAATTTTTTTATAAAAAAACGAATCATTTACGAATAATCTATATTTTTTACTCTTTATTTAAATATTAATTTTTTGAATTTGGTTTCAAATTTTGTATTTTTAATTTTCCATACTTGACTTCTAAGAATTAATTGTTATTTTTTTTTATCTAAACAGTGAAAGTTTACATATATTTGTAGGTAAGTAAACATCTAAACTATAAATCCGCAAGCATCCCTTATTCCTCAAATGGAATGCTGTAATTATATATTTTTTTTCTTATATGATAACACAAGTTATCTTTAGGATCTACAATTTTATTGTTTTATCCATCAAAATTTTGGATTTTGTTTAGGGACTGACCTAATATACTTCTTAGAATTTCTTTTTTTTTTCTTTAAACGTGGGCTATTACAAATCAAATTATATTTATTTGGATTTTTGTTACATTGATTTAAATTGCTTCGATGAGAGTTGGTATATGTGTGAAATATGGTTTGAACTTGGTCTGTTTGGGTGTAAAGTAGATTGACCGTGACGAGAGAAAGAATTTGCATTGATGATACACTAAGCATGGGCATGACAAAACTAATATTGCTAAAACGATCTAATATGGCATTTATGTCATATTGAATGATTCAATCATTTATTATATTGTTTTAAATAAATTATGTTGTTGTTGTTGGTAGCTTGGTTTATCTTATACACTCCAGATAATTATTGTTTATTTTAGCACATGACCAGCTTATTAACTGCGCATACTAGGACTGAAATACACCAAAATTGGATGAAATAATATAAATATACTGTTTGATTTCTTACTCAATATACAGTTCTACCGTATACTAAAATTTTTTCTAAGCATTTCTCAAATGTTTTTATATCTTTTTTCTTTTCTGTAAATGTGAGTTAACCTGTTCATTGTCCTTTTTCATTGTTTTGTCGTTATGCTCTATTTGCGTGCTTCAAATACCATCACGTTTGCTTTGTTTATAATACCCATGATATGCAGCGTTGTTGTACACTTTTGAAACCATTAACAACAACCTTTTTTTGGTGATGTTGGGTAAAAGTGAATTACATTTTGTTTTAAAATACGTGGCACTACATGTAGGTTACATTCTTATTATGCTCATGAATTGTTTTATCTCAAGGGAAACTGTAACATACTTAAGAACTAGCACGATATTGTATAATAAGTTCAATGTGTTCCAAAAGGCAACTATAATTGCTATCGTATTGAATGCACGCTTTTTAGGAGGCTCCTCAAATTTCAACACGCTTCATGATGCTGAGGTGCTGAAAGACAAGCATAAGCTAATGACCAAGCACTTTTAAAGAAGATTGTGAAAGTAAAAGTTGTTTGTCAATTCCACCCACGGGATTTTCAATTCTGCCCTTTATTCGTACGTGATCTTAATTGGATTTATTTGTTTTCTCCTTTCTTCTACTCTTGAAACCAATAGGGTCGTAAAACTTTGTTTTGTATTAAACTGTTCAAAATTATTTTTTACAGGCTTGACTGATGTATTTGCAATGCTGTCCGAAGCAACAACACTTGAAGTAGTAAATCCGAAATAGTAGGTTACTTTTATTTTCATTACACTTTATTTTTACTAATAGAAATTTGATTATTTCCATTGGGATTATGAATGTTGGCATTTAGGCTTAAACCAAATTTATTTTCCCACTGCCTTCTTTTGCTGTTTGGGTTACATGTACGTTTGTATTTTGAAAACTAAAATAACGGCTATAGCACTTCGCTGAAAGGATGTTGCTTAAATATCATTTAAGCCCATGTTTATATCCATTGTTTCCAGCATTAGCATTTTTTTTCATAACACATACAAACATTTAGTACTAGAAATAGTGAAAAATCAATTAAATGTTTATTTTAGTGCGTAACTTTAACTCTTTTCTTTCAACAGTTTACACAGTATATGGTTCTTTCTGATGATTAAGTTCAAACTTATGTTTTCGTTTTTCCCATACTTTCGATAAACTTATCATTTTTCTATAAGTTAAGGATTTAATTTTCGGCCTTTTGGATATGTTTCCTGTTGAAATATTAAACTTGATTTGTTAATTTCTAGAAGTTTCTTATTATTGAAGTTTCTAGAATCTTATTGTATTTAATAGTATTTGGAAAGAGCTCTAGAATTTTATATTAGTTGTTAGAAATAAGAATTGTATAAAAGTCATGTTTCTAGAGTTGTCTAAAAGAAAGTTCTAGAGTTGTCAAATGAGTCATATTTCTAGAATATTCTACATCAAGAATGTTCCATTGAGTCATATAAATAGAGAAGCTCTCCCCTCATTTTGTAAAAAAAAAGCAATCAATAAAGCAAGAAATAAATCATTAATAAAGAAAAGTTTTCTACAACAAAATAAAATAAAAACTCCTCTTTCTTATATTCTCTCCCTCTTTCTCCAAAACATTCAACAAAGTGGTATCAGAGCGAGGATCTTTTAGAAGATAGAGATGACGAATAATGGCATTCCCCTACAAGTTCCAATGCTTACCAAGAACAATTATGATAATTGGAGTTTAAGGATGATGGCTCTCCTTGGAGCACACGACGTGTGGGAGATAGTTGAAAATGGCTATACCGAACAGGAGAATGAAGATGGTTTATCTCAAATTCAAAGAGACGGTTTGAGAAAATCAAGGACAAGGGACAAGAAGGCTCTTTGTCTAATCTATCAAGCATTGGATGATGACACCTTTGAAAAAATTTCTGAATCAAAGTCGGCCAAAGAAGCGTGGGAGAAGCTTCGAACGTCTTACAAGGGAGCTGACCAAGTCAAAAAGGTACGTCTTCAAACTTTAAGAGGAGAGTTTGAAACTTTGCATATGAAAGAAGGTGAACTTGTCTCTGATTAATTCTCAAGAGTTCTAGTGGTTAGTAATAATCTTAAAAGAAATGGTGAGAAGTTAGATGATGTAAGAATTATGGAGAAGATTCTTAGATCATTAGATCCGAAGTTCGAACATATTGTCGCCATCATTGAAGAAACAAAAAAACTTGGAGACCATGTCAATAGAGGAACTTCTAGGCTCATTGCAAGCTTATGAAGAAAAGAAAAGGAAGAAGGAAGAGACTGTGGAGTAAGTCCTTAAGACAAGGATTGATTCAAAAAAGGAAGAAAGCAATCGAAGCCAACAAAGATGGGGTGGTGGCCAAGAAAGAGGAAGATGTCGTGCATATGGACATGGACAAGGTTGGAGGCCCAACTATGAAAACAATAACAACAACAACAAAAGAGGAGAAAGCTCAACAAGAGGTCATGGAAGAGGAAATTCAAGGCATGACAAGTCACGTGTTAAATGCTACAATTGTGAGAAATTTGGACATTATGCTTCTGAATGTAGAGCTTCAAAGCATAATAAAATTGAAGAGAATACCAATTACGTTGAAGAAAAAAAGCCAAAAAGACGGTACTTTCCTGCTGACTTATGAGGAAAAGAAAGAAGAGTTAATCTGCAAAGGATTATCGAAGATTGTCGAGAATGATTATGAATGGTCGAATGATTTGGAGAACGCGTCGCAAATTGACAAGAAAGCATTTGCGAAATTACGATGGAATGACCATCGTTCTCATATTGTGATCAGTGAGAACGTTGATGAAGTAGCTTATGATCATATACTTGGAGAAGATTCCACAAAAGAATCGTTGAATTTATTGAAAGAAGTATATGGAAAGAATGATGCAAAAATAACAGAAGAAGACAATCTGATTCGTGAAAAAGAGAAAACAAAGAATAGTGACGATGAGAAAGATGTTGAAAAATTATTGGAATTTGAAGAGTTAGAGAATGATAAATTGGAAGAAGAAGGGAAATGTGTAGATGACGAAAAAGAAGAAGATGAAGAAAATAAAGAAAGCAAAGATGACACCGATGATGAAAAGTATGAAAGTAAAGGAGATGACAATGAAGAAGGTCGGAATCAAGAAGATAAAATTCAAAAGAAAAGAGGAAATTTAATGTACGATCAAGAATCTAAAGATATGGAAAAGGAGAATGAAGCCAAAGTGGAAAGCGATTATTTTCATCATGAAAATAAGAAAGTGAGCAAAGCTTATATAATTTTGAACAAACCAAATTTTCAAGAAATGTTTCTAGAAATGACGGACGAAAGTGAAATTTGGAAAGCATACATGGAAATTGGATTGATCGAAAACCGTAAGTGTGAAGTTATCAAAGAATGCAAAGGTAGAATATACGACTCATGCAAAATCTATGGTACTGAAACAAGGCGGATGCTGGAACGCTTAGTTTATGGAAAATCCTACTGTAATAAAGAAGGACGATATGAAAGAGATAAAGCAAGAATATGTGAACTTGCATTGAAGATCTCAACGTTTGGCAAGAAGGTCAATGCTATGAAGAAAGTTTGGATGATATCTCTATTACTGCCGAAGCACGTGAAATACAAAGATTACAAGTACTGCTTAGAGTCACAAATCAAGTTTAAAAGGGGGTGTTGAAATATTAAACTTGATTTGTTAATTTCTAGAAGTTTCTTATTATTGAAGTTTCTAGAATCTTATTGTATTTAATAGTATTTGGGAAGAGCTCTAGAATTTTATATTAGTTGTTAGAAATAAGAATTGTATAAAAGTCATGTTTCTAGAGTTGTCTAAAAGAAAGTTCTAGAGTTGTCAAATGAGTCATATTTCTAGAATATTCTACATCTAGAATGTTCCATTGAGTCATATGAATAGTGGAGCTCTCCCCTCATTTTGTAAAAAAAAAAGCAATCAATAAAGCAAGAAATAAATCATCAATAAAGAAAAATTTTCTACAACAAAATAAAATAAAAACTCCTCTTTCTTATATTCTCTCCCTCTTTCTCCAAAATATTCAACATTTTCCACTAAGCGAAAAGGCAGCTGACAATTTCTTAACGTTTTATACCTTCATGTTTCCTACTTTTCTTGATCAAAGTATGCATGAATATTTTATTACTGTACTCATTTTAGATCACAACTCCATGTGTTGATTCACCTTTGACCAAAATCAATATTAATTTAAATATGGGTCTTAAGGATACAATTTCATAATTCCAGGTGTTGATTCACCTTTGACCAATTTCAATACTAAACGAACTATCACCTTTCAGCTTCACTTAATTTTTTAATCAACATATACATGATTCTACTGTAATTGTGGTCATCATACATCATAGTTTCATGCGGTGATTCAGTTGTAACCAAAATTAGTCCTAATTAAAATATTGGCTTTGTATGTTTTTGTGGGGTGCAGGTAGGTTTGGAGGATTAACCATGGCGTGGACTGATGTAATGGGTGTTTCTTGATCAAGAATTGAGTAGCAGGAGTTGACAGAAGAAATGCAAAAGATATCTCAGGGAAGAAGACGCAGTTGGAAGGAAGAGTGCAGAAGAATGAAGAGAAAAGATTGTAAATAATTAAGATTTCAGATTTGTAACAGAGATAGAATTATGTAATAGGAGAGAATAGAGAAGAACAAGGTGTAGTAGAAATGTACAGAATGAAATGAAAAATGAAATATCTTTTATTCAATACCAATTTTCAAGAACAAGCTACTCTTATATACTAATGTTTACAATGGTTACACTGGCCAGCACATAACAGCTGAATCAACATAATTTTGATAAAAACCATTAATACATTATGAATTACAGCAACAGCCTTCTCAGCAGGTGTGCACGTGCATACATGCAAGTTGTGATACACCCATTCACCTGCACTTCAAGTCCAATTCTTCATCACCTTCAACTGATAGCTTACCCTGGACATGACCAGAAGCTTTCTCCGATGAAGTACTGACCATTCTCTGATCAACTTGTCTGCAGTTTGAATTTCCAGCAGTCTTTCTGTCGAAAAGCATGGATATCAATGCGAGGTTGTTACACCTCCCCTCCCCTTCAAGAACCGACCTTGTCCCAAGGTCTAATGTAGGAAATCTCCTTACCAATGGCCAGTAATCTTCCCATGTCGCTTCTCCACCAGGTCTTCCCTTCCATTTAATCAAAACCTGAACCACAACCTTTCCATTTCTCGGTACTATTCTTCTATCTAATATCACTTCAGGTTGAACCACTTCTTCTTCAACGTAGCTAGGAACATCATTCTGTATTATCACCTATTCGCCTATCCTTTTCTTTAACTGGGATACATGGAAGACTGGATGGATGTGTATGTGGTCTGGCATTTGAAGTTTGTAAGCAACCTTACCAATCTTGGCTTCAACTTGGTATGGCCCATAGTACTTTGGTGATAATTTGTGTGTTTTTTGATTCCTTGCAGTAATTTGCCTATAGGGTTGGAGTTTTAAAAAGACCAAATCTCCTACCTTAAATTCTCTATCACTTCTTTTCAAGTTAGCATACTTTTTCATTCTATTTTGCGCCAGCTTTAAACTGTCCTTTAAAAACTCCAATACTATGTCTCTGATAAACAATATATCCTCTACTTGTTCCACCTTAGCCGTATTAGGAACATATGACAACAAATTTGGAGGATCAATTCCATTTACAGCCTTATAGGGTGTAGTGTTAGTTGAAGTTTTCCAAGAAGTATTGTACCAATATTCGGCTAGGGACAGCCAATTTACCCATTCATGCGGCTTGTGACTAACAAAACACCTTAAGTATCCTTCTAGAATCTTGTTAACAATTTCTGATTGTCCATCACTTTGGGGATGATAAGAGGAACTCAGTTTTAAACTGCACCCTTGTAATCTGAAGAGTTCCTGCCAGAAGCGACTGGTAAACATGGTATCTCTATCACTCACTATAGATTTTGGCATTCCATGCAGTTTAAAAACCCCGTTAAAAAATACTTTGGCTACTTCTTGAGCTGTGTAGGGATGTGTGAGTGGAAAGAAATGTGCATACTTACTCAATCTATCCACCACTACATATATTACGGTATGTCTTTGGCTTTTCGGCAAACAGGTTATGAAATCCATGGATATATCATTCCATATTCTGTCAGGTATGGGAAGGGGATTTAATAAACCAGGTAGCAATACATTCTCACTCTTGTTTCTTTGGCAAACATCACAAGACCTAACAAACTTTTCTACAGTTCTTTTCATGTGCTTCTAATAGAAAACTTGCTTCAGTTTCTTTATGGTCCCCTTGATACCAGTGTGACCCCCAATGGTGTAGCATGGTGTTCATTAATAATTATTTGTAGCAGTGATTCCAAATGATGATCAACCAATATTTTTCCTTTGTAGAATATTAAATTATCCACGACTTTATATTTGCTTTCAGCCAATTCCTTGTCACCAATCTTCTTTAATTGTGGTTGATACCAGTCAGAGGCCATTAAGGTGTTTTTTAATTCATGTAGCCAAGGTGTCTGAACTGTAGAAATAGCTAGCATTTGTAATGAGTCGTTATAATAGTATTCCCTTCGAGACAAAGCATCAGCAACAATATTTTCCTTCCCACTTTTATATTCAACCTTGTAGTCATATCCATGCAACTTCGCCAACCATTTGTTTTGAAGACCAGTGTGCAGTTTTTGAGTTAGAAGATACTTGAGGCTCTGGTGGTCGGTTTTGATCACGAATTGCGTACCTAACAAATATTGACCCCACTTCCTCGTGCAATGATTATGGCCATCAATTCCTTCTCATAAGTAGAAAGGTTCAGATTTCTTCCTTGAAGTGCCTTGCTGAAAAATGCAATAGGTTTGTCATTTTGTTGCAGAACAGCCCCGATGCCATGCCCACTAGCATCACATTCTAAAATGAAAGGTTGGAAAAAATCTGGCATTGCTAGTACAGGAGGTTGAGACAGACATTGTTTGAGTTGTTTAAAGGCTTCAGTGGCTTCAACTGTCCATACAAAGGAATCCTTCTTCAACATATTAGTTAATGGCTTGGCAATGAGACCATAACTTCTAATAAATTTTCTATAATATCCAGTTAAGCCCAAAAACCCTCTCAGTGCTGTCAAATTTTTGGAAAGTGGCCACTCCATAATGGCCTTAACCTTGTTTGGGTCCACTGCTACACCATCTGCTGAAATAACATGACCAAGGTACTCAATAGATTCTTGTGCAAAGCTACATTTGGAGACCTTTATGACTAGCTGGTTCTCCTTGAGTACCTGGAAGGTCAACCGAAGATGCTCTATATGCTAAGACATAGTCTGGCTAAATATTAGTATATCATAAAAAAAAACCAACACAAACTTTCTTAAATATGGCCTGAAAATGTTATTCATTAGTGACTGAAAGGTGGATGGGGCATTTGCAAGGCCAAATGGCATAACAGTGAACTCATAATGCCCATCATGGGTTTTAAAAGCGGTTTTGTGTATGTCTTATTCAAACATTCTGATTTGATGATAGCCTGACTTTAAATCTAACTTGGAAAAGTGTTTGGAACCATGCAACTCGTCAAAAAGATCTTCTATTAAGGGAATAGGATATTTATCTTTAATGGTGAGAGAATTGAGGCTTCTATAGTCTATGCATAGCCTCCACGTTCCATCCCTTTTTCTGACCATTACGACCGGTGAAGAAAAGGCACTAGTGCTATGTCTGATGATGCCTGATTCTAGTAATTCTTTAATTATCTTTTCCAGTTCATTCTTTATGTGATGAGAGTGTCTGTAAGGCTTTAAGCATACGGGCTTGGCTCCAGGGACTAAAGGAATTCTATGATCTTGCAGTCTTTGTGGTGGTAAGAAGGCTTTATCAGTAGTGATTTCAGGAAATTGAGCAAGTAAACTGGCAATTTCTGGTGGTAGATGCGGTGTTTCCACTTGATCTTCTGAAGTTAAAGATTGTTTATGTGTGCATAGCATCATGGCCAACTGTGCTTGAGAACTTTCCTTGTTTAAGGTCTTTTTATCTACTAACTTGAGGCCTTCCTGCTTGATACCCTGCCAAATATAGTGCTTTTTATCATATGTGAATTTCACCTGTAGCTTATCAAGATTCAAGGTAACATCCCCAAGCTTTTTCATCCATTGGGCTCCTAATACCACCTGACACCCTTCTAGAGGAAGAGTTAATAGGTCCACTGGCATGTTGCAGCCCTGACATTTCAACATGATATCACTGCAAACTCCTGAGCCTTGTAACCTTTCTCCATTGGCCACCATAACTTCATACGTCTTGGAACCATCTATTTTGAGTTTTAACTTCTTAGCAAGCTGATCATCAATAAAACTATGAGTGGAGCCCGAGTCAATTAATACTTGCACTGGTTTGCCCTTGATGAACCCCTGTACCTTCACTGTGGACAAGGCTGGGATACCACACATGGCTTGCAAAGTAATTGCAAGAGTTTCCTTGTCTTCTTGGTGGTACTCTTCATTATCTCCTTCAGCTGTGGTGTCTTTACTTTCTAGCTCTTCATCAAGATCCATAATTCCTTCAATAACATAAACTTGAGGGCTTTTACACTTGTGATCCTTATGCCATGGCTCCTTACACCCATAACATAAATTCTGTCTCCTCATATCAATTAGCTGATTAGGTGTCAGACCCTTTCTTCTGGCTAAATCTTCAATGTTAGAGGTATTCCACTCCTTTGGCTTCTTTATATAAGGAACAATCTGGTTGGGACCGTTCTTGGAGGTGGAAAAAGGTTTGGTGATCTTGCTACCTTTCTTAGTCTGATTCCATACACTTTCATACATTTTGGCTAATGAAACTACCTCCTTAAAATCAGCTGGCCTTGAGGTCAACACATCATACCTAATTTCCTCTTTGAGTCCCCCAATGAATCTGTCAAGCAAGCATCTGGGTGGTAATGTGTCAATAGTGGCTTGTAACCCTTCAAACTTTGTAAGATAAGATGACACAGTTGTTTGTTTTTTAAGTTTTGCTAAGGTTTCATAGGGTCTATCCATTTCTTCGGGGCTGAACCTGGTTATTATCTCCTCCTTGAAGACTTGCCAAGATTCATTATTAGAAACATTATGTGTATACCAGTTATACCATTTTAAAGCATCTTTCTTGAGATAAAAAGAAGCCACTTCAACCCAATATTGTTCTTCAGTTTGATTGAATTTAAAGAATTGTTCCACCTGAGTCACCCACTCAAGAACCATTTCATCTCCCTTGAAGGTAGGAAAATCGAGTTTAAGGGAAGGATATGGGGTGTGTCGATTAGATTGTTCAGTGTTGTTGTGAATATTATTTGTAGGTGGATTGGTGGTAGGGAAACTGTTCAGAGAATTATTGCTAAATCTTGGATTAAGAGGAGGATTTCTTGGTGCTACAGGAGATGGATTAGGAAGGGTACTGGCAGTATTTTATGGATGGGAGGCCAAGATTCCTAGCATATTCACAGCTGTAGTAGAGGCAGAATTGGCAGTGGCAGATTGCATCTTTAGTTGTTGCATGTCCAATGCTAAAGCAAATAATACATTGTGTATTCCCTCGAATTTGGTCTCCAAATTTCTCAAGGAGCAATTAGTTTTTCTATTGATTTCTTCTTGCCTTTGCCAGACTTCTTCTTGTTCATGATTCGAAGCATCATTGTTTTGATTGTTGGAAGGGTTGAACGGGTTTAACTGAGGGTCTGAAACATGCCCAGTTGGCTGCTCTGATACCAACATGAGGGGTGCAGGTAGGTTTGGAGGATTAACCATGGCGTGGACTGATGTAATGGGTGTTTCTTGATCAAGAATTGAGTAGCAGGAGTTGACAAAAGAAATGCAGAAGATATCTCAGGGAAGAAGACGCAGTTGGAAGGAAGAGTGCAGAAGAATGAAGAGAAAAGATTGTAAATAACTAAGATTTCAGATTTGTAACAGAGATAGAATTATGTAATAGGAGAGAACAGAGAAGAACAAGGTGTAGTAGAAATGTACAGAATGAAATGAAAAATGAAATATCTTTTATTCAATACCAATTTTCATGAACAAGCTACTCTTATATAATAATGTTTACAATGGTTACACTGGCCAGCACATAACAGCTGAATCAACATAATTTTGATAAAAACCATTAATACATTGTGAATTACAGCAACAGCCTTCTCAGCAGGTGTGCATGTGCATACATGCAAGTTGTGATACACCCATTCACCTTCACTTCAAGTCCAATTCTTCATCACCTTCAACTGATAGCATACCCTGGACATGACCAGAAGCTTTCTCCGATGAAGTACTGACCATTCTCTGATCAACTTTTCTGCAGTTTGAATTTCCAGCAGTCTTCCTGTCGAAAAGCATGGATATCAATGCGGGGTTGTTACAGTTTTCTTTCTTCCCTTATTGTTCTAGTAAACTTATCAACTTATTATAAGGTAAGGACTTAGTATTTGGCTTTTGGGAAATTTTCCACTAAATAAAAAGGAATATGAAAATTTCGTACTATTTTATACCTTCGTTTCCTTGATTTTGTTAATCAACTTATGCATTTTTTTTGTTGTTATTATAGTCATTATAGATCCTCATATCATGTGATGTTCAGCTCTCTCAAAATTAATACAAATTTCAATGCTGCAAAAAAAGTCAATTTCCTTTGGGTATAATTTTCCACCACCTAAAAGGCAAGTGGGATTTTCTTAATTTTTAATACTTTCAAGTTCACTGGTTTTTTAAATCGATATATGCATGATTTTAATATTAATGTCGTCGTCATACATCATAGTTTCATGCGGTGGTTTAGCTTTTGTAATGTTTACCGATGTGTTCGCTCTTTGGTAAAGTACAAAGTTTTTACTGCTTTGTATTAAGCAATAGCACTCACACATTAATTATGTCATGTTTTCTTAATTTCATCATTGCTGTAATACGTACTGTTTATACAACTAAGTCATAACAATTTGCATTTACGCAACAAACTATCTGTTTCTAACTGTACAATTGTTATTTAAATTTCAGATATATATTTGGGTTGTTATTAGTTGTTGAAAAGCAAAAGCGAAAGAGCAATGTCCTCTCAAGTATTAGTTATTGGATTGTCAATAATCATTATAGTTAAGCTTGAGTATGTAGTCATTTTCTAGAATATTTGTTATTTTTCAAAATAAAATGTATTTTTCGAATAGTTGTTAGACACTAGAACAACTGTGATGTTTAACATACAAATTGGTGAGAAAAGAAGGATGAAATCAGGTGATGTCGAAAACCTAATGATTTGAATGTATCATCAATGCAAATTCTTTCTCTCGTCATGGTCAATCTACTTTACACCCAAACATATCAAGCTCGAGCCATATTTCAAACATATACCAACTCTCATCGAAGCAATTTCAATCAATGTTTCAATCAATGTAACAAACATCCAAATAAATACAATTTGATCTGGAATAGTGGACGTTTAAAAGAAAGAAATAAGAAACTCTAAGAAATATGTTAGGTCAGTCCCACAACAAAATCCAAAATTTTGATGCATACAACAATAAAATTGTAGATCTTAGAGATAACCTGTGTTATCATATAAAATAAATATAATTATAGCATTCCATTTGAGGAATAAGGGATGCTTGCTGATTTTTAGTTTAGACGTTTACTTATCTACGGATATATGTAAACTTTCGCCGTTTCGATAAGTAAAAAAAGAATTAATTCTTAGAAATCAAGTATGGAAAATTAAAAATACAAAATTTGAAACCAAATTCGAAAAATTATTACTTAAATAAAGATTAAAAAATATAGATTATTCGTAAAAGAATCATATTTTATAAAAAATTACGAAGTTCGAAAAAAATGTAGTAAAATCGCAATATGTAAAAGTATAAAGCCTTGTGAATTTATATTATTAACATTAAATTCAATGTGGAAGCCAAAGTTCAATAAATACTAAATATATTACATTAAAAAATTCGAACATTCTGCACAGAGCATATACACGTAGATGTCAAAAATATCAATTCATTGTCCTACTTGCCTTAAAAAAAAATCACGGTTTAAGCTTTAGAATCGATAAGCTTAAGTGAAATGGAAACTGACTAGTGAATCTGGCCATAGTCTAATTTGAAAGACAAATTGTACAAAAATGCATTTTCTTGGAATAGGAAATTGTAAGAAGTTGTTATAGTGATAAGAATAGCAGAAAGAGTTATGTAGTACGGAAAAATGAAAAAATTGCTTTTATTTCTGCAAAGAGGTTGAACAAATTGCTTTATTAAAATTGTTGGAAACGAATGGCTATGGAAGTGGACCTTTGAACATTGGAAACAAAGTCTGTAAATATAGTTAAATCAATAGGAACGAAATTTTTTATAATTGGCAAAAGTAGGATTTCAATATCATATAATCAGTTTAAACTTATCGCCACAGCAGAAAATATATATTAAAATAGAAATCTTGAAATTACTTCATAAAGGTAAACATTGCTTTAAATTAAGGATGGGCATTTAACCGAGTTAACCTACCTGAGCGACCTAACCGACCCTGACCGAACCGTTTTAATCAAAAAATTAGGTTAACCGTACTTTCGGTTAACCGATCGACATTAATCGACCAAAATCGGTTAACGGTTAACCACGGTTCTTATATCGGTTAACATTAATCGAACCTATCTTTTATATTATAAAAGAAAACCCGAACCCACTACTGTTCGCAACCCGGCCCACTCAATTTTCCTAAACCCTAGTTGAATCTCGCTTGTTTCTGCCGCTATTTTACAGTTCGTTCCCAAAAATAAGCAAACTCATTCATTTTCGTTTCCAAAAGAAAAAACCAAACTATAAAATTTTCCCCCCGCTATTGTTGCTCCTTCGACGCCTCCTTGGTTTCCAGTCTTTGCTATCTCGTCATTTGAATTTTTAGCAATGGTATGCCAGCAGAAAGAGGAAAAACGTGAGTATGATTTATTTTGTGTAAGTTTAGTGTTTATATGTTTTATTTAAATTTTATTGAGTATTTAATTTGTTATTCAATTATTCTTATAACAGCAGTTCATGGATTGATAATTTGATATAACAATTGTTGTGCTTGCTTGTGAATTTATTCAAACCCGAAAAATAAGAATCTTAACTTGGAATACCCAAAACGTAATCGTGCTAGCTTGTGAATTTGTTCAAATCTAATTCTGTATAATAAATTTTTGAAAGATATCACTTCTTGGAGTTGGTACTGAACTCGTAACCAATTTCTTAATCTTACATCTTAGAGTCTTGCAAAATGTTCTAGCTTCTTTGTTGCATGCCTGAGAATTAATGTTGTGGAGAGTATAAACTCTAATAACTTGCAATTTTTCAATGAATATTACATTGTTGTATGGTTCTCCAAGAAATAACATGTTACTAGGCATCCTCTTTTAAACTTTGAGCATGTTAAACCTCTTGCACATTTTTCATAAAGTCATAAACATCTTTTATTTGGCACTCACTAAACACCCAAGTATAGCAGAGCTTTATGTTATCGACCTAATTAATTAGATTGCGTTATTTGACTTCTCATTGAATTATCACTAGAAAATCCAATGCTACCATTCATATTTTCCATAAGCTTTCTGAACATTCACTATGGTTCAGATTGAAGGTTTTTATTTTGACAAACTTTTCAACCTTTTATTGCAGCGAACATCATCATAGAATATATCAGTCTATATATCACTATCAATACATATCTGATATGTACATCACGGTCTATAAAATGTTTATAAATTTTCTTATGAAAGAGCATAGTCAAGCAAGTGAAACTATTTATTATTTTGTTGAATTTTTTGATCCATAATTGTGGACCATTTCAATGTAACCTTTCAGATTTTAGAATTTTAATTTTAGATTTTAGATTTCACTGCAACGTTTCAAATTTTCATCCTTAATCTACAAACTATGAATATATGCATTGATAAAAGGTCATAACACGTGTTGATATGAACTGCTAATTAATGCTTACTGAACTTTTATGCCATTCAATTTTTTTCTACTTTCTTTTGTTTTCTTGACATTATAATGTGTTTACCTATCTTGCAACATAAAGAATTTACCAGGCCCTGAATAGTATTTTCATAAGCTTTAGGAAATTAAGCAAAACATCAAATGGCATAGAACCTAAATATATATGAACTACTAAACATTTTTTTTGTATTATTGCTGACTGACATGGCTTCCTTAGGTTCATCCATTAACAGTGCATACAATTTCCCTATCATCAAATTAGTTCATATTATGTTTCACAGCAACAACATTAGGTTATTGTGTTCTATTTATCTTTTGATATAATCCTTGTCTAATTTGGATGGATATTTCAAACATGTATTTGAGCTTACATGCTATAATCTATATCTAATCAGGTGTTTGTGCTATTGTTAAAATGGATGGAAACATAGAGTTAAAGGCTGAAAGCTCACTATCTCAGGCTTAGTCTTTAAAGTATCTGTATTGTATTTACTATTTTCATTGCATTTTGTAGTATTATAGACTATGTAGTACTGTAGGCTTGTAGTATTGTACAATTAATTATGAATTGAAGAATCGAGGACTGCAATGTTGTGGATTGTGAAATTACTAAATTGGTTGTTATTGTTGTTTATGTTTATATTTATAATGGATCATTGGATTGTGAGAATTATGTGATGATCTTTGTTGTGCTATCCTGTTTCGTATGTGACCTGATACATATTGTATGTCATGTTAATGAGCAATGTTACCATATATGCAATATCCATGAATTAAATTATTACGGTTAACCATCGGTTAACCATGCTTAACCGTATTCCTTAAACGGTTAACCATGCAACGGTTAACTAGTGCATTCGAAAGGTTAACCGAACCGTTAAATTTAACCGGTTTGATCGGCTTGTGCGACCACTTTTAACCGATGAAACAGTTAACCGAACCATTGCTTTTTATCGGTTAATCGTTCAAATTAACCGATAGGTTCGGCTAACCGACCGTGTCCACCCCTACTTTAAACAACGTGCAAAATTTTGATATTACTTCGGGTTGTCAGTTCCTACGATATTAAGTAAATAGTTGACTTAAATCATCAGTTTAGCACGGATTTATTAAAACTAACAGTTCCAAAGATTCATTAGCATCATATCTATCAAAATTTTGTATTTTGTCAATGAAATTAATTATTTCAGTTGTGTATCCTAAAAACTAATTCCACTTGCTAAAGAGGCATTTGTGGTTAATTTCCACTATCAAAAATTACCGCGCATGACAGCAAGAGTTCAATCATATTAGTACTTCAAGCCGGAAAAACAAAAATTCGAAATACAAAATTGTAACTATCTTGCAAAAAGTAAACATTTTAATTAAAGGGCATAAAATTCCTTTTTTATGGAAGGCTAAAAAGCTAACTATTATTACCAGATTTGACGTGAAGGTGATGGTGAACCGTGGGTAACTCCGGAAAATCGACGGCGAGTCAATGGGAATCGAGCTAATGGAAATTATGGGTTGATGAATCCAGAGTTTCCGATTCTAAGTTGCTTGGCACCGCTGGTAGGAGGAACGGTCAAGGACGACTGTTGGTTTATCCGGCAATCGAAGCAACGGAATCCAGAGAGTATATTTGAGAAATCAGGACAAACGAATGTTTAGGATTACGAAGAGGAAGAAAGAAATGGAGAGAACTACCAAATGGGCTTTCGTGAACGGTAGGAGAAAATATTTTAAGGGAGAAAGTAAAATCGTGACGGTTCGATTTAAAATTTACAAAATAGCCGAGAAGGCTTTTGTGCTCTTGAAACCAAAATCAGTAATCATAGTTTAGTATAGATAAAAATAAAAATAGAATCAAGTACGCCTGAAGGAGGATCAACAGCATAGACGTGTGCAAGGGGAGGCGTGCGAACTAATGAAACCGGAGGAGCGTGCATGGGAGTATGACTATGGATTGGGAATGACGTGTTTAGGGGCCTTGATCTAGAAATGATTGGATTACTGTTAGAGTGGCTTTGGGCTGTGAAATGGAGGCAGGGATGATGTCGAATCAGAGATATTCGGCTGTGGTGTTTAAGTAAGCGGTGATATATTTTGTACCATGCTAATTAATATTTGCATGTGTGTTTGAGTCGACTGCTGATTTATGTTTTCTTTTATTCATGTAATGGTGTGTTTCTCTGCCTGTATGCATGAATTGGAATGTGTGCCTGATATATACATATGTGAATTACGGTGTGGCTTTGCGTGTGTGTAGCAAGCTGAGTGCAAGTATGTGCATGTGTATCGGCTGCCTGTAAGTATAATTAGCTTTGTCGATTTAGTAATATGGGAAGCCAGGAAGGAATTACACAACAAATGAAGAATATATGTATATAGAATAGGATGACACACAAAGTTATACAAGCATGAAAGTAAATGCAGGAAAGAATGCATATATAAATAAATGAACCTGCAAAGGGGATGTGAATATCTACATGGTTTAACGCATGTCGCACCTTTATGTGTCTTTGTTTTATATTGTGTGTGTTTAAATTTGCCTCATCGCATGTGTGATTTTATGAGATTTATTAGCATATGCGCATGTATATTTAGCAACGTGTATATGTGGTGGAGTATATGCATGCATAGGCTGTTGTATGGGTGCGTATGAGTGGGTTTAGTTAAGTTTAATGTGCTGATAACAAAGACGATATATATATTCGACTTTGGCTTTTCAAGAAAATTATAATTACATACATACATACATACATGTATGTATGTATGTATGTATGTATATAAAATCCATGCAGATGATATATGCTAGTATTACTGCTTAAAATCTTGTGATACCATATTCAATTTAAGTGTTAATGAGCTATATTGTTTAGGATTTGTTATGAGTTCGTGAATGGGGGGCAAGTGATGTTAGCAGGCAATGTTTGCTATTAGTGCGGTTTTAAACAACTGTTTACTTATGAATACTAAATATATTATTAAAAAAAGTTAGGATTATATAAGGTAATTCTTAAATCAAATATTTAGTTTATGAATTGTTTTGAAGGTTTGAATTGAGTTTTGAATGTTATTAGTTCAAGTTTATTTGTCTATTAATTATTAGGAAATTTATTATTTATACGAGGTATGTGTGTTTATATGAGTATGTGCTATGTTACATATATGCTAAGGGTATATGCAGGTGAATGTAAATTTTGTTAGTATGGTGTAATACCCTAATTTTTAATAACATTATTCAAAAGATTTAATTAGATAAATTAATTAGATCAATGTAAATATTAGTGTGATAAGGGAATTGAGATTTGAAAATTCAATTAGAGGTCGTGCTTAAATAAACATAAAAAATGAGTTATGGAAATGGTTTATTAGATCATTAATAAGAGAGTAAAACAAGGGCATTATGGGTAATAGCCGCACTCATAATCCCATTACCCTTAAAATCTCGTTTCCATTTCTTTGCACGTTAATTTTTTCAAAAATTCAAAAACTAATCAAACAGAGTTCAAGCTGGCAATAACCTAGGGAAAAAAAGGGGAAAAATCAATTAAAGCTAAAAAATCAAGCAAGGGAAATTATTCAAAGATCAAATCTCAAGATCCTTATCCTAAGAAATGTGAATAATAATCAGTACCGTCTTTTTTTTTGGAAGATCATTTGATTTTGGGATTTATGTTTAAAACCTTTGTAATGGTTTTAATGATGATATGCATGGATTTATGATATGTTTGACTCATACAAGATTATTTGATAAATATTTGGTTCGATTTTAGGTAAAAATAGTATTTACTATATTTTAAATGCCATGAGTATTTAATGTGTTATGTAAAACATTATTTTGGAGATGGGTTAAATTTTTCAAAATTATCCAAGCTATGGATAATTTATTATGTATTTTCAGAGGAGAATACAAATAATTGGGTTTAGAAATTAATTTCGGTAAATATATAAAGGAATTTGGGTCCAAAATTTATATATGTTAGATAACATATTAAAAGTGAATTTCTATGATTTTTGTGATTTTTTTCTAAGAAATTTACTTTGGAAATTAAATTAATTTAGTTGGTGGACTTATATATTTTAATTGTTTTGATTAAGGAAAAGGCTTCTTTGCTAATTGTTTTTAATTAATTTCCTAAACAATTCGGCAGTCTTTTAGAAAATATTTTGATAAAGTTTATGGCAACCAATCATATTTATACAAATAGGCAAGTTAGTTGAAAAGTATTACTTAAAAAGTCAATTAAAACAGTTTTGCACAAGTTCATTGTTTCGCCACTTCCAGTAGTTACCTTTTGTCCCTATACTTCCGCCCTCAATGAAGTCGAAACCAATACACAAGGTATCAAGGTTTTGGTACGTAGCGGATTGGAGAAAAGCTGCAAGTATGGAGTTGAAACCAAGCTTTCGATGGGGTCGAGGCCTTTGTTTTACTTTCAAAGAAATGCCACTTGCCTTGTTTTCAAAAGAATGATTTCGAAAGGGTTTAATATAGCTTATGAAGAAGTTGCCACCTTTTTGTTTCGAAATGGTAACTTTCGAATGAGTTGCCTTGTTTTTAAATCAATGCTTTCGAAAGGGTAGTTTGAACACAGTCGAAACCATGCCGCCGGCTCTTTGCCTTTCGAAGGGATTGAAGTCATCGACGAGTTCGAAAGGTAACTTTTGTTTTATAAATGTAATAAGACACTTTCCAAAGCTTTCAAATAGGCTCAAGTAGCCACCTAAAGGTTTCAAAGGCAATGGCTTTGAAAGGGGTTTCAAAGCTATCATTCCAAATGTTTTACTTAAATGATTAAAGCTTTCAAAAGGATGGTTCCGAAGCTATCTGTTTTTCCCCAAACTCTTTTTAATGGTTTCGAAAGGGGTACATTCGTTTGTATCCACTTTGACCCAAAAGATATGTTTAAGATCAAACCCAATAATTTCAAAAGGGATACTTTCAATGGTTTCGAAAGGGGTTCTTTCAATTAGTTTCGAAGATAGCTTTCATAAACAAGCAAGTGATGTTTTAATGCTTTCGAAAGGTATGTTTTGATGGTTTCGAAAGATATGTTTTAAAGTGATTCTAAAGGCATATGCTTAGTGTTTTGAAAAGAAGATTTGAATGCTTTCGAAAGAGGTTTTCCAATGGTTTCGAAAGTAATTGCCTAAGGTTTCGTAAGCCTTAGTTTTCAAAAACAAAGAACCCAATCTCAATTTTTTAAAGGTAAAACCCATAACACTATAAAAGAGCTTTTAAATGGCTTTTAAATTTGGAGTTTCTAAAGAAGCTTTCCTTAATAAAATAATTGGTTATAGGGATTAACCATGTTTCAAGTGAAAAATGTTTAATGATATTAAACCATTAATGTTGGTATTTTATGTGTGTATACGCTTCTTCTATAAATATATTCACTAAGCAATGTACCCATAACTGTATTTTGAGAGTAAGGGCGTAATAATCAGGTAGGTTGACCCAGCAGTGAATATGAATTAACTCCAGGAGGTTAGGTAGATCAGAATATAGGATGCCCAAAGGCTAATTAAACAGTTGTCAGTTTAGATAGGTTCATGGCAAACCCATGAAAGCTATGTTTAAAGAGAGTTATTGGCAGGGGCCAACAAATTTATAGTATACCCATGAAAACTATATCCGGACTAAGTTATTGACAGAAATCAATAGGTTCATTGCCAACCCATGAAAATTATGATATAAGGGAAGTTATTGGAGATACTAATAGGTTCGGCGAGAACCTATGAAATAATTGAATGAAGTTATTGGCAAGGGCCAATAGGTTCTTAATGATTCCATGGAAACTATGAGACTAGACAGATAGTCCATTAGCTTTAAATATGTTATTAATAAACCCATGAAAACTAATGGGTTAATAGTGACCCTAAAAACTATAACTGAGACAGATAGTCAAATGAACAGGGATGGAAAATCCAGAATAGTCTACTTGTTTGCATATCATCATAACATTTTAAATTGCTATGTTTTTAACCATTGTGGATACAGGAGCACAGTATATGGTTATTATAATTTTTTTTGATAAGATACTAGTCAGGGGAAAAACCGTTCTGCTAAGTGGCGTGGTCTCACTAGATATCTAAATGGTTGAGATGGTAGGTTATTATTCATACCAGGCTTTATGTCTGACTCGAAGTTTATGTTTTCCCCTTCAACTCTCGGGTGCTCAATTAACTTTGAGTATTTTGGAGTTGAGGTTTTCAGGTACCTCTTTAGACGAATAAGCTTCCGGAGACATGCATGAGGAAAGAAAACTATTAGGAGTTTTTTCTATTTTGATTCGTCCGTGTTTTGTTGTAAAGGTAAAGTTGTTTAATTGCCTAGATATATATACTCTAATCATTCAATGGGGCATCTTCATATGTCGTTCTTGGCATATGTTGTAATAATTATAACTCTCTGAACGTAGTTCTCCTATATGGGATTATGTAATAAATTTGAAATGACTCGAAATGGACTTTGAAGTTATTTATGATTTTAATTTTTTTTATATACATGTGTTTCTATTATATCAATATATCTAACATTACCATATTTGATCGTTGAGGATTAATAACTATGGATGACTGCAGCATTCGTAGCTGTTAGTTTGGACCTCCGATTGGGGGATGTTACATGCGGATTATGCATTTATTACTAGGAGTATTCTGTACTCGTCTTTTAATATAATATAGTATATTTAATGTTAGCCATTTACTTGCATTATAGTTTATATGTTGATGTGGTGGCCTTTTTAAGGTTTCATGTCCACAAATTTTGCATGCTTCTACCTTTACGCGGATGCATTTTGCCAAACAGCCATATTATGAATGAATATAAATTGATTTGAAAATTTTATAAAATTTGCTTTAAAATAGTATATAGTTATAGAAAAAAATTTATACACTATATTTGGGTTTCTAATCTATTTATAGAGTTCCAAAGTAGTATATATGTTTTTTTAAGATATATTTATCGTATAGAATATATTATATTTAAGTTTAGTTTACTTATTATTTAAAAATAAAATATAAATAAATGGTATTCATTTTTAAGTATTTATTTTGTTATATAAGTCCATACTTATTTTGTCGATTTGTTGTTATATTTACATTTGTATTGAACGATCTATTTTATATTGCTTTTCCATGCATTCTTTACTTGTATATTGAGTTGGACAATATGAATAATTCACCATTGATATTTATTTGGTTACCAATTTGATATGATATAGTTATGATGTCTTTCTATATGATTGTGTGAATTTTATATTTGATTTGTAAGATGTCATTTCTGTGTGATGAGAAATTTGAATAAACGGATTAGTGATACCATCTGGTATTGGACTTTCGGAGACACAATTTCGATTATGTATTGAACTTATCATATAGAAACATCTAGTGTGGATTGAATGTAGTATATGAGCATTGGATAATTACCCTATTAACATGCGGTGGTATGGGACGTCCTTATGTTATTTGTTGGATTATTCTTTATGAATGTCACTCAAACAGGGATTACTCATATAAGTGATGATACTCAGTTAACTAAATATATTATAGTCATGTGGTGATTTATGGTTATAGCCATGTGTCGGCATGGGATTAGAACTCTAGTATATTATTGTCACATAGTGACTTATACGGAGCCGTGTGTTGGATTATGACTAGAGTTGTATGTGGATATTAGTATGAATATTATATGTTATCCACTTATTGTCCAGCTCCCTTTATGGTTCAGGAGTGAACCAGATTGACCAATATCCACCCTGGTTGCCTGATTGTTGGGTCGCACTCCAAATCTTCAGCACCATTGTTGAATATTATATTTGATGCACATCACAAGGTTTGGGTTAGGTAACCCAAAGGTAGGTGTTTACAGCCCCTTGTGTCGTATAGACAGTGATCTATTGCCTATAGGCGCAAAGTAGGATCGCGACTGGGGCTACGCGTATATGAGCCACTGGTGGATGGGTTCACGATGTCTGTCGAGGTAACTGAAGACTCTAGAGATAGACGATATTCTGTAGGAGGCGGGTAGTCCTGGGTCCCTAGAACATGTGTGCTATCAGTCTTCTTTTCTGGTTTAGGTTGTGAGTGTGTTGTGGATTGGCATATATTATTCAATATCCCATGATGTGGCTATACTAGAGACATGACGAGTCTAAAGTGTAGTCAATCCCTGTTATAGTTATACTATTAGATGATTTGATATTTTGAGATGGCCTAGATTATTGATTGTGATTTAGATTGTGTTGGATTATCTTTACGGTTTGTATATGATTGGATGTTAATTGGATGATTTGATAGGCTATCTCTCATTATCTATTGATTTGTAATGTTATTGATATTATATTTAAGCATTGATGTGTATTAATTCTATTCACTAGATGATTTCATTTTATATGGTGGGGTTGAATTGTATGGATGATTCGTCCATTGGATATAGACTCCTTGATTTTATTGATGTGTTTCTGTAACGATCCGTAAAATTCGGTAATTAAATTTATTAATTTAAGAAGATTTTGGTAACTTAATGTTGAAGGAAATAAAAATTTAGTGAATTATTAATGGAAATAATAACTTAGATAAGATTGGTAAGTAAATTTTAATAAATAGTTGAATAATAATAAGCCTAGGTGAAATTTTAAGGCTATGGTAACAATCATCATAAATTACCAGAATATATCTAGTCTACCAAATTAATTGTAAAACAATTACATTTAAATGAAAATAAATGTCTCATTTATGAGGGTAAGAACTGAAATTGTAAAGTGCAAATATACGGAAATGCATATTTTATTCATAAGATAATATAAAGGAATGAAACCTATTTGAATGAGTTAATTAAGGTTCTAATTATAATAAATGTATATATTTGACAACTTAATGTATTTGGAAATAATAGTTAATACAAAGGAAAGTTGAAAATTTGAATATATTAATGCAATGAAATGTGAAGCAGGTGTTAACTGCATTGCAAAGTAATAATTGACTCAATTAAATGGTTGGAATTGAATCTAATCAGTTTAATCGGAATATATTAAAATTAGTTGGATTCAATTTATAATAAAGGGATTATTTTAAGTAAACGAAATAAATACTATAATTGGTGAATTAATTTACTTTAAATTGATATGGGAATTGGTTTTAGAGGATTATAAATTACTAAAGTAATACTAGATGATAAAAATTATGAATTATAGAATTTTGAAATTAATGAAATTGAGGATTAATATTGAAATTTATAAATTAATCATCCCTAAAGTTGACATTTAAATTTTTTTAAATCATTGTAAATGATTTAGGAATCATAAGTGATGAAATTTGTCAATTTTCGAATTGAAACTTAACATTTGATTTAATTAATTTAATTTTAATTTATTTAATTAATATAAAAATAGCCATTTTGGCCACTGACTCGGATTTCGACGAAATTAGTTTCATCGGATCCGTAACGGTGAATTATTATAGGATTTCAAGTTTCGTAGCGATCAGGCTTGTCGTTTGATCGTATGGGCTCGAAACGCCTTGAAATCAATTGAAATCAATTTGAAAAATATTGATTTTAGCATAACTTCTTCATACGATGGAATTTGGACGTGAAACCTTTTCCATTGCGTTTAAATTATTTTTAAACATCTATTTCGATATATGGTTTGACCCAATTTCGTTCCGGAGTCAGAACGGGCTTTTCGGGCCATTCATCGTTTAGCGCGTTTATAAATCAGGTCCATCTATTCTATTTCAACCATACCATAAACACTCTGCTATAAACCCTAACCTACCCCTATTTCTCATTTGTCTACGCTTAAAATTTTCAGCTCCTCATTTCAATGATAGACAAATACTAATATCAATTGCAATTCAAAAATCAGTGAAATTTCAAACTCCACAATATATGCAAAATTTTATATCAATTCGAAGCTCTCGAAGAGCGTAACTCAGAACTGCAATTCGTTTTTCAATTCGAGGTTCGATGTGGCCAGAAATCGAGCAAACATTCACGGTCGTTCATCGCACATCTATGAACGGTGTCAGATCGTCAAATCCTTTCTGGGTATTGTAGAGTGGACGATGGGGAGTGCATCGGTGTTGTTTGTTCTGTGATTCGACGGTTGGATTTTCGGGAAAAATTCAGTAGGGTTTCATGGTTTTGCGACGGCTGGAGCTATTTGGGTCGCGTGGTCTTCGCGTTGGGGTGGCAGTGGTCGGCGTCTCGACCGTGGGTGGTGCGCGTGTGGCCGGGGGAGTGAGTTTCGACGTCGAATTTGAGATGGCGACTCCGAGTTTCTGATGGTTCGTGCGCGACCTGATGCTGCTGTGCGTGCTGCGTTCCTGTTGCCTGTAGGAAGATGAAGACGTGTCATATGTGATGACCTTTTTTTATTATCTTGTTTTATTTTAATTTAGAATTCAATGATTCTAATCGCTATAAGTTTCGCATACGAGGTCGAATTCATGCGCGGTTTTCTTCGCTAGAATCGTACTGGAATTCCGAACATTTTGGCGCTGGTTTGGACGAATTTTGAGACTGTCAAATTTTTAGGTTTAAATTGAATTTGTACCAAAATTGGGCACAACACTCTTCGGAAGTTTTTGAAGAGATAACAATGAAGAACATAAATTTAAAATGAGGATTATCTAACAAAAACTCCAAACGACAGGAAAGTAAATGCACAAACAAGCGATTTAGAGTGGTTCGGCGTGTTGCCTACATCCACTATGAAGTATTTGTGTCTTTATTGATTCTCTTTTCATGATTACAAGTGATTACAGCAAACAACAGCAGAATACAACTTGGAATTCGAGTTTAACAGTAATAATATGATGCAAGTCTTCAATTTAAATTCAAAAGGTGAGTGTTTTAACCCACTCACAACTTCTAAAATTTCTTATGTTGGTAAATTAATTTATGTTGTGATTATGCATTTATTTATGGCTGTTTCGTATATTTTAAATCATCATCTCAGTTAATTGCATTTATTGAAATTAAATCGTTATTTAATTTATTATTGAATATAACTGCCAGTTAATTACCTGTTATATATTGTCAGTTATATATTGATATTGATTGATTGTTTTATATGATGATTGTGATGGATGTATGATTTTATGATGGATGAATAGATGTTTTATTTATATCATCATAATCTGCAAGTTGTTATGCATTTATTTTGATTCGGGATTGCGGTTTGAAATGATATACAACTTCATTTTTATTTTTAATTGCGGATTGAAATGATAAATATCCATATCACTTGACCATAGGATAGAAAATTTTATACAGGCACCGCGGTATATATATATATAATTATTTTTGAAATGATTTTTATGGTTTTGTAAAGAAATATACGGGCTATACAGATATTGATTTTAGATGTTATATAAATGCTATTTTATTATTGATTTAGCTATGTATAAATTTGTTTTGAATTACAAAATAAGTTAAATAATAAAGTTTGATTTCTTTTATATAATATGGTTAGGTATCTATTTAAATTCTATTATATATAGAGTTTGTAATGACTCAAATAAAATTAAGGTTGGAAGATAATGTGAATTTGATTTGAATTAAAGTATTTAAGAATTATCCTTGAAAAATTTGATTTGAAATGTAAATAAATTGAGATTTAATAGGTATGATTTTATAACTTGAATTTTGTTTAGAGGATTTAAATGAATATCAAATTGATTTAAATGAATATTATCAAGTTAATTAAATTGAAAGAATGTCCAGTTATTTGAAGTCTAAAGGTTTTACTAAAATGATATTTGATTTATTAAGTTAACATTTCAAATCTAAATAATAGTAGTTGAAATTGATATATATGAAATTATCAAATAATAAGTTTTGAAATGGTGGAATAATTAAAGCTTTGAAATATATGGAAATTTTATTGGTTTATTTGGGGATTTAAGTCTATATTTGGAATTGATTTGTGAAGGTGAAGAAGCTGTTTTATTGTATAAAGTAATTTAATATTTAAACCGTTTAAGTGGTGTAGTATGTTTCAAAGTTATAAAATTCAAAGTTTTATGTTATGAAAGGCTATATTTCAAGTTTTGGTTTCGAAATATTATAACTTTGAAAATGTTATGGTTTCAAAAAAGGATATATTTGAAAATAATATTGATTTGGGTTTTTAAAACAGAAATGATATCGTATTTATATGTTTTGAAAGGGATATTATATTATGTTTGAAGTATAATTATTTTAAAATGACCGCGGTGTTATAATAACGTTTGGTTGTTAAAGAGACCAGGATTGGAAGTTATCATACTCTCTGCCAACTTCGAAAACCACTTTAACAACCGTGTACGCGGTGGAGATTCCATAATAAAGTAGGATGGCGGCGACATTTCCTTTGAGTAAATACGTGGACCCAACTCCCGTGAGTTGGCATAAGGTGGCTAAAAAAGGAGCGATCGACGGGTTAATGAGGTAGCACCTTTGATCGGACTCATCCCTTCGATATTATACTTTGACTTTTGTATTGATTCGGTGGCCACTTTTGATTTTTCATTTCGGGGTGTGGCTCGAGGTGGGCGGTAGCTGCGCGCTATGCCTTACCACCGACCCGGAAGTGTAATTGGTATATCTATCATGGTGTTGCCTAGTTGTGCCGTGTCACCTACCCTAGCGCACCTTGTACGAGTTTGGTTTTCTCTCGTAGCCCATGTGGTTTCCTCTGGTGGCTTCCCGATCAGGAGGGACTATGATATTGGATGGACTACTGGGACTATTACGTGTTAAGGGCTATATGGGTAACCCCTTAATGCTATTAAAAAGTAAGTCTATTTTACAAATAGACATTATTATAATAGCGAAATATTACTACATAGTAAATAGTTTAACGGATCCTTAGGAGATGTGAATCCCGAGCATCTCTTAAGTTATTGCACTTATATTTATTTCTGTTGATTTAACTCACATAAGATATTTTAGTTCTGACTCGAGTGTTTTGTCCTTTCAATTCGCTCGGGTCAGTCCGAGCATTTCAGGATTTGAAGATTTTATTCTGGAGGACGAAGACGAAGATTTGTAGTATTATTATCTACTATATTATTCCACTACACCATTTAATTCCGCTGCATTAATTATTATTCTCAGGTATGTGTAACTCTGATATGTATTGTATAAGTATAATCAAATATTTTATAAAACGGCTTCATGAACCGTATATTTGATTATTATATTTTATCTTTCCGCTGCAAAATTCTATTTTATTTTTCTTTTTCTACTTTTTCTTATTTACCTCATAACAATCCGCCCTTCCGTATGGTTTAAGTCTGACGGGTGTGGTTTATCGTCGATTTAAGTCGTGCGAAAAGGCGGGACATTACAGTTTCTATATGGGTAATGGCATTTTTTGATATTAGTGTTGAATTGGTTTCATATGAGAATTGAGATATTTGGACGATGTAATACCATGATTATTGTTTATGACATTATACCTATTTTCCATAATTGTACAAATCCTTTGATATACTGTTCCATGAAATAATTATATTAAAGGAGTTATATATTAGGATTGTTGTATGTTATTTATATTACATTAACTCACTATGTTTTTTTGACTTTGATTTGTATATTATTTATTGCATTACAGACGGTTGATATCATTTGAGTCATGTTGTCTATTATTGAATTCATATTATATTATACATATTATATATGTTATCGTTGCTGTTTTGACTCTATGACCTTTGTATATTATGTATTGTTCTGTTTTGAAGACACGTGCTTATCCTTTTGTGTCATTATTGTGTACATATAACTGAGCTATTTATTTAACGTTTTAACACTTACCAAAGTTTGTCTAAAGGGATATTCACGTGTGTACCCCATATAGCGTCATTCTCCGTATTATCTGACAGTATTACTCTATGACACTCTTAGATAACATATGTATTGAGGTGGGTCGTCACAGTATAAGTATATGTATATGTATGACATTATTATGAATATGACATTGAACCCTCTTATTAATTGTTAGTCGCAACGGTTAAATAGTTAATTATACACATATTTTCATATTGCCAGGCAAGACTATTCCTTTTAACATATATAATTATAATGTTTGTTTACAAATATAATAAATACTAAAACATAAAATTAAATTAAATTTGAATTAATAATAAAATAATATTATTGAACAATAAAAAAGGAAATATTATAAATACCAATTAAATGAATTTAAAATTAGCATCAACCATTTTATTAAACAATAGTAAACATCATTTAGTACAGAGTTAATATTCATATAAAAAAATATGATTTTGTTCCAAATATTAAAATGGGTTTTTGTTTACCTCCTCTGCATGTGCACTTTATCCGACACATTTTTTTTTAATAAATCTCAATGTTTCTAGCAATATTATAAATACCAACTAAATGAATTAAAACTTAGCATAAACCATTTTATTAAACAATAGTAAACATTATTTAGTACAGAGTTAATGAAAATATGATTTTGCTCCAAATATTAAAATGGTTTTTTTACCTCCACTGCAAATGCACTTTATCCAACACAAAAAATAATAAATAAATCTCAATGTTTCTAATAACTTAGCTAGTTTGTCAACTAATTCGAAATGTTGTCTCTGTAGTTTAATCAAACAAAGTTCAGTATATGATCTTGCAGTACGGTTAGCTTTCTCCTTCCAAAGGAAATAGCCTATTTTATATATTATAAAATTAAATCATGCCCCTTTCACTTTTTTTCTCTATTTCTTTAGAAATAAATCCTGCATCCTTATTATTGAGCTATTTGGACCAAAATTACAAGGCCTTCATTGCATATATCTACCTGCCTTAGAATCTTTCCTTCGTAACTATTTTTAAAAGCAAAACTCTCTCGCTTCTTCTCTTGACCCTTCTAAAAAACTTGGGATCCATTAATTAATTTTAAGCTTCTTCTTGGAATTCAAAACAATTTCAACAACCGTAAATCCAACTTCTACCTAATTTCCCTCCTCTATAAAATTTTGAAGGAGAATCAATTAAGGTATTTCCATCAACCATATATTTTTATACACTACAAGGTATTTTCATTTATTTTGGTTTTCTTCAAATTTATTGTTGTCTTGCTCAATTTGAAATTTCAGATTTGTTGTCTATTTTAACCATCTTCAGATTTGTTTATACCCTACTCGCCATTTATGCAATGACCTGTATGTTAAACTCAAATTGAATCAATATGTAAAATTTTCAATTTTAAAATCCTTTTTCCCCAAAATATGATTTTGAATCATGTTTTGTTCATTATCAACGGCAACAAATAAAATTCAACATGTATGTTTTTCTGTTTTATATGGTTTATTTCCTTTCCTAGTTACTATGGTCGGTGATGTACTGAATTAGTTTTGCTTTATCAGTTGGTCTTTTAATTTTGTTTATCATAAATTTTTATATATGTATTTGTCAAATTTTGTATTCCATATATACTTTGTATTTCACAATATAAAAATTGGTTTAAAACCATATAAGGGGTTTAAAATTTTGGAAAGTTAACCCAAATTAAGCGGTTGTATGGTTCACGTATTGAAGTTTTAAACAAACATTAAATTTTTGTTCTTAATGTAAAATATATCATTCTTTAATATGTATTTTTGGCTATAATAATTTAGATTTTTTTATTTTAATATCAGTTTTATATTTTTGCTCTTTTCTTTGATAATATCTTCCTACCTTGATTTCAATTTCATTTCCATGAAAATGTTCTTTCATTCACTTTTTTATGTAAAAAATTAACATCAGTTTTGGTTCTAAATTGCGTGTCACAGTTTGAGTCGTTTAAGTGTAATTGTAAAATTTATGTTAACAAATATAACAAAATTTTAGATGCTGGTAGTAAAATCAATGATTTTATTTTCTAAAAAAAACTACATGGCAGAATTGAACATGATATTATGCCTACATTTTTCTACCATGGAGTTTGTTAAAAAACTATATTGTCGAGTATGCTATAAAACTTTATACTTCTTAGGTTTAAATTTATTTGCATAGTTGAAATGCCATAACTCTTTATGCTTTGATGGGTCACATGCTACATTCATTATGAATTCATAATTTTTTTTGATAATTAGCAATCTGTTTTAGTTGAAGATAGAAGTGTTACGTGTGCCTTTACAATTTAGATCAAATTTAAGTATCAAGGGTTTTATGAATATTTATAGTCATTGGTTTAGGTATGTATAGTTGCCATGTTTGATAAAGTATGAAATCGGTTTGGTTTATAAGTTGTCTCCATTTTGAGCACTTTCACAAAGCTTTTTTATATTCTTATTTTATGTCTACAAAACAGTTTAATATGAAGAGAAAATAGAATGAATTATGGAATGATATATTTGCATTACTACATATGTATAAACCCCTCAATTGGTTACAGTAAATTATTAACCTTTAGCATAATAGATGTTATGAGTTATTCGTTGTGATAGGGTTTGTTTTTATTTCCTTTGCCAGCTACTTTTTAAAAAACACATTAAATTTACTTCCAATATGCAGTAATGATCATATCATTAATGTAAAATAAAATGGAAAAGTGTTTAGTAAAAATATTTCAAACATGTAAGTCCCTTAGTTACAAATATTTTGATCTTCCTCTTAAAGTTGCTTTTTTCCACAATCCTCATGTTGTGCTTAGTATCCAGTCATTTTACAAGTTGATTTAAAGGCATTAAATTGCTTTTAAAATTTACATGTTGAATTTAAACTCAAATATCTCTTCGAGTGCCATTTCAATTCCTTCCAAAATATATTTGCATTTTTATTATATAAATTTGTATCCAATACCAACAATATTTACCATTACCAATTTATAAAAAGTTATATTGTAACCTTCACCCTTTGTACAATATTTATGGCAAATAATTTTTCATAATTCCAACATATTCAACCTCTTTTCACCAGCATGCTAGGTATATTATCACAATAGCCAAAGTTGCACTTATACATGAAATAATTTCACTGCCGAAGCATGACCTACTTATTATACTAAATTGTCAAAAAAAATAAGTTATACAAATAGTAAGTACTAGCTAACTAAAAGACAACTGTATCACATCATGAAATGGATCCATCTATATCCTAAACTACCTAATAATCAATTCCAAAATACCTTAACATGCCATCTTTTTTGATTCATTAACTTACTTTAGCTACATTCTATAATTATTACGGGAAGCATGTACAGCAAGAGTAGGAAATGTGCTTCTTATATCTACACTTTGTGCTAAAATTTAAACATCTTCTCTAATAACCAAATTAAATTTAATCTATTCTAAATTTTATATAGTTGAATCATGACCCCTCTCTTTTTTCCTTAATTTTTTTAGAATTAAATCTTTTAATCTTAGCATTTTACATTGTTCACCATTGGATTTCACTCTTATAAGCTCAAAATTTCTCTTTCACATTACCTTCTCCCATCCCTCTTCTCCTCTAGAAACATCCTTCATAAAATTAGATCTTCTACGAAATTAAAAGGTTTTATATGAACTTTAATTTGTCTTCATCTATTCTAATGGACCAACATTTTCATATACTATTGTAATGAGTCGGAATTTTACTGCTTTAATTTATGAATATTTAATTAATTTTAAATATTAAAATATTGGTTTTTATAATTGAAATAAATAATGATGGTGAAATAGTTTTTGAAATATGTTTATAAAAATATATAGTTCGAAGAAAAATAAAAACGTGACCAGAATTCGTTTCCCAAACTTTCGACTTTTCATCGAATAAAAGTAGTCGAGAATGTTGTGCAAATTTGAGTAACACATATACATACAATATAAATAAGTTAGAACTATATGGTGTGTATGTGAATGTGTGTGTGTGTGTATATATTATACTTAAGCTTATAAAAATATATATATATATATATATATATATATATCTATGTGTGTGTATAAAGTGAAACACATGTAGATATAAGTACATATATGCATTAAATGCATGTTAGCTAAGCATGGTGGGGGGGACAAGGGTGGTGATGAGGAAAGTGGATGTGGTGGGTAAATGACAAGGCTATTTTAGTAATTTACTTTGTTCTCTTGCATATAATACCTCTTTCAACTCTTTCCTTCTATCGTATCTCTCTCATATCTTATTCAAATGGAGTTTTTCTTTTTTTCAAACCATAGTAAATTCCAATGGCTACAACTTTCATGCATACCACTTCTTTAAATTTTAAGCTTAACCATGCCTAAATCCCATTTCTTCGCAAAGCATTTTCGGACCCAGATTTTCAAGTCCGAAAATACCTCTTCTTCTTTTGACCATATGTCCCTCAAAATGGATTTAAATTGAGCGCTTCTTTTTTTGAAATTGCAGAGAAAATAATTTTCAAAAACTTTCCCCTTTGATAATTTTTCCAAATTCCATGAGTAACTTGTTCAAAAAGGAGTTAAAAGATGACCCATTTTTAGGTTATTTTGGGTAGCTTAAGGTGAGAAAAGTTTTACTTTTCTTACTGAAGTTTTAGCCTTAGATGTTGAAAATAACCATTGTTAGTTTGTTTAAATATGATGATTACTTTATGGATGATATGTCATAGCTTGATTATTTGGAATATATGGTTGAGTTGTACCTATACATGTGTTGTTTATGTATGTGGTATGAAATGTTGATTTGTAAGCTTGGAAATGAAGCTGAAGGTTAGTAGAATGAAAGTTAGGATCTTGTTAGTGTATGTTATTGTGACACATTTTTGTGATGTGTTAATGCTTCAATTCCTATATGTTAAAGAACGAACATTTAAATTGTTTGAGGCAACATTGAAATCCGTTGTATAAGTGGTTCCTTTTCTTACTTTTAATTGGTAGGAAGTTTTATAAAAGTTTTAAACCTCACTTTTAGTTTTCATATTTATTCATAAGTTGTAAAGGTAAATTTAAAAATTAAAGATAGAGTTTTGAAAGCTATTTAGAGTATAAAACAAGATTTAAAATTTCAGGTTGCATAACGGTAGTCGTTATAAATGCAGTTCGCTGAAAACAAACTCTTTTTGAATTTAAAATGTTTCAAATTAAGTATCTTTTTGAAAAATGTTTTCAAACATATTTTAAATATTTAAAAGCAATTATTTATTTATTTAATGATTAATTAATTAAGTAAGGTAATTAACACTTAATCATTAATTAAGTTAAGGTACTTAGTACTTAATTATTTTTAAGCAAGTTAATCATAATTTGTTAATTAATAAAGATTTAATTATTATTTAATTAGGATTAATTGAATTATTTGTTTAAAAAGGGTTCAATCATTAATTAATTATTAGACAAGTTAAATTTAAGTTAACTTTTAAATAAAAACTTAATTATGATTTAATTATTTTAAAACAAGATTTAATTTATTTATTTAAGTTTTAGTTAAGGATTAATTAATTAATATAATTGAGATTAATTGATATTTAATTATTATTTAATAATTATTTAAAGATGAATTAGGGTTTAACTATTTATTTAAAAGTTAATAATTGTTTAATTATTAAATAAAGGTTTAATTATTTTTAAATAAAAGTTTAAATGTTATTTAATTATTAAATAAAGTTTGAAAGTTTTAAATCACTTTATTTTTTTAAAGATCGGTTTTTGTTTTTAAAAGAAATTTTCCTTTAAAGAATATTTTTATCCAAAGGATATTTTTATCGATCCCCAATTGAGTATGAAACCTAATGAAATTTGTTTGGTAGAATAAATCACAGTTCCACTATAATTCACCAAGTAGGTTATGTGTTGACAACTTTTTAGCAGAATAAAAACCTTTTCTGCTATTATATTAACTTGGACATATGTTTAGCAGAATAAATCCTAGTCTGCTATTATAGTAACTTGGACATTTGCTTGTATGTCATTGGTTGTTATGTGTTGTTTCCATTTATATATCTGCTTGTTATGAAATATCCATGTTATAACTTAGATAAATTAACTCAATTAAACGAACCATTGTGGTCGCTAAGCCCCATCCAGATTTTTACGAAGTCAAATATTTCGTTTTTCCTTTTTGATATTGGTTTAAAATTTATTAAATTTTAAAATATTTAAAGGTAATTAAACAATATTTATTAAAGATGTTTGGATTAATTTGATACTTTTTAAATGATTGTTCAAAATCATTATTTTGCTTACGCGGTTTAAAGATTAATTAAATGAAGAATGTTTAAATAATAACTTGTTTAGTTCAAGGTGTTTTAAATAATTGATTTTATCAAAGGAACCTAATTGATTAAGTGTATTAAAGAATTTTTATTTTAAATAAGGATAATTTATAAAATAGTTTTATAAATGATTTGGAAATTTATAAAAGAGTTTTTATAAATGGTTTTAATATTTACAAAAGAAATTCTTTAAAATGATTTTGGATATTTATAAAGAGTTATATAAATGGTTTTGATATTAACAAAAGGGTTTTCTAAATTAACTCGGAGTTTAATAGAGAGTTTTCTAAATGAGTTTGGAATTTCAGTAAAGGAGATTTCATAAATGGAAGAGATTTATTAGAAAGACTTATAAAAGTAAATTATAAAAGAATTTGAGATTTGGATTTTCTTTAACTGACCTTCTTAATTGTGGTGGTATGGATATTCGTTCCATGCTTAGCATCGAAGGAATATTGTTTGAGGATATTTTTATCTCTAATTTAAATAACTTTTGTTTTCATCCTTTTAATATGACTTTGAAATTAGAAATCTTTCACGAATGTTTTATGAATATACTTATGTCAGTGAGATAAGTATATGAATGTTTTGATAAACGTTTTGAAAAGAGATTTGATAAATGAAAGATTCATTTTGAGGCTTAGTGGTTGCTATGGGTAATCAAATCTCTGGATTGTTATTGTTTGATTATTTGATGGTTAAATAACCAACTATAATATCTTGACCCGTTTTGACTTAGGAAGTGTGATTGTATATTCGAGTTCTTCGGTGTGGACTCGAATACTTGTTGTGTACTTCCAAAAGAATCGGGAATGAGTCAACTAGATATTATCATTTTTGGTTTGGAGAGACCGATATTAGATATGCTATCTGAAAACCACTTTGAACCACATATGCGTTCGAGTGGAAGACATCTTGAAGATGACTGAAGACGATGGTCCTTGAAAAGCCTTTGGTTTCGTTCATACTTAGAAAGAACTTGTATGGATGAATGCTATCATTGCATTTCTGCCTAGAGGGCAGTTTTAGCATTCCAAAATGGATTGCTAAATGTTCAGAGCATAGCCTCTCAAGCCTCATATCCAGTAATGATTGAAACTGGCTAGATGCAATAAGGCCATGTGGGTCGCACCCATTAAGGTATGATCATCCCAAGATCTAGTATCGATATCTCTATGTATGCTCTATGCCTATTTTTGGTTATTGATCGCAACCAAGGGGCGATCATATTTGGTACTACCCAGTTCAAAGGTAGGCCAGTCCTGTGTTTGCAAGGGTTGAAAGGTTTTCGATCCTAATTTACATTTTATCTAGAGGTGTACAGATATTTGGAAGGTAGTCCATTTCCTTGCCATTTGTTGGAAATCCGTTCTCCAATACAAGCATACAGTTTTTGATTGTATATCTATTATTACTGTCATATACACACATCACAGCTACTTGGTTATGAAATACTTTAAACCCTAAACATTATTATACTATCATTGGATTTTTATAATATAAAATGTTTTAGTTATCGTAAGGTAAAAACTCATCCGTGTTTATGTGCGGCATAGTCTTACGAGATACTTTCGATTATAAAACGGTTTTATAAGTTATAATAAAGTTCCTTGTGATTTGAGTTTCCCACGTTGGTTTTACCAGATTGACCCGAGAATTGTTTTCTTATAATGCTCGGGTCAGCCCGAGCATATTTTCCAGATTTAGCGGGACACTTTGGAGCTTTCAGGGGACAAACTGCATTCTCCAAGACGTATTCACGAATATTATATTCTTCCACTGTTTAGTTGTTCTTGATGTCTGTTTGTTGTACTTATCAAATTGCAAGAACAAGCTATTATAACTATCTAGCTGATAATATGTTAGTGTACTCTGAAGTAATGTATATAATAAAGATGCTTTTTTGTACCGACTTGTGTATATTATACATTTTCTCGCCATGATGTGAGATTCTGTTTTTTCTTTCTTCACCCTAAATGACCTGTCTTTCGGACACTTAAATGATCGGCACACGAATACCAAGGATGTATTAAGTGTCGTCTTTAGGTGTAAGAAAGGCATGTCATTACAACCATCATCTCTTCTACTCATCTTCTCCAATAACAGAATTATCAAGTAAATGAGAAACATTTCACAAGGTAAACCCCGTTCTTTTAATTTGAATTGCATCACTATTTATATAATTGACACCTCATCCTCCATAATTTGTATTCTCTTTAGACAATGGTACTATTTCTTATTTGATATCACTCAAACTATCTCTTACACAATAGTACTTTGGGACTGAATTCATGAAAAGATGTTTGTATGTTTCTACCAAATGATGATGCAATGAAAACATTTAATGATTATTTTAAAGGTCGAATCAAAACATGGTTATGTAAGTTAAGTGACTTTTTCTACATGTTATAATGAATAAGTTGTGTCTAATCTTGATTTATTTCCCACTTATAAGTTTTGATGAACTGTATTGTGATTTTGGACTTTGGTTTTGCTCGATTGTCATGTACTACAACATAAAAACCAAAACGGAAAGAGCTCATTTGTTGGATAATTTACCCTTTTTGGCTAACAAAGGTGTAAGCTTCTAAAGTACTTATAAATCTTACATGATGTTATTTATAGTGAGAGCTACTATTAAAAAATAAATCAAAAATTAAACGATGTAGACATTTGGAAGGATAATTATCCGACTATGTTAAATTTCATCATGTTGAATATGCTGGAATTCATTATTCATTGTATTTGGAGCAATTAGACCATCTACTATAAGGGATGATGTTCATTGTTTATTATTACTCGTGTCTAACTACTGAATGAGTTTATAGGTTTTTCATGTCATTTTATGCACTTGTGTTTAATGTACACAGTTATACAACTACAACAATTTTTTTCACATTTGTTTTAACTTACATTAATTCCAATCAATAAACATTTCTAATATATTCTACTAGCTCATTGTTTAGTTTTACTATACATGAAATTGGAAAAATAGTAAACTAAATAGTTACATAATTTTATTTTCATTCTAGGTCACGATGCGTAAAGCACAAGTTAACACTGGTTTCATTAGAAATTTATATCCTAAAGCATGACTGTTCATCACACAACTTTCATATACGATAATATGAATCAAATATCTTTACTCATGTATTGTCTTTAGGGCTATAGTCATAATAAAACACACACAATAATGAATAAGCTTACAACTAAGTAACCAAGACTCAAAGTTGTTTACAGCCATATAATTTGGATCTTGCATGGGCTTTTAAGCAATAACATGCTAATTTTTTTATTAATGGTATTACTCGTTAGAACTTGGATTTTTGTATTTGGATGATAACAACCATAAAAACGTGGTTCTAATTAGATTATCAAGTTAGTTTCAATTTTGCAATAAAATGTATGGACATATGAATTTATTATTGAATCAGGGGCGTTATGGTAGTTTCAATAAAAATTACAAGGGAGATACAAGTGTTAAAATTTTATATTTGATTATTATAATTTAATTATAGTATTTTATTTTAATTTAGTTTAATTTCATGAAATATTTGTATTTATAGCACAAACATTTTAACTACATTTAATGTATTGATCTAAAATTTGTGATTTATTGTTAAGAAATAAGTTTAATGTCATAGGTTAATAATGATGTCATAAGTATACACACATTAATGCAACCCAATCATAGCAATTAATTTAATTTGGTCACTGAATTTTATTAATATATATAATTACTTTTTTAACATACATATAAAAAAGGTATTTAAAAGATATTATCTAATAATATGTATATATATTAATTTTAATTTTTTATGAATATATATTTTTTGATAAATTAACACTCGAACTTTAAGGCATTTTGAAATATTCAAACTTGTCTTTTAGAAACATACTTTTAATCCATAACCCATAAGTAATTTTTTTATAAATTTTATATAAAACCATATATATACACTGGCGAAACTAACCAAAATATTTTTTGTAAAGCTTTCTTATTTCTAAAACCAAAAACAAAATTTGTCTTCTTTTATTTATAATTGTAAAAACAGTTTTTTATACAAATTAAAATTTAAAGAACTTGTTTATATACAAATATATCTTTATAAAAAAGTTTTTATTTATTTATTTTAAAATTCAAATAGAATTTTATATTTATGTATAACATATTTTAATGTTTTTTCATATAATACAATATTAAAGTTTACTTTAATTTTCCAGTTTTATATTTATGGACAAATTATATTTAGGGTACATTCTTGGATATGTAATTTTTGAAATTAATTTAAATTGGATTTTACCTTAACAAGATCCCATCGATCGTCATTGCTAGTTGTTTCCTTTTCCGAACTTCAAGTCCTCTCTCCTTGACTATGGGATGCAACACATCCATAAGTCGTTGCCAGTGTCCATCAATGGAGGCTAGGATTTGGGTTTGTTTCACTGTTTAAAGAGAACGAATTGGTTGACTATTTATAATCAACTAGTTCACAAACATCTAGAGCACCCTTTTAGCACTAGACTAAGTCTCCATCCTTCTGTTCAATGCAACGGTCGCTCCCTTATATATGGCTTCTAAGTTTCAAGCTAAATTGATTTAGTAATTAAATCAATTTCTTAATTAACTAATTTATTCTCATTCTTTAGTTAAGTCAACACTAAATCTTGTACATCATTTTAAATAAGTTTAAGGATTTAAACAAATAATTAAAATATCACATACATTCATGGATACATACATACATACATACATAGATATGTGTGTCTATATATATATATGGGTTCAATGGCTAAGGAAAGAATGACATGCTGATATGAAAAGAAAGAGAAAATTTTCTAAGCCAAAAAATTTATACCCATTTTGATCTAATGGATCAGTACCGATCTATCAAATGATGGATGTAACAACCCAATGTTAAGAATCAATTAATTAAATTAATAATAGCTATTTGAATGATTAAATGGGTTTTAAATGAAAAATGTGAATAGACTAATAATAAATTATAAAACATTGTGTGTTTGAGATCATTTGTAAATATGGAAAGTTATTTAGGACTATAAACGATGAAGTATTTTGTGAAGTTAAGAATTTGGATATACCATTGAGATATGAGGAAAAGATAGAAAATAATATTAGATGAATTATTTTAGTGTAAAATATTTTGGAAGCAATTAATTATTGATAATTATAACGTTGCACTTTTTTAAACTAATATTGATATTTATAAAGTGGAAATGAATTTTTAAAGTGAATTATAATTAGTTTAACAATTTTTATAAAATTGAATAGTGATAAACATAAGAGTTTTGGAATTTATCATTTTGAAGAACGAATGGCTGTTTAATTGTTGAGACTAATAGTTGATTTTTGTTATAGTGCGCCTAAAAATACAATTAAATGGTAATTAATTAAAATAAGGAAACTTTTTGGAAAAATAATTTTTATAAAAATATACAATGTTGGGTAAGCACTAGTATGTACCGAATATGATTTTTAATTTAAAATTTTATAGCCGATAAAGCCTATGAAGCCGAAAACCCAAATCAAGATGAAAAGCCAACTCATTTCTTTCTCCTACTAGTATGCAGTCAATATGATTTATAAAAATATGATTTGTAAAAGGAAAGAAGGAAATAAAGAGAGATAATATTTTATTTTGTCGCCTATGAAGCCCAAAATCCAAATCAAAATGAGAAGCCAACTCATTTCTTTCTCCAACTTTCGGTCATTCTCTAGGACATCGTTTAACTTCAACATGAAAGCTTAGCATCTCCTATTAATTCATTTTGCAAAATTGGAAACCTAAACCTAGTTTCTTTCAAAATTCATAAAAAATCAAATAATTTTGTAGAAATCATGAAAGTTGAAACATAACTTCTTAACAAGATTCTACAACACTAGAAGTCTTCAAATTCAAATTTTGGAAAAAATCTAAAGTATCGTAGAATTTCCAATGAATGGGAAAAGATGGGTGCTGATGAACAGTAAAGTGCTAGAAGAATAATTGTGCTTGTTAATGTTCAAGTGATTGTTTTTCATGCACAAATCTATGTTTAAATGTTTTATTGTATCTTTGGTTTATGTGTTTGAACTGTTTATTCACTTCTTGATGATAAACTCATTAACTATAATCACAGTCTTTTGATTTTGTATGCTTATTTAATACGATTTGGGTGTTAAAATGGAGTGGAGTAAGTGGAAACATAGCCGGCTTCGAATAGAAGAGAGAATAGAGGCCAGAACATCAAAGCGATGCACGATGTCGAGAAGCATCGCTTCAGGCCGCGATATTGATCGACTGATGGACCCAACCCGTCGACTAGTGTGATTAGACTGGTTCATCGATTGGTTTCCACGAAAATTGCTCCAAGCTAGTATTCGTTGCTATGCTTTTTTTAAAAAATATTTTTGGCAAATAAAATAAAATTATGATTGTAGCAGTAGAAAGAAGGCATTTTCCAAATATTTTTTAGCTAAAGAAACGCGACTTAAATTTTTATGGAAAAATTGATTTTGGAAATTATGAAATGATTTTTAATAAATATTATTCAATTTTAGAAGAGTTTCCAATGATCTTTAAATACATGGATGAGATTTCTACATTATAATCTATAGTCTAAATTTAATAGAAACTGAATTTGAGGTTCATAAATTCATTTAAAAATAGTATTTAAGTATAGAAAATTATGTAATTATTTTATAAGTATTATTTAATTATAAAAGAGATTTATATGATTATAGAAATATAGGAAAGAGTTTTGAGAATGGTTTATAAGATTAAAAATCCTTGTTTTGGGTTCAAATAAATGGGAGAAATTGCATTTTATTCCCTTTTAAATAATATAATGGCTTTTGGAAGCTTTAACATATATTTTTGTGTATGATATCTCTTTTATGAATGACTTGTGTGTTTAGTTTGATTATATCTTCTGCGTGACTAGAATATTTATAATAACCCGTCTTTCACTCCACAAAAAGACATATCATTATTAAGAATGAAAGAGATAGAAAAGAGAAAAAGATAGAAAAGAAGGAACTAAACAATATTAGGATCTCACAGCGGAACGAATAAATTATATTACATCACATTAGATATTACATAGTATCATATACATCAGAGTTATACAGCTTATACATCACAAACTAGACAGTTATAAAGACCCATCTAGTCATTACAACTCAAGTACAATACAGATTTCATCACAGAGATACCACACAATGGAACCACTATATATCTACAAATGCTGAAGCCTCATGCTCCATATCTCCCCCAGAACTCGACAAAGCAAACCTGAATACCCTTGGCTACTTGTAAAAATTAAATTACCCAAGAGTTTAATAAAACAAAAAATAAACTTCGGGTCAGACATTGGTCTGGTGTGAGTAAACGGGTTAAGTTTGCTTAACTTTGAAAAACAAAGAGTATCTCGTAAGACTTCCCACACATAAACACAGAAAAGTTTCTACCTTACGATAACCAAATATTTGATAGGAAATCCAGTGATATTATAATAGGGTCTAGGGTTTTCAAGTAAAATACAGAAATAGCTAAAATGATTACATCTCACGTTCCAACATAGTTGGACACAATCAAAACATACGGCGCTTACTAGAGATTGGATTCCATACAATGGCAGGGCTACTGGGGTACCACCTGTCACAGTACGTGGCTAGATCACCGTACCAAGGATCCACCCTAAATCCCCTACAATACAAGGCTGAAACCATCCCTTACTGGATAGTCCCGAACAAGACAACCCCCGCAGTTGTCGCGACCAACTGCACACACAGTCGAATAAAAAGTGACCTCTAGAAGGGGGAAAATCTCGTCCAACTTGGGTGCTACCCACTTAGCCTTGCTGCACCTCCCCTGTTTTAGCCATTCCCGGTTGATGAGGCTTGAGGCAACAGTTACCTTTATAGAACACATCTATCTTGGAATGCTCATCATCCTCTATTGACGATGTTCTGAAAGCATTCAATCCATACAAGTTCGTTCCGGCTTCGAACGAAACCGAAGGCACTATCTCGTTACACTCATTTTGGAATCGCCTCAGAGTTAATGACAATAGCCCTTGCACTCTGAATTTTCATCTCGAACTTCACTTGAGATTCACGACCTATCGCTTAATTTGGATTGATGTGGATTTCAGATATCCAAATTTGGAAATCTGATCCCGGTCTCACCGAAATCCAAAACGTCGTCTTAATGTCCAAGTTGTTCAAGTTTAAACAATTCAATTTATTATCTATGTTCACACAGATAGATAATTCACATTATCACAAATAAATAATCCATATTATCACAATTCAACCAAAGCGTCTCATATCAACACATATCATATACCAGAGGTACCACATAATCCAAGGCATTTAATATCATCCGATCACCCATAAGCAAGATAAATTAGTCACACCATCTCTAATTAATTTAATTAACCACTAATGAATTAAATTAATTGCTTAAATTAGTTTTTAAATCCTGTTTATTTAACATTAATTAATTACAAACCAATTAGTTAATCATCCATTAATTATCCATCTTAATTAATCATCCTTGATTAATTATCCTTTAATTACATTAAGTAATTAGTCTTTAATTAATTACACCAATTAATTACCTTTAAACTAATCACATTAATTAACCTTTAATTACTCTCATTAATTAAGTAAAAATTAATTGCATTAATTAATGATCCTCAGTTAATTTCTTCCATAAATTAATTAACTATAATTAATTACATTGATCCTTAATTAATTAAGTTAATTAATTATACTTTAATTAATCACATTCATTAATTAACCTTAATTAAACATATTCAGTCATTAACTATCCTTGTTTACTTACATTAATTAATTAACTCCTAAAATTAATTAATTCTTTAATTAATTTCACTAAGTAATTAATCCTTAATTACTTCCACTAAGTAATTATTCTTCAATTACTTTCCATTAAGTAATTCCTCTTTAATTAATTACATCCAGTAATTACCCATTAATTACTTACACTAAGTAATTACAGTTATTAATTAGATTAAGTAATTATACTTAATCAATCATCAAGTGATTATCTTAAATTAGTTAAACTAGTTAATTAACTTAAATTAATCATATTAACTTAATTAATTACATTGAGTAATTAATCCCATTAACTACTTTCATTAATTAATTATACCATAATCAATTACTTTTAATTTACTTTGACTAATTAACCCTTAATTGATTAAGTAATTAATTATTTTAAATTAATTACCTTAGTTAATCATCTCATAATAACTAATTAATGATTTAAAATTAATTATACTCATTAAAAATTCTTTAACTACTTCCCTAAGTAATTATACTTTGATTATAAATTTATTAACCATTATCAATTTCATTAAGAAATTAACTTTAAATTTCATTTTACTAATTAATTATTCCTAATTGTTCACAATCTTGATTTTTAAAAGACAATTTCTTATCTTAACTAACCACTCATCTAAATCATATTAATTTAAAAACTTGAAATTGATTTATAAAAATCTAATGAGATCTTTTTGATTTATTTAAAATCTAATACACCTACCTTAATTGTTTCTTAATTAAACATTTATCACATTTTAAAAATAGTTAGGAATTTTATTACAAAATTTACCTAACGTATAATTTCTTTTAAAATTTAAAACAAATTCAAACATTACTTTATCTTTTAAATCTTGGAACAACTTGTTTTAAACTTGTTTAAAACATTCGTAGGGAAAACTAATTCATCTAAATATACTTTAAAATTTTAAACTTGTTTGAAACATTTGTTTTTATAAAACTTTATTTTCTTCAAAACCAGATTACAAAATTTATCTTTGAAACCATACATACACTTTAAAGCTTGATTAAATTAACTTACTTTTACTTTTAAAATCCTAAACTTGATTGCCTTTTAAAAAAATTTGAAACTTGATAACACAAATACCACACACATTATAAAAAAATCGAGATAAAAGGAACTACGCGAGACAAAATTCTAGATTCCCGATCTCAAACTCGAGTATTACGCGATTCACTCTCTCTATTCTTTTGCTCCGAGACACTCACGCAACCATCACGAGATAGACCCGAGAAAAACATCTCTTCCCCAAACTATCGATCCATTCCAAATTCAAACGTGCACATACACAGACAACACATGACCCTCAGACCAATCGCACCGGCCTCGACACATCGCCGATGGCCCCTGCAAGCCTTTCCACCACCGAGATCCTAAGATCCCAATGCAAAGTCGAAACGAGCAAAACCCAAATCACATCGACTAAACAAGGTTTTCCATGACGATCTCGATGACCGAAATCTACGTCTCTCTGACCAGAGCATCCTCACCGGTCCACACAACTATTCCAACACTCACGATCGTCTTCGGCCTCTCCATGGCAACGCATTAGCCTCGAGAAAACCAACGACAATTCTGGCGACTAAACCCTACATCGCCGTCTCATGCCTACTCCGATGATCAATAACCTTCGCGATTACTTTTCTCGTGATCACCGAGCCATTTTCCACCTCCAGGAACAACCACATCCCTCCAGTAACCGCCGATCAACGGGATTTGACAATATACCCAAATAGATCAACTCCGAAAAATCTCATTATTCACATACTTAAAAATCATAAAATTTATTTCAAAAATCATTATTTGCCCCCAAGAATTTGTTTATAGGATCAAATCACAGAATTAAAATTTTAGGTTTTTGATTCGTATTCGATTCCCCCTGTGAAATCTTACTTTCTGGAATAACTTCCTAATATAAACTATGGAATTCATTTTTAAAAATGATGTTATGGTCATGTGATCAAATTCATTTTATTGATCAAAGCCTAATAATGCTTAAATGATGAGGATGGAATTTATTTGGAAACATTTGGGTCTGTCATTTAACAGAGAACAGCTTTATATATGTATACATTCATATGCACAGACAAATCAAAGTAATATGTACATATATTCAACTTCAATAATAAATGCAAACCATAATATAACAATTTCTATACATATTTATCACAAACAATAATAATCATAGATTAAAAGCTATTTTTGCAAAGAAGGTTTACTCACCAGAAAACAAGAACAGAGGAGCAGAGGTTTTAATTTAAATCTGAAATTGGAATTTGAAGTTGTTAGCTTGCTGTTTGTATTTGAAATCTCTGCATTACTGATACTTGAAACTGATGTTGATCTTGTTGCATGCTTAGATTCAGGTTGTAATATGTTAAAGATTTGAAAATAGTTGAATGTTGTTGCTGAGTTTTGATTTTGGTTTGATTCCCTTTTGAATTTTGGTTCTCAGTTTGATTTTGAACGTGATCTAGCTTGGTTGAAGTTGAAAGAATTGCTCTTGATTTTATTTTAGTTTTTGATTTTCTTTTGGATTTAGAAGATGAGAGGAGGATACTTTAAAAATGAATCATGCAAATGAAAATAACCAGATTTCTCTAGAAAATATTTAGTTGTATAAATTAAAATTTTAGAAACATATGTTGCCACTTGTTTTATGCTTAGCTTACACTTGTTATCATACATTGTGATTTTTCTACAAATGTTGAAACAATGCTTCTTTTGCTTACAAGTGTTTAGATTATTATTAAATAAATTTTAATTACTTATGTTTTAGTATTAATATATGTTTTGTCTTAATTTTTTTATATGTTTCTTATGTTTTTTTATTAATATGAAAAGGTTATATTTATATATATTCAAATCATATTTATGCAAGTTAAAATTAAAAAGAAAGAATATTAAAAAGAAAGAATATTAAAAATAAAAGAAATAAACCTTTAATTAAATCTTATTTTAAACATAAGCTAAAATACTTTTGAATAAATAAACATTTATCTTAAGTGGTTTGAAAATATGTGGTTAACTTTTTAAATAGCTTTTGAAAAGTGTTATATTGAATTTAACATTATTTTCAAATTACAAAATAATCTAAAATTTAAAAACATGTTCTTATTTATTATTTTAAAACCAAAGCTTTCCCATTCATAATATATATAAATATATATACATTATAAACAGAAAACATGTTCATATTAGCCTTGAAAATTATTATATTGAATTTTAAAACATAACTTCAAATCAAAATACATACATACATACATACATATATATATATATATATATTACAATTTGAAAATATATCATTTATTAAATTAAAATCAAAGACTTCCTATTTACAATATATACACACCAATATATATATATTATAAATAGAAAACATTTTATTAGATTTGAAAAAGATTAAACTTTTACCAAATAAATATTATTAGTTTTTGAAAAGATGAATTCTGTCATATTAAATATTTATTAGCTTTTAAAATAATAAACTTGCCAAATTAAATAATTATAAAAGAAAATTATCAAGCAACATTTAATTATTAATAAAGATTATTAAATTGCTTTTTTCCGAAATTCCGGGTCATCACATTCCTCCCCCCTTAAAAGAATTTCGTCCCCGAAATTTAAAAGCAAAGATAATTTAATAATCTATCCAAGGTTTTTATATTCAATCAGCAAACATACATATCAGCCAGATGCTAACAACCATAGCAACCAATTTATTCTAACAAACAAATCTAACTAACTATCCCGACATAAATCAAGATAGACCTTCCTATCACTATCTAGAGTTTCCCAGGTACAAACACCGGGATACTCGCTCAACCTAAACAAACTACATACTAGCTCAAGAGCTCCTTCTCAAACAGATCTATAATCGGAACAGGATATCAGACCATATACAAGTCCGATTTAACTTCCAAATCCTCCCAAACAGTTGGTTCCAAAACCAGTGATGGATTATACACGTACTCCCTCAGAGATACGTGAAATACATTGAATCCCAGTCATCTAAACTGACAATTCAATTCTTGTAGGCCAACACTTAACCTTACAAAAATACAGAAAGATCCGATATACCTCAGAGCTAGCTCCTTAGTCTTACCAAATCTTGCTGCTCCCTTTACCGGAGAAACCTTACCCAAAAACAAAGTCTTCAACTTCGAACTCCAAATTTCTCCGTCTCTTATCCACAAAACTCTTCTGACGATCCTGAGCCGCCTAGCTTCTTTTCTAATCAGTCTCAACCTAAGCTGATGCCTCTCAAAACAAAATCTGGACCAAAAAAAACCAATCTCCGGATCCTATCCAACAAGATGATCATTCCAAGATCTTCCGAAAATCCAAAACGCAAGCTCTACTCTAGAACAGCTGCTACCTCGCTTCCGCTGCGCAACTCTAATCTGAAGATGATGAGAATGCCGTCGAATGAACACGAGCACAGATTTTTCCATCACATCCCAGAAAACACAGTTCAACAGATCCATAGAGAAAACACAGAAGTTCCATGGAATCCTAAGCGGTTTCACCAAATCCACTTTCTTTAGGAGACATCCTTCCACTTAGCTGTATCACCAGTATAGCTCCAAGAACAAAGTCGATATGAAAACTCAATCTCCAGATGCGCACAAACCTCTGACTTCCCTGAAGACATCCGGAAAATCTCTGATCACTTCGATAGCTCCTACATCCTCTAGAGATGCCTTAATCCCATGCAAAAGATTTCTCAAAGAGCACTCAACTATCGCAAGTCACTTTTGCGAACTACCCAGATCAATTTCCAAAAACACTGTTCTCTCTTTACACATTAGAACAGCTTATGCTTATCTAACCAATCCATCGAAGAAATGGCTCCACTTTTCTGCTTCTGAACTCCACTTCTAGGATATTTCTTAGCCAGAAGATAAAAAAAACTTCCGAGCTGCACTGCTGCCACAGATGCCAAAGACTTCCTATCCATAAGCTCTTCGATCCTCAAAACCAAATCAATCAACTCCATAAAAGAGTCTTCGAGATGGCTTCCATCTTCTCAAGGAACTTGGGTTTCAAACCAAACACAAACATCTTGCTTTTCCTAAGGGGTGACAATGAGACCATGCCGTAGCTAGGCAACTCATCAACCTTAGTCTCATACTCCAATACAGATAAACCTCCATGCTTGAGATCCATAAATTCCTATACAATCAGGTCTACTCTATGGTAGGTAAAGACTGCTCCTTAAGTATTCCTTAAACTTTCTCCAAAATAAAACATTTTTGGAAACATCCATAGTCACTACGTCTTACCATGCAACTGCTCCTTCCTGAAGTTGCCAAGACACCATCACTTGCTTCAGCTCATTTGACAGATCCAAACTTTAGGAAATCCGCTCACACGAGCGCAACCAAACTTGCATTCCAATGATGGACTCTGAACCTTTAAAAAGTTTCCTTCATAGATTAGTGAAATCCTAACAATATGATGCCAAGCTTACTCGAGACGATATTGGGTCTACAGTCTCGACAGATACTCTTCCAACCTCAACATATGGGCTTCTTCCATTAGCAGTAGTCGTGCTACACACACCATTACCCTATCTACCTTCTGGACAGGTGACCCAACAGATTAGGTATATATATATATTACAAGTACACTCTCTCAAGAAAGATGTCACTCCGAAGCTCAGGTATTCACTCAACCTAGCACTCTGATACCAACTGTAATGACCCGTATTTCACTCCACAAAAAGACGTATCATTATTAAGAAGGAAAGGGATAGAAAAGAAGGAACTAAACAATATTAGAATCTCACAGCGGAATGAATAAATTATATTACATCACATAAGATATAACATAGTATCATATACATCAAAGTTATATAGCTTATACATCACAAACTAGACAGTTATAAAGACCAATCTAGTCATTACAACTCAAGTACAATACAGATTTCATCACAGAGATACCACATAACGGAACCACTATATATCTACAAACGCTAAAGCATCCTACTCCATATCTCCTCCAGAACTTGACAAAGCAAACCTGAATTCCCTTGGCTACTCGCTAAAATTTGAGTACCCAAGAGTTTAATAAAACAGAAAATAAACTCCGGGTCAGACATGGGTCTGGTGTGAGTAAACGGGTTAAGGTTGCTTAACTTTGAAAAACCTTTGAAAAACAAAGGGTGTCTCGTAAGACTTCCTGCACATAAACACGGAAATCTTTTTACCTTACGATAACCAAAATATTTGATAGGAAATCCAGTGATATTGTAATAGGGTCTAGGGTTTTCAAGTAAAATACAGAAATTGCTGGAATGCTTACATCTCACGTTCCAACAAGTTGGGCACAATCAAACTGTGCGACACTTATTGGAGATTGGATTCCATACAATGGCAGGGCTACTGGGGTACCTCATAGTACGTGGCCTAGATCACCATATCAAGGATCCATCCATAATCCCCTGCAACACAAGGCCGGAACCATCCCTTACTGGATAGTCCCAAACGAGACAACCCCAGCAGTTGTCGCGACCAACTGTCCACACAACCGAATAAAAAGGGACCTCTAGACATGGTAAAATCTCGTCCTACTTGGATGCTACCCACTTAGCCTTGCTGCATCTCTCCTGTTTTATCCATTCCCGGTTGATGAGGCTTGAGGCCACGATTACCTTTATTGAACATATCTATCTTAGAATGCTCATCATCCTCCATTGACAATATTCTAAAAGCATTCAATCCATACAAGTTCGTTCCGGTTTCGAACGAAACCGAAGGCACTATCTCGTTACACTCATTTTGGAATCACCCTCAGAGTTAAGGACAATAGCTCTTGCAGTCTGAATCTTCATCTCGAACTTCACTTGAGATTCACGACCTATTGCTTAATTTGGAATGATGTGGTTTTCAGATATCCAAATTTGGAAATCCGATCCCAGTCTCGTTGAAATCCAAAACGTCGTCTTAATGTCCAAGTTATTCAAGTTTAAACAATTCGATTTATTATATATATATTCACACAGATAGATAATTCATATTATCATAGATAATCCATATTATCGCAATTCAACCAAAGCATCTCATATCAACACATATCATATACCAGAGGTACAACATAGTCCAAGGAATTCAATATCATTCGATCATCCATAAGCAATCTAATTAATTTAATTAACCACTAATGAATTAAATTAATTACTTAAATTAGTTTTTAAATCCTGTTTATTTAACATTAATTAATTACAAACCAATTAATTAATCATTAATTAATTATCCATCTTATTTAATCATCCTTGATTAATTATCCTTTAATTACATTAAGTCGTCAGTCTTAATTAATTACACAAATTAATTATCCTTAGACTAATCACATTAATTAACCTTTAATTACTCTCATTAATTAATTAAAAATTAATTGCATTAATTAATGATCCTAAATTAATTAACTATAATTAATTACATTGATCCTTAATTAATTAAGTTAATTAATTATACTTTAATTAATCACATTCATTAATTAACCTTAATTAAACATATTCAGTCATTAACTATCCTTGTTTACTTACATTAATTAATTAACTCGTAAAATTTGTTAATTCTTTAATTAATTTCACTAAGTAATTAATCCTTAATTACTTCCACTAAGTAAGTATTCTTCAATTGCTTTCCATTAAGTAATTCCTCTTTAATTAATTACATCCAATAATTACCCATTAATTACTTACACTAAGTAATTACACTTATTAATTACATTAAGTAGTTATACTTAATCAATCATCAAATGATTATCTTAAATTAATTAAACTAGTTAATTAACTTAAATAAATCACATTAATTTAATTAATTACATTGAGTAATTAATCCCTTTAATTACTTCCATTAATTAATTATACCATAATTAATTACCTTTAATTTACTTAGATTAATTAACCCTTAATTGATTAACTAATGAATTATCTTAAATTAATTACCTTAATTAATCATTTTATAATCACTAGTTAATGATTTAAAATTAATTATACTCATTAAAAATTCTTTAATTACTTCCCTAAGTAATTAACTTTGATTATAAATATATTAACCATTATTAATTTTATTAAAAAATTAACTTTAAATTTGATTTTACTAATTAATTATTCCTAATTAATCACAATCTTGATTTTTAAAACACAATTTCTTATCTTAACTAATCACTCGTCTAAATCATATTAATTTAAAAACTTGAAATTGATTTATAAAAATCAAATGAGATCTTTTTGATTTATTTAAAATCTAATGCACCTACCTTAATTAATTTCTTAATTACAACATTTATCACATTTTAAAAATACTTAGGAATTTTATTATAAAACCTAACTTATAATTACTTTTAAAATTTAAAACAAACTTAAACATTACTTTATTATTTAACTCTTGGAACAACTTGTTTTAAACTTGTTTAAAACATTCGCTTGGATATATAATTCATTTGAATATACTTTTAATTTTTATTAAAACATTTGTTTTTATAAAACTTTATTTTCTTCAGAGCTAGATTACAAAATTTATCTTTGAAACCATACATACACTTTAAAGCTTGATTAACTCAACTTATTTTTACTTTTAAAATCCTAAACTTGATTTCCTTTTAAAAAATTTGAAACCTGATAACATAAATACTACACACATTATAAAAAAACCGAGACAAAAGGAACTACCCGAGACAAAACTCCAAATTCCCGATCTCAAACTCGAGTATTACACGATTCACTCTCTATCCTTCTGCTCCGAGACACTCACGCAACCATCATGAGATAGACCCAAGCAAAACAGCTCTTCCCCAAACTATCAATCCATTCCAAATTCAAACGTGCATGTGCACGTGCACGTACACAGACAACCCAATGCCCTCCGACCAACCACACCGGCCTTGACACATCACTGATGACCCCTGCAAGCCTTTCCACCACATAGATCCTAAGATCCCAACGCAAAGTCGAAACGAGCAAAACGATTGACACAGAACCCTAATCACATTGACCAAACAAGGTTCCCCATGATGATCACGATGACCGAAATCTATATCTCTCCGACCAGAGCATCCTCACTGATCCATGCAACTATTTTAATACTCGCGATCGTCTCCAGCCTCTCCGCGGCAATGCATTAGCCTCGAGAAAACCAATGACAATTTCGGTGACTAAACCCTACATCGTCGTCTCGCGCCTACTCCGACGATCAATAACCTTTGCGTTTATTTTTCTTGTGATCACTGAGACACCTTCCACCTCCAGGAACAACCATATCCTTCCAGTCACCGTTGATCAACAGGATTTGACAATATACCCAAATCAATCAACTCCGATAAATCTCACCCTTCACATACTTAAAACTCATAAAATTTATGTCAAAAATCATTATCTCCCTCCCCCCCCCCCAAGAATTTGTTTATAGGATCGAATCACATAATTAAATTTTTTGGTTTTTGATTTGTATTACATTCCCCTTGTAAAATCTTACTTTCTAGAATAACTTCCTAATATAAACTCTGGAATTCATTTTTAAAAATGATGTTATGGTCATGTGATCAAATTCACTTTATTGATCAAAGCCTAATAATGTTTAAATGATGAGAATGGAATTTATTTGGAAATATTTGGGTCTGTCATTTAACAGAGAACGGCTTTATATATGTATACATTCATATGCACAAACAAATCAAAGTAATATACACATATATTCAACTTCAATCATACATGCAAACCATAATATAATAATTTCTATACAGATTTATCACAAACAATAATAATCATAGATTAAAAGCTGTTTTTACAGAGAAGTTTTACTCACCAGAAAACAAGAACAGAGGAGCAGAGGTTTTAATTTAAATCTGAAACTAGAATTTGAAGTTGTTAGCTTGCTGTTTGTATTTGAAATCTCTGCATTACTGATACTTGTAACCGATATTGATCTTGTTGCATGCTTAGATCCTGTTTGAAATATGTTAAAGATTTGAAAATAGTTGAATGTTGTTGTTGAGTTCTAATTTTGGTTTGATTCCCTTTTGAATTTTGGTTCTCAGTTTGATTTTGAACCTGATCTAGCTTGGTTGAAGTTGAAAGAATTGCTCTTGATTTTATTTTAGTTTTTAGTTTTCTTTTGGATTTAGAAGATGAGACGAAGATACTTTAGAAATGAGTCATGCAAATGAAAATAACCAGACTCCTTTAGAAAATACTTAGTTATATAAATTAAAATTTTAGAAGCATATGTTGCCACTTGTTTTACGCTTAGCTTATACTTCTTATCATACATTGTGATTTTTCTACAAATGTTGAAACAATGCTTCTTATGCTTATAAGTGTTTAGATTATTATTAAAAAAAAATCTTAGTTACTCATGTTTTAGTATTAATATATGTTTTGTCTTAATTTTTATTTATATGTTTCTTATGTTCTTTTTATTAATATGAAAAGGTTATATTTATATATATTCAAATCATATTTATGAAAGTTAAAATTAAAAAGAAAGAATATTAAAAATAAAAGAAATAAACCTTTAATTAAATCTTATTTTAAACATAGGCTAAAACATTTTTGAATAAATAAACATTTATCTTAAGTGGTTTGAAAATATATGGTTAACATTTTAAATAGCTTTTGAAAAGTGTTATTTGAATTTAACATAATTTCCAAATTACAAAATAATTTAAAATTTATAAACATGTTCTTATTTATAATTTTCAAACCAAAGCTTTCCCATTCATAATATATATAAATATATATACATTGTAAATAGAAAACATTTTAATATTAGCCTTGAAAATTATTATATTGAATTTTAAAACATAATTTCAAATCACAATGTGTGTGTGTGTGTGTATATATATTATAATTTGAAAATATGTCATTTATTAAATTAAAATCAAAGACTTCCTATTTACAATATATATGTACCAATATATATACATTATGAATAGAAAACATTTTATTAGATTTTAAAAAGATTACACTTTTACTAATTAAATATTATTAGTTTTTGAAAAGATAAATTCTGTCAAATTATATATTTATTAGCTTTTAAAAGAATAAACTTGCCAAATTAAATAATTATAAAAGAAAATTATCAAGAAAAATTTAATTATTAATAAAGATTATTAAATTGCTATTGCCCAAAATTCTGGGTCATCACAATATTAAATAAACAGAGTTGTAATACCATTTAGTATGAGTCGTTCGATAATATTTCTTTAGTTATTCTTTGGATTTGTTACATAGAATATTTTTGGGGAGAGTGAGTGTAATTTATGAGCATTGAGTAAACGTGCGATTAACACCAAATGGCATTCCTGTGCTGATATGTTCCATTACTTTATGTAAGTAAATGTCACTTACAGGGTATTGTATGAGACTGTTACATATATGTAGCCAACTAAGTGTTGACAGGCTGAGAGCTACATGTGTATCTATTTATTGAGAAGTGTGCTCCCATTATCATGTTTGGAGTAAAAAGCAGATTTGGCTATTATCCATCTTAGTGACCTAATTGGATGGTCGTTCCCTGAATCCATAACATGCCTTGTTTTATATGCCTTGGCTTAGTGTTATCTCCCCTTGTCATATAGGCCAGCAGTCTGTTAACAATTGGGGCACTTACAGGGCCACAACCATTAAATAGCGTAGATTTGCACTCGATGGATATTAAGTCACAATGGCCGTCGAGATAACTAAAGACTATAGGAGTAGTGATGAGAACGTGTAAGGGATCCTTCTAGATAAGGCTGAGAGCTATCGTCTCCCATCTTGTTACAGTGGACGTAAGATACTATGATTATACCTTTATTGTAGTATTATTGTTATTTATGGCTAAGAGCTAGTCGAAGGATTTATGAGACAAAGAGTTGATCTCATCATATAATGAGGCTGATGCTGAAATAATATTTATGTGGCTAAGACCTATATGACTATCCATATAATCATGAGTCCAGATAATTACTCATATAGTTGAGAGTCGAATGGGTTAATTAAGAAGCTGATAGCTACTCAATGTTTAGCAGGCTGAGAGTTAGGTGACTAGCTATGAGGCTAAGTGTTGAGATGATCATTATACATGATTGAGGGTTTTCATGAGGTCGATTGTTCATGATATGACCCCATATATACCTATTATATGGTTATCTAAGAGATAACTTGGTTGTTAAGATCATGCTTTGTTTTGTATATGATATATGTTCATCTTAGATGTTTATTAATTGTTTATTTAGTACACTGAGTACAATGGACCTTATGTATGTCTACTTTATGATTAGTTGAGAGATAATCTTGGGAATTGTTGTGTGCTTACCCTATGGTATTTGAAGATTTCTTATGTATAGTTGGTGGTAAGATGTGTGGATATTTGACCCATTATGTTACTACACCGTTTGATATGTATCCCGACTTTACTTTTATATAGGTGATGGTACTTATGCATGGTTTTGATATATATGTCACATTATTAGTAGTGATATATGCCATTTTGAGATATATTTGTTATACTATGACAGTTTCTTTAATATATTGACATCAAGACTCTAGATATAGTCTGACATATGTGTTATTTGTATAGTACTCGGGCTAGCCTAAGACATTTCAGTTTCAAGGATGAAGTGACGGGCTTGTGGTTATTAGGCATAGTTGGAGGCTTATTATTTAGTTGATCTAGATATTGTACATTTTATTGTGTAGCCACATGTATATAAGTTTCGATGTTGGGACGTGATATATGCATTGAACATGTGTTCCATATTTTGAGAGATAATGGGTGTTTGACAATTAGGTAAACCTGCACGTATTTGTATATTTTCTGTTATATATTCTTGCTGCATTATTGACTCTATGATCTCTATTTTCTATTTTGTATATTGTGCATCGTTTTATCATGAAAACACAAGTGTTTATTTCTTTGTGGAGATATCGAGTCGTACATGTTAGTAATATATGATTTTGAAATAATTCTAGTGTTAGCCCAAATAAATATGCAATGAACCATAAATTAATGAATAATTAATTAAGAAAATCAATTATAAGAATAAAGGTTAATTGATTACATAAGAAAATGAACTAATTAAACAAGGTAAATATATGAGGGACATTTACTTACTTTGTGAATATAAGATTGTATCAAAAAGTAGGGAATCTAAATAAATGAGATGTAATTAAATTTAGCCATGAATAATGGAAATCAATTAATTGGTAATCAAAGGCAATCAGATATAATTAAATACGGCTGTAATATGTAAGAAGAAGAACTAATATTTGTACAAATTAGATCTTATATTAAAGGTAATTAAATTTAGTCGTATGTATAAAGGGAAAATATAAACATTTAAGTCGATAATATTTTTATTGAGGGAAATAAACTAGGCGAGTAAGGATTAAATAGAAGAGATTTTATAAAGGGTGTTTGCATGTAGTAAAATCTGGTCGCATATAATGGAAATTAATTTAAATAAATGAATGTGAACTAATTAAATGCCCTACCTATATGAGATAATCGAATTAATATTTGAGTAGAAAGGATCTTGCAAAGTAGGAAACAAATTAATAGTAAGGAAAATGAAAAGGGAATTAAATTAGTTTAATTGCAATAATTATCTAAAGAAGATTAGATTAATTAGGTATAGGACACTTTTAAAAGTTTATTAAACAGACCAAAGTTAGTTAGAGTGATTAAATTCGATCTAACTAATGAGAATAAATAAATTTTAATTTTGATGGTAAAGGAGTTAAAATGTGAATGTCGAATGAATGATACCTTTTGTTTTGGGATATAGAATAATGGAATAAATGAGAGGGTTTAACACCATTAATATAAATACCCCTCACTACCTCCTTTACATTCACATTCTCTTTATTATAAAAAAAAAATCTCCATTATCAAACTAAGGCCGACCATATGTCAAGGGAGAGAGAAAGTGGACATCAAAAAAATGAAAACCTTTTAAATTTAAGAGAAAAGATCAGATTTAAACAATGATTTCAAAGCTTTTCCAGCCTATGGTGAGTAAATTTCCCTTGAAACCTTCTAGACCTGCTTGGGTTTGGATTTGATTTTCTTAAATAATTAAATGTTGAAAAATATGTTTGAATGATTAGATATGGCTTTGAATATGTTTTATGATTTAAATTAAATGAATTTAGTCATGTTTTATGATAAAACACAGTTTACATATCTATATGTCACGAAAATTTACCATGATGTTTCTAACGCTAGATAAGAGATGGTTCTTAATTCTTAATTTATGGATGAAGATCTTTTTTTTTAATTTTGTAAGTGGACATGGTTAAATTAGGATGTAAATTAATTTTAAAAATATCAAAATTGAATATTTTGTTTTGTAATTTCTGCTAGAGGAAGAAAATGATGTTTTGGAATTTTAGTGATTTTTTGTGAATTTTCCCATAGGAATAATATAAATTAATTAGTTAAGGAAAAATAGATCTTAACTAGGAATGTAATTAACCAAATGATTAATAAATAAGGATAAAATATCGGCTATAGTTAGAAAATGCTATTACAAAACTAAAATAACATGTAAACAATTGACATGTGTAAAGGTTGGTAAAACGATACTACTTTATCCACGCAAAATATAATATTTTACTTGATTACTTATTTGTCATTTTGGACATGCGACATCTATATTTAGGCATGCGGTAGCACTGAACTTTGGCATATGATAGGTTATAGAACTGTAACGCTCAATAGAATCAAAGTTAGACAAGTGATTGGTTGTATTCGATATGCCTAAGATAGTTTGTTATGGGATAACTTTGGGTTGCCTTAGTTATGGATTGCGATAACTTTGGATTTGGATAGATAGAGGTTGCGATTACTCAAAGTTACGATAACTTTGGTTGCCATGACTGTTGGTTGGGATAGCTATGAGTCGCGATAGCTAAGTTTAAATGGATACTTGATAGTTATTCAACTGTGTTAGCGATAACTAGCGAAGATGAATTATTTAGATAAAATTAGAAAGTTATTAGTGATATTTTGGAACCTAGTTTCCAAAATGGTGGATTTGAATTTTATAAGGATGAAATTATGAAGGAAAATTTATAAGTCAAATTGTGTTAACTTATTTGAACATTGAAATGGAGCAAACTTTGGAAAGTTAAGAATTAATAGTTGTTTCATTTAAATTAAATATAAAAATGTTTTATCTAAAGAATATGTAAGATACACAATAAGAAAATGAAAGAGATGGATTGAACCAAGATTGTAAAAATATACCGACTCATGGACTTATTAAATGACACGATGCTAAGACTAATGATGTCTAAAATTCAACGGCATATGGCAGGGTGCCTCAACCTGGGAAGTCAATAGGGTTCAATTGAGTTAAACTGAACTTTAAAGTAAGTTCATGGCAGAGTGCCAAATCATCAGGATGGTATTATAAATGAATCGACAACATGAAACGAAGGGATTTTGGAACTAAAAAGGGCTATTTAAGCTTAGTAATGACGCTTGCTAGAATATATTCAAGTTTCTTACATTCAACCACTTAGGAGAGTCAAGGTGGCTCTAGTCTGGGCGGCTTCCATGGTACAATGAGTGGCTATTTCATCAGGTGATGTTGTTTGGAAAAAGGTTAAACTAGTGATGAAAAGGCCTAGGGAGGAAATTAATAAATAGTTAATGATAAATTTTGACTGCCACCTAAGTAAGAAATTAGTTGAGGTGTGTGAATGTGAATGATAAATGTATGACTTAGTTCATAACTTGATGTTAAGTATTAGAATATACTTATAACTGAAACGATGTTGTATTGGTGCTCATGCTGAAACACCGCACCTTCGCACACATACTACTTAAGAGTATTGCTGAGTAATAATATCAGATAATACGGAGAACGAGGCTATGTAAGGTACACACATGAATATTCCCTTGGACTAACACTGGTACATACTGAAACATCAAGTATATATCTCACTTATACATACACAATATTGATACAAAACAATAAACACGTGTACCTCCAAGATAGAACAATACACAATATACAGTAAATAACAGAGAACACAAAGTCAGAAACACAGTGATAATATATATAATACATAATATATTATACTGTGATGACAAAAACATCTCAAATGATGTCCATGTCATTGTAAAGTAATGAATAATCAATATACAACTCAGTATCATACACACACACACTATAAATTAATGTCATACCAATATCATAAAATAATCCTAATATATGTATCCTCTGAGCCTAATAAACATATTGAAGAATTGGTAAAACTCGGCTTGAATTCTTATTAATCACCAACATCTATATTTATAATACATACCCAAGACTCTATCTTATGGTAACTCTAGAATTGCGGAAACAGCAGGAAACCTTCTAAAGATATATCCCCTATTACATACCACTCATAACATCTAATCATAGATTGCGGAAACAGCAGGAAATCTTCTGAAGATATATCTCTTATAACATACCACTCATAACATCTAATCATATATTCTAAATATATCATAATATCTTAATCATATATTCTAAATATATCATAATATCTAATCATATATTCTAAATATATCTCAATACCCCCCCCCCCTCAAGTTGGAGCATGAGATAAAAAAATGCCCAAATTGGAGAGAAGAAAATCAAGTTGAGCCTTGCCAAGAGCCTTTGTAAATATGTATGCCAACTGTGACGATGTAGAGACATGAGTAGGAGATATCAAACCTTCATTGATCGCATCACGAACAAAGTGATAATCAACCTCGATGTGTTTCGTCCGCTCATGAAAAACATGATTCTTTGCTATATGTAACGCCGATTCACTATCACAAAATAATTTAATAGCTTTAGGATGATGCACACCCAAACTCAACAACAACCCTTTTAGCCACTTCAATTCGCATGTAATTGCAGCCATAGACCTATATTCGGTTCCGCGAAAGACCGAGATACCGTATGTTGTTTATTTGTCTTCAAGAAATAGGAGATTGACCAAGAAACACAATCCAACCTGTCAACGAGCGACGAGTAAAAGGACAAGCCGCCCAATCCGAATCACACCATCCTTCCAAGGTCAACTCACTGTCAGCACAGAGCCAAATACCCTGACCCGGAGTCCCTTTCAAATAACGCACAACCCGGAGAGCCGCTTCCCAATGTTCAATTCGAGGTGCTTGCATAAATTGAGACAAAATATGAACTGAATAAGCTAGGTCTGGTCGATTAACCGCAAGATAAATAAAATGACCCACAAGTCATCGGTATGATTCAGGATCTGCTAGAAACTCTCCAGTTGCAAGACCTAGCTTATAATTTCGTTCTATAGGTAACCCAATCGGTTTTGCCCTCAATAAGCCTGCTTCAGAAACAATATCTAAAGTATATTTGTGCTGACGTAAAAACAAGCCTGATGAACTATGAGCGACCTCAATCCCCAAAAAATATTTGAGATTTCCAAGATCTTTTATTTTAAAACAATCACTAAGATAAGCTTTGGATATGGTAAGCGCAGTGGAATCATTCCTAGAAATAACAAGATCATCAACATAAACTAAAACATTAATCTGAACACCACCTTTAGTAAATGTAAAAAGAGAATAATCTGAACAAGACTGAAGAAAGCCATACCCTTTCAAAGCCAGCACCAATTTTGCAAACCAACATCTTGGAGCTTGCTTTAAGCCATACAATGACTTACGTACCGACATACCAAAGTTGGATCCGAACTCTCAAACCCGGAAGGTAATTTCATGTATACCTCCTTATCAAGATCACCATGTAGGAACGCATTATGAACATCCATTTGATGTAGTTTCCTATTTTTGGATGCCGCTATGGCTAGAAAAGCACGAACTGTAGTCATCTTGGCAACATGAGCAAAAGTTTTGTTGTAGTGAATTCCTTCTTGTTGGTGATTACCCAACACTATTAATCTGGATTTGAGGCGCTCAACATCTCCAATTGACAAATATTTGGTCTTGTACACCCATTGACTATCAAGAGCACATTTCCCCAGAGGAAGATGCTCTAAGGCCCATGTGCCATTGTCTTCAAGAGCCCGTATCTCATCCTTCATGGAACGACGTCACTCATCTGATTTCATGGCTTCTTTAAATGATTTAGGGTCCTTACCCTTTATTATAGCTACAAGAAATCTCTGATAATTTACAGAAAAATTATCACGATTTATGTAATGTGCTAGAGGATAAGGAGTACCCGAGGAGTGATTGGAAGGAGGAGAATCAGAAGATGGACCATTAGCAAAAACTGTATGTGTCACAAGATCTCGATACAGAACATTTAGGAACTTTTCCTGAAGACCACGACCCATTTCCCGTGGACTAGTAGACTGATCCGAAGCAGAACCATGCGTAGACCTAGTAGACCCATCTAAAGACTAATCATCAATATGCATAGTGGGTCGCTGTTCCGGCCCAGCGGTCGTTGGTTTTGGAACAATGGCCTGTGCGTCAATTTGAACTTCGTCCATGTGATTTTGAGCATTATACCCATTATCATTAATCAAAAGATCAACATCCTCATCTTCAAAAATTATTTCAGCAAAATTTTGATGAATATCATGATCATTATTCTCACTAGATATTATGTTGACATCTTTCGAACACCCAAACGAGAACACCTCCTCTACAAATTTCACATCTCTAGGCACGAAAAATTCCTCTGTATGAAGATTAAATAATTTCCATCCCTTCTTACCGAATGGGTAACCCAAATAAAATACACTTTCGACTCCGACTTGCAAATTTATCTCCCTTAGTCTTTTGATTATGAGCAAAGCACAAGCACCCAAAGGTTCGAATAGCACCAAAAGAGGGTGGTTTACCAAAAAGTACCTCAAAAGGTGTTTTATTTTATAACATGGAAGAGGGTGTAGGATTAATTAAGTGAGCGGCAGCAAGAACACATTCACCCCAAAAATAAATAGGCAAGTTTGCTTGAAAGCGCAATGCCCTACCCACATTCAAAATATGTTTATATTTCCTTTCAACCCTCCCATTTTGTTGTGGAATACCCACACACGAAGTTTGAAACAAAATTCCAGTTGCATTAAAATAATCAATCAAACAATTAAGCTCAGTTCCATTATCACTTTGAACGACCTTAATTGTTTGAGAAAATTGCCTATCGACCATAGCAACAGAGGACATAAACATTTGAAACACCTGTAATATTTCAACCAACAAATAAATCAAAACTGCTCTCGAAAAATCATCAACTATTGTCAAAAAATAACGGGCCCCACACGAAGAAACGTGTCGATATGGACCCCACAAATCACAATGTATTTTCTCAAAAATCTAGAGGCTTTATTGTCACTTAAAGGAAACTTGTCTCTAGGATGTTTAGCACGCATACATACTTCACACTCTTTATCTAAACTGTCTTTATTATTTTTGACGTGAGGAATTAACTTAATTACTTTTTTGGAAGGATGCCCGAGCCGACGATGCCACAACTCCAAATTTGATGTTGCTTCAATTGTTGACACAAATTCCGATTTGCTAAAGTAGTACAGTCCATCTCTCCTAACTCCCATTCCAATCAGCTCCTTCGTTTGGTCCTGTATAGCACAAAATAAGAGAATCAAATTGGACAATAGTTCATAAATCATCATTAGGTTAAGAAACAGAAATTAAATTGCAACTCAAATTTGGAACATAAAGTACTCCGGCGAGGGTAATTTTGTCCGACACACATACGAATCCCATCAAAGTTGCAATCACTTTTCACCATTCGGCAAACCAACAGAACACTTTAGATTTTGTGTGTCGAATAACCATGAACGTTGCCCTGTAACATAATGGGTTGCTCCGGTATCGATAATCCATGAAGTATTATCAAACCTACCATTTAATCGATTTTCGGGAATTTTACTGTTACCAATCATGCCTGAAATAGCTTTCCACTGCTCACTTGTGAACAATTGATCTTCACCACCAGCCATGACAAATTATTCTTGAAGAAAAAATTGTTCTTTGGCTCTGATACCATGAAAAATTGGTAAAACTCAACTTGAATTCTTATTAATCGCCAACATCCATATTTATAATACATACCCAAGACTCTATCTTATGGTAACTCTAGAATTGCGGAAACAGCAAGAAATCTTCTAAAGATATATCCCATATTACATACCACTCATAACATCTAATCATACACTGCGGAAACAATGGGAAATCTTCCGAAGATATATCCCCTATTACATACCATTCATAACATCTAATCATATATTCTAAATATATCATAATATTTTAATCATATATTCTAAATATATCATAATATCTAATCATATATTCTAAATATATCTCAATACATATGTTGGCTATGTCGTACCTGTATTTAAAATGTCTCGAACTGACCCAAGTATTACATAAATAAGATACGGGTCAGACTATGTCTAATCAAGAATCTATAGTATGGGTAACACTACATAAACAAGGAATAACAATGTGGCAACACTACAAAAAATACTCGTATCATTAGACGACATGATAATATATATATATGTATATAAATAAATATATATATCACTATGGAAACATGTGCATAAAATACAATTGTAATATCATAAGTAACCATTAAAGCATCACATCACATGAATAACTCAAGACCATACCAACCAACCACCTCTGATATCTAAAGATGTCATCATCCATATAGAAACATCAAATTAGAAATTACAGAATCAACAACATGGTTGAATCATACATATCCCGAAAACATAGATAAGTGAGACATCACTAAGTATATTTGGGCTAGCACGTAGCATTGCCTAAATATATCACTCAATCTCGATAAATAGAACATCATCATTAATATATAAAAGATGGGATAGGCTGCCTATCAATATGAATAGTAATATAAGAATCCATTATACTCAAGACGATTATTTCATATATAATCTCATCTTGTCATAAATATAACTACCTGAATACATCGTGATAAGATAGGATTGTACGGTAGACACAAAGTCCCAAGTAGAGCCTTATAAATATAACAATATGTGGGTCACATAGTCTATCTCTATACTAAAGTGTGGTGTATCAATAATATATGCCAAATTACCGATCTGCCAGTACTAGAAGGGAGGCTGATAGCACAAAGCAAGATCTATAGAAACAAAGTCTCTACAGTCTTAGTTACCATCATGGAATCGTGACATGTATCTTCGGTGTGCTCGTCAACGCGAGGACTCAATAATCATGTCCGACTCTAACCCCTATAGGTAACAAATTGCTGGCCTATGCGACATAGAGGAAAATTCACAAAGCAAGAGCACAACACTACATTAATATAGAGTGTCACAGATCTGGGGCGCGACCCCACTATCGTGTCGCTAGGGTGGATTCGAGCTATCTGCTTCTCTTCAACGCAAATAAAAGAATCACATCATAATAGTGGCATATAGAACTAATATATAAAGACATGAAGTCGAGCTCATCGTTAGGAACATAGCCGTACTGGCTGAACGTAGGCACAAAGCCAAACTCTTCTCTACCTGTATTTCCTCACACATAAAAACACTATTCCCATCGCATAAGTGTCACTTACATACAATGAATAATTGAATAAATATCACAACAACATCCCATTAAATAAAATATACCTTTAAAACTCTTAAATACTAATTAAAAATAATTTCATATGTTTATAGAATTTTATAAAATTTATATAAATTTATTAATATCAAAAAACTAAAATTTCCATTAAATATTCAATATCTAAAATATATAAATAATAATTTTAAATAAATCATTTCCATAAAATAATTCAATATTTTTCTTTCTTCAAACTTTAACTTTTCGAATGTATATAACTTCATCACATTTTCCTTTTATTTTACAAAATATAAATTATTGAAATAATTTTTTTTTAAATCAACATGGCCGCCGGTCGATTGATCACGATCGACCGGCAGACCCTAATGGTCGATCGATGCTTAAAGCTATTTAAGGCATTTACAATCGAGTTTCGATCGAAATAAATTTATTTCATTCTTCATTCACTTCATTTTGATGCTAATCTCTAACGTAAATGAGGTGGCAATCCAAACACAATATATGCAAATTAGCATGATTTACATAGATTTGTGGGTACAAAACTGATCTATACGCAGCGTCCACTCCTTCTTCCTCTTCTTCCCTACACGCATGCATACAACACGCTACAACCAAAACAAAATTCGATTTGCTTCCCGCTGTAAACGCCTATGGTTATCAAGATGCACATATTCAAGTTTGAGGATTTAACATAATTTATTTAATTTATTTTTAGTTAATAAAGTAATGAGGGTTTGTTGATTTTTCTTCAAGAGGAAGATAATGAATAGAAGTCAATATACGTGAAGTAAAATTGGTGAATGAAGAAAAATAAGGACAGAGAAAAATCTGGAAATAGATTAAATTTAGGTTATTTGGGCTTGGGCCTTAAAACAAAAAAGTGTGTGTGTATGTGTCTACATATTCTTTTATTTGTAAAACTAAATTCTAGCTAATTTAAATACGTACAAATTTTCATATCAAAATTACTTCTTTCCAAACCAACATTTATTTCAATTACAACACTTTTATAAAACATTATCTTCACATTTTAACTTATTTAAATACCTTATTTTGATGATTTATATCCTTTCATTAAATAATTTCTAACCCAATTTATCAAATAAATCTCTAAATTCTATTTTAATCACTAAATTACTTTTATTAGCTTTAATTAATTACTATTTTAAATTCGAGTAAGAAAATTAAGTCGTTATAATTTCCTATAAGGAAATATCTATAACATATTAATTATTCCAAACTTAATCATGTCATTCTAAATTTATTTTAAATACCAAAATATTTACCCAAAGTGAAAAAAAAGTTCTTTACAAAATCACAAAATTATTCAATTAAATGATTCTCCTTTCAAATATCATATACAATATATATTTTTCCCAAAATTCCATTTTATTTTAATTTAAACACAGTCCAAATTTAAATTCTCCATAAAACAAACTTTAAAATAATTTATCAAATCTCATTAACAATTTTTTTTATATATACTAAATCTCCTTTTCTAGCTAATAAAATACCTTTTTATGTATTTCTTAATTTCAAAACATTATATTATAACCAAATTTATTTTTAAATGCTATATCACAAACAAGAGGGAAATTTAAACTTATTTTGAAAATTTAACATTTCAAAGCTGATTCCTCGTTCCTTTTCAAAATAATTTTGCAATTAAATAACTCATTAAGTTTTATAGGCCTTTATACTTCCTAATATAGTTTAATTTCATAAAATTTCCCTTTCATCCAAAAGTAAAATTATCAAACCTATGCTTTACGGAATTTCAAAATCAAATATTTCATTCCATATCATTTAGCAATACATATAACCAAAAAATGCAATTTTCCTTCTACTTCAAAATATTTGACAGTAATAAAGTTTTAAAATAATTTACATTTCTAGATTTTTTTTTCTTTTATTAACTTTCCAAATCCAATTTAATTCTACAACACCATTACACTCACTTGTATATGTAAATCAGTTTATCATATTATATTTAATATTTTAAATCTCATTCAAATTTTTTTCGTAACATATACTGTCACAAATTCATAATAAATTTTTATAATAATTTAAAATTAATTCACCTAAATTTTTTGAGCATCCTTAGCGAATCAACACCATTCAACATTTTAAAGTAGTAAATCTTCTTATTATATACACTCCTACATTTTAAAATCCCAAAACTCTATAGCACTTACACGTTTCAAATTATATCTAAGCATCATCAAATATATACACTTATACCTATAAATTCTCAAACACTATAAGTAGAATAGCGTTGCCCCACCATTTATTGTAGTGATTATTAATGTCAGTAGACTGTAATAATGACTATGCAATCAATAATGCCATGCTAGTGATCTCAACTATCCACTAATGTCTAATGGCTACAAACATCGCTAAAGATATATCCAAATATAATAAATAACTTTTACAATAATTTCTAAAAAATAATAAATATAAATTCTTATTTACAAAGCCTTTACAATCATAGGTTTCAAACATTACTTTATTTCAAACATTACTTTACCAGAGTAATTTACTTTTCTTGAATTCTCATTTAAATCATTTTACTCTCTTTTCAAAATACTTTAATTTACCATAAATTATTTATGTCTTTCCTAAACATTGTGTCCAAATTCCCTTAAGACTTAGAGCGGTTATACCTCGAAGAAGCAAATACAACATGTGGGATTAATGCACCTTATTGGACTAGCTTTAAAGGGAGGTCGGCTGTGGTGGGCCAACCGAATCCCTTACCTCTACTCCCTTGAATAGGATTTTAAAAAAATTGTTTCCAAATGTCTCATTTTAGTGTTTATGAATCCATATCGCATACATGTGCACACATATGGAGCAAAATTCTTAATACACTCAGTGGACAAGTTAACATGATTCCATTTCAAAAATTTCTATAAGTTTTATTTTCGCATATCATTTAATATACTTACTTCAACGAAACTTTTATTAATTTATTTTAAATCTTAATCTAGTACTGTACTTATAATGTGTATTTTCAGAAGATTTCTAATTAAAACATTCACTTGGCTTCCAAAATCATTTAATAATAATGAACTTTAGTTATATCCTAAGTCTTTATTGCCAACTAACACTTCATAACCTCAACGCATTTCAAATAGCCTTAAAACTAATACACAAAAATAAAAATACTAATCAATAAACCAATATCAATACGCATTTTATACTCAATCAAGCCTAATTCATATTTATTCATAATAAGCTTAAATCAATAATTAAGTCCATTTCACGGCTTTATTAAATACTTATAAATATTCAATGTTAAATTTACTACCAATAATTTTCAATAACTAGAAAAACATAAGAAACAACAATCAATACACCCAGCAGAAACATATATCAGTTTTCCTCTGTGCACTCTGATTATCATTTATTAAAACACAATTACACAATGTCAAACCAAAACATAACAATACAACACTACTGGTTGGACTAACTCTTTTCAATCTTGCTACTCCAACCTTTAACATCACATGCTCAAAAGAAATAAGTGGAAAGAAATTATATAGTATATATAAAGTTACAAATACGTCCCTTTAGAATTAATCATATATATATATATACATACTATCTCTTATTATAGAGAACTACCCAACGCACTCAAGGATCAGAGACTCTAAATCTTATCTAAGGTCTTGACTCGTGTCTCAATGTGTAACGTATTGTTCTAAACTTTGCTCTGGTACCAAATGAAACACCTCACCTCTATACATATAATATCCAAGAGTATTACCGAGTAATACTATCCAATATACGAAGAATGAGGTTATATGGGTCATATACATGAATATTCCCTTGGATTAACACTAGTACATATTAAAACATCAAATAAATATCTCACCTATACGTACACGATACCGATACAAAACAATAAACACGTGTGCCTTTAGTATAGAATATTACAAATATATAGTAAATAACAGAGAACACAGAGTTGGAAATGCGGCCATAATATATATATAATACTCAATATATTATACTATAAAGGCCAAAACATCTTGATTGATGTATGTCTCAAAATTTTTCCATTAGTTGCATTAATTGACGGCATTTCAAGGCTATTTGCCACCATTGACCATTTTAAAATATAAAAATTATGAAATAAACGCTGCCAAACAATTCCCACTAACAATTCAGTGCAAATTTCTAAAATTCAATATGGCTCCTCGTATCTCTTTTAACCCTTAACATTTTTCTTATCCTCCTTTCAAAAGAATGACGCAAACCCCAAAAAAATATTCTTTGGATTTTATTTCTCATCCAGTTTTATCAACCGTCAGTCGAATTCCTCATCTTCATCACTCAAAATTGCCTCGTCTTTGGCTTCACCCCGAATCAATTAACGAAGAGAGAAAAAATTATGCGATTGGCAATGGAGGACATCGATGACGTAATTAGGTAGATTGGTGGAGGAAAAGCATGCGCGCAAGTGGCTGAATGATGGGAATGGTTTTGCGGTGAGGCTTGGATGATGATTTGATGCTGGCAATTCCGGCATGGCGAGGAGGCGCGGACCAAATAATGATTAGCAATCCAAATTAGTTTATCGCAAGAGACAAAACAGGATAAGAAAACGAAGAAACCTGATTCAACGATTATTTTATCGTAAGAGGACGGCTATGTTATGAAATCCAATCAAACTCGTGTTATCAAAATACCTAGTATTAATTCGTATCAATTCAAATTGCTTATTAATGATATTTAGTTAGGTTTGGAATTGATTGTTAAGTTATTGTGTATTTTCGATAATTTATGCCATTGATACGATTTAAGCTAAGTTTAACTATGGTCCAGGATTCGGTTGCTATATTTAGATTAGTCGATCTAGCTACATTCAATATTCATATGTTCTTTACAATAAATATGATGTCGATTTCAACTCGTGAAGCATTGTTATGATCTTTAAGCTTAAATTATTTTGGTCTCAGAATATCTATATATAGGATCATGTATGATACTCCATATAAGTTTCTAAGCTTCTGCATAATGATTTAATTAGAGTTTGATGGATGAAAAGAGATCTCGTGGATCATGTTTTTTGTTGGTCAATATTTCATTGAACTGAGCTACATTAAAGTTGAGTTTCATGTAGACATATTAGCAAACACATAGAGCTTAATGCTTATATTAGTATTGTATTTGAGTAAGTTGTATATTATGTTGGAATTGGATAACTGCAGCCCAAATGAAATGGTAAATGTTATTGATCATAATACAAAATTTTCAATCATGATTTACTTCAAAATGATAGTTTCTTAGATTTTATTATGCATATACCATCCTAATGCAATCAAATGTTAATTGGTGATAAATCACATATCTTGTTTTTATATTTTAGCTTTTAAGTATGTTTCAATTTAATACTAATACACTTTCTCAACAAATATAGGTGGGAAGCTTACTGACCTAACAGTCAAGAAGAGGGCTAAAGGAATAAGATATCCTGTAACTAGGAAGAGGATCCAAGGAGTATGTGTTCTTGGTTTATTCTATTTAATATTTTATGAACATTGAAATAGCTATATAACATAAATGTTATAGTCCTTGTTTAATTTATTACATTTATTCTAACAAATTACACTTCCCTCAATGAACTAGCACCTAGTTCATGCCATTCTAGTACATGTAAAATAATTTAAGAATAGGACTGACCATTTGACAAGTTAAATTGAGATTTGCAAACCCAAAGTGTGCTATACCAACATTATCCAAATCAAAACCGAACTTAATGCTTCTCTAGTTGGAAACAATAGGCAATAAATAGTCTAAAGGCCTAACTATATCTGAAAGACCTGACTAGCTCAAAAATCATGGCTAAAAAAACATATGCATTAATTATTGTTATTTCCTTTCGCAAAATGACTTAAACTAGATCTTGAATTGTGCTAGGTTTAGGTTTTGAAATTCATAGCTAAAAATCGATTAAACCTGACCTGAGTAGACCTGAGTGGCCTACAACCTAGGGTCTGGTCTATTTTCCATCCCCATTTAACATCTTGCATTTTACTATTTTGACCATAATTGAAATGAATGTTGCTATTAAACTTGAACGATTTAGAGTAGCCAACTAATCTTAATATATCTTTAGAGATCGTATTGTCGTTACTTCCGTTGCTATTATACTTGAACGATTAAAGTAACCAAGTTCTTCAACTCTAACCACTGAAGAGTGTTCAACTCATCTTTACTTCCACTAAATTTTGATTTAGCTTATTCAAAGCTCAGGGCATCTATAAAAAATTCTCTCCATATATCCAATACTTGTTATGAAGTCACTAGGTAGATACCCATGCTAACATTGATTAAGTTTGGTGTTGTATTACATTTGTATATTTGAATATTATAATCTTTTGATATTATCTTCCATGTTAATTGGAATATAAGATTCATTTCCTTATGTTTAATTGGTTAGGTGAGATTTCTCATCCAAACATTTACAATTAGAATGTAAAGAGATATTAGACTTTGATAAATTGTGGTTTCTAACTTAGGCTGAATAGGTAATAAACTAAGCATGTGTGTTAACCATAAAATTCACCTAAGAATGAAGGCATGAAAGAAGCTTATAAAAAGTGATAAGCTCCACAAGAATTGAAGACAAGGGTTTCACCATAATTCAAAAACAGTGTTTTGAAGGCATGGAGATAGCTTTTGAAGAGATTAGAATAGAGTCGCAAACCCTGATGCACCTACAAGTGTCAGGTGGAACAAGAGCTTTTGAAAGAGTAAAAAAGAAAGCAAAGTTACCCTTCCGCCTCAGCTAGACCTTTCGAAGCAGTTGAATCCACATATATGAGAGAACCTAGTATGGGTTCGAAACACCTTTCAAAGGTATTAGACAACAGGCTTGCACACAAGAACCAAACCCTTCAGAATAGTTGGTTTCGTCGTTGTCAATCTTCCACTTAAAGACATTTTACCAATGCGCAACTTCGAAAGCAAGAACAAGCCTTTCGAAATGGTTGGAACCTTCCGTAAGCATAAAGAAAACTCCACATGAAGCCAAGTGACATTTAGCAATGATTCAGTCGTCACCTACTAATCATTTCGAAACTATACGAAAGCATTCCTTTCCACTCAAATAATCACTCATAAGAAACCAAGTGAGGTTTCAAAGGAGAAGATGGAGTTGGAGGTCCTTCCGCTAACATCAAAGCAATGTGATAGAAAACCTTGACCCTTTCGCTACATACCTTTCGAAGGTGTCAAATGGTTTCAGAGGAATGTGAAAGCAAAATGGGGAAATTTTAGAACAACAATCCACTGCTAGTACACTATTAATGAAGGCGAAAGGGTTAACCCAAGCATAATAAAAGACCCAAGCAGCCGCCTTCAAAGCTATGGAAGCGAAAGGATGAAGGCGAAATGATGTATGAAAAAGGTTGGGAGAAAGACCATTCGACCACTTCGAAAGGATCGATGCGGAAGGGGGTCAACCTGCATCTATAAATACAACCCAAGGGGTCCAAGTTTTGGGACCGAATTTGAATTCTAAATTCTCTTTGTTACTCCATAGAAAAATCAAATTATTGGAACCCTAAATCAATTTTGGAGAATTCTCCTACTTGCAATCCAATTTAGATGAATGCAAAAGAGTGGACACATGAATCCAATATCGATTTTGAATATGAGGAAGATCATTTCGGCCATTAGCTTGAATAATGACCAATTGCACATGATGATCACTTATTTTCTTAATCCCCTTTTGGCTTATGCAATGAAATGGAATCACTTAGACATTGTGATTTTGAATCATATCATCATCATGTTTCGTAACGTCAAATGTTAAATTGACGTGGTGATGATAATTTGATATTAATAAGTTCATTGAACTTATACCATTTTTCTAAGATTTAATTCCATTGCATATTGAATTTAAATCTTATATATTGTATATTGAGTCCCCTCAAAAGAATAAGGACTCTTTCGACTTGATCGAAATGGGCTGACTGTATGAATATTAAGTTATGTTTGCTAGATGGACATCTTCGAAAGGAGCTTGGTTATTCCTAGAGATATAACCCCTCTCGAAGGAGTTCTTATCATGGTAGCAGAAACTATACTTTTCAAAGTGGATTCCCCTTTTAAAGGCAGAATGACCATTTCGACTCATTTGAAAGGAGATATGAATGATCCTTCTGATCCACTCAAAAGGGGTTATGAATGAGTTATTCTCTTTCTAATTATTGTCTCAAAGTGGTCCTCTTATCAACAATTAACACTTTCATAAGGCCATCCTTCGAAGACATTCTGCTCCCATCAACTCATTCAAAAGGGGTTTCGAAGCGATTATTCACTACTAAATCTTTGTTTTGAGGTGTTAGCAAAATTTCTTGTTAACAACTTAGCTTTAGGATGTCGACGAGATTTTTTGTTAACATTTTTGGCGCTAGAAGAAGGGCTTGAACCTCCGACTTTGTAGTTCCCTTATAGGCTAATTATGGACTATTTAACTTGATGTAGGAAAATGAAATATAAAAGGCTTAGTCGAATGGACAAAGAAGCAATACACACGACAACTTTGGAGGAAAATATTGCTCCAACTTTCATCTTGGAGGGAGTTATGCAATGACAGCCATCAACCCCAGCACAACCGAATGACGATGCAATCAAGATAAAGCATCTGGAGAAACAATTGCTAGGAATGCAAGAGCTCCTCAAAGCAGCTCTATCTCAGAAGTCTTCTAAAGCTGAAAAATTAACAACTGGAGATGAAGTGATCTCCCCAAGAAGAAATTTAGAAGCTTATACCAATAAGGGCAAGAGAAAGATAGATCTAACATCGTCAAAGAAAAATGAACACCATCAAATTAAAGTCGATCATCAAGGAAGGATACTAGATAAATCTCTTGAGCAATCTAGAAGCTCGATCTCAAAAGAATGCAGCCCAAACCGAAAAAGTTATCACTACACTAAAGCTTATTTGAAAGATGTAGTAGAAAAGGCAGTCAAAGATATGCTAAATGTAAAAGGGAAGAGAACTTTGGATGAGCGAGCAAATGACAATGAACGAGTAGCTCCGTTCATAGATGAGATCATGTCAGTGGTTATTCCATCTCATGTCAAGATCCTAACCATGAAATATCATGGTACTACTAATCCTGATGATCACTTGATGGCTTTCGATAGCCAAATGGATTTGTATAATGCCACTGGAGCGGTTCGATGTAGATTGATCCCAGTAACGCTTCAAGGGGCAGCTGCACAGTGGTATCGGCAATATCGTGAGAAGACTATCTACCCATGAAAACAGTTTTCTTATGAACTCTCTGCCCAATTTTGTATATGTAAGGATCCGAACATCGAATACATTGTTCTAGCAAACATAAAGCAAAGGCAGGGGTAATCACTAGGTGATTACCTCAAAAGATTCAATATAGAAGCACTGAAAGCCAAAGATATGAATGACAGGGATAAGCTCATAGCAATGCATTCTGGGTTGATAGAGAACACACTATTTTGGAAGGAACTCTTAGTGCATGGGTGTGAAGATTTACAAGACTTCCATTTCCAAGCTGATAAATTTGTTCGAATGGATGAATTATAATATACTAAAAAGAAAGCTAATCGTAGGAAGGAGGATGGAAGATTTGGATTGGATCGGGGACACAAAAGAACAAGGTGGGAAGAGCCCAATACTAATTCGATCGCTTTAAACAAGCCAGTGTCTTTTATATATGCTACGATCAAAGAGAAGGTTAACTTCCTAACTTCTTCAAGGCTAGAAATTACCCTGAACAGAGAAAGGGGGACGACTACTGCGCTTATCACAAAGCGAACGGCCATAAAATTAATGAATGTCGGGTGTTGGCTAGAATCATTCAAGAACTAATCCGTGAAGGTCATTTGAAGGAATTCATCCAAGACAAGAAAAAGGCACCTCGGACTAGCGATGATCCGCAAAAATTTCCTAATAATGTTGTCAACATCTTAGAAGAAGATCCATTAAGCTTGAATATGCCATTGAATAGGACTGATGTAATGATGTGCACATGAATGTGCATATTTTTACCTCCATATTTAATTTAATTAATTAAATTAGCATATAAGGTATTTTAACATGTTTAAACCAAAATTTCAGTTGCTTTTAAATTATCATTTCTTCATCTTCATTGAGGGAAAAAATCATCATTTTGTGCATGTATTAATTTTGAGAATATTTATTTGCACGTTTTGTTTTTATTTGCAGGAATTTGGATGGAAATATGAAGAAACTTTCAGGGAAATATGCATATATAAGAGAAGGAAACAAATAAAGATGGAAACAAATCATTCCATGCAACATGGAGGATCTCACCTACCCACTTACCATGATCTACAATTAGAAGTTAATGCATATGCTAGTGGAGATTAAAGTTATATGCACATGTAATGGTGGATTATGCTCATGCTAAAGACAACTTGGAGGTCACACTTCCTAGAGGGGCATTTTGTGTAGTTTCCTAAATATGCGTTAGGGTTTTAGGCATGTATAATTATCCCTTATGTTTCATAAGCTCCGAGCCTTCTCGTTAGTTAGTTTAGTTATAGGCACAAATTGTAAATAAAAACACTATTTCTCTCTTTCATGACTTTTTAGCATTTTCTTCATATAATTTTCTTATGCGCAATTTCAGCTCATGCTATTTTAGTTCATGTACTTTTATTTTATGTTGGTAGCTTAGATTTAATTTATGCAAGTAGTTTAATTCTTTTTAATTTTAATTAGCTTGCATTTTCCTTTTGTTGTTGTTGTTCTACGTTGCAATCTACATTTATTGATATGATAACAAATATGAAAAGCTAAACCCCTTCAACTTAGGGGTAATGAAACTCTCTTAATATGTAAATTCAATATTTTGCTAATTTTTGATCTCTTTTTATGCTTAATGACAATATTTGATATGGTTAAAAAAAATTTTTAGCTTTGAATTTGATAGTATATATTGTTGACACTAAATATGTTATGGTTAAACAAACATAAACACAAATTACCTCTTCATCTACATATGATGTTGGTAATGAAGTGGATTTAAGAATCAAATTTTGATGGTCTATATTACTAATCAATAATAGATCATGCTTAGAATATGTTTTTATTTTCAATTTCATTATCATTTTAATGAGAGTTAACAAGTGATTTAGTGGATGTGTTAAAATTTGATGGTTTATGTTGGACTAATTAATAGCACAAGTGGAGCATATTTATGATAAATACATCAACTAAATTCACTAATGACCAAAAGAAGAAAGATCATAATTTCATTACGTTGATTTATGTGATCATGAGAAGAAAATTACCTCTAAATTGTCTTATACTTTCATATTTTTTATTCACTTTCTTTTGTTAGTTTTTTACATTTTTAGTTTAAACAATCTCAAGCTCTTTGGTTAATTTGATTAAGTAGAGCTTAAAATTAATTTAATTCCCTGCGGATCGACCCGTACTCGCCATATGTTAGAATTATACGCCGTGCGCTTGCGGTTAATTTTTATTACAATTTTTCGGCGATTTTCTAATCCGATAGAAAAATCATCGATTCAACAAGTTTTTGACGCCGTTGCCAAAGAATTAATTTGATTTTAATTCTATTCTTCGGATTGTTTTTGTTTGATTTTAGTATGTGTTAATTTTATGTGTTATTTTGCATTTAAAAAAAAAAAAATTTGTGTTGTGTGTGATTTTTGTGTTCATTGTGTTCATGTGCTTGTTTTTTAGTTTTATTATTTGCATGTGCATTTCTATAAAGAAAAAGAAAAAAAATACACAATTTGAAAACAAAAAAAATTATTTTATTTCATTTTTATTTACATTTACAATTTCTGTTTTTCTACATCACAAACTGTTTTTTTTCATACCGCAACTGTGCACATTTGCACATATATCTTCAGCCTCTCCACTCACTGACAACCTCAGCAACTCTTCACTGTTGCTCCTGCCACCCTTCCAACATATAAACCACCACTTTCTCCGACATTTACATACATATAAATCCACTGCCTCTGCTCAAAACTGTGCTCAAAACATCATCACATTTTTCTCAAACTGCTACTTGCATATACATGTGCATTACTTCAAACTGCCATCACACATACTCTCCGTACATCACTACATAACATTAAAACATCATCAAATCTTCACTGTGCACAGTTACTTTTCATTCTTTGTACTTGCTGCCTTGATTTTACTCTTCCTGTTCACGAAACATCTCTGCATTACTTCACCTCCTACACAGTCACCACTAACATTTCCGTCACTATGCATATCTGCACAAACAACCTCAAAACAACACTGCCATTTACCACAACTAACCATCACAACAAACTGCCACTGCACTATCTTTGTGCATCAAAATCAAAACATACATACCATATCAACCACAATTTCATACCCCTGCATATCACAAAACTGCCACCATCTTCACAACACTGCCAAGCCCTCTGCCCCTTCAACTGACCATCTAAAACTTACTGCCTTCACAACTTTCATTCACCACAAACCATATCACCTGACTTCCCATAACCAACAACTTCCTCCACCTGACTTGCCATTCATCATATATACATCAACCTGCCATTATATTACACAACTCCAAACAAACCATCACCAGTCTTCATAATCACCTTACTGCTTGCAACTTCAAACCAAAGTTTCATTTCTTACTGCCTGCTACCCAGTCTTCATAATCACATTACACAATTCCATTTCTTCACAACTTCAAACAACATTCCCTTGCACCAACATCCCCTGCCTTCCACCCTCCTTACATCAACCATAAGCCTTCACATTCAACCTGCTTTCAGCCACATCAGTCATCACTCCATCACCTGATTGCTGCCAACATTCCCCTCTGCAACTCACATGTTGCATTGCCAACCAACAACAATCAACATATAACTTCAAACTCCACTATGCACTGTTATGACACTGCCACTCTCCAACACCACCGTATCATTTCTGTGCGAATACCATAGCCACTGTGCATCTTCACTGACCATCCTTCTTACTGCCTTTTCTAGCCATCGACACATCAGTTCTGTGCGCATCACTCCATCACCATTCAAATACCAAACCATAACCATAGCAACATATCACTACCGCTGCACAAACTACTTCAACTTCTTCAACACTTCACCTGACCACCTTCATACAAACTACATAATCACTTCCACTTCATACAGTTACCAACTTCCAAACTACCTGATCGTCTGACCACACTTCTGACCTTTTGACCATCATCCCTGCATTATACATCAAACCATCTGACCATCTTCATTAACATCATTTCATTGCCTGATCAGCAAACTCCCCTACTACTGCACACTCCCCTGTTACAGCGAACTTCCACTTCCACTGCCTCCTCTGTCATCCCTCCTGGCCTCTGCCTCAACAACTCACCACTTCACTAAACACAATCGCTACAAACCCCCCTTAACTACTAAATTCTCCAATCACTGCTCCACAAAACTACCCCTGCAGTTCATAAAACATCAACTTTATCACCATTAACTTCAACTCCATACAACAGCACTGCACAGTGTATCAAGCCAACATCCTCCTTCATCCAAATCAACAGTCGAATACTCTCCTCCATCACCTGCAAATCCACACATCTAAATATTTCCTTTCACAAACTGTCTTCCTAATCCATACATCACCTCAACCTTCAATCCGAACCCAAAACCTAGCAACCGCCACTTCATCAGCATCCACAGCGCGACTCCAATGTATGCGATTCGCGACTTCACCATGAACCACAACGAAAGAAGTCGCTAATACTAATTCAATTGTGATTTTTGTGAAATTTGGGTGCGAAATTTTCAGATTCTAAGATTTTGGAAGTTGACAATTTAAGTGTCTGCTGTGGTTACTTGGTTTTCTTTTGATAGAGGAGTTAAAAACTTGTTTTGTTTCTTTCCATTCAATTGGGCTGGGCCCGTGTGTTATTCTAAAAAAGAAAAAATATTAATGTTAAAGCAACTTTTTTATTTCTTTTAATTGAAAAAAAACTTGTTTTATTTCTTTGTTTTAATTTTCTTTTAAAATCTAAAAAAAATTAAAAATGTAAAAAAATAACAAGTTTCAGTTGTTTTGTTTTCTTTTGTTCTGACTTGTTTTCAGCTGTTTTCTTTTGTCTTGTTTTAATTTTCCTTAATATTGCTTAAATATAAATAATTCTTGTTCAATTTTTTTTTTTTAGGTTGCAAATTGCAGGAAAACGATAGGAATTGCTTGCTTTTCTTTGCTTGTCAAAAATAAATTGCTTGCCAGCTTATATATATATAAAAATCGTCGCTGAAAAAATAAAAATAAATTGCTAATAACTCTGCACGTTCTAGTATCGCGCTCTCATTTTCTGTTTTTATTTGCTTTACATTGTTGGTTACTTCCATTTTTAAAAAAAAAAATTCAAAAACAAAAACAAAAATAAATTTCATTCATGGTTGCATTGTTAATGCACATTCAATTTCAGTTTTGCATTTTATCTTAGAACATGATTAATAATAACGGTTAGACATTTGACTTAAGGGCATGATGAGCTCACTTAGGGCTTAATTGTATCTTGACAAGTTGTTCTTTTTGAACAATTTATATTCTTGGTGTCTACGCTACGGTAGAACAATAATCGGTTATAAATATTACCGCGATTCGTAAATATTATACTGGTTGTTTCTTTGAAAGTACCTAAACCTTCGGTTGCATTGCTACGGTGATTCGTGGTGCACCAATAACTCCTGTCCGTTATCTAACTAAGAAATATCTTGTTGATTTAAGACAAAGTATGATTACAACAATTTTGTTTTAGGAGTTACTTAGGCAGAAAATTTGTAATTAAGTCCCTGCATTCATTTAGTTGCATTAGTTCAAGCATATTTCTAAAAAAATTCAAAATCCAAAACTAAAATTTTTTGTAAATTTTCATTATCTTAGTTTTTAAATCTTTTCCATTGAATTTTTTCAAACAAAATCAAAAATTGAATAAAAATGTTTAAGTTAGTTTTTTTAGAAAATCAAAAATCCAAAAAAATATATTCTTTTCAAAACAATTTTTTTTTTGAAAATCTAAAATACAAAACAAAAGTCAAATTTACCTTTCGAAAAATAAATTCTCCTTGGTAAATACTTTTCCTATAAAAAACAAAAACAAAACATTTTTTAAAATGTCGGAATTTCCCTGCTCGCAAGAAGTTTATAATAGTTGTGAAAATTAATATAATCCATATAGTTTCACATCAAACTCTTATGGATATTTAATAACAACTAAGGTACTAATTCGAATTTTGCACCACAAAGTTTTTAAAATGACGACCAACCCTCAACTCTTGAAACAATTTCATTTTTACTTGAACTCTCTACACAAAAAAAATCAAATGATAAATGATTTGTGTAATTCATATTCGTGCAATAACTCAAGTCAAGGATTTCAAAATGATCAAAATATGAATTGATTTCAAAATTCAAATGATTTCGATTATCACTCATACCAATACAACTACAAACTCCAAAATGAATTTCAAAATCAAAATGGAAATGTGAACCACTTTTCGAATGATTTTGGCAATGAGAATAATCTCGACTGTGGTGCAATTGACAATTTACGTTGTCAACCATTTCAAATTGAAAATTATCAAATTAATAATTATAAATTTGATTTCGTTGAGCAAATGGAAGAAATTTACGAAGACCACACGGATTTTTTGTTTGAAACATACATGAAACAACATGAAAAAAAAATCAAATCCAAACGTGTGACGAGTCAAATAATAATCCACCTTTTACCAAAATTGATGAGTTTCAAATAACAACTTTCGGAATTGAAAATGACAATCTAAATGAAGTTGTTGAAAATGTGATAACCGAGTTGGGTTTCAATTCTTTTGAGAGTGTGGAACCAAATTTAAAATTTGATTTTCCTTTTTTCGATTTTGAAAAATTGAATACAACAACTTTGGATTTTGAACATGATATATGCAATGAAGTTGTGAATAATTCAACAAAGAAAGACGAATTTAGCGAACACAATTTTTTTGGACTTTCTGAAGATGAGTTGTTGAATTCTGAAGGGATACATTTAAATCACCATTTTGAATTTAAAATCAATAATTTTGAAGAATTTTTCGATGATAAGATTGACTTTCAAATTGGTGAAAATAAACTTGAACTTCAACCAATTATTTTATCTACCCCAAAGTCATCGAAAATAAAACAACTCATACGATTTTTAATAAAACGACATTCATTTTTCTAAATCAACATTCAACTTTGAAATCATTTATGGTTTGGTTTTTTGTGCTTAAGCTTGGTCTCTCATACTTGAAGAGACAAATGAATTGGTCTCGATAGACTATTTCATTTACTCTTTAACAACACACTTTCTGATATTCTGTAAATAATAATCGTTTCATTTTCATGTAGGTCATTTTTTTTTACTTTCAGTTGGGTTGACTATGGGAACACAGTCAAATTCAAGTGTGGAGGGAGTCTCATCTGCATTTAATATTTATGGTTTATTTTTTGCATTTTTCTTCCAAAACTCAAAATTAAAAGAAATCCCAAAACAAATTTTCTTTTCAGCATTTTGATTTACTTTTGAAGAAACACTGTATGATAGGTATAAATTTTGGTTATTAAATTGAAATTTTTGAAAATTTATCTGTCTCAACAAAAATAAAAATTAAGTTGATTACAAGCAATGATGGTCTAACTAGTATATAGGAAGGTTCATGTGTGTTAATTATGAGGTTTATCCTAATTGAAATCTTTATTTAATAAGTGGTTGATTTAAAAGTAAAGGTGATAGCTTTTTAAATCTTCTAGGTTAAGTAGTGCTAAAATGACGTTGCAAAACTCTCTCTTCATAAAAAAAACAAAAATAAATTGTATATATTTTTGTTAACACCTAGAGTCATGTGTTCAAACGCAAGTGTGTACACTCACCATACTTTGTACCCATCTCGTGTAAGCCCGTAAGGCAGTGCATGATCGATATATCCAGCCTCGGTTTATTTGAGTTAGGTGTGTGTATATAAATATATATTGAAATTCTTTCACTAATAATACCTACAATCGATAGATGTACATACTCTTGTGTGCACTTGCCATGCTCTGTATTCCCCTCACGTAAGCCCACAAGGCAGTGCATGGGTGAAATATCTAGCCTTAGTTTTTTCGAGTTAGGCATATGTAAATATTATTAATATCAATAAAATTTCAAATAAAGGGAGAGTAAGCAATTGAAATTGTAATACCCCGCACCCCTTAGTATACCAAATGGACACACTAGAAGGTGTGGCGCGTTGTACATATAAATTAAAACTAGCAAAGATTAAGATTCACAACACAGAAATAGGTAAAAATAGCGGAAATAATTTAAATAATAACTTATTAGAACAGAACTTCATAATTTCTTTAAAAACCAATTAAGTTACCTAATACCAAATACATCATGTGTCAAAATACCGTACATATATGTCTTATGAAATTAAAGAAAACTATAGTCTCGAAAGTCAGAGTACTACTATTCCCCAACATGTGCCAGTAAAAATAAAGAAAAAAAAGATGAAAAAGAAGTGGAAGTACATAGTGGAATATCCTTCGAAGAAACCTCTAAGCAAATGCAACCTACTGTCCCCTTCCTTGATTGCCTATGGGAGGAAAAGGGGAAAATGAAGGAGTGGGTCAGACTAAAAATCTGGTGAATGATGGTAAATACTAGAATCTTTAAGCAAAATAAAAGTAATAACTTTACAACAGTTCTATTATATAGAAGGATACAAAGGAAATAAAGAGAAGGAATAAGCTGAAATAAATACGAATTAACTTTATCAACATAATTGTTTAACTTTGATTGTTTGCACTTGTTTTTGATAGCTGCTTAGATTATGCTAAATTCCTTACACTGCACTTTGATCGGCCTGCTACTCCATAGAATCTACTGTGGACCGGATGCTAAATCTCCCTACACAGTAGATATTGGTACCTACGAAAGACAAAGATTAAGCGCTTAGAACTCATAACGATAACTGAGCACCCAAATGAAAGTCGCACGCGTAACCGCCACTATGCTCATGTTACTTGTTTTTCCACCTATTAGGTCTTCTTATTACCTCAAGCTCCCGCATAAGCGTTCCCCTCGTCTCATTTCTCGATTATGCGAGACAACTCGTCTCACTTCAGGGTCGTTTCACTTCAAGGTTATGTGAAACATCTCGTCTCACTTCAGGGTTATGTGAGACACCTCATTTCACTTCAAGGTTACGTGAAACACCGTGTCCATAGAAATAATAGAGGAAACGTTGTTGGTACTACCCCGTCATCCAAACAATATCTAGTGCACCCTTTGCCTAAATCCCCATGATTTGGACTTCTACGTATTGACCATTTACTACCGTTATTAACATACACATGCCCCTCGTCTCACTTCACGATTATGTTAGACACCCAGCCTCACTTTAGGGTTATGCGAGACACCTCATTTCACTTTAGGTTTATGTGAAGCACCATGTCCACAGAAATAAAGGAATGTTATTTAGTACAGGTCCTACTTTAATTCTTTATTTATTAACTTAGATAAATTATTTAAACAAGCATTTACTTTTGTTCTTACTATCTGTGTTTATTAATTTATCCCAAGTCTTAAAATAAACCTCACTCTGTTCTATTTCTTATTATAACCTACGTTATAATCATGCTTATTACTTAACCCAAGGTCTAAGTGTAAAAAGAAGCTCCTTTCATCTTATATCTTTTTAGTTATAATTCTAAGTTATAACTAGGCCAATTTTCTTTAGTTAGTCAAATTATAACATCTGTATCGTAATTAGGCTCAATTTCAGTCTTAATTTCATTTTCATTACAGTCTTTACAATTTACATCTTATCTTCTGTTATTTGGTATTCTTATAATTTTAAATTCGTACGCGTTTAATCTATTCTAATCCATACGCAAAGAAGAAGGAGAAATAAAAACAGAAAGTAGAAGAAAAACCAAAGTGTAGGAAAAAGATGTAAATAACGTATAAATAACATTAAATAAATTAAAATACGTAAATAAACTGCAAATAAATAGAAAATCTATAATTAACAGAAATAAAAGAAATAAACTAAAAACTATAGCTAAAAGAAATAGACTGAAAATAATTCTAAAAGCTATAAATAAACTACTAAAGAGGTTATTCCAAAAATCATAGTAAAACTACAATTATTGGAAACCCTATTATTTTAAATTACTTAAAGAAATATAAAATAATTACCATTACTCACATGTGGTCCTAATTCTTCCCGTTTGGTCTTCCTAAATCCACTTGAGGGTATTAAAATATTTTATTTAAAAAGACTCTGCCTAGAAAATTATTTCTTTTAGGGTCCTTCCTAAAAAGGTAAATCCAATTGGAGAAAATCTAGAATGAGAAAAAGTGGTTGGCCTAGGGTCTTATTTATAGGGGTAGATGTGGATCTCAGGCTGTTGGATTCGGAGATTAAATATTGTGCGACCACGTCATATGCTGAATAAGAGCCGTCATATGGAAGCACGGAGGGACCAGATGAGAGAATATAACGAAATTAACGTGCTAGATTTTTACTAGAACGAACAACTTCTTCTTTCATTCACAAAAGGGGTGGGTCGACCTTTAGGTTGACCTAGGTGATGGTTAGGTCGACCTGGAGGTCAACCTAGCAAATTTATTTATTTTTGATTTCTTGACTAATTCGTAACTTATTCATATTAACTTGGATTCTAGCGTTCTACATAGGGAAATCAACCAAAAAATTACCACGAATACAATGGTGCAACTTTCGTGGCTCAATTCTGATGATTTCATTTTATCTATACATTTATTCATCTATTAATTGTTATATTTTAAATTTTGGGTTGTTACAGAAATCCAGACACTATTTTCACTTATTTGATTTGGCTTGTTATTTAAAAGAAATGAAAATACAACTTTGAAATTTTTTAATAACCTACTAAGGATCCATTTCATAGTCACACTATCTTATCAACCGAAACAACTAGCCAACTAGAGTCTAATTGTGATGATAACTTGATTTTTGTTGGAAATTTTGAGAAGTAAAAGGTCTTAAATTTCTTGGTAATGACTAGAACTTATATTTAACCTATTCGTGTCAATTTAAAAATAAAATTTTCATTTATAAATATTTTGAAAACTTGTATTCATCTCTTTGTAAATAAATCTTACACTTAGGAATTTGTTATGTTGCATTGAATTTTGTGGGTAGTATCCGCTAAAAACCCTTATGAGACAACACTCGTCCTACTAGGTACACCTAGAGGTTTAACGGCTTGTTGTATATGCTAAATGCAACCGTGTTTCCTACGAAAACGGATTTATCTTAGTTTTAGTTTATTTGAGGGCGAATAAAAGGATAAGTGTGAGTGTATTTGATGTGCACGTAAATGTATATATTTTTACTTCCATATTTAATCTAATTTAATTAAACAAATGAGCATATAGGGTATTTTAACATGTTTAAACCAAAATTTCAACTGCTTTCAAATCATCATTTATTCATCTTCATTTAGGGGCAAAATCGACATTTTGAGCATGTATTAATTTTGAGAATATTTGTTTGTACATTTTATTTTTATTTGTAGGAATTTGGATGGAAATATGAAGAAACTTTCATGGAAATATGCATGAACAAGAGAAGGGAACAAATGAAGATGGAAATAAATCACTTCATGCAACATGGAGAACCCCATCTACCCACTTACAATAATCTATAATTAGAAGCTAATGCACATGTTAGTGGAGATTGAAGTTACAAGCACATGTAATGGTGGTTTATGCTCATACTAATGATGACTTGGAGGCCACACTTTCTATAGGGATATTTTGGGTAGTCCCCTAAAATATGCGGTAGGGTTTTAGGCATATATAAATACCCCTTATGATTCATGTAATAAGCTCTAAGCATCTCTTCAGTTAGTTTAGTTAGGCACAAATTGTACATAAAAATTCTCTTTCTCTCTTTCATGGCTTCTTAGCGTTTTCTTCATGTAATTTTCTTACATGCAATTTTAATTCACGCTATTTTAATTCATGTTCTTTTCTTTTATGTTAGTAGCTTAGATTTAATTTATGCAAGTAGTTTAATTCTCTTTTTTATTTTATTTAGCTTGCGTTTTCCTTTTGTTTTTGTTCTATGTTGCAATCTACATTTGTTGACATGACAACAAATATGAGAAGCTAAACCCCTTAAATTTAGGGGTAATAAAGCCCTCTTAATCATGTAGAGTCAACATTTTGCTAACTTTTGTTCTTTTTTGTGCTTAATGATAATATTTGTGTGGTTGAATTTTTTTTGTTTAGCTTTGAATTTCATAGTCTATATTGTTGACACCAAATAAGCTATGCTTAAACAAATATAAACACGGATTACCTCTTCATCTACATATGATTTTGGTAATGAAGTGGATTTGAGAATCAAAATTGATGGTCTATATTAGTAATTAATAGTAAATAGATCATGCTTAGAATAATTGTTTTTTTCAATTTCATTATCATTTTCATGAGAGTTAACAAGTAGTTCAGTGGGTGTGTTAAAATTTTATTGTTTGTGTTGGGCAAATTAATAGCACAAATAGGCCATACTTATGAAAAACACATCAACCAAATTCACTAATGACCAAACAAAGAGAGATCGTAATTTCATTATGCTGATTTATGTGATCATGAGAAGGAAATTACCTCTAAGTTGCCTTCCACTCTCATATTTTTATTCATTTTCTTTTGTTAGTTTTTCACATTTTTACTTTAAACATTCTCAAGCTCTTTGGTTAATTTGATTGAGTAGAGTTTAAAACCAATTCTATTTCCTATGGATTGACCCATACTCGCCACACACTAAAATTGTATGCCGTGTGCTTGCGGTTGTTTTTATTATAATTTTTCGACGATTTTCTAATCCAATAAAAAAATCATCGATTCAACATGTAATCCATGAGGGGCCCTACCAAGCAGGGATTAGCATGGGAGCCAGAAACAGATACATTAAAGAAGCTAAAGAATGAGTGTTCTCCATTCAAGGAGATCCATCGCTTAAAATTCCGTGACTCAATGTACCAATGCCAAATCTTGTTGTTACTCCCCCAAAAGCTAAAGAATGGAATCCATCATCATCATAACGACCCCCTTATGATCACGATACAAATTGGACTTTCTATAGTGTCCAAAATTCTTGTAGACACTGGGAGCGCAGTCAACATTATTTTCAAACATGCCTTTGATCAAATGGGCATCCTAGAAGATAAGCTGGAGCCTAGCCTTGAGCCTATCTTTGGGTTGAATAATAAGGGATCAAATCTAATAAGACAAATGAAGTTGCTAGTGCAGATGGGAGTACCGCCATGCTGCAAGACTTTTGAAACTCTCTTCATAATCATTAATCAACGTCATACTACAATGATTTATTTGGCCGACCCGCACTTGATGAGGTGGATGCTTTTGTCTCTCCAAGATATATAATGGTAAAATTCTTAACTAAGAGGGGTTGAGGCACTATCAGTGGACAACAATTCAGTTCCCAAGAGATGTACTTTGCAGCGCTTGATCAATATAAGAGGGTGTATTCTTTTACTATGTTTCTTCTACTTTTTTCAGCCTTTGGATGATGGATTTTTTACATTCAACATTTGAAGCTAAAATAAGATCTAGTAAGGCTAATAAACGTATATTTGAAAGGTACATCTCCCCTAGAAGCAAGAGAAAGAGGATGATGTTAACTCCATATAAGAAAAAGAAATCATCACAGAATTGGATTGCTAAAGGGAAGTGGAAAGGATAAAACCTATAGAGGACCTTGAGGAAACATGTATATATCCAAACGATTCAACCAAAATAGTCAAAGTATGAAAGGAGTTGGAAAGCAGCTTAAAGGTAGACTTAATTCAGTTTCTTAAGTCTAACAAAGATATGTTTGCATGGTCTCATTCGAATATGGTTGGGATTGATCCATCGGTTATATGCCATGCACTAAATATTAATCCAGATGCGACCCCCGTTCGACAGAAGAAGAGGCAACTTGATAAAGTGTGATCTGACGCCCTAAAAGAGGAAGTTAAAAGGCTACTCGAAAATGGATTCACTCGGGAAATCTTTTACCCAAAGTGGCCAGCGAACCCAGTATTGGTGAATAAGTCGAATGGAAAGTGGAGGATTTGCATAAATTATACTGATTTAAACAAAGCATGCCAAAAAGATTGTTACCTTTCCCCTAGATAGACCAATTGGTTGATGCAACTAGTGGAAACAAGTTGTTATCCCTCATGGATGCTTACTCGAGATACAATCAGATACCCATGTTTAAACTGGATGAAGAGCATACAAGTTTCATTACCGACCGAGGAATTTTCTACTATAAAGCAATGCCTTTCAGGTTAAAGAATGTAGAAGCCACCTATCAAAGATTAGTCAAAAGAATTTTCAAAGAATAAATTGGTCAAACATGGAAGTTTATGTTGATGATATGCTGGTAAAATCTTTTGAACTAGGAGTCACCTTGAAGACGTGAAAGAGATGTTAAAGTATTATAAAAGTATCAAATGAAACTGAATCCCCAAAAATGCTCTTTCGGGGTTCATTCCAAGAATTTTTTATGCTACATTGTAAGCACTCAAATAATTGAAGCCAGTCCAGATCAGATCTAAGCAATCAAAGACATGGTTGAGACTAAAACCAGCAAAGATGTAATGAGTTTGAATGGTAGGGTTGCTGCCTTAAGCAGGTTCACTTCCAAGGCAATATATAAATACCCCTTATGATTCATGTAATAAGCTCTAAGCATCTCTTCAGTTAGTTTAGTTAGGCACAAATTGTACATAAAAATTCTCTTTCTCTCTTTCATGGCTTCTTAGCGTTTTCTTCATGTAATTTTCTTACATGCAATTTTAATTCATGCTATTTTAATTCATGTTCTTTTCTTTTATGTTAGTAGCTTTGATTTAATTTATGCAAGTAGTTTAATTCTCTTTTTTATTTTATTTAGCTTGCGTTTTCCTTTTGTTTTTGTTCTATGTTGCAATCTACATTTGTTGACATGACAACAAATATGAGAAGCTAAACCCCTTAAATTTAGGGGTAATAAAGCCCTCTTAATCATGTAGAGTCAACATTTTGCTAACTTTTGTTCTTTTTTGTGCTTAATGATAATATTTGTGTGGTTGAATTTTTTTGTTTAGCTTTGAATTTGATAGTCTATATTGTTGACACCAAATAAGCTATGCTTAAACAAATATAAACACGGATTACCTCTTCATCTACATATGATTTTGATAATGAAGTGGATTTGAGAATCAAAATTGATGGTCTATATTAGTAATTAATAGTAAATAGATCATGCTTAGAATAATTTTTTTTTCAATTTCATTATCATTTTCATGAGAGTTAACAAGTAGTTCAGTGGGTGTGTTAAAAATTTATTGTTTGTGTTGGGCTAATTAATAGCACTAATAGGCCATACTTATGAAAAACACATCAACCAAATTCACTAATGACCAAACAAAGAGAGATCGTAATTTCATTATGCTGATTTATGTGATCATGAGAAGGAAATTACCTCTAAGTTGCCTTCCACTCTCATATTTTTATTCATTTTCTTTCGTTAGTTTTTCACCTTTTTACTTTAAACATTCTCAAGCTCTTTGGTTAATTTGATTGAGTAGAGTTTAAAACCAATTCTATTTCCTATGGATTGACCCATACTCGCCACGTACTAAAATTGTATGCCGTGTGCTTGCGGTTGTTTTTATTATAATTTTTCGACGATTTTCTAATCCAATAAAAAAATCATCGATTCAACATGTAATCCATGAGGGGCCCTACCAAGCAGGGATTAGCATGGGAGCCAGAAACAGATACATTAAAGAAGCTAAAGAATGAGTGTTCTCCATTCAAGGAGATCCATCGCTTAAAATTCCGTGACTCAATGTACCAATGCCAAATCTTGTTGTTACTCCCCAAAAGCTAAAGAATGGAATCCATCATCATCATAACGACCCCCTTATGATCACGATCCAAATTGGACTTTCTATAGTGTCCAAAATTCTTGTAGACACTGGGAGCGCAGTCAACATTATTTTCAAACATGCCTTTGATCAAATGGGCATCCTAGAAGATAAGCTGGAGCCTAGCCTTGAGCCTATCTTTGGGTTGAATAATAAGGGATCAAATCTAATAAGACAAATGAAGTTGCTAGTGCAGATGGGAGTACCGCCATGCTGCAAGACTTTTGAAACTCTCTTCATAATCATTAATCATCGTCATACTACAATGCTTTATTTGGCCGACCCACACTTGATGAGGTGGATGCTTTTGTCTCTCCAAGATATATAATGGTAAAATTCTTAACTAAGAGGGGTTGAGGCACTATCAGTGGAGAACAATTCAGTTCCCAAGAGATGTACTTTGCAGCGCTTGATCAATATAAGAGGGTGTATTCTTTTACTATGTTTCTTCTACTTTTTTCAGCCTTTGGATGATGGATTTTTTACATTCAACATTTTAAGCTAAAATAAGATCTAGTAAGGCTAATAAACGTATATTTGAAAGGTACATCTCCCCTAGAAGCAAGAGAAAGAGGATGATGTTAACTCCATATAAGAAAAAGAAATCATCACAGAATTGGATTGCCAAAGGGAAGTGGAAAGGATAAAACCTATAGAGGACCTTGAGGAAACATGTATATATCCAAACGATTCAACCAAAATAGTCAAAGTATGAAAGGAGTTGGAAAGCAGCTTAAAGGTAGACTTAATTCAGTTTCTTAAGTCTAACAAAGATATGTTTGCATGGTCTCATTCGAATATGGTTGGGATTGATCCATCGGTTATGTGCCATGCACTAAATATTAATCCAGATGCGACCCCCGTTCGACAGAAGAAGAGGCAACTTGATAAAGTGTGATCTGACGCCCTAAAAGAGGAAGTTAAAAGGCTACTCGAAAATGGATTCACTCGGGAAATCTTTTACCCAAAGTGGCCAGCGAACCCAGTATTGGTGAATAAGTCGAATGGAAAGTGGAGGATTTGCATAAATTATACTGATTTAAACAAAGCATGCCAAAAAGATTGTTACCCTTCCCCTAGATAGACCAATTGGTTGATGCAACTAGTGGAAACAAGTTGTTATCCCTCATGGATGCTTACTCGAGATACAATCAGATACCCATGTTTAAACTGGATGAAGAGCATACAAGTTTCATTACCGACCGAGGAATTTTCTACTATAAAGCAATGCCTTTCAGGTTAAAGAATGTAGAATCCACCTATCAAACATTAGTCAAAAGAATTTTCAAAGAATAAATTGGTCAAACATGGAAGTTTATGTTGATGATATGCTGGTAAAATCTTTTGAACTAGGAGTCACCTTGAAGACGTGAAAGAGATGTTAAAGTATTATAAAAGTATCAAATGAAACCGAATCCCCAAAAATTCTCTTTCGGGGTTCATTCAAGAATTTTTTAGGCTACATTGTAAGCACTCAAATAACTGAAGCCAGTCCAGATCAGATCTAAGCAATCAAAGACATGGTTGAGCCTAAAACCAGCAAAGATGTAATGAGTTTGAATGGTAGGGTTGCTGCCTTAAGCAGGTTCACTTCCAAGGCAATTGATAAGTGCATTCGCTTTTTCAATGTGATAAATAAGAGGAAAAACTTTGAATGAGGAGGAGATCCTAAGAAAGCCTTCCAAAATTAAAAAATCATTTGGAAAGGCCACTAATATTATCCAGCCCCAAGAATGGAGAAGTCTTGTACTTATACATGGCAGTTTCGAAGCATGCAGTTAGTTCATTTTTTATTACAGAGGAAAATGGGGCTCAACTTCCTATTTATTGTGAGTAGGTCGTTAAAAGATGTAGAGGTTCAATACCTGGCAATAGAAAAATTAGCTTACCGCTTGATACTAATAGCACGAAAACTTAGAGCAACCTTCAAGCGCATCCCAATTAGAGTATTTCCTAACTTTCCACTCAACCAAGTCTTGAGTAAGCTTGAAACTTCGGGTAGGCTTTAAGAATTGAGCTTAGCCAGTATGACATTGAATTTCAACCACGGGCAGCAATCAATGGGCAAGCACTAGCAGACTTTATTCATGAATGTAAATTTTTTGTTAAAGAGCAATCAGAGAAAGAAAAGGATCAAAAACCCATACGACAATTATTTGAGGAGGCGCATCAAACGAGCAGGGAGTTGGGGAAGGATATGTTATAATAACACTAGACGGGCACCGCCTACACTATATAATGGAGTTAGGGTTTCCCGCCACAAATAATATAGTCGAATATGAATTAATGGTGGCAGGATTGACTCTAAGCTTAGAGCATAAGATCCCAGGAATTCAAGTCTTTAGTGATTATCAACTAATAGTAAATCAGATAAACAATTATATCAGACTAAGGATGCCAAACCGCCCTTGTATGTAAAGAAAGTGTTAAAAATGCTCGCCTTGTTTGAAGATTTTGTATACACCAAGTCCCAAAGTGAGAAAACTCTTAGGCGGATTCATTAGCAAAATTGGCCGGTTCAAGGGGAGTCCTAGAAACCCGTGTTGTACCGGTAGGGTACTAAGAAAATCCCAATATCGTAGAGGGAATAACCGAACAAGGGAAGGGGTTGTTGGTTCTAACTAGATCCCAAGTCATGGCATAAGAAAGAGAAGAAAGGTAAATTGATGAAGAAATCCCACATGAGGGGTTTAATCATCCAAGGGCAGATGGCTGTTATAGTAACGATTGGATGTCACCCATTGTCGAATATCTTTCCAAGGGGATATTACCATCTAACAAAATGGAAGATAGAAAAATCAGACGACAGGCTCCGACTTTCACAATGATGGATGGAGTTCTTTACAAGAAAGTATATGCCTTGCTTTACTTAAGGTATGTGAGTTTGGAGGATGGGATGAAACTATTGGTGGAAGCGCATGAAGTATTTTTCGAAGACCGTTCCAACGGGACAAGGTTGGCAAAGAAAATAATGAGATAAGGTTTCTATTGGCCTCAAAATGGCAAGTCAAGCTATTGAGTATGTAAAGAAATGTGAAAGACGCCAGAAATACTCAAAGATTCCTTGTTTACTACCAAGCTAATTAACTCCGATTTCTAGTCTATGGCCCTTTGATATACGAGGAATCGATTAAATTGGGGCCATTGCCAATTTCCAAAGAAGGAGAAAAATATGCTGTAGTAGCCATTGACTACTTTACTAAGTGGGTAAAAGCATAACCAGTCCCCAAAATCACTTCTGGGAAAGTACTTAGATTCGTCACTAAAATCATTATTACCAGATTCAGGATCCCTTATAAGATTATATCTAATAATGGAACACAATTTGAAAGTGAAGAGTTTTCTCGATTTTTAGGATTATCAAAAGTTTTTCTTTCGTGGCATATCAAAAGGCTAATAGAGCCGTTGAAGTGGAAAATAAGACTATTAAGACTATCTTGAAAAAGCGATTGAATAAAGCCAAAGGAAATTGGGTAGAAGAATTGCCACTTGTACTCTAGGCCTATCGAACATCCAATAGATCTACAACGGGTCATACCTTTTATTGTCTAACATATGGGCGTGAAGCAACGTTGCTCGTTGAAATTGAGACACCTTACATCGAAGGACCGCAAATGTATTTGATCCAAACCAAGAAATGAAGAAAGATTCATTAGATTTAATACATGAACTAAGAGATGAAGCAGCTATTTGAACTGCATAATATCATAGAAGAATCTCAAAATACTATAACTCAAAAGTAAAAATAAGTTCATTTCAAGAGGGAGACTTAGTACTCCAAAGGGTGATGTCAAACATAAGAAATCCTGCGGATGGACTGCTAGGACCAAACTGGAAATGTCCCCTAATTGTATGCAAAGTAATTCCTCCAGGAGCTTACAACTTATGTCGACTAGATGACAACATGGTTCCTAGAATGTGGAATGCAGAACACTTGCGACCGTATTTTCTTACAATGAACAAATAAAGCACCTTTTCCTTAAAGAAAAGTCTACACAATTAGGAGTAAAATTCTACTTGAATTTGGAAACTACATTAAACAGTCAAAAGCCTTTATCTGCACCGAAATGGCTAGGTCAAAGCACATCCTAGAGGGAGGTAAGAGTAAGCCTTTATCGTGCCATGCTATGGCCAGGTTAAAGCATCAGCAAGCCCTTGATCGTTCGACGCTATGGCTAGATCAAGGCACCTCTTGGATGGACGATAGAGTAAGCCTTTATCCATGCCATGCTATGGCCAGGTTAAAGCATCAACAAGCCCTTGATCGCACCACGCTACGGCCAAGTCAAGACACGTCTTGGAGGAAGGATAGATTAAGTCCTTGATCATGCCACACTATAGCCTGGCCAAGGCACCGAACAAGCCTTCAGCCCCGCCTATAAAGCCTGACTGGAGCGTCTCCTGGATGGAGGTTGGGTAAGTCCTGGGGTCCTACTTGTGGATAAGCTAACTAAGCACACAAATAACAACAAATTAAGCCGTTCGAGCTCGAGAAGTGGCATATCAAACAATGACAACAGCGGACTAAGACGTCCGAGCCTGAGAAGTGGCATATCAAACAATGACATCCTGCAAGTTCTAAAGGGTAGCACATGTCAAAATAATCAAAACCTAAAGAGCAGTGCATAACAGAAGGCTCAGGTAAGAATCTACAGCCTCTGACTAGTTTCCAAAAGAAAATTTTGGAACTTCACTTATTAATTCCCGAATCTGGGTTTCGAGTCTATTACTATTGATTTCTACTCTTAATACTACCCGAATCTAAGTTTTAGGTCACTCACTATTGACTTTTGGCCTTTACTTATTAATGCCTGGGTTAGAGTTTCAGATCTCTTATTATTAATTTCGGGATTTCACTTATTAATTCCCAAATATGGGGTCTGCGAACTCCATTATTAAAACCTCCATCATGGGATTTTGAACAACATATTGTTAATACTTGAATTTGGATTTATAGTCTGTTACTATTAGTTTTTGGATTTCATTTGTTAATTCCTCGAATTTGGGTTCCAAGGCAGTTGATATTGAGATCTCAGTGGACTTCTGGTCTTCAATTGAAACTCCGAGTTTGGCTTACTAATACTCTACTTTCACTGAGAATTGAACTCAGTAATTCTAAAGCTTGGATTTCAGATTTGAAAGCTCAAGGACTTGGATTTGGAAAGCTATGGCAAGGCAATCGACAAGAAGATAAAGGACTGAAAGGAGTCAGCATGAAGGGAGTCAGAAGGCTTCCTCGGGAGCGAATCATGCCTCGATATTCATCACCAGAGACGAGATGGAAACGATGCTAAAGAGACAAGAGGAGATGGTGCAGAATCTACTTCAACGAGTTGGAATGCAGAACCAAGGGAATGCAACTGTAGGAGATGCTGGAGATAGAGGTCATGGCACGGAGAAACCACAATTCAAAACATAACAGACCATCGGGACAACACCAAAACTAGGGGGCACTCACCTAGAGCATGTTGATCTAATCCCGGGCAGAGTACCAGGTGGAGCTGTGCAACGCGGCACTGATATAGGAATGGATACTCGTCTAGGAGAGCAGATTCCAGGAATCCCTCGTAAGGGAGGGGGCAGATTGGAGGCAATGGACAAGGACTACAGCTTGGTGACAACGATAGATTGGTAGAGATGGTTAGGCGAGCCATGAGAGGCGGATTGGTATATAGCGACTTAGAGGATGCGAATAGGAGTCCCTTTGCTCTAATGATCAGGCAAGTTAGGAACCCGTCGAATTTCAAACTAGTAACACTAGAGATGTGTGATGGGAGAACATATCCCGTTGTTCACTTGACGAGGTACATAAGGCATATGGAGTTACTGTGGGCATTGGAAGAGGTCATGGAATGATGTTTCCCTTTTTATCTGATGGATATAGCAGCATAATGGTTTAAACAACTGGAGAGTAGCTCTATTGGCACATGGACTGGAGCTGATCGAAAGATTTATGAGGCAGTTTTGGGTCCACATTGTCTGACCTAAGAATGTGATGACTCTGACATCGATGAAATAATGGAAATGAGAGTCGCTTAGGGATTTCTTAACCAGATTCAATGCGGCAGTGGCTTCGGTGGATCGACCTAATCCATCAAAGGCGTTGATGGCAGCAGTTTGAGGAATTGTAGACAATTAGAATGTCAAGATATTGTTGGAATATGACCCACCAATGGATCTCGAAGAGTTATACCATGAAGCAGAAAGGTTCCTAAGGCAAGAAGATGAGCAAGCTGAGAGAGAAGGGAGAGAGGCTAAAGCTTATGCAGTAAGAGGTGGAGGTCCACCTAGGGAGGATCCAAAGAAAGATGAAAAGGGAAAAAGGAAAAAGAATGATAATGGTGACACTTCAGAATGGCCACGAAGGAATTCAAATTTTACTTCCTACGCGGATTTGACTGAGACTCTGGAAAGGATTTACTTGGATACTCGAGGGTGCCTCCACTATCAAAGGCTGGCAAGAAGGGAACCTTCTGAATACGAGTGGGCATTGGGAAAGCATTACATATTCCATGAGCTGAATGGGCACAACACGAATGAATATAGACATTTAAAGGATATCATTGATGATCATATAAGGAATGGTCATCTGCAATAACATGTAAGCAATCGAGTCGTGCTAGCGGAACAGGAGCGGCCACCTCCCACCATGAACGAGGATGGCACTGGATCTAGGCATCGTCAGCTTGTTATCAACTAAATGGATTTATGACTTTAAATAAGTAATAGAACTCGAAGTAATATGACTAAGTCACTTATACATGTACGGGATCGAGGACGGTCTCTAGGCATGCTCTGAGACGATGATAAACCGTATTGCTCGAGTCTATGAAATCCTGTTTTTCTTTTCATTTTCCTTAAAACTTTGGTTTCTCCCTTGGATGTATAGACATTCATTTGGTTTTCCCTGGCTGTAAAAACCATTTATTTTGAATGATTGGATTTGCATTATTGTAATAAATAATACAGGTTTCACGATTACTGTTCCGATCGGAGTGACGGGGCAGTGATCGCAAGTTACAAGTCCCGTCGCCGAAGAGTGACGGAATGGACTCAAACAGAATATAAAGTCCTTGGCCGAAGAGCCGAGGCCGGAGAACGTACAAGCCCTTGGTCAGAAAGTCAGGGTCGGAATAGGATAACTCAACCCGAAGAGGCCATTGATTTGGATTTCGGTTTGGGATAAATGGACCCAGAGAGGTCCTGAATTTAGCAAAAGGCCTGGAGCGGTCCCGAATTCGGATATCAATCTAGAAAGGTTATTGATTTGGCAATTGGTTATTGGATATGGATAGATTAAAGCTCGATTGATGAGCTCCGATAGCTTGGGAATTGGCTAAGGATTTGGTTACTGGACTTTGAATTGGACATCAACTCAGAGCAGTCGTGGACTTGGACATGGCTATAGCACTTGGATAGTATAGCTTGGTAATAGGTTGGATTATGGATCGGATGGTATGGTTATGGATTGAATATGGACTTTGGATGTTGGATTCAGAACTATTCAAAATACGCCTTCTTACCACAAGGAATGTTATGGGGGAAAATGTTATCCCACCTTTTAGTCAAGCAGGGATATCAACAATATGCTAAAAAGGATGAAAATCAGCATTAGAGACCGATGGGAAACAAGGCTATGATCGATACCATCAAAACTTGACCGAGCTCCAATCAAGACGAGATCGATTGGTAATATTGAACAAGGATAAGAAAGACTACGTTTCAAATTTTAGGTTAATTAGAGTTCATAAGCTCAAGGTATGATCGACGCAAATCAAGGAAGATAGCCACAATTCGTATACATCAAGGTAAGCGGTGGTTCGTATCCATGCAAGGAAGTCTTGTTCGTATCTATCTATGCTTATCCCACTTTGCATCGATTATCCACCAGCTTGTTCATATCGATCCACTTATGCTCATTCCACTTTGTATCCATCAGAATCCTGCTACTTCGTATCGATAAAAAACTATCATTCGTATCAATCCACCGATACATGCTATTCATATCGATCGACCACTGATCGATGTGAATAATATGTGATGGATGGATACGAACAACACCCTTGTTGATTGATGCGAAGTAGCACCTAGGAATATCGATGCGAATTAAACAATCCACCCCATCAATACGAAAAACAAAAGCATGCATCGATAAGGAGTGGGATGAAGAGCATCGATACAAAAAGGTATACACCAGATCGATATGAACGGAAGTATGGATATGAAATGATGGACACGAGGCAATGGATTATTACGGATACGAATGGCATGGACACGAAACATATAGCTAAGCATCGATATGAGTAAAATATTTGGCATCGATACGAAGAGGATGGTAGGCATGTGTGGATCGATACGAAGAGGGGCTTGATGGATGGATACAAACATCGTATATCTATGGATACGAAGAACATAGCAATTGATGGATACGAATGAGGAAGCAGTCAACTCAGCATAAAATGTGGATCTTACCTACCACGTCACTCCGATCGATATGAAAGTGATGGATACGAACATGTCGACACGAGATGGATCGATACGAAGACACCAGACTATGGAAATATAAAACTTGCATTGATCATATCTCATAATCTACAAGGCCAAGTGCTACCAAAATTTCACAGGAGTTTGCGTACTACCTCGGGAATGTTCATGATCGATCTCGACCCTACTGGGAAAGATTTGGATTGATACAAATCTCATTCATATCGATCGTGGATCGAGCCGAAATAGCCAGGGATCGATCATGTGGGCCAACTCAAGTGAGGGAAGGAGTCTTTCGAAGTTTGAGATGGACATTTCCATCCTACACCTATAAATAACAGCCCAGGGTCTTTAGGAAAAGGATCTTTGGCTCTTCAATGCCGAAACTTTACTAGAATCATTATTGTAACTCGGTTGAACTGTTGTAAACCACTTGTAACTAGCGAGTTATGGTCAATAAAATAGCAACTCTTAAAAGTAGATGTAGGCCGGAGATCGTCGAACCACTATAAACCTTGTGTTCTTCTATGCTTTCTTCAATTTTAATTTTGTTAGTTTCTTCATTTTTGTTCTCTACTTAATCTGGATCTGAGATCTGTGTGTGGACATTGAGGATCTGTGTAATACACTAGTGCTTTCATCACTTCTGGGTGTTAGTGACCAATTTTGATGCTAACTGCTCGAACGAGGGTCGCCGGTTTACTAGTACTTACTCTCAGACAACACCTACCAACATTTGAATCTCGGTATCAGGTTATTATTATTTCTAATAGGGGTTTCTAAATACCTATTATCTATCCCCAAATAAGGATTCATGGTTTTTAATGACTTATTTCTAGATGATAGTTTATAATTTTTTATTACCAAACACTTGTTATTATCAGAAGAAAACTCATGGACTTTTATTATTAAAGTTATATTTAGAGTTATTTTGTTATTAATATGATGGGAGCTTAGTTTATAAAGTTCTTTTGTTATTACCAAAGTTGGATGGTGGGGCTTCTATAATTGCCAGATAGGATTTTTTGGTCTCCAATCATTTATCACTGTGGATTTCTTATGATTTATGAACTCCAAATGATGGTTAACTAATTTTTGTTGCTTCTAGACTTAGAATTTAGGAATTCTATTATACTAACGCCATTTTCAATTATATTACAAACAAATCACCGAGCATATTTTTATATAAATTTTGAACTAAAAATAGAGGATGTTATTTACTTTGAACTTTACAGGGAAATGAGGTCATTAAGAATGGAACAGTGCAAAAGGAAAGCCATTAAAAAAAATTCCTAAAGAAATAAAGCTTCTTTCATACAAGGGGGCAAAACATTAACCATAAAATTCATCTAAGAATAAGGACATGAAAGAAGGCTCATAAAAAGTGTTCATCTCCACAAGAATTGAAGACAAGGGTTTCACTATAATTCAAAATAGTGTTTCGAAGACACTGAGATAGCTTTCAAAGAGATTAGGATAGAGTCGCAAGGGCTTGACATACCTACAAGTGTCAAGTGGAAGAAGAGCTTTCACAAGAGTAGAAAAGAAAGCAAAGTTACCCTTCTGCCTCGGCTAGACCTTTCGACGTAGTTGAATCCACATATATGAGAGACCTAGTATGGGTTTGAAACACCATTCGTAGGTATTGGACAACAGGTTAGCACATAAGAACCAAAACCTTCGAAATAGTTTGTTTTGCCGTTTCCAATCTTGCGCATAAAGAAATTTACCTATGCTCAACCTTTTGAAATGGCTGGAACCTTCCGTAAGCATAATGAAAACTCCATATGATGCCAAGTGACCTTTCGCAATGATCTAATCGTCACCTACTAATCTTTCGAAACTATACGAAAGCACTCCTTACCTACTCAAATAATCACTCATAAGCAACCATGGGAGGGTTTGAAGGAGAAGATGGTGTCAAGTGTGCTTCTGCTTACATCAAAACAATATGATAGGAAACCTTGACCCTTTCGTTACACACATTTCGAAGGTGTCGAAAGGTTTAGGAGGAATGCAAAAGCAATATGGGGGAATTTTAGAACAATAATTCACTGCTAGTACACCATTGACGAAGGCGAAAGGGTTAACCCAAGCATAATAAGAGACCCAAGAAGCCGCCTTCAAAGCTATGGAAGCAAAAGGATGAAGGCGAAAGGAAGTATACGAAAGGATGGGAGAAAGACCTTTGGACCGCTTCGAAAGGATGAATGTGGAAGGGGGTCAACCTGCCTCTATAAATACGACCGTAGGGGTCTAAGTTTTGGGGCCGAATTTGAATTTTGAATTCCTACTTCATAGAGAAAACAAACTTTAAATCAATTTGGAAGAATTCTCTTACTTGTAATCCAATTTTGATGAATGCAAAAGAGTGCACACATGGATCCAATATCGATTTTGAATATGAGGAAGATCATTTTGGCCATTAGCTTGACTAATAACCAATTGCACATGATTCTCACTTATTTACTTAATCTCTATTTGGCTTATGCAATGCAATGGAATTAACATAAACATTGTGATTTCGAATCATATCATCATCACATTTCATAACGTCAAATGTTGAATTGATATGGTGATGATAGTTTGATATTAATAAGTTCATTGAACTTATACCATTTGTCCAAGATTTAATTCCATTGCATATTGAATTTAAATCTTATATATTATACATTGAGTTCCCCCAAAAGAATAAGGACTCTTCCGATATGATCAAAAGGGGTTTCGAAAGGGGCTGATTGTATGAATATTAAGTTATGTTTTCTGGATGGACATCTTCGAAAGGAGCTTGGTTATTCCTAACATATAACCCCTCTTAAAGGAGTTTCTATCACGGTAGCAGAAACTATACTTTTAAAAGTGAATTCACCTTTTAAAGGCAAAATGACCCTTTTGACTCATTCGAAAGGAGATATGAATGATCATTCTGACCCACTTGAAAGGGGTTATGAATAAGTTATTCTCTTCCTATTTCTTGTCTCAAAGTGTTGATTGGTCGTCTTATCAACGGTCAACACTTTCACAAGGCCATCCTTCGAAGACATTCTGTTCCCATCAATTCATTCAAAAGGGGGTTCGAAGCGATTGTTCACTTCTAAATCTTTGCTTTGAGGCGTTAGCGAGATTTCTTGTTAACAACTTAGCTTTAGGATGTCGACAAGATTTCTTGTTAACAATGTGTATTAAGTTTGATATCTAGAAGAATAAAAATCTTTTATATCTGATTTAATATTCTTGAGTTGTAGAGTATTCCTATTATAAGATACTTAAGTTACAATACTTTAAAGTGGCATTCTTATATAATGTCAAAATATTGACTTGATATATGCCATTTTAATGTTTAAGATATTTAATTTTTTTTTTAAGTCCACTACAAGCTTAGTTACTATTAACTCAAAAATGGATCAACCTCCTGGATTGAGTGTGAAAGCGTCATCCTCGTTCTTACAAAGCAATAATATAGAAAATGAATGTAAAAAAGCAGAAATAGTAAAGAGGCAAGAAGATTTTTATAGCGATTTGGCTGTTAACGAAGCTTACGTCCAATTTATAACATCCTATTAATCGACTGCTATTACAAGTTGAATCGGATTACAATATGATTGAATCTCCTAAGTTAGATCAAGTCACAAGTGCAAGAGTTTACTGTAGAAACAAAGTGAACCCTTTGATGACTAGGAGAAGAGTGAAGAATAATTTTTGCATAGTTTCATCAGCCAATCTAGAAGATTCCCTTCATGTTGTAGATATGTGAGTATTATAGGGATTAGAGAGCTATTGGGCTAGGCCACTTTACCAAAAGCCTATTATTGATGGTACGAAGGCGCTCCAAAAAGTCACAACGAACCAAACTAAACTGATGGATCGCTAGCGATCCATATAGTTAATGTATTTTTGGGTCATTTCAATTGGATTTTGCTCTTTGCGTTATGTTGATGCTATCCATGTAATTTCATAACGAGTTGCTTTGTTTTGATGGTAATCCATATATAGGTTGCATTAAATTATGACTGAAATTAGATGAATGCTCATTTGTCAAGCTAGCTTGCTTGGAATATCAGCAGATATCATTATAAAAGATATTGGTTTATGATGCGAGAGGTATGGAGGATCCATGAGCAATCCCTATGGATCGCTAGCGACCCATGGGTGAAGGATCGCTAGCGATCCATCCCATCAGCCTATTTTGACATCTTTCCTTTGGGTCCTTCTTAGCTTCTTCTTCTATTCGTTTTGGTTGATTCTTGAGTTATTTTGACTTGACGTGGATATCCTAGTTCCTATTGAGTTCTTTTAGGTTAAAACCCAGCTAAAATTTTCCCCCAAGAGTGTGCCTTCATTTGAAACAAGGTGTGCTTTAGAAGTAACTGCTTTTGAGTTCCCCTTTCATGAAGTTTAATTAATCGTGTTGAGGCTATCATGCAAATTTGGCTTTGTCTATTCAGCCGTCCGTTGAGTCTTCAATGTGAACCGTTGTTCATAACAATGAATCAATTTCAATCCTACAACTTTCCAAATGCTTGCAGACAAAACTTAGATCATACTTGGTGAGTTTGGAGAAAATTAATTGCAACCTGATGGATCGCTAGCCATCCAAGGACTTGGCATATTTTCTTCCATCCAATCTCCACGTAACTTTGTTCGGAACGATCCTTCATAATTTCACACTGCCCTTGCGAACCTAGTTAACGTCTCTTGCGACTCGATCCAAACGCTACAAACCCTAAGCTTGCTCACGCCATCACTGTCGTCAACCTGCACCGCCGAAGCTTTCTGTCTCCGACACCACCCAACCTTGCCGCCACTTCGAGCCAATTTTCATCACTTGAAACATCGCATGCCTAAATCATCACCGATCTTGCCTCGCCTGGATTGCCAGTGAATCGAAATTGACCGTGTTTTTCTTCTGATTTGAGGTTGGTAATGTGAATTTTGGCATAGTATTAGAGATTGCTGATGAAGTTATGTTGGTGACAGATGTAGGAGAATATTCAAGTTGAATGTGACTTTGTGGAAGAAGATAGTAAATCGAGTCTTGATTTCTTCACGAAACAAAGCCAGGGTTTCGCCTCAGCGCTTAACATGTTTTGTTATCTTCATCCATGGAGTCAGGATTAACTTGCACCAGGTTACATCGTTGATCCCAGCATGGTGTCTTGCAGATTGATTTTGTTTTTTATGGGAGGTGATAATAGCTTAGGGTAGCATCTTGTATGCAGCTCATGCAGTTACCAATTTCTAGAGAATTGAAATCGACTGATGCTGAGAATTCTCTACACGATTCGGACCCATTGATCTATAGTTGCTCATTTTGGATTGGTCCTGTCATTGCACAGTCGATGTATCTGGAATAGGAAGAGCTTTCCATGTTGCCTCAAACAGCGAATCCATTATCGATCATTGATTGGTAATTGGTAAGTGTAGGAGGAATATCTTTAATGAACGATACGAAAAGCTTTTTCCTTTCTTCACTGTGAGTGAACTATCTACACAGGATAGAGCCTTTGTAATGTTTAGAACACCAAGCCCATCACATATAGGTAACACACTGCACTTAACCCAGTCGGCGCTTGAAATCCGATGTGTTGACATAAATCGATATTTTTTCAAAATTCAAGTGTTAAGCATAGGCGGACTTCTAGTTATAAAAAGAATTACCTGACCCTATTAGATACAAGTTCTGTTATATGGGGACTTCTAGTTATAAAAAGGATTACCTAATCACGTTAGATACAAGTTCTATTGTATAGAATGCAGCACCTATCATCCCATCGTAAATCCAGCTGAGGAAGTCTGGCCCTTTCGAAAGCCGAATCGACATCACTTATGCCTTCAGAAATGGTTTCAACAGCGCCTACTTCTTCGTCACCTGCAGCTGAATATGGTTAGTTGGTTCTAGTTAGTCTGGTTATAGATCGAGCTCCTCCAAACTTTAGAGTTTTACTTAACCCTTCGTAGAGAGCTTCCACCATAATTTCTGCTAATGTCCTGCATAATATTGTTTACAACATGGCATCCCAGATAATGACGTACGTATTCCATTGAAAAACGAGTTTGCATACATGCCACCTTCGGGGTACACCGCATGCTATCGGTACATGTGCTTGAATGGAGCAGTGCCCCCTTCAATCCTTTCTTGAGGGAGACTCTTCTAAACTTAGGAATTTCTCCATTTTAGATTCACCCTAATGGATATGCGATTTTAACTTGTCTTCACATTTTGTTCATGTGGACATTCAGTCGTGCCCCAAGCTTTGATGAGCTGGGATACTTCCTCTCATTCAAGAAGAGAGACAGATGTCCATCTCTTGTGATCATCGAGGCTCAAAGAAAACGCAAAATTATTCTACAACTTCAAAGTAACTTATCCTAATTCAAGACCCAATACTTTTTCGTTAGGTGTCTTGAGGGATTTAATCGCCATTGGACGATAGGGGGTAAGTCTTCTCTTTTAATCTTTGAGATTTAATACCATGATGCAGGATTTTTAATAGACTGAATACTCCTTGCAGTTATTCCGTGGTCAAACAAAAGATCCATCACTTGATCCCATCTTCCATACTCTAAAGGCCATAGATGCTAGAGAGATATCGGTCAAGTCTTTACTAATGAATAAGAATTTACTTTGGTACGAGTTGTTACATCCTAAGAGATCTGCCATCGCTGTTGAAGTTCCATCTCCTTCCCGTTTTAAAATTCGAACATGCTCCACTTCTTTATCGCACAACTCCAAAGAGGGTGATCTACCAGAGAGTGAAAAGTCTATTTGGTGGATCAACTGAAGAAATTCATAAAGGAAAAGGCATTATGACTGGAGCCAGTTGCCCGGTTAGGATGCCCCAAATCCTAGAGGAGGGGGAAGAGGAATTCAAGTAGCATGAGGCCAAGGCTGTAGTGATCACGAAAAAGGAGGAGGGTGAAATTGAGAGCGGTAGTAGCAATGATTCCTCCTCTAATGATGATGAATTTGATGCAAGTTCCTTTGAAGGAGACTTCCAATCATGCAACGAAACCCCGGGAATGAGTCATATTCTCCTAGATCCACCTCCCCAAGAAATTATTGCTAAAGATGCTCCCCCAACAGCGAACTACTTCATGGTTCTCCACCTAAGGAAATCAATATCAACTTTAGGGACTTAGGCACCATTTATGTAAACATCGATGAACTCATGGGAGATGATTTCGAGTTCGAAGGATTGTCTTCTCACCTCGATCATACTATGTCTTGAGTTAGCCTGACACCTACTATATTGGCTTCCCGATCTGGTTTGTGAAGTCCTTCTAGGCCGCCTATAACATGTTACACATTTCACTAGGGTCACGTACACTTACACATGTATTATTTGAGTTCATTTTTTATCACTAAAGTTCTTTATTTATTTTTATATCAGGTACTATGAGTGGTCGTGGACTTTATGAGGACCTTGAATAATTTACAGACGCGCAACACATGTCAAGCTGGATTTCAAGTGCCATCATCCCCGGGAAACTAAGGAAGAGTGGAGAAGGAGGAAAGATTTGGAATCCGAAGTTCGTCGTCGGGACGACAAAGACCGAGGCAGAGTTTATAGGAGTGGTTATGAGAAGAGGAAAATTCTCAACGATCGGGAAGAACCATCCAAGAAATTGAAGGTAGATGTTGTTCTCATCCTTTCGAGCACTAAGCATTTTCCCTGGCTCCAGTCTTTATTGGAATTGAAATTCCGACTTCTACTATTCATGTTTCTCCATCAACCCAGACTTTGTCAACTCACGTAATGCTTACTTTGGTTCTCCATGCCCCTATAGGAGCTAGCTTATATTCTCCCGTATGGTCCCCCTGAGCTCGAAGCCACACTACCCGAATGGTTTTTGAAGGAATTAAATTTGATCATGACCTACGTTCGATCCATAAGGATTCTTATATTCCCCATCTCCAAGCGATTCAGAGTGATTTGGATCAAGCTGAAGGACGGGAGAAATTACGTAAACATTTGGTGGACACAAACCGTGACAAATACCAAGTGATCCTTTTCTTTGAGTCAGAAAAGTATGATTAGGAGGGGTTGTTACATCAGAATTGGGCAATCGACAAAGGAGAGGGATGCTACAATTCATGAGAGTAAGAGCAACGCTAGTTTGCTAAAGGAATTAAAAGAGGACAACATAAAAATTAGGATCATGTTCAGAGACAAAATCAAGAAGGCCTATTTCAATGAGGTTAACTGAAAAAGGAGCTTGAAATTCGAGACGAGATCATCGAAGCTCAGAAAAGAAATATTATCGGTCACGACAAAGCTGTCGAAGCTCGTAGAAGACAACTAGTGATTATGCAGGAATAGTGGAATCCTATGACAGAACCATTTCTGACCAGGCTCAAATGATTGCTTCGCTTCAGGAAAGAGTTGCATCTTAACATTCAAAAAACCCAAGCTGAAGTTGAGAAGGCTTTTTTGATGGTGGACTACTTGGAGCTGTAGGATACCTTCGAAAGGAAGATGAAGAAGACGGATGACACCATCTTGAATTTCTACGTCAACGATTTGCTGCATACCCTAAATTCCCACGTACTCTTGTTGTTGTTTGGAAGAAGTTCTGGCTCGTTTCCAAGAAAATGGGGATGTACACACCGAGCAAGAGTTGGAGGACGCCTATCTCAACAAAAGGTCGAAGAAGGATTTGGTAGAGGGCCGAGAGATTATTCGGATCGAATGGGAGTGAGAGGCCGCCGATGTTATTGCAACTACAACAGCTGAAGTGCTACTAGAGCCTTTCAGTCAAGGCCTAGCGAATCTTCGTAGCGGCCTTATGATCAGTCAGGAACTATTCCGGGTTCAGCCGATATGGCTTTATTGTCTGCCCTTTAGCAGCTGTTTCGAGAGCCTTGGTTAGTTTTGGAACTTCACCAAATATCGTGCAACAATCCAAAGATGTAGATAATGGGGAGTATGAGATTGAAATTATCGGTCACACTCTTTGGTCCTCGGGCCTGTTTCTATTTTGACTGCTTCGACACTTGTTTCTGTAGCTGCTTCGACCACCACGCCCGTGTCTGGCTCATAACCAGGGCCGGAATCCGAGAAGATTGCTACGTTGCATGGCATGGATGGCCCTTCCGTATATCTAGAGGGCGATTTAAAAACAGGTGGCACTTTAGAACAGACGGACCAAATGAACCAACTAAGTAAAACTGAATAGCAGATGGTGACATTTAAAAGGGAAAAGGTTGATAAGAGAAATCCTGGAAGCGCAAGACCAAATGGGGAGTCTTCCTGTGACATCCCCTATCTAGAGGCTCGAAGCTAAGCGCTATAGTGTTAGTCCTTAAGATGATGGTTTTGATGACAACGACCTCAGAATAAGATTATAAAATATAAATACTAACATTATAGTTTAGATATATATGTATATGCAGGATTTAACCATGCAGTACCAAGAATGAAGACTATACAGTATAGAGACTCAAGATACCAAGATTGAAGACTCATGAGTATCAAGATTATCAAGAGTTCAAGATTTCAATAATAAGTAATTGGATTAGGAATTTTGTTAAAACTCCTAGAAAAGCACTGGCATCTTAAAATCCAATTTATTCGTGGAATGGAATCCACTTCGAGCCTGTTAAAGGGATGGAACGCTAAGTAGGATGAAACCTACGAATAATCTAGTGAAACATTATTTTGTATCCACTAATTTTTATTCAAATGTTTTTTACAAATCTATATGTTATTTTCAAAATGATTTCAAAACCTTCCTTTTAAAAGAATCAAAAACATCTATCCTAGTTTTAAATATTTTTAGCCTCAAAATAATCTTTATTTTCAAAATCAAATTATCCTTGGTTTTAAACTATCTTTTAATAATAATATATTTAACTTTTAATAATTTTACTTAAATTTAAATATAGTAAAATTATATATATATATATATATATATCAAAATATTATTTTCTATGTTTACTTATGTATTTTAACTATAGTTAAGTATATTTATAAAGTTTAAAATAGTTTTAATACAAGATAGAAGTTATTTTCAAAGAAAAGCAAATTACCAAAAATAACTTAGGCATGTCAACATACTCAAGTACCCCTTGTCGACATGGTAGCAATTTATTTCAAAATTTTGAATTTTAAAGGAAGTGTCTATTCGTCATATCCTTTCACGAATGGACATGGATGTTGTTCTACTATAAATAGGGGTAGGTCTGAACGAATTTGTATTCATATTTTCTCTAATTTCACTCCTCCTCTTCTTCCACATTTCTTTACATACATTTTTGCCATTACTCTGTCGAAATCAACATTGAATCTAACTAGATCATCTCTGGTTTGATTCTCTATCACTATCTCAACAAGATCTTAGTGATATTCAGAGTTATAGGCTTTTTGTATTAAACTAAGCGAGAAAAGGTGTGATTATAGCCTGTGAAATCAATCAAGTGAGAAAAGGTGTGATTGTAGCCTTGGAAATCAATTGGGTGAACTTGTTGCCCACGAAATCAAGTATCTCTACCTAGAGGATTGTGAATCTAGAGTGGTGTATCTCGTGGCCTTGAAATCGAGGGTGTAATTATACAATTTCTTTTGAAGGGAAATCCATACTTGTGTGCGGGACTGGATGTAGGGTAACTCCGAACCAGTATAAAATACGGTGTGTTCTTTCCTTTATTGCTTTTACTTTATTTCTGCATCTGTGTTTATTTCTGTGATCACACCTGTGTCTGAATATTGCATACATTTGTGTTCAAATTAACCAAAACTCAAAAAGATTTAGTAATTCCTTAAACACTATTCACCCCCCCTCTAGTGTTAATCCTAGCCTTAAGATCCGTATTCCGCATTTCTCACAAATAGATGCTACAGTCATCCATAGTATTAACTTCTGCTGACCAAATATGGTAATGTCAGCGGTATTCATAATATCAGAAGCACTTCAATATGAAATAAAATCGTAGATTTCAAAAACAACATTTTTCATTACACTTCATAAAACAAATTTTGATATCAAAGTTACATAATCCCATTCGTTTTTCAAGTTCAGATAAAATATAATTATTACATAAATAAGCCAAGAGCGATATGTGAAGATGCCCATTGGTTGGCCAGAGTACTATATAGTCATAACTGACTTAATACATCACAACGGAATAAAATAAAATAAAATAGCAACTCCTAAATAGTTATCCGCCAGCCACCTACTCGTCTCCGAAAGCATTATTTGCCAACCTATTAAAACCTAAAAACCTCAACCCTCAGCTTACGAAATCAATTTTGAGCACCCGACAATTTAAGGAAAAAGCATAAACTTCGAGCCGGACATAAAGCCTGGTGTGAATAATGCGATGCATCTCGACATTTGATATTAAGTGAGACTACACCGCTTAGCGGAATGAGTTTTCCCTTACTAACATCCTTTTAAAACATATCTTTAGCAAACCTTTATCATACAACCAAAACTAGTCAAAACTATAATGCATTATCATGTAAACATACATATCAGGTAACAAATGAACTATCTGTCCGAATACTTATAGTTTTGTTTGGCTAACTACTAACCTTTGGCGGACTCGGGCCTACTAGACAATATATAACAGATAACTTACCACCTATTAGACACTCCTCTTCTGGACGGTCTATCTCTAACCTATCTTCTCCAAGGGCCACCTGATCCTAATGGTTTTGCGGGCTCACCAATAACCTATCTGTATACAAACATATATTCCCTTCTGCGCGTAAATATCATTTTAATCTTGCCTATGACAAAGATCTATACACTGGAAATCAGATGGGACTAATAGCTAATGTATATGGAGCGACCCAATACTAGTCTCATTTGTTATTCTAATATCTGAGTCATTTTACTTTGGGTAGTCTTCCCATAATTTTTATTGAAAACCTTTTCATCTCGAATTGATTAAAAACCTTTAAACCAAATTTAAACAAGGAAAATGTATACTCTATGCTTTACTCAAAATCATCTTGCCATGTAATACACACACACTTTACTCAAATATTTATTGATGAGAACATTTAAAACTTTGAAAGTACCCCTTTCGAATCCATTGAAAGTATCCCTTTTGAAACCAAGTAAACCCCTCTTTACAAACTAAGCTGAAAGGCCAAAACATTCCTTTTGAAACCATTTAATATTCCTTTCAAAAACACTTGAAAAACCTTTCATGCAAAAGCTATAAATGCTTAAAAATTCTTCTTTAAAACACTTTAAACATTGTCTTTCGAAACCATTGAAAAACCTTTCCTTTCAAACCATTCGAAACCATCGGGGAACCAACCCTTCGAAACCGTTCTTTGAAACCCTTTGAAAGCATCAAAACCTTTGTAAATAACAAACCTTTAGAAAGCATTTGGGTTCAATTTAAAACATGTTGAAACACCTTTCGAAACCATTCACGATTAGCTCCTTCGAAACCTTTGGGTTCTACCTTCAACAGAGCAAAAAGGGTCATAAAACATTTAAGTCGAAAGCATTCTTTCAAAAGCATTTACTAAGAAAAGAAGCGATGATATCAAAACAGGTCTTCCGAAAACATTGGAGAAGTGGCTAAGTTTCAAAACAAAGTATACCTGTCGAAACCAATAACTTCAAAATATAGAAAAGCGACGGCTAGGGATTTCGACCCCATTCAAAATAATTTACTTAAAACAAAAGGCATAACCCATTTGAAACCTTTCCTTCAAGGCACTTAACCGAAAGCCAACCAAGTTGAAAGAAAACCCTTCGAAAGCAAAGCAAGCGTGTTTTCATTTGAAAGCAAAGTAGCACTTCCACCCCTTCGAAACTTATGGTCTCGACCTAGTACCTTTTGCCTTAGTCCAATTCATTATGTACCAAGTTATTGATACTGTGTGCATTGGTTTCGATGGTGGAGCGGAACTACTAGGTCGGAACCCCTGGTGGCGAAAGTAGTGAAACTTGAAAAAAGCATGTTTAAACTGATTTTTGGCCTTGTAAAATAATCTTTTCAACCAACCTGCATTATTTGTCAAAATTTAATTAGTTGCTAATTTTCTTTTCTAGAAGTGTTGCCAATACTTCAGAAATAAACAATTTAATTTACTTATAAAATACCCATTCTTATTTTATAAATATATAAAACATTTAAGTCCCATACCTCAAATAATTTTATATATTCATCAAAACACTTAGGAAAATTCTACAAAAATTGCAAAAAATCATTTTTAATATATTTTTCGAAATATTTAATTTCAGACCTAAATCATATATTATTTAACCGTAAATAATTTTAAACCTAAATAATAACTCCTTCACTAGAAAATTAATATGAAATCCACATTAATTCAGAAATTATGAAAATTGAAACCCATCTCTAAGATATCATTTTTGATCTAAATCTAAAATCGCAAGGAATTTGGATATCATTAAATTAGGTTTTCACATTAAAACATATCATATAACCTATATAAATAGTTATAAATCATCAACAAGCATATATAAACATTTACTCATTCAAAAACATGGCATAATCATGCATGATAAATCAGATTCAACTTTAAAATCGAAAACACTTAAGAAAAATGAGATGTAATCATTATTCACCTTAGCTTTGAGCTTATATAGTTTGAGATTTGAATGGATTTGATTTCATTAAGCTTTTTCCTTTAGCTTTTCTTCCTCTTATTCTTCTAATGGTGGCCAACCTCTTAGTTTTAATTTTTGCGAATGAACATATGAAATGAGCAAGGCTTAGGGTTTAGGGTATAATAATACTCTTTTTCCTAATTTACCCCTTATTTGATTTCCCGTTCTATTTTATTTTAATTCATATTAATTCAATGGTTTTACATGGCACGACTACCCTTATGTTAATCACAAATCTCAGTCCCCTAATCATCACATTATTTTATTAAATTTAGCTAATTAAATTTTCTAAATAATGTTGCTAAAAATTAGGGTTGTTACAGACTCTCCTCCTTAAAGAATTTCATCCTTGAAATTACATTAAGGTACATAACAAATCAATCAAAAAGGTAAAACATACCATCACATAAATTAGGATAAGCGTTTCTAATTCTGCTCTCAGTCTCCCAAGTACAGTCTCTCTCATCGTCGCTCCACTGTACTTTCTCTAATCTGACTATCTAATTTCTTAGCCTCTTCTCATATATCGAGACTATACGAGTCGGATTTCTAACTATAGTCAAGTCCGGCTTTACTACTAAGTCATCTAACATAGTTGGCGTTATAGTAGTCTCCAGGTCTCTAACACACTTCCTTAGATGAGAAACATGGAAAACATCGTAAAATCCCGCCAAACTACTCGATAACTCTATTATATACACAAGCTTCCCGATCCTCTCTACAATAGGAAATGGTCCTACGAATCCCAGTGCCAACTTTCCTGATTTCCAGAATCTAATCACGCCCTTCAACCGTGATATCTTAACAAATACATGATCTCCAACTGAGAACTCTAAGTTTTTCCATCTTCTATTTGCATAATTCTTTTTCCTAGATTGATCATCCTTCGTTCTAGATCGAATCAACTCAATCTTCTCTGTATCTTCTCTAACCAAATCCGAACCAAGAACCAATCTATCCCTGGTCTCTACCCAAAAAAGGGAGATTTGCATGGCCTTTCATTCAAAGCTTCAAACGGTGCCATCCCTATACTAGTCCGGTAACTGTTATTATATGAAAAATAGATTATATGTAGATGGTTTCCCATGATCCCCAAAATCTAACCCACAAGCTCTTAACAAATCCTGTAAGACTTTGCCAACTATTTTCGTTTGCCTATCAGTCTGTGGATGGTAAGCGGTACTCATCTTGAGCTTGGTTCCTGAAATCTCTTGTAGACTCTTTCACAACTCACTAGTAAACGAGGAATCTCTATCACTTACAATACTACTAGGAATTCCATAAAGTCTAACTATATTCTTCATAAATAACTTAGCCAGAATAGGTGTCATCCTAGTTGACTTAACTGGAATGAAATTGACACTCTTTGTCTGTCTATCCACTATGACCCATATACTTTTATTTCCTCTACTAGATCTTGACAACCCGTTAATAAAATCCATATAAATAGAATATCATTTCCATACTGGAATATCCAATTGTTGTAGCAACCCACTTGGCTCCGATATTCGGCTTTTACCCATTGACAGTTCAAACACTGCTTCATCCATAAACCAACATCCCTCTTCATACCTTCCCAGAAGAAATTTCTCTTTATGTATTGATGCATCTTAGTTCCTCCTGGATGAATAGTAAACTTCAAACGATGTCATTCCTCCATACCTTCCTTCCTAATGTCTCCCACGTTTGGAACACCAACCTCCCTTTCTTTCTCAACCATCCATTCTAGTCAAGACTGAAATCCTTCAAGTCATCGTTATCTATTCCATCCCTTAACTTCTTGATCCATTCAACTAATAATGGATCCTCCCCTTGCTTAGAAGTAATCTTTTCGATCATCACCGGTTGAACTTCTAAACAAGACAATACAACATTTCCTTCACTAGATCCAACTTCAGATCTACAATGCACTTTGCAAGTCGATAATGCTTCCAAATCTTCCAACTCTGCTATCATTCCCAACGCTGCATTCTGATGCTTTCTGCTAAGCGTATTTGCCATCTTATTACCTTTCCCTGGTGTGTACTCAATTCCAAAATCATAAGCAGTAATAAACTCCAACCATCTCTACTACCTTATGTCCAGCTCATTCTGAGAGAACAAATACTTCAGCGACTTATGATCCGTATAAAGCTTAAACCTCTCTCCTTAAAGGTAAAGTCTCCATACCTTCAATGCAAAATCACCATAGCCAATTCCAAATCATGCGTTGGATATCTAACCTCATGCGGTCTAAGTTGTCGAGAAGCATAGGCAATCACTTTACCTCTTTGCATTAACACAGCTCCTAATCCAGTTCCACGTTCGTCTGTATGAACTACCAAATCTAGATTCCCTTTTGGAATAACTAATACATGTTCATGGGTCAATAAGTGTTTCAAGCTCTGGAATGCTTCCTAACACTTATAGGTCCGCATCCAACCAATCCAAGAAAACTCTTTATCTCAGTCACTGTCTTAGGTCTTTTCCAATTATTCATTGCTTCAATCTTAGTCGGATCTATAGACAACCCTTTCTCTAAGAATACATGACCAAGAAACTTCACTTCCTTCTTTCAGAAATGACACTTCGAAAACTTTGTTTTCAGCTACGCCTCATCGTCTCAAGCACAATTCTAAGATGAACTTCATGCTCCCTTTCATTTTTAAAGTATATCAAAATTGCATCTATGAACACCAACATGAACCTATCCAAGTTCTCTCGAAAAACTCGGTTCATCGAATCCAAAAAGAATGTCTTGTAGGATCGATTTCACCCTAGAGGGGGGGTGAATAGGGTGATAGTGTAAATTATAAAAATTAATTGCAGAAGCTAATTAATATTTAACACGGATCATAGAATAGCAGCACAGATATCGCAGAATATAAATAACAGAATAAAACAGAACAACACAGAATTTACCCAGCTTCGGCAAAACCCTGCCTACGTGCTGCCCCCAAGGTTTCTACTAGAAATTAGATAGTCCCTCGCTTACACACGTAAACTCGCTATACCCGCTATTGACTAATCTAACTCTACGCTCAAAACCTTGACCACAACTCAACTACCGAGTTGCAAATTCCCAAACTACACACCGTAGTTTGCACCCTAGTCACACGACTAGAAAATTAAAACGGTTTAAAAAGAAAATACAATTAAAAACGATTATAAAACAAAAATAACCCTAATTAAAAAAAAATTATATAAAAAAGAATTCTCCCTTTTAAAAACAATAGGCCGGCCTCTTTTATTATTTTGACCCGTCTCCTTTTGCTTTACTCAGTTCGTTTGCGTGTATAATGGTGGCCGTTCCTTTCTAGGGCTTCGTCCTCATCAGATTGGGGCTTCGTCCCTTTGATTCAATTTAGGGCTTTCAAATTGAAGCGCCGACCTTTGATAATTGTTCGACTTCGATGCTCTTTGCAGCTGCTTCGTTGATTGAATTCCTTCTTCGGTATGTAATTGTATGCTTTTTCTTTTACTGGTTTTATGCTTTCTGGAATTCAATGCACTTGCCGATGATGTGAATTTGATTTATATAGGGTTTTTAAATCCTATTCTTGCGTTCGTATAAAATCATTTGAATTTGTCAATAATTCTCCTCGGCCGTTCGATTAATTTCTGATGTTGATGATTTTACTGACTCAATCAAATTCGTATAATTCGTGTTTACTTGGTTAACACGGTTTGACTTGTTCGATTTCTTGATTGACTAGGCTTCGGCTTGATGCTGGATAATGTTTGACTTCGACTTGGTTTTTGACTTGTTCCAACTTATCCACGGCTTCAGCTCCGATCATATTTCTGTTGATTTTATTCTCATGGTTTCACGAAAAATAAATAACCACTACACTTTGAAACTGCTCCTTGACTTGTGTTTACTGTGGCACTGTGTCACTGTGTTTATTTATGTCCACTGATGCTTCGAGTCTGCAACTTGTAGCTGGACTTGTTGATGTACATATTAATTTGTTCACTGTGTCACTTAGGTGTATACGTTTGCACTGTGCATTGACTTGAACTTCTGGCTTCGCTTCTTTATGGTCTGATCTCTGGATTACTATCTGTATTCACTACAGTTTGTACATGCATTTGCCACACTGTTTGCTGCATTGTTGTTATTGCATTGATGATTTTGTGTTGGTTCCATTGTTGCATCTCTGACCTGTGCATTCCATTCTCGTGTGTTCATTTGAGTTGTCTGCACTTAGACTTGAGCTTTCATTGTCATGTTGCATTGACCTGAAACAATCCATATTATCGCTTTGATATTGCAGTTTGGTCTTGACGCAGTTGCTCTTTGTTGCATTGCATAGTGGTCTTCTGTCCATGGCACTGTTCATGTTGAGTTTGTTGCTGTGTTGATTTGAATTGTTACATGGTTCATGTCACTGGTTGCTTCGAGTCAGTTTCATTGTGTTAGTTTCATTGTTGCTGCTCCTTCGGTGCACTATGCTTTGTGTACATGTCTTGTTGAGTTTGTAGTTTGCTGTTGGTTTTGGTTTTCATTTTTGCTGTTTGCGTGCTTCATTGACATCTGATTCACTTGCACCTGTATTTGGTCATAATTGATGGTTCGGTGGTGTTTTCTGAAACTTGCAGTAGTCATTGCAGTATTTGCCATTGTTTGATATAGTTTTGAATTGTGCAGTATGGTCCATGAATGCAAAATATTGAACTTGTATATATTTGCACATTTGTTACTGTCACTGCTGCAGTCGCTATGCAGTTGCTATGCTTTGCTTTTGAGTTGTTTTGTCTCTGCCCAGTTGATGTTCTGTTCATTGCTTGTGACATCCATATTGCAACTATTTTGGTCGAGACTTGTTGTTTGTTGGCACTGGACCTGATCTGCATACTTGATTGTTGCAGTCCATTTTGCTGTTGGTCTTCGTTGCATTCATGTCATGTTGCCTTGTGTTGAATCCAGTTTCAAAACTCGGGTTTGACCTTGTGCTCGTGTCGTGACTTTTATGTTTTTGCACGTGAGTTGAACCCGGCTTTTTATTTGGGTTTGACCTGTGCTCACCTGTCCCTGTAAATCAATCAAGTGTATATCGGTGTGCACGGCCTTGTGGCATATACAGTGATACACTGTGTATGTCACAAGTTGTTCGTGTATGATGAATTCAAATTTAAATGATGACGAACAACCCAAATAACTGAGGCAAATATCATTTTCAAAATTCACGTTTTATTTTATATCGCAAAAATATTTTATTTTCAATTTTACTGCGTTAGTTTATATTTTTGCAGATCGCTCAGATGCTGGATTCAAACTTGAATGCAGTTGAAGATAAATACGAGTGTGAGTGATATGTAGTGAGGTGCTGATGTAAAATAGTGAAATGTCATGTATTGTAGTCAAAATTGTATATGTATAGTGAGAGCTTGAAATTGTACTATCAAAGTTGTAATAAATATTTGTTTGAATAAAATATTCGTTTGAATTCAAAAACTGTGTTATTTATTTTTATTCAGCAAATATTTATTTATTCTGTGAAGATTAAAATAGTACGTTAACAAATACATTTAAGCGAATGTATATATGTTTATTATCATCAAACAAAAATCATATAGCGCAAAGTGCATATTCAACAATCTCCCCCTTTTGATGATAACAAACATATATTTAAGATTTTGAATATATTAAATGTATTTGATAATTTCAATTGCTCCCCCTATTTGAATGCTTCCTTTCTATATGATACTCCCCCTACATATATAACTCCCCCTACATATATGCATACAAATAAAATGTGTGAATGAGCCTATATGCAAATGAAAAATTGTTTGACCTTTGATTGATTCTATTTGACAAAATCTTAACTTCTCTCTCCCCCTTTTGTTATCAGCAAAAGAATAATAGAGTTAGAGAGAATAGAGATAAAGTGATCGATATTAATCCAACATTAAAACCCAATTGAATATAAATATTAAATTTCAATAGAAAATCAAACAAAAATCATAAAAATATTGTTAGGCGCATATTCCACTTTTAGAATGATGGAGATGATGTCATCATATAAAACCATACAATTGTGTCTATTTGTGGTATTTTTATATCAGGAATTTGAATATCTACTAATCATGCATAACCGTTAGGACTTTTAAATGAGATTAGTAGTATTCCAAATTTATTTTAGAAAAATGAATTCAAGTATCTTCTAACCACTCATAACCGTGAGGACTTTTAAATGGGATTAGAATCAACTTGTTTATTTTTTTTTTAAAAAAATCAACTTTTGATATGTGTTCCATACATGCATAACCGTGAGGACTTTTAAATGAGCATGGAAGCACATAACAAATTCCAAGTAATTCACCCATGCATAACCGTGAGGACTTTTAAATGAGAGTGAACACTTTGGTATTTATTTATTGTTATTAATTTTTTTTTTATTATTTAAAAAAATGAAAAACGAACGATTCCTGTTTAAAATACCACATATCGACAAACTATATAGAATTTTGATGAATGATGGTTGATAGAAATATGATAGGTATAGAGATGGTCATGGAATTTTTACGAACAAAAAGTTTTATAACTCTTGTTTACATTTCTAAAGAAATTTTCTAATTATACTTTCTCGAGTTATAATATATAATCAATATCAACACTCATCACTTTTTCAATCACTATTTTTCTTTTCGATGATTTGTAGGGAGAAAAAAAAATGTTAAATATTCAGCAAATTTCTAAAACACCTAGACTGAGTCGTAGTTTACAAAAACTATTTTCTGGTAGGGGTTTTGTAAAGATGTCTGCCAATTGAGAATCAGTTGAAATAAAATTTATGCAGATATTTTCTTTGGAAATATGATCTCTAATAAAATGATGTCTTACATCTATATGTTTTGTTCGTGAATGATGTATAGGATTATTTGTGAGATCAATTGCGCTTTTGCTATCACACATTAGTGGTACACGTTTAAAATTTAGGCCATAGTCATGCAAAGTTTGTATCATCCATAAGATTTGAGCAGAGCAACCGCTCAAAGCAATATACTCTGCTTCTGTTGTGGATAATGCAATACAATTTTGTTTTCTACTCGACCATGCAACTAATGAATGTCCTAACATAGAACATGCTCCACTAGTACTTTTTCTATCAACCAAATTTCCAGCATAATCAGCATCTGAAAAACCTTTCAATTTAAAATTATCATTTGATGGATACCAAAGACCAAACCGTGGGGTGTGCAATAAATATCTTATAATTCTTTTAACAGCTTTTAAATGAGATTCTTTTGGGTTAGATTGAAAACGCGCACATAAGCAGACAGAAAACATGATGTCAGGTCTAGAGGCGGTAAGATAAAGGAGTGATCCAATCATACCTCTGTACAACTTTTGATCAACTGTCTTACCCTTTTCATCTTTGTCAAGTTTAAGTGTTGTACTCATGGGAGTTCTTGCTGGTTTAGCATCTTTCAATCCAAATTTGTTGACAAGTTCCCTGATATATTTTGTTTGAGAAATGAATGTGCCTTTATTGCTTTGTTGGATTTGAAATCCTAAAAAGAATTTTAACTCTCCAACCAAGCTCATTTCAAACTTTTCCTGCATGACTTTTTCAAATTTCTCATACAATAACTTGTTAGTAGCACCATAAATGATGTCATCAACATATATTTGAACAATCAAAATATCATTGTTTTCATGCAACAGAAATAGTATGGTATCTACACATCCCTTTTTGAACCCATTTTCAAGGAGATAAGAAGTAAGACATTCATACCAAGCTCTGGGAGCTTGTTTCAATCCATATAATGCCTTCTTTAGTTTGTATACATGGTTTGGATATTCATGACTTTCAAAACCTTCTGGTTGTTCAACAAACACATCTTCTTTTAAAACTCCGTTAAGAAAAGCACTCTTAATGTCCATTTGTCTTAGTTTAAATCCTTTGTAGCAAGCAAAATCTAACAATATTCTAATTGATTCTAGTCTAGCTACAGGCGCAAAGGTTTCATCAAAGTCAACTCCTTCAATTTGATTGTATCCTTTAGCAACTAGTCTAGCTTTATTTCTAATTATATTTCCAGATTCATCATATTTATTTTTAAAAATCCATTTTGTTCCTATAACTGGATAATCCTTAGGTCTAGGTGCTAGACTCCAAACATTATTTCGTTCAAACTGATTTAGTTCTTCTTGCATGGCCATGAACCAGTTTTCATCATTAAGGGCTGAATCTATGCTATTTGGTTCTATTTCTGAAATAAATCCACTATATAAGCACAGATCACATAGATTTTTAAAGGATGAACGAGTTTGTATACCTGCTATAGGGTTTCCAATTACCAATTCTGGTGGATGGTCTGTTTTGTATTTCAGCTTTTCTGGATCCAGATTTCTTCGAACTTCTTGAGTTGTGGTTTCTTTAGCATCAGCAGTTTCTTTTGGTTTTTCAAATTCATCTTTTTCTTTCTCCTCTTCAACGTTGCTTTTGGATGTAACCTGTTCGTCAATGCCTTCATCAAATTTCACATTGATTGACTCTACGATTGTTTTAGTCTTTTTGTTGTAGACTCTATAAGCTTTGCTTCTCGAAGAGTAACCCATGAAGATGCCATCATCAGCCTTTGCTTCAAATTTTCCTAACTGATCACCTGTATTAAGAATATAGCAAGGACATCCAAACACTTTGAAGTAAGCGATGTTTGGTTTTTTGTTGAACCATAACTCATAGGGGGTTTTGTTAAGAATCGGTCTGATGATAACTCTATTCATTACATAACATGCTGTATTTACAGCTTCTGCCCAGAGATGCAGAGGTAGTTCATATTCATTTAACATAGACCTAGCCAATTCTTGTAAAGTACGATTCTTTCTCTCAACTACCCCATTTTGTTGTGGAGTACGTGGTGCAGAGAACTCATGTTTGATTCCGTTTTCATCACAGAAAGTTTCAAATTCATAATTTTCAAATTCTCCACCATGATCACTTCTTAACGAAACAATAGAGACTTCTTTTTCATTTTGCACAAATTTTGCGAATCTTGTGAAGTATGAAAAAGTTTCTGATTTTTTAGCTAAGAAGTATACCCATGTATATCTTGAGTAATCATCAACTAACACAAAGCAATATTTCTTACCTCCTAAGCTAGCAATGTCATTAGGTCCAAATAGATCCATATGAATTAGTTCAAGAACTCTAGAAGTGCTTACATTGTTTTTGGCATGAAACGATGATTTTCTAAGTTTTCCCAAAGTACATGCTTTACAGATGTTTTCAGTTTCAAACTCATGTGATGGCAACCCTCTTACCAAACTTTTCCTTTTTAATTTGTTTAATAAGTTCATACTAGCATGCCCTAAACGTCTATGCCATAAATTCACTTCTATATCCTTAGCTACCAAACATTTAGAGAGGATGAGATCATCAAAAGATAGAGAATATATATTACCTTTCCTTTTTCCTGAAAATAAGATTTCTTTTGATGATTTGTCAACAATTTTGCACATGTCAGAATCAAAGATAACATTCATACCTTTATCACATAGCTGGCTGATTGATATCAAATTGTGGTGCAGATTTTCAACATATAAAACGTCATTTAAGGTAAATGTATTGTTACCTACTTTACCTTTACCGACAATTTTACACTTGTCATTGTTCCCCATTGTGACTCTGCCGCCTTTGTACTTTTCTAGGCTAAGGAACTTCGATTTATCGCCTGTCATGTGCCTGGAACAGCCAGAATCCAAGTACCATTGTTGTTGTTCCTTAGCCTGCCAGCATACCTACACGAGAAGAGAGTTTAGTGACCTATTTGTTTTTATAGGTCCATGATTGTTAGTGGCAGAAAATTTTGAAAAATGATTTTGTGTAGACCCAAAACTATTTATAATTGTTCCCTTTGGCACCCAAATTTGTTTAACTTTGAGAGATTTTATATTTGTGCCTTTTGAAACCCAAATCGGTATAGTTTTCACATGTTTGGGTCTATACCAACAATTATTGTGACCGTGTCCAAATTTTCTACAAATTGTGCACATAGAATTAACTTGATTAATCTTGTTTTCAACAATTTTCGAATTATTATATCCAAGTCCTTGTCTAACCGTATTAACAGTTTGCTTTCCTAATAGCATATTCAACGATTTTTCACTTTTTGAAAATTTATCTAAAGTCGTTGACAATTGTTGGACTTGTGATTTGAGAGATTCATTTTCGTTTAACAACTGTGTGCACTTTTTAATAGAATTCTCTCTCCTAGTATTTTCATTCTCTTTTAAAATCAGAATTTCATTTTCAAGTGATTTTATATTGATTTTCGATTTTTTAATTTCTTCTTCAAATGTTGGACACTTATCACACTTAGGAATTCTACATTGATAGTTCTTAACTAATTGATCAAGTTGTTTATTGCATTCTATCAAAGTATCCTTTTGAGATTCAAGTTTAGCATATTTTTCCCTAAGTCGTTCATAACAGCCATTTACTTCATGGAAATAAATTAGTAATTCAGAATGAGTGAGTTTTGATACCTCGCTTGGCTCGTCGTCATCACTGTCTGTAACTTCACCATGAAGACACATATTTGCTTTTTCACTCTCACTCTCGGTGTTATCACTTTCATCTTCGTCAGTTTCATCCCAAGTAGCCGCAAAGCTTTTCTTCTTTAGTTTCTTTCCTTGATTTGATCGTTTTTGAGGACATTGTGGCTTGATATGGCCGGGTTTGTTGCATTTGTAACAGATGATTTTCTGATCTTTTGGGTTGTCTAGTGCTTTTCCTATTCTGTTTTTCAATTCATGATTTCGAGCTGGATTTCCGTATTTGCGATTCCACTTTTTGAATTTCTTTATTAGTAGCGCTAGCTCTGCTGCTCCATCATCATCGTCATCATTCTCATCATCACTTTCAGTTGTTCCTTTGAGAGCTATTGATTTCTTTCGAGTATCTCCACCTTCACGCTCTTCCTTGAATTTCATTTCTAGCTCATAAGTGGTGAGATTTCCGATGAGTTCTTCGACTTTGAGTTGTTTTAAATCTTTCGATTCTTGAATGGCAGTTACTTTTGCTTCAAAGCTTCGTGGAAGGACTCTGAGGATTTTACGGACTATTTCCAATTCGGTGTATGTTTTTCCGAGAGCTTTTGATTTGTATACGATGTTGGAAAGTCGTCCGTACATCTCTTTGACATTTTCTTCTTTCGCCATTGTAAAGTTCTCGTATTCGCTGCTTAGCATGGCAAGGCGAGATTCTTTGACTTGAGATGTTCCTTCGTGAGTTACTTCTAATATGTGCCATATTTCCTGCGCAGTTAGACAATGTGAGACACGATTAAATTCAAATTGATCTAATGAACAGATAATAGAATTCATAGCTTTGGCATTAGTATTCTGTAATTTATTTTCTAGTTCTGTCCATTGTTCCTTTGGTTTCTCTATTTCCTGATCATCTACAGTTATAGTTGGTATTCTATAACCTGTCTCAACAATATCCCAAGCGTCAATGGTTTTCAAAAAAAATTTCATCCTATTTTTCCAAAAAGCATATTCACCATTGAACATTGGTGGTCTAACTATGGATTGACCTTCTGCAAAAGCATTATTAAAAGAAGCCATTTTAAAATTTCGAATTTTTAAACAAAAAAACTGATTTTTTCAAAAAAAATAGAATTTTTAAAACAAATGTTGACTTCTATTCCTAGCTCTGATACCACTTGTAGGATCGATTTCACCCTAGAGGGGGGGTGAATAGGGTGATAGTGTAAATTATAAAAATTAATTGCAGAAGCTAATTAATATTTAACACGGATCACAGAATAGCAGCACAGATATCGCAGAATATAAATAACAGAATAAAACAGAACAACACAGAATTTACCCAGCTTCGGCAAAACCCTGCCTACGTGCTGCCCCCAAGGTTTCTACTAGAAATTAGATAGTCCCTCGCTTACACACGTAAACTCGCTATACCCGCTATTGACTAATCTAACTCTACGCTCAAAACCTTGACCACAACTCAACTACCGAGTTGCAAATTCCCAAACTACACACCGTAGTTTGCACCCTAGTCACACGACTAGAAAATTAAAACGGTTTAAAAAGAAAATACAATTAAAAACGATTATAAAACAAAAATAACCCTAATTAAAAAAAACTTTTATATAAAAAAGAATTCTCCCTTTTAAAAACAATAGGTCGGCCTCTTTTATTATTTTGACCCGTCTCCTTTTGCTTTACTCAGTTCGTTTGCGTGTATAATGGTGGCCGTTCCTTTCTAGGGCTTCGTCCTCATCAGATTGGGGCTTCGTCCCTTTGATTCAATTTAGGGCTTTCAAATTGAAGCGCCGACCTTTGATAATTGTTCGACTTCGATGCTCTTTGCAGCTGCTTCGTTGATTGAATTCCTTCTTCGGTATGTAATTGTATGCTTTTTCTTTTACTGATTTTATGCTTTCTGGAATTCAATGCACTTGCCGATGATGTGAATTTGATTTATATAGGGTTTTTAAATCCTATTCTTGCGTTCGTATAAAATCATTTGAATTTGTCAATAATTCTCCTCGGCCGTTCGATTAATTTCTGATGTTGATGATTTTACTGACTCAATCAAATTCGTATAATTCGTGTTTACTTGGTTAACACGGTTTGACTTGTTCGATTTCTTGATTGACTAGGCTTCGGCTTGATGCTGGATAATGTTTGACTTCGACTTGGTTTTTGACTTGTTCCAACTTATCCACGGCTTCAGCTCCGATCATATTTCTGTTGATTTTATTCTCATGGTTTCACGAAAAATAAATAACCACTACACTTTGAAACTGCTCCTTGACTTGTGTTTACTGTGGCACTGTGTCACTGTGTTTATTTGTGTCCACTGATGCTTCGAGTCTGCAACTTGTAGCTGGACTTGTTGATGTACATATTAATTTGTTCACTGTGTCACTTAGGTGTATACGTTTGCACTGTGCATTGACTTGAACTTCTGGCTTCGCTTCTTTATGGTCTGATCTCTGGATTACTATCTGTATTCACTACAGTTTGTACATGCATTTGCCACACTGTTTGCTGCATTGTTGTTATTGCATTGATGATTTTGTGTTGGTTCCATTGTTGCATCTCTGACCTGTGCATTCCATTCTCGTGTGTTCATTTGAGTTGTCTGCACTTAGACTGGAGCTTTCATTGTCATGTTGCATTGACCTGAAACAATCCATATTATCGCTTTGATATTGCAGTTTGGTCTTGACGCAGTTGCTCTTTGTTGCACTGCATAGTGGTCTTCTGTCCATGGCACTGTTCATGTTGAGTTTGTTGCTGTGTTGATTTGAATTGTTACATGGTTCATGTCACTGGTTGCTTCGAGTCAGTTTCATTGTGTTAGTTTCATTGTTGCTGCTCCTTCGGTGCACTATGCTTTGTGTACATGTCTTGTTGAGTTTGTAGTTTGCTGTTGGTTTTGGTTTTCATTTTTGCTGTTTGCGTGCTTCATTGACATCTGATTCACTTGCACCTGTATTTGGTCATAATTGATGGTTCAGTGGTGTTTTCTGAAACTTGCAGTAGTCATTGCAGTATTTGCCATTGTTTGATATAGTTTTGAATTGTGCAGTATGGTCCATGAATGCAAAATATTGAACTTGTATATATTTGCACATTTGTTACTGTCACTGCTGCAGTCGCTATGCAGTTGCTATGCTTTGCTTTTGAGTTGTTTTGTCTCTGCCCAGTTGATGTTCTGTTCATTGCTTGTGACATCCATATTGCAACTATTTTGGTCGAGACTTGTTGTTTGTTGGCACCGGACCCGATCTGCATACTTGATTATTGCAGTCCATTTTGCTGTTGGTCTTCGTTGCATTCATGTCATGTTGCCTTGTGTTGAATCCAGTTTCAAAACTCGGGTTTGACCTTGTGCTCGTGTCGTGACTTTTATGTTTTTGCACGTGAGTTGAACCCGGCTTTTTATTTGGGTTTGACCTGTGCTCACCTGTCCCTGTAAATCAATCAAGTGTATATCGGTGTGCACGGCCTTGTGGCATATACAGTGATACACTATGTATGTCACAAGTTGTTCGTGTATGATGAATTCAAATTTAAATGATGACGAACAACCCAAATAACTGAGGCAAATATCATTTTCAAAATTCACGTTTTATTTTATATCGCAAAAATATTTTATTTTCAATTTTACTGCGTTAGTTTATATTTTTGCAGATCGCTCAGATGCTGGATTCAAACTTGAATGCAGTTGAAGATAAATACGAGTGTGAGTGATATGTAGTGAGGTGCTGATGTAAAATAGTGAAATGTCATGTATTGTAGTCAAAATTGTATATGTATAGTGAGAGCTTGAAATTGTACTATCAAAGTTGTAATAAATATTTGTTTGAATAAAATATTCGTTTGAATTCAAAAACTGTGTTATTTATTTTTATTCAGCAAATATTTATTTATTCTGTGAAGATTAAAATAGTACGTTAACAAATACATTTAAGCGAATGTATATATGTTTATTATCATCAAACAAAAATCATATAGCGCAAAGTGCATATTCAACATGTCTGTGCATTAGTTAGTCCAAACGGCATAACTAACCATTCGTATGATCCTTATCTAGTTCTAAACACCATCAAAGGAATACTATTCTCTGCTACTCTAAGCTGATGAAACCCTGTTGCTAAATCCAACTGATAAAATAACTTGACTCCACTCAACTGATCGAACATATCGTCTATTTTAGGCAACGAATATCAATTCTTTATCGTCTTCTCATTCGGCTTACGATAGTCGATACATAACCTCAACAATTCATCCAGCTTCTTAGAGAACACTACGGCTGCTCCCAAATGTGAACAACTAGGTCAAATAAAACTCTTACTTTCTAAATCTACCAACTGCACCTTTAGCTCTCTCATCTCTGTAGGGGTCATCCTACTTGACGGCCTACTCACTAGTTCTGCTCCAGGCACAAAATCTACACGAAACTCAGTGGCTCGTTTCGGTGGCAATCCCACTCCAACTCAAAAACATCCATGAATTCTCTGACCATGAAAACTCGATTCAACTCATCTTCTACATCCACAACACCCAACAAAGCATTCACCTCACAATTAGTGTTTTCTATGGTATAAACAATCCGATCACTACAGTCAGGGTGTCTAAGTGATATTGTCCAACCATGGCAAAATATCCTAGCATCATACTTAACTAATCCATACCCAAAATAATTCCGAACCCTACAAAGTCAAACACATGCAAGCTTCAAACAAAGGTATGACCTAACAAATCAAACTCTAGGTAGTCACACTTCCTTCCAAGTGTCGCATACCCTCCTATTAGGTTTGCAGCTCTTAAGCAAGAAAATAAGTCTGTGGGTTCTAGGTTAAGCTTATCTACCAAACAATGAGATATAAAAGAATGCGATGCACCAGTATCAAACAGAACACTAATAGACATATCATGAATCTCAAGCATACCTCCTAACACTGCCTTCCTTTTCTTCTGCACCGTTGGTCCTGATGTAGCAGATTCCAATTCAAGTACTTTTCCCCTTCCATCCCTAGTAGGCTCTTTGCATTGATTCTTATAATCACTAATCTGATCGTAGTTGTAGCATCTGATGTTCTTCTTCCCGATCACTTTCTTTGCCTTTCCAGTACGACACTCATTAGCAAAATGCCCCTTCTTGTCGAACTTAAAGCAAACAACCTCAGATTTTCCCTTCTTTGTCATTCCACCTTTCTTAGCACCCTTCTTATGAAAGAACTTCCTTTTCTGAATCTGCCCTACCTGGACCTCCTTCCTCTTATTCTTCTCCAGAGAAGCATGTATCTCCTCATGTCTTAAAGCCATCTTTACTATAACATCACAAGAATCCAAAAGAGGTAATGTATCCCTTGCTAACTCAGACTTCAACCCCTTATGAACTTCTCATTTCTCTTTATCATTGTGTCCACAGTGTCATGTCCATACCTAGCCAACTCCTCGAACCTTGTAACATATTCCAACATGGTCATCTCTCCTAGATCCAACTCAGCAAACTTTCTGTGCAAAGCAAATTGCGCCATTATAGACGTGAATCTCTCTTGGAATCTCCTCCTAAATTCAGCCTATGTCATCGTTTCCTCATCCACTCCAGCCGTCACACTATTCCACCAAGATAAAGCTGCTTCCTGAAGCTGTCTCAAAGCAAACCTTCTCTTCTGCTCATCATTAAGCCATAAGTCTGCAAAGATCCTCTCATAATGCAACAACTTGTTCTTCACCTCAATAGCATTCTCAGTTCTAATAAATGGCTTCCCTCCAAGCCTAGCATAATCTCTGCTCAAAATAGCATAATTGTTGACCACCAGAGCATCCTGAACTTCTACTCCAACATTTACTCCAACCACTCCAGCAACAATTCCTTCTTGCATCATGTGCACAAAAAACTAATACATAGCTCCAATATCCACTTGTGGGACTCCAGCACCGACATTCCCCGCTTGTGCCTGACCTTGGTTCCTTCTAGTATTTGGTTTGGCACTACCATTTATGGTAGTGCTTCCTCCAATATTCACTCTTCTACTTTTATTATCAATATCTGTACTCAAGCCTCGTGAGATACAGATGGCAGCCTAAGAGAGATAGGCGAATAGAGATATAACGTATACTTATATATAGAAAATACAAGTACGTTACTACAACATTATCCCATACCCCTATCTTAACTCTAATTCCTTCGGATTATGTTAAAAAATCATTTTAGTATAAAGTTTTTCATAAACCTATGCTCTAATACCAAGTTGTAACATCTCCTATTTGGAGGCCCGAAGCTAAGCGCTACGATGGTGAAGTTATCCATAGTATTAACTTCCGGTGACCAAATACGGCAACGTTAATGGTATCTATAATATCAAAAGCACTTGAGTATGAAATAAAATCAAAAATTTCAAAGACAACATTTTTCATTACACTTTAATACAAATTTCATATCCAAGTTACATAATCCCATTCGTTTCCTATGTTAAGATAAAATATAATTATTACATAAATACGCCAAGGGGGACATATAAAGATGCCCCACTGGTTCACTAGAGTACTATGTAATCATAACTGACTTAATACATCATAGAGGAATAAAAAAAATAAAACAACAACTCCTAAATAGCTATCTGTCAGCCACCGGCTCGTCTCTGGAAGTTTTATTCGCCAACCTACTAAATCCTATAAACCTCAACCCTTAGCCTACTCAAATCAATTTTGATCACCCTAGAGTTTAAGGAGAAAAACATAAACTTTGAGTCAAATATAAAGCCTAGTATAAATAATACTATACGTCTCGATATTTGATATTAAGTGAGACCATGCTACTTAGCGGAAGGGGTTTTCCCTCACTAACATTCTTTTAAAACATATATTTTGCAAACCTTTATCCTACAACCAAAACTGGTTAAAACTTAAAGCATTATCATGTAAACATACATATCAGGTAACAAATGAACTATCTATCCGAACACTATAGTTTTGTTTGGCTAACAACTAACCTTTGGCTAACTCAGGCCTACCAGACAATATATAACAAATAATCTAACACTTGTTAGACACTCCTCTTCTGGACAGTCTGTCCCTAAGTTATCTTCTACTAGGTTCACCTGATCCTAATGGTTTTGTGAGCTCACCAATAACCTATATGTATACAAATATATATATTCCCTTCTGTATGCAATCATCATTTTAGTATTACCTATGATAAAGCCCTACACACTTGAATTTTGGATTAAATTAGTTGGGACTAACAGCTAATGTATAGATCGAGACCCCATACCAGTCTCATCTAGTATTTTAATATCTAAATCATTTTACTTTGGGTAATCTTCCCTTAATTTTCCTTGAAATTTTTTCATATCGAATTGATTTAAAACCTTTAAACCAAACTTAAATAAGGAAAATATATAATGTATGCTTTACTCAAAATCACCTTGCTTTGTTATATATACACACACATAAACACACACCTTACTCAAATCTTTGTTGATGAAAAAATTTGAACCTTTGAAAGTACCCCTTCCGAATACATTGAAAGTACCCTTTTCGAAACCATGTAAATCCCTCTTTACAACCTAGGCCAAAAAGACAAAACATTCCTTTCGAAACCATTCAATCTTCGTTTCGAAAACACTTGAAAAACATTTTCTTTGAAAGCTATAAAACCTCAGACATCCATATTTAAAACACTTCAAATATTGCCTTTCGAAACCATTGGAAAACCTTTCCTTTCAAACCTTTTGCAACCATTGGGGTACCACCCCTTCGAAACCATTCTTTAAAACCCTTTGAAAGCATTAAAACCTTTGTAAATAACAAACCTTTCGAAAGAATTTGGGTCCAATCTAAAACATGTGGAAACATCTTTCGAAACCATTTACAATTAACTCCTTCAAAACCTTTTACCTTTAACAGAGCAAAAATGTCATAAAACATTTAACTCGAAAGCACTCTTTCGAAAACATTTCCTATGCAAAGAAGTGATGGTGTTAAAATCAACCTTTCGAATGCATCGGAGAAGTGGCTAAATTTCAAAACAAAGTATACCTTCGAAAACCATTGACTTCGAAAGGTAGAAAAGCGGAAGCTAGGGGTTTCGACCCCATTCGAAAGCATTTACTTAAAACAAAAGGCGCAACCCATTGGAAACCTTTCCTTTAAAACATTTGACTCAACCGAAAGCCAACCAAGTCGAAAGCAAAACCTTAGAAAGCAAAGCGGGCGAGTTTTCATTTGAGAGAAAAGTAGCACTTCCACCCCTTTGCAACATATGGTCTCGACTCGGTATCTTTCTTCTTAGTCCAATTCACTATGTACCAAGTCATTGATACTGTGTGCATTAGTTTCAATGGTGGAAGCAGAACTACTAGGTCAGAACCCCTGGTGCCGAAAGTAGTGTAACATGAAAAAACATGCTTAAACTGATTTTAGCCTTTTAAACTAATCATTTCAACCAACCTGCCTTATTTTTCAAAATCTAATTGGTTGCTAATTTTCTTTTCTACAAGTGCTGCTAATACTTCAAAAATAAAAAAAATTAGTTTATCTATAAAATATTCCTTCTCCTTTAATAAATATATAAAACATTTAAGTCCCATACATCAAATAATTTTATATATTCATCAAAACACTTAAAAAAAATTCTACAAAATTGTAGAAAAACATTTTTAATATGTTTTTTAAACATATGTTAATTTCAGACTCAAATTATATATTATCTAACCGTAAATAATTTTAAACCTAAATAATCATTTCCTTCACTAGAAAATTAATATAAAATCCACATTGATTTAGAAAATTATGAAAATTGAAACCCATCTCTAAAGCATATCATAAAATAGGGTTTTCACATTAAAACATATCATAAAATCTATACGAATGATCATAAATCATCAACAAGCATATATAAACATTTAATCATTCAAAAACATGGCATAACCATGCATGATAAATCGGATTCAACTTTAAAATCGAAAACACTTAAGAAAAATGAGATGTAGTCATTATTCTCCTTAGCTTTGAGCTTATGGAGTTTGAGATTTGAATGGATTTGATTTGATTAATCTTTTTTCCTTTAGCTTTTCTTCCTCTTGTTCTTCTAATGGTGACCGACCTCTTATTTTTAATTTTTGCAAAGGAACATATAAAATGAGCACGGCTAAGGGTTTAGGATATAAAAATACTATTTTTTCCATTTTACCCCTTATTTAACTTCCCCTTCTATTTTATTTTAATTCATATTAGTTTATTGGTTTTACATGGCACAACTATCCCTATGTTGATCACAAATGTCAATCCCCTAATCATCACATTAGTTTATTTAATTTCGCTAATTAAATTTCCTAAATAATGTTACTAAAAATTAGGGCCATCACACTTCTTAGGTGGTTGAAGAACAAGGAGGAGACATGGGCATGGAGACGATAATTGATATCTCTAGCAGCGATACAGCTCCTAGTGGGGATGCTGAGAAAAAGATGAAACTTCAACTAAAGGTGGGAATGGAAGTGGTGGAAGGAAACAATGACATGCTCGAGTGATAGTGGAGCTGAATAATGGAACATTCTGATCTGTTTGACATGCATTTTGTACAAATGTAGAGTCTGCACTTTACTTTTGTTGTTGTAGCATTTGTACTTCTCATTTTGTTGGCCGATATTCTATGGGTAGGGCCTCCACATTTTGACTTTATAAAAAATGTTATAAGGAATGAAAAGATTAATGTCTATATTGTCATTTCTTCTATATTCTTCCTTATTTGTCACATACTTAGCTTGTTTTTATACTACTTATGTGTGCAAATGGCATGATTGCTTGTCCTACAATTTTTATACTTCACATTGCCTTGCTAAGTTTTAGGGTATATGGTGCCTTTATTTTCATGATTTGACACAATATGTATGCATTTTTTAACTTTACAACTGGATCCGTCGTGATTGCCAAAAAATTTTGATTGGAGAAACGGGCCTGCGGAGTAGTTTTCCTTTCAACTAAATGTTTGTAGTGTGTGCCCTCTACTTCACAAGGCTATTTTCTCTAAGCACTTGACAAACAAACGGTTGATCCGACCAATTCCTCGGATGTTTGTAACCGAATCTACATTGTGGTTCCTATCTTTGGGAACTTGTGACTCGAGCATCTCGATTCTAGAGATTTTGCCGGTCAATGATCAGAATTCTTTACCGATTTCTAGTTGTGTGACATTGTTGGATTTATTTCAATTACTTTTGATTGTGGGAGTGGATTCTTGTTTTTCCTACAATAGAAAAGTTTTCCGGTGTTGTCAGGACAATATTGGTGCTTATAAGATCATAATAGTTTGCTGATGGTGCCGGAGCGACATCAAGTAGTGCTTGTACAAAATGCGTGGCTTTAAGAGTGCACGACTTGCGAAATGCGCGACTTTTGAGAGTGCGCACATACGAAATGCATGGCTTTTGAGAGTGCATGGCTTATGAAATGCACAGTTTATGGGATCAATATGATCCGTCCATCCGAAATGGTTTGAAGCTTCTTGATGCTGCCAATCGGGTAATGTGAGGAGTTCATGCTTCGAGAGCGTGGTTCCATGGCTTAAGAACTGATGTGCCACCTGTGGGTGTGGGCTTGCTTGGATGTGATTCCACAACCTAGGAAGTGGTGCGCGGCTTATGAAATGCGCGGCTTTGGTTTAAGGACTTGCTAGTGCTGTTGGAGCAACATTGGTTCTTAGAAGGCGAGGATCAAGTTCCATCGATCCAACGGTTTGAGTCGATTTGCTTTCGTTAACTTGGCGGGTAGGTGGGGCATACTTGAGCATGGTTCCACTTTCTCAAGCAACGATTGGATGGTTTTGAGTCGATTTGACCCCATCAACTCAGTAGGTTACTTTTGTAAACACAAGTTAATTGGTCCAGAAAGCAAAGCAATTATATTAATAAAAGTTGGGAAAATTCTTTCGATTTGCAGTGCCTCTGGTATTCCGAGATGGCTTATTTGCGGAAAATAGGAAATATATAAGATAGATTTAGATAAAGTAACGACACAGTGATTCACTATTTCAAGCTCGGAGAATTTGGGTTCCATCAACGGTTGCTAGCTTGAAAGTGTCATCCCCTAACTTCTAGCTGGTCACATAAGGCCATTTCCAGTTTGGTCTGAATGTTCCTGGTGCAGGGTAGACCCGTTGAGCACAAGCTTTCCCACTTTGAAAGTGCGGTTATATACATTGGAATTGAAATATCATGTGACCCTTTTCTGGTGAGCATCGTTCTTTAACTCGGCTTCTTCCCTCTTCTCACCGACTATATTGAGCGGCTCGAGCAGGAGCTACTTGTTTTGCCATTGATTGAAGTTTTTCCTTCGATGAGAGGGGACTCTCGGCTCAACCGAGATCATTGCTTTTGAACCATATACCTGAGAGAACAGGGAGTGCTCGGTTGCAGATGTGTATGTTGTCCTGTAAACCCATAGCGTAAGCGAAAGTTCATCAACCCAATTTCTTTTAGCTTTAATTAGCCGCTTTTTGGTAGCGGACTTGATGTTTGTTCACTACTTTCACTTGCCCATTTTCTTGTGGATGTGCAACAACGGAAAAGGTTTTCTTGATTTGAAAGCGTTTGCAAAAGACTTTAAACTCAGCGCTTTCCAATTGAGTCCCATTATCCATGATGATTTTCTATGGCACTCCAAACCTGCAAATAATGTTTTTAGTGACAAAATTAGTAACCTTCTTTGTGATAATAGTGGCCAGCGGCTCTGCTTCGGCCCCTTTAGTGAAATGTCATCAACAACGATAACATATTTGGCTTCTCCTTTGGCCATTGGTATTACACCAATCAGATCGATTTGCCGTATCATTAATGGCCATGGGCTGACCATCTGTGTCAGCTCTATCGAAGGAGTTTTTTTGATCTTGGCGAATTTTTGGCATTGGTCGTATCATCTGGCATAATCTGCTACATCACGGTTTACTTTTAGCCAAAAATACGCATATCAAAGAACTTTCTTTACGATGTTTTCCTTTCGGTGTGATCTCCGCAGTCGCCTTCATGAATTTCCCTGAGGATTGTTCGGGATTCGTCGTTGGTCACAAACCTTAGCAGGGGGGTAAAGAACCCCCTCCGGTAGAGCATCCCATCCTATACTATAAACTGTGGTGCATTTCGAAGGAGCTTTTCCCGTTGATTCTTGTCTATGGGGAGTGTTCCTCTAAGCAGGTAGTTCTAGATCAGTGTCATCCATATTTAGTGTTCTTCGGTTGTTTTGAAAATCCAGTCGATATCCATCTTGCTTATGCTTGGAGCAGTCACAGTTTCAACTGGGACTATTTCAAGTGACTGAGCCTCTCCTAAACTTTCCAGTTTGGCTGGATAGTCCACCTTCATGTTTTGTTCCCTCGGGATATGAGTTATGGTGTAATTTTTCGACATCATTCAACAGTTCCTACTCTTTAGATAGATAAGGGCTGAGGTTCTCTGCTCAAGATGGGTATTCGCCTTTCACCCAGTAGATGACAAGTTGAGAGTCGCTATAGATGTGTACTAACTTTATCCCGAGTTCATTCACAACTTTCAGCCCGGTTATCAATGTTTCATATTTCGCTTCATTATTTATTGCAGGGAATTCCAAGCGTAAGCCATAGCATACGGATCATCCTTCGGGAGTTTCGAGCACCACTCCTACCCCCAAGCAGAAGTTGTTAGATGCAATATCAACAAACAACTTCCAATGTGTCTCCACTTCAGGAGTAATTTCTTCTTTATTATCTCACATCATAAAATCAGCAATGAAGTCTGCCAGCCCCTACCCATTGATTGACCTTCGAGGATGGTATGCGAGTTCGTACTGACTTAATTCGATGTTCCATTTAATAAGCCGTCCAGAGATCTTCGGGCAGTATAACACTTGCTTCAAGGGTTGATCTGTCAGTACTTTGATCAGGTGTGCCTAGAATTACGGTCGTAACTTTTCTGGATATGATCGAGAAGCAATATACTAATTTTTCCAATTTTGGATAATTCTTCTCGGCTCTAGCGAATCGTTTACTAATGTAATATACAGGTCGGTGGATCATAGATTCTTCTCGTACGAGCACGACAATTAATACATAAGGCAAGACTACTAAGTAGATGTACAAGTCTTCTCCATCTACCGAGTTGGACAAGATTGATGGGGTTTTCATATGTCGCAACAGCTCTTCGAATGTAGTTTGACAAGCTTGATTCTATTCAAAGTTCTTCTTTCCCTTCTTTAACACGTCAAAGAATGATATACATTTGTCGGTTGCTTTTGAGATGAACCGACTTTGCGCTACAACTTTTACATTCAAGCTTTGTGACTCCTTCCTGTTCCTCAGCGCTTCGACTTCCCATAAAGTATTTCTTTGTTCATGATTTGCTTCAATGCCTCTGGCATTTACAATGAATCCTAAGAACTTTTGGAGGCTAACCTAAAGTGACATTTGAGCGGAATGAGTTTCATTCCATATTTGTGGAGTATTTCAAACATTTCGGCAAGGTTGTCCAAGTGATTTGAAGCTATGCATGATTTAACCAACATATCGTCTATATAAACATCCATAGTCTTCCTGATATGATGTTTAAACATGGTGTTCACTATTCATTGATAGGTTTCCCCAGCATTCTTTTAGCCGAATGGAATCACTTTGTAGCAGTATAATCCAAGATCAGCAATGAAACTGGTATTTTCCTGGTCAGGTTCATGCATCATGATCTGGTTGTACCCTAAATAAGCATCTGTAAATGATGATAATTCATGTCTAGCTATCCCGTCTATAGGTTGGTCAATTCTAAGCAGAGGAAAGCTGTCTTTTGGGCAAGCTTTATTTAGGGTCGAGTAGTCGATACAAGTTCGCCATTTTCCGTTGGACTTCTTAACCAAGACTGGGTTGGATACCCATTCGGGGTAGGTTGCATACGAGTAAAACCATTCATTGGTGTATACTTAGGACCAATGTTAAATTCATGGCATGCAATCTCCGTCGAAACCCCACACATATCAGAATGTGTCCAAGCGAATACGTCTAGGTTAGCACGAGTCACATCTTGTTTCTAGTATGTGATCTAATTTTCAAGACCCATATTGGGTCATCCATATCGATTGGGATAGATACCGTCAAATCTTCCGGTGCGGCCAATTCCTCCCCTGAGCTCTTCTTTATAGTGTCCAAAGCCTTATCAAATCGGTTATGGTTCCCACATTCTTCCCCTTTTCTTTCCTTCTAGACTCACGTAGTTCTACGATGTAGCATTCTCTTGTATCACTTTGGTCTCCTTTGGTCACCCAAACTCCGTTCTCTATCAGAAATAGACACCACTGAGCTAAAGCAATCCTGAAATCTGCCAAAACGGGCCAACCCAAGAAAGATTGTAGGTGGATATTTCATCTATAATCACAAAGGTTTGGATGAGGACGACGCTTCAGTCGCCTTCTCCCTGTTCTATAGTTAAATCAATTGTTCTGACAGGTTGCTTAGGTTCACTAGTGAATCCCTAGATCTTTGTTCGACAAGCGGATACATACCGATCTTCATCTGATCAAACGTGTGTTTGACAAGGATATTCATAAAGCTAACACTGTCGACCAATACACATCAGACCATGGCTGGTCAGATTCCTACCGTCACAACCATGGGTTCAAGGGTCATAGGTTCTATTCCTTTAGTGTCTCGATTTTGGAATACTATGTCATCATTTAAGGTTCTCTGCTGCTTGGCAAGAGTTCCACCTTCGATCGTGAAACATGAATCTTTTGAAGCATATCTTAGTGAAATTGCATATCACTCTCTCTCTTACCAACTCTTCTGCATGGGATGAGGTCCTCCGGATATTTTTTCGATGATGAGTCCCTGGTTGGTCCGCCTGGATCCCTCTTCACTAGTTCCAGCTTGGTTTCCCTGGTCTCTAGGAGCTTGGGGTGCTACATGCTAGTCAGGATTTTGTGGTTTCCATACATACTGTTGAAGCTTGTTTTCCCGAATCAGCTCTTCAATCCGGTTCTTTAAGTGACGACACCCATCCATGTTATGACCATGTGTTTTATGGAAGCGGTAGTAATTTCTGGAATGTTTTTGCTGTTTGGTCGCTTGCTTTTTAGGCGGCTTCTTGTATTCCTCCGCCCCTTGTGTCGCAAGGTAGATTTTCTCTGGTGTATCATTGAGTGGGGTGTAGTCTTTGGGGCTCAAGCCTTTAAGTCGCTTATTGCTTCCATTTCACTTGTTGGAATTCTGGTTCTTCCCTTTTTGATTCCCATCCTTCCCCACGTTTCCTGTAGCGGTTTCAGAGATATTTGCGTCTTAGTTTGCTGCCATGCCATTTTGCCCAATTTTGTTGGTTGTAGATTAGCAGGCTTTCCTTCTAGCTCCTTAGCTTCTTCCAATCTTAAATACTGGCTTGGCTTTCGGTTAAAGTCCTACCTGATGGTAGGTTGTTTCATTTTGATCCATTTTCCAAATTCAGTGTTGGAATGGATGGAGCGGACTAGGGCCATAAAGACCATATCTTTGTTTGGGTTACTTATTTCAATTACTACGGTGTTAAAATGACTCATGAAGGATTTCAAAGATTCATTTCATCCTTGGAATAGGCTAGATAAGAAGATCACATCTTTTGGGTTGTGCCGTGTGAAGCCTAAACTGATCAAGGAACCTAGTTGCTAATTCACTGAAAGTGGATGGATTTAGGTAGGAGCCTGGTGAACCACATGGAAGAAATTCCCTCTAGAAAGATTGAAAAACATCTACATTGAATAGCATTTGAAGCATTCGCTTCGTCCATGTACTAATTATACTTGTACAAGTGAGGTTTTGGATCTCTAGTTTCATCGTAGGACATAATAGTCGGCACACTGAACTTTTTCAAGATATCATTCATTCAGAATGTCATTAGTGAAGGGAGTTCGGCTTGGAGAGGATCCCCGTTCATCATCTCTCTTTTTGTTACTTTCATCCATTAGGTGCTTGATCATGTCCGCAATATATGCCTCTGATGTACAGTAGTCTGTGGATTGGCTATTAGTGACTACACCAAGTGTTTGATCTTGTAAATGATCTTGGTAAGTGGGCTAAAGCCTAGGCTCTCCTATCTTTGGGAAATCCACTTCCTCGAAGTTCTGTTGGCTTGCCATTGGTTAGGTAGGGTAGTTTGGACCTCTCTGCTGGTATTGAGTGCATTAGTATTTTCTTTCAACTCGTCATCATCAAGTTGTTCACCATCTTTAGAGTCGAAGAGATCCACTGCCATATCTTCCCATGGGGTTTTCATCCCCAGATCTAGATTCATGGCGGGCTTCTTTGCAGTTGGTGGAGTGTTTGCATTTCCTTCTATGTGATTCCTACAGCTCCACCTACTACTCCTTTTTGCTACTGCTTTCCGTTTCACCTATTTAAGCCAGAAACAGAAGAATTTTCCTGCTCCGTGGCAGCCATGGGCTATGGCATGGTTCTCAAAGCAGCAAGTGATTGCAAGTTCAGGAGGACATTTAATTTTTCTATAAGATCTTTTTGGTTATTCTCTATATTTTGATTTATTTCATCAACCATCTTGTTTAACCCGCCTCTAATGGTAACTTCATGCTGGATAGAAGATCTCGGCACCTGATCTGCTATGTTGGCACTAGAATTTGCTCTGATTAATAGGTTGTTGGCGTCGTTGACTTCAACTTGTTGAGACCTCTTCAGCTATTACAGCTCCTATGGATCTTCCGAAAGCAGTTCTCTTTCTTCCTAGTGCCACTGATTCTTAACAGCAAATTTTCTAAGCAAAGATTGAGTATTTAACTTCTAAACCTATCTGATCCAAAGGAGATAGTTAGATATAATCCCGAGTTGAGTTCTCAATGAAAGCACCAAAATGTAAACCCAAAAATGGATCAATACCCTGGATTGAGTGTAAAAGTATTAGTCCCATCATTACATTGCAATAATATAGAAAATGAATGTAAAAAGAAGAAATAGTAAAGAGACAAGAAGATTTTTATAGTGGTTCGACTGTTAATGAAGGCTAGTCCACTTTATAACTTTCTACTAACTGACTGCTGTTACAAGTTGTACTAGATTACAATATGATTGAATCTCCTAAGTTAGATCAAGTCATAAGTACAAGAGTTCACTAGAGAATCATAGTGAAACCTTAGATGACAATTGTATGGGAGGAGAAGAGTGAAGATAGTTTATGTAGAGTTCCAGCAGCCAGTCCAGAAGATCCCCTTCATGTTGTAGATAAGTGAATATTTATAGGGATTAGAGAGCTATTGGGCTAGGCCACTTTACCAGAAGCCTATTCTTAATGGTACGAAGGCTCTCCAAAAAGTTTATAGCGAACCGACCTAAATTGATGGATGGCTAGCGATCCATGTAGTTAATGTATTTTTGGGTCATTTCACTTGGATTTCAATCTCTTCCTCATGTACATGCTCTCCATGTAATTTCATAATGAGTTGCTCTGTTTTTATGGTAATCCATATACAAGTTGCATTGAACTATGATTGAAATCAAATGAATGCTTATTTCTCTAACTAGCTTGCTCGAAATATCATGAAACTTTGCAGATATCCTTACAAAAGATATTAGTTCATGATGCAAGGGGTTTGAAGGATCAACATCAATCCTTGTGGATCGCTAGCGATCCATCCCCTTAGCCTATTTTGGCATCTTTCCTTTTAGGTCCTTCTTAACTTCTTCCTCTGGTCCTTTTGGTTGATTCTTGAGTTATTTTGACTTGACGTGGATGTTTTAGTTCCCGTTGAGTTTTGTTAGGTTAAAAACCCAATTAATAGTTACTGTACATGATCCGGTGCCAACTTATACGTGCTTGTTCCATTTTACTCCCAAAAACAATATGCATGCAAAACCATCCTAAAACGAAAGCTTATTTGTAAAGAAGACTATGAAAATGTTTGGAGAGAATTACAAATCATGCATCATCTTTCTGAGCATCCGAATTTTGTTATAATTAAAGGGATATACGAAGGTTCTACATTTTTCATATAGTAATAGAGCTCGCTAAAGGTGGTGAATTGTATGGTAAAGTCATACAGAATTGATAATATAGGGAAATACAGGATGTGGAAGCAATTAAAACTATAGTTAGTGTAGTTGAAGCTTGTTATTCTCTTGGTGTTATGCATAGAAATATAAAACCTAAGAATTTTTTATTCTTTAGCACTGATGAAGATGCCGCTTAGAAAGCTACTGATTTTGAATTGTCAATGTTTTACAAACTGGTTAGTATTTTAATTAATTAGAAATGTTTAATGTCAAGCATTTTGTGCTCATCTTCTATAAAATTTTAATATTAGTGTTTGCTTTTTTCCCCATAAAACATGGAGACCCTATATTCATTAGTTAGTACATAAATCATCACACTTGTTGTACAAAATATCCAATATTCACAAATACTAGGTCTAGGAAAATATAGAATAAAATTATCTAGTTATGTTTACATTCCTAATGTTTCTGAGTAGTAATCTTAATTGGTTACCATCCCCATAAGAATTAAGTTTGTGAGGCTCTATTATGATTTCTTGAACTGTTATTGTTGTGCTATTAGTTGTGAATGAATCAACTTCTAGTAACTTGGCTGTATTAGTTGTGTGCCTGTTCAAAACGTTGTGATACATTTTGGCTTAAGTATTTTTTTGGCTTTTATTTCCATTTCATTTTACGCCATGCTATATAATTATTTCCATGTTTTGGAATATGGACCTTGTGGAACTAGATTTATAGGTTTCTTTATTGCGTTAGTCAGAGTTGAAATGCTCTATTAATGGTTTCCTATGCATATTCTATCCCATCATGTAAAAGTTATGAAACAGGTAGGCCTACGCTGTAGCTGGTGCACTACACGGAGTATGTAATGACCCGTAAATTTAATAATTTGATAAAATATTTTTATTTTTGAATATTCAAGTATGAGCTTTTTAAAAACGTAAATTATGATGTTTTGACAAGAATGATGGTAATCTTATTTTGAGTAAGTATTGACAAAAATTTAAACTTTGAAAGAATATCGATAAAATGGTCGAAAATTGTTTTATCAATAAACAGCTCTGTTTGTACCAAAAATGGGTATAACACTCTTCGAAAATCTTTGAAGAGATAAAAATGAAGAATGTAAATGTAAAATGTGGATTATCTAACAAAAACTTCAAAAATAGATATGTAAATGCATAGACACATGGCAATTTAGAGTGGTTCGACATGTTGCCTACGTCCACGATGAAGTTTGATGATTTTATTGATATTCTTTTGACGATTACAATCGATTAGCGAATTACAGCGAATCACAGTTGAGAATTCGAGTACAACAACATTGATGGAGTGCGAAGTTGAATCCAGCAGAGTCTGGGTGTTAGAGAATCAAAAAATCCTTCTTCTGTAGGCCCTGGGACTCTATTTATACGCATAGGAGGCTAATATTTCGCTCAGATCTAAGGAGACTTCATCTGGCACGTGGGTGGGCCCACGCGATCGATCCCATGAAGTTTCGACTCGATCCGTGATTGATATGAATGTGATTCTTATCGATCAAGATTTTGTCCAATAGAGTCGAAACTTGGTATCTTTAGCCTGTACGCAAGCTCCTGTGAAAATTTCATAGCATTTGGACTTATGGACTGTGAGATATGATCGATACGAGTTGATGTTCTTTGGAAGGCTGTTTAGTTCAAATTGATAGCTTCGAATCGATCTATTCATATCATCAATGCATGTGCCCAGGTGATGATGTGGTGCACACTCTTTGGATCGATCCACCTTTTACGTCGAGTTGACCGAGTCATCCGAAGATTCTATCCTTGTTCGTATCGAAGTCGTTGCCTTGTTCGAATCAGTCAATAATGTGCTTTTCGTGTCGATCTGTAGTATGCTCTATTCGAATCGATGGAGATGGTTCAGTTCGTATCGATGAAGGTGGCATAGTTCGTATCGATGGAAGTGGCTTTGTTCGCATCGATAAAGGTGGCTCTTGTTCGTACCGATCAAAGTTGCTTCAACTTGATGGATACGAACAAGCAATATTGTGATGGATACGAACAGTGATTACTCAATGGATATGAAGTAGTGATTGTTTGATGGATACGAACTAAGGTCACCTGACGGATACAAACTAAGGTTAACTGATGGATACGAAGTGACGTGTCCTCGATGGATACGAAAAGATGTTTGCCGATGGATGCGAAGTAGGCAATAGGTGATCGATACGAAGTGAGACTATCTGCTTACGGATACGAAATCGACCGATATGAAATAATGGGTTGTGACTTTGATCGATTCGAAATGATGGATACAAATTAGTTAGCTTTCTCGACTCGCAACGATCATACCTTCAGCATACGAACTTGGATTGACTTGAAACTTGGAACATTGGCTTTCAAGGCTTCGCTTGTTGTGTCTTGTCAATTGTAGCTTGATCCGGACTCGGACAAAATTCATCGATATCCATGGTGAACCTGTGCGTACTCGATATCCGGGATGAGCGATCCTTGGTTTTCGGTCAGTTCCTTGACATCTTGGCCTTGCCAAAAGGCTGGATAACATTTTCCCCAAAAGTATATCTTGTGGAAACATGACGTGCTTTAGAAAACTACAACCTTCACTCTGGATAGTTATCGTCTTTTCGTTGAGAGTTGTAATCTTTGACTGACTTCCTCAGTAATGGGAAACGTTGATTGTCAACTGTTGTACCCTATACTGTTGTTACTGATTGCTATATGACAGTGATTAGCTGTTTGCCGTCGTAATCGTTATCGGATGAGTATCCAATTCCTGTGGATGTTGAAAATTGAATATTAGTCTGACATATATGCATATATGTTAATCCGACTCTCAATAACGTTGCATGTTCATGAGTCGTTGTCAGTTCTCTCGTATCGAATTCCGTATCGATCCTCTCCTGAACCAATATGAAATTTGAGTTGCAACAATGCTTGATTGTTGTTTTTGAATGTTCCTTCGTATCGATCCTCTCCTGAATCATTGTAAAAGGTAGAAAGACAGTCTTCGTATCGATGAAGGTGTGAAAGGACACGAATAGAGCAGTTGGTTCTTCATGCATTGTTCGTGCTGATGACGGATGATGGATGCGAAAAGCCAATTCGAATCATTGAATTAGAACTTTTGTGGGTTGCAATTTCGCATCGATAAACTTGTGCCATTGGGTGTAGAGTGCTGATGGATACGAAATAAGCGTTTCGCATCGATGGAGTTCAATGCTTTCAGAATAGCATTTGTTGCGCACTTCGTATCGATGAACCTTGTGTTGTCGGATACGAATAGTCAATTCGCATCGATGGATATGGGTCTTTGAAGGCTGTGACTTAATGGATTCGAATGTAGTTCGTATCATGCACTGTGGATGGAGTCGAAAACAATCGATACGAACAACAGTTTTGCATCGATGGACCCTGGTGACTCAGAAAAAATCCTTGTTGACAATTTCTTCTCGATGAAGGCTCAAGCTTATGGACTCGAATAGCTTGTTCGAATAAATTTGGTGGAACCATTGTCATCGGTCGAGTCTACTGGGAGGCGAAATGCCTTTTCCCTTCACACTCAAGCCCATATAAATACTCTGGACTTAGCCATTTTTTACTTTCTTCCTTTTTTACCTTCCGCTTTCTCATCGATAGGAAGACCGAGAATCAAAAATCGCCTTCATCCTCAAATCATTACAGCGCTTTAAACTCTCGAAGCTACACGTTGATTTAGGTAACTAATTGAACAGCTTGATCGCAAAACGATGAGACTCGATTCCTTGCCATCTTGTTTGTCTTCGTGGCCAAATCTGGTGATGTGGTGGCCATGTATGGTCGGAAAGAGGTGGTCGACATAACTCGAGGAGGCAGAGGATGGCGTCTTAGAAGTTTTGGAGAAGATGAAGAATGGAGGGTGGCAAAATCTCAGTTTCATATCGATGAAAGGAAGGAGAAAATGTGTCTTCGTATCGACTTGGGGGAAATGTTCGCATCGATGGAGGATGGAAGATGTACATAATAAATGGTGAATTTCGTATCGATTTGGGTGACAGCCGTTCATATCGATCAAAGTCAATCGATACGAAATCGAGTGGCTAAGGGATCGATACGAACTTCATGGCCTTAGATCGGTGTGCGCTTTGGGGTCTGAGATCGAGTCGAAACCAGCAAATGCTTGATCGTTATGAAATGACAACCTCAAATCGATACGTAATCACGCGGTTACTGATCGATGCGAAACGAAACATCTGGTCGTTACGAAGCTAACAAGCTCATGATCGATACAAAATCGAGCTTTTCGGATCGATGCGAATGAACTTTTCTAGTGATCGATACGAAACATGCTCTCGTAATCGATATGAAACGTATCGATTCGAACATGATCTATACGAAATTGAGACCTCCTCGACCGATACGAACTGTTGTGTGCTGGATCGCTACGACTTGCATCTCTGGTGATCGATCCACATCTTTACCTATTTGGACATGAAAATCTTGATCGATCGAACACTTAACTCCAGCGAGCTTCATTCCTGCATATCTGGACTTGATTGCTTTATTGCATATCTGACTGTCTATCGAAACTCGTCGATGGAACAATAACTTTAATAAATTGTAACGAACTTTAACTTGGGTCGATCGCTAACATCTGGATGGCATGGTTGTGATGGTCAGCGATGACGGTTACTCCAGTTGAATTTTGAAGTCTTGCTGTTTGCATGCTTTCTTTAACTTTGTAGAATTTTTTCAAGTAATATACAGCACTGCACCGCACAACACATTCACACACTTCACACTGGGGGATGCACGGGATTATTATCGTCTAATGATGACTTATCATAAGTTAATTAGTTATGGTACCTTCAAGCTCACAGTAATAGGAAGTTCAGAGTTTCTCCTCCAACAATCGAGATACCGGCCATCGCGGCCGAGATTATAGATCCAACCCCGGATGAGGTACCTGGTGCATCTTTCATCGGTAATCCACCAAACTCCATTCCTTCCAATGTTTCCAAAGACATGTTGGGACGGATATGCTTAAGGCATGGATTGTCACTGGATGACGTGTTATTACTGAGACCAAATGATAGACCGCACTATCCACCCAAAGAGTATACCGCATTCAATCATCACACATGTGCAGCCGGGACGCTTCCTCCGTTTAACCAGTATATTAAGGAAGTGTTGTCTTTCCTTGGGATCACTCCATCTCAGCTATACCCCAACGGATAGGCGCCGTTCAACAATGTATTCATCGTGTTCATGGAGCATCTCTTTCGACCACCGATCCCGATTGAGATTAGATATCTGTTCAATATTAAGAGCCGGGGAGATAGCCCGTCTTTCACATTCCTAGGGGCAGTAAGAAATTGTTGAGTTGTAACGGGGTCTTGGAGCAGGCTATGTTATTTCAAGACAGAGTGGTTTTATATTAGATGCCCCCCAGGGTTTGCCAGTCGATGGCTGTACAGACGTAAGTATTGCAGTCTTCTCAAGTGGCCAATAAGATAGTTATAACCGATGTCAAACTTATATCTCTCTTTCTTTACAGCTGTAATTCAGTGACCCGAAGGTGTGCATTTTAGAGAAATAGTTTGGGTCCTCCAAGAAGTTCCGAGCGAAGAGAGGAACATCGACTAGGTTCCGACGGATAGGAATCTAAGGATCATTGGATTGATTGAGCGAAACAAAAGCATTAGGCTCGAGTGAACACTAAGGTCCCTCTCAAAGAAACGAGCCAAGTGTAAGACGCCCGAAATTGTTATAATCGAAGGGGCTGATTCGGAGAGAACTGCCACTCATACGAGCTCTTGGCCAGGCCTTCGGATGCAGTTCAGGGTTCCAAAGGAAAGAGAAAAGGCAAGGTTGCTGCTTTTAAACATCCTAAATCCGGTAGAAGGAAATCAGCGGTAGTATCTTTGCCCGTTCCCGAGATTAACAATTCAGAGGCTCCTCCTTTGCAGGAGGGGAACCTATTTGAAGGGCTTGCCGATATTCCAATTCCAGATTATGTGTCGTTCCAACACGATGCCAAGTTGGAGGAGCTTCATCAGGCTTTAGACTTAAGCGTGTCTCCTTCAGTTAGTGTGGCCGACATTTCCAGTTGGTCGGGGGAGAGGGGATTGCACGTACATACACACTTCACAACACCAAACAATTCCTGACCATAAGTTGATCACTCCAGGAGATTATTAACTCTGCTCTTCTTTTACTTTGCAGATACAATGTCTGGTCGAGACTTAATGCTAGGTAGTCTTCGTAAAGCTCGCCGATCTTTTACATATTATGAGCAGCGTAGAAGAGTGGCAGATAGGGATTATGACCGCGGGTATTCTAGTCAGGAGCGGTATGACAGAGACAAGGAGTACATACACCAATCTCGATCTTGTTCTCCCCCTCCTAGAAACCCTATACAGCATCCCGTTTACGTCTCGCGTCCTCCGAAAACTTCACAGCACAAGCAACCTTCTCAAGTTTCCAGACCCGAATCTTAACACCACAGAGCTGAAATAGCGGCCCCCATAATTGCAGAGCAAGTCCTTGCTGAACCTTCGAGGGAAGGAGTGATTAAACTTGCTCAATTAAAGAAAGATTTTCCCGACGTCTGCTTCGACAGTTACATTTTTCCTCTGCACCTGAAGAGAATTTCAACAGAGGCTGAGAATACAGTGCATGACTACGTTGCAGATATTTACTTCCAATATAAGGAGTGGGTGAAAGCCGTGAAAAAAGCATCGAAGGTGGCTTTTGAGCGGGCATCCATGATTGAGAAGTTGGAGAAAGAGCTCGCGTAGAAGGACCGGATCATTCAGGTGCTCAATACTGAAGCCTAGTCCTCTCAAAAATCTAAAATGGAGGCTCTCAAGAAGGTAGATGAGTCCAACTCGGTCATGGAGAGGATGAGACAATCTCACTATGCTATGATGGAGGACATGGGCCATAGGAACACCATTGTCACTGCTGAGCGAGATGCGGCCCTCAAAAATCTCAATGAACTTAAGTCCTAATTTTCTAAAATCATTAAAGAGAGGGATGCCGCCAACACTTCATCATAAGAAGCATGTGATCAAGCGGTGGTGCTTCGAAGCGAAAGGAATGCGGCTGTGGAGAGAGTCCGCGTAGTGGAGACTGAGGTTGAGGAAAAAGTTCGGACGACCGAATCCAAGCCGGAGGCTGACATTGAAGACCTTCTCGTCACCTACAATACTAATGTGTTGAGACATAGAAATTTGTCTTAGCTCGAGAACTATTCGACACATCTCAATAATGCCTGGAGCTAGTTGGTGGAGGAAGAGAAGGCGGTGCATCTGCGTGAATCTTTTGATGAGTCTGAGTTTGAGAATTGGTTGCTGGCCAAAGACGAAAGGAAAATTCTCCATGAATCATTCATCTCACATGAAAGGGAGAAATTCAACACCCAGCACCCAAAAATTAGGGAAGGCTCAGGTGTCGAGCATCACGCCATAAGTTCTGAGATTACTGCTCCACCTCAATCTGCACCTATACCAGCGGTTGAGCCTCAGTCTGTCTCGGCCTATAATCCAGAACAGCCGCAGCTATCCCCCATCAAAGAGCACACCTCTAAAGCCGCTCAGCCATCCGTGAGCCAAACCGAGGAACGTAATCTGAACAAATCTTATGTGTGTTCGAAATAAGGAACTTGCCTTGAAGCTTTTGCTAACAATTTCTCTTCTTCTTTGTTTAGTGACCGGAGTTACACCGATAATGCCTCCTGCTACCCAAGAATTACATCAAGCGCAGGAGGCTATTATTACTGAAGCGACCACTACGACAATGACTGTGCCAATCGAAGGAACGCAGGGGAGCTCATTTTCTTTCGATGAGAAAATGATGAATAAGCTTCTAGGTCGACACAGTGATCACTTTGCGGACTTGCCGTTTGTTATTAGTGGACCCGCGCCCGCTTCTGGTTCTTCAACACAGACCACTGCTTCCCCTAACGAAGCCCAATCTATTCGTGAAGAAGAAATAGTGGCTGAAATCAATGCTGAGTTGGAAGCAACGTCACTTAATGGTAGTTCTGGGGGGTAGAATGGCGGCGCCTGGCCCAGCTCCGCTAAGAATGATATCACTTAGAGGTGCACTTGTTGATACTAGTGTACCCATTCCACCCCCTATTGTAAATCTGATTCCTCCGACCTTTTCCGCAGGAAGCATTGCTTTACATTCAAGTTCGGAGGAGGATGTTGAAATAATGCCCCCGTTTGGAGACGGTCCACCAAAGGGAAAAAGCTCAAAGCGAAAAATCACTAGCGGCTCCAACGGATCCACACCGAAGAGGAAATCGAAGAAGAAAAGGGAGAAGATAGGCCTATTCGGCGCATTTTTGTAGTTAGGAACTCGTTTTTTCCTTTCCTTTCATAGGCCGTGTATAGATGTAGGTCTGGCCCCTGCTAGCAGCAATTTTGAAACAACTTGTACATGTTCATTTACCGTTAGATGAAATGAAAATTTGTTCTCTGGCTTCAACTTTTACTTCTGTCTTTTATGCTTCAGTGTTCCAATATTTGAATCTCAATCCAGTGCACTTGTGGTGTTTCAACTCTTGAATTGAGTTTATTTTTATTCGTCAAGTCTGGAAATCACGAACATGAGTCGTAATTGGAGATCGAGTTAGAATTTGACGTTGCACTGCTTCGGCCAGTGATTAACACTTAAATCCTGCCCCCAGTTCCGGGGGTAAGTTGCAAAGATCGGCTAGCGATCGCAATTTTTCTCTAATTCTTTGAATTTAACATCATCGGATCGATGCTAAAACAAGTAAGAGTCGAGCGGTCGAATCACACTTGCTTACTCATAAATGGTCATATCCGCACTCTGGGGATCTGAATTTGTGCTTCGGCGGTCAATCGCGCCTATTGAAGTTTTGAGTACATGTCCGCGCTTTAGGGACTCAAGTTAGTTTATGAGTGGTCATTCGCACTCGAGTCGTGTTTATACTTTGTCGCACTCCGAAGACTCAGAGTTATTTGCAATCGATAATCTGGTTCGCACTTTGAGAATCCGAAGATAATCAATGTTTATAATCCAATTCGCACTTTGGAACTTGGATTTGGCGTTTATACTCTAATTCACACTCCAGGAATTTGAAGTTGACGTTTGTACTCTGGTTTGCACTCTGGGAACCAAGAATTGATGTTTGTACTCCAATTCACACTTTGGGAATTCGGAGTTGATGTTTATACTCCAATTCGCACTAGTTGATGTTTATACTCCAATTCGCACTATGGGAATTTAGAGTTGACTGATAGATGGTCAGTCACATCTATTTAGGCTTTTAGGACTTCGTTCACACTCTGGGAACGATGGATTTATCGGGATCGTGGATGGTCGATTCGCATCCACCCTGAGTTACCGAGTGAGGTCGTTAGATGGACGGATCCATCCTCCTCAAACTTGGCTAGGATACGGTTGAAGTCGTTAGGTGTATGGGTCTACGCTCTTCAAGCCCGTATTTACGAGTTTACACTCCAACTCGCACTCCGGGAGTTTGGAGTTAGTTAAAGGATTGTCATATATCAATCCTTTTTTGGCTTTATGTAGTGATTTTCCCCCGAGCTCGGGTTTCACTTAGCAAGTGGCCGGTCATATCACAGTCACTCCCTATTTGAATAATCCCCATCATATGATGGAACTTAGCTCTTCATGCGTCATGATGGTTGTATGTCACATTTAATAAATCATAGCTTTGGCTCGAAGAGATGACATTTTATTGCTGAAATGAGAAAATACGGCAGAAACATTTTCCTTATTACAAATTCACATTTCGAAATGCAGAAACAAATTGAAAATAAAGGAATGCACTAAATAAATAAAGCCTGCCATGTATAGTAGCGATGGAGAATCTCGCTGTTCTAGGCTCTCGACAAAGTAAGACCGTCAAGGGTCGATAATTTGAACGTGCCATCTCTAAGATTTTGTGTAATCACATACGGTCCTTCCCAATTTGGTTTCATGTGTGAAGGAACTGGATAGATTCTCTTGGGAAAGAGATCGTCCAGTTTAAAGGTTCGTGGTCGGATTTTGGCGTTATATTATTGGGCGACTCAACTTCGATACGCGGCTGCCCTCATATCAGCCTCTTCATGCTTCTATTCTAACAGATCCAAAGATTCAGCAAGTAATATGGCATTCGTCTTCGGGTCATAGTAAGTCACGCGATGAGGAGGTACTTCCATCTCGACTAGGATGACGGCTTCTGAGCCATAAGATAGAGAAAATGGAGTGTGTCCGGTCGTGGACTTGTGGGTCATTCGATAAGCCCGTAAAGCCATGGGAAGTTCATCAACCTACTTGCCCCTAGCCTTTTCCAGTCGTTTCTTTAAAATAGACTTGATAACCTTATTAACAGCTTCGACTTGGCCATTCGTTTGAGGGTGTGCAACTGTAGAGAATTTTTTGTGGATATGGTATCGATGACAGAAATCCTTGAACTCGAAACTGTTGAACTGGGCTCCGTTATCAGTGATGATGGTATGTGGGAGACCAAATCGGCAGATAATGTTGCGAACTACAAAGTTGATCACCTTCTTTGTCGTGATTGTTGCAAGAGGTTCATCTTCAACCCACTTGGTAAAGTAATCAACTGCGATGATGGCATATTTCGCACCACCTTTGGTCAAAGGTAGAGTGCCAATGATATCAATGCCCCATACTGCAAACGGCCATGGACTGACCGTTTGGGTTATCTCAGTAGGCGGGGCTCTAGGAATTCGAACATGTTTCTAGCATTTATCACATTTCCTGGTGTAGTCTGTTGCATCACGGTTTACAGTTGGCCAGTAATACCCATATTGGAGTACTTTTATAGCGAGAGCTTGCCCCCTGGTGTGATCGCCACATTCTTCCTCGTGTACATAATGTAACACTCATTTAATTTCATTATGTGCGATACATCAGAGGAGAGGAACATAATATCCTCTTCTATACATGACTCCATTCTGAATGGTAAACCGCGAGGCTTTTCGAAGAATCCGTCTTTTCTCATTCCTACGCTCAGGCAGCATTCCATGCTCGATGTAATTTCGGTACGGAGTCATCCACAACTCCTTAATGGGGGCGATTTCAAACACAAAGTCTGTCTCCATCCGTTCAATGCTTGGGGAGGATAAAGTTTCAACAGGAACGAGTCCCATTTGCCATGCTTCCCCCGTGCTGGCTAGCTTTGCCAACGAATCAGCCCTTTGATTACGCTTGTAGGGTATGTAAAAGATGGCATAATAGTCAAATTGATCAAGTATTCCTTGGACTCGAGTTAGATGAGCAGCTAGTCTTCGATCTTTGGCTTGGTATTCACCCCGAACCTGGCATACGACTAATTGTGAATCACAATATATTTCCATAATAATAATTCTCAAATTGCGGGCAAGCTTCAACCCAAAAAGAAAAGCTTCATATTCAGCTTCATTATTGGTAGCACAAAAATCAAATTTCATAGCATAGCATATGGATCGGACTTCAGGGGTTTCAAGTACTACTCTAGCACCCGAGCATCGATCGTTGGATACGCCATATGTATGCAACTTCCAAATGTATTCGTGAGATTTACTGGTCTCGAGCAAGTCCTTTGGAACGGTAAATTCGACTATGAAATCTGCTAGGATATGTCATTGAATAGCTCTCCTTAGAGTATAAGTGATATCAAACTGACTCAGTTCAATGTTCCTCCTGAGTAACCTACAAGATGTCTCAGGCCACGTAAGGACCTATGCAATGGTTGATCGGTGTAAACAACGATAGGATGAGCTTGGAAATATGGACGGAGCTTCCTTGAGGCAATGGCCAGATAGTAAGCCAATTTCTCTAGCTTCAGATAATTTCTCTCAGCTCGGTTAACTGCTTACTAACATAGTAGACCGATTTTTGCACTCTGTCTTCCTCCCGAACTCAGGCAGCACTAATGGCGTTTTCTGATACCGCCAAGTAAAGGTACAATTACTCCAATCGATAGGCTTTGACAAAATCGACGGTGTGGAGAGATGTTGAACTAGTGCTCTGAATGCATCTTCACATGTCGTGGTCAACTCAAAGTTTCGTTTTCCTTTTCGGATCAGATCGAAGAAGGGAATGCATTTGTCGGTTGACTTTGAAATGAACCTGCTCAATGCTGCTACCTTCCCGTTGAGACTTTGGACTTGCTTTATGGTTCTCGGAGTTTGCCGATTTATGATCTCTCAGATCTTTTTAGGATTTTCTTCTATTCCTCGAGCGTTGAAGATGTAGCCAAGGAACTTTCCTGATGCAACTCCAGAGTGGTATTTCAGTGCATTGAGCTTCATCTTGTATTCTCGAAGGATGTTGAACATCGATTCCAAGTCTCTTATATGATCAGTGGAAAATCTTGACTTTACCAGCATGTCGTCCACGTACACTTCCATAGTCTTCCCGATCTGGTTGACTTACATCCGGTTGACTAGGCGTTGGTACGTTGCTCCAACATTCTTGAGTCCAAAGGCATGACTCTGTAGCAGTAGAGTCCCAGATCGGTCACAAAGTTGGTATGCTCTTGGTTGGGTAAGTGCATGGGTATTTGGTTATAGCCGGAATAAGCATCCATGAAAGATAATAACTCGTGCCCAGCCATTGAATCTATGAGCTGATCAATTCATGGAAGTGGAAACTGTCTTTCGGGCATGCTTTGTTCAAAATAATCAATACACGTCCTCCATTTTCAATTCAGCTTTCGGACTAGTGCTAGATTGGATACCCACTCCGGGTATAAAGCATCTCGGCTAAACCCATTCGATTTTAACTTATCGACCTTTTCTTTAAGGGCGGCAGATCTCTCTGGATCCATACCATGCCTTTTCTGCTTGACCAGGATACACCGTGGGTCAATATTCAGGGTGTGGCTTGCGATGTCCAAGGAGATGCCACACATGTCAGAGTGTGTCCAGGCGAATACGTTGAGATTCGGCTGGAGAAATCCTACCAATTCCTGTTGCGTTTGTTGGTTAACTGAGACCCAATCTTTATCATCTTTAAATCGTCATCATTGTCAATCAAAACCTCGATCGTCAGTTCAGCCGGAGAAGCTTGACTATCTTTAGTTTCATCTTTACTTTCAATTTCTCTCAGGTCAAGATCCCTTTGGAATTGGTTGGGGTGCCCGGACCTGGGCCCAGGCACCAATTGTCAATTACCGACAAAATGGACGCAGAGAGATTCCTCCACGTCACTTTCCTTTCTCCCTTTGTTGTGCCTCGCACAGCTCAGCAACATAGTAGGCTCTCCCAATGGCCTAATCTCCTTGAATGACTCTGACCCCACGATTTGTGGGGAATTTCAGAGTCAAGCACCATGGGGCAATAGCTGTCCTGAATTCAGCAAGGGCCGGTAGAACCAAAAACATTGTAAGGCGAATCAATGTCCAGTACGACAAACTTGAATATCCGGACTCTCCGGCGTACTCCAACCCCCAATTCCATTGGCAGTTCCACCACTCCATCGGGTATAGTAGCACTTCCATCGAAGTCATGGATTTGAGATTGACAAGGTTTTAAATCCTTGGCTTCCATCTTCATCAAATCGTAAGCTCGGTTGAACAAAATATTCATAGAACTCCCACTGTCAACCAGGATCCTCTTCATCCTAGCAGGACCTACCTGGGCAGATATGACAAATGGGTCTATAGTGGGGGCTTCGACCTTATCAGCGCCTCTGTTTCTGAATACGATGTCATCTGTCATCGTCTTTTTTTCTTGGCCGGAGCCCCATCATCGCAACTGCTACAAGGCTTGAACTCCGCATGCCTGACAGAGCTGGCATACGACTCCATTTCCCTCCAGCTTTCCCTCCAGCTTCGATCTGCTGGATGAGGACCATCATTTATTGTATTTATAACTAACCTCCCGTCGGTACGAGCAGATTCCTCCGGTCTTTCTTGGTTCGATACATGATTTTGAGTTGATAGGCCCGCACCACCTGACTGTGGCGCCCGCACAAACTGATCCAACTTCCTTTCTCTAATCAATTGCTCGACGAGATTCTGCAAATGACGACACTCATTTGTGTTGTGGCTATAACTCTCATGAAACCTACAAAACTTTCCCCTCTGGATCTTCCTCTCCGATGATGGCTTCGGAGCGGTTTCTTGTATTGCATAGTATTGCAGGTTTGCAGATACACATTCTCCAGCGACGTATTCAATGGAGAGCAGTTATCGAACATTGGAGCCCTATGTCGTGGGCCACGTTTTTGATCTCACTTCTTGTTTTGATTTCCATTGTTCCTCTGCTGATATTGCTTATTCTTTATATTTAACTGAACTTTTCCAAAACTCTCTCCGGACTGCTTAACTGCAACATTACTTTGTATCCCTTCCATACTGGCTCCCGCACCATCCTGCTTCCTAGACTTTTTTCCATCCTCCCGTCTCAAGAATTGGGCAGCTTTGGAGTAGAAACGGTCCAATGACGCGGGGGGTTTCCCAACCAACCAATTTTCAAACTCAGAGTCAGGGTCAATCCCCATAGTCAATTCCATTAAGATTGAGTTGTCATTAGGATTACTAATCTCCACACACGCGGCATGGAAACTCTCTAAATAGCGTCTGAGTGTCTCTCCAGGAGCTTGGGCGACACTAGATAGAGTGTTAACATCTTTAGGCCTCGCAACATGCATATAGAATTATTCTACGAACTTAGTGGCCAACTGATCAAAGGAAGAAATGGATCGAGGTGGCAATCTTATGAACCACATGTCTGCAATGCCCCTCAAAGAAATAGAAAAACTATGGCATTTCACTGCATCATCAGCTCTCGCAGCACTCATTGACCATTCATTCTTCAGGACATGTTGATTGGGGTCAGAATTCCCTTCATACATTGGTAGAGTCGACATCCTGAATCGCCAAGGGGGTTCAACATAAAGTGTCTCGTCTGTAAGTGGATTATGACTCTGAGAGATTCCCAGTCGTCATTTGTGTGGCTTTAGTTTTTTCGAATCATCTGTCGAATCATAGTTGAAATATCCTGCATCTGTTCATTCTGCGCACGTTGAGCCAAAATTTGGTAGGGTTCCACAGTGCGAAGCTGGACCGGGCGCTGTCGACAGTCTATGTCTCGCCTCCTTGACTCTAATTCTTTTGGGATGTATGACTTTGGAGTACGTCCACGCTGATGATGGTTCAAATCTGACTGATTCCGGGCATCAGATCCTGGTTCAACCGCGGCGGGGGTAGCACTGCTGTCTATGGTGTAGTGAGGAACAGTACCTCCCAGGGAGGAGGGTCCAGTATGGAAACTGGCAGATAGGCCAACTCTCAGTTGTCCAACGGTCATTGCAGGCTAATGTCCGGTGCTTGTGTGTAACTTCCGTCTAGCCAGGGATGGGTGGATCTGTGGTGGTAATCCGACGAGGCTTAACTTTCGGTAGAGGATTAAGAGGCGTGATCCCTCCTGGATCTCCTACGCCTTCGGCGGTTCAGCTGGTTAGTCAGTTCAGAATTAGCGTGCAGCTGTTCGGTCAGTTGTTGCCGACTCTGGGTCAACTCTAGAAGCAGCATTTGGAACTCTTGTCTGGTGACCGGGCCTGATGGGTCTAAGGGTCCGGTAGCATTTTGGGTGGATGGAGGCAATTGTGCGGGATTCTGTCTATCCCATCCTTCTTGATCTGCAGCGGTGGAGGCAGTCCTTGTGTTAACCATTTGATAAGTGAAGTCCTTTCCTAGATTTTATGCAAATCTGAATAACTTAGAAGGATTCTGGATCTGAGATCTGGATCTTCTTCTTGGATTTATGCAATCCGGTATCGAAAATAGATCCAAGGAGCAGGAGAAAAGCCGTGTTTTCTCAATGAAAGCACCAAAGTGTTTGTACCAAAAATGGACAAACACTCTTCAGAAGTCTTTAAAGAGATAAAAATGAAGAATGTAAATGTAAAATATGGATTATCTAATAAAAACTTCAAAAATGGATATATAAATGCACAGACACACGACAATTTAGAGTGGTTCGACGTATTACCTACGTCCACTATAAAGTTTGATGATTTTATTGATATTCTTTTGACAATTACAATCGTTTGCAGCGAATTACAGTTGAGAATTCGAGTACAACAGTAGTGATGGAGTGCAAAGTTGAATCCGGCAGAGTCTGGGCATTAGAAAATCAAAAGGATCCTTCTTCTATAGGCCCTAGGACTCTATTTATAGGCGTATGAGGCTGATATTTCGCTCAAATCTCGAGAGACTTCTTCTGGCACGTGGGTGGGCCCACGTGATCGATCCCATGAAGTTTCAACTTAATCCGTGATCGATACGAACGTGATTCATATCGATCAAGATTTTGTCTAATGGAGACGAAACTTGGTGTGAACATTCTTTAGCTTGTACGCAAGCTCCTGTGAAAATTTTATTGCTTTGGACTTGTGAATTGTGAGATATGATCGATACGAGTTGATGTTCTTCGGCAGGCTGTTTGGTTCGAATTGATAGCTTCGAATCCATCTATTCGTATCGATGAATGCACGTTCCCAAGTGATGACCTAGCATACACTCTTTGGATCGATCCACATTTTACGCCGAGTTGACCGAGTCATCCCAAGATTCTCCCCTTGTTTGTATCGAAGTCATTGTCTTGTTCGAATCGATCAATAGCGTGCGTTTTGTGTTGATCTGCAGCATGATCTTTCAAATCGTTGGAGATGGTTTAGTTCGTATCGATGAGGGTGGCATAGTTCGTACCAATGGAGGCGGCTTTCTTCGCATCGATAAAGGTGACTCTTGTTCGTATCGATCAAAGTTACTTCAACTTGATGGATACAAACAAGCAATATTGTGATGGATACGAACAGTGATTACTCAATGGATACGAAGTAGTGATTGTTTGATGGATAAGAACTAAGGTCACCTGATGGATAAAAACTAAGGTTAACTGATGGATTCGAACATGGCCCTTCAGTTGATGGATACAAAGTGACGCGTCCCCAATGGATACGAACAGATGTTCGTCGATTGATGCGAAGTAGGCAATAGGTGATCGATACGAAGTGAGACTATTTGCTGATGGATACAAAATCGACCGATACGAAATATTGGGTTATGACTTTGATTGATTCGAAATGATGGATACGAATTAGCTAGCTTTCTCGACTTGCATTGATCATACCTTGAGCACACGAACTTGGATTGACTTGAAACTTGGAACGTTGGATTTCATGGCTTCGCTTGTTGTGTCTTATCAATTGTAGCTTGATCCGGACTCAGACAAAATTCATCGATATCCATGGTGAATCTGTGCGTACTCGATATCCGGGATGGGCGATCCTTGGTTTTCAGTCAGTTCCTTGATATCTTGGCTTTGCCAAAAGGCGGGATAACAAGCTCTATAACTATCAGAAGGAGTTGGATACATACACTTATTTATTTGTTTAAACAAGAATATAAATTAAAATTATTTATTTTATTTTTGGGAAATAAAATGTATTTATGACATCATCAATAATGGTACCATATTTAATAAGTGATTTATGAATTTAAATTGAGATTTATTGATTTAATAATTATTATAGCTATTCAAATAATTGTTTTTAAATGATGATAATTCATTTTAATTAGTTATCTAGTGATAATAAATCATTTATAATAGTTTTATAATGATATATATATATATATTGATTGGAAATTATAAGGAAAATTGATATTACTTTATCGATATAATAGCACTTCTGTAAACAATTGTTTAGTATTAATTTATATGGCTAATTCAAATGAGATCATTTTAATTAATTTATAATAATGGAAAATTAGTTTTTAAATTTTGTTTACAAATATATGTATGTTAACAAAGAAGTAAAAATATGATTGGGAATCGGAAGCGGAATTGGTAATAATTTGACGAATGGAAGTTGTTCTAAGTCATTGCAATCTTATAAGATAAATAAGCACACCTACATATACACACATATAGATGTCATACATGCGCATACACATACAAATAAACATACATACATACATGCATACAAATGAAACAGATATCATGATATTTCTATTATACTTCACCATTAAGCATACAAAAAAAAAAAGCAAACTTCTCTTCACTCTTACACACATCAACTCACACACATGAAGCCATATGATGGATGGGGAAGTGTTCAGCCGTTCATGGTGATGAAGGAGGAGGGTGTGGTGATGAAATGGTGATGTGTGTGCACATAAATATCATGATATTGTAGTTCAATTTTGTTTCCTAGAAATGCCACCATTCATCATTACTTAATTTGTTCATAAATTCCTAAGCTTTTTCACCTCTTTATACTCCACTTTAATGGCTTCCTCCATTAGGAAATAATGAAAACAATTAGCAAAAAAGAAATAATTTGTATAAGTATATTCACATTAGCAATCCACTTCAAAACTAGCTCCGCCACTCCTCTCCTCTCTCTAAACTCACGGCCACCACCTCCTACCACCCAAGACTAAGCCCGCCTCCACTTGCAAGATTTGGTCGTGGCTATCCAAAGGTCTAAGGCTTAATTCCATAGGCTTTGATTCAATCGTAGCGAAGCTATAGTGAATTTTCGTAAAGTTAGAAACTAATGAAGGTGAGAAACTATATTTACTATTATGATATTCTGGATGATATATATGTTTGGTTATGCTTGGTTGTGATGAATGTGAACCATGTTTGGATATGATAATGTGTTTGTTTGGATGTGTGAATAATTCACGTTTAATACACATTGAATATCATAAAGGAAATCACTTTTCTTTAATAAATGAAATGGTGTATATGAGATTGTTAAACCTCTTTAAAATGGTTTATAAATATTTTATAAACACCGAAACCCAATTTGGTGAATTTTTGACAAGTTATGAAAACTGAGTCAAAAATAGGCGCATCGCGTAACAGCAGTTCGGGGTTTCGGGTCGAAAAAGTATAAATTCATTTATATGATAGATTCAGAGTTAGAACTCTTTGTAATAATAACTTTTCGTACTCTTATAATCATAATTTCAAACAAAAGAAAAAGATCGAGATTTAGTTTAGTATATTTTGAAATATGAGCAAATCAAGTTTTTAGAATACTAGCGGTTTGGCAGTTCAGAAACCAAAGCGATAAATTCTTTAAAATTAAAATGGTTAATTCCTTAAAAATATGGAATAAATTCTGTAAATAGATTAAAATGTTTGAAAAGATAATTGAGCTATAAAAATGGATTATATATGATAGAAAAGTTGTTTTGACCAATAAGCTTAAATGCACTGTTTGCAACACTTTTCGCAATGGTTTTTAATAACTTTTGAAATATGGCTTTAAATTAAGTACTCTTTCTCAAATATTTTATAAATATTTTAAAATAAATAATTAACTATTTTAAAGATGATTTAGAGGTTTCATATTCATTTTAAAAGAGTTCAAATAAATGATTTAAAAAAAAGCTGTTATAATCAAGTGATTTAATTTTGGCTCCAATAGCTGATGAGTGGACTGGATTTTTCTATTCGTGAGATCTGGATGTGAAATGCTTAAACTAAAGCGATGTTCAAGAGCAACCAGTGCCCTGGCTCACCTGGCCTCTTTCAAAGGCAAGGATATAAAAGTTTGAAATGTCAGAAATGAGGCAAGTATAAAAGATTTAATTTTTTCCTAACTTAATACAACTTGGATTGTATAGAAATAATCTTCCTATACTTGGTATTAAATACCGAGGAGGGAATCTGTACTATCAATGTGAATTTAAAAGGTGATTTCACCGTTACTTGACGGGTAGTAAAGGTTGAATACGAAAACTGATATTGAGTAGAATTAGTATAATTTCTATCGAGCTTTTTTACTCAATAAGGTTTTGCAATGTAATTTATGAGAAGTGATTTTGATTTGGTATTTCCAAAGTTAAAGAGAGGTTTAATGATTTCATGTATACTGGAGAAGAACATGGTTTAAACATTTATATCTCTAAAGATATTTTATTTGATAAAAGATATTAATAAATGACATGATAATCACCTTCAAACTTCGCATCTTTTTAACGATGATTGGTTCAAAGGAACAGAGATCAGATTTAGTTGATTCCTATTTGGAAACCATTTCGATCCAGTTTATGCATTCGAAGTGAAGATATGGAATGATAATAAATTAGAAGATGGAATGTAGGACTGCTATCACTAAACCTTGGGGGAAATTTTCCATGTCATTTATATATGGTAGTAGTATCTTCATTTGGTTTTTGATCCAAGGGCTACTCGATACTAATCCTAAGAGTGATTCCCGACAGGATGTAGTAGGAGTTCCTTCGGTTTGTCCTGTTCCTAGAGAACTTGTATGCGCGAATGTCTGACATTACATGTCTAAAATGCATGTACGTTGGTTTTTACCAATGTACATCTATTTGGTAGTGTAGGAGGCAACTCTCCTATACTTAACAATCTTCTCTGAGACATACGCGCTCAAAGGTTGTGCATTTGTGGAAGTCAATAGTGTGCGATGGAATTGGCAATGTGGCATTTAAAGTGGAACGTGCTATGTAAAAGGTAATCATTATCTCGGGCCTCATCACTCAAGAAATGGCTTAAATAGGGCATGCTGTAAGGCTATATGGTTCGCAACCATTAGGGTATGGTCATCATCTTTCTGGATTACCTTTATATATTAGGTATGTTGTTTATGCTATGAGAGCTCTCAGAAAGGTCATGATCGGAGTGATGTCATATTTATTTCTATCCGCCGCCAGATGGGTTTGCGGGTAGGCCGGTCTAGCCAGGTGCAAAGGTTTCAAAGGTATTGATCCTCGGTGCATCCCTCCAGAGACTTACTATAAGGAACGTAGTTCCATACCCACCATTGTATGGAAATCCATTCTCCAATAGGTGCCTTCATACTCGATTGTAGAACCTATTATGTTGGAATTTAATCGACGTAACAATTTCGCCTAAGATTATATAAGTTTGCTTGAAAATTGTTTTCAAAAGGACGTCATTAAAAATAATATTACCAGATTTTGGACAGTAAAGATTTTGATTATCATAAGGTAAAAACCATTCCATGTTAATTTGCAGCGTAGTCTTAGATACCCTTTGATTTCAAATATCTGTATTTTTAGTTTCTCACACCAGTCACATGATCGACCTGGAGTTTATTTTCTTTTCCTTTAAACTCTGGGTGCCAAATTTTTCCAAACAGCCAATCAAGGTTAACTTGGAGCATTGTGATGGATCATGAAGTCAGGAGCTAAAGATGTTCCTATAGATAGTTCTCTATTTCCATTTCCACTACATTAGTTTACTGATTGTATTCGGCATCTATAAGGACAGAGGTTTATAACTATCCAAGCTAACTTATACAATACACTTTGATAAATGTATTTATAATTTCTATTGTAAATATATATACACACACATTGAAATAATAAATGTTATTCCATTCGTATAAGATTTTATTCTGTCTTTATTTTCTTTTACCCCATGATAATCTATCTTTTTGGCACTTTGATTTGTGGCACATGGATACCATGGATATATTAATGTCGATTTCCGATGGTCGAGGAGGTAGGTCGTCACAGAGTACAACATAATCTTTATAGAAGTTTTATAGTCCAGGTTGGACCGTTAATGGCCAGTATATTAGAAGAAAATGGCGAAGAAACTCCTCTACATGTTTTCTTTCTTCATATTATTGATGCGAATCATTTCTTTGATTTATCGATGGATTCTAATGATTTGAATAATCTGATAGGTGCGCTTGAATGGAGTTGCTACACTTATTAGGATAATTGTTTACTATTATGGTTTTTCTGTTCTTGAAGGACTTCCTCTTGCTATAACTTTGACGGAAATATATATTAACTTTACATATTTACCAATACAAAATCATTTCGTTTTATGTACTCCCATACTCTACTTACATACTTTCACATAAAGTATTATGAGTAACAAAAAGTCAAGTACTTAGTTGTTGATGGAATTTTGAATAACATTTTCTTGTTACACATTCTAAATATGTTATATACAGTATATTCAACATTGGCTCTCATTATAAGACTATGGATCTCATCATAAAACTAGTGTTGTATTGAGATAATTTTACATTATGAACTACAGATCTCATCGTAAAAATAGCGTTGTATTGATAATAACCAAGTTAAAAAACTTGATACCAAATAATAATTTTATGACAACTAGATCATAGCATTGTTAATATTCGAATGGACATGATATTGAATAATAAGTAGAACACAATTTTAAACCAAAATAAAATAAGAATTGGAGTGCCGATCTACAAAGTCTGTAGGTACATAAGAATTGGTTAATTTTATTACAATATATATTATATAGTGTAGTTTAAACTAGCGTGATTTTTGTACAAGTTCTCATTGTTGATCAGTATACTTCTCTTTAGGTACATAAGCTTTTTCGAAGAAATAATCAACTGTAGCAATGAATTGGTACTTGCCTTTAATCATCATCTATATTATAATATTTTTTAGAATTGAATTGGTATATCTATACGGTTGTGGATTTTATGAGAACATGGTTTTTTTGCTTTAAAATATTTATATTGAATTATTTGTATATCATATTTCATTATGTGGTTGAACGAGCTACAATAGTGAGAGAAATATGCATAGAAAATTAACAACTTTTAGTGGCGTTATCAATACAAAAATGAATATGTAGCAAAATAAACACTACAAAAGATATATGGTGACGTTTAAAAGACACTCTAAAATATTTTGTTGTAGAGGCAATATTTTTTATGGTGATAATAAGCTTTTGGTCGATTTTTGTAAGAGCCACAATAAAAGTTTTTGGTTGCATTTTGTGGATGCTGCAAAATGATTCTTTCTCGTAGCATTTTGGTTAAATGCAGCAAAAAGTCCAAGATTTTTAGTTATACGTCGTATAACAGCGTTCTATAAAAGGCTATCACAAGTTTTGGTAGTGTTTTTTTATGCGATTCTAAAGGCTGAATTTTTTTTATCCTCACTTAAAAGTAATGAATAATCAATATACAACTCAGTATTGCATACACACACACACTATATATACACACATACTGTAAATCAATGTCATACTAATATCATAAAATAATCTTAATGCATGTCTCCTATAAGCCCAATAACCACATGTTGGCAATGTCATCCCTCTATCTGAAATGTCTTGGACTAACCTGAGTATTATGTATATAACACATAGATCATACTACGTCTTATCAAAAATCTATAATATAGGTAACACTACATAAACAAGGAACAACAATATGGTAACACTACCAAAGATATTCATATCATTAGACGACATGATAATTTATATATCACTATGGAAACATGTGCATAAAATACAATTATAATATCATAAATAACCATCAAAGAATCACATCACATAAATAACTCAAAACCATACCTACCAACCAACTCTGATATCAAAAGTTGTGATCACCCATACAGAAGCACATCAAATTAGAAATCATAGAATCAACATGTAACATCCCCTATTTGGAGGCTCAAAACTAACTGCTGTAGATGATGTAGTCATCCATAGTTATTAAGTCTTGGTGACCAAATACGGTAATGTTAGATACATTGATATACCAGAAACACATGGATATGAAAAATTTTACACTCAATTTTTAAAACAGATTTCTCATTCCACTTTAAATTACATTTCAAACATAATCCCAATTAGTAAACCATGTTTAGAGAAATATAATTATTACAAAATACACCAAGAGCGACATATGAAGATGCCTCCTTGGTAGATCAGAGTCGAAATATAGGCAATTAAGTAACTTTTCCATTAAATTCAATTAGACAACGAAATCTAACAGAAAGAACTCCTGATAGCTAGCTTGCCTCCTGCATGTCTCCAGAAGCTTATTCACCTAAAGGAGAACATGAAAACCTCAACTCTCAAACTACTCAAATTCAACTGAGCACCCAAGAGGTTAAAGGGAAAACATAAACTTTGGGTCAGACAAAAAATTCTGGTGTGAATAATAACCTACTATCTCGAACCATATTGATATCTACTGAGACCATGCCTCTTAGCGGAATGGATTTTCCCCTCGCTAGTATTTTAACCAGTTTATAATAACCATATATTATGCACCTGCATCCATAATGGTTAAGGCATAACATAATAAAATGTATCATGATGATATGCAAACATGCATTATGCTCTGGATTTCCCATCCCCATTTACAAGACTATCTCAAGTTAAAGTTTCTAGGGTCGCTATTAACTTATTAGTTTTCATGGGCTGACAAAAAACCTGTTTCAAGCTTACAGATTATCTATCCGGTTTCATAGTTTTCCATGGGATCCCTAAGAACCTATTGGTATCAACCAACAAAATTATCTAATAATAGTTTTCGTGGGCTTAATATGAACCTATTGGATTCTCCAATAACATCTCTCATGTCATAGTTTTCATGGGATGACTACGAACCTACTGATATTTATTAGTAACATGTTCTGGACATAGTTTTCATGGGATCTCTAAGAACCTATTGGCACCAAGCCAATAACAATTTCCATCCATAGTTTTCATGGGTTTACTAAGAACCTATCTAAACCAATGATCTTTAGTCAGCTTTGGGCATCTCATATTCCGGTCCCTCTGACCTCCTAGATGCAATCCTACTCACGCATGAGTTAATTCAACGTATATTCACTATTGGATCAACCTAACCAGTTAGTTGTCCTTTATACCCCAAAATGCAGTTATGGGTTAATTATGAAGTTAACATGATTATAGAAGCATACATGATAACTGATCAAAACATAACAATATAAACATCCATGATTTAATTCCTTGTAATCATTTTCTATTAAAACATGGTTAATAACCTTAACCCACTATCCTTGGTAAGGAAAAATTCCTTTAAGATTTCAAATTTTAAATACCATTTCAAAACTCTTTTACATTTCCATGGGTTTACCTTTAAAAATGAGATTAGGTTTTCTTACTTGAAAGCTAAGGCATTCGATTAGATTCTTTGGATCATTATGACATCATGAGTTACCCTCCATTACTCTTCCTTCCGAAAGCATTACTTATAATCTTAGACCTTTTTTTTGAAACCATTAAAAATATACCTTTCAAAACATTGGAAAACTTCCTTTCAACACATTTAAAGATATACCTTTCGAAACACTTAGAAATATACCTTCCATAAGCGTTGGAAACATTCCATTCATAACACTAAAAAATATACCATTTGAAACACTTAAATATGTACCTTTCGAAGGCATTTAGTTCAAGTACCAATTTGTAGATACATAAATTTGTAACCATTTGAAAGTATTCCTTTCGAAACCATTGGGTATAACATAATATAACTATAGGGTCAAAGAAAATAGAAGCGGAAGTAACCCTTTCAAAAGTATTGATCTCAGATAAAAGAATTTGGGAAGGGGATAGCTTCGAAACCAACCTTTTGATTCCGTTGCCTCCGAAACTCTATTTAAAAGTGGTTAAAACAACCCTTTCGAAAGCATTAAGGAAGAGGATTTAAAATTTAAAAGAACGAAAGCTTCCCTTTCGAATACTATAAAGAAAAGCGACCTCTAACTGATTCGAAAGGTATGAAGTCGACAATTAGGTATTGAATAGGTTCAAAAGCGACAACTATTTTGAAAGTTTCTTTTAAAAACACAGGCAAGTTGGATTCGTTTGAAAGCTTATCAAAATGGTTTCAACCCCTTCGAAAGCATGCCTTCAACAAAGTTCCTTCCGCCTTTCTCTAATTCACTACGTATCAATTGCTTGATTCCATGTGAATTGGTTTCGAATGAGTGCGAATGGTCATTGGCGGAAGTATGGTGACAGAAGCAAGAAAATGGAAGTGGCGAAGTTGTAATTCGAAAAAAAATTGGTTTTTATGCCTTTAAATGTAATTCATTTTTATCTAACTTGTCTAATTTGTTATAACATGATTAGTTGCCAAATCTTTGTAAAAATTCTTTTCTAAAGGCTGCCGAATTCAACAATTAACATATGAAATCATTCTAACAAATAAGCCCTTCCCCTTAACAAAACATTTAAAACATTTAAGTCCTCTAACTCAAATAATTTAATATCCATAGTAAAACATTCAAAAAAATCCCCAAAAATCACAATTATTCACTTTTAATTTGTTTTATAACATATATGAATTTTATACCCGAAAATAATACTTGATTTCCTTAAATAATTCAAATCCAAAATTATTTATTTCTTCCATTTAAAATTCATAATAAATTATCCATTGCTTGGAATATTATGAGAATATAAATCCATCTCCGAAATATTGTTTTACATAACATATTCAAACATCATGGCATTTGGAAATCAATTTGCACGATTTAACCTTAAAATCGATTTATATTTTCCTACAAAATCCTTATTTAATTGTAACATGGCATACAAATCAAAGAATATCATCATTCATCCAATCATATAGTTTTAAACCCTAAAATTGAATTAAAACATTTAAGAATACTTATATGAGATGGATTAGATCATTATTCACCTTGTTTGGATGAGGAACTTGAGATTTGTTCTTGTTTTAATCTTCCTAGCTTGAATCCTAGCTCCTAACTGGATTTTGCTCTTCTTCTCCTTAGGGTTATGGCCGACCATGTTTTCCTTTTGTTTATATTTTTGTTTTTGTAAGAATGTAATAAGAATGAAAAGATTGTTGGGGTTTTAGGGGTTATGCGTTTCAGCTATTCCCATATTACCCTTGTCATATTCTCTTAAGTATTTAACTTATAGACCATTTTGATAAATCCATTTAGTCAAGGCACGACCCTAATTAGTTTTCAAATCTCAAATCTCTTATTACTTTAGTCTCTACATATTATATTTAATTTATCTAATTAAATCTTCTGAATAATATTATTTAAAATTAGGGGTGTTACATAACACAAATAGGTGAATCATACATATCCAGAAATATAGATAGGTGAGATATCCTAAGTATATCGGGTTAGCATGTAGCATTGCCCAAATATATCTCTTAAGCTCAATAAATAGAACATCTTCATCAATATATGAATGATAGGATAAGCTGCCTATCAATATGAATAGTAATATGAGAAGCCATGATACTTAAAATGACTAGCTTAGTTATAATTTCTTCTTCTCATACATATGACTATCCGAATACATCATGATCAAAAATGACTGTACGATAGATATGAAAACCCAGATAGAGCCATATAAATATAACATATGTGGATCACATGGCCCATCTTTATACTAAAGTGAGGTGTTTCAATAGTGCATGTCAAATTACTATAGTACTAGAAGGGAGACTGATAGCACAATGTAAGCTCTAGAGACACAAAGTCTCCACGGCCTTAGTTACCATCGTGGAATCATGACACAATGCACTGCCATGCTTGTTAACTCGAGGACTCTGTAGTCACATCCAACTCTAGTCCGTATAGTTAATAGACTATTGGTCTATGTGACACTGAGGCAAATGCAAGAAGCAAAAGCACAAAGCTACATAAATATAAAGTTTCACAAACCTAGGGCACGACCCTACGATCAGTCTGCTAGGGTGGATTCTAGTCTATAATACTCTCTAATGCAAATAAAAGGAGAACATCGTAGTACTGGTATATATAATTAATACATAAGGACACAAAAACTTGCTCATCGTTAGGCACATAGCCATACTCGTTAAATGCAGGCATAAAACCCTCTGCACATATCATCTCACACACATAACACTATTCCTATCATGTGAATGTCATTTACATACAATGAATCACCAACATCGCATACCACTACGTGATAATTAAACGTTTACTCACTGCTTATAATTTCTACTCAATCTAAAAAATACTCTATATAACGAGTCCAACGAATAACTAAAGAAATATTATTGAAAGGCATATACAAGATAATATTATAACTCTATTTATTCATATTTCTCATCACATAGAATTATATTCCAAAATCACAAAAAAGGATGTCATCATCGTATCATATTAAATCACCAGTCAAATCAAATTCAATGGTGAATCACTCATATGTCCAGAAATCAATATTCTAGAAAAGAATGATCAGTATAAAATATATTCCTCAAAATAAATAAATATTCATATAACATGCAAATCAATATTTGATAATGAACTATTCTCAATATAGTATCCAATATGTTAAAAATTAACACTTAGAAATCGGCAGAATATAAATATATATTCTAGAATTAGCTAGATAATTCTCTAAACCAGATTTAGTATATACTTTACAATAAATTACTTATTTCTCAATTCTTTATTAAATTAAACAATAAGCGGAAGAACTACTTAGACTTCGCAAAACCCTCACAAAGGTATATGTACAAAGAACAGGTAACCCTTTATCAGTTATATCCGAAGACATGGAGAGAGATGTTTTTTTGTCAGCAACAGAAGCCTAAGCTCATGGCATTGTTGATCTTGTAGTGGTCGAAAATGAAACTATTGGGGATTTTGCCAAAATATATGATTCCCTCAATAATTCTATTTAACCGTGATTTGATATTGAATGTAAATAATTCATAATCGTCAATAAATCAGGTTAAGATCGATCGAAACCAACCAATTTTATTATATATGTATGATATGCCGATAATTAAACAACCTATTAGAAACACATGATAGCTAATATGAAATATCACAAAATCCCCCGCTTATTCACCAATATCCTTAGAAAACTCATTTCTTTCCTTTAAACCCTAAAATGGATTATAAAGTCATATCTTAATTATAAGGATTATTTCATAATATTCCATAATTAAAGAACATTTTTAAATAATTTTAAACCATCTAAATCAGTTTAATAAATTCTTAACTAAATAAATGCTTTTCTAGAACTTGAATTATATATTAAATTAAATAGAATATACCTTAAAAACTCGTAAATATCAATTAAAAATAATTTCATATGTTTCTAGAATTTTGTAAAATTTATATAGATTTATTAATATCAAAAACTAAAATTTCCACCAAATATTCGATATCTAAATTATATAAATAATAATGCTAAACAAAAAAAATTCGTAAAATAATTTTCATATTTTTCTTTCTTCAAGATTTAACTTTCCGAATACACATAACTTAGTTGCATTTTATTTTTATTTTACAAAATAAAAATAATTGAAATAATATTTCTTTCAAAAACAACATGGCCACCAGCCGTCCGATCACGATCGACCGATAGACCCTAAGGGTCAACCGGTGTTTGAAGCTATTTTAGGCATTTATGATTGAGTTTCGATCGAATTCAATCCATTTCATTCTTAATTCACTTCACTTTGATGCTAACCTCTAATATAACTATGGTGGCAATCCAAACACAATTATATATATGCAAATTAGCACGATTTGACATATATTTGTGAGCACAAAACTCACATGTACATAACATCCTCTCCTTCTTCCTCTTTATCCCTACATGCATGCACACAACACGCTACATCCACAACAAAATTCGATTTTCTTCTCACAATAGATGCTTATGGTTATCACGATGCATATATTCAAGTTTGAGGATTTAACATAAGTTATTTAATTTATTTTTAATTATCACAGTGATAAAAGTTTGGTGATTTTTCTTTAAGAGGAAGATAATCAACGGAAATCAGCATACATGAAGTGAAATTAGTGAATGGAGAAAAATCAAGAATGAGAAAACTCTGGAAATAGGTTAAATGTAGGTTATTTGGGCTTGGGCCTTATACACACACACACACTCTTGTATGTATAAAACTAAATTCTAATTAATTTAAATAAATACAAAATTTCATATCAAACTTACTTCTTCCCAAACCAATATTATATTTCAGTTACATCAATTTTATAAAACATTATCCTCACATTTTGACTTATTTAAATTTAAATATCTTAGTTTCATGATTTAAATCCTCTTATTAAATAATTTCAAACCCAATTTATCAAATAAATCTCTAAGTTCTATTTTAATCACTAAATTACTATTATTAACTTTAATTAGTTACTACTTAAAATTTGGGTTGTTACACATGCTGTGAATTATTATTTACACAATATGATGTATATGGTGTGATCTATAAGCGCTCGTTTTGTGCTTTTGTGGTGTGGCCTCACTATGTGTATATTAAGGTAAAGTTTTACTTATGCCAGGCTTTATGTCTGACCCGTATTTTTATTAATTTCCATAAAATCATGGGTACTCATTCGAGTAAGCTGGGTTTTTGGATTAGATAGATTAAAGTTAGAGGATGAATAAATTATCCAAAGATGAATCAAGAGGCTTTTACCTAATAAAAATTGTTTTGTATTCCACAATTGTAAAACCAGAGTTTATAGCTAGGTAAATGTTCATTCATCATCTTTATATATCGGGCATGACAATACTATCAAGTTTTATTATATTTTACCCCTTGTGGGCAAGTTTTAGGGTTTATAAAATATAGTTAAAATTATATCTGAGGAAATTTATTTAGCTGCTTTGTTTACTTAATGTTATGAAAAAAAATACCGATCTCACTTTGTCGCTTGAAAACTATTTTTGTGACGATGACGGCATCATCGACATTCATTTTTTAGTCTTGAAGTAAGGGATGTTAAGACATCGTATCAAAGATTAGGTTAGGGGATATTTAATTAAAGCAGAGCTATGTATTGACTAGATAGAAGAGAACAAACACCTTGGGAAAGGGTGTACACTATATATATAACATAATTATATTTTGATATAGATATATAAGTGGATATGTCTATCCCTCTACTATTGCTCTTACTCTCATTAGTTTTGTTTCTAACGAACACGTGCTTATGGAGAAATCAAGAATGGATCTACTTAGAAGATATTTGACTTTGGGAGGTACAGGAGCAATGCTAGTTAGGGAAATGCTAATACACAAACTAATAGCCAAGGAGACAAGGCGGCCTCGGAAGTACATGTTAAAGTCGGTTATCAAATGCCTGCCCTAGCTATTGGAGGAATGGATATGAATGCTTTGTTCCACTAGTTTATGATGGAAATGATGAGGCAACATCTAGCTAAAGCTGTGTGACTTGAGGCGTATACTTTTCTAAGATGAACCAAGATTACAAGGGCTGTGCATGAAAGGTATTTACATGAAAGGAGTCTGCTTTAGAGGTGTTGAATTGGCTGAAGGTGTGTAAGCGCATATTTCAAGAATTAATTTATAATGACTCTCAGAATAGTATGTTAGCTTCTCGTTAACTTCAGGAAGATGCTTTAGATTGGTGGGAGGCTATGATTGCTAAAGTTCTAGAAGTGAAAATAACTTAGAAAGAGTTTAAGGATCAATCTGAGGCTCAATTTATATTTAAATCCTAGAAGAGTGCTTTATATAAAGAATTCCTTGACTTGAAGTAAGGAGATATGAATTTGGAAAAGTATAGTCAACGATTTAGTGCTTTTTCAAAGTATAGAAGGAAATATATTAATACTCTACTGAAGAAAATTGAGAAATTTATTAAAGGTCCAAGGAAGGGGCTGAATCAAAAGGTGATGGTGCACTTTTTGGTTCCTTTTGATATGGTTATAGAAATGGAAAGGACCTATGGTTGCTTATTTCAAGAGGAGAAAAGGGTTCATGTTAGACCCAATGGTGGGTAAAAAAGATTTAATCCGTATTAGAAGGGTGGTAAGAATCAAAAGGGAGGAAAAACCTCTAGAAGAGGAGCTCAAAATTCAAATGTGGCAGATGCACTTGTTTCAACCATAGACAGAAGGGACACTATTCTACTAAATGTACTCAGTCGGAGAACAAGGATACGGCTATGTGCTTTAACCATAATAAGCCTGGCCATAAGAAGAGGGATTGCTTAGAATTGAAGCAGCTAAAGGTTTATGGTTTGGAAGGACCATCAACTGGACCGACTGCGAAGGAAAAAAGGAAAGGGTTTGCTTAGAGGTATGATTTTGATTTCCAGTACATCAATTAGAATTTTGTTTGATACTGGTGCTACATACTCTTTTATTTCGAAGGATCTAGTTGATAGGTTAGGATTAGATACTACCTATTTGATTATGTCTTACATGTGCTTAATCCAATCGGTGGGTATGCCACTCTCGACTTAAGAAGCACTAATCTTAAGTTTGCTTTGTGTGGACATTTGATTGTTTGTGACCCATACGTGTTTGACTTTATAAGGTATGGGGTAATTTTAGGTATTGATTTGTTAGTGTGTAATTATGCTACGATCTATTGTGCCAATAGAATTATTGCTTAGTGGAATCATGGGCGGAAAAAGGATCATGGCAGCATTGGATGTAATAAAGGAGAAGTTTGGATTGTTATTATGTGCAGTGGAAGATTAGGAGGATGAGATTAGTAGAGTACTGGTATTCCAAGAATTTACTATGTTTTTGAACTAGCAATAGGATTACCACCTAAAAGAGCGATTGAATTTCGAATAGACTTGATGCCAGGGGCACAGCTTGTTAGTAGACCACCTAGTAGAATGCTGCTTAAGGTGATAAAGGAATTGAAGAAGCAATCAATGGAACTTGAGTATATAAATTTCGTTAGGCTTGGTAGTTCACCATGGGGAGCGTCTACGGTATTCGCAAGCAAATCGGATGGATCACAATGGATGTGTATTAATTACCGAAAGATGACTGAGTTGGTAGCGAAAAATCATTATCCATTGTGTAATGCCCCACCTCTATACCCACGCTAGCCAAGAACACTACGGTGTAGTGCTGTCAACTAGCACGGAGAATAAGGCTGTTGAGGAGTGACCATCAATAGTTAGGCCTTATACTAGTATTGGTTATCTCAATGGGAGTGGTATATAAATATATTTTCTTTCATTTTTCATCTCTGATTTATTTTCTCCCATCGACATACCCCAATTCCAGTATAAAACGAACTACGATGGTTCGTAATAGTTTAGAACTGTAAATATAAAATATCACACAGATAATATAATGCGGAACACAAATCGAACAGAAAGTCTCATATATACAATAACTGATGTCAGTTACAATACATTTGATACAATACATATGAAACGGTACATATGATACAACTACAACAGTCGACTAAGGAAGTTACATATACAAGTACATTAACGTATTTAATGTACATGAATACATATCTTCCTATACAATTTTACAGACTACTACAAATGATGACGACTACTCCAAAAGATATGAAAGAACTTCATAGCTCTAGCAGCAACCCAAAGCAGAATATCTACAACCTGAAATACCCGGTCTGACCCGAGTATTAGATTCAAAAGAAAATAATACTCGGGTCAGTCTAATTCAAACTCAGTTATTAGTGCACAGAAGCAGTAATAATTAAATAATGAATAGGCGACAGTAATTAAACCAAATCAGAATGCAATTCAGAATATTGAATTGAAATGAACAAACAGTTCAAACCATTGAAATATCAATTAAAATATTAATTCAAGTAGGGCTGCAGTACACGCACGCGTGCACTGCCTCGCCACTACGGAATATGGAATACGCAAAAAATCCATAAGTCAAAACAAATAGAATATCATACACGCCATACCGTGTGGCTGCAGTTCACGCTTGCGTGCACTGCCTTGCCACTACAGTGATGATGTACCCAATGAAAACCGTGTAACTCAAATGAGTAAATGCACAAGGCAGTGGAACGAATTCAAGAAAACAGCTGAATGATGGTGAAAGCACCAAAGATATAACAATACAGCACATAGCACTGCATATAAAGGGATAGCAATAAGGCACAAAGGTCAGCCAATGATACATGTACAAACAGCACCACTGTGTATACTGTGGAATGCATATACATAAGGGAGTTATGCAGTGACTTCAAGTTCAGGTCTAATGCACAGTGAAGTACAACCCCTTGCAACAGCGTGAAGGGTCACAGAGATGAATACACCAATATACAAATGCAGTTGGGAAATAGGGTAACACTGGTTAATGACATGAACGGTGCATAAAGGCTACAACAGTGCACTAGAAATGTGAACAATTTTCGACCAAATCAAAATGTATTTATGCAACCAGAAATAGGACCGTGCAGCCTTCAAAGTATCAGACTCAAGCCCAATACAGTGTATCACAGTCCTATATGCTATGGACAGTGAAAAATATACCCCAAGCTCAACAAATTGAATTGCAAACTGTATCAACATGATACAGTGACAATTATGAAGTCAGAAAAATACAACTTCAATGCTTATGTGGAAGTACCACTACTAAGTGCAACATTTTATAACAACATCAAGCTGCATGAACACAGTGTATAGGACTATCAATTTCCAGTCTTCGAAGCATGTATGAAGTAGTGGATAAGTATATAGTCAAACACCAAACTGGAAGTGATCAATGGTTAAGTAAAAGGACTCAAAGCTATGCAACAAGCTAAAGGCAGTATAAACAAGAATGCAGCAGTGATGGATCCAAATGGAAAGTGCAACAACTTCAACAATGAAATGGTTTTGAATAACCATAAATGAATACTGCAACATGTACATGAAGACAGCAACTATCTATAGGTTCCAGTTGCAGTCAATTGGAACTCAAGCAAAATACAACATGAATGTACAGATTCAAGTTGAATCGAAAGACAAACTAATCCAGACAGCAATGCATGCAACAGAGACTCAGGCATGTGTCCAGACATCAACATGAATGCAATAATAACTTCAGTGAAGTCCAAGTATACAATATGACAATGCAAACATGAAGTGAATGCAACTACAGTGATCATATAGTATGCAAGGAGTATGCAACCTATGGCATGAACCCACAGTGCATTAGGTCAATGAGGTTTTAACTCAAAACAGGGAGCTACAGACCAAACTCAGAAATGTAGTGAATCATAAGTGACGTGAAGCGATGAATCAAGTGTAAATCAGATAACCATATAAATGCAAATTGTCCCAAAATAAATGAACATCAAGCAACACTAAGTCAAGTGCCGATGCCATAGGACTGCAGCCAAGCCAGATCGCAAGTGCTACAGGAACAGTAAACCCAAATGGCCATAGCCACAACTAAGGAGATGAACACGGTCAAACAGTGTCAAAGTCGAAGTTAAACAAGCAAGACAGCATAAAAGCAAATACCCAAATCGATTCTCATCTCGCATCAAATCTCGAACGCATAATTATGATAAGAGATATAGCAGTGGCAAAATCAACCAAAAATCCAAATTGTGTTCGCAAAGCAAAAGGCAGAGACCAAAATGTTAACACCGAAAATCACAGATGTCGAAAGCGAGTAGAAGAAGATGTGAGTGAGAACGTTCACTCACCTTTGTTCGAAGAACCTCCAAGATCGCGCAGTTCGAATCGAAGCAGAGGCGACTCAATCAAGTGGTCGAAGCAAGCAACACGAAGACGAACAATCGACAAATCGACACGCAACTTGTTTTGAAACCCTAGTTTTCACCGAGGGACGAAAAAGAGGGGCGAACGATTGAGCAGCCATTATTTTCTTCCCTCGTTCGATTTTTGTTTAGGGTTAACGAAAAATGAGATGATAAGGGTGCGGTCGAATTCAATTAAGAAGGGAACAACATCACAAAGGAAAATGGGCCGAAACAAATTTTAAAGTCCGATAATTCTCTCAACAATTTCAAACTAATATTAACACGATTAAATCCCTTTAAATTTTTCACGGCCCAATAATAAATGGACCACCATTTAATTTCTCAAAGCCCATCAAAATTTATAACAATTTGTAATTTAAATTTAAATTTAAATTTTAGAAACTTCAAAATGGCAATTGACGAAAATATAAATCGTTTTAACGTCGATTATGAATTGACGCGAATATCGGGTTGTTACACATTGCCTAGGATATACATCTTGTATGATCAGTTGAGTGGAGCCAGAGTATTCTCGCATCTACATTTGAAAATGAGATTCCATCAACTGAGGGCAGCTGAGGATAGTGTTCCTTTAACCCCATTTACAATAAGGTACAGTCATATGACTGGTTAGTCATGTCTTTTGGACTACTCGATGCCCCGGCATTCTTTACAGATCTTATGAACCGAATCTTTGGCAATTAATTGGATAAATATGTGTTAATCTTCATCGATAATATTTTGTTATATTCTAAGAATGAGAGTGACCATGAAATCCATCTTAGATTGATGTTTTGACATTGATACATGACAAATTGAAGGCAAAGTCTTCCAAGTGTCATTTTAGAAATGGCAAGTAAAGTTCCTTGGCCAAGTTGTTTCGGAGAATGGATTAGTAGTGGATCCATCGATCATAGAGCTACTATGACTAGAAGATGCTAGAGATGGTAACAAAGATAAGAAGTTTCTTGGGATTAGCTACTTATTACCGCGGATTTATTAAGGATTTCTTATGTATAGTAGCACCTTGACTAAGTTAACTGTAACGACCCGACTTTCATTCCATAGAAAGACGCATCATTAAGAAGAAAGAAAGGGATAGAAAAGAGAAAAGATAAGAAAGAAAGAAACAAACAACATCAGAATCTCACAGCGGAACGAATAAATTATATTATATCACATAAAATATTACATAGTATCATATACATCAGAGTTATACAACTAATATAACACAAACTAGATAGTTATAAACACCTATCTAGTTATTACAATTCAAGTACATCAGAGAAAACAGATAAACTCAAACACACTGAACCACTATGTATATATCTACACGTTGAAGCCTCATGCTCCATTTCTCCTCTAGAATTCGTCAAAGCAATCCTGAATCCCTTGACTAGTCATACATAATATGAGTACCCAAGAGTTTAATAAAACATAAAATAAACACTCGGGTCAGACATGGGTCTGGAGTGAGTAAACGGGTTTAAAGTTGCTTAACTTTGAAAAATCCTTTGAAAAGAAAAGGTATCACGTAAGACTTCCCACACATAAACATGGAAAAGTTTTTACCTTACGCTAACCAAAACATTTGATAGGAAATCCAGTAATATTATAATAGTGTCTAGGGTTTTCAAAGTAAAATACAGAAATAGCTGGAATGCTTACATCTCACGTTCCAACATAGTTGGGCACAATCAAAACCGTACAGGCACTTATTGGATTTTGGATTCCATACAATGGCAGGGTTACCGGGGTACCGCCCGTCATAGTACGTGGCCTAGATCACCGTACCGAGGATCACTCCCAATCCCCTACAACAAAAAGCCGGAACCATCCCTTACTGGACAGTCCCGAACAAGACAAGCCCACAGATGGCCTTCGCCAACTGCCCACACAGCCGAAATAAAAGAGGACCTCTAGACAGGGGTAAATCTCGTCCTACTTGGGCATGACCCACTTAGCCTTGCTGCACCTCCCCTGTTTTAGCCATTCCCAATTGATGAGGCTTGAGGCTACAATTACCTTTATAGGACACATTAATCTCAGAATGCTCATCGTCCACCTGACGATGTTCTGAAAGCATTCAATCCATACATGTTCGTTCCGGGTTCGAACGAAACCGAAGGCACTATTTTGCTACACTCATTTTGGAATCTCCCTCAGAGTTAACGGCAATAGCCCTTGCACTCTGAATCTTCATCTCGAACCTGAAAGTACTACCCCCGTTAAACTCGTATTGGAATCACCCTCAGAGTATTAACACAAATAGTCCTTACACCTCAAGTCTTCACTCTTCACTTGAGATTCATGACCTAACATTTAATTTGGATCGATGTGGTTTTCAGAATTCCAAATTTGGAAACCCGATCCCGGTCTCATCGAAATCCAAACGCCATCTTAATGTCCAAGTGATTTTAGTTAAAAAAATTAATTCAATTCATCATTATCTATTTACACACAGATAGATAATTCACATATCACAATAGATAACCACATTCATCATAAATAGGCAATCCGTATTATCATCACAAACAGATAATCCATATTATCATACTTTAACTAAGCATCCATATCATATAGATATTACTCATCTTATTACTGAGACTACAACCATTCAATGAAATATCAATATCATCCATAAGCAATGATTTATTAACCATCATCTACAATTAATTTAAAATAAATTAAATTAATTACTTCTATTTCTAATTAATTTGAAGCAAATTAAATTAATTCCTACATCTATAAATCTTGCTTATGTATCCATTAACTAATTAACCTAGTTAATTAATTATTCTCTAAGAATTCATCTTGATTTAAACACATTTGATTAATCATTCTCTAATTACAATAAGTAATTAGTCTTTAATTAATTTTACAAATTAATTAACCTTAATCATTATTAATTAACATTTAATTGCTTCATTTATTAATTAACTATAATTAATTACATTTATCCTTAATTAATTACATTAATTAATCACTTAATTATTAATTATTCCTTAATTAACCAATTCTTAGTTACATCATTAATTATATTAATTAATGATCTATAATTTATATTTAAATTAATTACTTTATTTAAAATTAATTACATTTAGTAATTAATCTAAAATTTTAAATACAACTATTAATCACCCTTGATTAATATCAATTTAGTAATTAACTACCATTAATTACTCATTAACAAATTAATTATTCCATAATTAATCAATTAATCCCTTGATTAATTACAAAAGTAATTACCCAAATTACTTCATTATAAATCATCTCTCACTAATTACATTCCAGTAATTATCATTTATTACTTCTCTAAGTAATCATGCTCCACTAATTACATTAAGTAATTATTCTTATTAAATCATCAAATGATTTTCTAAAATTAATTAAACTAAATTAATTAACTTAAACTAATCACATTATCATAATTAATAACAATAAGTAATTAATCCCTTATTTACTTTTATCAAGCAATTAGGCTTAACAATTTACAATTGATTATCTTCAATTATACCAAAATTAATCACATTAATTAATTACTTAATAATCCTTAGATAATTGTTTTTATTAACTAATAACATTTCTATAATTACTTTCTTAATACATTTATCTTAGATTAATCATTATTAATCATCCCTAATTATAAATTAATCTAAAACATTAATTAAAATCAAATAAATAAGACATTCCTTAATTCTCTTATAATTTAAATTCTTTTTATTATCTTAATTATTTCTAAAATTATTCATTTACTTTATTAATGACTTCATTAACATTCAAATGTATTTAAAACAATACATTTCTAAATTTAAATTCAAATTCCATTTTGAATTTTAAGATTTCAAATGTTTAACCATTTAAAAACATTTACCCAAATTTAAATAAATTTATAAACCTTAAAATAAAAGTGAAGAACAATCATTACTTATATAAGATACTTATATAAGAAAAGTTTAAAACTAAATTACTTAATTTTATTAAAAGAAATCAAGCTTAAAAATAAATTGATTATTTAACTTCAAAATTTAAGTTAAACGCTTCATAATTTTTATTCAAATATTTAAAGGAAACCTTTATGAAGAATTTTATCGAGTTTAAACTTCTATTTGAAAACAAACTCATTTTTTCAAAATCTACTTCAAAACATTTAAACACGTTCAACATTTAAAATTTACAAAACTGTTTAAATTCAAAATCTGGGTTCATAGTAGACTTGAAATCATATTTAAACTTGATTTAAATCTTGCTTAAATTTAATTTTTTTTATTTTTAAAAACTTAGGATTCAAAAGTTCTTTTGAATTCATACTTAAAATTTAAAACCCCTGTTTTAAATTCCTGCTTTAGATTTTAAATTTCATTTAAATTTCAATAAAAAAAGAATGCTATCATGTTATATAATCTGGAACCAAACATGCCCGAGACCACTCATAAGTGCTTCGAGTCATAACCCTGACTACTCTTAGTAAAATTCTCGAATTACCCTAGTAAAACTCGAGCTACGTCTCTCTGCACAAACCCAAAAATAGTTCATCAGAACAAAATATGCACGGTGTATATGCCTCGGCGCTCAGGCAACCTCCAGCCCCCATAACCAACTTCACCACGTCGTCGACCATCCCCAAACATGATCACGACCACCAGAAATCCCACTATAGATCGAAATCAAAATCGAGATAGCTAAACCTATCCTGGAACTCGACACTGCCACAAAAGCCAAACCTGTTAAAACCACGCAATCTCATCTCCGACCATCAGAATTACTGCGACTCCGCAATCCCTTCGCCTACATCTCCTCTTCCAATCCCCAAAGCCTTGCAACACTCGGTGCACCAGAGAACACGTGAAGCAACAAAACTTCGACCACCCAAAAACTAGGTTTAGAAACTGAGATGAACATCCATCGTCGCCACCAACCTCTGACCATCCACCTAACAATTTCCCCCCACTCACCAATCATTCCTCCACCTCCAGGAAGAACTACAACATCCCAATACCACTAGATCACTAGATAAACCCCAAAACCCCTATTCTGTTCAACCCAGAATTGCTCACTCCATAGTTAATTAAAAAATGTGATTTTTGTTTTAAAAATCATGGTTTCATATGTGCATTCAAGTTATAAACATGTTTTAATAATTTAAGAGGTTTGATATTTGGCTTATTTGAAATATTAACTGTTTTTACAGTTTACAGAGACAAACAGTTCTTAATTTAACTTAGCTATAATTTATAAACTTAGATCCATACTAAACAAACAATTTTTGTTTACATATCATATCCTAACTGAAATCAAATCAGGTGATAAAGGATTTCTATTAAAAACTTAGTTTTAAAACATGAACAGATATACAGGTACCTGTAAAAAACACATATATATACATATATATATATATATATATATATATATATTTATGTCTATATACACACTGAACATTCATCACAATGCCATACAAAGCCTACTTATTCCTATTTATCCACATGCAACAGATAAATTGACATTTTATAGCAGTTTAATTTTTTGAAAACAGAGTAGGTATATTTACAACAGTTTAATTTTTTGAAAGCATTTGCATTTTATACTTGAGTTCTAGAAATTTGTTAGCTTTGATTTAAAAAGTAAGAACTATTTTAAAAACAGAAATTTACTCACCAATTATAGAACAAGCAGAGGACAACGGTTGCAATCACATTTTCCTGGAACTGCAATTTGAACTGCTGAATTTGCTTCCCATTTTGATTACTGAAGTTGAATTACTTGCTATAGTAGTTGATTTTAAGACTGCAACTAACCTCTATCTTCATTTGCTTAGATTTGGAGTTGATCTTCATATAGATTACAGATTTGAAATTGAATTTGTTTGCAGATTTTAAACAGATTTGGGTTTTGAAATTCTCTGAAAAATCTAATTTTCAGTTTGGTTTTGCATTTTACTCATAATCTGATTTCAATTTTCTTTTAGAGGAGAATGTTTGAACAATAATGAATTGTTAAGTTTCTACTAAATATTTTTTTAATAAAATATTTTTAAAAATAAATAAAACCAAGCCACTTGTTACATTATGGTGTAGATTAATTTACAAGTGTCTCCTTTAAGAGTTAAATGTCTACACATGTTATAATTCATTATTAAAATAAAATTCTAAATTTTATAAATGTTTTGAAATATATTTCTAATTTATGTTATCATGTTTTAAATGTTTATTTACATTTAGCCTTTAAATGATTACATATAAATTATCCTTATATAATTACATATTTTAAATGTTTATTTGTATCTTTTTAAAATAATATTTTTAAAGCTAAATTTTCAAGAGAGAAAATTTTAAAAAGAAAACAATATTGAATTAAATCTTATTTCAAAATTTCAGACTAAAATATTATACTCTAATGTAAATGAACTAAGTCTATTTCAAAAGAAAACAATTTTTGAAAGAAAACAAAATAAACTTTAATTATAAAATACAATTTAAACTATTATATTTTTAAACAAAATAAATATTTATTTTAATTTCTTTTGGAAATATCAGATAGATTTTTAAACAAACCTTTGAAAAGTTTCTATACTAATTTCAAATCAAATTTTGCAATTCACAAGTTATACACACAAATATATATATATATATATATATATATATATATATATTATAAATTTGAAAATATTCTTATTAAATTTAAATTAAAATTAAAATCAAAACCCCTATTTACAATGTATACACATATATACATTATAAATAAAATATCCTTTAAATTAGCTTAGAAAGATAATTTTATCATTTAAATATTTTTAACTTTTGAAAAGAATAAGATTCCCAAATATTAAATTATCATTATCATTATTATAAATTTTGAAAAGAATAACATTTGTCAAACTAAATAATTATTTGTTTTCAAAAGATAATTTCTGTTTGAATTAGATTATTAAATCAATATTTCATATTTTAAAATAATCATAAATGGAAATTATTAAATAAATATTGCCTAAATTTTCGGGACATCACATTAACAAGGAAAAATGAAAAGTTCATATGGACCACAAATGTGAAGGGCCATTTCAAGGGTTGAAGAAATCATCGACAAATGCTCTTTCCTTGATCGTACCTAAAGGAAATGAGGATTTGATGGTCTATAGTCCCTATTGATGCAATGTGGAACATGATTGGGAGCAATGTTGATGCAAACAGGGCAAGTGATAACTTATACATCGAGGCAGTTAAGGCTGCATGAAGTTTGTGTTGGTATCTGAGGATTTGATTTCAATGACAACAACTTTAAGAATTTGTATAAAATACAAACACTAATGTTTTACCGAGATATATATAGTATATAGTGCAGGATATTAAACAGGTGTTGATATAAGAAGACTATACACTATCAAGTAAAGATTGAAGAGTTAAAGGTGTTGATATAGTGAATCAACAATGATGACTCATGAGTATTTAAGAATTCAAGATTCCAAGATATTCTAGATAAGTTATAAAGTCTAAAATATTTGTTAATATTCTGATAGCACTTGATCTCTCTCTCTCTCTCTCTATTTTTAAATAAGATTTTAAGTGATCTTTTCAAAACAACTTTCAAATAGTTTCCAATTTCTTATATTTACCATTTTTATTTTTAATATTTTACCAAGTTATTATTTTTATTAAATTTTGATTTATATTATTTTATTTTTCAAAATTCTTATCATATAGTTTTACTTAAGTTTTATTATGATTATAATGTATATATACTATATTTAAACATACTTACAAAGTATAAAATTATTTCACAAAACAATAAATTTTCAAAATAATAATTTAAAATATTTTCAAAGTTACGAAGATGTCGACATACTCTAACCCTATATGTTGACAAACTAGCCATGAATTTCAAAATTCAATTTTCAAAAGAAGTGTCTATTCATCGTATCTCTTCACGAATAGACATGACCATTATTCCTCTATCAGTACCTGCATTTCCAACAAATTTTTATTCATTTTTCATTTTTCTTATCTCCTCCTTCTTCTTTTTCATTTCCTAAAACAAATTATAACCATATTCTGCCGAATTTCAACCAGAATCAATCTCCATTGTGATTAATTTGATTCTCAATCATTTTCTCTTTGATTTCTGTCATCTCTCTCACTCCAATCAAGATCTAAGTGCTATTCAAGGATTATGGGATCGTTTGTAATCAAGATTGAAGTTTTAAGTTTGTAAATCTCTATAAAATCAAACCGATATACTTGTGGGTGTGATTGTAGCTCGTGAAATCAATTGGGTGTGATTGTAGCCTATGAAATCAATTAGGTGTGCTCATAGTCTATAAATCTAGCAAGTGTGCTTAAAGCGTAGAGGTCAGGATTCTGGAGTGTGTGTCTCGTAGATTTGAAATCGATATTGTCTTTGCATTTACTAGTTAAAAAGAAATCTACACAAGGAATTTTATGGGACGAGATGTAGGGTAACTCTGAACCAGAATAAAATTCTTGCATGCTCTTTCTTTTTACTTTTGCTACATTTACTATGTATCGATATTTTGATTTTGTGATTGTTTCTATGATTGTTCTAGGTATAATTTCAAAAGATTTCAAATAGATTCGTATAAATTAGAAAACACTATTCATCCCCCCCTCTAGTGTTAATTTAGCCTTAAGATGCCTATTACGCAATCTTACTGTTTGATATCCAACTCTTGATTTAGAATTGGCGACAATGAGCTTTGATTTAAAGATTTGAGGGCATTATCTTTTGGAAGAACGATTTGACTTATACACGGGCCATAAGTATCTTAGGTATTTATTCTCACAAGAGGTGTTGAATATGGGGCAACATAGATGGTTAGAGTTTCTAGTGGCATATGACTTTGATATTGAGTATAAGTCGGGAAAGGGAAACAAGGTTGCAAATGATTTAAGTTGAAAGTAGAAAAATAAGGTATTAGACATTCTTGAGGAATGTAACACATTAGAGTCATTAGCATCGATAGAGTGCACTATAAAAAGGATGCAGGACCATGTCGAGATCTCGACCCAAGGTTTTTGTGTGTTTGCTCTGAGTCAACTAGATGTTGATCTGGCATGGCAGAGATGTGAAACTCAAGTTAACTTTTTAGTTCATTTTTTGATATTTCCTTTATCTTGACTTTTTAATGTATTTCCCAAGTTTTTATTTCCATTCTTTATCATTTTTTTATCTGATTTGATCGTTTAAGTCCGTCCGAAGACTATGGAAAATCTGGCCTTAACACTTGCCTCCTAAAGCACGCCTTGTAAATGGAAGGTGTGCTTTGCTCAAGAAAATATATCAAAGTCTGCAAATCACTAGTAGTCTAGCACTTTGGCTATTAACTGATCATATCACAGTGAATCATCCAATCCTTTCGGATTCGCCTGTAAATCATAGGTCATTCCAAACCGCTACAGCTAAGGACTCAAGTCCTTGCTTAAGTGTTAATCACATATCATCCTTACGTGTTCTCCCAAAATTACTTATATCGTATATCATATCCTAAATAAAAATCGCCCCTTATTCATCCAAGATTTAACAACCATATATCAAAATCAACATCATCCCATGTCCGTTCATGATTTAAGTTTCAATGTACGGATCATGTATCTGTTAATCAATGGTTGACAACCGTGTAAGTTAATTGCCACCAGTTGGAACGTTAGTTATAAATCATCTAGTTTCGCCCAGTATCCCATTATAACAACACTCAACTGGATTGAAGCAATGACTATCATCAATAATTAAATTACCATAGTAATCAATTTGGGTAGTGCATTGCCACCGATCAGTGCATCATTTATAAATTGTCTGAAATCACCCAGCATCCTATAGTAAACAAGTCTGATCGAATCGATTCAATAATCATTATTAAATCATTTCAATATCAGGTGGCATTCAAATCCAAAGTCTAGTTTTTTATCTCTCTAGATCGCATAGTCAATATCCATTTATATTATGACCTCTTCGGATCACATTATCAATATCCACGTTAGCTTTCGACCTCTTTGGATCATGTAGGCAATAATCAATCCAAATCCCGATCTCTTTGGATTGCTGATTCTAATCTTCGATCTCTCTGTATTGTGAATTCCATTCTTCGATCTCTTTGGATCATTAGTTCAATCCTCAATTATTGAAAATCATAAGTTTATGTCTCGATCTCTCTAAATCATTAGTTTCAGTCCTCCATCTCTTTGGATCGTTAGTTTATGTTGAGTCCAATCCACCCACTCTTGGACGAGGGGATCCAACGAACAAGCAAGTCTATCTTCTCTCTTATCAATGAGGGGACTTACTTTCCTGTACAAGTCCTATCCACTCGCTCTCCAGTAAGGGAACTTATACCTTGCGGTTCATTACCCCTCTCTCTAGTCGGGAGAACTATGTTCAATTAGCTCATGAATCAATATCCAAGGTAACCAATCTTTGTTGGTGTTTTGAAATCAATATCAGTTATCACCTTTGACTAAATTTTTGGTTTCAAATATTTATCAAGCAATAATGAGGTTTAAATTAAATGCATCAGTCAAACATCCAAAACATCTAACCCAATCAAGGATCATTTTCGAATTTCCAACTCAGAGCATGCACAAGGACCGATCGAGATCCCATACACGTGTAACAGGCCTGATAACAATATTACATCATTCATTCAAAACGAAATGTAGAGTGAGGGAATCTAACTTGACTCATATCTATCTCGATCATGGTATAATCATTCTTGACCAAGATGCAAGGCTATATCCAAATATATTCATCATAGACAATGGTCTTTGTTGTGGCACCATTATAGTTTATACTTTGGTAATCTAATTTTGGACATGTCATTGTGAGTGTTTACACAAAACCTGCTCTTCGATTTAGTTCCTCATCATGCCCCTGTTACAGTGGAGCTTTCCAACTCAAATTACCGGCGTTACGCATTTGCACTGTAATCTCCACTCCATGGCTTAACATTATTCCTCAGATGCAATCCATCTCGCTTAGATTCCAAGTCCAGATCAGTTATGCCCTTGGCTTTATGGTTCGACACTAATTTGTGTTGAGGGTTTGGTACCGAGTTGTGGCGCCTCTTCGGGGGTTGCACCACTTTGTTTCATTCTATTTCCAAGTTCCTTTTTTCTGCCTTTTGGCCTCTAGTTCTGGTCTATAGCAACTCTGGTTGTTCCCAGTTGTCTTGTCCTTCTGAAGAACCCCTCCACTATCTTTTCCTAATGGGCTATTATTCCCTTCTTCATTTCTATCATCATATTCCCTGCCTCATCTTTGGTTATGTAGATGGAAAGGGGTTAGATTTTGAGGATGCCTCATGGCTGCCTTTTTTCCTTGTTGGCTTCCATCAGCAACGCCTTTTTGTGTGGATGCTCTCTTAAACTTCTCAAATCCAAGTTTCAAGTCATCAAATCTGAGTCTTCTCATTGAAAATACTAAAATGTTTGGCCAAAATTAGCACAAACACTCAATGAAATGACAAAATTAAAATATCAAAGAAAAGAAAGAAATAGTAAGAAAAGAACACAAGATTATAGTGCTTTGATGAATAATCCGGCTTACGTCCACTTAGTCGATTTTTATATTCTCTATTTTTACAAGGCTATTTTTACAATTCGGTAGGAATCCAATTCAATAGTTTCCAAAGTTATGAATTTCAACTTGTCGTCATTAGAAGTTCAAAAATAAAGAGAATCAAAAGGTCCTTTTTCAATTGATCTCAGCCTCTATTTATAAACGAAAACCTCCGAGATAATCTTCAAAAATTTCTCTGCACATTCTTTACGTTATGCACATTGTCCTACAAAAGTCGCACGGTGATCCTTAATCCTAGATTTATGGATCGATGATGAACCACAACCCATGGATTGATGTCGAACTGACTTTGGATCATGCTTAAGTTTTTGCATGTGTTACTTTGGGTCTTGCTTGAAATCATCCAAAGGTTGCAAATTTGCAATGCTTTAGGTTTTTCTGGTCCTGCTTTGAGTCCAACCCGAGTTTTTTGTGTGTTTGTTCTGATTTAACTCAGTGTCAATCTGGCATGGCGAATTGTGAAACTCAAGTCAACATTTTTCATCCATTTTTTGATATTTCTTTTATCTTGTCTTTCTATGGTAATTCCCAAGTTTTTAAGTCCATTCTTCTTCATTAGTTCATTTGATTCGATCATTTGAGTCCATTCGAAGAATGTGGAAAATACTACCATAACACTTTCCTCCTAAAGTACGCCTTGTGAATGAAAGGAGTGTTTTGTTTAAGAACAAATATCTAAGTTGACAACTCACTAGTAGTCAAGCTCTCTTTCTATTAACTGACTGAGTCGCAACAAATCATTCAGTCCCTTCGGATTCATCTATAAATCAAATGTCGTTCTAAACCGCTATTAGCTAACGATTTGGTTCCTTGCTTGAGTGTTAGTCACATATCACCATCATTCCATGTTCTCTTGAAATCCTTATATCATATATCATATCATATATTAGTATTGTCCCATGCTCATCTGGACGTTAACAAACATATATCAAAATCAACATCATCCCATGTTCTTCTAGGATTTAAGTTACGATGTACAAATCATGCATCTGGTAATCAAAGGTTGAAAATTATGTAAGTTCGTTGCCACCGGTTGGAACGTTATTTATAAGTCATCTAGTTTTTCCTATTATCCCATTATAAGAATGCTAAATGGAATTAAAGCAACAAATTTCATCTATCATTTAGTTATCATAGTCTTCAATCAGGGTAGTGCATTGACACCGATAGGTGCATCGTCTATAAATCGTCTGAAATCGCCCAACATCCCATCATAAACGAGTTCGACCGAATTGAGGCAATGACGTGATTCTATAATCATTATCAAATCTTTTCAAAGTCAGGTAGCACCTAAATCCAAAGTCTAGTTTTTGATCACTCTTGATCGCGTAGTCATCCAGTTTAGGGTCCAATCTGTCACATCATCAATATCTATGTTAACTTCTAACCCCGCCTGATCATGTTGTCAATAACAATCCAATTATTGATCTCTTCAGATCATTAATTCCAATCTTCAGTCTATCCAGATCATTATTTTGAATCCCTAATTCTTCGGATCATTAGTTCAAATCTTCGATCTCTTCGAATTGTTAATTTCAGCCTTCGATATCTTTAGATCATTTAATTCATGTTTAGTCCAATATGTCCGCTCTTCAGCAAAGGGGCTCAATGACCAAGTAAGTTCATCTACTCTGTCTCCGATGAGGGGGCATACTTTCCTTTAAAATTCCAATCCATTCACCCTCTACAAGGGAACTTGTACCTTACAGTTCATTGCCTCGCCTCTTCGATTAGGAGAATCGTGTTTAATTAGTTCATAAATCATATCTAGGGGTAACTGATCTTCATTGGTGTTTTGAAATCAATATCAGTTATCACTTTCAAGTAATTTTTGATTTCAAATATTTATTAGACAACCATGAGGTTTAAATCAAATGCATAAATCAAACATCCAAAACATCTAATCCTATCAAGGATCACTTTTAGATTTCCAACTCGGAGCATGTCTAGGGATCGATCGAGATCGCGTACACTATAAGCAGCTTGATAGCAATATTGCATCATTTATTCAAAAAAAAGGTAAAGTGAGGGATTCGAACCTTACTCCTATCTATCTCGATCATGGGATGATCATTCTGAGCCAAGATCCATGGGAACACCTAGATATATTCATTGTAGATGGTGGTCACTTCTACTGCACCACTGCAGTTTGTGCTTTAGTAATCCTATTTCAAACATATCATTGTGAGTGGTTACTCTAAACCTACTCTCTGAATTATTTCTCCGTCATACCGCCAGTTCCCATGGGGTTCTCCAAATCTAATTCTTGATGTTGCGTATTTTCACTCTGATCTTCAATCCATGGCTCGATGTCATTCCTTGGATATGCCCTATCCTGCACGGATGCTAACTCCAGGTCAATTATGCCCATAGCTTTCATTGATAGGTACCGACATATGCTCGGGGATAGGTACCAAGTTATAGCAACTCTTTTAGGGTTTGTCCACTTCGTTCCTTTCTGTTTACAAGTTTCTACCTTCTAGCCTCTAGTTCTGCTCTACAGCAACTCCGGCTGTTCCTACTTGCCCAATCCTTCTGAAGAATCCTTCAATTATCTCTTCTTGGCAAGTTATCATTCTCTTCTACTTTTTTCATCACCTTCCCCATCTCATCTCTGGTTATGTAGATAATAGGGGGGTTATTGTAACGACCCGTCATTTTGGATATTTGAAACTAGAATACTTAGTTGATTTTAAATATTCAAAAATAATTTTTAATGGAAATTTCCAATATCTCTATTTATTGGCTAGTTTAATTATTGAATTTAAACAATTGAAAATTGGGTAAAATATGAAATTTGGAGTTTCAGGCTTGTTAAAAATATTTCAAAGGCTTATAAAATTTATATTAATAGTACTGAAGATAATAAAAGTTTTTAAATTGAACTTGGAAATGATTTATGCAGTTTTGAAAATATATCGTTTAAATTGACATTCAAAAATAGCATTCTGAGGCATAGTCTCAGAATTCGGCGAAACCAGTTCCATTAGATCTATAATATTGTATTATTATCAAATTTCAAATTCCGTAACGTTTGGAGTTATCATGTGACAGTATGGGGTATAAATGCACTAAAATTCGTATCGAAAAATTAATATAATAATTTGGTCCAAAAAGATATCTTCTTCATACGATCGAATTAGGACTTGAAACCTTTTCCATTGCATTTAAAATAGGGGTATAACATTATGAACGCCTAGCGGCACACCTCGATTGGAAGTCAAGGTTTTAAGCTACGGATTCAAGACGATTTAAATTTAAATAATATTATATATACATATATATAATTTTGCTGACCAATCAACCTTCAGCTGAAATTATTTCACATCAGACCTTTTACACCTTTTTTGAAATCACTGTAGCTAGTTAATTCAAATACACTACCATCTAATCGTGTCTCCTTTTGAAAACCAGTCAGAGAAAAAAATATATAAAATGGCTCCTCTCGTTTAAGACTTTGACTTCATTCTCTTCGTAGTAAAAAGAAGAAGCATGGCCGAAAAACAGATTTCTTTTCAAATTTAAATCACGTTTCTTCTCCCTTCATTCTTGGTTCAAATCGAGTTATAATGCTTTGAGCAGAAACGAAAATCGCCGCCTCTATCTTTTCTCTTTCTTGTTTCCATTCAAATCGGTATGAACCGAACATCAAAGTGATGGTCGAATAAAAAAAGAATCGTTCAATTCAAAATGGAAGAGGGAGGAACAATATTTGTAGGTCGAAGTGAAATGGGTCTTCGGTCTAATATTTTAAAGCATGCCGTTCGAAATCCCTCCTCACGAAGCGGGCCAATGCCAAAAAAGCGGAACTACCGAATCGATCGCAGCTCGATTTCGATAGGGAGGCAGGGTGATGAGAGTTGTAGCTTGAGCAAGGAATCGATGTCTGGGTTTGTAGTAGCGGCTCGGTTTAGCCGTCGAGTGACGCGAGAGAAAGGTCGTGGGGGTGGAGTCTAGGCATGTGGTTTGTTCTCCTCGAGCGTGTACGATGGAGCAGGCGACGACGTAGGGATGGGGATTGGGCATCTCAGGGTTTGGCTTGAGAAGCATGGTATAATATTTCTGTTTAATTTAAATGTAATAAAATGTATATAGACAAGAAAGGATAAATTTTTAACAATAAGGTGTATAGCAGTTTTAGTTTTTACAGTAAAGGGAAAAGTATAATACAAATACAAACATATATATAGCCACACACCCCTATTTTAATAACTTACAGTAAAGTCAAGTTATATATATATATGTATGTATATGTATATGCGGATTTTTATATATACAAATTTACAGAAAACAAAAATTATTTTATATAGAAAAGGTTTGAAGAAAATGTAAGAATTTATGCAAAATTTAGGATTTTGAAATCTATAACCTATTTTTAGAAATATATATGTAGTTTCAAATTGGAAATATATATATATATATAAATATATATATACCACATACACATTATAAATTTACTAGTTAATCTTTAAATAATGGAGATTAATTTGCATTAACAAGCTTATCTAATTGTTTTAGTCGCTAAAAATATTTATTAAAAGGAAATAGTGTAAAATTAAATTATTAGTTAAATTAAATTAATAAATGGTAATTAATTGTTCGATTAGTTCAAATGATGATAAACCGTATAATGTTATCAAGGTCTAAAATCGTGAAGAAAACAAGCTGGTTTGGGTAGGATTGCAAAACAAAAATCAAAGGTGAGTAAATCTCACTCAAGCTGGATTTCTAATTAATTTAATCAGTTAAATTAAATTACTGGTTGATTGCTTGAATTGTTAATTTATTATCAGTCTGGATGTGATATTATATATAGTAGTAGTGTGCATATATATATATATATATTGGAGTGATCGATATTCCCGCATTATATAGCGGATGAGATCCTATGCGCCCCGCATAATTGCGAATGACCCTTTATACCGCGATATCCCCCTCGAAGTGGGATTGGTGGTTTTATATTGTGCTAACATCTGTAGATGAAGGAAAACAGGTTAGAGGGATCCAACTAGATTCCTTTAAAATGTTGAAATTTATTTTCGTAATTTGTGATTTTGATTTACTTGACAACCCGTGGTAGATGATATTGAAAATTGAAGTTATTGAATGCTATGGATTGGATGAAATATATTTTTGGATATTTTGAGTTATTAGAAGTAACAGTATTGGATTTTTAGAAAGAAAGAAAAGGGAAGAAAATGAAAAGAAAATGGTTTCAAAGTATTAGTTATGGTTATTTAAATTAAGTAATTTAAAAACCTTAAGCTAACTTAAAACTTTAGGATTAGTAATGGCTAGGGTAAATAAAATAGTCTTAACTTAAAACTAATTATGTTAAGGTAATTATATATATGTTAATTATTTATTAATTACTAAGGTTTATTAATATAAATAAATGGTGTAATTAGTTAATAGATAGTGATAAAAAAAATGGTCTAAACCTTTGATTTATTAAAAGTCCTATGTTAATTATATTCATTAATTATTAGTTAATTCCAGTTATTTAATTAGAATAAAATAAAATGGGTTGTAATTAGTTTAGTAAAAATTAAACATGATTTGAAATTAATTAATCAATTCTGTTTTAAGTAAATTAATGATTTGTGTGACTAGTTAATCTAGTTTATGAATAGTTTTAAATTGGATTAACCTGAAATGAACAATTAAAAATAAAATGTGAGGCGTTCGATTGTTCGGCATGTAATACAATGGACGTATTGATGTCTACTTTCGAAGGTCGAAAAACCGAGTCGTGAGACTTTGGTATTAGAGCTGAAAGGTTAAGCGAGAACCTTGGCTATGGTGGGGATTACTCAGTAGAGATAGGGTCAGTAGTACCCTAGAATGAGTTAAGTGTATTATTATATGAGGGCGTACTTATTATTTTCTTATATAATGATTTTCAAACGGTTTTAAAAAATGATTTTTAGATAAGCTTATATTTTGACATATAAAGCAATAATTTTTCTAATTATCATATATATCAAAGTAATTGGTTGCTGTTATTAAAATTAAATAAGACTACAAGGTTTAAGTGGTAAAGCATATGTAACCAAATATAAATTTGGGTAAAGATTAACTTTGCAAATAAGCTAAGTAAAAATGGATTCAAACCTGAATTTAAATCCTGGAAACTCAAGAGAATTTTCAAAGTGTTTGAAGATAAGTTACCCTGAATTATATTTTTCCAGAAAATTATTATAGAATATATGGGTTCTAGTTATGATATTGGTTATTGGGTCTTTCTAAAGGGATATTTATTTTAGAATAAACAATAATAGAACAAAGAGAAATGCTATAAGATGAATTTATAAGTGTGACTTATAAGATTTAAATGGATCTTAAGTGGGAAGTGATGTTGATGGAAAACTTAAATTCGAATGGAGAATTTAAATTGAGTGGATTGAATTGATATACATCCATTGCCGAAATTAAATGGAAATAAAACCCTTAATTTGAAATTATTTAAATGATTTTGATTTTTAGAAATAAATTTGAATTTTTTTTTGGAATTAATGAAGTGGACTTACTTTGAACTTAAGATTTAATTGTTAAAAATGAACTTGTCAACTGGAATTGGTTAAGAAATTGGTTTTAGAATTTTGAAAGTATGATTGGGAAGCAATTGAATTTCGAAAATTTATTTGTTTAAAAAGATTGAACTTTTGCTCGAACCTTGAAATAAGTTTAAGTAAGAGTATTTTAAAATGAATATTTAAATTCGGACTCAGAATTGAATTATTAAGGACTTGGGTTGTTAAATTAAATATTAAAGGTTAATTTGATTTAAGGGATTAAATCGGTATTTGAAAAACCGAACTCGAATCTAGACAAATAGAGATGGTTTAAAATTTGATAATGGAATTGGAATTAATTCAAAGGTGGAATCAAAATGAATTAACTGAAATTGCAATCGAAGTTGAATAAGTTTAAAAATTCAATTGGGAATCGATTTGAATTAGAATGAGAATCGAAGTTAATTCAAATTGAATTGGAATTGAATAAATTTAAATGGAAGTGGAGATTTAAATAAAAAATTAAATTAAGATAGAGATTGGGAAATTGAGCCAGTTTGACTCTGAAATAATTTTCAAACAAATTATTTTAATATAAACTATCTTCAAATCTCTTTTTCCAAGCTATTTACTGCACAACCTTTCTTTTTAAAACCCAGACTATCTTATATTAGCTATTTAACCATTTTACAACTATTTAACTATTTTACCACTACTTAACTATTTTAAGCTATTCAAACTATTTTCTAAATTTCAAACTGGTCATAGTGGAACCAATTGATTTTGAAAGGCTTTTGACTTTGGGAAAAATCAACTTTGGGAATTTGGAAAGCCAAATTGAGAATTATCGATTTTGGAATATCGATTTTGTGTAAATGGGATTTATATGTGAGACATATAAAGAGTATGTTTTGAAAGATACTATATGTGTATAGTATAAAAATGTTTTGAGAATGCTATTAGGAAAAAGGCGCTTCCATTTAGAGTTGAAACTTATAGTAGGAAATCAATGTGGTGGTTCTGCCTTGAGCCCCAAGAGGGTTTTAAATTTTGATCCCAGAAGAGGTCCAGACTAAACTGTAGTCCCTGTGGATTGTGACTGGGGTAGTAAAAGTTAAGGGCGCTGATGCCTACAGAGACATTGGCTTTATGCTGTGACGGCTGTGTAGCTGCAATCTACCGCGTTTCCATAGCGTAAATCGAGAGGCAGTGATTGCCTAAAGTCTACGTTTGATTTTGCTGGGAGAGCGTTGTAACATCGGTAGATTGCATCTATGTGGACATAGCGAAAGTCATATGGTAGTGAGTGCCTACAGGCTACATTGGGACTCGACTGATGGGGTCTGCGATCTATGTGGTGAAGTTTCATTTGGCAGCGAAATTTGAGGGCACTGATGCCAACAGTTACATGGTTTTTGCCGTGATAGCAATGTAACCCTGGATGTAACTGCAATCCGTGGCCGTTCCATGGTGAAATCGAGGGGTGCGGATGCCTACAGTTTCTTATGAATTTCACCGGGATGGGGACGTAATCATCGGGCTAACTGCGATCCATGGAGGGGGCGATGATCTCTTGGGCATTCTCACAAAAGTTTTTCCACGTATTTTCAATGGGTGTTGAAAATGAGTTTGCTAAGTACTTATAGATTTTTAATCTTGCGTCTGATCAACGTTTGATTGAATTTCTAAGAGAACAGAGATGGACTTGTTGAGACACCGAGTTATAAAAAGTATTTTTATAAAGATAGTCTTGGTGATGAATACAAATGAAAGGTAATTTGAATTCAAATAGAATTGGAAATTTAAGTAAAATGAAAATAGGTATAAAAGCTTACGTGGTAAAGTGAAAACAAATATAAGAAGTATATAAAATATTTATACTGGACTTAAAATGGATGGTGAAATTCTTAAGTAAATTTGGAGTTGAGAAATATGTTAAGTTAATATTTGAATGAAGGTTTAATAAAAGTGGTAAAAAGGAAAATTATGAATAAGTGAATAGAATCAAAATAAATATGAAAAAATAATAATAAAAGATAATTGATATAAATAATAATCTATTGGAAATTAATACGTAGGATGTACGTATATTATTTTTTCGGCATAACGATTTGATCCAAATTCGGGCATAGAATTTCGAGATATTTATGTCGATACGAATTGGGATTTTTTACTTGATTTTCGACAGCGAACATTGGATATGGATTTTTGATTGACCTTGAAATTCTCTATCATAGTATTGGCTATGCAAAGGAGGATGATGGTTTCTGATCAAGAAAACAGATCCGAGTCTGCACTAGAGAGAGTCGGGTGGACGATACTAGTTCGAAAGTGAAATTCTATGATCGAGTGAGAGATCGAATTTGATATTGCATACGGATGGTATGCGTACATCGTACGGCATAAGTAGAACAAATATTGAAATTTCGTAAAGAAATGAATAAAATGGTTTTGAATTTTGTGATTGTATATTATTGCTAAGCAAGATATACAGGTATTTAAAAGCAAAGAATAAATTGATGCTTTGATTCCAGAAGACAAATTTAAATTGCCCGAAAAAAGGTACGTAGTTAAATTATCGTATGAAATTTGATGGTTTTCTGATCTAGCCACTTGGCTTTTGTTTTCTTTTGGAAATTTGGGGCCCGTAGAGACATTTTGTAGTTGTTCCGAGCTAGCCACGCAAAAAAGACATTGACGAAATTTTATGAAAATTTAAGGAGTTAGAAATTTTTTGAGAAAAGCTTGATAATTTTAAAATTTGGTTTAAATTATAATTTGAGTGGTTGAAGAAGTAATATTGTTTGAGAACTACAGAAGGGTTTGGAAAGTTAGTAAGGGTGATAGTGTGTCTTTAATAAAAAGATTGTTTTAAGGAGTTGTTAAAAACTGTTTGCTTTTGGGAAATAGTTAACGGATGATGACCATTCTTCTTAACTAGTAATTTCGAGGACGAAATTCTTTTAACGGGGAAGGAATATAATGACCCGTAATTTTGGATATTTGAAACTGGAATATTTAATTGATTTTAAATATTTAAAAACAGAAATTTCGAATATCTCTATTTATTGGCTAGTTTAATTATTGAATTTAAACAACTGGAAATTGGGTACAATATGTAATTTGGACTATCAGGCTTGTAAAAATATTTTAAAGGCTTATAAAATTTATATTGATAGTACTGAAGATAGTAAAAGTTTTAAAAATGGAATTTGAAAATGATTTGTGTAGTTTTGATAATATATCGTTTAAATTGACATTCAAAAATAGCCTTCCAAGGCACAGTCTCGGAATTCAATGAAACCAGTTCCATTGGATCCATAATATTATATTATTATCGGATTTCAAATTCCATAATGTTTGGAGTTATCGTGTGACATTACGGGGTATAAACGCGTTGAAATTCGTATCGAAAATTTAATATAATAATTGGGTCTAAAAAGCTATCGTCTCCATACGATCGAATTAGGACTTGAAACCTTTTCCATTGCGTTCAAAATAGGGGTATAACATTATGAATGCCTAGCAGCACGCCTCGATAGGAAGTCGAGATTTTAAGCTGTGGATTCAAGACGATTTAAATTTAAATAGTACACATACACACTCACTTTTGCTGACCAGTCAACCTTCAGCTGAAATTATATCACATCAAACCTTTTACACCTCTTTCGAAATCACTGTAGCTAGTTAATTCAAATACGCTACCATCTAATCGTGTCTCCTTTTTAAAACTAGGCAGAGAAAAAAAAATGGCTCCTCCCATTTAAGACTTTGACTTCATTCTCTTCCTAGTAAAAGAAGAAGAATGGTTGAAAAACAGATTTCTTTTCAAATTTAAATGGCATTTCTTCTCCCTTCATTCTTGGTTCAAATGGAGTTCTAATGCTTTGGGATGAAACGAAAATCGTCGCCTCTATCCTTTCTCTTTCTTGTTTCAATTCAAATTAGTTTGAATCGATCATCAAAGTAATGGCTGAATCAAAGAAAAAGAAAAGAAAAAGGAATCGTTCAATTCAAAACGAAAGAGGGAGGAACAATATTTGCATATCGAAGTGAAATCGTTCTTTAGTCTAATATTTAAAAGCATGTCGTTCGAAATCCATCCTCACGAAGCGGGCCAGTGCGAAAAAGGGGAAACTATCGAATCGATCGCAGTTCGATTTCGATAGGGAGGCATGGTCACGATGGTTGTAGCTTAAGCAAGGAATCGACGTCTGGGTTTGTAATGGCGGCTCGGTTTAGCCGTCGAGTGACGCGAGCGAGGGGTCACGAGGGTGAGGTGTAGGTGTCGCGGTTTGTTCTTCTCGAGCACATACAATGGAGTAGGCAACGGCGTAGGGATGGGGATTGGGCATCTTGGGGTTTGGCTTGAGCAGCAAGGTATAACATTTCTGTTTTAATTTAAATGTAACAAAATTTATATAAACAAGAAAGGATAAATTTTTAACAGTAAGGTGTATAGCAGTTTTAGTTTTTACAGTAAAGGGAAAAGTATAATACAAATACAAACATATATATAGTTACACACCCCTATTTTAATAACTTAAAGTCAAGTCAAGTTTATATATATGTGTGTGTATATGTATATGCAGATTATATATATATATACAAGTTTACAGAAAACAAAAATTATTTTATATAGATAAGGTTTGAAAAAATATAGGAATTTATGTAAAAGTTTGGATTTTGAAATCTACAACTTATATATATATATATATATATATATATATATATATGTAGTTTCAAAATGGAAAAAAATATACCACTTACACATTATAAATCTACTAGTTAATTTTTAAATAATGAAGATTAATTTGTTTAATAAACTTATCTAATTATTTTAGTCGCTAAAAATATTTTATTAAAAGAAAATAGTTTAAAATTAAATTATTAATTAAATTAAATTAATAAATGGTAATTAATTGTTCGATTGTTAAAATGATGATTAACTGTAAAATGTTATTCAAGGTCTGAAATCCTGAAGAAAACAGGTTGGTTTGGGTTGAATTGCAAAACAAAAATCAAAGGTGAGTAAATCTCACTCAAATTGGATTACTGATTAATTTAATCAGTTAAATTTAATTATTGACTGATTGCTTGAATTGATAATTTATTATCAGTCTGGATGTGATATTATATATAGTAGTATATATATATTGGAGTGATTGATATTCCCACATTATATAGCAGATGAGAGCCTATGCGCTCTGCATAATAGCAGATGATCCTTTATATCGCGATATCCCCCTTGAAGTGGGATTGGTATTTTATATTATGCTAACATCTGTGGATGCAGGAAAACACGTTGGAGGGATCCAACTGGATTCCTCAAAAATATCAAAATTTTCATAGTCTGTGATTTTGATTTATTTGTTAACCTATAGTAGATGATATTGAAAATTGAAGCTATTGAATGCTATGGATTGACTGAAATATATATTGGATATTTTGAGATATCAAAAGTAAAAGTATTGGATTTTTGGAAAGAAAGAAGAGGGAAAGAAAATGAAAAGAAAATGGTTTCAAAATAATTAGTTATGGTTATTTTAATTAAGTAATTTAAAAACCTTAAGTTAACTTAAAACTTTAGGATTAGTAATGGCTAGGGTAAATAAAATAGTCTTAACTTAAAATTAGTAAGTTAAGGTAATTATATATATGTTAATTATTTATTAATTACAAAGGTTTATTAAGGTAAATAAATGGTGTAATTAGTTAATAGTTAATGATAAAATAAAATGATCTAAACCTTTAATTTATTAAAATCTAAGTTAATTATATTTGTTAATTATTAGTTAATTCCAGTTATTTAATTAGAATAAAATAAAATGGGCTGTAATTGGTTTAATAATAATTAAGCATGATTTGAAAATAATTAATCAATTCTATTTTAAGTAAATTAATGATTCGTATGACTAGTTAATCTGGTCTATGAATAGTTTTAAATTGGAATAACCTAAAATGAACAGTTAAAAATAAAATGTGAGGTCGTTTGATTGTTCGGCATGCAATACAACGGACGTATTGATGTCAACTTTCAGAGGTTGAAAAACCAGGTCATGTTAGTTATATTTCGAGGATGACACCTAGATGTTTCCTTATCTTTGTTGGCTACCACCAGCAATGCCTTTCGTGCAGGTGTTCTCTTCAACTTCTTAAATCCGAGTTTCAAATAGTCATATCTGAGTCCTTTTCGTGACAACGCTCAAATGTTTGGGTCAAAATTGGTAAACACCTAATGAAAATATCAAAGAAAATAAGAGAAATAATAAGAAAATAACATGATATTTTTGTTGTGGTTCGGCAAACCCTCTGGCCTACGTTCACTTAGTTGATTTCCATTGATTATTCTCTATTTTGTACAAGGCTATTTTTACAACTCGATGGTCACAACTTGGTAGGAATCCAGTTCAATAGTTTCTATAGTTATGATTATACAACTCGTTGTCGTTAAAAGTTTAGAAATGTAGAGAATCAAAAAGTCTTTTTTCAAATGCTTTCCACCTCTACTTATAAGAGAAAACCTCCAAGATAATCTTCAAAAATTGATCCATACGTTCTCCATGTTATGCATATTGTCCCACAAAAGTCGCATGACAATGCCGACCCAAGTTTCATGGATCTATGGTGAACCATGGCCAACGGATCAGTGTCAAACTGACTTCAGGTCATGTTTGGGGTTTTTGCATGTGTTGCATTGAGTCTTGTTTGAAATCGTCCAAAGGTTGCTGTGCTTTGGGTTTTTCTCCTTCAACTTCGAGTACGACCCGAGGTTTTTGTGTGTCTGCTCCGAGTCAACTCGACGTCGATCTACCATGGCCGAGTTAAGAATCTCAAGTCAAATTTTTTCATCTAATTTTTTATATTTTCTTTATCTTGTCTTTTTATGGTATTTCCCAAGTTTTCATGTCCATTTTTCGTCGATTGTTCGTCCGATTTTATCGTTTGGGTCAGTTCGGAGTTCGCGGAAAATCCAGCTTTAGCAGAGGCTATTTTATCCCATTGTCCATAGAATGATTTTAACTATCATATCGATTATTTTATATTTTTGTCTACGAATTTGAAAATTGAGGTAGATGATGAAGAAATAGACAGTTACATCAAGAACTCGGTAGGAATGAATTAGTTAGTTTCTATTGAGGATGATGACTAGGTCATGATAGGAATCTCTTTGATGCTTCTCTCTCTCTCTCTCTCTCTCTCCATTTATTAGTTTTTATTTTGATAACTGTCTTACTTTTGATCTTATTTATGGCCGTTTAATGGTTTTCTTGTTAATCTAAATCATGGTTCACTAAAGAAAGTTCAATTTCATTTTTAGCAACATTTTAGATGGTTCTTTCATATCTTTCTTATGATGCTATTTTCTTACCTGATTATAGTGAAAATATTTGCTCGCTTTATTACAGCGTGGACTATCATATATTTTTTTCACACCTTGGTAGAGCTCTTACTAAACTTTATATCTAAACATTGAAATCATATTTAAATCATAGAATACTATCAGTGTCTTAACATGTATTTCTATAGTGAATGTATTGCTTCAGTAGTGTATGTACATCTCCTCAATAATTCTATGTATTAATGAATTCTACATATTTATTTAACTAAGAAAAAGTTGCACGTATTATTTTTTTCAAAGCACAACCCCGAAGGAATTATATTTAAATAATGGTTTTTAGGCTCAAGGAAAATGTTGAAGAAAAATTTAGTTTTAGGGACAAGAAGTTTGTTTTTAGGCTAAAAGACACTTTCTAGTGTAAATCACAGAATGATAGTTGTAACTATCATTTTCTGTTTACACTAAAAAGCATCTTTCAGACTAAAAATCAAACTTGTTGTCCCTGAGACTAAATTATTTTGCAACTTCTTCCCTGTGTCTATTTTCCTGTTAGTTAAAAAAAAGTGCAAAATTTTCTTTTATGGATGTTTCGTTAGGCTTGAATTTGATGAAGGAGATCTGTGCAATTTTTCTTCAACCGTGATTTCTTCCGAAGAAGTGCTTTGAAATAGGATCTCGTGGACTTCTATTCAATATGCTAGGGTGAGCAATCTTTGGTCAAACTAAATAAACCAAAAAATCAATTTATTCCGGTCGGTTTGGTATGGTTCTGGAGCTAGATTGGTTTATAATCGACTCGTAAATTTTTTTAGTTTGTTTGTCGGTTTAATCAAATTAACCGAATTTTATTTATATTTTCAATTTAGTAATGTTATAATAATTTATTTAGATTAATTTAATGGTCCACATAAATTTTATTTATTATATATGTGTAAAAATTACTATCACAAAGCATAAGAACGCTAAATAAAAATATTTTCATCATATTTTATGGTTTATTTCATATTACAACGAGTATTCCAAATATAAAATGTGAATCATTTTTAATTGGTTAAATCGGATAACCAACCAAACTTAATTTGGTTGGTTTGGCTTGATTTTAGTTTTTATTGGTTTTAGTTTGGTTTAACAATTTTGATCATTTGACAAACAAAAACCAATCAAACGCTCACCTCTATCAATATGTGCATATGCTTGGTACTTCTAGGTTTCATGCATTGATCCATGTTAGAGTACTACAAACTAACATGATTGTTATTCTTAAGAAAAATTCAAAATTACAGTTTAACATATTATATTAAGAAGAGTCATGCATTATCATTCATTTGCTGAATTACCAAAGGTAGGTAGACCATTTGTAATCTAATGATGATCCATGATATTACTAATTAATTGTATGGTTATATTTTATTAATCTATAATTATAACTAGGAAAACCCCCAATATCATATTACACTGCTTGCTTGTGACGGCCTGGAATTTTGAACAATTTTAATTAGAATATTTAATTAATTTTAAATATTTGCAAGATAGTTTAATTTGGATTTCAAATATCAGTTTGAATTTGGCGATTGAATTTATTAAATTTAATAATTTGAATTTGGGTAGATTATTGAATCTTCAGTTTTAAGCCTGTTAAAAATAATTTGAAGGCTTATAAAATTTGTAATGATGATACTGAAGATAATAGAATGGTTGAAATTTAATTTAAAGGTGATTTGTTCAGTTTTAATAATATATCGTTTAGATTGAATTTAAAAATAGCCTTCCGGGGCACAATCTCGGAATTCGACGAAACCAGTTCCATTGGATCCATAATAGTTAGTTATTATCGGATTTCAATTTTTGTAGCAATCGAAGTAGTCATTTGACCCTGGCAGCTCAAAACGCATAGGAACTATTTTAATCAATTTAATTTAAAATTGATCGTTTATTTCCGTAACTCGCGCATATGATCGAATTAGCTTCCGAAACACGTTCCATTGTGTTCGGAATGCAGGTAAAACCTTATAAATGCCTGGCGTCATGTCTGATTCGGAGTTTGTTCGAAAATCTGATAGATTGGTGAAATTAATAATAAAATAATATTGTAAACGTTTATATATACATTTAGTTGGCTGAAACCCTAGGTCTATTCTTCAGCTGTCATTTCTATTTTCAATGGCCAAAATTTTATCTCACTCTTTCTCAAGTCCCCTCCAATCCGTAGGCTTTTGTCGAAAACCTCCAACAGCAACATCTAAGAGCTTGACAAGATCTCCATTGTGAACGGTCGTGATCGAAACAGGTGCGATGGATCATCGGAATTTTCGCCGTGAAGTCCAGGCGTACGTGCAAGCATTTCAGAGCGTGGGCACGACTGAGTGGAGCTGGGTTTTGGTCTCAGGTGGGGTTTTCGATGGGCTTCGGCGTGTAGGTGTTGGATCGTCGTCAAACGGGACGTGGTGGGGTGCGATTATGGGTCAACGTCGAGCGAGTTGGGTTCATTCTTGTCTATTTTGCGTGAGGAAGATGAAGTATGGGCGGCCTAGATCTAGGGGAGATGTTGAACGGCCATGATTTCTTGGGTTGGTATATGAATAAATTAAGAAATTAATTTATAAATTTTTTATCCAAAACTTTATAAATTCATAAATGTTGCATGCATTATCAGAATTTGACGAAACAAGAAGCACCGGAATCGCAGCGACGCGATCTACGCGTTGTAGTGGATCTGGAGACATTTGGAACAAGCATTTTTTTTTGAATTAAATCGAATTGTTCGATTTAATTTTAAATTAAAACGCTCGTCAAAACTCAAGGTGAGTAAATCTCACTCACATCTGGATGCCGTTTAATTTAAATAGCTAATATTTAAACGAGTGATTGATTGTTTGAATGTGATAATTATATCAGATTTGGTTGGTATTTATGGTCATGCTAACATCAATGGATGCAGGGAAGCAGGTTGGAGGGATCCAACTGGTTTCCTCACAAATTGGATTATATTTATAATCTGTGATATATTTCATTGTTATTCCGTGATGGATTGATTTAAAATTTTGTTATGATGTGTTATGTTTGGATAATATAATTTGGTATAATAAGCAATTAAAATGATTAATTAGATTAATTAATTAAAGATAATATATTTATGGAATTGTTTAAGTATAATGACTTAATGAAAGAGAATTAAGGGATTAATTACTCAATGTAGTTAATTAAATAATGTGATTGATCAAGTTAATTAATTGGTTTAATTAACATAATCACATGATGGTTTGTTAAAGTATGATTACTGAATGTATGTAACGACCCGAAATTTTCGATCCCGAAAATTCCAGATAGTTACGAAAATGAAGAAAGAGATAGAAGAAGGAGAAGATGATCAGAAACATCAACATCTCACATTCGCAGCGGATAATATATAATAATAAATAATAACAGTTTACAAAAGGATTCTGTATCTATCAAAATACATTTATAATACATCAGAGTTACATATATATACAGACACTGAACATACACAATTATCATGTCACAGATATACAATAATATAATACAGCGGAAATACCCTATACGTTCCTGCTATCCAGCTCGACTCCTGAGCTCCAGAACGTCCCTACCTAAAAATCTGTAATACTCAGTCTGACCCGAGCATTACATTAAAGTAACACCCGGGTCAGGCTGGAAACCAGCGTGAGTAAACTCATCCAACATGGAATACAAAGCATACAACTTATATAGAACCCGGGGTAACTCGAATCAATTTATAAGTTCACAATATGTTATGGACATCACTTATTCCACACATAAGTTTTCTAAGTACCAAAGATTTAGATTTAAAATCATCCAACTTCTTTAAATCACTTCACAACAGCCTATAGATTTCACATATCAATCTATAAAAATTCGAAGTGGTTTCGGGTATTTCCTAATACCCGAACCCGGACTCTACGAGTCTCATGTCATCCTAACCCAAGTTATCCAAATGAAATACACAACATTTCATATCAGAGATATCAACTCATTCAAAGCATTCAGTGCAATTCAATCATTCATAAGCAAAGCTTGATCGCTACCAAAGTTAATTTAATTAATTCTAATTGAATTTCTAATCTCAATCACTTAGATTTCTTCACTTGTCATTAATTTATTTCAAATCAATTAATCGATCATCCCTTCATTATTCATCTTAATTAATCACCCTGGATTAATTATCCATCAATTACATTCAAGTAATTATCTTTAATTAACTTCACAATATTAATTATTCTTAACCAAATTAGTGATTAATCTTTAACTCCTTCACAAATTAATTAACTATAATTAATTACAAGAATCCTTAATTACTTATATTAATTTAATTTCTCATAAGTCACTTATTATTGGTTAATTCATCATAATTAATCAATCTTTAATTACATCGTTAATAATATAAATTAATGATTTCCAATTATATTTTAATTTATCCTAATCTAAATTAATTACATTAAATAATTGATCGTTAATTAAACTGTAAAAACTAATCATTCTTGATTTATCTCAACTTGTAATTATCTACCTTTTTATTTACTTCATTAAATAAATTAATTACTCATTAATTAACTATCTTAATTAATCTCTTGATTAATTTCATAAAGTAATTATATTTTATTAATTACAATAAGTAATTGCCTATCAAACCATCCATTGATTATTCTAAATTAATTAAACTTAATAAATTAACTTAAACCTTAATTAATTAATTCAAACCCTTAATTACTAAATTAATCAACCCAAATCATTAATTAATTGAATTAATTAATTATCCATTTTAATTACCCTACCAATTTAATGATTCACAAATCATTAAGCCCTTATTAACTTTAGAATGAAAACATTTTCTTATTTATTATTTAAGTTTAAAATAATTTAAAACCCAAATACTTCGAGTCAACCAACAATTAACTCAAGAACCAACGAAAACCAAAGTTGCCAGATCTTCAGTTCACAGTGCACATCAAATCAATTCAATCATTCAACCAATTATTTAAATTTAACCATTTGAATTTAAATAAAAATCCAACAGAGCGAGATTTACTCACCTTTGCTTTTATCTGCAATTCACCTCAAAGTTGCCTTGGTTTCCTCGATTTTTGACCTTATATAAATAATTAGGTAGTTTATTAATATTTGAACAAATCGAAAAATCAATTACCATTTGATACTTTAATTAACTAATAAATTTATTTTAAAACAATAATTTCCTTCTTAAAAATCTTTTAGTGGCTAAATAAATTAAATCTGGGTTTTGATGTTGCCAAGCCTGTGTTGCTCGATGCTTCTTCAGTTGTATCTTTCAATCATTATGTTGATGTTAAAGAATTTAATCTGGGTTTTGATCCCATTCTATTGGATCCTGCTGTCTCCGCCTGTATAGATAATTTTAATCCTTTGAAGGCTCACAATTTTGTTGAAGCTCTGGATTATTCTTTTTGTTCTGGTCGAAGGAGCAAGCGTTCTTCCAAGCATCTAGTCAATTTTGATCTTCCTCTGCTTAACAAATTCGATTGTCTATCATTGTTACCAGACGAAGTTAATCAGGGTAGTAGCTTGTCCATCTCAGACCTTCCTGTTCCTGCTAATTCGAGCTTCTTGGAGAATAATGGTTGCCATGCTTCGGCTGCTAATGATGTTAGTCATGTCAATCTTGAGAATTTCTTTTATGTTAGTGATTTCTTATTTGATCAAGTCCAGGAACTTCATGAAAATTTGGTTAAGAAGGATATTCTAGAGATTGATCATATTGCTTCTCGAGACAAAAATTTGTGGCCTTCAATTCCTTCTGTCTCTTTGCCTTTGGTTTCTAATAATTTCAAACTGATTACCCAGTTGGAATCCAGTTTCAGCATCAATGAAGTGTTGGATGTTCCAGTGGTTTCAGTTGAATCTGATGTTTCGGTTTCTTTTAGTACATTTGGGTTAGTTGATTTTTGCGATGAATTTCAGTCTTTGGAGCAACAATTGGAGGGTGTGTTTTCTTTTGATCTTGAGCATTTGGTGGTTTTGCACACTGATAGCGTTGTGCATGATGCATATACCCTTGCTTCTGATGTCGGTTTTTGTTCCTCCTTTCCTTCTCAGAATGTGTTTAATCATGTTGTTGCTAGCTGTCCTGATGTCTCTGCTGCTCCTAGTTCATGCTTTGATAGTGATGCTTGTGTCTCTGATGTAGTAGCACCAGTTTCCTCGGTTGGGCATTTGGGCATGAATATTAATCGGGTTGTTGGTGATTCTTTAGTTTCTGGTGGCTTTTCTATTAGCTCAGAAGAACAGTTGGTAGAGGAGGCTGTGGATGTTGCATTTCATGCTGAGCCTCATGTGCCTCCTCAAGATGGTTCTCCTGATCAGCTTGTAGCTTTTGTTCCAGAGATTTTGATTTCTGATGGTGCGTCGCATCCAACTCCAAATCAGTATTGTGAGAATGTTGGAGCTTCAGCGCATCTGATTTCTTCTTCGAAGAGAGGTAGACGTAGGAAGCTTTCAGCTGCTAGCGGGATGGTTCGTCGTAGTGTCAGGATTAGTGGCTGTCGTTCTCAGCCTTTAGGTGAGTTTTCTGGTTCGAACACCGTGAGCGGTGCTTCGGAATCAGGCTCAGGTACGCATCCGGATTTGGGTAGCATTTATTCGTCTTTTGCGCTTGGTGATTTATCTGCTTCTGCTTTTAGTCAGTTAGCTAGTAGTTCTGCTTTTATTTTCTCTGATATTGAGTTAGATCGTGAGTTTATTAGAAGTAAGGAACTTGATAGGGCTACATCTATGGGCTTATGAGAGTCATTAGTTGGAAAATTCGAGGTTTGAACGACCTCAATAAATGTGATAAAGTTAGATTATTTTTTAAAGATTTTTCTATTGATATTGCTCTTCTTCAAGAGACCAAAATTGAATGTCCGGATTCTCGTTTTTTAAGAAGATTAGGTGGTTTTCGTTTTAGAAATTGGGTTTTTCTCCCATCTGTGGGTTCTTCTGGAGGCTTAATGATTGGTTGGAGAGATAATCTCTTTAATTTACTTCAGTGTATTCAGAAGCAACACTCTTTACACATCATTTTAATTAATCTTTCAGACAATTCTTTTTTAAATATTTCTAATGTTTACGGACCTAACTCTAAACTTGATAGGCGGATTCTATGGAATGAATGCCTTGAGTTTAGGTCTTTTTCCCCTGGTCCTTGGATTTTGGGGGGTGATTTTAACGTGACTCGCTTTATTGGGGAGCGCTCTCCCCGAGAAGGTGATTATTCGGCCATGGAGGAATTCGATCAATTTATTATTCATTGTAATTTGATCGAAATTTCTCTATCCAATAGAGCTTTTACCTGAAGCAATAATAGAGAGTCTCCCTCTTTTGCTCTTTTAGATAGGTTTTTTGTTAGCGATGAAATTGAGGACAAATTTCCTATCGGTAGTGTGTCAGGTTTGCCTTATACCCTTTCAGATCACTGTCCCATTATTCTTTCTTGTGTTTGTCATAGATTTTTCAATAAAGCTTTTAAATTTGAAAAAATGTGGTTCCTTGAACCAGGTTTTTCAAATTTAGTCTTTAATAAATGGTCTGCTTTGAGTTTTTATAGTCTTAAGTATTGTGGCAATTCTGCCAAAGCTTTTGTGCTTAAGCTTAGAAAACTTAGGATTTTTCTTAAAAACTGGAATAGAAACGTTTTTGGTAATATTAAGATTAAAAAAGATAATATTCTTAATGAATTGCTCAAACTTAATAAGATTGAAGAAACTAGACAATTAAATTTAGGTGAGAGAAATGTTCTTAATAACTTAAAAGATGATCTTTACTCTATTCTTGAAAAAGAGGAAGTTATGTGGAAACAGAGATCTAATTTTCAATGGATTAATGAAGGTGATAATAACACCAAATTTTTTCACAATTTTGCTAATAGTAGAAAGCGTAGTAATACAATTAATTCTATTTTAGTTAATAATGTGGAATTAGTTGATCAATGTGATCTTAACAACGCTTTTACTAATTATTACAAAGATATTTTTGGCATCAAAATCAAGCATAGAGTTAGTGTTAGATGGAATGATCTTTATCCTTCAGCCTCTAACACTAATCTTTCTGATTTAGATTTTCCTTTTTCTGAAGAGGAAATCCGTAAAGCCATTTTTGATTTACCTGGGGATAAATCTCCGGGTTCGGACGGTTTTCCTATTTCCTTTTATCAATCTTTTTGGGAGGTTTTAAAAATTGATCTTATTTGTATGTTTAATGAATTTTATAATGGTAAGCTTCAATTAGGTCGTTTTAATTTTGCTAATGTTATTTTATTACATAAAAAAGTTGGTGCTAATACTTTAAATGATTTTAGACCCATTTCATTGATTAACTGCTCAGTTAAAATTATTTCTAAAGTTTTAGCCAATAGACTCAGTTTAAAAATGAATGATCTTATTGATTGTTCTCAATCAGCCTTCATTAAAGGTAGGAATATTACTGATGGTGTAGCAGTTGTTCAAGAACACATTAATTTTTGTTGTAAGAATAATATAACATGTGCTATATTAAAATTAGATTTCGCTAAAACCTTTGACTCGGTTGATTGGAATTTTCTTACTGATATTTTCCTTGCCAGAGGCTTTAGTAATAGGTGGATTAATTGGATTAATATCTTGCTTAAAACGGGCAACTCGAGTATTATGGTCAATGGTGTCCTAGGTAATAAAATTCAATCTAAGAGAGGTTTAAGGCAAGGGGATCCTTTATCGCCCCTTCTGTTCAATTTAGCGGCTGATGTCTTTTCTAAGATTATTAAGAATGCTGTTAACAATAACCTTTTGGGTGTTATTGGTAATGATATTTCTAGTCTTAGTCTTTCTGTCCTTCAATTTGCTGATGATACTTTGCTTTTTTCCTCTCATCTTCCTAGGCACATTATTGCTCTCAAGTTTATTCTTTATAGTTTTGAACTTTTATTTGGTTTAAAAATTAATTTTGACAAAAGTTCTGTTTTAATTTTAAATGATTTTGATAATGTAGAAAATTTAGTTGCTAAAACTTTGAATAGTAAAACCATGAGTTTTCCTTTTGACTATCTTGGTTTTGTAATCAGACCATCGAAACTTAAACATGATGATTGGTTAATTATTATTGATAAAATTAAAAATAGGTTTAATGATTGGAACGTGAGATTCTTATCTAGAGCTGGTAGGCTGGTTTTGATTAATTCTGTCTTATCAGCGCTCCCTATCTATTGGATGTCTATGCACCTTTTTCCTGATTGGGTGATAGATAAAATAGATAGAATTAGAAGGGATTTCCTTTGGAGTGGAGTTAATCCTAACAGTAGCATTAAATGTTTAGTTAATTGGGATACTGTCTGTAAATCTAAAAAAGAGGGTGGTCTAGGAGTCATTAATTTACATAATATGAATCTGTCTCTTCTTGGTAAATGGTTATGGAAATTTAGAGATACTAGTGATAATGCCATTTGGAAGGAGATTATATCTAAATATTATTACAATGGCAGTTATAATCTCCATCATATTAGTCCTTCTATTTTTAGTTATCTTTCTCATTTTTGGAAATCAATTTTAAAATGTAGTGATATTTTCAAATTAGGTATTAATATTATTGTTCATTCTGGAAATAATACATCTTTTTGGCATGATTGTTGGATTTCTTCTACTCCTCTTAAGTATGAGTTTAAAGATTTATATGATATTTGTAACTTTAAATTTGCATTTATTTCTGATGTTTTCAACTCTGAGAGTGACCCTCCTTGGATTTTCAATTTTAATTGTATTTTAGTTGGCCCTACCCTTAGACAACTTTTCTTGCTTTATGCTAAACTAAATCTTTATAACATTGACAATGATAATGATATCATTAGTTGGGAGTGGGATAAGAGCAAGAAATATTCTTCTAATTCCTTTTACAAATTTATCAATTTTTCGGGGGTTTCTGTCAATTGTTTTAAATTTATTTGTAAGTCTAATGCCCCTCCTAAATCTAAGATTCATATGTGGCTCATTATTCATGGTAAGTTAAACACTATTGAATTTTTAAAAAAGAAAAATATTAGTATTGATAATAAATGTTTATTTTGCAACTCATTCTCAGAAGATATTAATCATATTTATTTCGATTGCATGGATACTCATTTTATTCTTATTAAGACCCTTAATTTTTTTGAGTTTTGCATTAGTTCTAGAGTTTCTGATTGTTTCTTCTATTGGAATTCTTTTAGATTTATGTTCAATAAGGATTTTAGATACTTGCTTGATTCTTTATTCACTATTTATTGTTGGTATATTTGGTTTGAAAGAAATTAGAGAATTTTTAATAATAAATATCATCATAATAATAATTTGATTATTTTAATTTCAAACTTTTGCTTAAATTGGATATCTAATCCCAAATATAAATTAGCCAAAAATAAGTGCTTTAAGGATTATATTAGCAAGGTTAGAAATAATATTACCATATTCACTCTTAGTATCAATAATTCTGTTTCTAATAATTCTTACATTATTCCATATTCTGATTTAAATTATGACCATTTGATGAATCATAGTTCTCTTTCTATTTTAGGTCCGTAGTTTCCTTATTTTGTCTCTCTCTCACATATATGTATATAAATTCTATTTATATACATATATGTGATTCATTCTAACCAGTTTTCCTAGTTTTGTTCCAGGTTTGGTTTAGGTTGGTTGCTGGTTTTTCTCTTATCTGATATGCAGGAGAGCTTTCGGCTTTTTTTTAGGTTTTCAGGATAACTCTTCTATGGGACTTGGATTGCATTTGGCCTTTCTCCTCGGTTTCTCTAGGTCTTATTTGTGGAGCTTTTCATATTGGTCCTCATGTTGGAGTTTCTCTTTATAGAACTTATCTCTTGAGAGATTGTTTCTTAGATACCTCTAACACTCTAGTATTGGGCGGTGGCCTTGCCGGAGCTCGGTATTAGGGTGTAATGGGCGGTGGCTTTGCCGGAGCTCATTTGAGGGGTATCTTTTCCTTTTCTTTTTCTTGTTTTTAGTCAGGCCACCTGTCAGGCATGTTGGCAGCTCCATATTTTTGTTATATATATAGTGTTCCATGTGTGCTCTCCTCTTTTGTTAGAAGATCACACATTTCTCTAAAAAAAAATTGTTTTTGAAATTCAAATTAATTGATTCTTTAAAATATTTGTATAAGTTTTAATTTATAAATTGTTTTATTTACATTTACTTTTAATAGGAAATTCATATATATTTACATAAACATAAAATAAATTAAAGAAAACGCTTTTTAAACATTTAAAAGTATAACTTAGTTAAATAAAGACAAGTGTTAACATATTAACAAATCAAACTACATGTGTTAAGTAGTGAATTAAAAAAAATGACAAGTGTCATTTGACCTTTTCTTTTATTTTTATTAATGTATTTTCAGCTTTTTAAAAACATTTTTTTTCACTTTCCTTTATTATCTTTCAAAAATCAAATGCTAGTTGAATCAAGAGAAACATTTCACTTAAAGTCTAAAACTCTCAAAACCCCTCAAATACAAAATCTGCAATTCATAATCAAATCTACATGTAACTGCATGTGCATCTCTGGAAGATCAACTGCATTTAAAAAAAAATCAATCAACCAGGATATCAAACCTGGAAATTTCTGCATAATCAAGTCTGCATTTTACCTGAATATCACTGCAAATTTGAGCAAACCAAAAATGACCTGCATGCATCTAATTTTGGTTGGAATTTCAAATACAAGCAATCTCAAGTCTGCATCTCTTTCAAATTTTAAAAGATCAAACCTGCTTGCATGAAGTTTTAACAAGAAAAAAAAGCTCCTTCAATTTTCAGTACTGCTCTGTTCTTCAAATTTAAAGGTGAGTAACCTTTTATTTAAATATAATTAAGTAAATTATAGGTTGTCTGATTTTCTCTGAAAAAAATACTGCTTGTGAATAACATAAACATCTTCCTAATCTCAAATATTGATGCATGATAATATTGAAGCTATTTGCTGTATGTATATGAGTTCTGGAAATTACTTTGTACTTAAATAGGTGTGTATACTCTGTTAGTATCAGAACTTCTGTGTTCTTGACTTAAGTTTTAAATTCAAATTTTAGTAGACTCATGACTTAACCATTATTGAGAAAATGGATTACAAACAAATTTTGTTTGGTAACCATAAATCTGAGCATGAAAATTTAATAAGGTAAATTAAATTCAAAATATTTTCTGGAAACCAAAAATGTTCAGAAAAACATGGAATTGTTTTAGACATAAATTCCTCAACTTATTGAAATAAGATTGGGATCTGGAAACATTCTTGAAGACATGATTTCTAACTCAGGAAATACAATTTATAGTTTAAGATTTAAGGGCAGTTCACCTTGATCTGGAAAATGTGAATTTGAAGAACCCTGTTGTTTTGAAACATTTGGAAGTTTGAAATTTCTTCTGTTTCTTGTTGAGAGTTTAAGCATTTCAAGAAAATTATCAACTTAATGGATAATGTTTGGGATTAGCTGTGATATGGGTTTTGGGTTCTGTAACCCTAGTTCTTGATCATCTTCAAATTTGAATCGTTCTCTCACTCTGGTTGACCGAGTGTGAAACTATTTTGTGGAAGTGTAGTTGGGACTATGACAAGAATGTGGTTGAAGTTTTGACTTAAATAATGGTCGGAGGGAGGTGAATTCGCCGTTGATAGGTGAGGGGTTTGGGTTGCACTGTGGTTTCCAGGTTTTAGAAGTGGGGTTGGCTTTTGATTTTTGGTGCAATGGAGGCTTCTGATGATTAGGTGATCAAGCTGGACTTTGGAGTCAATTGTGGATTAGGGTTGATCATCGTGGATGATCGGAATCATCCACAGGCATTGTGCATGTGCACAATAGCCATCAGAGTGTTGTTTGTTCTGGAATGTGATGAAGATGGTGCTCGGGGGATGCTCAGGTCATCTTTGTTTTTGCTCAAAGTTGAGGGGAGTTTTACTCAAAGTAAATCAGTTTTGGCTCGGGTTGTTTTTAGTTGCAGGGTTTGTTCCTGAAACCTGAACTGTTTCAGGTTTTTAAAAATTTTTAAAACTAAATTTTAAAATAAGCAAGGCAAGTTTTAAATCTAAATTTAAAGCAATTTTAAATTATGAATTCAAATAGATTTGAATTCCAGATTTTAAATAACAGATTTGTAGAAATAATATAAAAAATAATATATAAAAAATAAAACTTGCACAGTTTTTATGTAAAGTGATTTATAAATCTGGAAATAGGATTTAAAACAAGATTTAAATTTTAAGTTAAATCTGGATTTGAAATCTTGAATTCAAATTAGAATTTGAATTTGGAAGTTTTCAAAAGGGAATAAGTTGATAAATTCAAATGTTAAACTCAAGCTGAAGATTTTAGTATTTTATAACATATGTTGTATAAACCTGAAATGAAATTTAAAACAAGATTTTAAATTTATATTTTTAAATCTGAAAATTGAAACACAATTTAAATTCTGATTGTAATATAAATAAAATTTTGAATTTAAAGGTTTCAGAAACACTTGAATATATTTGAAATATAATATAAATTTATTTAAATAGATTTTTGGTTAAACCATTTTTAAATTTTACCTTAGGTAATTCTTTAAACTGAAATTTGAAAGGTTTTAGAATACTTAAACCTTGTTTAGGTTTAAACTTGATTTCATGGAATTTAGAAAATTTAAAAACAATTTTTTTTTAAATTACTTTAATAATGATAATTAAATCATTAATGAGATTAATGATTTTCATTTAATTGTTTTGAACTTAATAATTTATTAACTGATTAAGTTTAAAATTAATTTAATTAATTAATAATTGGGTTAATTAATTAAATAATTAAAGGTTTTATTTAATTAATTAAGTAAGTTAATTAAACTTGATCAAAGTGTGATTTAGAAATTAATTTAAATAAGATTTGATTGATTTAATTAATGAATTGAATTATTAATCAAGTAATTAATAATTAATTAAGTTTTAATTATCATTTGACTAATTTAATAATTAGAAATTAATTAATGAGTTTCTTTAAATAAATAAAGAATTCATATTGATTAATTTAATTAATTACTTTGGAAAAGTAATTAAAGATTTGTTATTGGTTAATGAAGGTCATTAGCTTAGTATTATTTTATAATTAATTAATGTAATTAATTTTAATGATTAATTGTATTAATTAATTTGAAGATAATCATTTGAGAATTATTTAAGTATAATTACTTAATGAAAGAAATTAAGGAAATTAATTACTGATTGTGATTAATTAAGTTGTTGATTAATTAAGTTGATTAATTTACTTTAATTAATTTAAATTAATCACTGGTTAACGTGAGAAGTAATTACTGGTGAATAATTACATAGTGAAGTAATTAAGGAGATAAATTACTTGATGTAATTGAATTGAAAGATACTTGGATGATGGAGGAGTCTTGGAATGCAATTACTTTGTGTAATTAATATGTAATTTGTATGTTGAATAATGACTTAAGTAAGTAATTAATAATTTAGTGTAATTAATTTAGAGTTTTGATAATTGAATTATTTGAAGAAAATAAATAGATGAAATTAATTTAATGTAATTATTTAATGTGATTGATCAGAAGTGATTAATCAAATAGGATAATTGATCATTAATTTAATAGAGTAATTATAAATAATTTGGGATCATTATTTAAATAATTAGTGATGTAATTAAGGATTTGATTAATTAAGAACAATTAATCAATGAAAAATTAATTAATGTAATTAATTAAGGATTAATTAATGAAGTAATTGCAGGTTAATTACAGGTTTGGTTTGGAATAATTAATTTGTGAAATTAATTAGAGGTTAATTACTTGAATGTAATTAGAGGGTAATTAATCAAGAGGATTAATTAGGCTAACTTGTTACGAGTAATTAGTTAATTGATTTATAATTAATTAAGAAATAAGTAAGCAAGATTTATATGGACAAGTAACTAATTTAATTTATTTTAAATTAATTAAGGAATAAGTAATTAATTTAATTCATTTTAATTTAATTATAGAATGGTGATTTAATAAGTCATTGCTTATGAATGATGATTGATATTTATTACCCTGAATGATTGAGATCTCAGTTATGAGATAAATGATGTTGTGTGATTTGGATGCTATGGTTGCATTGAGTTGATAATATGAATTATCTGTTTGAGTTGATGATAATATTGATTATCTATTGTGATGTTGAGAATTATCTATCTGTGTGTATATAGATAATATTGAATTGAATTGTTTTAAAATTTAAAACAACTTGGACCTAAAAGACACGCTTTGGATTTCGATGAGACCGGGATCGGGTTTCCATATTTGGGTATTCGAAAACCACATCGATCCAAATTAACGATAGGCCGTGAATCTTATGTGAAGAGTGAAGACTCGAGGTGTAAGGACTATACATCAGTATAACTCTAGGGGTGATTCCGTGATGAGTTTGACGGAACTAGTTCTTATAGGTTCGAGATGAAGATTCAGAGTGCAAGGGTTATTGTCGTTAACTCTGAGGGTGTTTCCAAAATGAGTGTAACGAGATAATGCCTTCGGTTTCATTCGAACCCAGAACGAACTTGTATGGATTGAATGCTTTCAGAACATCGTCAGGTGGACGATGAGCATTCTAAGAGATCTTTTCTCTAAAGGTAATCGTAGCCACAAGCCTCATCAACCGAGAATGGATAAAACAGGGGAGGTGCAGCAAGGCTTCGTGGGTAGCTCCCACTGGAGAGCGAGATTGATCCCTATCTAGAAGTCCCTTTATATTCGGTTGTGTGGGCGGTTGATTGCAGCAACTGCCGGGGTTGTCTTGTTTGGAACTATTCAGTAACGAATGGTTCCGGTCTTATGTTGTAGGGGAGTGGGCATATTCCTCGGTACGGTGATCTAGGCCACGTACTGTGACGGGCGGTACCCCAGTAGCCCTGCTATTGTATGGAATCCACAATCCAATAAGCGCCAACGGTTTTGATTGTATTACCCACTTTATGGCTAGTAGCTGGAATTTAATCATGTAACAATTTCGGCTATTTCTTAATTACTTGAAAACCCTAGGCATTATTATAATATCACTGGATTTCCTATCAAATGTTTTGGTTAGCGTAAGGTAAAACCTTTTCCATGTTTATGTGTGGGAAGTCTTATGTGATACCTTTCTTTTCAAAAGGTTTTTAAAGTTAAGCAACCTTAACTTGTTACTCACATCAGACCCATGTCTGACCCGGAGTTTATCTTTGTTTTCTTAAACTCTTGGGTACCCAAATTTTTACGAGTAGCCATGGGATTCAGGTTAGCTTTGACGAATAATGGAGGAGCAATGGAGCAGGAGGCTTCTGCGTTGTAGATATTTAGTTCCGCTGTGTTTTCTCTGTGTTGTGATTGTATTGAGTTGTAAATATTAGACAGGTGTTTATAACTGTCTAGTATATGTGATGTGTATGCTGTGTATCTCTGATTATTGTGGTATATTATGTAAATACTTGTGTTATTTATATAATCTATTCGTTCCGCTGTTGAGATTCTTGTGTTGTTTCTTCTTTCTCTTCTTTCTTTTCTTCTTCTATCCCTTTCTTTCTTAATTGATGATGCGATTTTCTGGGAGTGGAAAGTCGGGTCGTCACACCCGTTTACCTTTCTCCAAACCCACAACTCAACAGTTCAACATTCTACCAACTATCTTTTATAAAAGACCCCTTATCATTCTTACTAACTTCCCAAAGTCTCCCACAGTTTTCAAACAATACCCTTTTGCTCAATCATTCAAATTTCAATTTAAAACCGAATCTTGAATTATCAAAATTTTCTCAAATTTTTCCTAACTCGCTGAATTTCCGAAAGATTTCGTCAGCATCTCCTTTGCGCAGCTAGCTCGGTACAACTACAAAATGCCTCTACGGGCTCCCAAATTTCAAAAGAAAATAAAAAGCCAAGTGGCTAGATCATAAACCTAATCCAATTTCATACAAAAATTTAAATACATACCTTTTAGTCGGGCAATTTAAATTTATCTTCTGAAATCAAAACCAATTTTCCTTTCCCTTTATAATACCTGCATAACTTACCTAACAATAATATCCAATCATAGCCTTTTAAAATCATTTCATACATTTCCTTACAGAAGTTTTCATATCTACTTCTTTTCAAATTAGTTTTTCCCATTTACATACGAATTTAATTTATCTTCAAGTCTGAATATTGAATCTTATCTTCCATTTATAACTGATTCATATCATTATTTTAAATTAGTTTCATCCACTAATTTATGTCAACTTCCAATTTGAAATCGTTTTGTCGTTAACAAAAATTTTCCCAAAAATTTTCAAAAATTTTCTAACTTCCAAAATTTTCGAATTTTTTTGGCAGAGTCTCCCTTGTAAGGAGGAGCTTTTACAATTTGACAAGACATATAAATATATATACATCGACCCACCTGGTCGGAAAAGCAAAAACAGTTCATATTTTCTATTTTTATTGTGTTGGCGTACCTTTATTTAGCATTTTTAAGCAAGCGGCTTATTATTTTAGCAATTAGCGCAATCCAAATCCAGCCAAACGGCCTTCATGTACCTGTACTTACTCAATTTAAGTATGTAAGTGCCATATATGGAAAATTTATTAGCATTTCACTTACTTTCAATAGCTAAACACATGCATTACATAAGCAACAAGCACCAAATGCTTTCCATAAGCGATTTATATGATTTAAAGTTAATTCAATTGCTTCCAACCAATTCATATGCCATTTCATTCAATTTTAATGGCTTACAACTCAATTTCTTGCATTCAATTTATTTTTAATCCAATCAAGCTCATATTCAATTCAATTGATTCTAAGATCAATTTATTTAATTTCTACCCACTTATAGAATTTTAATTACTTTTGTTTTACGTCAAACGACAACTATTTCTATGTAAATTTGGCGATACTCGCTTAATAGAGTATCCATTTTAGTTCATAACTACTTTTAAATTAATTTCAACTCATTCTGTATTTAATTCCATTTCATTTCTAATTTACTCACCAACCATACATTTGCATTTCATTTCACCTCCGTATTGGATTCATTTTAAAACTATTTCATTGAGTTTGACAACATTCGATAGTTATATTAATATCCATTTCCCAAACAAATTTAACCCAAAATTTTATTTAATGGTCTCCCATTCTACTCGAGACCAAGATTTTATTGACTTATGTAATTTTACTTCAAATTAATACCCTCATAATTTAAGTTCATTCTGATAACCCAATTCCAATTACAACTTTGATTTAATTTTTTTTTATTCAATCAGACTTCATCCATTTATTATTTAATTTGATTAACCCATTTATTCACCCCATATTTAAATTTTTAATTCACTTACTTAATTCATTTTCAAATTTATTTTATTAATACAAAGCCATTCTCAATTTATTTCTATTCACTTGGGTTTTGTTTGCAACTCAAACCATTTCTATTATAATTCAATTTCATTTCATTCGACAACACCTCCCTATGTATAATTTACTTGCAAATTTCGTTAAATATTATTCATATCACACTTGAATTTTGTTTGAAATTCAAACCATCACTAGTTCGATCCAACTCTATTTTATTTTTATTTTTACAACATCTCTTCTTATTTAATTCATTAACAAATCCAAGTCGAATTCTATTTATAATTCGATTTCATTTCCAAACTCCATTATTAACTTACAATCCATTTTATTTAACCGAGTTAAATTTTATTAACATACTCTATCAAATAATTGTTTAGCTAATTAGCTTACCTCCAACTTCTATATCAATATTCAATTTTATTACAAAAATCACTTCATTAAATTTTCCTGAGTTAAATCTTATTTATATTCCAGTTTGGATTTCTTTCATTTTCCAAAATTCTAACATTTTTATTTTAAAATTTAGAAATGCTTTTAAATTCACATAATACTATTAAAATAGCTCTTTAGAAAAATACTTCTTATAACTCGATGTCTCAACCAGTCCATCCTTGTTCTCACAGAAATTCAGTCATACGTTGATCAGGCGTAGGACTGAAAATCTATAAGTGCTTGGTAAACCCATTTTCAACATCTTGTGAAAATACTTGGAAAATAATTTTATTGAAAATATAGAAAATAATTTTTGAAAATAGAGGAAATATCTTTGGTGAGAATGCTCTGGAAATCATCACTCCCATCCATGGTCGCAGTTACATCTTGGGTTACGTTGCCATCGCAGCAAAAGTCCATGTAACTGTAGGCACTCCGCGCCCCTTGGTTACTCCATGGAACCCACAACAGATCGCAGTTACATTTCTGGATTACGTTGCCATCGCAGAAAAAGCCCATGTAACTGTAGGCACTCCGCGCCCCTCGATTTTCGCTGTCAAAATGATACTTCTCCACTTCTACATAGGTCGCAGTCTACCGATATATAATTAAACGTAGACTGTTGGCTCTCAGTGGCACTCGCTATGGTACACACTACTCATAATCCTAAAGAACTAGTTTTGTCCGGACTCCTCATAGGATCAACTTTAGAACCCCCCCTTACGGCTCAAGGCAGCACCACCCGATGGCACTCCTGAGAAGTTCATTTTCAAGGGAGCGCCTTTTTCCCCAGAGCCATCATCAAAACACTTTATACTATACACATACATAGTATCTTTTAAATCATACACCTGTATGATCTCATACAAATCTCCTTTACACAAAATCGATTATCCCAAAATCGATAATTCTCAAACTAGGCTTTCCAAAATCCAATATTGATTTTACCCAAAAATCAAAAGCCTTTCCAAATCCAAAGGTTTCCAAAACCTTTTTTCAAAATCCTCATAAGATCCTTTACATATATATTCAGATATATATAATTTTTAAAACTTTGGATCATTTCAAACTTGTATAAAACTCCTTTTATACTTCAAAAATTTTCAAAAACATTTCTTCTGGCTATAGATTTAATAAGGGGAGTTTTATCTTATATAACAAAGATATATAGCTTCATTTATTCAAAATAAAATATCCAAATTTGATTACTCTTTCCAATATCAATTTCATTCAAATCCGTACGATGTACACATATCATCCGTACGTCATGCCAATCTGATCGCTCACTCGATCACACAATTTCGCTTTCGAACTAGCATCGTCCACCGGACTTCCTAGTGCGGACACAGATCTGGTTTCTTGATTAGAAACTGTCATTCTTCTTGCATAGCCATAACCATGATAGAGAATATCCAGAACCAATCAACAATCCATATCCAGGCTCGCCGTCGAAAATCGAGTGAAAAATCCCAACTCGGATCGATATAACTATCTCGAAATTCTGTGCTCGAATCTGGATCAAATCATTATGCGAATAAAATAATATACGTACATCCTACGTAGTTATCTTCATTGATTATTAACTAAATAAATTCCCCTTTCTATTCACATTTCCTTTTATTTCTATCCACATATTTATAATTGCTTCAATTCCATTGGATTATCACTCTAATTCTTATCTCAGTTGGGTATTTAATCATTAACAGTTTGGACTCCGATCAGTTTATTTTGTAGAAAATAGCTTGGAAATTTTAAAAATAGATAAGTAGTTGAAAAATAATTATTAATTTGCAAAATAGCTGTAAAATAATTAACTAATTGTAAAATAGTTGGAAAATAGTTCAATAGTTTCATAAATTTTAGATAATTACAAAATAGTTGTTAAATAGTAATTAATTTGTCAACTAGTTGAAAAATAGTAATTAGTTTATAAAACAGTTGAAAAATTGTTAAATAGTTCCAAAAATAATTGTAAAACATATATAAAATAATTTGGCTTTAAGAAGAAAGGTTGTATCTTTTAAATAGCTTGGAAATTTAAGTTTATATTAAAACAATTTATATTGAAAATAGTCCAGAGTCAAAACTGTTCACTTCCTTATCCATTCAATTTAAATTTCCACTTCCATTTAAATTGACTCAATTCTAACTTGAATAACTTCAATTTCCTTTGAAATTGACTTAACCCCAATTTCAAATCAAACTCCATTTGATTTTAAACCTGTTCAACTTTCATTACAATTCCAAATTATTCCTATCAATTTGGACTAATATCAATTGAACCCACTTCAATTTCAAGTCATTTCAATTTAATCCAATCCAAATTTTCCATTTAAAATTTTTAAACTTATACATCTTTAATCTTAAATCCAATTAATTTAAATCAAATTCAATTTTTGAACTAATTCAATTTCAATCTCAATTTTAAACCATCTCGAATTATATAAATTCGAGTTAAATCCTCAAAGGTTGGTTTAACTTTTTGAACCAAATTAACCTTTATTTAAAGTTTTTAAACAATTTAATTTCTGAGCTCTAATTCTAGAATTTCATTTCAATTAACTTAATTTTAATTTGGTTGTATTTCTGTTACCACTTAATTTAATTCCAATTCAAGATTTCAATTTGGTTGTATTATGTTACTTCTTAATTTAATTCCATTAATTTAACAACCAATTACCTTAATATTTATTAGAAGGAAATATTGCTTTATATATCAAAATATATTTTTATATAAAATCATTTAAAACCTTTATATAAGAAAATAACAAGTACGCGCTTAGATATATATATCCTCAACTCATCCTAGAGTACTACGGACTCTATTTAAGGGGAAATCCCCACCAGAGCCAAGGTTCTCGCTTAACCTTTCACCTCTGATACCAACTGTAATGACTCGAAATTTTCGATCCCGAAAATTCCAGATAGTTATGAAAAAGAAGAAAGAGATAGAAGAAGGAGAAGAAGATCAGAAGCATCAACATCTCACATTCGCAGCGGATAAAATATAATAATAAATAATAACAGTTTACAAAAGGATTCTGTATCTGTCAAAATACATTTATAATACATCAGAATTGCATATATATATATATACACAGACACTGAATATACACAATTATCATGTCACAGATATACAATAATATAATATAGTGGAAATACTCTATACGTTCCTGCCATCCAGCTCGACTCCTGAGCTCCAGAACGTCCTTACTTGAAAATCTATAATACTCGGTCTGACCCGAGCATTACATCAGAGTAACACCCGGGTCAGGCAGGAAACCAGCGTGAGTAAACTCATCCAACATGGAATACAAAGCATACAACTTATATAGAACCCGGGGTAACTCGAATCAATCTACAAGTTCACAATACGTTATAGACATCGCTTATTCCACACATAAGTTTTCTAAGTACCAAATATTTAGATTTAAAATAGTCCAACTTCTTTAAATCACTTCACTCCAGCCTATAGATTTCACATATCAATCTATAAAAATTCGAAGTGGTTTCGGGTATTTCATAATACCCGGACTCTTCGAGTCTCTTGTCATCCTAACCCAAGTTATCCAAATGAAATACATAACATTTCATATCATAGATATCAACTCATTCAAAGCATTCAATACCATTCAATCATTCATAAGCAAAGCTTGATGGCTAACAAAGTTAATTTAATTAATTCTAATTGAATTTCGAACCTCAATCACTTAGATTTCTTCACTTTTCATTAATTTATTTCAAATCAGTTAATCAATCATCCCTTCATTATTCATCTTAATTAATCACCCTGGATGAATTATCCTTCAATTACATTCAAGTAATTATCTATAATTAACTTCATAATATTAATTATTCTTAACCAAATCAGTGATTAATCTTTAACTACTTCACAAATTAATTAACTATAATTAATTACATGAATCCTTAATTACTTATATTAATTTAATTTCTCATAAGTCACTTATTATTGATTAATTCATCCTAATTAATCAATCTTTAATTACATCGTTAATTATATAAATTAATGATTTCCAATTATATATCAATTTATCCTAATCTAAATTAATTACATTAAATAATTGATCGTTAATTAAATTGCAAATGTCAATCATTCTTGATTTATCTCAACTTGTAATTATCTACCTTTTTATTTACTTCATTAAATAAATTAATTACTCCTTAATTAACTATCTTAATTAATCTCTTGATTAATTTCACAAAGTAATTATATTTATTAATTACAATAAGTAATTACCTATCAAACCATCCATTGATTATTCTAAATTAATTAAACTTAATAAATTAACCAAAACCTTAATTAATTAGTTCAAACCCTTAATTACTAAATTAATCAACCCAAATCATTAATTAATTGAATTAATTAATTATCCATTTTAATTACCCTACCAATTTAATGATTCATAAATCATTAAGCTCTTATTAACTTTAGAATGAAAACATTTTCTTATTTATGATTTAAGTTTAAAACAATTTAAAACCCAAATACTTCGAGTCAAGCAACAATTAAATCAAGAACCAACCAAAACCAAAGTCACCAGATCTTTAGTTCACCGTGCACATTAAATCAATTCAATCATTCAACCAATTATTTAAATGTAACCATTTAAATTTAAATAAAAATCCAACTGAGTGAGATTTACTCACCTTTGCTTTTATTTGCAATCCACCTCAAACTTGCCTTGGTTTCCTCGATTTTTGAACTTGTATAAATAATTAGGTAGTTTATTACTATTTGAACAAATCAAAAAATCAATTACCATTTGATACTTTAATTAACTGATAAATTTACTTTAAAACAATAATTTCCTTCTTAAAAATCATTTAGCGGCTTATAAATTAAATAAGTTTATTGAATGAGTTAACCACCATAAGACATTAATTTAAAATAAAATAGAAGATTTAAAATGTATATGTATATCTATTTTATTTTATTTTTGAAAACATATACACTTACAAAAAAAAACTATATTAATTAAAAATATAATTCTTTATAAACTTCCAACAATTTAAAATTCCTATTATTTTTATTATCTATTTATATTTTCTTTTTCTTCTTTTTTTCTTTCTCTTCTCTATTAATGTTTGATGAACTAAATAAATAAACAAATAATTAGACTAAAGTTTTCACTTAACCTATATTTAAAACATCGAATCAAAAGCAAAACAGCTAGTACCTCGACTGCGCAGATGCGAACCCATCTCAAACTCGACTGCCGCCCTCTCGTCCTCGTACTCGAGAACGAGCCCTAATTCTGCTGTCAACCTTTGTACACGCGACGCAAGCCCACTCCAACATCATCGTGTTGAGCTTCCTCCCTAAATCCATGCGGTCACCACTCCTCACGTAAGCTTGTGAATGTTATGGCCTCCATCGAAGCGTGCGCGAGTCGCATGAGCCTCCCACGTCGCGACTTCGAGCTCAAGATGCGTGCGCGCCACCACCTACAATCGTCTCGCCTCGACATCCTCATGCCGCCGCTACCTAGCTCGTGAAGCCCTAGCTACCATTCGCAATTCGATTGCTATCCCCCATTTTTACTGAACTGCTTCGGCCATTTTTGTTGTTTTTTTAGATGAATTCTGTTTCTTCTCTTTAAATAAAGAGGGAGACGGGGATAAGATATAGGTTTGGGAATGGCTTCTTGGGTTGAGTGTTTATTTTAATTTTATTATATTATAAAAACTCCCAAAATGCCTCGTTAATTGCTACTAAAATTTCGAACTCCTCTTAAGGAATGCCGCTAGGCATTTTTAAGGTTTTACCCGCATTCCGAACATAATGGAACGTGTTTCGAAAGCTAATTCAATCATATGCGCGAGTTACAGAAGAAAACGATCAATTTTAAATTAAATCGATTAAAATAGTTTCTAAGCTTTTTGAGCTGTCAGAGTCAAACGACAACTCCGATTGCTACGAAAATCGAAATCCGATAATAATTAACTATTACGGATCCAATGGAACTAGTTTCGTCGAATTCCGAGACTGTCCCTCGGAAGGCTATTTTTAAATATCGATTTAAACGATAAAATTTGAAAACTTAGCAAAACACCACCAAATTCAATTTTAACATATTTATTATCCTCAACACTATCAATATAAATTTTACAAGCCTTTAAATTTTTTTTAACAGGCTTAAAACTCCAGATTCAACGTTTTACCCAATTTCAAATTATATAATTCAATAATTTAATTATCAAGTAAATAGTGATATTTGGAATTCAAGTTAAAATTAACCTTTCAAATATTTAAAATCAATTAAATATTACAATTTAAATTGTTAGAAATTTTGGGTCGTCACAATGTAATTGGAAGAAATAATTACTAAGTAAATTAATTAATGGATATATACTGGATGTTAATTTAATTGGAATGGTATTTTAATGGAAATGATTTGGGATTAATTTCCTTGTGTAAATAATAAGAAGGGTAATTACTTAGTGGGAGTAATTAATAATTAATTACTTAGTGTCATTAATTTAAGAATTGATTAATAAAGTTATTTGATGATAACTAAATAATGTAATTAACTAAGGGTAATTAATTACAAATGTGATTAATCAAGGCTGATTAATGAATAATTAATTTAAGATTTATTATTAAATATAATTAATAATTAATTGAAGAAGTAATGAAGGATCATTAATTAATGTAATAAATAAGAGTAATTAAAGGTTACTTGCTGTAAATGGTTAAGGATAGTTCATTTATGAAATTAATTAAAGGATAATTACTCTATGTAATTGAAGATAATTAATCAAGATGATTAATTAAGATGGATATTTGAAGAATGGTTGATTAATTAAAAGGTTGGAATTAATTAATGGTTGATTAAGCAAGTTAGGTAATTTATTCTTAAGTAATTGATTTAATTTTAGTTAATTAAATTAACTGCAATAGGGATTAACAATGATTGCTTATGAATGATTGTTTGAGTAAAATATCTGAATTGGATGATATCTATTGGGTGATATGCTGTGTTTTCTGTGATATAAACTGTTTTGTGATATGAAATGTTTGGATGTACATTATAAATGTGGTTGTTAATGATGATGAATTTTTGTGTAAAAAGTGACACCTTGTATTTAAAGTTGGATTGTGGTTCACTTAAATAACTCGGTCTAAGATGATATTAATTCAAAGAGACCAGGGTCGGGTATTAGATACCTGAAACCACTTCAAATTTTTATAGATTGATATGTGAAATCAATAGGCTGGAATGAAATGATTTAAGTGAATTGGACTATTAAACCTAAATTTTGGTACTTAGGAAATTGATATGTGAAATAAGTGATGTCTATAACAAATTGTGAATTTGTAAATTGATATGAGTTACCCCAGGTTTAAATAAGTTTTATTCTTTAGTATTTCATGTTAGACGAGTTTACTTACGCTGGTTTCCAGCCTGACCCGGGTGTTAATTTGATGTAATGCTCGGGTCAGACCGAGTATTACAGATTTTCAGGTAAGGACGTTCTGGAGCTCAGGAGGCGAGCTGGATGGCAAAAACGTATGGAGTGTTTCCGTTGTATTCTATTGTTGTATTTATGAGACTTGATGATTGTATATATCCAGTGTCTGTATTATGTGTAACTCTGATGTATTATAAATGTATTTGACAGATACAGAATTCTTTTGTAAACTGTTATTATTTGGTATTATATTTTCATCCGCCGCGAATGTGAGAATCTTTGTGATGTTTCTTCTTCTTCTTATTCTATCTCTTTCTTCTTTCCCTAACCATCTGGAGTTTTCAGGATCGAAAATTTCGGGTCGTTACAATTTGGTACCAGAGCTGAAATGTTAAGCGAGAACCTTGGCTCTGGTGGGATTACTCATTAAGGATAGAGTCAATGGTACCCTAGAATGAGTTGTGTGTATATATATGAGCATGCTTGTTATTTGCTTATATAAAGATTTTAAATGATTTTATATAAGAATCTATTTTGATATAAAAGCAATATTTCCATTTAATAAATATTAAGGCGATTGGTTGTTAAATTATTGGAATTAAATTAAGAAGTAATATAATACAACCAAACTGAAATTGAATAAAGATAAGTTTGATATGGACTCAAACTAAAATTGAAATCTTGAATTGGGAAAGATTTTCAAAATAAGATGATAATGAATGGTTACAGATATGATAATATTGGTTATTATAATAAATGATTGTTGTGTTTAATAATTAATGAGTAAGCGAAATGAAATGTTTTAAGGAAGTAAACATTTAAGTAATTATAACTTATGAATTTAAATTGGAAAGGGGTTTAAATGGTGAAGTATTAAATCTAAGTCCAGAAAATTTGGTGAATTTGTTCCAAGTGTTTGAAAAAAAAACCAAAGTGATATAAGTTTTGAACTTATAAGTAAGAAAGAATATCATTAAAAATTTGAAAATTTGAAGTGGGAATTAGAATTTGAGTAAGGTTGACTGAATAAATGAATTGAATTTAACTTTGGAAAAGCTAAGTAACTTAACAAGCAACCTGAATCCGAAAATTTAAAAATGAAATTGGGAGTTTGTATGATCTCAAATTGGGTTTGAGATATGGAAATTGAAGATGGATACTGTAAATTGGTGTTTGGGTAAATTTGGATGTTTATTTATCCAGATATTATAAATAATCTATGAAACTGAGAATAGGTTTTGAAGTTAAAATTCAGTAGTAAAATTGGATTCTGACGATAAAATTGTTTTTGAATTCTTAATTGAACATCGAAATAAGTTAAGTAGAGATAATTTAAAATGGGAACTGGGATTAATTCAAAATTTAAATTGATATGAATTAAAATTGGTTCAATTTGAAATTTACTTGAATTAATTGAAATTGTGATTAAAGTTGAATAGTTTCAAATTCAAATGGAATTTGATTTGATTGTGGATAGAAATTGAGGTTAATTCAACTTGAATTGGGGTTAAATTAATTTCAAAGAGAATTGAAGTTACTTAAATTGGAGTTGAGTCAATTTAAATAGGAGTGGAAATTAAAATTGAATTAATTGTAAATGGAGATTGGGAATTGAACAGTTTAGCTCTGAACTATTTTTTCCAAATAAAATATTTTAATATAAACGGTTTTAAATCTATTTTCCTATCTATTTACTATACAACTTTCTTTTTAAAAAACCCAAACTATTTTATACTTGTTTTGCAACTACTTTTGGAACTATTTAACTATTTTACAACTGTTTTATAAACCAATTACTGTTTTTCAACTATTTTTCAAATTAATTACTATTTTACAACTGTTTTGCAATTATTTACAATTATTATAACTATTTAACTATTTTATAACTATTTTACAATTTCTTAAATATTTTATAGGTGTTTTGCAAATTAATAATTATTTTTCAACTACATATCCATTTTTAAAATTTTCAAGCTATTTTCTAAATATAAACTGGTCGGAGTTCAAACTGTTATTGATTAAATACCAAAATGAGATAAGAATTGAAGTGATAATCCGAATGGGGATTAAGGCAAATGTGAATAGGTGAATAAAATCAAAGTGAGGATGAATAGAAAGGAAATTGATTTGGCTAATAATCAATGAAGATAAATACGTAGGATGTACGTATATTATTCTATTCGCATAGTGATTTGATCCAGATTCGAGCACATAATTTCGAGATAGCTATATCGATCCGAGTTAGGATTTTCACTCGATTTTCGACGGCGAGCCTGGACATGGATTGTTGATTGATTCTGTATATTCTCTATCATAGCTAGCCTATGCAAGGAGAATGACGGTTTCTGATCAAGAAACCAGATCTAGGTCCACACTAGGAAGTCAGGTGGACGATATTAGTTCGGAAGTGTAATGTTGTGATCGAGTGAGCGATCGGATTGGTATAGCATACAGATGATATGTGTACATCATACGGATTTGAATGAAATTGATATTGAAAATTTGTGAATAAGAAATGTGGAATGATTTCTTTTGAAATGAAAGTATATTTTGTGTAATATACAATAGGTAAAAGTGAAAGTTGGATATTTTTATGATGATAAGTAAGATGGAAACAACTTTATAAAAAGGAGTCATCAAATTTGAATATTTGATTTTGAATAAACAATGTTATATATCTTTGTTATATAAGATAAATCTCCCCTTGTTGAATCTATTGCCGAAAGGAAAGGATTTTGAAAGTGTTTGGAGTATAAAAGGAGTTTTATACAAGTTTGAAATGATCTAAAGTTTTATATATATATATATATATATATATATATATATATATATATATAAAGGATCTTATGAGGATTTTGGAAAAGGTTTTGGTAACCTTTGGATTTGGAAAGACTTTTGATTTTTGGGTAAAATCAATATTGGAATTTGGAAAGCCTAGTTTGAGTGGGATAATCAATTTTGAGAAAAGGATTATATGAGATTCATACTAGGTGTATGATTTGGAAGATACTATATGTGTATAGTATAAAGTGTTTTGATAATGGCTCTGGGGAAAAAGGCGCTCCCTTGAAGTGAACTTCTCAGGAGTACCACAGGGTGGTACTGCCTTGGACCCTAAGAGGGGTTCTAAAGTTAATCCTGTGAGGAGTCCGGACAAAACTAGTTCCTGAGGATTATGAGCAATGTGTAGCGAAAGTCGAGGGCGCTGATAACTACAGAGGAATTTGGGTTATGCTGTGACGATAGTGTAACTCGATGTCACTGCGATCTACTACAGACCATAGCGAAAGTCATGTGTGCCGCTGAGAGCCAGCAGTCTGCGTTCGATTTTATATCAGTAGACTGCGACCTATGGTAACATAGCGAAAGTCGTGTGTGCCGCTAAGAGCCAACAGTCTGCGTTTGATTTTACATCGGTAGACTGCGACCTGTGTGGGAGTGGAGAAGTTTCATTTTTGACTACGAAAATCGAGGGCGCTGATGCTACAGTTATATGGACTTTTTCTACGATGGCAACGTAACCCTGGAATGTAACTGCGATCTGTTATGGTTCCGTGGCCTAATCGAGGGGAGGAGTGCCTACAGTTACATGGACTTTTGTTGCGATGGCAACGTAACCCAGGGTGTAACTGCGACCATGGATGAGGGTGATGATTTCCGGAGCATTCTCACCAAAGATATTTCCACTATTTTCAAAAACTGTTTTCTATATTTATTTTCCCAAGTATTTTCACTAGGTGTTGAAACGGGTTTACCAAGTACTTATAGATTTTCAGTCATACGCCTGATCAACGTATGACCGAATTTCTATGAGAACGAGGACGGACTGGTTGAGACATCGAGTTATAAGAAGTATTTTTATAAAAATCTATTTTAATAGTATTATGTGAATTTAAAAGTATTTCTAAAATTTTAAAATAAAAGCGTTGGAATTTTGGAAAATGGAAGAAAATCCAAACTGGAATTATGAAAAAAAATTGCACTCAGGAAAATTTAATGAAGTGATTTTTGTAATAAAATCGAATATTGATATAAAAGTTGGAAGTAAGCTAATTAGCTAAATAAATTATTTGATAGAGTATGTTAATAAAATTTAACTTGGTTAAATAAAATGGATTGTAAGTTAATAATGAAGTTTGGAAATAAATTCGAATTATAAATAGAATTCGACTTGGATTGATAATGAATTAAAATAAGTGGAGATGTTGTAAAAATAAAATGGTACTGGATATAATAGAAATGATTTGAGTTACAAATAAAATCCAATTCGAGTATAAAATGAGTTGGAATCAATTGGATGTGGCTAAAAACTAAAATGGATATTCTATTAAGTGAATATCGTCAAATTTCATAGAATAAATTAGTCATTCGACTTAAACGGAAGTAAATAAAAATTCTATGAATTGGTAGAGCTAAATAAAATTTATTTTTGGAATCAATTGAAATGAATGTGTGTTGTTTGGATAAAAAATAAATTGAATGTAAGAAATTGAAGTGTAAACCATTAAAATTGAATGGATTGGCACATGAATTGGTTCAAAGCAATTGGATTAGCTTTAAAATCATATAAATCGCATACGGAAAGTGTTTGGTGCATATTGCTTATGAAATGCATGTGTTTAGCTATTTAGAGTAAGTGAAATGTTAATAAATTTCATATATTTAGTACTTACATGTTTGAATTGAGTAAGTACAGGTACCGAGAAGCCGTTTGGCTGGATTTGGACGCTAATTACTAAAATAATACGCCTTTTTTAAAAAATGCTAAATAAAGGTACGCATACGAAATAAAAATTGGAAATATGAACTGTTTTTATTTTTTCGACTATGTGGGTCGATGTATATATATTTATATCTCTTGTTAAATTGCAAAAGCTCCTTCGTACAAAGGAGACTCTGCCAAAACTTTTCGAAAATTTTGGGAGTTAGAAAAAATTTTGAAAATTTTTGAAAAAAATTTCGTTAGAAACAAAATGATTTCAAATTGGAATTGAATAAGGAATTTTTAAAATGGAAAGTGAAACTACTTTAAAATAATGATATGAATCAGTATAAATGGGAGATAAAAATTCAATATTCAGAATTGAAGATAAATTGAATTCATATGGAAATGGGGAAAACTAATTTGAATAGAAGTTGATTTGAAAAATTCTGTAAGGAATGCACAAAATGATTTTAAATGTTGTAATTGGACATTATTGCTAAATCAGATATACAGGTGTGTAAGGCAAAGGATAAATGGATGTTTTTGATTTCAGAAGATAATTTGAATTGCTCGATAAAAGGTATGTGTTTAAATTTCTGTATGAAATTTGATTGGGTTTTAGCCACTTTGCCTTTTGTTTTCTATTGGAATTTGGGAGCTCGTAGAGGCATTTTGTAGTTGTACCGAGCTAGCCGCGCAAAGGAGATGCTGGCGAAATTTTTCGAAAATTTAGAGAGTTAGAAAAATTTTGAGAAAATTTTGATAATTCAAAATTTGGTTTTAAATTGAAATTTGAATGATTGAGCAAAAAGATATTGTTTGAAAACTGTGGGAGAGTTTGGGAAGTTAGTAAGAATGATAATGGGTCTTTTATAAAAAGATAGTTGGTAGGATGTTGAGCTGTTGGTTTTGGGGAAAAAGTAAACAGGTATTGGACCATTCTTCTTAACTAGTAATTTCGGAGACGAAATTCTTTTAAAGGGGGAGAAACGTGACGACTCGGAATTTTGAACAATTTAAATGGAATATTTAATTAGTTTTAAATATTTGCAAGATAGCTTAATTTGGTTCAAATATCAGTTTGAATTTGGCGATTGAATTTAGTAATTTGAATTTGGGTAGATTACTGAATCTTTAGTTTTAAGCCTGTTAAAAATAATTTGAAGGCTTATAAAATTTATAATGATGATACCGAAGATAATAGAATGGTTGAAATTTAATTTAAAGGTGATTTGTTCAGTTTTAATAATAAATCGTTTAAATTGAATTTAAAAATAGACTTTCGGGGCACAATCTCGGAATTTGACGAAACCAGTTCCATTGGATCCGTAATAGTTAGTTATTATCGAATTTAAATTTTCGTAGCAATCGGAGTTGTAGTTTGACCCTGGCACCTCAAAACGCATAGAAACTATTTTAGTCGATTTAACTAAAAATTGATCGCTTATTTCCGTAACTCGTGCATATGATCGAATTAGCTTTCGAAACACGTTCCATTGTGTTCGGAATGTGGGTAAAACCTTATAAACGCCTGGCGGCTTGTTTGATTCGGAGTTAGTTCGAAAATCTGATAGATTGGTGAAATTAATAATAAAATAATATTGTAAACATTTATATATACGTTTAGTTGGCTGAAACCCTAGGTCTATTCTTCAGCCGTCGTTTATATTTTCAATGGCCGAAAGCTTATCTCACTCTTTCTCAAATCCTCTCCAATCCGTAGGCTTTTGTCGAAAACCTCCAACAGCAACATCTAAGAGCTTGACGAGATCTCCATTGTGAACGGTCGTGATCGAAATAAGTTTGATGGATCGTCGGAATTTTCGCCGTGAAGTTCATGCGTTCGTGCAAGCATTTCAGAGCGTGGGCATGACCGAGTGGAGCTGGGTTTTGGTCTCAGGTGGGGTTTTCGATGGGCTTCGGCGTGTGGGTGTTGGATCGTCGCCGAACGCGACGTGGTGGGGTGCGATTATGGGTCAACGTCAAGCAAGTTGGGTTCGTTCTTGCTGTTTTGCATGAGGAAGATGAAGTATGGGCGGCCTAGATCTAGGGGAGATTCTGAACGGTCATGATTTCTTGGGTTGGTATATGAATAAATTAAGAAATTAATTTATAAAATTTTTATCCAAAACTTTATAAATTCATAACTGTTGCACGCATTATCAGAATTTGACGAAACAAGTAGCGCCAGAATCGCAGCGATGCGATCTATGCGCAGTAGTAGATCCAGAGACATTTGGAGCAAGCAAAAAAATTTGAATTAAATCGAATGGTTCAATTTAATTTAAAATTAAAACGCTCGTCGAAACTCAAGGTGAGTAAATTTCACTCACTTCTGGATGTCGTTTAATTTAAATAGCTAATATTTAAACGAGTGATTGATTGTTTGAATGTGATAATTATTATCAGATTTGATCGGTATTTATTGTACTGCTAACATCTGTGGATGTAGGGAAGCAGGTTGGAGGGATCCAACTGGATTCCTCACAAATAAGATTATATTTATAATCTGTGATATATTCCATTGCTATTCCGTGATAGATTGATTTAAAATTTTGTTATGCTGTGTTATGGTTGGATAATATAATTTGGTATAATGAGTAATTAAAATGATTAATTAGATTAATTAATTAAGGATAATCAATTTATGGAATTGTTTAAGTGCAATGACTTAATGAAAGAGAATTAGGGGATTAATTACTCAATGTAGTTAATTAAATAATGTGATTGATCAATAACATAATCACATGATGGTTTGTTAAAGTATGATTACTGAACGTAACCGGAAAGAGTAATTACTAAGTAAATTAATTAACGGATATTTACTGGATGCTAATTTAATTGGAATGGTAATTTTGATGGAAATGATTTGGGATTAATTACCTTGTGTAATTAATAAGAAGGGTAATTACTTAGTGGAAGTAATTAATAATTAATTACTTAGTGTAATTAATTTAAGAATTGATTAATAAAGTTATTTGATGATAATTAAATAATGTAATTAATTAGGGGTAATTAATTAGTAATGTGATTAATCAAGGCTGATTAACGAATAATTAATTTAAGATTTATTATTAAATCTAATTAATAATTAATTGAAGAAGTAATTAAGGATCATTAATTAATGTAATAAATGAGAGCAATTAAAGGTTACTTACTGTAAATGGTTAATGATAGTTAATTTTTGAAATTAATTGAAGTATAATTACTCTATGTAATTGAAGATAATTAATCAAGGTGATTAATTAAGATGGATATTTGAAGAATGATTGATTAATTAAAAGGTTGAAATTAATTAATGGTTGATTAAGAAAATTAGGTAATTTATTCTTAAGTAATTGATTTAATTTAAGTTAACTAATTTAATTATAATAGGGATTAATAATGATTGCTTATGAATGATTGTCTGAGTAAAATATCTGAATTGGATGATATCTATTGGATGATATGTTGTGTTATTCTGTGATATAAACTGTTTTGTGATATGAAATGTTTGGGTGGACATTTATAATGTGGTTATTAATGATGATGAATTTTTGTGTAAAAAGTGACACCGTGTATTTATAGTTGGATTGTGGTTCACTTAAATAACTTGGGCTAAGATGGTATTAATTCGAAGAGACCAGGGTTGGGTATTAGAAAATACCCGAAACCACTTCGAATTTTTATAGATTGATATGTGAAATCAATAGGCTGGAATGAAATGATTTAAGTGAATTGGACTATTAAACCTAAATTTTGGTACTTAGGAAATTGATATGTGAAATAAGTGATGTCTATAACAAATTGTGAATTTGTAAATTGACACGAGTTACCCCAGGTTTAAATAAGTATTATGCTTTGGTATTTCATGTTAGACGAGTTTACTCACGCTGGTTTCCAGCCTGACCTGGGTGTTACTTTGATGTAATGCTCGGGTCAGACCGAGTATTACAGATTTTCACTTAAGGACATTCTAGAGCTCAAGTGGCGAGCTGGATGGCAAGAACGTATGGAGTGTTTCTGCTGTATTATATTGTTGTATGTCTGAGACATGATGATTGTATATATCCAGTGTCTGTATTATGTCTAACTCTGATGTATTATAAATGTATTTGACAGATACAGAATTCCTTTGTAAACTGTTATTATTTGATATTATATTTTCATCCGCTGCGAATGTGAGAATCTTTGTGATGTTTCTTCTTCTTTTTCTTCTATCTATTTCTTCTTTCCCTAACCATCTGGAGTTTTCGAGATCGAAAATTTTGGGTCGTTACATTGCTGCATGCATTTTTCATGAGATTTTTCCTTTACAACAACATGCTTTGCTTTGCTTGATCATAAGGGTAAAAAATAAACATTTGATACAAAATGAGACTTCAAAGAGCACATGTATGCAACTTGCATAGAATTCATTTCTTGAGAGATATTTTCCTATATTTGTTTGTTTGATCCTTTTTAGTCTATTTATTGTAAATAGTAATAGAATCAAAGCAACATGGTTATAGATGTTTGGCACTCGTAGATTTTGAACATCTCTATATACTTGTTGCTTTGATTGTATTTGGTGATTTACATGATCTTGACATATCTTTCTGAACGGTATGGATGTTCTACGAAATTGCAGAGCATCATATATTCTACTCTCATATGTTCTGTTCTTTATTCATTTTCCATTTCGGTTGTACATTAACTAATTAAAAAGTACAATTGATAGGTTAGGTGGATAGGTGATCCGTTTGAGTTTGACAAATGTTGAATTTTGTATGAAATCCAAAGTAAAGAATTAACATTTTCAAATTAGTGTTCAGTTATTTATTGATCAGGTTAATGTATAGAAGTGAGCATTCTCGATCAATTTTGGCATACAAAAATGTCAAACCAAATTAGAATTGAAAAAACTTAAAACAAATCCGAATTATTTTTGGTTAATTCGATCGATAACCAATTTATCTAAACTAGAAAGATATGTTATAATTGAAATGATTGATTCACTTAAAAAGAAATATAAATTTATGTTTGGAGAGATTTTATTTTGCATTTTTTATGTTTAATCATAAAATTTGACCTATTTTCAGTTGGTAAACTTTGTATTTTATCACTAAAATAATTATTTAAAGTATTACAATACCTTAAAATTGGATAAAAAACTAAAAGTTTGGTTTGTTCGGTTAAACTGATAACCAACAGAAATTATTTTACAAACAAAATTCAAACTGATTTAGTTTATATCCGAAGCGAACTGATCGAAATGAACCGGCTCGGTCAATTGTTCAGTTCTAACTGAATGAGTTGCTCACCCTTATTAATGTTTTCTTAATTTTAGGAAATGATTAATGGGTAAAATTATTTTCATTAAATAATTGATTAAAAGACAAAAAAATTAAAATGATAAAAAGTTTACAAGAGGTGAAATATTTGCTTTATGCATTACTTATTTAAAACTATATTTGATATCTTATTTAAAAGAGTATATTTTTTCTCAAATAAATAAAATTTTCAATTTCTCTTTAATCTTTGTAACTTATTTTTTAATTTATGAATGGCATCCGCTTCTTATTTTCTATCTAATACCAAATAACTTTTTAGTAAAAACTTGTTTCATGGAACATGAAGCAACGAAAATGTGCGAATATTTGTAGTGAAAACTACAAATCATTAGAAAATAAATATTTTTGTGTAGACTTCAATAATTTGTAGTTGGGATTCCATATTTTTAATAAAATAAATATTTGCAGTGTAGGCTAAATTATTTGTAGTGTGGACCGTAGATTTTTGCAAATTGAATATTTGTAGTGTAGACTGCTAATTTTGCAGTGTTGACTGCAAATATTTCAGTGTAGGCTTCGTGAAATCTCAATTAAAATTAAATGTATGATACACACACTAAATTATATTAAATTTATATGAATATTAAGTTTATTCTGAATTATGTTTGACATTGTTTAACGCTTACTATGATTTAATTTAGCTAATTTATATTTAAAATATTTTATTTTTAATTGTTCAATAATAATATTTTATTACAAATTTAATTTTAGCTAATTTATCAATTTATGTTTAATATAATTTTACGTTTTAGTATTTAATATGTTTGTGTTCGCAATACAAACTTATGATTATGTATCTTAAAAGGAGTAATCTAATCTGGGGTAATATGAGAATATGTGTTGACATGTAAATGGGTACTTAACTATTGTGACGTACAATAAATAAGTCGATGCAATGTAATGAGTTGTACTGATATTGTAACAGCACGAGGTTTTTGACCCTTGAAAATCGACACTAATATATCCACTGTATTGCATGCCGAGCAATCGAATGCATGAAAACCCGATTGTTAGGGAAAAAGAAGAAAGTAGAAGAGAAGAGAAGAGGAAGAGGAAGAAGTTAAAAACAACACAGAATCTCACAATCGAAGTGGAACAACATATAATACGATATTATATGATCTTTACAAAGAGAAACTGCTATATACATACATCAAACAGCGTACAACAACAAATCACAATCATCAGCCTGGAGAGTTATAACAACTAGTCCTCACAATGCTGATAATTTCAACAACAATGTAGTGGAAAAATAAACAAATAAATGGATACATCATGAAGACCTCCAGCTCGTCTCCTAAGCTCTAACGCATCCGAAGCAATTTGTAAATACGCTCGGTCTGACCTGAGCAATGTAATAAAATAACACACAAGTCAGTTTGGTATGCCAGCATGAAAAAACACACCCAATTGGACTTTTAAGTTATAAAAATCCTTGAAAATAAAAAATATCTCGTAAGACCATACCACATAAACATGGACAGGTTTTTACCTTATGATAACCAAAACATTTCATATGAAATTCTCTGATATTATAATAGTGTCTAAGACACAAATATTTATTAATCTTAGCCAATATTGTCATTTTAGTTAAATTCCTGTATAATAGCTATGCAACAAAACCATAAAGGCTCGTATTGGAGAATGGATTCCATATAATGAGTAGGCTAATGGGATATCGCCCATCACTTTGCATCTCTAGATAAAATAACACTAAAGACCTCGTCCGGATCCCCTTCCAACACAGAACGGACCTACCCTTTACTGAATAGTACCGAATATGATCACCCTTCCGTTAATGGGTCCTGAAGCATACAAATGAGAGAGAATATCGTCTTTAAGGATGATAATACCCTCCTTGGGAGTGATCCACTTAGTCCTGCTGCATCTTCCCTATTTTAGTCATTCCCGGTTGATGAGTCTTGATGCAAAGTTTTACCTTTTATATAGCACTTCCCACTTGGAATGCTAACACTATTCTCCAAGAAAAAAAAAATATAATATCAGCATCCATCCATACAACTTTTTTGGGGCCGAATGAAATGCCAGAGAGTTCCGTCTTCAAATTCCATCATCTTCAAAATGTCTTCACTTCAAAACGTTTAAATTGGATCGAAGTGGCTTTCGGATAACTTATCTGATCCCGGGTTTTTCAAAACAACTTTTGATAATTTCTAATAAACTCATCTTTAGGAAATAAATAGTCAAAGATAAGAGCGGAGGTCATCTCCTAACTGTTAGTGGACGGATTTCCTTATCATTTGTCCAAAGAGAACGAAACGAGATTTATACGTATAGTACAGCGTTGTCAGATATGACTGTGCCATATACTCACCTGTTTCTCCTAGATATTTCTAAAATTACATTTTGGGACCAAATTCGATAGTCGATTATTTAACCATCAAATAAACAGCATTCAAATCAGGAATTCAGATTCCATAAGGAAAACCAACAATAATTAAGAACACTGGAAACCACTAACCTCCTTTTAATTAATCTTTCATTAATTAAATCCCCTTTGTAAATACTTGAATAAAATTTCTTTTTACAAATATATATATATATATATATATATATATATATATATTCTATATTTCAGTACTTGAAAAAAATCTATATACTTACCTTGACGGTATAAGTATATTCACCAAACATTGCGGAAGACTTCCTTTTTATACAATTCTAAATCATTTATAAATTTCATTATAAATCTACAAATCGATTTACAAAATTATAAATTTATAAACCCATTTCTAAAATTCTTTTACAAACATCTAAAACCATTTATAAAACTCTTTTGTCTTTTAAACCAATCATCCTTTACATTTTCCAATAACATGTTATAAGATTCCTCTTATAGTTCATAACTTTTATTAAAACTCTATTTATAAATCCCAAAAAAAATTATAAATAAATTCTAATCATTTACTTAAAAACAATATTATACAATAGAAAATATTACAAATAAATAAATATTAGCTTAAAAACATTTTAAAATAATAATTACTAAATTACAAAACATCCTAAATAAAACAATAATAATTTATCTTCAACATTTTTATAAATACTAATAATTAATTTTCAAAACTTTATTGATAAATAATTATAATTAATATCAAACCATATTAATAATTTAAATAATTAACTTTTCAAAATATTAAAATACTGATAAACCACTTTGAAACAATATTAATATAAGTAAATAACTTTCAAAATATAATTATATTTTCTTGATAAAAATCCATAGTTAATTTTTAACATGATTATTCCCATATTTATAAAACTATATTTATAAATCCTTTCTCTTTTATAAAACTTCCTTCATAATCCTTTTATTTATGAACTACGTTTATAACTCTATTTCCTTTATAAATCTCACTTATTCATAAATCTCATTTAAAAACATCAATCACCATCCTTTTAACGTTGCCTCCATATGGATAAATTCCTTCCATAAATTCCTATCTATTTATAAAAATATTGTTTAACATTTCAAATTTACCCTCACCTTCAATTTCCAAAATAGAATCAACTATTTTCTAAAATATCATTCCACGTCTTATGATAAATCCATTATTTGATTTATTTCTCCAATCTATTGAATGATAATAGTTTCCCTCAATTTATGACACCTTTTAATAATCCATACTTTTATTAACAAAGGTACGAATTCACAAATCTTCAATTCATTTGTAAAATATCACTTTTATAAATTACTACATTGGTAAATAAATTAGAACATATGTACATACATACATACATACATACTTATATATATATATATATATATCACTTTATACAAATTGATTAATAAATATTTATATCAAAATATTTATATTTTCTTTTCAAATCCATATCCCTTTATTATTAAAGACGGACTTATTTTAAGACTTTTAATATATTTATTTTACGGTTTAAAATCTCTATTAAAACATTTTATAAAACTACTAATTTATAATGTCTAAAATCATAACTTTTATTTTAAATTGATTTCTTCTTTAATTAACTCAAGAAATATTATTAAAACATATAAAATTTTCCAAATCACTTTGAAATCCCTTTTTAATTGAAATCATTATTTCATAGTATCCTAAGATACTAAAATAAAGCTTAGTGCTATTAAAGTACTAAATAAACAAAATCATATCCGTGTCATTAAATATAGCACCCAGCAATTCATATATCATTATATATATGAAAAATAAAATAAACAGTGTGAGGAATTTGTTGGATCTCTCCAACCCGTCCCCCTGCATCACATACAGTATATAACCAAATAATATAAATCAATCACTTTGAGCCGGGATCGTATACAATGGGTCATTCGCTGTTACACAGAACGTAATAGGGTCTCGTCTGCACCATGGCCAGGAACATATCCAAACCAACAATATAAACTAGTAAATCATCGAAACAGTCAATAACAATCAACAATAAAATATCTATACATCCAATAAATAATATTGTTGACTATATAATATTTTCTGATTAGCTAAAAAGGTGAGATTAACTTACATTGTTTTTAGTTTCGTCATAACAAACCAGTTTGAATTAAAATTGAACAGATGTTCAATTTTACCCCAAATTCCTACTAGCTTTAATTCCATCCAATCTAACTCCATAGCATAAAATTCAATGATGCGATCGCAACGTAACTTGTCGAATTTGAAAATAACTTCGTATGAAAAGTTATAAATTCGTAAACAATTAAAACAATAATTGATAATTAACTTTTTAATTAACAACTTTGAACTAATTAATCTTCCCCCTACCCACGTCTGTATGCATGCTCCCAGTTAATCTCGATCGTGAAATAAAATCGACCAACGTCCCCGCCTCGTTGCTTTTGTCGCCACCGCTTCTATGGATCGCCCCATTCATCACCTATCCATCCATGCTATCCATGCCACCTAAATCCATCGCAACAGCCCCCGCCAAACCCAAAACCCATCTCTGTTCAAAGACAGATCCAGGCAACCTCGCTCCACCATAGACGATCCAACTAATCAATATGTCAAGCTCCCACATATGGACGTTTCTCTAGTTGGGACGGAGACCCAATACCGCCTCTAGAGGAACCAACGAACGCTGGCCATTGGATGCAGGAGGGTGATTTTGGAAATTGAAAAAACGAACCATTTCTTCGATAATTGCAGTTAATATACGGGAGGAAGAATATGGCTGGGTATGGACACGATGTGCTTGGAGTATGGGCAAGCATGCTTGAATAAAAGGAATATATATTATTTAATTTTAAAATATTCATCTTTAAACGTCCAAAAATCTTAAACTCCAAACAAGACGTCCCATCTCGCGTTCTATACGTTATACCTCTATTCTAAGCATAAGAAAACTAGTCTTGAGGCCTAATTCAATCATATATAGAAGATAGCTTTTCAAACTCAATTCATTATAAATTTCTGAAATTCATTTCTATGCGTTTCAAACTCGTATGACCAAACGATATGTTTGATCGCTATGTAATTCGACATCATATTATAATTCATTATTACAGATCCAATGAAACTGGTTTCGTCAAGATTCGAAACAGTGCCCCGAAAGGTTTTTTTCCATGTTAATTAAAACAAATTATTATAAAAACCGAATTAATCACTTTTAAATCTAGATTAAAAGTTTACTATCTCTATTCTTGTTTAAAAAGAATTTAAATCAACTTTTTAAATGGTTTTTATTCACATTAACTCTAGGATTTAATTATTTAAACAATTCCAAATATTAAATTCAACAATTTTACTACCCAATAAATTGCTATATTTTAATTTTAAGTTATTCAACTTACAAATTTAACTTTTCAATATTTAAAACAACTAAGTATTCCACATTCGAATGACTAAAATTCTGTGTCGTTACATTCTTCCTCCCTTGAAAGAATTTCGTCCCTGAAATTGCCAAGGTAAGAAAAATGCCTAAACCCATTAACTTTCCAAACAAATTAGTTGAAATAGACTAGCAAATTCCCTTAAGCCTTTAACCTTCCAAAATCAATTTGTTGCAACTTGGTATCACCCTTCCGAGTCTCTAAATTCATTTACAAGTATCAACTAATACCTTTTCAAGTTATAACCCAAAAATCAAATTTTTAATTATCAAGATTTTTTCAAAATTCTCAAAAAATTTCTAACTCTTAAATTTATGAAAAATTTCCCCAATGTCTCCATTGCGCAGCTCGATCGAAAAAATTCAATATATATATATATATATGCACACACACATAATCAAAATATACATCTTATCTTCGAGGATTAGGCATCCCATAGGGAAAAATATAAAAATATGACATGTAATCCGAGATATATACCTTATTTTAGTATTAGCAAGCATGTACAGCCAATAAAATGTGAAAGCAAGCTCCAAACCCGAAGCATACGCAATCTGCACATATTAATCACTCAACAACCGATGATAATATGTTTGTAGAAAGCAACATCACTATATAATATATATCATGCAGTAACTATATGCAATTTTAGCAAATGCAATAAGACAAACCGTATGCCAAATAATATTCATCCAATTTATTTATCATCATACCAATTTGCGTTTTCAAGTGTCAACATTATATTTATACACTTTCATTTCTTATCAACATTAAATTAATTTATATCCAATGCATTCAAGTATTTACATTCACTTTACTTCCATTCACTTTGCTTACATTCACTTTGAATTCAATTTTTATTTCCAACATTTTACTCTACACTACTCATGTTTATTATTACTTCACACTTAAGTTCATACTCAATTTTATCAAACCACATGCCAACATATTCAATTTATTTTATACTTAAGTTGATTTTCATTTTATAACTCAAATTCATATTTATTCCATTACTTCGTTTAACTGATTCACTTTATCAGTTTATCCAATTCATTTCAAGTCTAATTCAATTTCATTTAACCCTTCATAAGTTAAACTTCATCTCATTCAATTCATTCCATTAACTTAATTTATTTAACTTTACTTAGGATAAATTTTTATTTCATATCTCAATGTCAAATTTTTCTTTCTTATCTATACCATTTCAAAATTATAAGTTCAAGAACTTATTATAATATGTTTTTTCAAAACATTTAGATAAGAATTTCAGGATTTAAACACCCGAATTTATTTCAAATCATTTTGAAATCATATATATACATGAATCATTTATATTTCAAATTACACTTCTGGAATCTAAAACAATTTGTTTTACCAAAACAAAACTTCAATGGTAGCTATCCCTGACTTAGAAACTCGAAAATGAACATCGATGATGCTGCAATCATCACCAAAATTATTTTCCAGCGATTGAAATGAATTTTGTACTTTCTATCTCTTTTAAATCCTATTTAAAATTATGTATAACCAAAATATTTTTAAAATAATACTATTATTATTTTTCCAAAACCTTTGAATTTTTTTTCCAAATTAATGGAACTTAAATTCTCCAATTCCTTGTTTTAAATCCATTTCCATTTACAAATCATATCTATACATATATTTATACAATTTTCATTTCCTTTCCATTTATAAATCACTTTTATAAATCATATTTATATAATCTCACTTCTCAAGTAATATCATTTCACAAATGTTGATTATTTTAATTATAATCAATATCATATAATTCATATTAATAATTTCACTTTCTTATATAACTTGTTTCAAATGTTTATCTTTGTTTTTTATTATAATTATTAAAACAACAAACAAAAAATGATAATAATCAAATATTATCATTCTCTAACAACTAAACACTCCATATATAACTATAATAATTTCTGAAAAATTATTATTTTAGCATATAATTTAGGTAAAATTATTTCATTTACCCAGTTCTCAAAACAATGCTGAGTTAGTTTGCTTTGTTTAAGTGTTTAGTAACCCCTATCGATATCGTGGTGTCTCATGCACTGACTAGAATTCATAAACCACTCAACAGATAAATTAACACAATATAAAACATGTTTATATCACTAACAAATACGCTCTCATATATATAATACACTCAAACTCACAATGAGGCATTCCATTACTTTATCTCTTAATGAGTTACCCCACCAAAGTCAAGTTTCTTGCTTAACCTTCAGCTCTGATACTAAGTGTAATAGCTCGAGATTTTCGATCCTCGAAAATCGACGTTAATACGTCCACTATATTGCGTATCGAGTAATCGAATGCCAGAAAACCCGATTGTTAGGGGAAAAGAAAGGAGAAGAAGAGAAAGAAACTAAAAATAGCACAGAATCTCACAATCATAGTGGAACAATACGTAATATGATATTAATGATCTTTACAAAGAGAAACTGTTACATACATCCATCGGTGTAAAACAGCATATCACAATTAACAGTATGGATGGTTATAACAACATGTCCTCACAATTGTTGATGATTTCAACAACAAATAGCAGAAAATAAATACATATGTGAATACGACCTGAAGACCTCCAACTCTTATCTTGGGCTCCATTGCATCCAAAGAAATCTGTAAATATGCTCGGTCTGACCCGAGCATTAGAATAAATTAACAAACGAGTCGGTCTAGAATCCAGCGTGAGAAAACACACCCTAGCTGGATTTTAAAGTTATAAAAACCTTTGAAAATCAAAAGTATCTTGTAAGACCACGCGACATATAAACAAAGATGATACAAATGAGAGATAATATCAACTCTAGATAGGATGATCATATCCTACTGACCCACTTAGCCCTGCTGCATCTCCCATGTTTTAGTCATTCCCGATAGATGCGAGGCTACATTTTACCTTTTATATAGAACTTCCCGTGTGAAATGATAACACTGCACTCTAGGCAACAATACAATGCTAACATTCATCTAGAAAATTTCATTCTAGGACTAAATGAAACGCTTGAGAGATCTGTCTTCAAATTCCATCATCTTCAAGATGTCTTCACTTCTAAACGTTTAAGTTGGATCATAGTGGTTTTCGGATAACTTATTCGATCCCGGTCTCTTCGAAACAACTTTCAATAATTTTCGATAAACTCAACCCCGGTTCTTTAGGAGATAAACAATCATATATAAGAGCAAAGATCAACTCCTAACTGTTAATGGATGGATTTCCTTATCATTTGTCCTAGGAGAACAAAACAAGGTTTATATGCATAGTACATCATCGTCGTAGATGACCGTGCCATATAACTTACGTGTTTCTCCTAGATATTTCCAATGCTATGTTTGGGGTTCAAATTCGATAGTCGGCTATTTAACCATCGAATAAACAATATTCAAATTAGGAATTCAAATTCCATAGAGAAAACAAACAATGATTAAGCATACAAACAACCACTAACCTCCTTTTAATTACTCTTTCATTAACTAAACCCCTTTGTAAATCGTTGAATAAAAGTCCTTTATGCAAATATATATTTATATAGCCATAATTCTCTATATTTCAATACTTGAAAAAAATATCCATATATTTATTTCAACGGCATAAGTATATTCACCAAACATTGGGGAAGATTTCCTTTTAATTGTAAATCATTTACAAAATCCATTATAAATCCATAAATCCATTTATAAAACCCATTTTATAAATCTATAAACTCATTTCTAAAGTTCTTTTTAAATATCTAAAACCATTTATAAAAAATCTTTTATCTTTTCAACCAATCTTCCTTTATGTTTTCCAAAAACATGTTATAAGATTCCTCTTATAATCCTCATCTCTTTATAAACCATATTTATAAATCTCAAAAACATTTATAAACAAATTCTAATCACCTACTTAAAAGCACAATTATATAATAGTAAACATTTTAAATAAATATTAATTCTAAAACATTTTAGAATAATAATTAATAAATTCCAAAACAAATTAAATAAAATAGTAATAATTTAACTTCAACATTTTCTATAAATACTAATAATTAATTTCCAAAACTTTATTAATAAATAATTATAATTCTTAAATCATATTTGAAAGAGGGGGCTATGCGGTAGGATCGTGTAATATGGAATAACGGAATAGTCTAGGTAGATAATAGTAGGTAAATGCAAGGAGACACCAGGATTTTATACTGGTTCGGACCTCTCGTCCTACGTCCAGTCCCTAAGCTTCACCTAGGAATTTCACTAACTAATACCCTCACTTCACCCGGAGGAATAGGTTTACAACTTACCCGAACAACCGAACGGGATTTCTTGCCTCAACTACCGAAGAGGACTTCAACTCAATTACTAAATACAATATTTGACTTGTTGTGTTCTTGTCAACACTAATGAGTCTAATGTAGTACAATATTCCTATAATCTTATCATCGAGAGTATGCAATGTGTTTGTGAAGATTTAGGAAATGTGAATTGCTATGAATCAAAAGAATGTTATAAACAAAAACAGTGATTCAAGCAATAGGTTGGTGATTGCTCTGAGAATATCTAGAAAATATGAACAAGAGAATAGTTAGATTAAAACAAGAGAATTCGGTGAATTAAATGATGTTAGAATCATGAATTTATACTTGTAGAAGAGATGCATATGTTGTCAAAGGTTGCAAACAAGAGATGCTTCCATTTCCATTGATGAATGGTTGCAACTCTTGGGAAGAAGAAGGTGTCTTTTCAGAGAAAATTCGCAGGTTTAAATTCAGTCGACTGAGCAGGAGATTCAGTCGACTGAAAATACAAAGAAAAAATTTCAGGAACAATTTCAGTCGACTGCACAGGTAATTCAGTCGACTGAAACTGTGCAATTTTTGTATATGTGTACAGTTTCAGTCGACTGGCCATGTCTGTTCAGTCGACTGAAGTATAAAAGTATGCACAGTGAACATGTGAATGAAGTTTTTATGAATGTGTTCTAATGTTCGTGCAAATCTCTTGAGGATAGATTTTAACAAATAATCTAGACTAAGACACATAGAAAATCATACTAATATTTATACTTTGGTCTTCATCTATCTTCTTCTAGCTTTTGCATTCTCTTCCTATTTGTTGAAGCTTATTGTCATTGATCAAAATCTTCGTGTATCAACATTCTCCCCCTTTTTGATTGATGACAATACTATTCTAGAAATGTATATACTTACTTTCTCCCCCTGAATGTATGTGCCGTCTTTTCTACAAAACAAAGTTAGTACCATAGATTTTCTCCCCCTTTGTCATCGACAAAAAGGAAGAACTAACAGCAGTAATAATATATCAAAACAATCACTAAATCATAGAGAATATAAGCATGAATTAAGAGAAATAAAAATGTTATGACAGACAAGCATAAAATAGCTATTTATACAAGCCATTTGAAAGTTTAAAAATAGACATCAAAACAACAAATCACTCATCCTTATCCCAGTCATATAAACCTTCCCTTCCAGTTGGTTCATGTATGACGGGTCCTCCTATTGGTGGTCTAGGTGCTCTTCCTCCTTGGCCCAAACTAGCTCCGCTTGCGCTGCTACTTGTATGCTCTTCGGATGTCGTCCATGTAAACGTGGGTGTCAGACGTTTGCCGCAAGATGTTGAAGCAGTGGTGGTGCTTGAGCATGAGATTGCATCCCAAAGCTTGTTGAAGAATCCTTTGATTTTATCAAGCTTATGATCTACCTTTTTAAGAAGAGTGTCAAGAATTTGTTGATTTCTTGACAATATCCCCAAGGATTGCTTGGTAGTGAAGCTTGGGTCAACAAGACGAATTTCATCATCTTGCTCGGATGTTCTTCGTGGCGAGGTTGAGGAGGTTGTTGTTGTTGTTGTTGTTGTTGTTCTTGATGCCTTGCTTCCCATTCGGCAAGTGATATTATGCGAGGAGGTCGAGATGGGAGTTGCATTAGGCTTATGGCCTGATGGTTAATCTGATGGACCATTGTATTCTCTGATTCAGGTAATGGCGTATCGACATTTAGGAGAAGTCGCATGATGTACTCTCCAAAGTAGATAGTGCGCATTTTTCCATTGTTGAAAGTGAGAAACTCATCAAGAATAAGCTGTACGCAATTAATTTGTATATTGCCAAAAATAACATATAGTGCTCGATAGTTATTTTGGTAGACAATTTCGTACGATCCCATACGAGGTGTAATTGTTCTCATTAGGGCTTTATGGAGAATTCTCACCATAGGTCGAAGGGAGGTGGACTTAAAATCCCTAAAGTTGATATTATCCTCCATAAATCGATGGTTGATGTTGTCGTGAATATATGGGTTGAATTCTATATCCTCTAGCTTTCTCCCGATATTTGGAGACTCTAAAATGTGTGCTATTCTATCCAAGGAGAACCAAACTTTCTTTCCACACACCATACTCCAAATACTATTGTTTGGATTACTTGGAGTTTGATGTCCAAGATTAAGATTAGAGTAAAATAATTTTACCATTACATGATTAATGGCATGATCATTTCTTTTCAAGTCTAGAAGTGGAGTCAAACCTGCCGGATCTGTTAGTGCTTGAAGGTTGTAGGTTTGAAAGCTATGAAAATCAATGAAAAAATTCTCAAAGATTCGAGAATTCTTCATCTTGTTCCATCGGGTGACAGCAGTTCCATCATAAAGCCATTGTGCTATTTGAGCATCAATTGGCTCGGAGGATGAAGAAGATGAGGATCTTGATCTTTTTGGTGCCATTTTGGTGAGAATTGATTTGATTTTGAGGAATTTGAGAGCTAGGGTTTCGAATAGATTTGGGGAAGAAGGTTTGTAGGAGGTAAAAGTGAATAGGTATGGTAAATTTTGGTGGTTAAAAGGGGAAATTCTGCCTGAGAAGCAGCGTTCAGTCGACTGAATGTTCTGTTCAGTCGACTGAATCAAAGGCCGAAGTGTTCTGTGATATATTCAGTCGACTGAGCGGTACTTTTAGTCGACTGAATTTTGTTACAAAAAAATTTTGCTGTTGAATTTTCAGTCGACTGTGCAGATGGGTCCAGTCGACTGAAACATGCAATTTTGTTGTTTCAGTTAATTTTTGAAATTAAACAATTTATTTAAATAAATAGTTACAAAAATATTGATGTAACATCATACAAAATTTTAACTATTTCTTTGGAGATGGACTTGGAGAATTCTTTCCTTCATTCTTCATGTAGTTTATATCCCATGAATTCAGACTATATTGAGGAGTCTTAGGAGACGCCCAAGGATTCATAGGATCGACTGGTGTACGATAAGATGAAGATGGATCAAGTGAGCTAACAGGGCGAGGTAGGGGTTCAGCCACTTCGTTCTTCTTTGATCCACAGAAGCGTAAACCGATTTGTTTTAGAAAACTCAAACGTCTTGCCGTAACTTTTTGCTCGAAGTATAGCTCTCGTTGAAGATCTATTTGTTGTTGTTGAAAGTGATGAATTTCATCAATCTTTCTTTTTGTGTCAGGGGAAACAAATAGTACTCTTTTTTCCTTTTTAGTTTCTGGTGTGAAACTAGTACGATAATTTTCCCATTTGTAAACCGGCTCATGTGCTGGTGTTGGTGTGGGAAGTTTTGGCGATGTTGGAGTGTTATCAACTGACGAGGTGATATTGATTGGAGAGAAGGAGTTGTTTGACGACATTTTGTATTGAAATTTGATTAAGCTTTTAATTGTAAGATCGAGATAAAAAAATTTGAGTTTATTTATAGTCGAGCTTTACTAAATAACTAGTGGTTATAATTTATTTTAAAATTTATAACTGCACAATGATTTAGTGGTTAGGAGAATGTTGATAGAAAAGTATGGTTCATATTAATAATTCGGTTTTAAAACGTGTGGTTTAAAAATTACATAATGTAACATATAACATTTCTGAAAAATATTGGATATTTTCATTTAGTCGACTGAACAGATTTTTTTAGTCGACTGAAATGATTGAATATTTTAAAATTATATTTAATTGATATCTTTAAAGGATATTATACCTAATTCTCGTCGAAGTTTTATAAAGGAGTTTTCTAATAGAGGTTTAGTAAATATATCGGCAATTTGATTTTTGGTAGAAATATGTTCTAAATTAATTATTCCTTTTTCGATATTGTCTCGTAAAAAATGGTGGCGAATATCTATATGTTTTGTACGAGAGTGATTAACAGGATTTTTAGATAAGTTTATGGTACTTGTATTATCACAATATATTGTAGAATTTGTTAAATTTATATTAAAATCTTTAAGTGTTTGTTGCATATATATAACTTGTGTGCAAGCTAAAGCAGCTGATATATACTCTGCTTCGCATGTGGAAAGTGAGACACAATTTTGTTTCTTACTAAACCAAGACACAAGTGATTTTCCAATGAAATGGCAAGTACCACTTGTACTTTTTCTATCCATTCGGGATCCACCAAAATCAGCATCACTGAATGACACTAACTCAAACGAACATTCCTTTGGATAGAAAAGACCGAAATCTTTAGTTTGGTTAAGATATCTCATTATTCGTTTTACTGCTCTTAAGTGTGAATCTTTAGGATCGGACTGAAAACGTGCACATAAACAAACACTCATCATTATGTCAGGTCTACTAGCGGTTAAATAGAGCAAAGAACCTATCATACTTCTAAACAATTTTTGATCTACACTTTTGCCATTTTCATCTCGATCGAGATGTGTAGTGGTACTCATAGGAGTAGGTTTAGTAGAAATGTTTTCCATACCAAATCATTTTATTAAATTATCACAATATTTTTCTTGGTTTATAAAAATTCCATTTGTTAATTGTTTGATTTGAAGTCCGAGAAAATATGATAGTTCTCCCATATGAGACATTTCGAACTCATTAGTCATTATATCTGAAAATTCTTTACACAAATTTTCATTTGTTGAACCAAAAATAATATCATCTACATATATTTGAATTATTAAAATATCTTTGGCAGTATTTTTAATAAAAAGTGTTTGATCTACTTTTCCAATTTTAAATCCTGAGTTTAATAAATAACTTTTAAGTCTTTCATACCAAGCACGAGGAGCTTGTTTAAGACCGTATAGTGCTTTCTTTAATTTAAATACATGATCCGGATATTTTTCATGTATAAATAACGGAGGTTGTTCTACATATACATTTTCTTTAATAAAACCATTTAAAAATGCACTTTTAACATCCATTTGATAAAGTTTAAAATTGTGAAAACAAGCAAAGGCTAATAGTATACGTATTGCTTCCAATCTTGCAACGGGAGCAAATGTTTCTTCAAAATCAATACCTTCTTCTTGATTATACCCTTGTGCTACTAGTCTTGCTTTATTCCTTGTTATATTACCTTGTTCATCTACTTTATTTTTGTAAATCCATTTTGTTCCAATTACTGATTGATTATTAGGACGGGGAACTAATTCCCAAACATTGTTACGTTCAAATTGATTTAATTCTTCTTGCATTGCGATAATCCAATAATCATCTGTTGATGCTTCTTTTGGATTTTTAGGTTCTATAGATGAAATGAAAGCTACATAACCCATTTGATTTAGTTGATTTCTTGTTCTAACTTGAGAATTTATTTCTCCTATTATATTTTGAGTTGGATGATCTCGTAATATTCTAGGAGGAGATCTTAGTTCTGTATTATTTTCAAGGTTTATTTCTTCTATATTTATTAATTCTTCATCATCTTTTATATTTAAATTTTTATTAAAGTTTTCATCAAAAGATATATGTAAAGTTTCTTCAATTAAGTTTGTTCGTTTATTAAATACTCGATAAGCTTTACTTCGTTCAGAATATCCTACGAAAATTCCTTAATCAGCTTTTGAATCGAATTTTCCTAGTTGATCTTTTGTATTTAAAATAAAACATTTTGATCCAAATATTTTAAAATAAGATATATTTGGTTTTTTATTATTGAATAGTTCATAAGAAGTATTTTTAGTTAAAGGTCTAATTGAAATTCTATTTAATACATAACATGCAGTAGCAACTGCTTCTGCCCAAAAATGTTTTGGTAGAGAACACCCATTTAACAATGTTCTTGCGCATTCTTGTAATGTTCTATTCTTTCTTTCTACAACTCCATTTTGTTGAGGAGTTCTAGGAAAAGAGAAATTATGATTAATTCCTTTCTTTTTACAAAATGTTTCAAAATCTTCATTTTCGAATTCGCCTCCATGATCACTTCGAATATTAATTTTCAAGTTTTTAATGTTTTGGATTCTTTTGACAAATGTTTTAAAATGCTCAAAAGTGTCACTTCTATTTTTTTTAAAATAGTCCGTGTATATCTTGAAAAATCATCAAAAATTACAAATACGTATCGACTATGATTAATGGATTAAACTTGTGTTGGTTCGAATAAATCCATATGTAGTAATTCTAATGGTTGTAAAGTTGAAATATTTTTCTTAGATTTAAAAGATGATTTCGTTAATTTCCCTTTTTGACAATCATCGCAAAAATTATTTATTTTAAAATTTATTTTGGGTAATCCTCTTACTAATTCGTTTTTAGAAAGTTTTCTAATAGTTTTAAAATTTATGTGACAAAATCTTTTGTGCCATAACCAAGGATCATTATCTTTAGCAAGTAAACACATACTTGAATTATGATTAATATTCATATTTAGAACATAAATATTTCTATCTCTTTTTCCTTCAAATATAAGATTTTGGTCTTGATCAAAAATACTACATTTATTATTCGAGAAAGTTATTTTAAAACCTTTGTCACATAATTGACTTATGCTAAGTAGATTATGTTTTAAATTTTCAACTAATGAAACATTTGTTATAAAAGGTAAATTTGATGTACCGTAATTGTTCACATCTCCTTTGCCAATGATATAGCCTTTTGAATTGTCTCCGAAGGTAACCGAGCCACCATCGAAGTATGTGATGTTTGTAAGCATATCTTTGTCTCCGGTCATGTGTTTTGAACAACCACTGTCTAATATCCATTTCTTCTTTTTAAGTGGGACCTGAAAATAAATATGAAATTATTGGTACCCACTTTTTAATAGGGTCCTAAGAAGTTAGAGTTTTAGGAAACCAAACCCAGTTTGGTTTAGTGTCCTTTTTATAAATATAGTTTTTATTATGATGAAATTATCCATAAATGTTTTAATATATTTATTTCTTATTAATACATTGTTAGTTTTTGGTACCCAAATTGTAACTACCTTGTTTTGCACTTTTGTTTTAATAGATTTCTTAATAAATTTTTGTTGTTTTGAGTCCATATTCCTTTTAAAATTTGTATTTTTCTTTTTAGGAATTTTTGACTCCTTATTATATCCTAATCCATGTTTATTTGAAGAGGATTGAGAATTTTCTAAAATCTTAGATAAATTTTCTCTTCCTTTGTTAAAGTTAGGAACATTTTTAGTGATGTTCTCTAATCTAGTTTGAAGACTATTATTTTCTAACTCAACTTGTCTAATTTTAGTTTTTAAATCATGATTTTCAGAAATAATTATATCATTCTTTAATTTTTGAGTTTCAATTTCTTGACTTAAAAGTGATAATTGAGTTTCCGAATTTGAATAAGATTCTTGAACTTTTTCAAGTTCTTCTCCAAGAATTTTCTTTTCATCATTTAACATATCTCTCTCAAACTCTGCTTTGTTTTGATTTTCACGAATTTCCTTAATTTTCTTTTTAAAATTTTTTATTATGCTTAAAAGTTCAGTGTTTACTTCAATTAAATTGTCGAAAGTTAAATTATTTACCTCAGATTCTTGAGCCATGAAGCATACATTTGCCTGTTCATTGTCGCTATTACTATCACTTTCGGATGATGATGAATCTGAATCGTCCCATGTTACAGAAAATGCCTTCTTTTTGAATTTATCCTTTTTGTTTTTGTTGTTGAAGTTTTTCTTATTTTCCTTCATTTGTTCTTGACAATCTTTTTGCATATGTCCTTTCTTATGACAATTGAAGCATTCTATATTTGAGGATGATGGTTTGTTCAAGAAATTCTTTTTGAATCCATTTTTGTTTCCTTTTCTATACTTTAGGAATTTCTTGAAATTTTTGGCCATAAATGCTAGATCCTCATCTTCAAACTCTGATTCTTCCTTTTCCGCATGAAAAGCAATATTCTTTCTTTCTTGAGCTTGATCCTTTTTAGCTTGCATATTTACTTCATACGACCTAAGATTTCCAATCGGTTCTTCTGGTTTCATTGTAGATAAATCATTTGCTTCCTCGATTGCTAGTACTTTTCTCTCCCATTCATCAGTGAGTGAATTTAGAACTTTAGAAACAATGTCAAAGTCCGTGTATCTTTCTCCTAGTCCGATTAGAGCATGATGAATGTCTTGAAGTCTTGAGTACATGTCATTGATGGATTCATTTTGTCGCATTCTAAAATTTTGGAATTGATTCTTCAACATGGATATCTTTGTTTGTTTAACCTTGTTTGTGCCTTCATGTATGACTTTAAGTGTTTTCCATATCTGATATGCAGTAGTACATATGCTAACACGGTTGAATTCATTTCTATCCAGGGCGCAAAAAAGCATATTCATAGCTTTAGCATTTGCACTTGCTTCATTCTTCTGAGTTTGTGTCCATGTAGGATAATCGGTCGTGGGTGCAACAAACTCTGCTTGAGTAGCATTCTAGGCTTCAAAACTTGTTGCTTGCATATAAATCCTCATCCTTGTAGCCCAATAGTTATAATTTAGTCCATTGAATAGAGGAGGTCTTTGGGTAGATTGTCCTTCCGCAAATGTAGAACTATAGGCAAATGTTGTGCTTGTACTTGCGTTATTTTCCATAGTATCAATACGTCTAATAACAGTGTTATGGTTATAGGACAACCTTGCTCTGATACCAATTGAAAGAGGGGGCTATGCGGTAGGATCGTGTAATATGGAATAACGGAATAGTCTAGGTAGATAATAGTAGGTAAATGCAAGGAGACACCAGGATTTTATACTGGTTCGGACCTCTCGTCCTACGCCCAGTCCCTAAGCTTCACCTAAGAATTTCACTAACTAATACCCTCACTTCACCCGGAGGAATAGGTTTACAACTTACCCGAACAACCGAACGGGATTTCTTGCCTCAACTACCGAAGAGGACTTCAACTCAATTACTAAATACAATATTTGACTTGTTGTGTTCTTGTCAACACTAATGAGTCTAATGTAGTACAATATTCCTATAATCTTATCCTCGAGAGTATGCAATGTGTTTGTGAAGATTTAGGAAATGTGAATTGCTATGAATCAAAAGAATGTTATAAACAAAAACAGTGATTCAAGCAATAGGTTGGTGATTGCTTTGAGAATATCTAGAAAATATGAACAAGAGAATAGTTAGATTAAAGCAAGAGAATTCGGTGAATTAAATGATGTTAGAATCATGAATTTATACTTGTAGAAGAGATGCATATGTTGTCAAAGGTTGCAAACAAGAGATGCTTCCATGTCCATTGATGAATGGTTGCAACTCTTGGTAAGAAGAAGGTGTCTTTTCAGAGAAAATTCGCAGGTTTAAATTCAGTCGACTGAGCAGGAGATTCAGTCGACTGAAAATACAAAGAAAAATTTTCAGGAACAATTCCAGTCGACTGCACAGGTAATTCAGTCGACTGAAACTGTGCAATTTTTGTATATGTGTACAGTTTCAGTCGACTGGCCATGTCTGTTCAGTCGACTGAAGTATAAAAGTATGCACAGTGAACATGTGAATGAAGTTTTTATGAATGTGTTCTAATGTTCGTGCAAATCTCTTGAGGATAGATTTTAACAAATAATCTAGACTAAGACACATAGAAAATCATACTAATGTTTGTACTTTGGTCTTCATCTATCTTCTTCTAGCTTTTGCATTCTCTTCCTATTTGTTGAAGCTTATTGTCATTGATCAAAATCTTCGTGTATCAACAATATTGATAAACCACTTTAAAACAATATTAATATAAATAAACAACTTCTAAAATATAATTATATTCCCTTGATAAAATTCTATATTTAATTTCCAAAATTATTATTCCCATATTTATAGAACTATATTTATAAATCTCCTTCTCTCTTATAAAACTTCCTTTCATAAAATCCCTTTATTTATGGATTCTATTTACAGGAAAATAGGCACAGGGAAAAAGTTCCAAAAAAGTTTAGTCTCAAGGACAGCAAGTTTGTTTTTTAGTCTGAAGGACACTTTATAGTGTAAATAGAAAATGATAGTTCTATAACTTGCTATCCCTGAGACTAAATTTTTTTGCAACTTCTTCCTTGTGCCTAAAAACCCCTTCCATTTATAACTCTATTTCCTTTATAAATCTCACTTATTCATAAATCTCATTTAAAAACATCAATCACCATCCATTTTAACGTTGCCCTAAAATGGATAAATTCCTTTTGTAAATTCCTTTTATAAATTCCTTTCTACTTATAGAATGTTATTTAACCTTCCAAATTTACCCTCATCTTCAATTTCCAAAATAGAATTAACTATTTCCTAAAATATCATTCCACATCTTATGATAAATCCACCGTCTGATATATTTCTCCAATCTATTAAATGAAAATAGTTTCCTTTAATTTATAACACCGTTTAATAATCCATACTTTTATTAACAAAAGTACGATTTCACAAATCTTCACTTCATTTGTAAACTATCACTTTTATTAATTACCACATTTGTAAATAAATTATAACACATGTAAATATATATACATATCACTTTATACAAAATGATTAATAAATATTTATATCAAAATATCTCTATTTTCTTTTTGAAACCATATCCCTTTGTTACTAAAGACGGACTTATTTTAGAATTCGAAAAATCTTTATTTTGTTAGGAAATAATTCTATGGTTTCGATGATAACAGTTATACAATGGAAATCGAATGTACATATATATCTATATTTACAGGTAGAAGATAGAGTAACATCACCAAAGAGACAAAAACAAGACTCAAGAGAAGTATCAAAAGACTTCAAATCGATAGAAGTTGAAAAGGAATGGCACAGACACAATAAAGCATCATGCATATTTTCAGACGTCTGAGTGCACTAGCCAGACGTCTGAATGTTTTCTCTGGTTTGCAAATCAGATAGAATCAGACATCTGGTTAATATGCTCAAAGTCTGATTAAACTCTCTGGTTCACAACTGAGAAGGAAATAGACGTCTGATAATAAACTCAGACGTCTGAACAACAACCAGACAAAAAATATGAAGACCAGATGTCTGAAACATTCCTCCAGACGTCTGATTTTGAACTCGACTGAGTAATTTCAAAGACCAACTGTCACATTCGAAATGACACATCCGCTTCTCTCTGCTGCAACTCTTCATCACTATCAGAAGCGACTTTAGGGAGATTACAACAGATGCAACTATACAAGAAAACTCATCATCACTATAAATAGCATCAGGAATGCAAAGAGAATCTTCACCTTGCTTACTTATGCTCTTTATTCCTATACTCTGATTTATACCTGTTCTCTAGCAATCAACTACTTGTATTTAACTCTTCCATATATTCAGAACTCCTCATTCAATATTCTCTAGATAGATATATACATATATATATTAGAAGCACTTGTACTCAATAGTCAACATCTGTGTTATAGAACACAATCTTGACAAAGAAACTCTCCTATTGTAAACCTGTTCCTCTGGGTCAAGTGAGGGTTGGTTGAAAGGAAATTCCGAAGAGGAGCTTCGGGACTGGATGTAGGACGGGAGGTTCGAACCAGCATAAAATCCTGGTGTGATTATTTTAATTTACTTTGCTATTATTATCTATCAAATTATATTATATAGTTAGTTGTTCATACTTGCATATATATCGTATACGATCCACTCACATAGGCTTTCAATTGGTATCAGAGCGAGGTTACGATCAAATAACAGTAACACGTTTTTTGAATCACTTTAATATGGAAAGTATTTTTCAAGAAGGATAATCCACTGCACGACCACCACTTTTTAATGGATCTAACTATGCATATTGGTCAACACGTATGAGAATTTTTATGGAAGCTAATGGTCTTGAAATTTGGTCAGCCACACAAGATAGATATGAAGTACCTACTACTACTATGAACACTTGGACCGATGCACAAAAGAACTTAGCATCAAATAATGCTAAAGCTATTAACGTTTTATTTTTATCTTTAGACAAAAATGAATTTTCACGTGTCATGTTATGCACCACAGCATTTGATATTTGGCGCACCTTACGAATCACACATGAAGGTACAACAAAGGTCAAACAAACGAAGATTTCGATTTTGCAAAACTAATTTTCTTCATTAAAAATGAAGCAAAATGAAACTATTGTTGACATGTATTCTAGATTTCAAACTATCCAACATGATCTTATGGCATTAGGAGTTAAAGTCACTGATTTTGATTTAATATCTCGAATACTTAACTCTTTGACGTCAGATTGGGAAAGGAAGGTTTTACCTATAGAAGAAGCTAATGATCTTTCTACTCTTAAAGTTGAAAAGTTGATAGGAAATTTAATGTCCTATGAAGCTAACTTGCAGGCACGAAAAGAACTAAATTCGGAGAAAAAGAATATAGCATTTCCTGCAACAAAAAATGATGACTCTGATCTAGATGAAGAAGAAATAGTCTTTATTGCCAAGAATTATAATAGGTTCAAGAAATTTAGAAAGATGACAAAATTTCAAAAAGAAGGGAAGTCCAACACAACAAACCTATCTCAAATCAAGTGCTATGAATGTGATCAATACAGACATATGAAGAAGGATTGCCCTAAACTCAATAATGATAAAAAGAATAACAAAATTCAAAAATTCAAGAAGAAGAAGGCTTTCAAAGTAACTTGGGATGACTCAGACTCTTCATTTTCTGAAAGTGATAGTGAGAGTGATGGAGAACAAGCTAATGTGTGTTTTATGGCACAAACTAAAGAGGTATGCCCTGAACTTAGCTATGATGAACTATTAGAACTTAGCATGGAACTAGACGATAAATTTAGACAAATAAAAAAATTGAACAAAGAATATATAGTCAAAATAAATAGATTAGAACTTGAGGTAGGAATGTTGAAAGATGAAAAAATTATTCTAGAAGAAGAACTTGAAATATCTCAAGAAAAAATCAAAAATAATATGATAGAAAGTGAGATTATTTCTATAGTAAAAGAAAATTTGTTAAAAGAAAATATTGATTTTAAAAATAGTATTGAATTATTGAAAATTGAAAATATAGAGTTAAGCGAAAAATTAGATAAAATTACCAACAATGTGTCAAAATTTAATAAAGGAAAATAAGATTTGGAGAATCTTATCAAAATTTCAAAACCATCAGGTAATAGAAATGGAATAGGATTCAAAAATTCTTTTAAACAAAAAGGAAATAATGCTAAAAAATAGTAGGCATATAAAAACTAGAAGTTTGTCTAAGACTAAATTGAATACCAATAATATGAAAATTTGGATTCCTAAAACAAATAATAATTTGATTAGACAAAAGCATATTAATAATTACTTAGAGAATGTAGTCTATAATAAAAATTATATTTATAAAGGTACCAAACCATCTTGGTTATGGCTACCTTCCTTTAACAATTAGGACCCTAATAAAATATATGGGTACCAATTAAAACATTTCTTATTTTGCAGGTACCCAAAATAAAAAATAAGGAGAAATGGATATTAAATAGCGGTTGCTCCAAACATATGACCGGAAATTCAAAAATGTTATCAAATATAACATACATCGATGGTGGAACAGTAACCTTTGGATACAATTCAAAAGGATATGTCATAGGCATTGGAGAAGTCATCAACTTTGGTATCTCTAATTCTCCTATTATTACAATTGTTTTATTTGTGACGACCCGGGATTTTTAACAATTTAAATTGGAATATTTAATTGATTTTAAATATTTAAAAGATAATATTAACTTGAATTCAAGATATCAATATTTACTTGGTAATTAAATCATTGAATTATATAGTTTAAATATTGAATTTAATAATTGAAATTGGGTAAATTATTGAATCGTCATGTTTAAGCCTGTTAAAAATAATATGAAGGCTTATAAAATTTATAATGATGACACTGAAGATAATAGAATGGTTGAAATTTAATTTAAAGGCGATAAGTTCAGTTTTGAAATTATATCGTTTAAATTGAATTTAAAAATAGCCTTCCGAGGCACAGTCTCGGAATTTGATGAAACCAGTTCCATTGAATCCGTAATAGTTAGTTATTATCGGATTTCAATTTTCGTAGCAATCAGAGTTGTCGTTTGACCCGGGCAGCTCGAAACGCATAGAAACTATTTTAATCAATTTAATTTAAAATTGGTCGTTTATTTTCGTAACTCGCACATATGATCGAATTAGGCTTTGAATTATGTTCCATTGTATTCGGAATACGGGTAAAACCTTATAAACGCCTGTCGGCATGTCTAATTCGGGGTCCGAGATTTCGCGTTATGTGTAACGAGATATTTTGAAAATTTGATAATATTAAAAATATAAAAATATAAAAGTTAAATCACCAGCTACCCTATATCGTACGCGAGCCACCCTAGACCTGAATTGCATCGACCTAGCTATCTCCTATTTTTTATGATGGCCGAGTACTTTGAAAACCCAGAGAAAAAAATCTTCAGAGCGAAAAACAAAAATGGCTTCCTCTTATTTTCAAAATCGCTACCACTCCCTTACTCTTTTGTTTCCAGCAAACCAAATTGAAATCTTCTCGCAAGCAAATCAATGGCGAAGCTCAAATGTAATTCACTTAAAAAAAGATAGAGGGAGAAACGCTCGAATTTGAAGCCAAGTTCCGTGTCGAGGAGGGGAGTCTCGCAAGGGCTTGTGGTACTGGACGCGGCGGTAGCAGGTGGGCAGGGATGCGCCGAGATCGGTGTTGAAGGGGGCTCGTGGGTATCAACATTCGCGATTTTTGTGCACGCGATTTTGGCTAACTCGGGGCGACGACTTAGGTTCAAAGTTAGGGTTCGCTGATTTTTTTGGAGGAGGCGATGGCGCGCGTATCTGAGACTGGGTAGGGTCGTCTATAACTTGGGGTGGCCGCGCAGAGGGTTCCGAACGAGGGCTTCAACATCTCGACATCGCCGAAGCAGTGGAGCATGGTTTCGATTTCTGCAGCATTTTTTTGGTGAGTAATCCTCACACGAATCTATAAAATTTGGTGTATTTGCATTGTTTAAATAGCAATATAGTTTTGGATGAATTTTTGAAGGGAGCTGTGACGCCCCACCTCAATACCCACACTAGCCAAGAACATTACAGAGTAATGCTGTCAACTAGCACGGAGAATAAGGCTATTGAGGAGCGACCGTCCATGTAACTTCTTTGTGCGAGCACCGATATGTTAGATAGTATAGCATGCATTTCATTTAAGGAGGAAGTCCGACATACCGATACAAACTCAAAGCTATCACACGGTGGCTATAAATAAATCTTCGGAAATAAATATAGAAATAATTATAACATAATCAGTCACAGACATCCATATCACAAAGGTGGAAAAAGATATGAATATATAACTAACACATGAAAGTGTACATCAGAGTAGTGGTCATGAAAGGACCACATACACAAAAGAATAGCAAAACGTGCTATACAAAAGAATACATCATGAGTCTATATCTCAAGTGTAAATGACAAAAACTGCTAATCTAAATGGTCAGCCAAAAGTCAGAGTAGTAAATCCCTGGGGGAGAAGTCAAGCAGAAGCCCCTGTAACATCTCGGTCTGACCCGAGTATTATTTATAAGAAAATAGTAAACGGATCAGTCTAGCTATAAATATCAGGTAACATGATATAAAACAATAGATATGGCAAGAACATATAATGACCATAAAGACATACTATGATAAGCATGTAAATGAAGATCATCAAGAGATCAAACAATATCAAAAGAATCTTCTAAAAGATCCAAATTCACCTAAAAAAATTGATGACACACAAATTCACCAAAACATAAAAGCTGGAAAATCATAACAATGAAAGTCATGAAAATAGGTGAAGCACAAATTCCAGAAGACTACACAAGAAATCCAGAAATCACAATATAGGAGCATGAAAACTCACAAAATGGGAGCATGAAAACTCACCTACACGTGTAACACAAAGCGAGACCCTATCTCATGGTTGCAAGCCATTAATTTTGACACACAAATGGCCCGAAGACCGTTGGGCGCTACCCCACATATGTGATGGCGAAACATCACAAGAGCGGGGTCTAGTATCCCTCGCAGACAAAGAGACATCGCACAGTTGCTAGTCTAAAACACAAAAATGATCGTCATGATCATCAAGTAGTGTCATTCTCACCAAGCCAGTAAATATATGAGTTTAGTTTCGTGTCCCATAACCACTTGCTTAACTTAAATTTTTACGAACAAGCCGTAGATCTTCACTAGAAGATTGTCACAAAAGGTTTTAAGGAAAAGGTTAGTATATACTAGTAGATTGGAAAACGGTTTAAGGAAAGAGCTTTGTAGTAAAATAGAGTTAAAATTGTTTTGATGAAAGGGTTTTGATATTTACTACTAGTATTGAAACCTTCATATTTCTAAAGTTGTTATCCCGCCTTTTTAGCAAGGCCGTGATACCATAAAATCGACCGAGAAGCCCAAGATAGTTTGTCTCGAAGAATGGTCAAATCGATATTTGGTTGAAATAGGACTTGTCGGAATATAAGCCTTGTTGATTTTATTTCCTGGAATCTTTGCGTCATGCAAAGTATTTAGTTAAATGCGTCATACTGTCCACCGGTGGGTGGACAATTGGGAAAAAAAAGAAGCTGTCTTAAGGAATTTCGTATTTGTGATTGTTATAAGTCCATGCCTTATTTCCTTGTCTGTGATGAATGTTCTCGTTAAGTCATGTTATATGAATGTTTCATTTAAAATTAAGCAAGTAGATTATTAAGTCAAATTCGAAATTTAATTAATAGTGTGCTTAAGGAGAAATTAAGGAAATAAAATTAGATTTAAAGATCTTAGATTAAATTATAGATTAAGGATAATCAAATTCCAGGTTTATAAAATAAGATTTTAAAGTGATATAATTAAGAAATTAATTAATTTATTTGACTTAACTTTTAATTAATTTAAGGTTTGAGTGATTAAGATTATTTAATTAATCAGTTCAGTAATTAAAGAGGAACTAATTAATTTAGGGTTAAGAAATAATTAATTATTGATTAAGGGTTATAAGTTAATTAATTTTAGACAAATTAATTTATGGGTGGAGATAAATTAATATAAGTAACTAGAGAATTCATTACTTAAATGATAATTTGTCACGACCCGTCTTCCACTACCCAGAAAGACACATCATGAATTTAGAAAGAAAGGGATAGAAGAAGAAAAGAAAGAAGAGAAAGAAGAAACAACACTAGAATCTCAACAACGGAACGAATAAATTATATTAATAACATAATTATTTACATAATATACAACACCAATCAGAGATACACAGCATACACATCACATATACTAGACAGTTATAAACACCTGTCTAGTCTTTACAACTCAATACAATTACAACATAGAGAACACACAGCGGAACTATATCTCTACAACGCAGAAGCCTCCTGCTCCATTGCTCCTCCATTATACGTCAAAGCTAACTTGAATCCCTTGGCTACTCGTAAAAATTTGAGTACCCAAGAGTTTAAGAAAACAAAGATAAACTCCGGGTCAGACATGGGTCTGGTGTGAGTAACAGGTTAAGGTTGCTTAACTTTAAAAACCTTTTTGAAAAGAAAGGTATCACGTAAGACTTCCCACACATGAACATGGAAAAGTTTTTACCTTACGCTAACCAAAACATTTGATAGGAAATCCGATGATATTATAATAGTGTCTAGGGTTTTCAAGTAAATATGAAATAGCCGAAATTGTTACATTCATTAAATTCCAGCTACTAGCCACAAAAGTGGGTAATACAATCAAAACCGTTGGCACTTATTGGATTGTGGATTCCATACAATGGCAGGGCTACTGGGGTACCGCCCGTCACAGTACGTGGCCTAGATCACCGTACCGAGGAGTACTCCCACTCCCCTGCAACACAAGGCGGGAACCATTCGTTACTGAATAGTTCCGAACAAAACAACCCCGCGGTTGTTTGCAACCAACTGCCCACGCAGCCGAATATAAAGGGACTTCTAGACAGGGATCACTCTCGCACAGATAACCCTTGCACTCTAAACCACCATCTCGAATCTATAAGCACTATTCCGTCAACTCATTACGGAATCACCCACAGAGTTATACTGACGTATAGCCCTTACACCTCGAGTCTTCACAAAGCTCCATTTGGATTTACGACCTAACGTTAACTCGGAATCGATGTGGTTTTCGGATATCCAAATATGGAAACCCGATCCCGGTCTCATCGAAATCCAAAGCGTGTCTTTTAGGTCCAAGTTGTTTTAAAGGTTTAAAACAATTTAATTCAATATTATCTATATACGCACAGATAGATAATTATTAACATCATAATAGATAATCAATATTATCATAACATCAGATAATCCATATTATCAACTTCAACAGATAAATCATATTATCAACTCAATGCAACCATAACATCCAAATCACACAACAATATTTATCTCATAACTGAGATTTCTACCATCTAGGGTAATAAATATCAATCATTATTCATAAGCAAGGACTTATCAATCCAATCTATAATGAACTAAATTAATTACTCATCCATATAAATCTTGCTTACACATCAATTAATTATTCTTAACAAGTTACCCTAATTAATCATCTTGATTAACTATCCTTTAATTACATCCAAGTAATTAACCTCTAATTAATTTCATAAATTAATTATTCCAAACCAAACCTGTAATTAACCTGTAATTACTTCATTTACTAATCCTTAATTAATTAACTAATACCTTCATTGATTAATTTTCTTAATTAATAAATCCTTAATCATATCATTAATTATATAAATTAATCATCTCAAATTATTTTAAATAACCCCATTAAATTAATTATCAAAACCTAAATTAATTACACTAAGTAAATAATTATTAATTACTTACTTAAGTAATTATTCAACATACTAATTACATATTAATTACACAAGTTATTAATTCCAAAACTCCTCCATTAAATTACATCCAGTAATTTATTTTCTTCACTAAGTAATTTTCCATTTGTAATTACTTCTCAAATCAAATCAATGATTAATTTAAATTAATTAAAATTAATTAATTAACTTAATTAATCAAAATAAACTTAGTTAATTACAATTAGTAATTAATTTCCTTAATTACTTTCACTAAGTAATTATACTTAAATAATTCTCAAATGATTATCTTCAATTAATTAATCAAATTAATTATTAAAATTAATTACATTAATTAATAAAAAAATATCAACTTAACGACCTTCATTAACCAGTAACAAATCTTTAATTACTTTTCCAAAGTAATTAATTGAATTAATCAATATTAATTCTTAATTTACTTATAAAACTTCATTAATTAATTCCTAATTATTAAATTAATCAAGTGAAAATTAAAACTTAAACAATTATTAATTACTTGATTAATAATTCAATTTATTAATTAAATTAATCCAATATTATTTAAATTAATTTCTAAATCATACTTTAATCAAATTTAATTAACTTACTTAAACTTTTAATTAATTAAATAAACCCTTAATTATTTAATTAATTAACCCAATTATTAATTAATTAAATTAATTAACCCAATTATTAATTAATTAAATTAATTAATTAAAATCTTAATTACCTTGATCAGATAATTAAGTTTTAAACAATAAAAATCATTAATCTCATTAATGATTAAATTATCATTATTAAAGTCATTTAAAAACAAAATTTGCTTTTAAATTTTATAAATTCCACTTAAAATTAAAATGAGATTAAATTTAAACTTAAACAAGATTTTAAATATTTAAAAAAACTCTTAAATTTTCATTTTAAAGGATCACTTATCTTTAAAGTATTTTTAAAAGAATAGTTTAACTTATCCCACATTCAAATTTAACAAGTTTAAAATACTTTAAATAATTCAAAGGATATTGAACATATAAATTTCAAATTTTATTTATATTACAACCAAGATCCAAATCATGTTTCAGGTTTAAATTCAAAGATTAAAATTTAAACTCTGTTTTAAATTTTATTACAGATTTTATAAAATACATGTTAAACATACTTAAAATATTCAAACTAAATTATTACATTTGAATTTGTCAACCTATTTTCCTTTTTGAAACTTTCAGGTTCAAATTCAAATTTGAATCCGGGATTTCAAATTCAGATTTAAACTAAATTTTTAATCTTGTTTAAAATCTTAATTTCAGGCATATAAACACTTTTAAAAAAAACTGTGCAGGTTTTAAGTTGCTAACTATTTCACCTTTTATAAATTTATTTATTTCAAAAACTAAAATTCAAATTCAATTTGAATCCATAGTTTAAACTTGCTTCAGTTCCTATTTAAAACAGGCTTTGCTTTGCTCTTTTTAAATTTAGTTTTTTAAAAAAAAAATTAAAACCTGAAACAGTTCAGGTTGCAGAGGACAACACTGCAACCAAACTACCCGAGCTCATCTCCATCCTGCTTCGAGTCACCCCCACTTTAACTTCTAGCAAAAACAGAAAATACCCGAGCACCACTTCTTCTCCATATTCCAGAACTAAATCTCCTCTCTATGGCCACTGTGCACATGCACATTGCCATGGCCATCTTCCCTATCATCAGAGATGATCATCCAATCCACCAACCTCCCTTGAGTCCACCAGAACACCTAAGCATCAGAGAATCCCCATTTCCCAAATTCAAGCAGAGCAGTTTCTTATTTTTTTTTAAAAAAACCTGAAAACACTAAGCACCCCAAAACCACAAACCCTGTCAACGGCGAGTCCTCCTCCCTCCGACCATTGTTTAAACTACAACTCCGGCTACTTACTCCTCTAGGGCCTAGCAACCATTTCCCAGAGTTGCTAATCACTCGATCAAACGTTGAGTGGGAACGATTCTATTTACTACAGGTTTAAATATTAGGGATACAGAACCAAAACCCTCGCCGCTGCTAAACCAAAAATCTATTCCCCATTTTGATAATTTTTCTGAAATGCTTGATGACTCTTCTCCATACAGAAGGAACTTCAAACCCCCATATTTCCAAAATCAACAGAATTTCCCAATTTCACCTTTTCCAGATAAAGGTGAACTGCCCCCAAAATCTCAAACTATAAATTGTGTTTTCTGACTTAAAAATCATGTTTTCTTGAGTGGTTTTAGATCACAATCTTACTTTAATAAATTAACGAATTTATGTTTTAAAACAAATTCATGTTTCCTGATCATTTTTTATTTTCAGAGAAGGTTTGATTTTATTTTAGCTTAACTAAACTTTTAAGCTTAAATATATGATCAAATTAACTATTTTTGTTTGTCACTTAAATCTTATCAATGACCTGATCAAGAGATAGGGAATTAAATCAAAAAAAAAACAAAAGATCTGGACTTGAACTTGGGAACAGAGGCATTGCAGTCATTAGCATACATGCACACATATCATCCACATATTTACAGATAATTCATAGATATACATACAGAATCCTACTTATGACAAGTCATATCCATCCAGAAAATCAATTATGCAACCATGATAAACTTAAATTTATTTTAACAAGAATGTTACTCACCAGCAACTCAGGAGAACAGAGCACAATGTTTATTGAAAAATTTGCGCTTGAATTGCTTTATAGGACATCAAATATTAGAATGCTCATCGTCCACCTGACGATGTTCTGAAAGCATTCAATCCATACAAGTTCGTTCCGGGTTCGAACGAAACCGAAGGCACTATCTCGTTGCACTCGTTTTGGAATCACCCTCAGAGTCAACGACCATAACCCTTGCACTCTGATTCACCATCTCGAATCTATAAGAACTATTCCGTCAACTCATTACGGAATCTTAATTAAAATAACAAAACTACAAACCTGAAAACACTAAGCACCCAAAAACCACAAACCCTGTCAACGGCGAGTCCTCCTCCCTCCGACCGTTGTTTAAACTACAACTCCGGCTACTTACTCCTCTAGGGCCTAGCAACCATTTCCCAAAGTTGCTAATCACTCAATCAAACGTTGAGTGAGAACGATTCTATTTACTACAGGTTTAAATATTAGGGTTACAGAACCAAAACCCTCACCGCTGCTAAACCAAAAATCTATTCCCCAATTTGATAATTTTTCTAAAATGCTTGATCACTCTTCTCCATACAGAAGGAACTTCAAACCCCCAAATTTCCAAAATCAACAGAATTTCCCAATTTCACCTTTTCCAGATAAAAGTGAACTGCCCCCAAAATCTCAAACTATAAATTGTGCTTTCTGACTTAAAAATCATGTTTTCTTGAGTGGTTTCAGATCACAATCTTACTTTAATAAATTAAGGAATTTATGTTTTTAAACAAATTCATGTTTCCTGATCATTTTTATTTTCAGAGAAGGTTTGATTTTATTTTAACTTAACTAAAATTTTAAGCTTAAACATATGATCAAACAAACTATTTTTGTTTGTCTTAAATCTTATCAATGACCTGATCAAGAGATAAGGAATTAAAAAAAAAGATCTGGACTTGAACTTGGGAAAAGAGGCATTGCAGTCATTAGCATACATGCACACATATCATCCATATATTTACAGATAATTCATAGATATACATACAGAATCCTACTTATGAAAAGTCATATCCATCCAGAAAATCAATTATGCAACCATGATAAACTTAAATTTATTTTAACAAGAATGTTACTCACCAGCAACTCAGGAGAACAGAGCACAATGTTTATTGAAAAATTTGCACTTGAATTGCTTTGGACTGAAACTTTATGTTGCTTCTGATTATCTACTTCATGCATGCAGGTTTTAAAACTACAGGTTTGTTTTTGAAGTGGAGAAATGTATTGAGGCTGAAGATTTGATATTTGCAACTGGCAATGAGATTACAGGGTTGTTGCATGAACTTGGAATTGGTTTCAGAGTTTATTGCTGAAAATTTCCAGATGAAATGCAGACATTAATCTACATTTCTGTTTGAATTACTTGAGGATTTAATTGCTTGTATCAGGTTTGAAAGGAAATGTAGGTTTGAATTTTAGAATATGGTTACAGGCTATTGGTTTCCAATTGAAATTTTAAGGAGTGAAGTTTCAGGTCTTGTTTTTAAAGAGCTTTGAGTTTTCAGATATTTTTTTTCTTTGATTCAACAAACATTTTATTTTTAAAAGATAATAAGAAAAGTGAAAATGTTTTTAAAAGAGAGCTGAAATAAATTTAACAAAATAAATATAAGAAAATAAAGATTAAATGACACTTGTCACATTTCTTGATTTACAACTTACACATGTTGTTTAAGTTACTAACTTGTTAACACTTATCTTCATTAAATTAAGTTATAAATTTAAATGTTTATAAAGGGTTTTCTTAATTTATTTTATGTTAGAATGAATATATATATATATATATATATATGATTTACTTCTTTTAACAAAATGTAAATAAAACTATTTATAATTTAAAACTTACAAAATATTCTAAAGAATCAATAAATTTGAAAATAAAATTGCCAAATTAAATTAATTCTCTGAAATAAAACCAAATCAATTTAAAAAAAATAAAGATTCTATTTTCCCTTTTTAATTCCTCTTTATATTTTTGAAAAATAGAATATTTATTAATATGATTTAAAATAACAATTTACAATTTTATATGATTTATAAAGAAATTATAAATCACTTTTATATTTAAATGAATTTAAATCATATGCTATCATATATTTTAAACTTATATAAAATATACTCAAATCATATTTGTCAAATAATATTTAATAAGAAATAAACTTAACTTTTATTTAAATTTTAAAACAAAAATTAAGCTAAGTCAAATTTTAAACAATTTAACATTTATTTAAATATTATCAAACCACATAGTTACTTATTTAAATAGATTTTTAAAAGCTTAATATTAATTAAAACACAATTTCCTAATTACTCAATATCTTATTAGAATTTAAAAAAACTTCATTTATTTATTTTCATGTAAGTTAAATTCCAAACAAAGATAAACTATAATATATATACAAATATATATATATATATACACACATTATAATTTAAACATTTATTTTAGCTTTTAAAAGATAAAATCACAAATTAAATATTTATTAAATTTGATTATTAAACTAAAACATATTTTATTAATCAATATTGTCAATATCAATTTAATTTTATATAAAGATTATTAAATTGATATTGTCTAAAATTCCGGGATTTCACACTCCTTCCCCCTTAAAAGAATTTCGTCCCCGAAATTTAAAAAAAAAGGTACTTTAATAACCTACTTTAGATTTAAAAATTAAAACCAAGCATATATCAAACATAGGCTAACAACCATAGCAATCAATTCATCTAATCAAACAAAATTAACTATCCAGACAAAATTCTGGATAGAGTTTCCTCGAGTTTCCTAAGTAAACACCGGGTTACTCGCTCTATAAAACCCAAACAATCAACACTACTAAGTTACAGAACTCCTACTCATCTATATCTATAACTGAACAAGACATCAGACTATAGACAAGTCTGACTCAACAACCAAAATTTCCCAGAACAGCTGATTCCAAAACCAGAAATAGATATACACGTACTCCCTCAGAGATACGTGAAACACATCGAATTCTAATTGTCCAAACTGGCAATTCAATCCAGAAAATCAAACACTTATCCAAAACATAACACGGAAGAAATCCAAAACATATCAGAGCTAACTTACCCAACCTTGCCTAAAATTTATAGCTCCTAAAACTAGGGAAAACTTATCCAAAACCAGACTTCAGATCCACAAAATTCTTCGGACGATTTCAAGTTGCCCACATCCTACCTGATCAGCTCGATCCTTAATGATGTCTCTAGAAACAAACTAGACCAATCCCAATCCACCAGAATGATCCTCCACGATCCATCAAGATGAAGAACAACTCCACTCACAACCATCAGAAGAAAACAACTTCTCTTATCCGGAAAAGAAAAGCAGATGCACTCACAAACTGCTTCCGCTGCACAACTCTGATCTGGAGTAGAAAAGAATGCTGATGAAGAACACAAGCACAACCGGACAACGAAACCAAGAAGATCTCCGATATCCCAGAGAAAATTCAGAATTTCCTCAAATCCTGAGTTGCTTCAACAAACTCCATCTCAAGAAACCAACCTTCAACTAGTTGAACCACCGGTACCACTGAATCTCTAGATAAAGACAAACTCTGGCTTCTTTGAAAATATCCAGAAAAATCTCCAATAATCCAAGAAAACACTCAACTATCGCAAGTCACCTTTGCGATCAACTCGAACTAAAATCCAAAGAAAACTGTTCTCTCCAAACCAATCAGAACAGCTTATGCTGGTCTAGCCAATCCATCAAAGAAATGGATTCTACTCTACTGCTTCTGAACTCCATCTCCATAAAACAGATAAACCAAAAAACTCTGCCGACACACAACACACCTTGAGCTGTACTGCTGACATCAATGCCAAAGAATTCTCAATCAAAAGCTCTTCGAAAAACTCGGACTTCAAACCACACAGAAACATCCTGCTGAACTCAGCCACAATACCGAAGCATACCTACTTTCTTAAACTTGTCCCAAAGAAATCATCTTCAGAAACATCCATAGTCAATGCATCTCATCACGCATCTACTATTCCTTGAGGTATCAAGATATCATCACTCGCTTCTGCTCAGCCAACAGATCAAAACTCTACTCATCCAACTTCAAATATGAACTCCGAACCTTAACAGGTTACCTTCAGAGATCAATGAAGTTCTTGCACCACTTCAAACTCACTCGAGACGGTATTAGGTCTACAGTCTCAACAGATACACTTCCAACCAAACATTCAAACTCCAACCAATGGTAGTCGCGTTACACACACCACTACCTCAATCTACCTTTATAACCCACATTGGAAAACCCGAACAGGTAACCCAACAGATAGGTAGAAATAATATATATATATATATATATATTTATATTTATATATAAATATATTAAAAATTACAAATACACTCTCTCAAGATAGACACCACTCCAGAGCCTAGGTATTCACTCAACCTAACGCTCTGATACCAACTGTCATGACCCGTCTTCCACTACCCAGAAAGACGCATCATGAATTAAGAAAGAAAGGGATAGAAGAAGAAAAGAAAGAAGAGAAAGAAGAAACAACACTAGAATCTCAACAGCGGAACGAATAAATTATATTAATAACATAAGTATTTATATAATATACAACACCAATCAGAGATACACATCATACACATCACATATACTAGACAGTTATAAACACCTGTCTAGTCTTTACAACCCAATACAATCACAACACAGAGAACACACAGCGGAACTATATCTCTACAACGCAGAAGCCTCCTGCTCCATTGCTCCTCCATTATATGTCAAAGCTAACCTGAATCCCTTGGCTACTTGTAAAAATTTGAGCACCCAAGAGTTTAAGAAAACAAAGATAAACTCGGGGTCAGACATGGGTCTGGTGTGAGAAACAGGTTAAGGTTGCTTAACTTTAAAAACCTTTTTGAAAAGAAAGGTATCACGTAAGACTTCCCACACATAAACATGGAAAAGTTTTTACCTTACGCTAACCAAAACATTTGATAGGAAATCCGATGATATTATAATAGTGTCTAGGGTTTTCAAGTAAATATGAAATAGCCGAAATTGTTACATTCATTAAATTCCAGCTACTAGTCACAAAAGTGGGTAATACAATCAAAACCGTTGGCACTTATTGGATTGTGGATTCCATACAATGGCAGGGCTACTGGGGTACAGCCCGTCACAGTACATGGCCTAGATCACCGTACCGAGGAGTACTCCCACTCCCCTGCAACACAAGGCCGGAACCATTCCTTACTGAACAGTTCCGAACAAGACAACTCCGCAGTTGTTTGCAACCTACTGCCCACACAGCCGAATATAAAGGGACTTCAAGACAGGGATCAATCTCGCTCTCCAGTGGGAGCTACCCACGAAGCCTTGCTGCACCTCCCCTGTTTTAGCCATTCTCGGTTAATGAGGCTTGAGGCTACGATTACCTTTATAGGACACATCACTTAGAATGCTCATCGTCCACCTGACGATTTTATGAAAGCATTCAATCCATACAAGTTTGTTCCGGGTTCGAACGAAACCGAAGGCATTATCTCGTTGCACTCATTATTGGAATCACCCTCAGAGTCAACGACGATAACCCTTGCACTCTAAACCACCATCTCGAATCTATAAGCACTATTCCGTCAACTCATTACGGAATCACCCACAGAGTTATACTGACGTATAGCCCTTACACCTCGAGTCTTCACAAAGCTCCATTTAGATTTACGACCTAACGTTAATTCGGAATCGATGTGGTTTTCGGATATCCAAATATGGAAACCCGATCACGGTCTCATCGAAATCCAAAGCGTGTCTTTTAGGTCCAAGTTGTTTTAAAGGTTTAAAACAATTTAATTCAATATTATCTATATACGCACATATAGATAATTATCAACATCATAATAGATAATCAATATTATCATAACATCAGATAATCCATATTATCAACTTCAACAGATAAATCATATTATCAACTCAATGCAACCATAACATCCAAATCACACAACAATATTTATCTCACAACTGAGATTTCTACCATCCAGGGTAATAAATATCAATCATTATTCATAAGCAAAGACTTATCAATCCAATCTACAATGAATTAAATTAATTACTCATCCATATAAATCTTGCTTACACATCAATTAATTATTCTTAACAAGTTACCCTAATTAATCATCTTGATTAACTATCCTTTAATTACATTCAAGTAATTAACCTCTAATTAATTTCATAAATTAATTATTCCAAACCAAACCTGTAATTAACCTGTAATTACTTCATTTACTAATCCTTAATTAATTAACTAATACCTTCATTGATTAATTTTCTTAATTAATAAATCCTTAATCATATCATTAATTATATAAATTAATGATCTCAAATTATTTTAAATAACCCCATTAAATTAATTATCAAAACCTAAATTAATTACACTAAGTAATTAATTATTAATTACTTACTTAAGTAATTATTCAACATACTAATTACATATTAATTACACAAGTAATTAATTCCAAAACTCCTCCATTAAATTACATCCAGTAATTTATTTTCTTCACTAAGTAATTTTCCATTTGTAATTACTTCTCAAATCAAATCGATGATTAATTTAAATTAATTAAACTTAATTAATTAACTTAATTAATCAAAATAAACTTAGTCAATTACGATTAGTAATTAATTTCCTTAATTACTTTCTGTTTGCACAAAAAATGGACAAACACCTCCAAGTCGTATTATTTAGTTGATTATATGTGATTTTCAATGATTTTGGATGAGTATGTAAATATAAAAGAAGTAGGGGCTGAAATGTAAAAGACACGCGGATTTATAGTGGTTCGGCCAGAATGTGCCTACGTCCACTTTATATGTTATTATCTTCTTTCTTTCAGATTACAAGTACAATGCTTCGTATATAAGTATATGAAAGTATTTTGAAAGTTCCTTTCTTGCTTGAGCTCTCAAACTTGTCCGCCATTGTTGTACCCCTGCCCCTCTATTTATAGAGTGAGGTACGGGGCAGGGGGTCTTGGAAGTATATAGCTGCTGGTGGGCCTGGACTGGAGCAATCTGGCCTGGTAGCATTCTAGTTCGGCGAGCTTCATTCGGTGGTGAGGTTGGACCGGTGGTAGCCTCGTTCGGTAGGGAGTTGTTGGGGTCTGATCCGGTGCTTGCCTGGTCCGGTCGTGGCCTTGTCGTTGTGTTGACATGTGGCAAATCCTTCTGGTTCGGTCTTGGTTGGCTTGGTAGTTGGACCGGTGGCGTTTGGACCGGTAGTGGAGATGGTTCGGTATTGGAAGGCTTGTGCCGAATGAAGCTTGGTGCCGAGTGAAGCATGGGGCCGAATGAGCAGGGGGCCGAATGAGGCTTAGGGCCGAATGTGCATGGGGCCGAATGAGGCTTAGGGCCGAATGTGCATGGGGCCGAATGAGCTTCTATACTGAGAATTTTGGATGGACTTCTAGGTTAGTGTTGAGCTCCTTGGCTGTCGAACGAAGTGGAGGTTGCGAGCCCGAGTGAAACTGTGGCTTCTTGGTCTTGCTTGAGATCTTCTGGGTGAGAATTCGCCCAACACTTTCACTAAGTAATTATACTTAAATATTTCTCAAATGATTATCTTAAATTAATTAATCAAATTAATTATTAAAATTAATTACATTAATTAATAGAAAAAAAATATCAAGTTATTGACCTTCATTAACCAGTAACAAATCTTTAATTACTTTTCCAAAGTAATTAATTGAATTAATCAATATTAATTCTTAATTTATTTATAAAACTTCATTAATTAATTCCTAATTATTAAATTAATCAAGTGAAAATTAAAACTTAAACAATTATTAATTACTTGATTAATAATTCAATTTATTAATTAAATTAATCCAATCTTATTTAAATTAATTTCTAAATCATACTTTAATCAAATTTAATTAACTTACTTAAACTTTTAATTAATTAAATAAACCCTTAATTATTTAATTAATTAAACCAATCATTAATTAATTAAATTAATTAACCCAATTATTAATTAATTAAATTAATTAATTAAAATCTTGATGACCTTGATCAGATAATTAAGTTTTAAACAATAAAAATCATTAACCTCATTAATGATTAAATTATCATTATTAAAGTCATTTAAAAACAAATTTGCTTTTAAATTTTATAAATTCCATTTAAAATTAAAATGAGATTAAATTTAAACTTAAACAAGATTTTAAATATTTAAAAAAAACTCTTAAATTTTCATTTTAAAGGATCACTTATCTTTAAAGTATTTTAAAAAGAATAGTTTAACTTATCCTACATTCAAATTTAACAAGTTTAAAATACTTTAAATAATTCAAAGGATATTGAACATATGAATTTCAAATTTTATTTATATTACAACCAAGATCCAAATCATGTTTCAGGTTTAAATTCAAAGATTAAAATTTAAACTCTGTTTTAAATTTTATTACAGATTTTATAAAACACATGTTAAACATACTTAAAATATTCAAACTAAATTATTACATTTGAATTTGTCAACCTATTTTCCTTTTTGAAACTTTCAGGTTCAAATTCAAATTTGAATCCAGGATTTCAAATTCAGATTTAAACTAAATTTTTAATCTTGTTTAAAATCTTAATTTCAGACATATAAACACTTTTAAAAAAAACTGTGCAGGTTTTAAGTTGCTAACTATTTCACCTTTTATAAATTTATTTATTTCAAAAACTAAAATTCAAATTCAATTTGAATCCATAGTTTAAACTTGCTTCAGTTCCTATTTAAAACAGGCTTTGCTTTACTCTTTTTAAATTTAGTTTTTTTTAAAAAATAAATTAAAACCTGAAACAGTTCAGGTTGCAGAGGACAACACTGCAACCAAACTACCCGAGCTCATCTCCATCCTGCTTCGAGTCACCCCCACTTTAACTTCGAGCAAAAATAGAAAATACCCGACCGCCACTTCTTCTCCATATTCCAGAACTAAATCTCCTCTCTATGGCCACTGTGGACATGCACATTGCCATGGCCATCTTCCGGATCATCAGAGATGATCATCCAATCCACCAACCTCCCTTGAGTCCACCTGAACACCTAAGCATCAGAGAACCCCCATTTCCCAAATTCAAGCAGAGCAGTTTCTTATTATTTTTTAAAAAAACTGAAAACACTAAGCACCCCAAAACCACAAACCCTGTCAACGGCGAGTCCTCCTCCCTCCGACCATTGTTTAAACTACAACTCCGGCTACTTACTCCTCTAGGGCCTAGCAACCATTTCCCAGAGTTGCTAATCACTCGATCAAACGTTGAGTGGGAACGATTCTATTTACTACAGGTTTAAATATTAGGGTTACAGAACCACAACCCTCACCGCTGCTAAACCAAAAATCTATTCCCCAATTTGATAATTTTTCTGAAATGCTTGATCACTCTTCTCCATACAGAAGGAACTTCAAACCCCCATATTTCCAAAATCAACAGAATTTTCCAATTTCACCTTTTCCAGATAAAAGTGAACTGCCCCCAAAATCTCAAACTATAAATTGTGTTTTCTGACTTAAAAATCATGTTTTCTTGAGTGGTTTCAGATCACAATCTTACTTTAATAAATTAAGGAATTTATGTTTTTAAACAAATTCATGTTTCCTGATCATTTTTTATTTTCAGAGAAGGTTTGATTTTATTTTAGCTTAACTAAAATTTTAAGCTTAAACATATGATCAAACTAACTATTTTTGTTTGTCACTTAAATCTTATCAATGACCTGATCAAGAGATTGGGAATTAAATCAAAAAAAAAACAAACAAAAGATCTGGACTTGAACTTAGGAACAGAGGCATTGCAGTCATTAGCATACATGCACACATATCATCCACATATTTACAGATAATTCATAGATATACATACAGAATCCTACTTATGACAAGTCATATCCATCCAGAAAATCAATTATGCAACCATGATAAACTTAAATTTATTTTAACAAGAATGTTACTCACCAGCAACTCAGGAAATAGAGCACAATGTTTATTGAAAAATTTGCACTTGAATTTCTTTATAGGACATCAAATCTTAGAATGCTCATCGTCCACCTAACGATGTTCTGAAAGCATTCAATCCATACAAGTTCGTTCCGGGTTCGAACGAAACCGAAGGCACTATCTCGTTGCACTCGTTTTGGAATCACCCTCAGAGTCAACGACCATAACCCTTGCACTCTGATTCACCATCTCGAATCTATAAGCACTATCCCGTCAACTCATTACAGAATCTTAATTAAAATAACAAAACTACAAACCTGAAAACACTAAGCACCCCAAAACCACAAACCCTGTCAACGGCGAGTCCTCTTCCCTCCGACCATTGTTTAAACTACAACTCCGGCTACTTACTCCTCTAGGGCCTAGCAACCATTTCCCAATGTTGCTAATCACTCGATCAAACATTGAGTAGGAACGATTCTATTTACTACAAGTTTAAATATTAGGGTTACAGAACCACAACCCTTACCGCTGCTAAACCAAAAATCTATTCCCCAATTTGATAATTTTTCTGAAATGCTTGATCACTCTTCTCCATACAGATGGAACTTCAAACCCCCAAATTTCCAAAACCAACAGAATTTCCCAATTTCACCTTTTCCAGATAAAAGTGAACTGCCCCCAAAATCTCAAACTATAAATTGTGCTTTCTGACTTAAAAATCATGTTTTCTTGAGTGGTTTCAGATCACAATCTTACTTTAATAAATTAAGGAATTTATGTTTTTAAACAAATTCATGTTTCCTGATCATTTTTTATTTTCAGAGAAGGTTTGATTTTATTTTAACTTAACTAAAATTTTAAGCTTAAACATATGATCAAACAAACTATTTTTGTTTGTCACTTAAATCTTATCAATCACCTGATCAAGAGATAGGGAATTAAATCAAAAAAAAAAGATCTGGACTTGAACTTGGGAACAGAGGCATTGCAGTCATTAGCATACATGCACACATATCATCCATATATTTACAGATAATTCATAGATATACATATAGAATCCTACTTATGACAAGTCATATCCATCCAGAAAATCAATTATGCAACCATGATAAACTTAAATTTATTTTAACAAGAATGTTACTCACCAGCAACTCAGGAGAACAGAGCACAATGTTTATTGAAAAATTTGCACTTGAATTGCTTTGGACTGAAACTTTATGTTGCTTCTGATTATCTACTTCATGCATGCAGGTTTTAAAACTACAGGTTTGTTTTTGAAGTGGAGAAATGTATTGAGGCTGAAGATTTGATATTTGCAACTGGCAATGAGATTACAGGGTTGTTGCATGAACTTGGAATTGGTTTCAGAGTTTATTGCTGAAAATTTCTAGATGAAATGCAGACATTAATCTACATTTCAGTTTGAATTACTTAAGGATTTAATTGCTTGTATCCGGTTTGAAAGGAAATGCAGGTTTGAATTTTAGAATCTGGTTACAGGCTATTGGTTTGCAATTAAAATTTTGAGGAGTGAAGTTTCAGGTCTTGTTTTTGAAGAGCTTTGAGTTTTCAGATTTTTCTTTTCTTTTCTTTGATTCAACAAACATTTGATTTTTAAAAGATAATAAGAAAAGTGAAAATGTTTTTAAAAGAGAGCTGAAATAAATTTAACAAAATAAATATAAGAAAATAAAGATTAAATGACACTTGTCACATTTCTTGATTTACAACTAACACATGTTGTTTAAGTTACTAACTTGTTAACACTTGTCTTTATTAAATTAAGTTATAAATTTAAATGTTTATAAAGGGTTTTCTTAATTTATTTTATGTTAGAATGAATATATATATATATATATATATGTATATATATATGATTTACTTCTTTTAAGAAAATGTAAATAAAACTATTTCTAATTTAAAACTTACAAAATATTCTAAAGAATCAATAAATATGAAAATAAAACCAAATCAATTTAAAAAAAATGAAGATTCTATTTTCCCTTTTTAACTCCTCTTTATATTTTTGAAAAATAGAATATTTATTAATATGATTTAAAATAACAATTTACAATTTTATATGATTTATAAAGAAATTATAAATCACTTTTATATTTAAATGAATTTAAATCATATGCTATCTTATATTTTAAACTTATATAAAATATACTCAAATCATATTTATCAAATGATATCTAATAAGAAATAAACTTAACTTTTATTTAAATTTTAAAACAAAAATTAAGCTAAGTCAAATTTTAAACAATTTAACATTTATTTAAATATTATCAAACCACATAGTTACTAATTTAAATAGATTTTTAAAAGCTTAATATTAATTAAAACATAATTTCCTAATTACTCAATATCTTATTAGAATTTAAAAACAAACTTCATTTATTTATTTATTTTCATGTAAGTTAAATTCCAAACAAAGATAAACTATAATATATATATATACAAATATATATATATATACACATTATAATTTAAACATTTAGTTTAGCCTTTAAAAGATAAAATCACAAATTAAATATTTATTAAATTTGATTATTAAACCAAAACATATTTTATTAATCAATATTGTCAATATCAATTTAATTTATATAAAGATTATTAAATTGATATTGTCTAAAATTCTGGGATATCACATAACTACTTAATAAAAGTAATTAGAGGATTAACTTGTTCAGGTTTAAATAAATCTAATTAGTAAATAAAGGATAAAATTAAAAAATAATGGTTAAATAAAAATTATAACAATGGGAAATTACTTGATAAAAATAATTAAAGGTAAATTACTTAAGAAAGTAATTAAGAATTAATGAGTGATAAATTAAAGGATAATAAATCAATGTAAGTGATTATGGTATGGTTGATTTGAGTAATTAATTAGCAATGGTATGACTAATTAATCTTGTTTATTAAGTATATTGAATGTCCTGGATTTTTGATATCACTGATATGTGGTTTATTATGCAATGTTTGGATTGAACTGTTCTAACATGGATTGTCTATCAGTGATAAATTTTGGGTATGAATGGAATAGTTTAAACTTAAACAGCTTGTTTGTAAGATGAAGTTGGACTCGAAGAGACCGGGTTCGGGTATTAGGAAATACCCGAAACCACGTCGAATTATTATAGATTGATATGAAAAATCTATATGCTAGATTGAAGTGATTTGGAGGAATTGGATCATTTTAAATCTAAATCTTGGTAACTATAAAACTTATGCGTGAAATAAGTAATGTCCATAACAGATTGTGAACTTGTGAATTGATTCGAGTTACCCGGGTTTTATTTAAGTTGTGTACTTTGTATTTCATGTTAGATGGGCTTACTTACACTGGTTTCCAGCCTGACCCGGGTGTTACTTTGGTGTAATGCTCGGGTCAGACCGAGTATTACAGATTTTCAAGTTAGGACGTTCTGGAGCTCAGGAGGCGAGCTGGATGGCAAGAACGTATGGAGTGCTTCCGCTATATTATATTATTGTTGTAACGACCCGGAATTTTGGGCAATATAAAATTTAATAATCTGTATAAATAATTTAACTGGTTTGATAATTTTTCTTTATAATATTAATTCAAACTGATAAATTTATTCTTTTTAAGGTTAATAAATATTTAATCTGGTAATTGTGATCAATATCTTTCTAATAATTTGAAATGGATAAGAATTGATTTTCAAAGCTAATCAAAATTTATTCTGTTTATAATATATACATTTGATATATATTGTGAATAGAAGATCTTTTGTTTTAAATTAAAGATGAATTTTCAAATTGTAATATATATGTTTGTATATGTTATAATTTGAGTTATTTTGAAATTTATTTAATCAATTGATAATTTATAATGTATGAATATTGTAGATTGAAGCTTTGTTTTAGAGTCAATGTTTTCAAAAGTTAATTTAAAGATTAATTCATTTATTTTAAAATATAAGATAAACAGTTTATTTTTAAATAATATAGTTTAAAAGGGTTTTAAACAAAGTTTTGTTTTGTCTTTCTTTTAAAGTATTTAAAATATGATTTTAAAAAGAATTTAAAACAAGCTTTGTTTTGTTTTCTTTTAAATTGCTCAATTTAAAATGGTTATAAATGATAAATATAAATGTTAGATTTTAAATAACATGTATAAGCAATTCATTTGTATTTTAACTAGTTTTATAATATTCTCTTTTAAAGGTAAATTTATATTCACATTTAAATTAAGTAGAAAATTAATTAAAATTGCTTGAGACATGTGTAAACATGTTAAAACACATGTAAAACTATTAAGCTAGTTAATATGACAAATGTAAATTCTTAAGACAAGTGGCATTATTCTCATTTTTATTTTTACTAAAGTTTTAAGAAGAAAATTTGTTTTCTCAAAACATTTTTATTTCTTTCACTAATGGCAACTACTCTTCAAAAACCCGAAAACTAAGATTAACCTGCAAACAAAATTCTCTCAACAACAAATCTGCAATTTACAAAGCAGATCTATAACTTCAAAACAAAAATGCAAATTTAAATGAAGTTCAATTTCAAATCCGCAACTTCAACTCAACTGCAATTCAAATGGAGTTCATCAGCAAGTTTCAATCCTTTAGTAACACCAAATTGTAAGCATGCAGAGAGATTCATTTCCAACAGCATGCAAATCAAAAATACTTTCCAGATTAAAGATTTAAAGCCTGGACATCAAGAACCTGCTCTTCCTTTCAAAGTGGTGAGTAAACTATTTTTTCTTTTTAAAATAGTTTATTTTATAATTATGTTCTATGCATGTGTTGATCAGTGGAATGATGTTAGTTTTGCATGAAAGATTTTCTGTCTGTTTATGTTGGATTGATATATATATATATATATATATATAGGAATTAGTTAGCATATCTGTAAAACATGAAGCCCTGTTCATATTTTAGAATTTGTTGCTCTACTTTGGAAATTCAAAGCTCTAAACCAAATCAATATTTGATTTCGAAATTTAAATAAGAGTTGTTTGTTTGAGGAAGATGATGTTTTTTAAAGTAATTCGAGGATTTGTACTTTAGTAAATAAGTTCAAAAATCAGGAAAAATGGTAAAATACTGTTTTATGATAAAAATCAATGACTTTAATTTCTACCTTGGTTTATATAAATGGATTTGTAGTAAAAATGATGAATTTTAACATACATTATATAATTTTTAAACTGTTATTCAATTGGAAATTTAGGGTTGAAGGAATTCGGCAATTGGGTGAATTGCCGTCGATCAACTGAATAATTTGAGTCGAAATCTTGGGTGAAGCAAGCTTTTATGTTGTTGAAGATGGGAAAAATGCAATTCAATTTTTCCAATGTCCGAATTGTTTGAATTAGATCGATTTAGGGTTTTAGCTGGCATTTTGTTAGTTTGGGCTGTCGAGACGTTTGCGTCGTGCGTGGTGGACCGGAGGTGATCGCAACGTGGGGGATGGTAGCGTGGAGTTAGGTGATGCTTTGGAAGGGTTATCGGAGTTTCCGGTGGCAAGTTCGTCAATGGAGGTTGGATTTTGTGGTGATGTCTGTTGCAGTTTTTCGAGCCAAGGGGTTCGATTTTGTCTCGCGTGTTGTTTGATCGATCTGGGTTCACATTCGTGTTCGCGAGGGTTCATGGGGTCGTAGGGAATCTTTGCTCCGTTCGACGTTGGCCAGAGGTGCCTGTAACGACCCAGGATTTTTATTAATTAAAATTTGAATATTTAATTAATTTTAAATATTAATAAGTGAATTTATAAGTCAAATAAATTTTTATTTGAATTATTGATTTAATTGAATAATTAAATCGATAATTTAATATGTTAAATTATGGAAATAATTGAAATTGGGTTAAATATGATTGAAAATGATTTGTAAAATTTTATTTTATCATATGGGAGTTAGAACGATATTTTAGAACTTTTAAAATCGAATTTAAAGTTAATTTGTGAAAATTGAATATTTTAATATTTAAATCGACTAGGGAAAATAGTCAATTTTTGAACAGTCTCAGAATTGAACGAAACCAGTTCCATTGGATCCGTAATAGTTAGTTATTACCGGATTTCAATTTTCGTGTCAATCGGAGTTACCGTTTGATCGTGGCAGCTCGAAACGCATCGAATTTTTTTAATTTAAATTTGGCGAGTCAAAATAGGCATTTTTCAAAAAGTCTCGGATTTCGACGAAACCAGTTTCATCAGATCCGTAATGTGATATTATTGTAAGGTTTCAAATTTCAAGTCGATTGGATTTACCGTTTGTCCGGTACGAATTAAAATGCCTAGAAATCGATTTAAATCGGTTTAATTTAAATTGAGCGTTTACAGCCATAACTCGCACAGATGTCCGAATTAGCTTTCGAAACCTGTTCCATTGTGTCCGGAACGCGGGGTAAACCGTAGAAACGCTGGTTACGGCGCGTAAATCGGAGTTTGAAATTTCCGGATGAATAGTGTTCGAATTTTCTTTATAAATAGCACCCATCTCTTCATAATTTAGAAAAATAAAATAAAAACCCTAATATTAAACCCTAGCCGCCACCCTTGCAATGTATGGCCAGAAATGTCCCAACTTCCACCTCGATTATCTCCTCATCCGTCGACAATTAGCCTTAGGTTTCAACTAGAAGATTGAAGAGCATGCCAAGATCCATCTATCCAACAGTCATGATCGTGTTTGGAGCTTCGGATTGGCGGCAAATTGGGCACAAACGTGCCACGTTCACTTGCGTGCGCGAGTAGCAGGGGATGGCCGAGCTTCATGGCCTTGGGGCCGAGTATGGCTCTTGTCGAGAGCTTCGCGATGGTGGTAGTTTGATGGAGTTTAGTCGCTCGTAGAGGTTGTAAATTAAAACCCTAATTTCTTGTATTGGGTTTCATGGATACGGCTATGGTCTGTAGCATGAACGAAGAAGATGGGGGGGGGGGGGTGATGTGCGCACGGGCCTGATGGGCTTGGGGTAGAAGTGGACGGTCTTGATTAAGTTGAGTTTGAAAATAGTTAAGTTAATGTTGTAATTAGTTATATTTTTATACGTGTAACTTCAAAAATTCATAACTTTTTCATACGAGGTCGAAAACGCGCGAAACCAGTTGCGTTGGAATCGTATGGACGAGCACTACGCGACGGAGTTGGTTGGAGTCGTTTGGAGTTAGTGAGAATTTTGGGTAAAATTAAACGTCCGTTTAATTTTATTCGAAATAAATCGCTAAAACGGAATTTAAAATCAAGGTGAGAACTTCTCACTCAATCGAATCAGTTTCGATTTTATTTTAAATAGTTAGATTTAAAATATTTGAATGCATGTTTGAATGATGATTGATATTTATTGATTGTTAAAATAGACATTATACGCCGTTAGTAAGCGGATGTTATTTATTAAAAACATATACCGCGAATATTTCATAAACAGTGAAATTGGTATTATAAATAATATCAATATATATATTGGCATATGTATATATTGCAGTTGTTGATTTCCCGTATTTTTTAGCGGATGAGACCCTATTGCGCCGTTATTAAGCGGATAATATTTAATAAGAACATATACCGCGATAATTTCGTACTGGAGCGAAATTGGTATTGTGCTAATGTTTTTGGATGCAGGAAAACAGGTTGGAGGGATCCAACTGGATTCCTCAACAGTTTTTATTTGATTTCAGATATTTTGATATTTGATGGATTTTCATATTGATATATGATATCGTTGTTGTCGTGATTGACTATTTGGTGTGTAGCATCATTGGACCCAGATTTTGGGATTTTAAAATGATTTTAAAGTGATTTTAGAAAGTATACGTTTTATAAAATAATTTTGGAATTGATCCATTTTAAATAAATAAACGTTATAATTTTTAATGTTATAAAAATTATGATTTTTGTGAAATACAGTTAAAAACTGATTTTTGAGAATATGATGCTATTGATTTTATAAAATAGTTTAATCGAGATATTTTAGAATTTTTGTGAAAAGTTTAAAATATAGGATTTATAAAATTTGATTATTTTATAAATCAAGAGAATGATGAAATTATAAAGGAGATTAAAGATGTTTTAAAATAATAATATAAATTGAATTATATTAAGAGATTTATAAATGGATATTTATAAATTGAAATATTGAAATTATAAAACGAGTTTTTATAAGTGTTTGAATGAAGTGGAAATGAATTTCATAATTGAATGAAATTTATAGAATTATAAACTGTGAAGTTATAAAAGAAATTTATAAATAGTAAGATTTATAAATTAGGTGAAATTATTTGAAGAATAGGTTGGTTAAATAAATGGATCTTATAAGTTATAAGATTTATAAATTGGAAAGTCTTTAAAAAGAACGATTTTGTAAAATAATCGTTTTATAAGTAATTAACTTATAATATGAACGTTTAGTTTATAATTTAGTTATAAACTGGAATAGGTTAATACGGGAATTATAAAAAAAGAAGTTTTTATAAATAAATAGAAATGGAATTTATAAACGTTGTTTTATAAATTCGCAAATGACTTATTTTGACAAGAAAATTTGTTGAAACCTATTAATGGAGTTATATTCACATTTTTGAATAGTGAATAATCCTTTGAATTAAAATGAATAAAAGGATGAAATTGTTAACGAAGTTTATTCACGTTTTTGAATAGTGAATAATATGTTAAAGAAATTGTTTTGAATGTGATGTTTTAAATAGAATTAAAACGATCGAACAATGTTTTAAAATATGTTGAGATTCGAAACCATAGATTTCAACATTTATTGTTGAAATAGACGTTTTCGAGAAATAAAAGGAAATAGTAGACTATAACACTGTTGTTATAGTAAATGATTTCCGAAAGGAAATGTTTTGTATAGTATTGGGATTTATATATCTATTTTAATTTCGAATCCCTATACTAGTGAATTTGGGTTGTCGTAACGATGTTTTACGCAACATTCGTTTTGGCCCAAATAAATATGTTTAAAAGAATGATTTCCTTAAAGAATGAAATATATACTTAATTTCGATTTAAGTATATTGAATATTTTCCAAGTGTTGAAAATAAATAAAATTTGTGAATTACTTATTAAATAAGTATAGAATTGTTTTCCAATATGAAGTGATATTTAGAATTTATCTTTTTGAAGATAAATTGAAAATGAATAATTGAAATCGAATATTCATTGATATTTTGGATTATAAATTCACTAAGGAATTTATAAAAGGAAGTGGAATTGGTTTAAAAATAAATATTGATTTATTTTTGAAGTATTGAAATTATATATCTAGTGAAGATATTTTGGAAAATAAATAATTTGGAAAATTATTTGGAATCTGGTGATGTGTGCATATCCATTGATAGTTCAATAGCCGACTATCAATATTTCCCTTTGAATGGGTATTTGATGTGATTTGTTTGAATTTGAATGCTACACTTATTTTTGAATAAGCGCTCACTATTCGGGTTAACCGGGAAAGGACCATGGGGTCGTATAACCCATTCCGAATATGTGATACGTCGTTGTAAATTGCATTTGAAGATCGGTGTTGAAGACCGAGTTTTTGCGAAAGCGATAGGATGACCTATCGATTGTCTCTGCACTGGGTAGCTCCTGGTATAGAGATTCCTTAAGTGATGGGAAATTCGATCGGGATTGTGAATACCCGGATTGCAAGGGCTTCGTAAGAAGTGCCTTCGGTTTTGTTCGAGCCCGGAACAGACTTGTATGGATTGTATGTCTGACATTACAAGTTGAGATATAAAGCCGATTTCATTCAAATATATTTCTGTTGGTGGCGGAGAATGTAATGAAATGTAATGTAATAACTGATATAGTTCTTTGTTTAAAGATTATTCATTTATTATTATATGTTGTTCCGCTGCGAATTGTGAGATTCTGATGTTGTTCTTGTTTTCTGTTCCATCCTATTTTCTCTATTTTCTTTCTGTTCTATTTCTCTTTTAATTTCTATTTTAAAATTTTCTATTTTCTTTTCCCTCTATCTTCTACCTTATCTATTATGTTCTAATCTTCTACCTTTTTCTCTTCTTTTCTTACTTTTTCTTTTCTTAAATTTTTCTTAAAACCCCTAAGGGTTCGTATTTTCGTTCATCTTGAATTAAACAAAGGAGATTAGTGTCTATTCAAGGAGTACGGACTTACGGGTCTTTACAGTTGGTATCAGAGCATATGGTTAAGCGACAACCATGGTTCTGTTGGGTATTACTCATTAGAGATAGAGTCAGTAGTGCTCTAGAATGAATTTGAGTGTAATAATAGCTATGAGGGCGTATTTGTTAGTGAATATGAAATTGTTTTATATTGTGATGGTTGGTTTGTTGAGTGGTATATGAACCTTCGTCAGCACGGTCTGGACAACTATGCCGAAGGGGTTTCTAAACACTTGAATAGAACAATTCGGTATAATATTGTTTATAATTGGGTAAACGAAATAATTTTACCTTGAGTATATTTTATATATAAAGAAATAATTTTTCAGAATTATTAAAGTATATAAGTTGATTGTTAGGTTGTTTGAATAATCTAAATAAAGGAATAATTGTATAAGTAAAATGAATTATAAGAATTGAATTATAATTAAAGTGATTTACAATTGTGAAATAAACTTATATATAAGAAGTGAAACTATATGAATATAACTTAAGTGATGTTGAATGAAGTTGATGTTAGTATCAAAGTAAAATAATCAAGTGGATTAAATAGATATGAACTTGAGTTATATAAATGAAATTCAACTTTTGTAATTGAATTGAATTAATGGATTGAATAATAATCAATTAAATTAAACCAATTGTAAGCAAAGGAATTTGGTTGTAATTGATATACATTGATTGTTATATGATTGTTAGTTGATTGATTGTAAATAATTCATTGAGTGTTAATAAAATTGGAAGCTAAAGTAATTGAATTCAAATTAGAAGTAAATAAATTTGAATAGAATTGAATTTGATGTGGAAGTGAACCAACTTGAATATAAATTAGTGAATATAAACTAATTGAAAATGAATGTTTGTAAACATCCACTGTTAATGAATCAAATGTGATTAAATTGAAAACCATTTCATCAAATATTAATGAGAATATGAATGAATATATATTGGTTATGGATGATGGTTGGTTGATGTTTGCATTTGTTGCTTTTGTTTCAGTTACTATATGTTGTATATTGAGATTATTGTCATATATGCATGATTCTCATGTTGTTTGTTGAGTGATTAGTAGGTGCGGATCGCGTTTGCTTCGCATTTGGAGCTCGCTTTCACGTTATATTAGCCGTATATGCTAGCTAATAAAATATAAGGTACATATCTCGGATTAAATATCGTACTTTTACACTTTTTTCCCTGCGGGATGCCTCATTACTTGATGAGATGTATATTTGTGATATATATACTGTCATTTTTTTTTCGGATCGAGCCGCGCAAAGGAGACTATGGCGATTTTTTCCGGAAATTTAAGGCGTTAGGAAATTTTTGAGAAAATTGGAAAATTTTGAAAACTTTAACTTTGATTTTGGAATTGAAAGTTAAACAATAGTAGTTGTTTTTGAAAAGATAACTAAGTATGATTTGAAAACTTAGTAAAGATTTGTAAGAAGTTTAACTATGAATTTTGGAAAATTAATAGATTCTGTAACCTTTCTTACTTATAATTTCGAGGACGAAATTCTTTTAAGTGGGGAAAATTGTAACGACCCAGGATTTTTATTAATTAAAATTTGAATATTTAATTAATTTTAAATATTAATAAGTGAATTTATAAGTCAAATAAATTTTTATTTGAATTATTGATTTAATTGAATAATTAAATCGATAATTTAATATGTTAAATTATGGAAATAATCGAAATTGGGTTAAATATGATTGAAAATGATTTGTAAAATTTTATTTTATCATATGGGAGTTAGAACGATATTTTAGAACTTTTAAAATCGAATTTAAAGTTAATTTGTGAAAATTAAATATTTTAATATTTAAATCGACTAGGGAAAATAGTCAATTTTTGAACAGTCTCAGAATTGAACGAAACCAGTTCCATTGGATCCGTAATAGTTAGTTATTACTGGATTTCAATTTTCGTGTCAATCGGAGTTACCGTTTCATCGTGGCAGCTCGAAACGCATCGAATTTTTTTTAATTTAAATTTGGCGAGTCAAAATAGCCATTTTTCAAAAAGTTTCGAATTTCGACGAAACCAGTTTCATCTGATCCGTAATGTGATATTATTGTAAGGTTTCAAATTTCAAGTCGATTGGATTTACCGTTTGTCCGGTACGAATTAAAACGCCTAGAAATCGATTTAAATCGGTTTAATTTAAATTGAGCGTTTACAGCCATAACTCGCACAGATGTCCGAATTAGCTTTCGAAACCTGTTCCATTGTGTCCGGAACGCGGGGTAAACCCTAGAAACGCTGGTTACGGCGCGTAAATCGGAGATCGAAATTTCCGGATGAATAGTGTTCGAATTTTCTTTATAAATAGCACCCACCTCTTCATAATTTAGAAAAATAAAATAAAAACCCTAATATTAAACCCTAGCCGCCACCCTTGCAATGTATGGCCAGAAATGTCCCAACTTCCACCTCGATTATCTCCTCATTCGTCGACAATTAGCCTTAGGTTTCAACTAGAAGATTGAAGAGCATGCCAAGATCCATCTATCCAACGGTCATGATCGTGTTTGGAGCTTCGGATTGGCGGCAAATTGGGCACAAACGTGCCACGTTCACTTGCATGCGCGAGTAGCAGGGGATGGCCGAGCTTCATGGCCTTGGGGCCGAGTATGGCTCTTGTCGAGAGCTTCGCGATGGTGGTAGTTTGATGGAGTTTAGTTGCTCGTAGAGGTTGTAAATTAAAACCCTAATTTCTTGTATTGGGTTTCATGGATACGGCTATGGTCTGTAGCGTGAACGAAGAAGATGGGGGGGGGGGGGCTGATGTGAGCACGGGCCTGATGGGCTTGGGGTAGAAGTGGACGGTCTTGATTAAGTTGAGTTTGAAAATAGTTAAGTTAATGTTGTAATTAGTTATATTTTTATACGTGTAATTTCAAAAATTCATAACTTTTTCATACGAGGTCGAAAACGCGCGAAACCAGTTGCGTTGGAATCGTATGGACGAGCACTACGCGATGGAGTTTGTTTGGAGTCGTTTGGAGTTAGTGAGAATTTTGGGTATATTCGAAATAAATCGCTAAAACGGAATTTAAAATCAAGGTGAGAACTTCTCACTCAATCGAATCAGTTTTGATTTTATTTTAAATAGTTAGATTTAAAATATTTGAATGCATGTTTGAATGATGATTGATATTTATTGATTGTTAAAATAAACATTATACGCCGTTAGTAAGCGGATGTTATTTATTAAAAACATATACCGCGAATATTTCATAAACAGTGAAATTGGTATTATAAATAATATCAATATATATATATATATTGGCATATGTATATATTGCAGTTGTTGATTTCCCGTATTTTTTAGCGGATGAGACCCTATTGCGCCGTTATTAAGCGGATAATATTTAATAAGAACATATACCGCGATAATTTCGTACTGGAGCGAAATTGGTATTGTGCTAATGTTTTTGGATGCAGGAAAACAGGTTGGAGGGATCCAACTGGATTCCTCAACAGTTTTTATTTGATTTCAGATATTTTGATATTTGATGGATTTTCATATTGATATATGATATCGTTGTTGTCGTGATTGACTATTTGGTGTGTAGCATCATTGGACCCAGATTTTGGGATTTTAAAATGATTTTAAAGTGATTTTAGAAAGTATACGTTTTATAAAATAATTTTGGAATTGATCCATTTTAAATAAATAAACGTTATAATTTTTAATGTTATAAAAATTATGATTTTTGTGAAATACAGTTAAAAACTGATTTTTGAGAATATGATGCTATTGATTTTATAAAATAGTTTAATCGAGATATTTTAGAATTTTTGTGAAAAGTTTAAAATATAGGATTTATAAAATTTGATTATTTTATAAATCAAGAGAATGATGAAATTATAAAGGAGATTAAAGATGTTTTAAAATAATAATATAAATTGAATTATATTAAGAGATTTATAAATGGATATTTATAAATTGAAATATTGAAATTATAAAACGAGTTTTTATAAGTGTTTGAATGAAGTGGAAATGAATTTCATAATTGAATAAAATTTATAGAATTATAAACTGTGAAGTTATAAAAGAAATTTATAAATAGTAAGATTTATAAATTTGGTGAAATTATTTGAAGAATAGATTGGTTAAATAAATGGATCTTATAAGTTATAAGATTTATAAATTGGAAAGTCTTTAAAAAGAACGATTTTGTAAAATAATCGTTTTATAAGTAATTAACTTATAATATGAACGTTTAGTTTATAATTTAGTTATAAACTGGAATAGGTTAATATGGGAATTATAAAAAAAGAAGTTTTTATAAATAAATAGAAATGGAATTTATAAACGTTGTTTTATAAATTCGCAAATGACTTATTTTGACAAGAAAATTTGTTGAAACCTATTAATGGAGTTATATTCACATTTTTGAATAGTGAATAATCCTTTGAATTAAAATGAATAAAAGGATGAAATTGTTAACGAAGTTTATTCACGTTTTTGAATAGTGAATAATATGTTAAAGAAATTGTTTTGAATGTGATGTTTTAAATAGAATTAAAACGATCGAACAATGTTTTAAAATATGTTGAGATTCGAAACCATATATTTCAACATTTATTGTTGAAATAGACGTTTTCGAGAAATAAAAGGAAATAGTAGACTATAACACTGTTGTTATAGTAAATGATTTCCGAAAGGAAATGTTTTGTATAGTATTGGGATTTATATATCTATTTTAATTTCGAATCCCTATACTAGTGAATTTGTGTTGTCGTAACGATGTTTTACGCAACATTCGTTTTGGCCCAAATAAATATGTTTAAAAGAATGATTTCCTTAAAGAATGAAATATATACTTAATTTCGATTTAAGTATATTGAATATTTTCCAAGTGTTGAAAATAAATAAAATTTGTGAATTACTTATTAAATAAGTATAGAATTGTTTTCCAATATGAAGTGATATTTAGAATTTATCTTTTTGAAGATAAATTGAAAATGAATAATTGAAATCGAATATTCATTGATATTTTGGATTATAAATTCACTAAGGAATTTATAAAAGGAAGTGGAATTGGTTTAAAAATAAATATTGATTTATTTTTGAAGTATTGAAATTATATATCTAGTGAAGATATTTTGGAAAATAAATAATTTGGAAAATTATTTGGAATCTGGTGATGTGTGCATATCCATTGATAGTTCAATAGCCGACTATCAATATTTCCCTTTGAATGGGTATTTGATGTGATTTGTTTGAATTTGAATGCTACACTTATTTTTGAATAAGCGCTCACTATTCGGGTTAACCGGGAAAGGACCATGGGGTCGTATAACCCATTCCGAATATGTGATACGTCGTTGTAAATTGCATTTGAAGATCGGTGTTGAAGACCGAGTTTTTGCGAAAGCGATAGGATGACCTATCGATTGTCTCTGCACTGGGTAGCTCCTGGTATAGAGATTCCTTAAGTGATGGGAAATTCGATCGGGATTGTGAATACCCGGATTGCAAGGGCTTCGTAAGAAGTGCCTTCGGTTTTGTTCGAGCCCGGAACAGACTTGTATGGATTGTATGTCTGACATTACAAGTTGAGATATAAAGCCGATTTCATTCAAATATATTTCTGTTGGTGGCGGAGAATTTATTCTTTTAGCTTAACACCCTTCTCTGAGACGTACGAGCTCAGAGGTTATATAGTTGAAATTATCAGCGATATATTCCCAATTTGGTAATGTGACATGCTGAGTGATGCTGTAAATGATCATTGTGTTGATTATTGTGATAGGATCATTTATTTGATCGTCTATCTTAGTGATCATTGTATTGATCATTTGTTGACCCAAAGCATGGCTTTTGTATAAAGTATGTTTTTGTGGACGTGACTTCGTCGAACCTCACACCCCGGAAATGGTCAAAACAGGAAAGATGCAGCAAGGTTATGAGGGGTAGCACCCTTTAGGGTATGTACATTTCCTTCTGGATAGAGGTGGTATCATGGTATGGAGCCCAGATATTTAACCTATGTGGTTACTACGAATTTATTACTTTGTGGTTGTTGGTTTTCGGGATCCCGTGAGAAAGGTCGTTTACGATCGGGGAATGGCGTGCTCGTGTCAGTAGTTACCCAGTTAGGGGTAACCCGGCCTTATGTTGGCAGAGTTCCGGTTTGGTTCTCGGGGATGTCTTTCTAGAGGCATTCTCATGTGGCAATGGGAAGTTCCTTGGCCTGACCATTTGTTGGAAATCCAATTCCCAATACGAAACTTGTACGGTATTAGTTGTAGAACCTGCCATTCACTTATGGTGGTCACCACTGTTTGGATGGTAGCTATAGTAGGCATACGATAATGGTCGTACGTTGGCTAAGATTTATATTCTACTTTCGAAATGAATTTCTTCTACACTATGCACTAGTAATAATATCAAATGTTATTTTAAATGCGTATCAAGCATCTTTGACTATCATAAGGAGAAATCTCCTCCGATTCTGCGTTTGCATGTGTGTGTGTGCGGGAGGCCTTATGGTAGTCTCATTTTTAAAAGCATTGCGAATTGAATTTAAAAATATTCCTCTATTTTGATTTTAAAGATAAATAAACTGTTTTGAGTTCTCACACCAGTCACATGACTGACTTGGAGTTTATTGTTTTCCTTCCTAAACTCTGGGTGCCCACCAATTTTCACACGGGCAGTCAAAAGTTAGGTTAATCAGGATATTCTGGAGTTGCTGGAGGCAAGCTGGATGGCATGGCATATTACTTATATAGTATTTCTTTTTCCGCTGCATTGTTTGTTGTTGTTGATATTGTACACTCTGATGATATGATGTAATGAAATGTAATGTAATAACTGATATAGTTCTTTGTTTAAAGATTATTCATTTATTATTATATGTTGTTCCGCTGCGAATTGTGAGATTCTGATGTTGTTCTTGTTTTCTGTTCCGTCCTATTTTCTCTATTTTCTTTCTGTTCTATTTCTCTTTTAATTTCTATTTTAAAATTTTCTATTTTCTTTTCCCTCTATCTTCTACCTTATCTATTATGTTCTAATCTTCTACCTTTTTCTCTTCTTTTCTTACTTTTTCTTTTCTTAAATTTTTCTTAAAACCCCTAAGGGTTCGTATTTTCGTTCATCTTGAATTAAACAAAGGAGATTAGTGTCTATTCAAGGAGTACGGACTTACGGGTCTTTACAGTGCCGGTGCACGTGCACCGTGCACGATGGAGATCAGGTGAAGTTTTAGTTTTGGGGAAGACAAGGTCGACCCGAAGGGAAGTACGCGTGTGTTTCGGGGGCGACTCGAAGGAGATGGGGTTGGGTTGGCTTCGGGAAAAACACGAGGTTTTCACGGGTTGGTACTCGAGTTTGTTGTTTTACTCTGTGTATGGTATATGCAGATTAGATTGGTTATGTATATTAGTATAAATCAAGTTAAACTATAAGAACAAGTTTATGAAGGAAGTGGAAAATAAAGATAAACTTACTATTTTAAAAATGGAAGTAAATCAAACATTCAAAGGTAAAAATTGAATTTATATTTCAAAAGTAAAAATGTTTTAAGAGGTTTGTTTAAAAATAATTATTTTAATTAAGTTTTAAAAATACAAATTTAAAAGAGTGATTTGAATTTAATTATTAACTCAAAGTTTTAAGTTAAAGTTTGAAGTAATGATTTAATAACTAATTTTCAATTTATATTGAAATAAATAAGTTTAAAACTTGATAATTTAAAGTGTTTAAATTTGGAATGATTTGTAAATGCTTTATCTCCAAGTAAGATCATTATTATGATTTTGTAAACCAAGTTTAATAACTTGTCTTTGAATAAATAAGATTTAAATTATTCAAATAATTTATTTATGGAAATAAATAAGGTTATATTATTTGGATAATTAACTTAAGAATACTTATTTAATATGATTTGTTAATAAGTTAAGTTTGATTAAGATTTATGGTTTTCTCAATTTATTAAAGATTTTCTTTAATATTAGAAGTTAATTAATTAATTGTTTAATTAACTTTAAATAATTAATTAATTGTTTATTTAAATTTAAATAATCACTTAATTATGATAAATTAAGTGTAATTACTTAATAAAGTAATTTATGGTTAATTGTTGAATGTAATTAAGAAAGTTAATTACTTATGAAAGTAATTAATGATAATTACTTTTGGGAGTAATTAAATGGAAGTGATTAATGGGTAATCACTTAATGTTATCAACTGAAGAATTGATTAATATATTGTTGAAATTAATTAATTATGAATTTATTAATTAATTAAAAGATTAAGGATTATTTAATGATGGAATTAATTATTTGTTAAGGTAATTAATTAAGAAAGTAATCAAGAGTTACTAATGAAGTAAATAGAGATAATTACTTGTTAAGTAATTAATGAGTTAATTACTTAATTATTTAGTTAATTAATTAATGAGATTAATTAATTAATAAAATATGTTTAATTAAAGATTAATCACTAATTGTAATTAAATAAATTGTAATTAATTAATAAAGTAATTAATTAAGGATTTATTTATTAATTTAATTGTTTAATAATTACTTAATGAAGTAATTAAGGATTAATTAATTGGATTAATCAATCAAGGATTAATATAATTAAATCAGAAGTTAATTAATTAAGATAAGTAATTACAAGTTGATAATTACTAATTGTGATTAATGAACGATTAATTATAAGTTAATTATTTAATTAATTAAAGTAATTATTAATTAATAAGGATCATTTGTTAATTAATCAAGGTTGATTAATATAAGTGATTAATTTAAGTGTGATTAATTAATTGTCATTAATTAAGGTTTAATGTAATTAATTATGATTGATTAATAAATGAAGTAAATGTATGATCATTAATTATTGTAATTAGTGATAGTAATTAAAGGTTAATTACTGAATATGGTTAAGGATAATTACTTAAATGTAATTAAATAAAACTAATCAAGGAAGATTAATAAAGGAAGATCATTAGAGATGATTAATTTATTTATTTGGAATAATAAATAATGAAGAAGGATTATGGTAATCAAATTGATTAAGAGATAATCTATTGTGTTTTGGATGATTGATTAATATGGGTTGATTGACTAATATTGGTTGATTGATTGATATTGGATGATCAATATTTGGTGATTGATATTGGATGATTGATATTGGTTGATACTGGATATCTCTGTTATGTGATATGCTGCTTTGTGAAGATGAATGTTGTTATGAATTATCTACTGTGATAATATGATTCATCTATCTGTTTATATCATCTTGAATATGAGTTAAATTGTTTAAACCCTTAAGAACAACTTGGACATTAAAATGGCGTTTGGTTTCGGTGAGACCGAGATCGGGTTTCCATATTTGGCATCCGAAAACCACATCGATTCCAATTAAACGTTAGGTCGTAAATCTAAGTGGAGCAAGTGAAGACTCGACGTGTAAGGGCTATACGTCAGTATAACTCTGTGGGTGATTCCGTAATGAGTTGACGGAATAGTGCTTATAGGTTCGAGATGGAGATTTAGAGTGCAAGGGCTATGGTCGTTGACTCTGAGGGTGATTCCAAAATGAGTGCAACGAGATAGTGCCTTCGGTTTCGTTCGAACCCGAAACGAACTTGTATGGATTGAATGCTTCCAGAACATCGTCAGGAGGACCATGAGCATTCTAAGATAGATGTGTTCTATAAAGGTAATCGTAGCCTCAAGCCTCATCAACCGGGAATGGCTAAAACAGGGGAGGTGTAGCAATGCTTCGTGGGTAGCCCCCACTTGAAGTGAGATTTACCCCTGTCTAGAGGTCCCTTCTATTTCGGCTTAGTGTGTGGTTGGTCGCGCCAACCACGGGGTGGTCTTGTTCGGGACTGTCCAGTAAGGGATAGTTCCGGCCTTGTGTTGTAGGGGAGTGGGCGTACTCCTCGGTACAGTGATCTAGGCCACGTACTGTGACGGGCGGTACCCCAGTAGCCCTGCCATTGATGGAATCCAAAATCCAATAAGTGCCTGTACGGTTTTGATTTTGCCCAACTATGTTGGAACGTGAGATGTAAGCATTCCAGCTATTTCTGTATTTTATTTTGAAAACCCTAGACACGATTATCATGTCACTGGATTTCCTATCAAATGTTTTGGTTAGCGTAAGGTAAAAACTTTTCCATATTTATGTGTAGGAATTCTTACGTGATACCTTTTCTTTTCAAACGTTTTCTAAAGTTAAGCAATTTAACCCATTTACTCACACCAGACCCCTGTCTAACCCGAGTGTTTATTTTCTGTTTTATTAAACTCTTGGGTACTCATATTATGTATGAGTAGTCAAGTGATTCAGGTTTGCTTGACGAATTCTAGAGGAGATATGGAGCAGGAGGCTTCGACGTGTAGATATATATTGATCCGCTGTGTTTGTTGTATCTGTATCTATTGTACTTGAGTTGTATAGTTAGATAGATGTTTATAACTGTCTAATCTATGTTGTATATGTTGTGTACTCAGATGTAATTTGATACTATGTAATATTTTATGTGATATATTATATTTCTTTCGTTCCGCTGTGAGTTCTCTGATGTTGTTGTCTTTCTTCTTTCTCTTTCTTTCTTCTTCTATCCCTTTCTTTCTTCAAGATGATGTGATTTCCTGAAGATAGGAAGTCGGGTCGTCTCAATTGTATATCTATGACATAGTAATTGTGTATATTCCAGTGTCTGTATAAATGTGTAACTCTGATATATAAAAATATAATCGACAGATATAGTATTGCTTTGTAAACTGTTATTATTTATTATTATTTTTTTGTCCGCTGCTAATGTGAGATGTTGGTGCTTCTGATCTTCTTCTTCTATCTCTTTCTTCTTTTTCATAACTGTCTGGAATTTTCGGCTTCGAAAATTTCGGGTTGTTACATTTGGTATCAGAGTTGAAAGGTTAAGCGAGAACCTTGGCTCTGGTGGGAGTTACTCATTAAGTAGGGTCTGTTGTACTCTAGAATGAGTAAGTATATATATATATATATGTATATATATATATATATGAGCGCGTACTTGTTATTTCTTATATAAAGGTTTTAAATGATTTTATATAAAGGTATATTTTGGTATATAAAGAATATTTCATTCTAATAAATATTAAAGCGATTAGTCGTTAAATTATTGAAATTAAAATTAAGAAGCAATATAATGCGACCAAATTGAAGTCTTGAATTGGAATTAAATTAAGTAAAAAGGGAAATACAACCAAATTTAAATTTAAATTACTTGAAAATGAAATTCTAAATCTGGTCCTAAAATTTGGAAATTTGTCACAAAGCAATGAAAAATAATAAATTAGTATTATTTGGATAACCGGGGCTTGTTGCAAGTAATGGATTGATTAATTTAGTAATTAAGAGTTGAATTAATTAATTAAAGTTAAGTTAATTAACTAAGAATTTGGAATGGAATGTGATACCCAAAGTGATAAGTTTCTAAGTGGGAAGATTATTATTATGAAGTTTAAGGATTGAATGAGGTTGATTGGATTAAGTAAATCGAACTTATCTTGGGAGAAATTAAATAAGTTTGAATGAACAACTTGAATTGGAGATTTTAAGATGAAATGGGAATTTAACTTGGAAAGTTAAATGGTTAATTTGAATTGGTAGTTTGTGTGATCTCAAAATAGATTTGGGATCTGGAAATTGGAAATGGATGGACGTTTTAAAATAAATTGGATAAATATCATCCTATTGTTATTAAAAATCCTTAAATTGCGAATTGGATTTGTTTAAATAAATGAGAAATGAAGTGTGGTAATATATCCATTATTGAGATAAAAGGGAAATCTAACTTTAATTTGAAATTAAGGATATAGAATCACTTTAATCTGAAAATTTGAATAATTGAGTTTGTAAATTAAAATTGTTTAAGAACTAGCTTCAAATTGGAAGATAAAATTTAATAATAAATTAAAATTTTAAAATAAAATTGTATTGAACTCTTATTTGAACCTTGAAGTTCATAAGTAAAGATAATTTAAAATGGAATTTTGAGAATTGGACTCAGAAATTAAACTGATTAAAAAAAACTTTGAATAAAAGTTAATTTGGTTTGAAGAGTTAAACCAACCTTTGAGAATTTAACTCGAATTTATATGATTCGAGGTAGTTTAAATTCAAGATTGAAATTGAATTAGTTCAAAATTGAATTGGATTATATTGAAATGATTTGAATTTGAATTTGGTTTAAATAAATTTCAATAAAAATTGAAGTTATTCAAGTTAGAATTGAGTTAATTTAAATGGAAGTGGAAATTTAAGTTGAATTGTTGGGGAAGTGAACAGTTGACTCTTGACTATCTTCAATATAAATTGTTATAATATAAACTTATTTTTCTAAGCTATTAAATATATACAACCTTTCTTTCTTAAAGCCAAATTATTTTATACTTGTTTTACAATTATTTTGGAGCTATTTAACTATTTTTCACCTGTTTTCTAAACTAATTACTATTTTTCAACTATATTACAAATTAATTACTATTTTACAACTATTTTGCAATTATCTAAAAGTTCTGAAACCATTTAGCTATTTTTCAACTATTTTACAATTAGTTAACTATTTTACAGTTATCTTGCAAACTAATAACTATTTTTCAACTACTTATCTATTTTTAAATTTTTCAAGCTACTTTCTAAATGTAAGCTGGTCGGAGTTCAAACTGTTATTGATTTAAATACCCAACTGAGATAAGAATTGAAGTGATAATCCAAACGGGGATTAAGGCAAATGTGAATAAGTGAATGAAAATTTAAGTAAATGTGAATGGAAAGGAAATTGATATAATCAATGAAGTTAAATACGTAGGATGTACGTATATTATTCTATTCGCATAGTGATTTGATCCAGATTCGAGCACAGAATTTTCGAGATAGTTATATCGATCCGAGATGGGATTTTTCACTCGATTTTCGACGGCGAACCTGGATATGGATTGTTGATTTGTTTTGGATGTTCTCTATCATAGTAATGGCTATGCAAGGAGAATGACGGTTTCTAATCAGGAAACCAGATCTATGTCCGCACTAGGAAGTCAGGTGGACGACACTAGTTCGGAAGTGAAATTGTGTGATCGAGTGAGCGATCAGATTGGTATAGCATATGGATGATATGTGTACATCGTACGGATTTGAATGAAATTGATATTGAAAAGAGTAATCAAATTTGAATATTTGATTTTGAATAAACAAAGTTATATATCTTTGTTATATAAGATAAATCTCCCTTTGTTGGATTTATTGCTGGAAGAAAAAGGATTTTTGAAAGTGGTTGAAGTACAAATGGAATTTTATACAAGATTGAAATGATCTAAAGTTAAAAAAAATTATATATATTTATATATATAAAGAATCTTATGAGGATTTTGAAAAAAAAAAGAAGGGGTTTTGGGAACCTTGGGATTTGGAAAGGCTTTGATTTTTAGGTAAAATCAATATTGAAAATTTGAAAACCTAGTTTGAGAATTATCGATTTTGGGATAATCGATTTTGTGTAAAGGAACCTTGTATGAGATCATGCTAGGTGTATGATTTGAAAATACTATATGTATAGTTTAAAGTATTTTGATGATGGCTTTGGGGAAAAAGGCGCTCCCTTGAAATGAACTTCTGAGAAGTGCCGTCGGGTGGTGCTTCCTTAAGCCCCAAGGGAGGGTTCTAAAGTTGATCATGTGAGGAGTCCGGACAAACTAGTTCCTGAGGATTATTGAGTAGCGAAAGTCGAGGGCGTTGATGCCTACAGGGGCATTTGGGTTATGCAGTGACGATAGTGTAACTCGATGTCACTGCGATCTACTGTGGGGACCATAGCGAAAATCGTGTGGAGGATGAGTGCCAACAGTCTACACTTGATTTTGCCGGGAAGGCAACGCAACATCGGTAGACTGCGATCTATGGTCGAGTGGAGAAGTTTCTGGCAGCGAAATTCGAGGGCGCTGATGCCTACAGTTATATGGGTTTTTGCTGTGATAGCTACGTAACCCAGTTATAGCTGCGATCTGTAGCGGGTTCCATGGTATAATCGAGGAGCGCGGAAGCCTACAGTTATCTATGGATTTTGTTGGGATGGCAACGTAACCAACGGGTTAACTGCGACCATGGATGGGGGTGATGATTCTCAGAGCATCCTCACCAAATATATTTCCTCTATTTTCAAAAACTATTTTCTATATTTTCAATAAAATTATTTTTCAAGTATTTTCACTGGGTGTTGAAAACGGGTTTACCAAGTACTTATGGATTTTCAGTCCTACGCCTAACCAACGTATGACTGAATTTCTGTGAGAACAAGGATGGACTGGTTGAGACATAGAGTTATAAGAAATATTTTTGTTTAAAGCTATTTTAATAGTATTATCTGAATTTAAAAGCATTCCTAATTTTTTTAAATAAAGGTGTTGGAATTTTGAAAGGTGAAAGAAAATCCAAACTGGAATTATAAATAAGATTTAACTCGGTTAAATTAATGGATTGTAAATTAATAATGGAGTTTGAAAATGATTCAAATTGTAAATAGAATTCGACTTGGATTTGAGAATGAATTAAATAAGTGGAGATTCTATAAAAATAAAAATAAAAATAGAGTTGGATCGAAATAGTGATGGTTTGAATTACAAATATAATTCAAGTGTGATATGAGTAGAATTTAACGAAATTTGCAAGTAAATTAGATATAATGAAAGTGTTGACGAATGAATTGAAAGTAAATTATAATAGAAATGGTTGAATTGCAAACAAAACCCAGATATATAGAATAATTTGAAAATGGCCTTGTAATTAGTTAAATGAGTCGTGAATGAATTGAATTTGGGAATTTAATTTATAATAATTAATCAAATAAATTTATAGATTGAAATGAGATTTGATTGAAATAAAATCAAGTTATGGTGAAAAGAAAATTTATTTGCAAATGATGTGAGCTTAAGTTATGAAGTTGAAATAATTTGAAGAAAGTAAATTAACTTAAGTTTAAAATTAATAGAAGTTTGGCTTCGAGCAAAAGTAAAAGATTATAAAAAATCTGGGTTAAATTAATTTGGAAATGGTTATTAGTTCATAAGTTTGAATGTGCCAAGCTTATTAAATTATTTTGAATGAATCCAATTCGGAGATGAAATGAAATGCATATGTATGGTTAGTGAATAACAATGAAATGGAATTACATACAGAATGAGTTGAAATTAATGTAAAGTAGTTATAAACTAAAAATAAATACTTTGTTAAGCGGATATCGTCGAAATTGCATAAAAATAGTTGTCGTTCGACGTAAATAAAGGTAATTAAAATTCTATGAATTGATAGAGATTAAATAAAATTGATTTTGAATCATTCGAAGTGAATATGAGTTTGTTTGGATTAAATATCAATTGGATGTAAGAAATTGAGATGTAAACCATTAAAACTGAATGAAATGGTTGAAACCAATTGAATTATGTTTGAAACCATATAAATTGCTCGTGGAAGTTATTTTGAATGCATTTCTTTTAGAATTGAAGTGTTATAGTTGTTTTAGTAAGAGTAATGTTATAAACTTCATATATATATATAGTGCTTATATGTTTAAATTGAGTAAGTACAGGTACCTGAAGGCCGTTTGGCTGGCTTTGGTTGCACTAATTGCTAAAATAAATAAGCTGCTTGCTTAAAATGCTAAATGAAGGTACGCCTACACAATAAAAATAGAAAATATGAACTGTTTTTGCTTTTTCCGACCGTGTGGGTCGATGTATATATATTTATATCTCTTGTCAAATTGCAAAAGCTCCTCCGTACAAAGGAGACCCTGCCAAAAAATTTCGAAAATTTTGGGAGTTAGAAAATTTTTGAAATTTTTTGGAAAAATTCTCTTAACGATAAAACGATTTCAAATTGGAAATTAAAGTAAATTAGTAAATGACACTAATATGAATCAGATTACTTGAAAGATAAAATTCAACATTCAAAATTTAAGTTGATTGAATTCGTATGAGAAGGGGGAAAACTAGTTTGAATAGAAATGGATATGGAAAACATCTGTAAGGAAAGGTATGAAAAGGTTTGAAAAGGCTACGATTGAATATTGTTGCTAAGTAAGATATGCAGGTATTAAAGGGAAAAGAATATTGGATTTGATTCCAAAAATTAAATTTGAATTGCTCGACAAAAAGGTATGTATTTAAATTTCTGTATGAAATTGGATTGGGTTTTTGATCTAGCCACTTGGCTTTCTGTTTTCTTTTTGGAATTTGGGAGCCCGTAGAGGCCTTTTGTAGTAGTACCGAGCTAGCCGCGCAAAAGAGACGCTGGCGAAACTTTTTCAAAATTTAGAGAGTTAGAATTTTTTTTTGAGAAAGTTGTGACGATCTAAATTTGAATTTTAAATCTAAATTTGAATAAGTGGAGTAAATAATGTTGTTGGAAACTATGGAAGGTTTTGGAAGTTGATTGAGGTAATAGTGAATCTTTAATAAAAGATAGTTGGTAGGATGTTGATTTTTGGGTTTTGGGAAAAAGGTAAATGGGTTTTGAACCATTCTTCCTAACTAGTAATTTCGGGGACGAAATTCTTTTAAGGGGGAGGAATGTGACGACCCAGAATTTTTAACAATTTAAATTGGAATATTTAATTGATTTTAAATATTTAAAAGATAATATTAACTTGAATTGAAGATATCAATATTTACTTGATAATTAAATCATTGAATTATATAGTTTAAATATTGAATTTAATAATTGAAATTAGGTAAATTATTGAATCTTCATGTTTAAGCCCGTTAAAAATAATATGAAGGCTTATAAAATTTATAATGATGATACTGAAGATAATAGCATGGTTGAAATTTAATTTAAAGGCGATATGTTTAGTTTTGAAATTATATCGTTTAAATTGAATTTAAAAATAGCCTTCCGAGGCACAGTCTTGGAATTTGATGAAACCAGTTCCATTGGACCGTAATAGTTAGTTATTATCGGATTTCAGTTTTCATAGCAATCAGAGTTGTCGTTTGACCCAGGCAACTCGAAACGCATAGAAACTATTTTAATCGATTTAAATTAAAATTGGTCGTTTATTTCCGTAACTCGCAGATATGATCGAATTAGGCTTCTAATTACTTTCCATTGTGTTTGGAATACGGGTAAAACCTTATAAACGCCTGTCGGCATGTCTAATTCGGGGTTCGATATTTCGTGTTATGTGTAACGAGATATTTTGAGAATTTAATAATATTAAAAATATAAAAATATAACAGTTAAATCACCAGCCACCCTATAACGTACGCGAGCCACCCTAGACCAGAATTGCATCGACCTAGCTGTCTCCTATTTTTTATGTTAGCCGAGTACTTTGAAAACCCAGAGAAAAAAATCTTCAGAGCGAAAAACAAAAATGGCTTCCTCTTATTTTCAAAATCGCTACCACTCCCTTACTCTTTTATTTCCAGCAAACAAAATTAAAATCTTCTCGCAAGCAAATCAATGGCGGAGCTCAAATCTAATTCACTTAAAAAAAGAAAGGGGGAGAAACGCTCGAATTCGAAGCCAAGTTCCATGTCGAGGAGGGGAGTCACGCAAGGGCTTGTGGTACTGGACGCGGCGGTAGCAGGTGGGCAGGAAGCGCCGAGATCGGCGTTGAAGGGGGCTCATGGGTATTAACATTCGCGATTTTTGTGCACGCTATTTTGGCTAGCTCGGGGCGGCGACTTAGGGTCGAAGTTAGGGTTCGCTGATTTTTTTGAAGGAGGCGATGGCACGTGTATCTGAGGCTGGGTAGGGTCATCTATAATTTGGGGTGGCCGCGCAGAGGGTTTCGAACGAGGGCTTCGGCATCTCGACATCGCTGAAGCAGTGAAGCATGGTTTCGATTTCTGTAGCATTTTTTTGGTGAGTAATCCTCACACGAATCTATAAAATTTGGTGTATTTGTATTGTTTAAATAGAAATATAGTTTTGGATGAATTTTTGAAGGGTGCTGAGATTTAGAATTCGTACTGATTGAAGCCAGGAGTGAAATTAAGTTAATTACGAACATTTTTCGTAACAGAAACAAATTGATTTTGTAAAGCTAAAATTAAGTTATGAACTGTTTAAATTTTAAAATTGGAATTAACCGATTTCAATTTAATAAGAAAGGCGAAGTTTGATTCACTTATCAAGCGAAGCCGTAAATACAATTTTATTGTTTCGTTAGTCTTATTTATTTTTCAATTTGACTTCAGCAAATTTTGAGATTAAAATATTGAAGTTTGAAAAATAATATTATTTTAATGTTTTAAATAGTATTATAATATTTAAATAAGTAAATATTTTAATATTGAGTTAAATATTTGAAATATGGTTTTCAAATAATGTTATATATATTTTATAAAGATTATAAAATATTTTAATGATGGTTCAGATCGATTTTATATTAAAATCGATATTTGGTTGAAATAGGACTTGCCGGAATATAAGCCTTGTTGATTTTATTTCCTGAAATCTTTGCGCCATGCAAAGTATTTAGTTAAATGCGTCATACTGTCCATCGGTGGGTGAACAATTGGGAAAAAAACAAGCTGGCTTAAGAAATTTCATATTTGTGATTGTTATAAGTCCATGCCTTATTTCCCTGTCTGTGATGAATGTTCTCGTTAAGTCATGTTATATGAATGTTTCATTTAAAATTAAGCAGGTAGATTATTAAGTCAAATTCGAAATTTAATTAATAGTGTGCTTAAGGAGAAATTAAGGAAATAAAATTAGACTTAAAGACCTTAGATTAAATTATAGATTAATGATAATCAAATTCCAAGTTTATAAAATAAGATTTTAAAGTGATATAATTAAGAAATTAATTAATTTATTTGATTTAACTTTTAATTAATTTAGGTTTGAGTGATTAAGATTATTTAATTAATCAGTTCAGTAATTGAAGAGAAACAAATTAATTTAGGGTTAAGAAATAATTAATTATGGATTAAGGGTTATAAGTTAATTAATTTTAGACTAATTAATTTATGGGTAGAGATAAATTAATATAAGTAACTAGAGAATTCCTTACTTAAATGATAATCACTTAATAAAAGTAATTAAAGAATTCACTTGTTCAGGTTTAAATAAATCTAATTAGTAAAGAAAGGATAAAATTAAAAATTAAAGGTTAAATAAAAATAATAACAATGGGAAATTACTTGATAAAAATAATTAAAGGTAAATTACTTAAGAAAGTAATTAAGAATTAATGAGTGATAAACTAAAGGATAATAAATCAATGTAAGTGATTATGGTATGGTTGATTTGAGTAATTAATTAGCAACGGTATGACTAATTAATCTTGTTTATTAAGTATATTGAATGTCCTGGATTTTTGATATCGCTGATATGTGGTTTATTATGCTATGTTTGGATTGAACTGTTCTAGCATGGATTATCTATCAGTGATAAATTTTGGGTATGAATAGAATAGTTTAAACTTAAACAGCTTGTTTGTAAGATGAAGTTGGACTTGAAGAGACAAGGTTTGGGTATTAGGAAATACCCGAAACCGCGTCGAATTTTTATAGATTGATATAAAAAATCTATATGCTAGAGTGAAATGATTTGGAGGAATTGGATCATTTTAAAGCTAAATCTTGGTAATTAGAAAACTTATGCGTGAAATAAGTAATGCCCATAACATATTGTGAACTTGTGAATTGATTCGAGTTACCCGGGTTTTATTTAAGTTGTGTACTCTGTATTTCATGTTAGATGGGTTTACTCACGCTGGTTTCTAGCCTGACCCGGGTGTTACTTTGGTGTAATGCTCGGGTCAGATCGAGTATTACAGATTTTCAGGTTAGGACGTTCTGGAGCTCAGGAGGCGAGCTGGATGGCAAGAACGTATGGAGTGCTTCCACCATATTATATTGTTGTATATCTATGACATAGTAATTGTGTATATTCCAATGTCTGTATAAATGTGTAACTCCGATGTATAAAAATGTAATCGATAGATATAGTATTGCTTTGTAAACTATTATTATTTATTATATTTTTTTTATCCGCTGCGAATATGAGATGTTCGTGCTTCTGATCTTCTTGTTCTATCTCTTTCTTCTTTTTCATAACTATCTGGAATTTTCGGTTTCAAAAATTTCGGGTTGTTACATTATTAGTAGAAAATTTAAAAAATAACTTGCTAAGCATTAGTCAACTATGTGATAAAGGTTTTCAAATAAATTTTGAAAAAACTAAATGTAATATTTTAGATAATAAAAACAACTCAATTTTTAAGGTTTTAGAAACAAAAATATTTATGTATTAAATATGAATATAAATAAAAATTTAAGTTTATGTTTAACTGCCAAACATGATGACCCATGGTTATGGCATAAACGATTTTTTCATATCAATTTTAAGAATATTAATAAGTTAGCAAAATATGAGTTGGTAAGAGGATTACTAAAATGAATTATAAAGTAGAAAACTTATGTGACGATTGTCCAATTGGAAAACTAAAAAAAAGCTCGTTTAAATCTAAAAATAATATTTCTACAAAACAACCATTAGAATTATTGCATTTAGATTTATTTGGTCCAACGCAAATAAGATTTATAAATCACAACAAATATGTGTTCGTAATAGTCGATGATTTTTCGAGATATACATGGACTTTATTTTTAAAACATAAAAGCGATACTTTTGGTATGTTTAAAATATTTGCTAAAATGAATTAAAACTCAAATGAATTTAAAAATTAAAAATATTAGAAGTGATCACGGAGGAGGGTTCAAAAATGATCTTTTTACAAACTTTTGCAATAAGAAAGGAATAACTCATAATTTTTCTTTTCCTCGTATACCTCAACAAAATGGTGTGGTAGAAAGAAAAAATCGTACATTACAAGAATGTCCACGAACATTACTAAATCGTAGTGGATTACCAATACACTTTTGGGCTGAAGCTATTGCAACATCTTGTTATGTATTAAATCGAGTAACTATTCCCCCCATGACTAAACAAACTTGTTTTGAAATATTTTTTGGTAAACAACCTAAAGTATCATACTTTAAAACTTTTGGTTCAAAATGTTTTATATTAAATACAAAAGATAATTTAGGAAAATTTGATCCAAAAATCGATGAAGGTGTCTTTGTTGGATATTCGAAACGAAGCAAAGCATATAGAATTTTCAATAAATGAAATAATACTATTGAAGAAAGCTTACATGTCTCGTTTGATGAAAATCTTTTTAAACATAATACTAATGATGAAGAATAAATTATTCCACTAACAAATTCAACGAATTCTAATAGTAATGAAACAAATATTCAAAATAACACTTTGATATCACCTCCTAGAATTCTTAAGAATCATCCAATAGATAATACTATTGGAGATCTAAATTCAAGAGTAACTAGAAATCAACTCAATCATATAAGCCATATAGCGTTTGTGTCAAACTTTGAACCAAAGAATTATAAAGAAGCCTCAAATGATAATTTTTGGATAATAGCTATGCAAGAAGAATTAAATCAATTTGAACGTAATAACGTATGGGAATTAGTACCAAGACCTGAAGATCAATCGGTAATAGGAACAAAATGGGTATTTAAAAACAAAGCAGACGAGAGTGGAAATATTGTTAGAAATAAAGCGCGTTTAGTTGCTCAAGGCTATAATCAAGAAGAAGGCATAGATTACGATGAAACGTTTGCTCCAGTGGCAAGATTAGAAGCCATTCGTACATTACTTGCCTTTGCAACTCATAACCATTTTAAACTATTTCAAGTGGATGTCAAAAGTGCCTTTTTGAATGGTTTTATTAAGGAAAATGTATACGTCGAACAACCACCACTATTTGTTCACGAAAAATATCCCGATCATGTTTTTAAATTACATAAAGCACTATATGGATTAAATGTAACGTTTCGATTTTTCGTTGCCGAAAAACCGAACAGTTATGGGTTTTTTAAAAAGAAGAAAAGAAGAAAAAGAGAGAAAAGAAGGTAGAAAATAGATAAGGTAGAAAAGATAGAGGGAAAAGAGAATAGAAAATATAGAAAATAGAACGGCACAGAAAGAAAACAACAGAAAACAACATCAGAATCTCACAATTCGCAGCGGAACAACATATAATAATAAATGAATAATCTTTAAACAAAGAACTATATCAGTTATTACATTACAACACATTTCATTACATCATATCATCAGAGTGTACAACATCAAACAACATCAAACAATGCAGCGGAAAAAGAAATACTATATAAACTAGTAATACGCCATGCCATCCAGCTTGCCTCCAGCAACTCCAGAATATCCTGATAAACCTTAACTCTTGACTGCCCGTGTGGAAATTGGTGGGCACCCAGAGTTTATGAAGGAAAACAATAAACTCCAAGTCAGTCATGTGACTGGTGTGAGAACTCAAAACAATTTATTTATCTTTAAAATCAAAATAGAGGAATATTTTTAAATTTAATTCGCAATGCTTTTAAAAATGAGACTACCATAAGGCCTCCCGCACACACACACAATGCAAACGCAGAATCAGAGGAGATTTCTCCTTATGATAGTCAAAGATGCTTGATACGCATTTAAAAAGAACATTTGCTATTATTATTAGTGCATAGTGTAGAGAAATATTTTTGAAAGTAGAATATAAATCTTAGCCAACATAGACATTTCGAACTATGCCTACTATAGCTACCATCCAAACAGTGGTGACCACCATAAGTGAATGGCAGGTTCTACAACTAATACCGTACAAGTTTCGTATTGGGAATTGGATTTCCAACGAATGATCAGGCCAAGGAACTTCCCATTGCCACATGAGAATGCCTCTGGATGGACATCCCCGAGAACCAAACCGGATCTCTACCAACACAAGGCCGGGTTACCCCTAACTGAGTAACAACTGACCGAATATGCCATCCCCCGGTCCTTTGGGACCTTTATCACCGAGCGCTCGTAATCAATTCACACAATCATAACAAAGTGTTTTCAACATGAGTAAGTATCTGGGCTCCATACCATGATACCACCCTTTTCCAGAAGGAAATGGACACATCCTAAAGGGCGCTACCCCTCATAACCTTGCTGCTTCTTTCCTGTTTTGACCATTCACGGGGTGTGAGGCTCGACGAATTCACGTCCACAAAAACATACTTTATACAAAAGCCATGCTTTGGGTCAACAAATGATCAACACAATGATCACAAGGATAGACGATCAAATAAACGATCCTATCACAAATAATCAACACAATGATCATTTCAGCATCACTCAGCATGTCACATTAGCAAATTGGGAATATATCACTGATAACATTCAACTACATAACCTCTGAGCTCGTACGTCTCAGAGAAGGGTGTTAAGCTAAAAGAATAAATTCTCCGCAACCAACAGAAATATATTTGAAAGAAAACTGCTTTATATCTCAATTTGTAACGTCAGACACACAATCCATACAAGTCTGTTCCGGGCTCGAACAAAACCGAAGGCACTTACAAAGAAGTTCTTGCAATCCGGATATTCACAATCCTGATCGGATTCACCATCACATATGGAGAACTCAATACCGTAGCTACTCGGTGCAGAGTCAATCGACAGGTCATCCTATCGTTCTCACAAATACCGGGTCTTCAACACCGATCTTCAATGCAATTCACAACGACGTATCACATATTCGGAATGGGTTATACGACCCCATGGTCCTTTCCCGGTTAACCCGAATAGTGAGCGCTTATTCAAAAATAAGTGTGGCATTCACATTCAAACAAATCACATAAATTACCCATTCAAAGGAAATATTGATAGTCGGTTATTGAACTATCAATTGATATGCATACATCACCAGATTCCAAATAATTTTCCAAATTATTTATTTTCCAAAATATCTTTACAAGATATAAAATTTCAACACTTCAAAAATAAATCAATATTTATTTTTAACAAATTCCACTTTCTTTTATAAATTCCTTAGTGAATTTATATTCAAAAATATTCATGCATATACGATTTCAACTATCCATTTTCAATTTATCTTTTCAATTTATCTTCAAAAAGATAAATTCTAAATATTCACTTCATATTGGAAAACATTTCCATACTTATTTATTCATAAGTAATTCACAAATCTTTTTATTTCCAACCTTGGAAAATATTCAATATACTTAAATCGTATTAAGTATATATTTCATTCTTTAAGGAAATCATTCTCTTTAATATATTTATTTGGGCCAAAACGAATGTTGCGTAAAACATCGTTACGACAACCCAAAATCACTAGTATAGGGATTCGAATTTAAAATAGATATATAAATCCCAATACTATTCAAAACATTTCCTTTCGGAAATCATTTACTATAACAACAGTGTTATAGTCCACTATTTCCTTTTATTTCTCGAAAACGTCTATTTCAACAATGAATGTTGAAATCTATGGTTTCGAATCTCAAAACCTTTTAAAACATCGTTAGATCGTTTTAATTCTATTTAAAACATCACATCTAAAACAATTTCTTTAACATATTATTCACTATTCAAAAACGTGAATATACTTCATTATCCAATTTCATCATTTCTATACCTTTTATTTTAAAGGATTATTCACAGTCAAAAACGTGAATATATTTCATAAATAAATCATAACAATTTTCTTATCAAAATAAGTCGTTTGTGAATTTATAAAACAACGTTTATAAATTCTATTTCTATTTATTTATAACAACTTCCTTTTATAAATTCCTTTATTAACCTATTCGATTTATAACTCAATTATAAAACAAAAGTTCACATTATAAGTTAAACACTTATAATTTATTTGTTTACAAGAATCGTTCTTTTAAACATCTCAATTCATAAATCTTATAACTTATAAGATTTGTTTATTTATCAAAACTCCATTCTTTCAATAATTTTATAAATTTTATGAACCTACTGTTTATAAAATTTCATTTATAACTTCACTGTTTATAATCCTGTAAATTTCATTCATTTACTAAATTCATCTTCACTTCATTCAAACACTTATAAAAGCTCGTTTTATAATGTCTATATTTCAATTTATAAATATCCATTTATGAATCTCTTAATATAAATTAATTTATATTATTCTTTAAAACGTCTTTAAATTCCTTTAAAAACTTCATCATTTTGATTTATAAAATAATCAAATTTTATAAATCCTATATTTAACTTTTTATAATAATTTCAAAAATCCCGATTTTAAACCATTTTATAAAATCATTAATCCATATTTCTCAAAAATCAACTTTTCTATATTTCACAAAACCATAATTTTTATAACATTAAAAATGATATCGTTATTTATTTAAAATGGATCAATTCCAAAAATATTTAATATTTTCAAAGATCACTTTAAAAACCTTTTAAAATCCCAAAATCTGGGTCCAATGATGCTACACACCAAATAGTCAATCACGACTATAACGATATCATATATCAATATGAAAATCCATCAAATATCAAAATATCTGAAATCAAATAAAAACTGTTGAGGAATCCAGTTGGATCCCTCCAACCTGTTTTCCTGCATCCACAACATTAGCACAATACCAATTTCGCTCCAGTACGAAATTATCGCGGTATATGGGATTTAAATATTATCCGCTTAATAACGGCGCAATAGGGTCTCATCCGCTAAACAAAAAAATGCGGGAAATCAATAACTCCAATATATACATATGCCAATATATATATATTGCTATTATATATAATACCAATTTCACTGTTTATGAAATATTCGCGGTATATGTTTTTAATAAATAACATCCGCTTACTAACGGCGTATAATGTCCATTCTAACAATCAATAGATATCAATCAACATTCAAACATGCATTCAAATATTTTAAATCTAACTATTTAAAATAAAATCGAAACTAATTCGATTGAGTGAGAAGTGCTCATCTTGATTTTAAATTCCGTTTTAGCGATTTATTTCGAATAAAATTAAACGGACGTTTAATTTTACCTAAAATTCTCACTAACTCCAAACGAATCCAAACCAACTTCATCGCGTAGTGCTCGTCGATACGATTTCAACGCAACTGAGTTTGCATTTTTTCGACCTCGTATGAAAAAGATATGCAATTTACAAGTTTTACTCGAATTTAACTTATATAAATACAACATAATTTATAATTTTTATAACCTAATCAACTATAGCCGTTAGATCCCACTTGAGTGCATCTGGGCCGACCAACCCTTCTCCCTCACCATCTTCACGCGAACACACAGGAAGCCGAAACCCATCATTTGATTTTTAGGGTTTAGGAAATCGAACACCACACTCGACGAAACTCGATCACATCACTTGCAATAGGAAGCTCTTGACCCCCTCTACCTTCGCCCACCACCATAGCCAGCTCGGCCCTCATCTGCGCCTGGAATTGCGTGCGCAACCGGCCCTCTTCCACCACGATTTGCCGCCAATCCGTGAAGTCTTTTCAGATCATGACCGTTGATATTGTAGATCTTGATGTGCTCTACATCTTTCTAGTTGAAAGATTCTTGTAAATGTTGATGGATGAAGAGAAAAGAGGAGAAGAAGTTGGGAACACTTCAGCCGTTCATGGGTTAGGGCCGGCTAGGGTTTTAGATTAGGTTATTTTTTTTTTTAATTTTAAGAAGGGTAGGGGGCTATTTATAGAGAAAAATCGAACACTATTCATCCGGAAATTCCGAACTCCGATTTACGCGCCGAAACTTACGTACCTAGGGTTTATCCCGCGTTCCGGACACAATGGAACAGGTTTCGAAAGCTAATTCGGACATCTATGCGAGTTATGGCTGTAAACGCTCAATTTAAATTAAACCGATTTAAATCGATTTCTAGGCGTTTTAATTCGTACCGGACAAACGGTAAATCCAATTGACTTGAAATTTGAAACCTTACAATAATATCACATTACGGATCCGATGAAACTGGTTTCGTCGAAATCCGAGACTTTTTGAAAAATGGCTATTTTCACTCGTCAAATTTAAATTAAAAATAAATCGATGCGTTTCGAGCTGCCACGATCAAACGATAGCTCCGATTGACACGAAAATTGAAATCCGGTAATAACTAACTATTACGGATCCAATGGAACTGGTTTCGTTCAATTCTGAGACTGTTCAAAAATTGGCTATTTTACAGTCGATAATTAAATATTAAAATATTCAATTTTCACAAATAAACTTTTAATTCGATTTTAAAAGTTCTAAAATATCATTCTAACTCCAACATGATAAAATAAAATTTTACAAATAATTTTCAATCATATTTAACCCAATTTTCAATTATTTCCATAATTTAACATATTAAATTATCGATTTAATTATCCAATTAAATCCAATAAATCGAAACAAAATTTATTCGACTTATAAATTCACTCATTAATATTTAAAATAAATTAAATATTCAAATTTTAATTAATAAAAATTCTGGGTCGTTACATTAAAACAAGCACTCATGCATGGTACGAACGTCTTAAAAATCACTTAATAACATCTGGTTTTCATATAGGAAAAATAGATACAACTTTATTTATTAACAGAGAAAATAACGATATTTTGGTTGTACAAATCTATGTTGATGATATCATCTTTGGTTCAACCAACGAAAAACTATGTAATTAATTTTCTAATATTATGAAAAATGAATTTGAAATGTCACACATGGGAGAATTAAATTTCTTCTTAGGTTTACAAATAAAACAACTCGAAAATGGAATCTTTATTCACCAAGAAAAATATTGTAACGATTTATTACGACGATCTGAAATGGATAAAACATCAAGCAAACCAACACCAATGAGCACCACTGTTCACTTAGAAAAGGATGAAAATGGAAAAGATTTTGATGAAAAGTTATATCGATGCATGATTGGTTCTTTACTTTATTTAACGGCCAGTCGACCCGATATTATGATTAGTGTATGCCTTTGTGCCCGATTTCAAGAACAACCAAAAGAATCTCATCTAAGAGCTGTTAAGCGTATTTTACGTTATCTATCTAGTACTAGAGATTATGGTTTGTTTTACCCTAAAGGATCATTGTTTGAACTAGTTTCATATAGCGATGCGGATTTCGGTAGATGTAGAACAGATCGTAAGGGAACTAGTGGAACTTGTCATTTTATCGGACAATCTTTAGTATCATGGTTTAGTGAAAATCAAAATTGTGTTTCTCTATCTACTTGCGAAGCTGAATACATCTTCGCTGCTCTAGCATGTGCGCAAGTAATATACATGCAACAAATACTAACGGATTTCGGTAAAACTATCAACACATCTCCAATTTATTGTGATAACACAAGTGCAATTAATTTGTCAAAAAACCCTGTTAACCACTCACGAACCAAACATACAGATATATAGCATCATTTTCTATGAGACAATGTTGAAAAAGGAACCATTTCATTAGAATAAGTAAATACCGAAAATCAAGTAGCTGATATCTTTACAAAACCATTAAATGAACAAACTTTCTCTAAACTCCGACGAAGTTTAGGTATTTGCTCACTAAATGACCTTCTTCCTTAATAATATATATATATATATATATATATATATATATATATATATATATATATATAAAATAATGTTTTAGGCTAAAATTGGTCACCAAAGTAATCACCACAAACTATATTATTGATTTCTGCACCTTTAAACTTTTAGAAAATTAGTTTGTCTATTTTCAGTATATAAATATAGCCGCACAGAAAAACTACATTCAAACAATTAGAATTTTTTAAAGAAGAAACAAAATATAACAATGTCGTCAGAAGTTTCCTATATATCTATCTCCATAGCAACACCAACAACGGATAGCTCGGTTGACACACCACAACGACTTCCGACGCCTACACCAAAGCAAGAGCCAACATATAGGTGGTCTTCGTATCGTACGGGTTTTACTCTGGATAATAAGAAAACTAAAAGATCTCTGTTTACTTCTCCTAACACAAAGGAGAAAATTGATGAAATTCCTCATTACCAAAAACAACAGATGGATCTTCAACTAGAACTTTACTTCGAACAAAAAATTATGGCACGAAGGTTAAGCTTTCTCGAGCAAGTGGCGATGAAGTTTTGTTCATCACGAAAGAAAGATGTTCATGAACCGCTACCAAAACCTTGTAGTTCATTGGATCCATCTTCTTCGTATTGTACTCCTTCAGATCCCTCATCAAGACGATATTCTGGCTCTCCACGGACCCACGAATGTGGAAATATATGGTCTCCACTTAGACCATGGAATGATAGTGAGTCAAAAAATCCTAAAACTCTGTCTCCATTTAAATAAATAAATTGTATTAATAATTGAATGTATCTAAAATTATGTGTTACTATATTTTTACAACAATAAAGATATTTGTTATCTACATTCGATATATAAGTGAAATCATTAAACTTTAAGTCATTTTTAGCCAAACTGCAATTTTCAGACGTCTACCTACAACTTCCAGACGTCTGACACAAGGATATACTATTCAAAATTTAGAAGTGTGCATATATCAGACGTCTGATATACCCCTTAGACGTTTGAAATGTTGTTCTGCCTTCCCCAAATAAAATTCAGAACATTCCAGACGTCTGAAATAAGATCCAGACGTCTGCCTTAATTCTTTGTCTCGAAATTAAACTAAAACAGACGTCTGTTTTCAAATTCCAGACGTCTGAAAAATCTCTCTGTTATCTACAATTTCATAACTATGCTCGAAACCATACGTCTAACTTTATTTTCTGGACAAAAATTAGGGCAAACCAGACGTCTGATTTCTAATCCAGACGTCTGATTTCCAATCGACCATTTAAATTCAATCAGATAACGTCACTTTTTTTCTTCTATCCCAAAATTATTGCCTCCTACGATTTTCTCAAAGACAACTTTTGCTCCAAATCATCAACCCTGCAAATATAACCAAGTTGCCACCTCGCACTAAGAATCCTAAAATGTCGAAAAGAAAGCAAGATCAACCCACTACATCTTCAAATCCCCAGGTTTGCGCTGACGACCAAATCGAACAGTGGATGAATAGAGCTCCGCATTCTATAAAATGGTATGAAGATATCCAAAAAAAGAAACTTCACATAGGACCATTCTACAATCTCTTAAAAATTCATATGTATGAATTGGATGAGTTATGTGAAAATGCCGGATTAGAGACCCTAATCACCTTTACATCAAATGATATCCAAATAGACCAATTAGCCATTTTTTTATTTTATGAGATAGTACCTCAGTATGGAACACTAAGGACGAGGACAATTGGCTTTGGTCTAGCGTATACGGGAATACGATTCGATTGACTCCTGGTTTAATAGGACGAACATTGGGTTGCTCCGACACCGGGGAAGACTTACACAACATACCATATATGAGATTCAAGCCTCGGAATACTATTACTCATCAAATCTGGGAAGACGAAATGCCGAAGTTTGCTTCGAAATATTTACGTCCGAAAGCTCGACTCCTAACACGGATGATAAGTAATACAATTATGCCACGTATGGGTAGTCAGAGAAAATTACTGAATTGGAACATAAAGCATTATATGCTCTATTTAGTAGGACAAGAGTAAATTGGGAAAAATTCATCTTCGACGAGCTCAAACACTTTTGGACTCGATTAAGGCCTTCGATCATCTATCCTACCTATATTATGAGACTTCTTCGTGCACATAATATTCCCTCCTATCTATCGACGTTCGAAGAAATTTCGCCAAAATATGCTTCCACAAAATTCTTTTCTTTGATGCACCTACCAGAAATCCCTCCAGATATTATGTCCTTCGAAGATTGGATGCATAATCGTCAATCTCGAAGAGTTGAGCCTCCTCCTCAACCACACTTTGTTCCGTCCCAAGAGGAAGAACATCATCGAGAAGTCACTCCTCCTCCTCCCGCACCATTTGATTATCCGGGACAGGATGGCATTATAGAGACTCGATTGGAAACAAATCCAAATGAAAGTATTCGAGATCTCACACTTCGAAACCAACATACATTATCCCTAATCAAAAATATTTGGCTAGGCGAATTGACAAACTTGAAAGTTCATTTGCTACATGACTAGCCACAGTTGAAGAATCTCTTTTGATTGTTTTATCGGTTCTTAAAGAAGTTTTACAACGAGTTCGTGGTCCAACACCACCCTCTGAGGATTGGGCAACCCCTGTACCTTCTCCTCCTGCAAAACATTCCAAATTATTTGAGGATGAACCTCCAAAGGAAGCTTTGACATCTCCTTCAAAGGCTGGCACTTCTGATAAAGAAGAACCAAAGGAAGATGATCCAAATCAAGCTTCACCAAAGCAAGATGATCCAAATCAAGCTTCTCCAAAGGAAATCTGTAACGACCCGGAAATTTCAATTCCGAAAATTCCAGATAGTTAGGAAAAGAAGAAAAGAGAAAGAAGAAGAAACAGAAACAAGTCACAGAAACCTCACATTCGCAGCGGATCAAAATATAATATCACATAAATAATAGTTTTACAAAGAAGAACTGTATCAGTATACTTATATATTACACATCAGAGTTACAACTATTACCAATCACTGGACAGTTAAAATAACTCGTCCAAATAGATAATAATAATAATATACACAGCGGAATTCTTCCCATACGTTTCTGTCATCCAGCTCGCGTCCTGAGCTCCAGAACATCCTTACCTGAAAATCTGTAATACCCGGTCTGACCCGAGCATTACATCAAAGTAACACCCGGGTCAGGCTGGAAACCAGCATGAGTAAACCCATTTAAAAAGTATCCAACTTATATAAACCTGGGCTAACTTATATCAATTTACAACTTCACAAGTTGTTATAGACATCAATTATTCCACACATCAATTTCTAAGTGCCAGATCTTAGATTATACGGTCCAATTCATTTAAATCATTTCATTACAACCCATAGATTTCACGTATCAAGAATCGAAGTGGTTCGGGTATTTAACCAATACGCGACCCCGGTCTCTTCGAATTCAGTTCATCTTAACACAAGTTATTCAAGTGAAATGCAATTCCACTTTTATATAAAAGATGACACTCTTTTTACTCAGCAATTTATCATGACAGATAACCACATTATCATTGCCCACCCAACACATCATATCACGAACCATTTCAAATCAGGGGTATCATTCAATTCAGGGCATTTAATTATCATTTAATCATACATAATCAAGATAAATCAATCACACCATCTCGAATAAACCTAATTATCCTTAATTGAATTAAATCAATTACCTTTAAATCCAGCTTATTAATTAATTTCAAGCCAATTAATTAACCATCCCATAATCATTCATCTTAATTAATCCTCCTTGATTAACTATTCTCCAATTACATTAAGATGATCATCATTATCTATTTACTTCCATTAAATAATTATACTTAACCAACTTCCATGAATGATTATCCTTAATTAATTTATTGAACTTAATTAATTGTATAACAATCCTCAGTTAACGTTCTTCATTAACAATTCCTTAATTACTTCTCTATAGTAATTAAATTTAAAGTACCATTATTACTTACAGATTTATCATCCTCGATTAATTTATCTTAAGCCATAATTAATTAATTTAATAAATTATCCCTTTTAATTACCTGAATAAATTTAATAAATCTCAAATCCTACTTAACGTTAAGATAAATCTTATTCTTACTTATGATTGAATTACCATTAACAAAGTATTAAAAATAATTACGAATTATTCACAAATCTGAAGTCTTTTTATGATACCCCAATGTCGCAAATTCCCAAATCGATAATCTCCTCTTCATTATCTTTTAAATCGGTAAATTAATATAAATTAATTATCAGTTTGTGACATTAATTACCAATCAGTACAATCTAATCACCCATTCATTAACCACTAATTACTTAATCAATCAATTATTAATTCACAATTAAATTACTTAATTAGTTAACTACTAATCATACATTGATTAAGCTCAACTAGTTAATTACAAATTTATTTATCACTCAATCATTAATTAATCCAAACTCTAATTACGATTATAAAGTAATTATTCTTAATTTCTTTCCCAAAAAGAATCAATTAATATTCATTAGAAAATCTTCTTAAAATTTTGAAAATCAAATTATTATTAACTACAAAACTTAAATGTTAATACTCTTTGTACATAACTTAACTTAATTATTTAATTAAAATAATTAATTAAGATTTAAATACATTTTAAAATATTAACTAAAATAATTAAGACTCAGTTTAAATTTGTTAAACCTTTATTTTGTCCGCAGTGCTTAAATTGGTCGAAATACAATTTGTTTAACCTTGTTTTATAATATCACAGTTCTGCAAAAACCCGAAACCCCCTAGATCAAACTCGAGTTACACTTCGAGTTGCTCTTCCATATTCCCGAGGTCAACCTTCCCTCTTCATCTTTTTTTTTCTTCTTTAAATTTTAACCGATAACCTCTCAACACTCACGCATACTCGAAGTTGAACCCGAGGTAACTCATTTCTTTTCCCGGGTTAAGCTCGAGAAAAACTCTCAAACCCAAACTAACACATTGGATACGTTGTGCACTTGCACCAACCCACGACGATGCTCCTGTCTGCCCATCCACCGTCGGCAAGACGACGTCGACCCACCCTACCTATTCCGACCATCAATCCTCCAAAACTAACAAGAAAACGAGAATCAACATAGTCGAACCTATAGGAATAACACACCCTGACCAAAAATCGCCTCGTCCGGTCTCCTCTGACCACCGGAGGTCACGAGACTTCACCCAAAATTTAGCCGAAGTCCAACGCCCCTTTTTCCCCATGATTGGCCTTCTCCGATGCACCAACGATGGCGCAACAGCACGATCTTCTTCCCTGATTAAAAACCGAGTCAAACCCTAGTTCGTCAAACTATCGACACCACGGTAACCTATGGGTCCAACCACCATTTTTGCCAAGTTCGCCAGCCTCGTGGCCTCTTCCGACCAAAACCCCACTGCCCAAATCTTCCACGATCACCTGAAATAGTCAAAATTCCCAATTCCGTTTATCTCGACAATTCTCTCAAACCCAAATCTTAAAATTCATGATACCTATATCAAAAATCATGTTTTTCCAACATGAATCTACTCACAAAATTCAAACACGAAATCATGTTTCCAAATTTTTTATTTATATAATTTTTTTTCTTCTGTTATTTCTAAATCCTGAGTTAATTACTAAACAAAAATTCTGGTATCCATTTTAAATCTTGATATTCTACTGCTATCAACTCTAATGCCTAAAAACAATTTGCATGCAGAAAATTTGAATTTTTAATCAGAGTTAAAGTCTGAAAATATTGAACAGAGGCCTATCCACCTGTTCCAGTCAAGTTAACAGGTGCTAAATTACACATAAAAAATCATCATTTCAAAAAAAAATTATATGCTTAAAATAATTCAATCACATTTCAAAAATCAACACATGCCAATTCAATGTACACCAGATATTAAGAGATTACTCACCCAGATTTTTCTCTTTTTTTTGAACAGAGGATAAAGAAGAATTAGAAAATCTGGAAGCTGCTTGTAGATTTTGAAACCCCTTCAGATCTTGATCTACTAGACTAAGTTAAGTTGAATCCGAGTTATATCCTTGCTTGGATGAAAATTGAAGTAGTTCAAATATTTGGTTCCTCTTGGCTTTAGATTTAATTTTCTTTTCTTTATTAAAATGAAGAAAATCCATTTTAACACAATTCCTGACACATGTGAATTTGCATGTCATCCTAGCTTACACATGTTTATTTACATGGACATATGTTTCCTTTTATGAAATTTTATGTTATATCCATCATTTAGTTTAATATCTATGTATGTTTTATATTTCTAAATTTATATCCATAACATTTATCTCATGAATCTCCAAAAGAGATACATATATATATCAAGTCCCCTCCCCCGTTTTTTTTCAATCTACTCTTGTTTGACACTTTACTCAAGTTATTATTATTATTTCAAATAAAAATTATAAAGATTTATCTTTAGTGTTTTGAAGATATAGAACTTTAAATATTCTTTGAAAATTTAATCCATTGAAAATAAATAAATATAATAAATGCCCTTTTTATATACCAAACATATATATACACTTATACACTTGTATATGAACACATTTAAAATTTCAACATTTATCATAGTTTCAAATACATTCACTTATCTTTTTATTACCAGAATTTATCCAATTATCAAATGTCCAAAAATTCGGGTTATCACATTCCTCCCCTCATTTGAATCTTTTCGTCCTCGAAAAGGAATGAAGCCAGAATTTATTAAAATGCTTAAAATAAAATAAATTTTCTTTGATCGAGTTATAAAAGTATATTTATAAAAACTATTTTGGTAATATTATATAGATTTTTAATAAGTATTTTAAAAATGAGATAACCTGAATGTTGGAAGTATCTGTAATTGATAATTAACTTGATTAATTAATAATGAATACTGATTTATAAATTGAACAAATAAATCTGTGAATAAAATATATATATATATATGGATATATAAATGGATTTGAGCTTTAATAAATGCTGATATTTGGATGAGTATTTTAAACCTTTGGTAATAAACAAAGATAAATAGTTATGCAAACTCTATAAATTGAAAATTATACGTATATATATATATATATGCCATGTAGTATATATAGGAATTTGTAAAAGGTGTAAATATATATTTGTGGGTGAATTGAAAACATTGATTTGGATACAATATATTTCCAAAGGATATAAACTAGTATATCTATAAGTATTGGGTTTTTATTCCATTTTCTTTTAAATTATACCTAAGAAAAATGAAGAAGAAGTTAAATATTAAAACAATTAAGACATTTATAAATATAAATAAAATTGAAGATATTTTATAAATACTTATAAAAAAAATTGATACATAGAATTACAAATGTAAACTTTGTATGCATGCAAGTTGACATGTGTAAGCTAAAAATAACATGCATTTACAAATGGTCTTATTTTTTTTAAGTTATTAAAAAAACTCTTGCATTTCAAAACTAAAGTAAAAATTAGTTGCAGATTCAAATCAAATTTTATCCAAATTCCTCAAGGATCAGGCTGAAGTAAACTAGCAGCTGCAAATTTCAAACTTCAACTCCTGGTTCTCTGATTCCTCTGTTAAACTGTATAAGGTAAGCTAGCTAAATTTAAAATAGTTTAACTTTTTTGTATGTGATAAATGTTAGAATTAACATTGTGGAGTATGGTTGAATTTATGTGTGCATGTTGTCATAAAGATGAATACATGTTTATATGAATAGAGATATTGTGAGTAAACTAAAAATTTTAAACAGTTTAAGCAAAATTTCAGAGTTCCTCTGTCAAACCAGAGTATAGCCAGGTGAATAAATAATTTTTGTTAAAGAAAAGGTTTTGAGTGTGTTTAGAACTTTGCTGCATGCAGTAAATTTTTAAACAAATTGTGAAAAAAATGTTTGCTTAAGTGTTTATATGCTTTCTTGTGTACATATATGAATATATCTGAGAGCAGGTATGAGCATCAGTGAATTTGCTCAGTTCTTCACAGTTTTTTTGAAAAAAAAGAGAAGGAAGGAAAAAAAATTGACTACTCTTCATCTGATACTCTTTAGGCTTCAATATATAAAGCAAATCAGTTTGTTATATCAAGATAGCAATTTTAAAAATATTTCCAAGTTTTAATCTGAAGCCAATTTAACGAAATGGGAAGAAGAACAGTAAAATTATAATACTCATCAAAATCTCAACATTCGTAACTTGTTGTCTCAGGGTTATAATCAGATTTGTTATCAAATTTTAGGATTTTTAAAACTGAAATCTTGATTTTTAAGATAGTATTTCGAGAAATATTTTGGAATGGTCAGAATTTGGGTTTTAGCAATTGCTGAATTGATAGCAAACCAAATTGAATTGATGAGAATGGAGATTGGGAATTGAACAGTTTTGACTCTGGACTATTTTCAATAAATTGTTTCAATATAAACTTATTTTTCTAAGCTATTAAATATACACAACCTTTCCTTCTTAAAGCCAAGTTATTTTATACTTGTTTTACAATTATTTTTGGAGCTATTTAACCATTTTTCAAATGTTTTCTAAACTAATTACTATTTTTCAACTATGTTACAAATTAATTACTATTTTACAACTATTTTGCAATTATCTAAAATTTCTGAAACTATATAGCTATTTCTCAACTATTTTATAATTACTTAATTATTTTACAGCTATTTTACAAACTAATAGTTATTTTTCAACTATTTATCTATTTTTAACCTTTCAAGCTATTTTCTAAATATAAGCTGGTCAGAGTGCAAACTGTTTATGATTGAATATCCATTTGCGATAACGGTTAAAGTGATAATCCAATGGAATTGTAAGAATTGTGATTATGTGGATAGAAATTAAAGAAAATGTGAATAGAAAGAGAAATTGATTTAGTTGTTAATCAATGAACATAATTATGTAGGATGTACGTATAATATTCTATTCGCATAGTGATTTGACCCAGATTCGAGCACAGAATTTCGAGATAGTTATATCGATCCGAGTGGGATTTTTCACTCGATTTTCGACGGCAAACCTGGATATGGATTGTTGATTGGTTCTGGATATTCTCTATCATAGTTATGGCTATGCAAGGAGAATGACGGTTTCTGATCAAGAAACCAGATCTGAGTCCGCACTAGGGAGTCGGGTGAACGATACTAGTTCGGAAGTAAAATTATGTGATTGAGTGAGCGATCAGATTGGTATAGCATACGAATGATATGAGTAATGTGAAATGATTTTTGAAATGAAAGGTATATTTTGTGAAATATATGATGAAAGAAAATGGAAATTGGATTTTTGTATGGTAGAAATTTACTTTATGGAAGTAAGTAAGTAACTTTATAGAGTAATTAAATTTGAATATTTGATTTTGAGTAAACAAAGTTAAATATCTTTGTTTTATAAAATAAACTCCTCTTGTTGAATCTTTTGCCAGAGAAAAAGGGTTTTTGAAAATGTTTGAAGTATAAAAGGATTTTTATACAAGTTTGAAATGATCCAAAGCTTTAAAAATTATATATATCTGTATGTATGTATATATATATATATAAAGGATCTTATGAGGATTTTAGAAAAGGTTTTAGGAACCTTTGGATTTGGAAAGGCTCTTGATTTATGGGTAAAATCAATATGAGAATTTGGAAAGCCTAGTTTGAGAATTATCGATTTTGGAATAATCGATTTTGTGTAAAGGAGCTTTGTATGAGATCATACTAGGTGTATGATTTGAAAGATACTATATGTTTATAGTATAAAGTGTTTTGATAATGGCTCAGGGGGAAAAGGCGCTCCCTTGAAATGAACTTCTCAGGAGTGCCACTGGGTGGTGCTGCCTTGAGCCCCAAGGGGGGTTCTAAAGTTGATCCCGTGAGGAGTCCGGACAAAACTAGTTCCTGGGGATTATGAGTAGAGTATATCATAGCGAAAGTTGTGTGTGCCGCTGAGAGCCAATAGTCTGCGTTTGATTTTATATCGGTAGACTGCTAGCTATGGTAACATAGCGAAAGTCGTATGTGCCACTAAGAGCCAACAGTCTGCGTTTGATTTTATATCGGTAGACTGCGACCTATGTAGGAGTGGAGAAGTTTCAGTTCGATAGCGAAAATCAGAGGCCGTAGAGAGCCTGCAGTTACATGGACTTTTGCTGTGATGGAAACGTAACCCTGGAATGTAACTGCGATCTGTAGTGGGTTCCATGGCATAATCGATAGGCTGCGGAGAGCGTGCGGTTACATGGACTTTTGCTGCGATGGTAACGTAACCCTGGAATGTAACTGCGACCATGGATGGGGGTGATGATTTCCAGAGCATTCTCACCAAAGATATTTCCTCTATTTCAAAATGCTTTCAATATTTTCAATAAAATTATTTTTCAAGTATTTTTCACTGGGTGTTGAAAATGGGTTTACCAAGTACTTGTAGATTTTCAGTCTTACGCCTGATCAACGTATGACCAAATTTCTATGAGAATGAGGATGGGCGTGTTGAAACATCGAGTTATAAAAAGTACTTTTATAAAACTATTTTGGCAGTATTACAGATTTTAAAAGTGTTTTAAAATGATCAAAGAATATTTTAACTGGTTTAAAATATTTAATAAATTCTGGCTTTCCTTTTCGAGGACGAAAAGATTCTAGGGGGAGGAATGTAATAACTCGGAATTCTGAACATTTGAAATAATTGGGTTAATTAATATAATACAGAATTTTAGATTGAACAAATAAAATTCTGATCAATGTCTGAATATTCCGAGATTTTAAGCAAATAGATATGAGATAATTTCTTATAATCTAAAATTCATTCTATTTCTAAAACAAATAAAATGAGTACTAATAGGTAGATTCTAAAAAAAAAAATTGGAAATAGAATTCAAATGTAAACATCTTAGGGATAGATTAGATTTTCATCATTTGATTTTAAAAAATTTACATGTAAATAAATTAAAGGAAATTTTAAACATTTAAAACATATTAATATTTAAGACATTTATATATATAAACTAATCTAAAATATTATAAAAATAAATATAATAACATATTTTAAGCTTGGAAATTACAAATGTAAGTATATATGCAAGCATTACAAGCGTAAGCCAAAGATTTAACCTAATTACAAGTGTAAACAAGCTTTATTATACAATTAACAAGTGTCTAAAATTTGTATATCTTTTTTAAAAAAAACAAAACATAATTTATAATCTATAAAATGTAAGAAATATATAAATTAAAAGTTTTAAATATTTGTAAGCATTATAATTCATGGAATTAACAAGTGTAACTTGAGTTAACATGTAAATAAACATGTGGCATGATTGTTTTCTCTTTATAATTTAATTATATAATTTGGGAGAAGAGGCTATTTTACATTTTGGATAAAACTCTTCACATATTTTCTCCTAAATCAAATTCTTCTATAACTAAAAATCTGAAAAGGGATTAAAAAAAACAAAAAATTCAAGATCAGCTTAAACAAATTCAAAAACATCAAGTAGCAGATCATAAATATCAGATCCAAATCAAACTTCAAGCAAGTCAAGGATAACCCTAAAACATTCTGGTTTTTCAACTATTTCAACATTTAAAGCAACTCAGATCAGATTAAGGCAGAAGCAAAACACGGAAGATTCAGCTCAAACAAATAACAGCAGGTGAGTGATCTGCCTAGTTTATTATGTTTTTTTTTGAATGTCTGTGAGTAAACTTTTAAATTAAAAGCTTAACTAAATTATAGCTTGTTGCATATGAAAGTTTCTGTGATAATTGATGCTAGCTTGAGGATATTCATGTGATTTTCTATATGAAATTTGAAGTGTGTGATTAATATATAAGAGTATGATCTGTGCTACCCTATTCCTGATACAGGATTTAAAGATTTGAAACAAATTTTCAATTCTTTTATCTGATCTTCGTCAAACTTGGACTTCAAACAAATTAGTTAAAGTTTTTAACTTGATCGAAGATTTAAAAGAGGATTTAAGTTAGCAGCTTCAGATATAGATTCTCTGTTCAATAAATTATGTGAGTAAACTTTCTAAAAATAATAGAAAGGAAAAAAAAGTATTTACTATGTTGTAAATTTTTGGGTGTAATATAATACAAAAATCATTTGGTTCCTTCTCTGGTTTATGGTATAATGTAATGTTTAAACAAGATTTATTTAAGATTTCAAGGTATAAATTTTTTTAAACATTGAAAGCAAGAATTAAGAAGAATATTAACCAGAAATATTCAACTTGCAGTCAAACTCGAGATTTATCAGAAAATTGATTTCAACAATTAATTGTTTCAAGTATATTGCTTGAATCTACGTCAAGAATTAGGAATTTTAGTATGGTAATCCTGACTTTTAGTATTGTGTATTGTGAGAAATCAATGGTTGAACAGAATACGAATTTCGACCTTTATCTAATCATCAACGAACTGTTGATGGTCGAAGTTTTTGTCGAGGATAGTACGTCCATCAGGGAGGCCGGGGAAATTATTTGATGGGGGTTCAGGTCATCGTGGCAGCGTGGTTGGTTGAGGAAGTGTCTAAACCTAGTTTTGGGTCGCAGATGGTTTCAGGATGATTTCGCCACCTTGGGGAGACCGGAGTTAGTCGCAGTTTTTATCGTCTGTGTTCATTCTAGTTTCCAATCGTGAAGCTCGTTTTCGTTTAGCATGGTCATGTTCGATTCTGGGTTATCAAAAGGAGTAGTGGAGCCATTGGCGACTTGTAGATGGTCTTGGTGACGATCGGCGGTGGCCGGGGGTTCTATGCACGTGCACGAGCACGGTTGGCCGCTGAGTTTGGCTGTGAACTAAATTTTGGAGAGGAAGTGGAGCGACTCGGGTAAGACTCGTAGTTTTCGCATGAGGAAATCGAAGTTATGGGTGCTGGCTAGTGACGCATGTGTTTGGTCGAGTTATTTGGGGGATAGCCTCGGGTTTTTTTGAGTATGGTTCGACTCGAGTTTGCTGTGATAGCCTGGATTCAGGTAAGAATTGGTTGTAAAGCAAATCAGGGTTTCAAGAATTTTAAGAGCAAAGTTATGTAAGGAGAGTTCAAATTTAAAACTCAAATCAAGTTTTGAAAGAAAACCAAATGTTGGGAGTAGAAATCTAATTAATGAAGAAATTAATTAAGGGATAATTTCTTAGAGTGGTAGTCGATGGGAAGTAATGTTAGGATCATTAAATAATGATTAATAGATGAATAATTACTTGGTTAATTAATAAGGTTAATCGAAATTAATTTGGATTTAATCAATGAATGTAATTAATTAAGGTTAATTAGCCAATTGATAAATTAATAATTGATGAAGTAATTAAGGTTTAATTACTCAGTGTAATAATCTTAAAGGACTAATTAATATAAGTAATTGAGGGATTGAAGATTATTGTATGAGGTTAATCAAGGACTATAGAGGTAATTAATTAAGGATCATTTATGTATGTCATTAATTAATTAAAGGTAAATTAATGTGAATGGTTAAGGATGATTAATCTATGTGATTAATTAAAGACTAATTACTTAATTTAAATAAAAGATAATTAATCCCGGGGATTAATTAAATCGGATGATTATTGTAGGATAAATTAAATAGAGTTGTAACTAATAAGCAGAATTTAAAGTTGATTGACTTAATTCAATTATGGTTAATTAAATTAATTCAGGATGGTGTGGATGATTAATCTTGCTTATGAATGATTAAATAATATTGTATGCCTTAAATTGGATGATATCTTCGGTACGTGATGTGTAATGCTATGTGATATAAAATGTTGTGTATAAAACAGTGACATCCTGTATGATATGTTGAACCGTATTTCATTTAACAATCTGGATTAAGATGACATTGGATTCGAAGAGACCGGGGTCGGGTACTAGTTAATACCTAAAACCACTTCGATTCTTTGAGAATTGATATATGAAATCAGTAGGCTGGAATGGGACGATTTAAGTGAATATGACCATTTAATCTAAGTTTGGTACTTAGAAATTGATGTGTGAAATAAGTAACGTCTACTACGACTTGTGAACTTGTAAATTGATATAAGTTACTCCGGGTTCATATTAGTTTTATGTTTTTGTATTCCATGTTGGATGGGTTTGCTCACGCTGGTTTCCAGCATGACCCGGGTGTTACTTTGATGTAATGCTCGAGTTAGACCGAGTATTGCAGATTTTCAAGTAAGGACGTTCTGGAGCTCAGGAGGCGAGCTGGATGGCTGGAACGTATGGAGTGTTTACCGCTGTGATACATTATTGTATAATTAGTACATGTTGTTTAAAACTGTCCAGTGATTAGTAATGGTTGTAACTCTGATATGTAAAGATGTAAATGTACCGATATAGTTCTTCTTTGTAAACTGTTATTTTATTTGATATTATATTTTGTCCGCTGTGAATGTGAGATGTTGGTGTTTCTATTCTTCTTTTCTTCTTTCTATTTTCTTCTTTTTCTAACTATCTGGAATTTTCGGGTTCGAAATTTCCGGGTCATTACATTAATGTAAGGGTTTGGAATTTTCGGAATCGAAATTTCCGGGTCGTTAGAAAAACTAAAATTTAGGAATTGTAGTTGTTTGTAATTTTTCGTATAAATCCTTGAATGTAACTCCTTCCTGCTATTAATGAAAATTTTATTTTTGACAATTGGCTCAATTATTATGAATTCTTTTTGATAATGTCAAAGGGGGAGAAATATAAGTATAATCATAAAACAATAAAAATAAGCACATATTCAGGGGGAGATTTCTAATCTATATATAAGTACATTGAATAGTTGTCATCATCAAAAAAAGGGAGATTGTTAGGAAATTAATTCTATGGTTTCGATGATAACAACTATACAATGGAAATCAAATGTACATATATATCTATATTTACAGGTAGAAGATAGAGTAACATCACCAAAGAGACAAAAACAAGACTCAAGAGAAGTATCAAAAGACTTCAAATCGGTAGAAGTTGAAAAGGAATGGCACAGACACAAATAAAGCATCATGCACATTTTCAGACGTCTGAGTGCACTAGCCAGACGTCTGAATGTTTTCTTTGGTTTGCAAATCAGATAGAATCAGACATCTGGTTAATATGCTCAGGAGTATGGTTAAACTCTCTGGTTCACAACTCAGAAGGAAACAGACGTCTGATAATAAACTCAGACGTCTGAATAGCAACCAGACACAAAAAAAAATATGAAGACCAGACGTCTGAAACATTCCTCTAGATGTCTGATTTTGAACTCGACTGAGTAATTTCAAAGACCAACTGTCACATTCGAAAGGACACATCCACTTCTCTCTGCTGCAACTCTTCATCACTATCAAAAGCGACTTTGGGGAGATTACAACAGATGCAACTATACAAGAAAACTCTTCATCACTATAAATAGCATCAGGAATGCAAAGAGAATCTTTACCTTGCTTACTTATGCTCTTTATTCCTATACTCTGGTTTATACATGTTCTCTAGCAATCAACTACTTGTATTTAACTCTTCCATATATTCAGAACTCCTCATTCAATATTCTCTAGATAGATATATACATTGGAAGCACTTGTACCCAATAGTCAACATCCGTGTTATATAACACAATCTTGACAAAGAAACTCTGCTATTGTAAACCTGTTGCTCCGGGTCAAGGGAGGGTTAGTCGAAAGGAAATTCCGAAGAGGAGCTTCGGGACTGGACATAGGACGGGAGGTTCGAACCAGTATAAAATCCTAGTGTAATTATTTTAATTTACTTTGCTATTATTGTTTATCAAATTATATTATATAGTTAGTTGTTCATACTTGCATATATATCATATACGATCCACTCATATAGACTTTCATATTTTACGATTCAAAAATCTCTGTTTAAATCATTTCATAAAATTATTAATTTATAATGCCTAAAGTCATACTTTTTATTTTAAATTAATTTCTTCTTCAATTAACTCAAGATAAATTATTAAAACATATAAAATTTTCAAAATCACTTTGAAATCCCTTTTTAATCAAAATCATTATTTTATTATATGCTAAGATATTGAAATAAGGCTCGGTGCTACTAAAGCCCTAAATAAGCAAAATCATATCTATGTCATCAAATATGGCATCCAACAAGTCATATATTATATATGAAAAGTAAAATCAATAGTGTGAGCAATCCTGTTGGATCCATCCAGCTTGTCCCCTATGTTACATGCAATATATAACCAAAAAATATAAATCAACTGCTTCGAGGCAGGATCATATATAAAGAGTCATCCGCTCTTACACGAGAACATAATAGGGTCTCATCCGTTCCAGGGGCGGGAATATATCCAAACCAACAATATAAACAGTAAATCATCCAAACAGTCAATAGCAATTAACAATAAAATATCCACACATCCAATAAACAATTTTATTGACTAAATAATATTTTTTGATTAACCAAAAAGGTGAGATTAACTCATACTGATTTCAGTTTCGTCACAACAATCCAGTTTGAATTTACACTGAATAGACGTTCAATTTTAACCTAAATTCCTAGTAGCTCCAATTCCATCCAATCCAACTCCACAGAATATAACTCGCTGATAAGATCGCAACGGAACTTATCACATTTAAAACTGACCTTGTATGAAAAAGTTATAGATTTATAAACAATTGAAACAATTAATTTATCATTAACTTTTTAATTAACAACTTTAAACTAATTAATGTTCCCGCTACTCACGTTCGTACACACACTCCCCGTTAAACTCGGCCGTGACATAAAATCGACTAACGCAGATGCCTCGTTGCCTTTGCCAACACCGCTCGCCTCCTGCGGATCGCCCCATCCATCGCCTATCCATCTATGTCGGCCATGCCACCAAACTCCACTGCAACAGGCCCCATCAAGCCAAATAGCCATGTCCGGTCAAAGGTGGATCTAGGCCACCTCCCCATACCATAGGATAATCCAATCGGTCAATATGTCGAGCTCCCCCACACAGGCTTTTTTCTAGTTGGGATGGAGGCCTAATTTTACCTCCAAAGGCACCAACGACGCTGGCCATTAGATGCGAGGTGGGTGATTTTTGAAATTTTAAAAAAATGAACCGTTTCTCTGATAAAAGCGATTAATATATGAGAGGAAGGATATTGATGGGGATGGGCGGACATGCTTGGGAGTATGGGAAAGCATGGTTGAATAAAAGAAATATATACTATTTAATTCTAAACATAATGGAACTAGTCTCAAGGCCAAATTTAATTATATATAGAGGATAGCTTTTCAAACCCAATTATATTACAAATTTCCAAAATTAATTTGTATGCATTTCAAACTTGCATGGCCAAACCATATGCCAAATTACCACACAATTCGAGGGCATATGATAATTTATTATTATGGATCCAATGAAACTGTTTTCGTCGAGATCCGAGACAGTGCCCCGGAAGGCTATTTTTACATGTTAATTAAAACAGATTATTATAAAAACCAAATTAATTACTTTTACATGTTAAATATACACATATGATGCATATTTCTATTTCACCATTAGATAAGATTATTCCTTTTAACATATATATAATTATGATGTTTGTATGATAAACATATTAAATGCTAAAACATAGAACTAAACTGAAATTAAAATGATAAATTAATTGAAATTATAATAATAAAATATTGTTAGTGATTAATAATAAATAAGTAAATATTTAAATTACCAACAAAAATAATTAAACATATTACAAACTTTTTACCAAACAATACCAATATGATTTATTATAAATTTAGTATTCATATAAACACAATACAATTTGGTGTAAATTATTAAAATGATTTTTTCTGAAACTTGTCGTTTACCTCCATTGTCAATGCACTTTATCCAACATAAATAATAATTAATAAAGCTCAATGTTTCCAAAAAACTTAGGTAGCTTATCAACTAATTTAAAGTGTCATATTTATAGTTTAACTAAACAAAGTTGAGTACATGATCTTGCAGTATGGTTAGCTTTGTCCTTTCACATGAAATAACTTCATCGACATTTATATCTTATGGAGCTTGACTATGATCATACAACTATTGTATGTGATCTAATATTTGTAGTCATTCATTATCTTTAGAGCTCATACTCATAGTAAAAATCTAACAACCACATCATTTGGACCTTGTATAGGCCTTAATGTGATAATGTCGGATATTTTATTTGTGGTATTATTTGTTAGAACTTGGATTTTTGTATTTTGATGATAATAGCCATATGAAACGATTATAATAAGATTATCAAGGGTTGTCTATAAGTTTATAATAAAATATGGACACATGAATTTATTATTGGATTAGGTGCATGTGGGTGGTTTCAAAAAAATAGAGGGGTAATTTGCAGGTTACAAGCATTAATTTCGAAGAAAATTCTTTTTGTTAAATTTCACAAGATTGTATTTTATGTATGAATAATAATTGTGTACTAAATCATATTTAGTGTTGATTAATAAAAAAGTTTGGGTTATAATTTAAATTTAATTAATTTGCATATTAAAATTTTATGTTTGTATATTATGCTTTTGTTATAATATTTGAATTTAGTCTTGGTGTAGTTAGTGCAGTTTCATAAAAAATCATATTGATAACATGAACGTTCTATCTACATTCAATATGATTATCTAACCATTATGATTTATTATTAAAAAATAGGTTTAATATCTTAGGTCAATAAGGATGTCATATACACGCACACACATTAGTGCAAACTAATAATAATAATTTTTCTATTTCGACGATAAATGCACACACACATATACATATACATATGTACGTGTGTGTGTGTGTGTATACACACACTATAACGACCCATCTTTTTGACTCCCAAATGTCGATACTAATAAATCTATGGTATTTACGTGCTAAACACCCAAGTTTCTAAAAGATGGATTATTCAGATAAAAAGAAAGAAAAAGAATAAGAAAGAAGAGAACATAACATCTTAATCTCACAATGAAACGATAATACATAATATCCAAAAGGACAGTACAAATGGCTACTCTAGGATGCATGGCATTTTAGAGTTACTAACCTAAGTATTATCATCAGCTTAGACAGTTATAACAACATGTCCTCATAAACACTGATATATACATACTAGTAGTGCAACAAAAATAAAATACTATGGTAGATGAAAGGATTCAGCCATTCTCATTAATCTCCTAAGAATATCTGAGGAAAGCTATCCTTTCTTGAACTGCTCGAAAGTGTAAGGGAAAGATAATACCAAGAGTAAGACATAAGTCTGGTATGGGAGACTCAAGAAACGTATGCCCACCTAGCAGTATCCTTTGAGACTAATGGAATCACCAGAATGGTTTTCCCCTTAAAAGAACCAAACCATCTAATAAGTACATACGGTGATATAAAAGATAGTATCTAGGGTGTACAATATAAATTAAATAATAGATGTGTTGCTTACATCTCACAACACAACAATATTAGAAGTACAACTAAAACTGCTAAGGTACGTTTGCATATGGATTCCATTGGAGGAGGCATTGAGGTGGGCCTGCTGAAAAGGGTCAGAAATTACCTTCTAATACCATGTATATCTCTAGATAAAACATACTATAAGGGTAGATATCACTAGTCCTTGCCCAAACATGTGATACCGAATATCATCAACCCCTCATGCACCTCAATCGATAAAATCTCTAGATATTTGGAGTTGATGTACTCCTAGTTAGCCAAACCCACTGGCTATGATCCATACTCTATTTTCTATCATTATCGATGGTGAAGTCGCATTAATCGTCTCATCACATGAGTTTTTGTCACTCAAACAGATCTTGAATCTCTCTATGGATTCTAGAATCTCAACACCCGAGTCATCATCACTTGAACAATTTACGTATCTCTCCATGGATTCCATCATAAGTCATCCACTAAGTGCTAAGTCTACCCTCTCTCTTAGAATCATCCTCAAGCTAAATAGCACCCTCACTAGCATCATTTGAATGTTAACGCTGATCTTTCCATTGGACTTAACCTTAGGATAAAAAGTTTAACTCTATAATATTTCACCCATAACTGCTTAAAAAACATACAACTCACATCTCTATTTGGAATTGGTTACGATCTTGAGTCATCTCAAATAAGTACATTCCCTTGCTTACCGAACTCTTTAAAATCAATCAATAAATTCATAGTTAACATAACTCCAGTTCTTCAGAAATAAATAGACAACACATAAGGGTAGAGATAATCTCTTATCCAAACGAATTTCCTTATATCTTGTCCTAAAAGAGCAAGATGAGTTTATATGTAAGGTATAGCATCACCGAGTGGATAATCATATCGTATAAATCTCATATTTAGATATTTCCAAAGTTAATTTGGTCAAATTTAATAGAAGTAAAACGATCACATATGGAAATCAAGTCTTGTATACGTATCATCGTTTTCGACCTTCTCAATTTACATTGTCTCTCGGTATAGAGTGAAGCCATGTTGGTTAGAGCACTGGTTGCATATTGCGTTAGTTCTCTCCTTGACACCTCGTTCTCAACTCTTACAAATAGAATAAGGCCATTTTGTCGGCTTTTAGTGCTAAGTATATGAGTAAATACTTTCCATCGACGAATAAGCACACAAGCACGATCAAATCACATATGAAACTTATAATCCCTTTTTATTAAATCTTTTCTTTTTGAATTAAGTAGACTATATATAGGAGCACTCCTCGGGGGATCTCGAATATAAGTTCCAAAAGCTAGATACGTTTAATATGAATAAGTCCTCCTTAGGAGATCTCAAACCGGATAAATCCTTGAAGCTTTATTTAGTTCCTTTTCTTACTTGTATATATATTTAAAATACCTTTCCAAAAGATATATACATATATTCTACTTCTTCACTATTCATTTCTACACTTTTCATTCTTCAAATGTATTCATATACTTACGTCAAAGGTATATGTATATTCAAAAGTACATTCCAAAGGGTTAAATACAATTATTACTCCAACATTGTTACTATAAACCTAAAACCTTTTATACTTTTCATTATCTTAAAACATTCTTTTTAAAGATCTAATTATATTCACACTTATTTAAAATCACTTATCCTTATATAAAATTATAAACTCACTTTTCAAACTTATTATATATGTGAAAATACTTTAAAAACACTTAAAAATGTGTTTAAATATCGATATAAAATTTCACTTAGAAATAACTAATTTAGAAATAACTAGAAATACCATTTTTAAATATATGCTACAAAGAAAACCTTTTACTTCAAAAATTCATATATAATTATTAAAATTATATAAACTTGAAAACACTTTTCAAATATTATAAAATCTGCTATTAATCATTCGTTAAAAGATCTCATAAAATAATAAATATAACTACCATTCTAAACACAATAAATAGGTTAAAATAGTTTAAAAAATCACGCCGCAGCGTTATAAAAATCCAGAAGTGCCGCCGTAGATCCATAAACTACTGTTGTTAAGTGTTGTAAAAGATATCTTGACAAAGAATTAATAGATTTTTGAAAAAACATGAAAGTTGACAAGTTTTCTCCATTTAAACAAATGATTTAAAATATAATTTTTTTAGAGTAAGTAGTATACTTAGACCATGAAATAAGCATGCAAAGAAACCCCTTAGAATATTTTCCAAATCATATTAAAATTCCCAAATACAAGGCATGTAAAAGCATATATATAATGACCTTTCTCGCCTTCTAACTTTTCAAACTTTGCTCTACAAGTTCTATGATTTTCCAAACCATTTCCTTGTTGTAACATATACTACTATAAGTGTATATCATAACCAAAATATGTTATATCATAATATATATACAAATAACCATTTCAAATAGGTTAAAAACACAAGAGATTACGAAGTGCACTTATAGCGAATCTTTTGCTTCAAACATTTGCATACACTCTTCCACATCACATAAACAAACTAAACATGTACACACAGAGCCTAGGCCATGTTACAAGTTTTACATGGTAATATAAGTGAATATATTACACATAAAATTATCATTTTCCTTCAAAAGCAAGAGAGGTCCAAAGTTATAACTTCATTGGTTAACTTATTAACTTTATATTAGCATACAATTATAAACACAATACTAACTTTTCAACGATGAGTTAACTCACCCACAACCCTTTGCTAACATCAAGAACAAGCCATAGAACACAATAATACTTCCTTCCATCATCCAAAACCAAGCAAACATCACCCTTGCCTCCCAGGTACTCATGGCCACCTCCTCCTTCATTTCAATGCTCACATCCTTACTAGATTCCCTCCTTGGTACCTTCTTCCATCAATATTTGAGTTGCTATACCTTGGTCCTAGGTTGTGCTAGGGATTTAGCAAAAGTTTGGTGGAGTTTGGGGTTCATTTTCTTTTGTCTTAGAAAGTTAAGAAGAAGAGAGGATGAGGAGTAATTGTTTTCTATGTTTTAAATTTGCAAATCAATTTGTATAACATATGAAGTGCTTAAGTAAAAATTAAGAAGAGGGCATTATCACCTCCTAAACACCTTAGAAGGTCACCATGCACCCTCATTGCCATGTGCCAACTTCCCACATCACTTAACTAAACTTTCTTCCCACCTTCAAAATATCTTCTCCTTAATCGGTTTGCTAATCTCATTACTATTCACATTTAGTTAGCCATAATAAGCAAAATATTTTTAGTTTATAATTAACTATACACTAATATAATAGACGCTTCCAAAAAATTCAAACAACATTTCCAAGTAAAAAGTCATTTATCAATAAAATGATTTTCGGTCACAATATCAAAATTGCTTCAAAATATTTGTTTTTATAAACACATTTCAAAAACAAGTTTAGCATCATGTTCTATTGATTAAAAGGGGTATAAAACGATTATAAAATCGCATTTAACACATTTAGTCCAAGATTCAAATACTTGAATAATTCAGATATTTAAATATGAAGTGTTCAAAATTTTGGGTCACTACATTTAAATAAATGTATAATTATTAAAAATTCATATATAATTATTAAAAAAAATTAAACTTGGAAATGCTTTTAAAATACTCTAAAACCTGTTATTAATCACTCCTAAAAAGATCTCATAATAATAAATTTAACTATTTTTTAAACACATTGATTGATAGAAAAACCACATAATGCTACAAAGCTAGGAGTGCTGCCATAGGTCTAAAAATTTCTATGGTTAAGTGTTGTAGGAGAAACTTGGATAGAGAACAGGTATTTGAAAAAGAATGAAAGTTTGATAATTTTTCTCTATTCAAAAAATGATTTGAAATATATTCTTTACAGTAATTATTATACTTTGACTACTTAATAATGACGCAAAGAAACCCTTAAGGATATCTTCCAAAATCATATTAAAAATCCTAAAAACAAGGCATGTAGAAGTGTTCTTATAGCAACATTTCTTGCCTTCAACTTTTCAAACTTTTTTCTACAAGTTCTATAATTATGAAACCATTTTCTTTCCATCATATACACTATTATAAGCATAGAGCACAACGAAATATATCATATCACAATATGTCTACAAATCACCATTTTAAACAAGCTAAACACAAGGGATTACAAAATGCACTTATAATGACTCTTTTGCTTCAAACATTTGCAGACACACTTCCATATCACACAAAACCAAGCCAAACATGTATACACAAAGTCTTGGCCATGTTACATGTTTTAGAGGGTAATAGAAGTTAAATATTACATATAAAGTTATCATTTTCTTTCAAAATTAGGGGTCCAAATTATGACGTCATTAGTTAACTTGTTAATTTCACATTAGCACACAATTATAAACATGATATAAACTTTTCAGTGGTGAGTTAACTCACCCTGAACCCTTGCTAACATCAAGAACTAGTCATTCGAACACAATAACACTTCCTACCATCACCCAAAAGCAAGCAAACACCACCCTTTCCTCTAAAGTGCTCATAGCCACCTCTTCCTTCACTTCAATGCGAACGGCCTAACTAGGTACCCCCTTAGTATACCTCCTTCCTTCAACGGTTGTTATTCCATGGTCATATATTATGCTAAGGCATTTGCTAAAGTTCAAAGTTCATTTTCTATTGTTATAAAAAATTAAAGGGAAGAGAGGAGAGGATGGAGAGTAATTGATTTCTATGTTTTAAATTTGCAAACCAATTTGTGTAACAAATGAAGTGCTTGAGTAAAAGTTTATAAGAGGTTATCCTTACCTCCTTGGAAGTTCGCCATGCAACCTCCCTTCTATATGCCAACTTTCTACCTCACTTAACCAAACTTTCTTTTTACCTCCATAATATCTTCTCCTTAATCCATTTTCTAATCTCATCAGTATTCACATTTAGCTAGCCATATTAAGCAAAATATTTTAGTTGCTAATTAATTACACAGTACTATATTAGACGCACTTAAAAAGTTTGAACAACATTTACCGAGTAAAAAGTTATTTATGGATATAACGATTTTCGGTCACATTATTGATATTTCTTTTAAATTTTTATTTTTGTAAACACATTTCAAAAACAAGTTTACCATCATTTTTATTAATTACAAGAGGTTTCAAAAGGTTATAAAATCAATTTAACACATTTAATCGAAGATTCAAATATTTAAATAATTTTAGTACCTAAATACGAAGTGTTCAAAATTCCAAGTCGTTACAATTACTTTTTTTCGGCATGCATATAATAGAGACATATAAAAGATATTACATAATAAAATGTATATATTTATGCTAGTTTTTCATGGATATGTATTTTTTTAATAAATTAACATCCAAAATTAAAAACATTTTGACTATTTAAAAATTTTCTTTTAGAAACGTTTATTTAATTTATAATACGTAAGTGATTTTTCTATTTTGTAAAAAAAGCATTTATACATACATGCATATATATATATATATCTGTGTCTGTGTGTGAAAAGAACCAAATTATTATTTTAATGATCTTTTATTTTTCAAACCACAAAAAAAAATTATCTTCTTTTACTTTTAAAATTGCCAAAACAATTTCTATATAATTTAAAATTTAAAGAATTTGTTTATATATATAGACTCGTGTAGAAAAAAGTTTTTTATTCATTTTAAAAGCTGAATAGAATTTTATATTTATGTATAATTCATTTTAATGTTTTTTATATTATTTAATTATTAGAAATTAATTTTAACTTTTGGATTTTTTAATTATTGCCAAACTATATTTAGGGAACGTTCATAAGTATATACTTTCGTGAATTAATTTAAAGTAGGATTTTACTTTATCAAGATCCCACCAATCGTCGCTGCGAGTTGTTTCCTTATTCAAATTTCAAGTCCACTTTGCCTGACAATAGGATGCATGCAATGACCCATTATTTTTATCATCTAGAAATAAATATAAATTTTAAAAATAATGTTTATAACTAATTTCAAACATTAATGACAATGGACCGTTGTTATATAAAATTTAGGAATTCTAAAACAATGGACAAAAGGGAAAAACCTTACTGTGGAATTTAATTATAAATAATATTTCAGCAATTAAGTATTACACTAATTTTAACATCGGTAAGATTTATATTAATAGATTAACCATTTATTTTACAACAATAACTATACAACTATGATGCAAGGGATGTACCAAATCTGACTGTGACCAACTCCAGATTCTTTGTTCCCTCCTTTGGTTCCATCTGCAAACTTACAACACACAAATAATAAAGGGGAAAGGTGTTAAATTTTTTAGGACTACACCAATTTCTATACACCTCGACCATAGGGGAACTATAGGCTACTGCATAGAAAAGAACTACCTATGTACCCCTTTTGGTGGATTAAGCTTATGTTGTTCTATTTCCTGCACTTCTCCTACATCCAAATACTTATTAGTACATAATAGCCATAGCACATATGCAATCGTTGCAACCAATGTAAATAGTACAAGCAAAAAAGAGTATTCCTACTAATCAAAAAATAAAATCATTATATGGGGCAACAATAATAATAGTATACAGCCATTAAACATCATCAAACATCAATAATGCCCAATGTTAACTCAATCCATCAAGTAAGAAAGCAACACGAATATACTTACATACATATTAATCATCAAGTAATGTATCATCAATGCAAGTATAAGTCATCAAATGCGTGCTAATCATCCCACAATAGTGACATAACCTCTATGATTAAATGTGTACTAATCAAACCAACATTAGTAACACAACATAAATAATCCAATAACCATAATTAACTATATATCATCTAGTAGTAATAATGGTCAGATACCGAACACTCATTAAAATGTGATATCATCATCGAACATCAAATAAATGTGACAATTACAATCAACACTTAATCACACATTCTACAACCACCTGGATAATATTTTTACGACCATTATTCTCTTAAGTATAAAATAATTTTGTCATTGTTGATTGTAAAGGCCATATTTATCTATTGCATCTCAAAATAATAAGAATTCTTTTTTAAAGATAATATAATCTTTAAATCCTTTATTGTACTTACATTTCTCTAAATACTTGTAAACTTCGCATTTTAAATCAAAAATAGTAATCTTCATCGAATCGCTCCTTAAAACTATATTATTATTGTTCTACTTATATGCATTTAAACCTCTTTAAATACTTTCCAAAACCAATTTATTACTATTTTCCCATATTACAACATTTTATTTTAAATTATCGAAACTCCACTTTCTTTCTATTTATCTCAAAATAGCAATTATTTTATCCAAAAATACGTTTTGAAAAGCATTCCTTCACTATTATTATTATTATTATCCAGAAACACCTTTTTATTTTATAAATATGACAATGATAATAATATTTCTTACCGTAAGTACTAAAAATCAACCATTTCGTCATTTACACAAAAAATATTCCTTTCATTGAAACTCATACTATTATTATTCAAATTTACTTAATTTTATAAAGAATAATAAATTTACCAAATCTTAATTTAAAATATCATTTAGTTATGATTTAAGAATTTTCCCTAAAATCCATAAATAATAACTGTACTAAATTCCAAACTTTAATTTCAAACTAGCTAGTTAAATCGTCGTTATCTACAAAAACTATCCAAAATCTATAAATAACCTTATTTATCATTTGGTTATTTAATTTTCCTTTTATTGTCCAATTTATGTGAATTAATTATTCCAATCCAAATCAAAGAGTTCATTTTAATTAAACATCCAAAAATACTTCAATCAATAATAATTTCCAATCAAAGCACAATACATCCAAAATATTGTAATAGCCAAACAACCATCCATTACACACACTGTATATGAATAAATATGATTTTTCGCCAATAGTTACATATTTTATAATTTATAATTGAATTAATTAAATAAAATAAACTATACTAACATGATTTTTGCTAACAGCCTCCAAACTCAGCAAACGTAGTGCCAATTGTTTGGAATTTCGCCATGAGTCAAATGGAAAAAACTGGGTGCGAATCTGGGTTCCATCGAATCCAGCCATCAATTTCACGATTATTCATCAAAATCGTGAATGCCCAATTTCCTCCTCCCACTGTGCCTGTAACGACCCAGGATTTTATTTAATTAAAATTTGAATATTTAATTTATTTTAAATATTTATAAGTGAATTTATAAGTCAAATAAATTTTTATTTGAATTATTGGATTTAATTGGATAATTAAATCGATAATTTAATATGTTAAATTATGGAAATAATTAAAAATTGAGTTAAAAATGATTGAAAATAATTTGGAAAATTTTATTTAATCATACTGGAGTTATAGAGATATTTTAAAACTTTTAAAATCGAATTAAAAGTTAATTTGTGAAAATTGAATATTTTAATATTTAATAATCGACTGTAAAATAGTCAATTTTTGAACAGTCTCAGAATTGAACGAAACCAGTTTCATTGGATCCGTAATAGTTAGTTATTACCGGATTTCAATTTTCGTGTCAATCGGAGCTATCGTTTGATCGTGGCAGCTCGAAACGCATCGAATCGTTTTTTATTTAAATTTGGCGAGTCAAAATAGCCATTTTTCAAAAAGTCTCGGAATTCGACGAAACCAGTTTCATCGGATCCGTAATGTGATATTATTGTAAGGTTTCAAATTTCAAGTCAATTGGATTTACCGTTTGTCCGGTACAAATTAAAACGCCTAGAAATCGATTTAAATCGGTTTAATTCAAATTGAGCGTTTTCAGCCATAACTCACACATACTTCCGAATTAGCTTCCGAAACCTGTTCCATTGTGTCCGGAACGCGGGATAAACCCTAGGTACGCTGGTTACGGCGTCTAAATCGGAGTTCGGAATTCCCGGGATGAATAGTGTTTGCGATTGGTTTTCTTATAAATAGCTACCATTCTAAAATAAAAAATTTTTTTATAAAACCCTAATCTAAATGTTGCCAGCCGCCACCTAGAAAAGAACGGCCAAGAATTTGCAATCTTCTTCCCATCTTTTCTCACAATCTACTCAACGATTCAACAAACTCTCAACTAGAGTATCGTAGAGGGCATCAAGATCTATGATATGAACGGTTGTGATTCGATTTGGAGCTATGGATCGGCTGCAATCAGGGTTTGAAGTGGCCGGCTTTGGGCACGAATTTCGAGAGAATGGGGGGCACTGGGACGTGCGGCCTCTGGCCGTGAGTAGCTAGGGAGAAGGCGCTTCGAATGGTGGCATGATGATCGGGGTTCGTCGTCGTTTGGGGGTTCGATGGTTTTGAGTTTGAACGCGTGGATGGGTTCCTGATACGTGAGAGCTAACGTGAAGGGGGGGGGGAGAAGGGAAGTGCGGCTGAGATTTGTGGGAGATGGGATCTTGTGGATGAGATTAGTTAGGGTTAGATTTATAAAAATTAATTTGTAAATTAATTATGTTTAGATTCATGCAACTTTAAAAATTCGTATCTTTTTCATACGAGGTCGAAAAAATGCAAACTCAGTTGCGTTGGAATCGTATGGACGAGCACTACGCGATGGAGTTGGTTTGGAGTCGTTTGAAGTTAGTGAGAATTTCGGGTAAAATTAAACGCGCGTTTAATTTTATTCGAAATAAAAGCTTAAACGGAATTTAAAACCAAGGTGAGAATTTCTCACTCAATCGAATAGATTTCGATTTTATTTTAAATAGTTAGATTTAAAATATTTGAATGCATGTTTGAATGATGACTGTAAATTATTGATTGTTAAAATAGACATTATGCGCCGTTAGTAAGCGGATGTTATTTAATAAAAACATATACCGCGAATATTTCATAAACAGTGAAATTGGTATTATATATAATATCAATATATATATATTGGCATATGTATATATTGCAGTTGTTGATTTCCCGCATTTTTTGTTTAGCGGATGAGACCCTATTACGCCGTTAGTAAGCGGATAATATTTAATAAGAACATATACCGCGATAATTTCGTACTGGAGCGAAATTGGTATTGTGCTAATGTTTTTGGATGCAGGAAACAGGTTGGAGGGATCCAACTGGATTCCTCAACAGTATTTATTTTATTTCAGATATTTTGATATTTGATTGATTATCATATCGATATATGATATCGTTGTTAGTCGTGATTGACTATTTGGTGTGTAGCATCATTGGACCCAGATTTTGGGATTTTTAAATGATCTTTAAAATGATTTTTGAAAATATACTTTATTTTTGGAATTGATCCATTATAAATAAATAAACGTTATAATTTTTAAAGTTATAAAAATTATGGTTTTTGTGAAATATAGTTAAAAAGCTGATTTTTAGAAATACGATTAAAAGTCGATTTTTGAGAAATATGAACTAATGATTTTATAAAATAATTTAGATTGGATTTTTGAATATATGATAGAAGTTTAAATATAGGATTTATAAAATTTGATTTTTTTATAAATCGAAATGATGAAATTATAAAGGAAATTAAAGACGTTTTAGAATAATAATATAAACTGATTTATATTAAGAGATTTATAAATGGATATTTATAAATTGGAATATAGACATTATAAAACGAGTTTTTATAAGTGTTTGAATGTAGTGAAAATGAATTTCATAATAGAATGAAATTTATAGAATTATAAATTTGGTGAAGTTATAAACGAAATTTATAAATAGTAAGATTTATAAATTTGGTGAAATTATTTGAAGAATAGATTTATTAAATAAATAAATTTTATAAGTTTTAAGGTTTATAAATTGAAAAGTCTTTAAAAGAACGATTTTGTAAAATAATCGTTTTATAAGCAATTGACTTATAATATGAACTTTTAGTTTATAATTGAGATATGAAATCAAAAATGTTAATAAAGGAATTTATAAAAAAGGAAGTTTTTTTATAAATAAATAGAAAAGGAATTTATAAACGTTGTTTTTATAAATTCGCAAAGGACTTATTTTGACAAGTTAATTGTTATAACTTAGAAATGGAGTTATATTCACGTTTTAGACAGTGAATAATCCTTTAAGTTAAAGTGAATAGAAATGATGAAGTTTGTTAACGTAGTTTATTCACGTTCTTGAACAGTGAATAACACGTTAAAGAAATTGTTTAGAATGTGAATGTTTTAAATAGAATTAAAACGATCCAACGATGTTTTAAAAGGTATTGAGATTGAAACCATAGATTTCAACAATTATTGTTGAAATAGATGTTTCGAGAAATAAAAGGAAATAGTGGACTATAACACTGTTGTTATAGTAAATGATTTCCGAATGGAAATGTTTTGGTTTAGTATTGGGATTTATATATCTATTTTAATTTCGAATCCCTATACTAGTGATTTTGGGTTGTCGTAACGATGTTTTACGCAACATTCGTTTTGGCCCAAATAAATATGTTAAGAGAATGTTTTCCTTAATAGAATGAAATATATACTTAATTCGATTTAAGTATATTGAATATTTTCTAAGTATTGAAAATAAAAAGATTTGTGAATTACTTATTTTTAACAAGTATGGAAATGTTTTCCAATATAAAGTGAATATATTGAATTTATCTTTTTGAAGATAAATTGAAATGAATGATTGAAATCATATATGCATGGATACTTTGAAATATAAATTCATTATGGAATTTATATGTGAAAGTGAAACTTGTTAAAAATAAATATTGATTTATTTTTTTAAGTGTTGAAATTATATATCTTGTAAAGATATTTTGGAAAGTAAATAATTTGGAAAATTATTTGGAATCTGGTGATGTATGCATATCCATTGATAGTTCAATAGCCGACTATCAATATTTCCCTTTGAATGGGTATTTGATGTGAATTGATTGAATTTGAATGCACACTTATTTTTGAATAAGCGCTCACTATTCGGGTTAACCGGGAAAGGACCATAGGGTCGTATAACCCATTCCGAATATGTGATACGTCGTTGTAAATTGCATTTGAAGATCGGTGTTGAAGACCGGTATTCGCGAGAGCGATAGGATGACCTATCGATTGTCTCTGCACTGGGTCGCACCTGGTATAGAGATTCCATAAGTGATGGGAAATCCGATCAGGATTGTGAATATCCGGATTGCAAGGACTTCTTTGTAAGTGCCTTCGGTTCTGTTCGATCCCGGAACAGACTTGTATGGATTGTATGCCTGACATTACAATTTGAGATATAAAGCCGATTTCTTTCAAATATATTTCTGTTGGTGGCGGAGAATTTATTCTTTGCTTAACACCCTTCTTTGAGACGTACGAGCTCAAAGGTTATATAGTTGAAGTTATCAGCGATATATTCCCAGTTTGGTAATGTGACATGCTGAGTGATGCTGAAATGATCATTGTGTTGATTATTTGTGATAGGATCATTTATTTGATCGTCTATCTTAGTGATCATTGTGTTGATCATTTGTTGACCCAAAGCATGGCTTTTGTATAAAGTATGTTTTTGTGGACGTGACTTCGTCGAGCCTCACATCCCGGAAATGGTCAAAACAGGAAAGATGCGGCAAGGTTATTAGGGGTTGCTGTAGCTCCCCTTAGGGTATGTGCATTTCCTTCTGGAAAGGGGTGGTATCATGGTATGGAGCCCAGATACTTACTCATGTTGAAAACACTCTATTTATTATGGTGTGATGTTGGATATCGAGCGCTCGGTTGAAAAGGTCCTAAAGGACCGGGGAATGGCGTGCTCGTGTCAGTAGTTACCCAGTTAGGGGTAACCCGGCCTTGTGTTGGCAGAGATCCGGTTTGGTTCTCGGGGATGTCTTTCCAGAGGCATTCTCATGTGGCAATAGGAAGTTCCTTGGCCTGACCATTGTTGGAAATCCAAAGAAACAATACGAAACTTGTACGGTTTTAGTTGTATAACCTGCTATGGAATGTGGCGGTAACCTGCTATTGAACATAGTTAGCTATAGTAGGCATACGATAATGGTCGTATGTTGGCTAAGATTTATATTCTACTTTCGAAAGGATTTGTTATACATTATGCACTAGTAATAATATCAAATGTTATTTTAAATGCGTATCAAGCATCTTTGACTATCATAAGGAGAAATCTCCTCCGATTCTGCGTTTGCATTGTGTGTGTGTGCGGGAGGCCTTATGGTAGTCTCATTTTTAAAAGCATTGCGAATTGATTAAAAATATTCCTCTATTTTGATTTTAAAGATAAATAAACTGTTTTGAGTTCTCACACCAGTCACATGACTGACTTGGAGTTTATTGTTTTCCTTCCTAAACTCTGGGTGCCCACAAATTTCTACACGGGCAGTTAAGAGTTAGGTTTATCAGGATATTCTGGATATTCTGGAGTTGCTGGAGGCAAGCTGGATGGCATGGCGTATTACTAGTTTATATAGTATTTCTTTTTCCGCTGCACTGTTTGTTGTTGTATGATGTTGTACACTCTGATGATGTGATGTGATGAAATGTAATGTAATAACTGATATAGTTCTTTGTTTAAAGATTATTCATTCATTATTATATGTTGTTCCGCTGCGAATTGTGAGATTCTGTTGTTCTGTTTTCTTTCTGTTTTCTTCCATTTTAAAATATTCTACCTTCTTTTCTCTCTTCTCTCTTTTTTTCTATCTTCCTCTCCCTTTATTTTCTGTTATCTTCTTCTACTTCTCTCTTTTTCTTTTCTTAAAATTCTTTTTAAAACCCATAACATCTCGGTTTTCGGCCTTTGATTTCTCGGCAGTCGATAAAGTGAGTGTCGATGTCGGATCTTCGAAGAACGAAAATCCGCGGTCGTTACATTTGGTATCAGAGCTCTGATGGTTAAGCGACAACCATGGTTCTGTAGGGTAGTACTCATTAGAGATAGAGTCAGTAGTACTCTAGAATGAGTTTGAGTGTAATAATAGCTATGAGAGCGTATTTGTTAGTGAATATAAAATTGTTTTATATTGTGATGATTGGTTTATTGAGTGGTATATGAACTTTCGTCAGCACAGCCTCGAAACTGAGCCGAAGGGGTTTCTAAACACTTGAATAGAACAATTCGGCACAATATTGATTTTAAATTGGGTAAATGAAATAATTTTGCCTTGATTATATTTTTATATGTAAAGAAATAATTTTTCAAAATTATTAAATTGTATATAAGTTGATTGTTAGGTTGTTTGAATAATCTAAATAAAAGAAAAATTGTATAAGAAAATGAATTATAAGAATTGAATTATAATTAAAGTGTTTACAATTGTGAAATAAACTTATATATATAAGAAGTGAAACTATATGAATATGGGTTGTAAATAAAGGTGAATTTCAAGTTAAATGGAATATAACTTAAGTGTTGTTGTATGGAATTGATTTTGGTATCGAAGTAAATAAATCAAGTAGATTAAAAGAAATATGAACTTAAGTTATGTAAATGAAATTCAACTTTGTAATTGAATTGAATGAATGGATTGAATGTTAATCAATTGAATGTAATTAAAATTGATATGAAATAATGAATGAAAGTATAAATTCATTGAAATCAAATGTTATTAGAAGTTGAATAAATTGAATGAGAATGAATATAAGCAAAGGAATTTGGTTGTAATTGATATACATTGGTTGTTATATGATTGTAGTTGATAATATGTAATTCATTAAGTGTTAATGAAATTGAAAGCTATGAAATTGAATTCAAATTGAAAGTAAATAAATTTGAATAGAATTGAAAGTGAATTAGATTTAATTAGTAATGTAAACTAATTGAAGTGAGAATGAAAGTTGATAAAATCCAATGTAAACAAATCAAATGTAATTTAAAGTGAAAACCAATTCATCGAATATTAATGAGAATATGAATGAATATCTATTGGTTATAGATGTTAGTTGAATGTAGTTGGTTGATGGTTGAATATATATTACTATTGTTGCATTTGCTATGTGACATATATAGTTATCATGTTGCTATATGTTGTATATTGAGATTATTTGCATATGTGCATGTTCTCATGTTGTTTGTTGAGTTTAGTAGGTGCGGATCGCATTTGCTTTGCATTTGGAGTTCGCTTTAGCGCTATATTAGCCGTATATGCTTGCTAATAAAATATAAGGTACATATCTCGGATTAAATATCGTGCTTTTATACTTTTTTCCCTTCGGGATGCCTCATTACTTGATGAGATGTATATTTGTGATATATATACTGTCATTTTTTTTTCGGATCGAGCCGCGCAAAGGAGACTATGGCGAATTTTTCCGAAAATTTAAGGCGTTAGAAAAAATTTGAGTAAATTGGGAAAATTGTGAAAACTTTAACTTTGATTTGGAATTGAAAGTTAAATGATATAATTTGTTTTTGAAAAGATAACTAAGTATGATTTGAAAACTTAGTAAAAGTTATCATAAGAAGTTTAATTATGAATTTTGGAAGGTTAATAGATTCTGTAACTTTCCTTACTTATAATTTCGAGGACGAAATTCTTTTAAGGGGGAAAGATTGTAACGACCCAGGATTTTATTTAATTAAAATTTGAATATTTAATTTATTTTAAATATTTATAAGTGAATTTATAAGTCAAATAAATTTTTATTTGAATTATTGGATTTAATTGGATAATTAAATCGATAATTTAATATGTTAAATTATGGAAATAATTAAAAATTGAGTTAAAAATGATTGAAAATAATTTGGAAAATTTTATTTAATCATACTGGAGTTATAGAGATATTTTAAAACTTTTAAAATCGAATTAAAAGTTAATTTGTGAAAATTGAATATTTTAATATTTAATAATCGACTGTAAAATAGTCAATTTTTGAACAGTCTCAGAATTGAACGAAACCAGTTTCATTGGATCCGTAATAGTTAGTTATTACCGGATTTCAATTTTCGTGTCAATCGGAGCTATCGTTTGATCGTGGCAGCTCGAAACGCATCGAATCGTTTTTTATTTAAATTTGGCGAGTCAAAATAGCCATTTTTCAAAAAGTCTCGGAATTCGACGAAACCAGTTTCATCGGATCCGTAATGTGATATTATTGTAAGGTTTCAAATTTCAAGTCAATTGGATTTACCGTTTGTCCGGTACAAATTAAAACGCCTAGAAATCGATTTAAATCGGTTTAATTCAAATTGAGCGTTTTCAGCCATAACTCACACATACTTCCGAATTAGCTTCCGAAACCTGTTCCATTGTGTCCGGAACGCGGGATAAACCCTAGGTACGCTGGTTACGGCGTCTAAATCGGAGTTCGGAATTCCCGGGATGAATAGTGTTTGCGATTGGTTTTCTTATAAATAGCTACCATTCTAAAATAAAAAAATTTTTTATAAAACCCTAATCTAAATGTTGCCAGCCGCCACCTAGAAAAGAACGGCCAAGAATTTGCAATCTTCTTCCCATCTTTTCTCACAATCTACTCAACGATTCAACAAACTCTCAACTAGAGTATCGTAGAGGGCATCAAGATCTATGATATGAACGGTTGTGATTGGATTTGGAGCTATGGATCGGCTGCAATCAGGGTTTGAAGTGGCCGGCTTTGGGCACGAATTTCGAGAGAATGGGGGGCACTGGGACGTGCGGCCTCTGGCCGTGAGTAGCTAGGGAGAAGGCGCTTCGAATGGTGGCATGATGATCGGGGTTCGTCGTCGTTTGGGGGTTCGATGGTTTTGAGTTTGAACACGTGGATGGGTTCCTGATACGTGAGAGCTAACGTGAAGGGGGGGGGGGAGAAGGGAAGTGCGGCTGAGATTTGTGGGAGATGGGATCTTGTGGATGAGATTAGTTAGGGTTAGATTTATAAAAATTAATTTGTAAATTAATTATGTTTAGATTCATGCAACTTTAAAAATTCGTATCTTTTTCATACGAGGTCGAAAAAATGCAAACTCAGTTGCGTTGGAATCGTATGGACGAGCACTACGCGATGGAGTTGGTTTGGAGTCGTTTGGAGTTAGTGAGAATTTCGGGTAAAATTAAACGCGCGTTTAATTTTATTCGAAATAAAAGCTTAAACGGAATTTAAAACCAAGGTGAGAATTTCTCACTCAATCGAATAGATTTCGATTTTATTTTAAATAGTTAGATTTAAAATATTTGAATGCATGTTTGAATGATGACTGTAAATTATTGATTGTTAAAATAGACATTATGCGCCGTTAGTAAGCGGATGTTATTTAATAAAAACATATACCGCGAATATTTCATAAACAGTGAAATTGGTATTATATATAATATCAATATATATATATTGGCATATGTATATATTGCAGTTGTTGATTTCCCGCATTTTTTGTTTAGCGGATGAGACCCTATTACGCCGTTAGTAAGCGGATAATATTTAATAAGAACATATACCGCGATAATTTCGTACTGGAGCGAAATTGGTATTGTGCTAATGTTTTTGGATGCAGGAAACAGGTTGGAGGGATCCAACTGGATTCCTCAACAGTATTTATTTTATTTCAGATATTTTGATATTTGATTGATTATCATATCGATATATGATATCGTTGTTAGTCGTGATTGACTATTTGGTGTGTAGCATCATTGGACCCAGATTTTGGGATTTTTAAATGATCTTTAAAATGATTTTTGAAAATATACTTTATTTTTGGAATTGATCCATTATAAATAAATAAACGTTATAATTTTTAAAGTTATAAAAATTATGGTTTTTGTGAAATATAGTTAAAAAGCTGATTTTTAGAAATACGATTAAAAGTCGATTTTTGAGAAATATGAACTAATGATTTTATAAAATAATTTAGATTGGATTTTTGAATATATGATAGAAGTTTAAATATAGGATTTATAAAATTTGATTTTTTTATAAATCGAAATGATGAAATTATAAAGGAAATTAAAGACGTTTTAGAATAATAATATAAACTGATTTATATTAAGAGATTTATAAATGGATATTTATAAATTGGAATATAGACATTATAAAACGAGTTTTTATAAGTGTTTGAATGTAGTGAAAATGAATTTCATAATAGAATGAAATTTATAGAATTATAAATTTGGTGAAGTTATAAACGAAATTTATAAATAGTAAGATTTATAAATTTGGTGAAATTATTTGAAGAATAGATTTATTAAATAAATAAATTTTATAAGTTTTAAGGTTTATAAATTGAAAAGTCTTTAAAAGAACGATTTTGTAAAATAATCGTTTTATAAGCAATTGACTTATAATATGAACTTTTAGTTTATAATTGAGATATGAAATCAAAAATGTTAATAAAGGAATTTATAAAAAAGGAAGTTTTTTTATAAATAAATAGAAAAGGAATTTATAAACGTTGTTTTTATAAATTCGCAAAGGACTTATTTTGACAAGTTAATTGTTATAACTTAGAAATGGAGTTATATTCACGTTTTAGACAGTGAATAATCCTTTAAGTTAAAGTGAATAGAAATGATGAAGTTTGTTAACGTAGTTTATTCACGTTCTTGAACAGTGAATAACACGTTAAAGAAATTGTTTAGAATGTGAATGTTTTAAATAGAATTAAAACGATCCAACGATGTTTTAAAAGGTATTGAGATTGAAACCATAGATTTCAACAATTATTGTTGAAATAGATGTTTCGAGAAATAAAAGGAAATAGTGGACTATAACACTGTTGTTATAGTAAATGATTTCCGAATGGAAATGTTTTGGTTTAGTATTGGGATTTATATATCTATTTTAATTTCGAATCCCTATACTAGTGATTTTGGGTTGTCGTAACGATGTTTTACGCAACATTCGTTTTGGCCCAAATAAATATGTTAAGAGAATGTTTTCCTTAATAGAATGAAATATATACTTAATTCGATTTAAGTATATTGAATATTTTCTAAGTATTGAAAATAAAAAGATTTGTGAATTACTTATTTTTAACAAGTATGGAAATGTTTTCCAATATAAAGTGAATATATTGAATTTATCTTTTTGAAGATAAATTGAAATGAATGATTGAAATCATATATGCATGGATACTTTGAAATATAAATTCATTATGGAATTTATATGTGAAAGTGAAACTTGTTAAAAATAAATATTGATTTATTTTTTTAAGTGTTGAAATTATATATCTTGTAAAGATATTTTGGAAAGTAAATAATTTGGAAAATTATTTGGAATCTGGTGATGTATGCATATCCATTGATAGTTCAATAGCCGACTATCAATATTTCCCTTTGAATGGGTATTTGATGTGAATTGATTGAATTTGAATGCACACTTATTTTTGAATAAGCGCTCACTATTCGGGTTAACCGGGAAAGGACCATAGGGTCGTATAACCCATTCCGAATATGTGATACGTCGTTGTAAATTGCATTTGAAGATCGGTGTTGAAGACCGGTATTCGCGAGAGCGATAGGATGACCTATCGATTGTCTCTGCACTGGGTCGCACCTGGTATAGAGATTCCATAAGTGATGGGAAATCCGATCAGGATTGTGAATATCCGGATTGCAAGGACTTCTTTGTAAGTGCCTTCGGTTCTGTTCGATCCCGGAACAGACTTGTATGGATTGTATGCCTGACATTACAATTTGAGATATAAAGCCGATTTCTTTCAAATATATTTCTGTTGGTGGCGGAGAATTTATTCTTTGCTTAACACCCTTCTTTGAGACGTACGAGCTCAAAGGTTATATAGTTGAAGTTATCAGCGATATATTCCCAGTTTGGTAATGTGACATGCTGAGTGATGCTGAAATGATCATTGTGTTGATTATTTGTGATAGGATCATTTATTTGATCGTCTATCTTAGTGATCATTGTGTTGATCATTTGTTGACCCAAAGCATGGCTTTTGTATAAAGTATGTTTTTGTGGACGTGACTTCGTCGAGCCTCACATCCCGGAAATGGTCAAAACAGGAAAGATGCGGCAAGGTTATTAGGGGTTGCTGTAGCTCCCCTTAGGGTATGTGCATTTCCTTCTGGAAAGGGGTGGTATCATGGTATGGAGCCCAGATACTTACTCATGTTGAAAACACTCTATTTATTATGGTGTGATGTTGGATATCGAGCGCTCGGTTGAAAAGGTCCTAAAGGACCGGGGAATGGCGTGCTCGTGTCAGTAGTTACCCAGTTAGGGGTAACCCGGCCTTGTGTTGGCAGAGATCCGGTTTGGTTCTCGGGGATGTCTTTCCAGAGGCATTCTCATGTGGCAATAGGAAGTTCCTTGGCCTGACCATTGTTGGAAATCCAAAGAAACAATACGAAACTTGTACGGTTTTAGTTGTATAACCTGCTATGGAATGTGGCGGTAACCTGCTATTGAACATAGTTAGCTATAGTAGGCATACGATAATGGTCGTATGTTGGCTAAGATTTATATTCTACTTTCGAAAGGATTTGTTATACATTATGCACTAGTAATAATATCAAATGTTATTTTAAATGCGTATCAAGCATCTTTGACTATCATAAGGAGAAATCTCCTCCGATTCTGCGTTTGCATTGTGTGTGTGTGCGGGAGGCCTTATGGTAGTCTCATTTTTAAAAGCATTGCGAATTGATTAAAAATATTCCTCTATTTTGATTTTAAAGATAAATAAACTGTTTTGAGTTCTCACACCAGTCACATGACTGACTTGGAGTTTATTGTTTTCCTTCCTAAACTCTGGGTGCCCACAAATTTCTACACGGGCAGTTAAGAGTTAGGTTTATCAGGATATTCTGGATATTCTGGAGTTGCTGGAGGCAAGCTGGATGGCATGGCGTATTACTAGTTTATATAGTATTTCTTTTTCCGCTGCACTGTTTGTTGTTGTATGATGTTGTACACTCTGATGATGTGATGTGATGAAATGTAATGTAATAACTGATATAGTTCTTTGTTTAAAGATTATTCATTCATTATTATATGTTGTTCCGCTGCGAATTGTGAGATTCTGTTGTTCTGTTTTCTTTCTGTTTTCTTCCATTTTAAAATATTCTACCTTCTTTTCTCTCTTCTCTCTTTTTTTCTATCTTCCTCTCCCTTTATTTTCTGTTATCTTCTTCTACTTCTCTCTTTTTCTTTTCTTAAAATTCTTTTTAAAACCCATAACATCTCGGTTTTCGGCCTTTGATTTCTCGGCAGTCGATAAAGTGAGTGTCGATGTCGGATCTTCGAAGAACGAAAATCCGCGGTCGTTACATTTGGTATCAGAGCTCTGATGGTTAAGCGACAACCATGGTTCTGTAGGGTAGTACTCATTAGAGATAGAGTCAGTAGTACTCTAGAATGAGTTTGAGTGTAATAATAGCTATGAGAGCGTATTTGTTAGTGAATATAAAATTGTTTTATATTGTGATGATTGGTTTATTGAGTGGTATATGAACTTTCGTCAGCACAGCCTCGAAACTGAGCCGAAGGGGTTTCTAAACACTTGAATAGAACAATTCGGCACAATATTGATTTTAAATTGGGTAAATGAAATAATTTTGCCTTGATTATATTTTTATATGTAAAGAAATAATTTTTCAAAATTATTAAATTGTATATAAGTTGATTGTTAGGTTGTTTGAATAATCTAAATAAAAGAAAAATTGTATAAGAAAATGAATTATAAGAATTGAATTATAATTAAAGTGTTTACAATTGTGAAATAAACTTATATATATAAGAAGTGAAACTATATGAATATGGGTTGTAAATAAAGGTGAATTTCAAGTTAAATGGAATATAACTTAAGTGTTGTTGTATGGAATTGATTTTGGTATCGAAGTAAATAAATCAAGTAGATTAAAAGAAATATGAACTTAAGTTATGTAAATGAAATTCAACTTTGTAATTGAATTGAATGAATGGATTGAATGTTAATCAATTGAATGTAATTAAAATTGATATGAAATAATGAATGAAAGTATAAATTCATTGAAATCAAATGTTATTAGAAGTTGAATAAATTGAATGAGAATGAATATAAGCAAAGGAATTTGGTTGTAATTGATATACATTGGTTGTTATATGATTGTAGTTGATAATATGTAATTCATTAAGTGTTAATGAAATTGAAAGCTATGAAATTGAATTCAAATTGAAAGTAAATAAATTTGAATAGAATTGAAAGTGAATTAGATTTAATTAGTAATGTAAACTAATTGAAGTGAGAATGAAAGTTGATAAAATCCAATGTAAACAAATCAAATGTAATTTAAAGTGAAAACCAATTCATCGAATATTAATGAGAATATGAATGAATATCTATTGGTTATAGATGTTAGTTGAATGTAGTTGGTTGATGGTTGAATATATATTACTATTGTTGCATTTGCTATGTGACATATATAGTTATCATGTTGCTATATGTTGTATATTGAGATTATTTGCATATGTGCATGTTCTCATGTTGTTTGTTGAGTTTAGTAGGTGCGGATCGCATTTGCTTTGCATTTGGAGTTCGCTTTAGCGCTATATTAGCCGTATATGCTTGCTAATAAAATATAAGGTACATATCTCGGATTAAATATCGTGCTTTTATACTTTTTTCCCTTCGGGATGCCTCATTACTTGATGAGATGTATATTTGTGATATATATACTGTCATTTTTTTTTCGGATCGAGCCGCGCAAAGGAGACTATGGCGAATTTTTCCGAAAATTTAAGGCGTTAGAAAAAATTTGAGTAAATTGGGAAAATTGTGAAAACTTTAACTTTGATTTGGAATTGAAAGTTAAATGATATAATTTGTTTTTGAAAAGATAACTAAGTATGATTTGAAAACTTAGTAAAAGTTATCATAAGAAGTTTAATTATGAATTTTGGAAGGTTAATAGATTCTGTAACTTTCCTTACTTATAATTTCGAGGACGAAATTCTTTTAAGGGGGAAAGATTGTAACGACCCAGGATTTTATTTAATTAAAATTTGAATATTTAATTTATTTTAAATATTTATAAGTGAATTTATAAGTCAAATAAATTTTTATTTGAATTATTGGATTTAATTGGATAATTAAATCGATAATTTAATATGTTAAATTATGGAAATAATTAAAAATTGAGTTAAAAATGATTGAAAATAATTTGGAAAATTTTATTTAATCATACTGGAGTTATAGAGATATTTTAAAACTTTTAAAATCGAATTAAAAGTTAATTTGTGAAAATTGAATATTTTAATATTTAATAATCGACTGTAAAATAGTCAATTTTTGAACAGTCTCAGAATTGAACGAAACCAGTTTCATTGGATCCGTAATAGTTAGTTATTACCGGATTTCAATTTTCGTGTCAATCGGAGCTATCGTTTGATCGTGGCAGCTCGAAACGCATCGAATCGTTTTTTATTTAAATTTGGCGAGTCAAAATAGCCATTTTTCAAAAAGTCTCGGAATTCGACGAAACCAGTTTCATCGGATCCGTAATGTGATATTATTGTAAGGTTTCAAATTTCAAGTCAATTGGATTTACCGTTTGTCCGGTACAAATTAAAACGCCTAGAAATCGATTTAAATCGGTTTAATTCAAATTGAGCGTTTTCAGCCATAACTCACACATACTTCCGAATTAGCTTCCGAAACCTGTTCCATTGTGTCCGGAACGCGGGATAAACCCTAGGTACGCTGGTTACGGCGTCTAAATCGGAGTTCGGAATTCCCGGGATGAATAGTGTTTGCGATTGGTTTTCTTATAAATAGCTACCATTCTAAAATAAAAAAATTTTTTATAAAACCCTAATCTAAATGTTGCCAGCCGCCACCTAGAAAAGAACGGCCAAGAATTTGCAATCTTCTTCCCATCTTTTCTCACAATCTACTCAACGATTCAACAAACTCTCAACTAGAGTATCGTAGAGGGCATCAAGATCTATGATATGAACGGTTGTGATTGGATTTGGAGCTATGGATCGGCTGCAATCAGGGTTTGAAGTGGCCGGCTTTGGGCACGAATTTCGAGAGAATGGGGGGCACTGGGACGTGCGGCCTCTGGCCGTGAGTAGCTAGGGAGAAGGCGCTTCGAATGGTGGCATGATGATCGGGGTTCGTCGTCGTTTGGGGGTTCGATGGTTTTGAGTTTGAACACGTGGATGGGTTCCTGATACGTGAGAGCTAACGTGAAGGGGGGGGGGAGAAGGGAAGTGCGGCTGAGATTTGTGGGAGATGGGATCTTGTGGATGAGATTAGTTAGGGTTAGATTTATAAAAATTAATTTGTAAATTAATTATGTTTAGATTCATGCAACTTTAAAAATTCGTATCTTTTTCATACGAGGTCGAAAAAATGCAAACTCAGTTGCGTTGGAATCGTATGGACGAGCACTACGCGATGGAGTTGGTTTGGAGTCGTTTGGAGTTAGTGAGAATTTCGGGTAAAATTAAACGCGCGTTTAATTTTATTCGAAATAAAAGCTTAAACGGAATTTAAAACCAAGGTGAGAATTTCTCACTCAATCGAATAGATTTCGATTTTATTTTAAATAGTTAGATTTAAAATATTTGAATGCATGTTTGAATGATGACTGTAAATTATTGATTGTTAAAATAGACATTATGCGCCGTTAGTAAGCGGATGTTATTTAATAAAAACATATACCGCGAATATTTCATAAACAGTGAAATTGGTATTATATATAATATCAATATATATATATTGGCATATGTATATATTGCAGTTGTTGATTTCCCGCATTTTTTGTTTAGCGGATGAGACCCTATTACGCCGTTAGTAAGCGGATAATATTTAATAAGAACATATACCGCGATAATTTCGTACTGGAGCGAAATTGGTATTGTGCTAATGTTTTTGGATGCAGGAAACAGGTTGGAGGGATCCAACTGGATTCCTCAACAGTATTTATTTTATTTCAGATATTTTGATATTTGATTGATTATCATATCGATATATGATATCGTTGTTAGTCGTGATTGACTATTTGGTGTGTAGCATCATTGGACCCAGATTTTGGGATTTTTAAATGATCTTTAAAATGATTTTTGAAAATATACTTTATTTTTGGAATTGATCCATTATAAATAAATAAACGTTATAATTTTTAAAGTTATAAAAATTATGGTTTTTGTGAAATATAGTTAAAAAGCTGATTTTTAGAAATACGATTAAAAGTCGATTTTTGAGAAATATGAACTAATGATTTTATAAAATAATTTAGATTGGATTTTTGAATATATGATAGAAGTTTAAATATAGGATTTATAAAATTTGATTTTTTTATAAATCGAAATGATGAAATTATAAAGGAAATTAAAGACGTTTTAGAATAATAATATAAACTGATTTATATTAAGAGATTTATAAATGGATATTTATAAATTGGAATATAGACATTATAAAACGAGTTTTTATAAGTGTTTGAATGTAGTGAAAATGAATTTCATAATAGAATGAAATTTATAGAATTATAAATTTGGTGAAGTTATAAACGAAATTTATAAATAGTAAGATTTATAAATTTGGTGAAATTATTTGAAGAATAGATTTATTAAATAAATAAATTTTATAAGTTTTAAGGTTTATAAATTGAAAAGTCTTTAAAAGAACGATTTTGTAAAATAATCGTTTTATAAGCAATTGACTTATAATATGAACTTTTAGTTTATAATTGAGATATGAAATCAAAAATGTTAATAAAGGAATTTATAAAAAAGGAAGTTTTTTTATAAATAAATAGAAAAGGAATTTATAAACGTTGTTTTTATAAATTCGCAAAGGACTTATTTTGACAAGTTAATTGTTATAACTTAGAAATGGAGTTATATTCACGTTTTAGACAGTGAATAATCCTTTAAGTTAAAGTGAATAGAAATGATGAAGTTTGTTAACGTAGTTTATTCACGTTCTTGAACAGTGAATAACACGTTAAAGAAATTGTTTAGAATGTGAATGTTTTAAATAGAATTAAAACGATCCAACGATGTTTTAAAAGGTATTGAGATTGAAACCATAGATTTCAACAATTATTGTTGAAATAGATGTTTCGAGAAATAAAAGGAAATAGTGGACTATAACACTGTTGTTATAGTAAATGATTTCCGAATGGAAATGTTTTGGTTTAGTATTGGGATTTATATATCTATTTTAATTTCGAATCCCTATACTAGTGATTTTGGGTTGTCGTAACGATGTTTTACGCAACATTCGTTTTGGCCCAAATAAATATGTTAAGAGAATGTTTTCCTTAATAGAATGAAATATATACTTAATTCGATTTAAGTATATTGAATATTTTCTAAGTATTGAAAATAAAAAGATTTGTGAATTACTTATTTTTAACAAGTATGGAAATGTTTTCCAATATAAAGTGAATATATTGAATTTATCTTTTTGAAGATAAATTGAAATGAATGATTGAAATCATATATGCATGGATACTTTGAAATATAAATTCATTATGGAATTTATATGTGAAAGTGAAACTTGTTAAAAATAAATATTGATTTATTTTTTTAAGTGTTGAAATTATATATCTTGTAAAGATATTTTGGAAAGTAAATAATTTGGAAAATTATTTGGAATCTGGTGATGTATGCATATCCATTGATAGTTCAATAGCCGACTATCAATATTTCCCTTTGAATGGGTATTTGATGTGAATTGATTGAATTTGAATGCACACTTATTTTTGAATAAGCGCTCACTATTCGGGTTAACCGGGAAAGGACCATAGGGTCGTATAACCCATTCCGAATATGTGATACGTCGTTGTAAATTGCATTTGAAGATCGGTGTTGAAGACCGGTATTCGCGAGAGCGATAGGATGACCTATCGATTGTCTCTGCACTGGGTCGCACCTGGTATAGAGATTCCATAAGTGATGGGAAATCCGATCAGGATTGTGAATATCCGGATTGCAAGGACTTCTTTGTAAGTGCCTTCGGTTCTGTTCGATCCCGGAACAGACTTGTATGGATTGTATGCCTGACATTACAATTTGAGATATAAAGCCGATTTCTTTCAAATATATTTCTGTTGGTGGCGGAGAATTTATTCTTTGCTTAACACCCTTCTTTGAGACGTACGAGCTCAAAGGTTATATAGTTGAAGTTATCAGCGATATATTCCCAGTTTGGTAATGTGACATGCTGAGTGATGCTGAAATGATCATTGTGTTGATTATTTGTGATAGGATCATTTATTTGATCGTCTATCTTAGTGATCATTGTGTTGATCATTTGTTGACCCAAAGCATGGCTTTTGTATAAAGTATGTTTTTGTGGACGTGACTTCGTCGAGCCTCACATCCCGGAAATGGTCAAAACAGGAAAGATGCGGCAAGGTTATTAGGGGTTGCTGTAGCTCCCCTTAGGGTATGTGCATTTCCTTCTGGAAAGGGGTGGTATCATGGTATGGAGCCCAGATACTTACTCATGTTGAAAACACTCTATTTATTATGGTGTGATGTTGGATATCGAGCGCTCGGTTGAAAAGGTCCTAAAGGACCGGGGAATGGCGTGCTCGTGTCAGTAGTTACCCAGTTAGGGGTAACCCGGCCTTGTGTTGGCAGAGATCCGGTTTGGTTCTCGGGGATGTCTTTCCAGAGGCATTCTCATGTGGCAATAGGAAGTTCCTTGGCCTGACCATTGTTGGAAATCCAAAGAAACAATACGAAACTTGTACGGTTTTAGTTGTATAACCTGCTATGGAATGTGGCGGTAACCTGCTATTGAACATAGTTAGCTATAGTAGGCATACGATAATGGTCGTATGTTGGCTAAGATTTATATTCTACTTTCGAAAGGATTTGTTATACATTATGCACTAGTAATAATATCAAATGTTATTTTAAATGCGTATCAAGCATCTTTGACTATCATAAGGAGAAATCTCCTCCGATTCTGCGTTTGCATTGTGTGTGTGTGCGGGAGGCCTTATGGTAGTCTCATTTTTAAAAGCATTGCGAATTGATTAAAAATATTCCTCTATTTTGATTTTAAAGATAAATAAACTGTTTTGAGTTCTCACACCAGTCACATGACTGACTTGGAGTTTATTGTTTTCCTTCCTAAACTCTGGGTGCCCACAAATTTCTACACGGGCAATTAAGAGTTAGGTTTATCAGGATATTCTGGATATTCTGGAGTTGCTGGAGGCAAGCTGGATGGCATGGCGTATTACTAGTTTATATAGTATTTCTTTTTCCGCTGCACTGTTTGTTGTTGTATGATGTTGTACACTCTGATGATGTGATGTGATGAAATGTAATGTAATAACTGATATAGTTCTTTGTTTAAAGATTATTCATTCATTATTATATGTTGTTCCGCTGCGAATTGTGAGATTCTGTTGTTCTGTTTTCTTTCTGTTTTCTTCCATTTTAAAATATTCTACCTTCTTTTCTCTCTTCTCTCTTTTTTTCTATCTTCCTCTCCCTTTATTTTCTGTTATCTTCTTCTACTTCTCTCTTTTTCTTTTCTTAAAATTCTTTTTAAAACCCATAACATCTCGGTTTTCGGCCTTTGATTTCTCGGCAGTCGATAAAGTGAGTGTCGATGTCGGATCTTCGAAGAACGAAAATCCGCGGTCGTTACAGTGCCACCATCAACTTTGACCATCGATTTTGGTAAATTCGAGTAATTTTACAATAGACGACTACTTGCCATTGATTTGCCTAGTTGATATGATCGTTTTGATATATCATTCGATAGGTATCGAGCACTCTGATTTTTAAGACAAATTATACTTAAACATAATCATCTGCATTAGCAGTGATTAGAGAATTTTGGGAATTAGGCTAAAAATGAAGATGGAGATGATGGTTGGAGTTTCATTGCCTCACTTAAATAGTCGTTATACTAGGTTATGGGTTGTATATCCAATTTGGTCCGAAACAGCTACATATGTTATTTTAACACTACAACTCCTCCAATTTGCAAACTGTAACTCCAAATACATCAAAATTATATATCAAACTGATTAGCTTAGAAAGACCTTTGCAATAGTTATAAATACGATACCCAATTTACTTTTTAATTAATAATCTACTTTGAATTAATTTAATATTAACAACATTAAATTTTCAGTTCGTTACATTCTTCCCTCCTTAAAAGATTACATCCTCGCAATTCCTCAAATGTAACCTTCAACAAAATTAATAAATTATCATTATTGATTTAATCATAAAATATGAGGAACTACATCAATCATAGGTTAACTACTTATAAAGTATATTAACAACCATATAACATTAACCACGATACAATCAAATCCATCAAAAAATGAATTTAAATTTCTACACACACATACTGTAGTTGCATATACACTTCCCTAATCATACAATCCAACCCATAGAGCATAAAAATAACACTCATCTCATGTATTTCAAGAATTCAACCATAATCGATCACAACAAAAGTACATAATAAAACTTCAGGTTGAACCGTACATGCATGTCAAATAAATGAATATAAATAAAAAATCAGCATAGCTTGTCAAAATAAGCATATATACTCAAAATAAAATAATATGGTATTATCACCATACTAACCTATCAACTAATAACAAATGTATGTTGATTCCTATGTTTACTACATAGCCATTTAATATGCGTATCTTCAAAATTTTCGATGAATGTCCTTGTAGTTTTGTATGCATAATAATCACTATAATATTCCTTTTTTACACCATCTAGAATATCTTGTGCACTCACTTATTATCACGTCCTCAAAATTACCTGTGCTTAGTCATGGGTATGTCCTCAAAATAATATGTATGTAGTCATGGCTGCATCCACAAAATAATATGTCTAGTCATGGCCGAATCCTTAAATAATATGGTCATCTACTCATACAGTAGTTGCATCAATCCTCTATCCTCGGACCCATCTCATATGGTTTCTTCCAAACGACCATCGTTATAAGATCAATGAATACTTACCATTATTAGAATATGGTACTTTGGGACATATCATTACTCATCATCATTCGCTTTCTTTGCCCAAATCCATGCCACTTAGATTGCTAAGAACTAAACTGCATGTCCTAGTAGTCTAGGGTAAGACTAGGTCCTAATGTCAATGCATTTTGGAGGAATGCCCTAGCCCAAGTGAGTGTCCTCACATACTCTTGCTTTATGAGCACACATCAAAACATTCGAGTATCAATAATCCCTCAACACACTTTATATCCACAGTAAAGAGCGTCCAAGCTCCACTTCGCAAGTTTGTGTCCTAGAATTTGTCCTTATGGATCATCACCAAAGCTCCTAACATTGAGTCGTCAAGTCTGAAACATCAGTATCTGATTTTATCTCTTTAAATTTTCAAACCTTGTCAAAAAATCTGATTCCAAAATCGACTTATAGTAATTTATCATGTGATGAAATGATAACCTATCTAAAATACCAAATATAGATATACTAGCACTGAGTGTTCCAATATATCTTCAAAGTAAAACATTTTTATTTTCAAGTCAAAGTTTCCATCTACATTTAAAATGAAAACCCTTTTCTTCCTAAAATACCGTCACCATTTTATAGAACAATTTTCCAAAATATTTTCACCATTTTAGGTAGATTTCAAAAATATTTTTTGATGAACATTATTTGTAAAATTGTCAAAATGGAAGGCCCCGATTGGCATGTCGTTTTTAGTTTTGTGTTTTCGTTTATACAAAAACGCGTCCGTTGTATGTATTGTTAAAAAACAAATAATTTTGAAAAATAAAATTAACATGTAAAATAAAAAACAAGTTTATTTTGTTTTTCGTGTTTCGAGAGATAAGAAAAGCATGGGAACAATCCAACTACTTTGTCGTCCGTTGGTTGTCGCAACGGCTAAGAATTATAGATCTTTTCTCTTATTTCTTCATGTTTCTTAGTGCGAATTGAAAACACAAAAGTTAAAATACAAAATGAAACCAAATGGGCCCGAAGCTTTTTGTTCAAAATATTTATGGAAGCTGTTAATTATTTGAATATTTTGATTTGGAAATGAATGTTTTGGTAAATATGTATTGAACATCCCCATTCATCATCTTGATTCCTCGGTGGTGTTCACCAAGTCTTTAGTAACCAAAATTCCCCAAATACTATTCTCATCTTCAAATTTCTTAGTCATTCCGAATATCCAGTCTGCTTCAACGTAGAAAACTATGTTATCCCACTATGACTAAACTATATATGTCCCTTATCATCCACGAGTTTCTCCAATGTACATCCCATCAAAAGTTTACATTGGACATTACCTCATTCAAGGTATCAAACATAGCAATCAAACAAATATGCAAGCAAACAAGCAAGCAACCAAGTAGACAAATAAATAAATAAATAAATATTAAAACCAATAATAGAAAATCACACAATCAACATAATACAAGAAGAGGAAACAATTCAAATAAGCACGATATGAATTAATTAAATAAACAATTGTACAATACAAACAAGAGGAAACAATTCAAATAAGCATGACATGAATTAATTAAATAAACAGTCAAACACTACAATGCAAATAAGGAACCAAACGTAACCTAATGAGAGTTAAATTATTGCATGTAATTCAGCCAAAATGATCAAAATACAATAAAAATTTCACACTCCAAACTTCGAAATGGGTATTCCCTACACCGTATCCAAACCCTCATTATGGAATGGAATAATTAGACATTTCTTTAACTCCTTAACAAAGTCACATGTAACAATCCCAAAGGTAACATCGTGATAATGACTGTTTAGAAAAATTCAAAACTCATTCTACGTTGTCATCTTACCCAAGGATACAAGGTTAGTTTTGTAATTCTTAGTTAAAATTTCCAAATATGACATCTTTTTAATAAAAATGCTTTTTAACAAACACAACTAAAGTTTGTTATTCAATTAAATATTTTACTTTTTCAATCATTTACTTTTGAAATCAAATCCTCCTCATCTTAGTATAATATTTTCTTTAAAGTATTATAAAACCAGATATTTTATAACATGTATCTTTTCTCCATATATAGTATATTTTACATAAAAAAATCTACAAATTAGGACTTTTCAACCAAATTCTTTACTCAAAAATATTTTTTTTCCAAAACACCATCCATCAAAGAGTGCCCTTGAAGTGAAAATCCATACGACCAAAATCGGCTTTCAAACAAAAATTTCTCTTAAATCAAATAGACTTCATTGGTAAAAATTTGTTCACATTCCTATTTTGAGAAAATAGTTCCTTCAAAAAAATATTTTTTTTATGGAAGTAACCTCCTGTAAGAAAATCTTCTTCAAATCATATAATATTTATTGTAAAGAATGTTTCAACAATATTTTTTAAAATAAGGGTTTTCACTAAACATTCTCTAACAAAGTACTTTTTATATAAACAATTTAAATTCTATACTATTGTCAGAATATTTTTATCTTCCTCAAAACATGTTATTAAATAAATATTCCTGAAACCTTATGATATATGTTTTAAATATCCTTTAACAAAAATATTTCTTTCCAAAATATCCCCCAATAAAAAAAAAAATATAAAGTATCTTAATTAATAATGAGGTCACAAATTTCTTTTTCCAAAGGATGTTCCCAAATTAAAAGCAATTTTAATTGAAATGTTCCTACAAAATTTCCTACGAACATAAATATTTTAAACTGAATATTCTTTCATAAAAATTATTTTCAAATAAAATATTTATCACCAAAATTTATCTTTTCTTAGATAATTTTTTTTGCTTCTAATAAAGAATTTCTAAATCATAATGCCATTATAGAAGTACATTCCAAAGGATGTTTTAAAAAATAATTAAAGTTTCTCACACAAAAATGTTTCTTTAAAGACTGAATTCAACTTCCAATATTTAATTAAACCACCATTTGCTTAAACTACTTTAAGTAAAATAATTTTACCATGTTCACTTTCCCTTTTGAAAATATCTTCATAAAAAATATACTATAGTACCCAATTAAATACTTTATTCTCATCAAAAAGTTCAATAAATCACTTCTATGCTTGGGAATATATGTAGTTAAAGCCCCATAAAGTTCTGCAAACTCCCCACTACAGCGCATAGCGCTCTTTCGACCGCTATGATTTTTCAATTTAGCGCTAGTAAACATTAGATCTGCTTAAGCCCTGTCATTTTCCACTACATCTGCTAAATTAAGGATTTTTAGCGCTCACTTTAGCAACATTGGTATAAATAGTGTTATTCGGCCTTTTAACTCAACTATATCCAATCTATTTGATAGGATAGACTCGATGGTAGACAAGGGAGGTAACCTAGAGAGGTGATCATAGAGTCTAGAGATCAAGCACACACAACAATTTGAAGCACGATCAAGCAAGACCAAGAGCTAGACTCTCTGGAATATCCTAAATATGAATTAATGCCTCCCTTAGACAAAGGATCGACACCTATCCCTTCTCCTATGTAGGGGATTGGATCATATCACTATGGATACAAACAATTAGAATCAACAGTTTTACTCAATGGGAATCGATCAATATCTTTAAAAACATGAAGATAATTATGCAGACAACTTAGGAAACATGAATCTAGAATGGAGGGGGCCTCACCAGACCGATCGCACGATGCCACGTGGTCATCCAAACCAACTAGTGCCAATTGCTTATCTTTGGAAATTGGGTCATGAAACTTTTTGGGTGGCCTAGTCTACACATGAGTGTCGGCAAAATTTCAGAAAGATATTTGATCATCCACCCCTATAAATGTAGAGTTCATTGTTCATTTAGGGATCTTTACATTGCTCTTTTACCTGTACACCATTGCAATCAAGGATCAATCTGATCCAATCGCCCATGTGCTTAGAAAAAAAGTGGATAATAAAACAATTTCATCAAAGTAGATGTGGGCAATCAATCGAACTACCATAGATGTGTCCATTCTTTTTTCCTACTTGTTTCCTCTATTTTAATTCTAGTTCTTCACTTTGTTCTCCAATTTTGTTGCAAACATTTTGATGCTTTTAGAGTAAAGAATTCTTAACTTGATTGGATCTCATAATTGTTAGGAACTAAGATGTTTGTTACGATGACAACAACCTTTTTAACTTATTATAAAATATATACTAACATTGTTGTCTAGACAGACATGTATATGCAGGATATATATATATATATATATATATATATATATGAAGGTATTGATTACTGAAGATTGATTAGTATAAAGACTCAAGACTCAAGATTGAAGATTCTAGAGTATCAAGATCAAGATTTCAAGATATGTGTCTAGTTTTTGTTAAAACTTCATAATAGCATGGAAATCTTCATTCCGAATTTCATTTGGGATGGAACCCATTTATACCTTCTTAGTGGCTTACAAACCCATGACAAGTAGCTTACAAACCTAAGACAAGTGGCTTACAAACCCACGAACATCCTGGTTTTGTACAAGTTCTCGAGTCCTAATGTGATCAGATATTCTGCAGGAAGAAGCTTGCAAAACTCCTTCAAAATGGTTTTTAAAAACGATTTTCAAAATTATTTCTCAAAATGTTTTAGCCATAAAATTATCTTTTCAAATGATTTTCAAAACAATGTTTTGGCCATAAAATATTCTTTGATTTTGTTTTTTAAATAAACTCTTGTTTTAAACTTTGTTTTTACTCCAGAGTCGTTTTATCTTGTTTTCCTTTCAATACTATTTTCAAAACAAAATTTTACATAGTTTTTTACATAGGGATTCGACATCATGGGATACCCCATGTTGACTTGGTGGCCATTGAATTCAAAAGTTTCAATTTTCAAAAGAAGTGTCTATTCGTTTAAATCTTTTCACGAATGGTCATGACCGTTGGTGCTTTATAAATAGCCTTCACAAACGAATTTTTTAACCAACTAATTTGTTATTTTCTTCACTTCTTCTTCTCTACAAATCCATATTCTACAATTTTCTATTTTTAAGATCATGCTGAAATTCTGCCAAATTCTCAAGTGAATCAAATTAGAATCTCATTCTTGTTTGATCTCTGCCCTCTCTCGAAGATCAAAGTGCTATTCGGAGTTATAGGATCAATTTGTAATCAAATTTTATCGAGTCTCTCTATAAGGTATGGTTGTGCCTGGAAATCAATTGGGTAATTTTGTGGCCCATAAATCAAGAGAGCTTGCCCCGGACTCGTGAGACAGGAGGGTACCTCAAGACCTTAGAAATTGAGGAATGTAATCTCGACATTGGTATAAAAAAAATCCATATGAGGTGGTTTGCCTTGGTACCTGATTGGATGTAGGATAACTCTGAACTAGTATAAAATCCAGTGTATTCTTTCCCTTTACTGCTTTTTATTTACTTTATACATCAGTTTTTGATCCTGTAATTGTCCTGTAATTAAGTTTTGCATTTATTTATTTCATAATTTTTAAGTTAGTTCATATAAGTCTAAGAATCCATTAAAGGCTATTCACCCCCTCTATTTTAAATTAGCCTTAAGATCCTTAATCCGATGTCCCTTATAATTGGTATCAGAGCATTTGTTTTTATAGTTTTCATAATCTAAAACTTGAAAATTGTTTTAATGGCTACCGAAACTGGTGATTTCAACTCTGGAACTAGTTCTATTATCACTAACACTAGTTCATTTGTAGAAGATCATTCTACTGTCAGACCACCATTTTTCAATGGTAGTAATTATGCATATTGGGCTTGTAGAATGAAAATTTATTTACAATCTATACGATTAGACACTTGCAATGTCACACAAACTGAGTATATTGAACCAACTACCAATTTTGCCCAGTGGACTGCTAAGCAAAAGAGTGTTGCATAAAATAACTCAAAGCCCATGAATATATTATTTTATTCACTAGATAGGGATGAGTTTAATAGAGTGTCTTTTTGTAAGTCTGCATTTGAAATTTGGAATACTTTGCAAGTTACTCATGAAGGAACAAGCAAAGTTAAACAGATTAAAATTTCCATATTAACTAATCAGTTTCAATTGTTTAAAATGCATGTAAACGAGTCCATTTCCGACATGTACTGTCAATTTCAAGATATTGTTTATTCATTAATTACACTGGGAAAAAGCTTTTCGGAGGAAGACCAAGACGGAAAAATTCTAAATTCACTCACTGCAGAATGGGATCAAAAGACACGTGTAATCGAAGAAGCAAATGATATCAGTCTCATGAAAAGAGAAGAATTGATTGGGAATCTGATGTCTTATGAAGTTCAACTACAAGGAAGAAGAGAAAACAAGGTTACAGAAAAGAAGTCATGTAACAACCCGGGACTTCGCATTAATTAATTATCGTCATTAGATGATTAAATTGGTTGTTAATTGCTATTGGGAGTTTTAATTAGATTGAAATTCTTTTTAAAAGTTTGCTAAAGAGTTATGCGGGCTTTCAGATGAATATTGGCCCATGTTTTTCTTGGTGCTGTGTTATCTCGAGTTAATACCCGATCCCCTTCTCCTTTCATTCGTTCGAAGCCCTAAACCAAAAAAAACGAGAAAAATGGTGGCTCCCTTTTTGCGTTCGTTCCTCTTTACAAAATCTAGGGTTTCTAATAAATTGAGGCTGCCGACTTCAACTGCTTGGTCGATTGATGATCTCGTACTCGACTCCTTCAATTTGCGTCGAAATAAAGGTGAGTGATTTCCCACTCACATCTGTTATTCAACCTCGTTTAATTCGTGAATTCCATTGCTTGATTTTTGGATACCACTGCTTTGAATTTTAGTGCTTTGTGAATTGGGGTTTCAACAATCGAACCCTTAAAATTGGTTGAATTTTGTTCGGCCACTTGATTATCTTTAAATAACTGTAATTTTATGGCTTGTTCAAATTCGTGAACTTCTTGCTTGCCTCTGACCTGTACATATTGTTGCTTGATTCTGCTCTGACTTGATAATGTCTTCGACGTTGTTCACTGACCTATACACTTTGTAATTCCTGATGCAAGCTGTCTTTTTCCGGCTTGTACCTTGTGTAGTTGTTGTTGCTTCTGTCCATTTGCCTCTGTTTACTTTGGTTACTGGTTATACTTCACTTGCTTGTAGTTGTGTAGTTGGTTCATCATGACGTCTAGTTGACACTTGAATTTCGTTGATGATTTTGCACTACTTCATTTTGTATCTGCATACTCAGGTGACATTTCAGCCGTGTTCAATTGTTGTTGTGCACTGACTTTGTGGTCTTCATTTATGTGTACGCATACATTTATCTTTGAGCCCGGGCAGTTGTACATTTGGTTACGTTCTTGGTTGAAACTAGTCATTCATGTTGTAGTTTGCATTGTCCAGTTTGTAGCTTTGAGTGTTGTAGTTTACTGTGATAATCTTGTTGCCAGGCTTATGCTAGTTCATTCAGGTAGTGCCATTCACTTGAATTCACTGTTGGTTGCATGCCACTACTGTCATATGTACACTCCCTGTTGCACCCCTGTGCATTCTACCATGTTGCAGTATGGTTCTAATGTTCCTGTAAGGCCGTAGTTGCATTGAATATTTGGGTCCATTAGGATGGCACTGTGTTGTTTGGTCGACCCTTGCATTCACTTGCTTATGCTGGTTCACATATCTCATTGTTGCACCTCTGATTCATTTTGTCCATGTGCAGTTCCATGTTGCACCTCTGATTCATTTTGTCCATGTGTAGTTCCAGGTTGCACCTCTGGTTTATTTTGTCCACGTGCAGTTCCATGTTGCACCTCTGATTCATTTTGTCCATTTGTAGTTCGTAATGTACATTCCTTTGTGTACAATTGGGTTCGCATATAAGTTTGGTCCATATTGCCTTGCTTCATCATTGATTGTGATATGTGCATCACTTGTGTAATTTACTTGGTTTGCATACAGTCTTCAGTGTAACCTTTCACTTGAGACGGTATGTAGCTGTCTTGACCACCTGATGCAATTGGATTTGTTTTTCGAATTCACTTGAGTTGAATCCGGTACTTTAGATTTGACCTTGGGTTGAAAATGGTAATATTATTTTAGTGCACTTGAGTTGAATCTTGTATTTCGGGTTTGTTCTTGTGCTCATTTGTGAGCTTTCATTGTGCATTCATGTGCACTTTGTTCACTTGGTGGTTACTGGGTGGATGTTGTACTCATGTTGTTGCAGTTCCATCTAGTTCATTTTGATTTGAGTTGGTGCCATTTGCTTTTGGTTCATTGATCTTTTGTATATTTCATGCTGTAGTGGCGAGGCAGTACACGCGTGCGTGTACTGCAGCCCTACCAGAATTGATGTTTTTAAGTGATATGTCAATTGCTTGAATTGTTTTATGTGTCCAATCCAATATTTTGAAATCGTATTTTGAATTGGTTTTATTTGATCATTTGTTGCTGTCTAATTATCTATTTGATAATTAGATTATGAGTTTCTAATTATTTATTTAATAATTAGATTTTGTTGTTAATTGTCGTTTAGGCAATTCCAGAGTCGACATGTATCGTAGTTCGTTTTATACTGGAATTGGATATGTCGATGAGAGTAAATAAACAGAGATGAAAAATAAAGAATATATACCACTCTTATCGAGATAACCAATACTAGTGTAAGGCTTAACTACGGATGACCGCTCCTATCCAGCTTTATTCTTCGTAATAACAGACAGTATTTCCTTTAATACTCTTTGTTATTGTGAGCATAGAGGTGGGGCCTCACAGTTGGTATCAAAGCTAAGGTTTATGGATATAATATAAAACATAACTTAGATGGAACATGTGTTACAACTAATTGTCGATGTTTTTGTTGTGCCTTGAGTCAAAACTATAGTTTTGAAATTTTGATGAAATTTTTAAATATCTTTATTTAAAAATAAAAGTGAAATTGTGTTTTGAGGATTTGTTGATTCGTGTCTATTTATCAGAGTGCGCAGCGGAAAAGTGAGTCTGTCTTCGCTGAGTACAGCTAATAACCCTTTTGATTTAAAATTCAAAATATGAAAATAAAAATAAATTTCATTATGTTGTTCCATAGATGTGATTATTTTTGTTTTCTTTGAAAATTTCGAATCCGATTTGAGGATCCGAAGCGATTGCAGTTATGTGATTTTGTTGAGATTTTTGTTATTTTCAATTATCTTCATTGAAGATATATTCGAGTGATTTCTTTGTTCATTTTGTAGTATACGTGCAAATTTGAGTTGCACGTTACTGCATTAATTTTACGTTGAACCGGTGTTAGGTTTTAAACGTATTTTGTTGCCGTTATTTTTATAACGGGATTTTTACACCGGTGCTAAAATTTTGAAGCACGATGTTTTGTTGACATTTTTAATGAATGAAAATTCACTAGTTTTACATTTTGATGCGAATTATTTTGATTAGATTTTGACGTATAAAAATTACTGTTGCTTCGACTTCAGTAACCGTCAAATCTAAAGTGAATTTTCATGCGGTTATCCCGCAATGCTGATTTTGAGTTCCGTTTTTACGGTGTTTTGAGAAGTGCAATTTCCTTATCAAATTTGCTACAGACATTTCTGTTTTGAGCATGGGTTTCCAAATCGTTTTAAAATAAAATTGTTTTTCAAAATTTCTTTAGTTTGCGCTTTCAAAAGAATGAGGAAGCGACTTAAATGCTTCAGCAAAATTGAGGACTATAAACCCTCACTTTTACTGATTCGCTTAACTCCGGACTTGTCCGTTTGAGAACGTAAAATGTTATTTATTTAAAATACACAATTTTGCACTTTCAAGGAAACGATGAAGAGAATTAAAAGATTTAGTAAAACTCGTTGTATGGGACATGTGCGTTTGCTATTTTGGTTAATTCCAGACTCGTTATTCGAAATATTTGTTGTTTGATGATTCTGATGATTTTATTTGGCTTTCGAGCCACTCTGATGGACCTTCGGTTCATATGTTGGACCTTTGGGTCATTTGTTGGGCCTTCGGGCCACTCTGCTGGACCTTCGGGTCATTTGTTGGGCTTTCGGGCCACTCTACGGACCTTCGGGTCAAATACCAGTACTAGACCTTCGGGTCACTCTGCGGACCTTCGGGTCATCTGATGGGCGTCAAAATTTATAGTACTTGGTAGGCTTCGGCCATTTGTTGATGCACGTGCGGCGTAGCTAAAGCTCGCCACCTAATGGGATCGATCCAACCTTTTATGTTGATTTTCTAGAGTATCTTAATTGATTTCTAGATATTTGTTGATTCGAGATTTCTGATTATCATTTTTGGTAAATAGATATTTGCTGTTATGAGTTCTAACTATCTTAATTGGTTTCTAGATATTTGTTGATTCGAGATTTCTGATTGTCATTTTTGGTAATTACATATTTGTTGTTATGAGTTCTAATTATCTTTGTTGACAATTGGATATTTGTTGATATGAGTTTATGATTATCATTTTGATAATTAGATATTTGATGTTTTCTGATTATCGTTTTTGATAATTAGATATTTGTTGATTTGAGATTTCGGATTATCGTTTTTGATAATTAGATATTTGTTGATTTGAGATTTCCGATTATCGTTTTGATAATCAGATATTTGTTGATTTGAGATTTTCGATTATTGTTTTGTTAATTAGATATTTGTTGATTTGAGATTTTTGATTACCGTTTTGATAATTAGATATTTGTTGGTTTGAGATTTCTGATTATCGTTTTTGATAATTGGATATTTGTTGATTTGAGATTTCTGATTATCGTTTTTGATAATTTGATATTTGTTGATTTGAAATTTCTGATTATCGTTTTGATAATTAGATATTTTTTGATTTGAGATTTCTGATTATCGTTTCGATAATTAGATATTTATTGGTTTGAGATTTCTGATTATCGTTTTTGATAATTGGATATTTGTTGATTTGAGATTTCTGATTATCGTTTTTGATAATTGGATATTTGTTGATTTGAGATTTCTAATTATCGTTTTGATAATTAGATATTTCTTGATTTGAGATTTCTGGTTATCGTTTTGATAATTGGATATTTGTTGGTTTGAGATTTCTGATTATTGATTTTGATAATTGGATATTTCTTGATTTGAGATTTCTTATTATCATTTTTGATAATTAAATATTTGTAGATTTGTGATTTCTGATTATCATTTTTGGTAATAGATATTTGCTGTTATGAGTTCTAATTATCTTTGTTGATAATTGGATATTTGTTGATTTGAGTTTCTGATTATCATTTTGATAATTAGATATTTGATGTTTTCTGATTATCATTTTCGATAATTAGATATTTGTTGATTTGAGATTTCTGATTATCGTTTTTGATAATTGGATATTTGTTGATTTGAGATTTTTGATTATCGTTTTTGATAATTGGATATTTGTTGATTCGAGATTTCTGATTATCATTGTCGATAATTAGATATTTGTTGATTTGAGGTTTCTGATTATCGTTTTTGATAATTGGATATTTGTTGATTTGAGATTTCTAATTATCGTTTTTGATAATTGGATATTTGTTGATTCGAGATTTCTGATTATCGTTTTTGATAATTAAATATTTGTTGATTTATGATTTCTGATTATCGTTTTTGGTAATTAGATATTTGCGGTTTTGCGATTTGCGATTTGTGTTTCCTAATTATCTTTGTTGATAATTAGATTTTGTTGTTTGCTAATTATCGTATTGGTAATTAGATATTGTTGTTTGTGATTTTTGTATTCTAATTATCTAATTGATAATTGAATATTGCTGACAATTGTAATTATTCAGTTTTGTTGTTTTCTGATTGTCTACTTGATAATTAGATATTGTTGAGAATTTGTGAATTTCTTTTATTGGAATTAAAAGATTTCCTTGTCCTTTTGTATTCCCGACTTTTATTTTTCTAGCTTAACCAGTTTATGTTAGAAAAATAATTGTTATTGACGACTTTAATTATGAAAATTGCGGGGACGCGATTTTTATAAGGAGGGGAGTCTGTAACAACCCGGGACTTCGCATTAATTAATTATCGTCATTAGACGATTAAATTAGTTGTTAATTACTATTGGGAGTTTTAATCAGATTGAAATTCTTTTTAAAAGTTTGCTAAAGAGTTATGTGGGCTTTCAATTGAATATTGGCCCATGTTTTTCTTGGTGCCATGTTATCTCGAGTTAATATCCGATCCCCCTCTCCTTTCATTCGTTCGAAGCCCTAAACCAAAAACAAACGAGAAAAATGGCGGCTCCCTTTTTGCGTCCGTTCCTCTTTACAAAATCTAGGGTTTCTAATAAATTGAGGCTGTCGATCGGTCGGTCGATAATCTCATGCTCGGCTCCTTCAATTTGCGTCGAAATAAAGGTGAGTGATTTCTCACTCACATCTGTTATTCAATCTTGTTTAATTCATGAATTTCGTTGCTTGATTTTTGGATACCACTGCTTTGAATTTTAGTGCTTTGGTGAATTGGGGTTTCGACAATCGAACCCCTAAAATTGGTTGAATTTTGTTCGGCCACTTGATTATCTTTAAATGACTGTGATTTTATGGCTTGTTCAAATTCGTGAATTTCTTGCTTGCCTCTGACCTGTACATATTGTTGCTTGATTCTGCTCTGACTTGATAATGTATTCGACGTTGTTCACTGACCTATACACTTTGTAATTCCTGATGCAAGCTATCTTTTTCCGGCTTGTACCTTGTGTAGTTGTTGTTGCTTCTATTCATTTGCCTCTGGTTACTGGTTATACTTCACTTGCTTGTAGTTGTGTAGTTGGTTCATCATGACGTCTAGTTGACACTTGAATTTCGTTGATGATTTTGCACTGCTTCATTTTGTATCTGCATACTCAGGTGACATTTTAGCTGTGTTCAATTGTTGTTGTGCACTGACTTTGTGGTCTTCATATATGTGTATGCATACATTTATCTTTGAGCCTGGGCAGTTGTACATTTGGTTATATTCTTGGTTGAAACTGGTCATTCATGTTGTAGATTGCATTGTCCAGTTTGTAGCTTTGAGTACTGTAGTTTACTTTGATAATCATGTTGCCAGGCTTATGCTTTTTCATTTAGGTAGTGCCATTCACTTGAATTCACTGTTGGTTGCATGCCACAACTATCCTGTGTACACTCCATGTTGCACCCCTGTGCATTCTACCGTGTTGCAGTGTGGTTCCAATGTTCCTGTAAGGCCATAGTTGCGTTTGGTATTTGGGCCCATTGGATGGCACTGCATTGTTTGGTCGACCCTTGCATTCACTTGCTTACGCTGGTTCATATATCTCATTGTTGCACCTCTGATTCATTTTGTCCATGTGCAGTTCCATGTTGCACCTCTGATTCATTTTGTCCATGTGCAGTTCCATGTTGCACCTCTGATTTATTTTGTCCATGTGCAGTTCCATGTTGCACCTTTGATTCATTTTGTCCATGTGCAGTTCGTAATGTACATTCCTTTGTGTACAATTGGGTTCGCATATAAGTTTGGCCCATATTGCCTTGCTTCATCATTGATTGTGATATGTGCATCACTTGTGTAATTTACTTGGTTTGCATACAGTCTTCGGTGTGACCTTTCACTTGAGACGGTATGTAGATGTCTTGACCACTTGATGCAATTGGATTTGTTTTTCGAATTCACTTGAGTTGAATCTGGTATTTCGGATTTGACCTTGGGTTGAAAATGGTAACATTATTTTAGTGCACTTGAGTTGAGTCCGGTATTTCGGGTTTGACCTTGTGCTCATTTGTGAGCTTTCATTGTGCATTCATGTGCACTTTGTTCACTTGGTGGTTACTGGGTGGATGTTGTACTCATGCTGTTGAAATTCCATCTGGTTCATTTTGATTTGAGTTAGTGCCATTTGCTTTTGGTTCATTGATCTTTTGTATATTTCATGCTGTAGTGGCGAGGCAGTACACGCGTGCGTGTACTGCAGCCCTACCAGAATTGATGTTTTCAAGTGATACTTCAATTGCTTGAATTGTTTTGTGTGTCCAATTCAATATTTTGAAATCGTATTTTGAATTGGTTTGATTTGATCATTTTGTTGTTGTCTAATTATCTATTTGATAACTAGATTATGAGTTTCTAATTATTTATTTAATAATTATATTTTTTTGTTAATTGCCGTTTAGGCAATTCTGTTGTTTTCTAACTTATCTTCATTGATAATCCTTTCATTTATCTCTGTGAAAATTTGAAATTGCTGATTTTTTGTTAAACACTGTTACGTGTTATATTTACCGTTATCCAATTTCCTTATTAAAGGATTGGATAGGTGGGATTTATTGTGACTGTCGTCTATTTGTTATTTAATGCTTCCGTGCATTAATAACTGAGTTTGAATTAGACTGACCCGTGTATTATTTTATTTTGAATTTAATACTCGGGTCAGACCGGGTTATTTCAGGTTGTTGATATCTTGCTTTAGGTTGCTGCTTGAGCAATGAAGTCACTTCATATCTTTCGGAGTAGTCGTTGTCATAGTATAGGAAGATATGTATTCATGTATATTATTCACGATAATGTACTTGTATATGTAACTTCCAGAGTCGACAGTTGTAGTTGTATCATATGTATGGTATCACATGCATTGTAACTAACATCGGTTATATATATGAGACTTTTTATTATCTATGTTCTGCATTTAGCTTATCTATGTTATTATTATATATGTTGTCGTAAACTATTATGAACCATCGTAGTTCTTTTTATACTGGAATTGGATATGTCGATGGGAGTAAATAAACAGAGATGAAAAACAAAGAATATATACCACTCTTATCGAGATAACCAATACTAGTGTAAGGCTTAACTACGGATGGCCGCTCCTATCCAGCCTTATTCTTCGTAATAACAGACAGTATTTCCTTTAATACTCTTTGTTATTGTGAGCATAGAGGTGGGGCCTCACAGTTGGTATCAAAGCTAGGGTTTATGGACATAATATAAAACATAACTTAGATGGAACATGTGTTACAACTAATTGTCGATGTTTTCATTGTTCCTTGAGTCAAAACTGTAGTTTTGAAATTTTGATGAAATTTTTAAATATCTTTATTTAAAAATAAAAGTGAAATTGTGTTTTGAGGATTGGTTGATTCGTGTCTATTTATCATAGTGCGCTGCGGAAACAGTGAGACTGTCTTCGTTGAGTACAACTGATAACCCTTTTGATTTAAAAATCAAAATATGAAAATAAAAATAAATTTCATTATGTTGTTACATAGATGTGATTATTTTTGTTTTCTTTGAAAACTTCGAATCCGATTTGAGGATCCGAAGCGATTGCAGTTATGTGATTTTGTTGAGATTTTTGTTATTTTTAATTATCTTCATTAAAGATATATTCGAGTGATTTCTTTGTTCATTTTGTAGTATACGTGCAAATTTGAGTTGCACGTTACTGCATTAATTTTACGTTGAACCGGTGTTAGGTTTTAAATATAATTTGTTGCCGTTATTTTTATAACGGGATTTTTACACCAGTGCTAAATTTTTGAAGCATGATGTTTTGTTGACATTTTTAATGAATGAAAATTCACTAGTGTTACATTTTGATGTGAATTATTTTGATTAGATTTTGACATATAAAAATTACTGTTGCTTCGACTTCAGTAACCGTCAAATCTAAAGTGAATTTTCATGCGGTTATCCCGCAATGCTGATTTTGAGTTCCGTTTTTACGGTGTTTTGAGAAGTGCAATTTCCTTATCAAATTTTCTACAGACATTTCTGTTTTGAGCATGGGTTTTCAAATCGTTTTAAAATAAAATTATTTTCCAAAATTTCTATAGTTTGCGCTTTCAAAAGAATGAGGAAGCGATTTAAATGCTTCAGCAAAATTGAGGACTATGAACCCTCACTTTTACTGATTCGCTTAACTCCGGACTTGTTCGTTTGAGAACGTAAAATGTTATTTATTTAAAATACACAATTTTGCACTTTCAAGGAAACGATGAAGAGAATTAAACGATTTAGTAAAACTCGTGGTATGGGACATGTGCGTTTGCTATTTTGGTTAATTCCATACTCGTTATTTGAAATATTTGTTGTTTGATGATTCTGGTGATTTTATTTGGCTTTCGAGCCACTCTGATGGACCTTCGGGCCATATGTTGGACCTTTGGGTCATTTGTTGGGCCTTCGGGCCACTCTGCTGGACCTTCGAGTCATTTCTTGGGCTTTCGGCCACTCTACGGACCTTCGGGTCAAATACCAGTACTAGACCTTCGGGTCACTCTACGGACCTTCGGGTCATCTGATGGGCGTCAAAATTTATAGTACTTGGTAGGCTTCGGCCATTTGTTGATGCACATGCGGCGTAGCTAAAGCTCTCCACCTAATGGGATCGATCCAACCTTTTATGTTGATTTTCTAGAGTATCTTAATTGATTTCTAGATATTTGTTGATTCGAGATTTCTGATTATCGTTTTTGTTAATTAGATATTTGCCGTTATGAGTTCTAATTATCTTAATTGATTTCTAGATATTTGTTGATTCGAGATTTCTGATTATCGTTTTTGGTAATTAGATATCTGCTGTTATGAGTTCTAATTATATTTGTTGATAATTGGATATTTGTTGATTTGATTTTCTGATTATCATTTTGATAATTAGATATTTGATGTTTTCTGATTATCGTTTTTGATAATTAGATATTTGTTGATTTGAGATTTCGGATTATCGTTTTTGATAATTAGATATTTGTTGATTTGAGACTTCCGATTATCGTTTTGATAATTAGATATTTGTTTATTCGAGATTTCTGATTATCGTTTTGATAATTAGATATTTGTTGGTTTGAGATTTCTGATTATCGTTTTTGATAATTGGATATTTGTTGATTTGAGATTGCTGATTATCGTTTTTGATAATTAGATATTTGTTGATTTGAGATTTCTGATTATCGTTTTGATAATTGGATATTTATTGGTTTGGGATTCCTGATTATCATTTTTGATAATGGGATATTTGTTGATTTGAGATTTTTAATTATCTTTTTTGATAATTGGATATTTGTTGATTTGAGATTTCTATTTTTCGTTTTGATAATTAGATATTTCTTGATTTGAGATTTCTGATTATCGTTTTGATAATTGGATATTTGTTGGTTTGAGATTTCTGATTATCGTTTTTGATAATTGGATATTTGTTGATTTGAGATTTTTGATTATCATTTTTGATAATTAAATATTTGTTGATTTGTGATTTGTGATTATCATTTTTGTAATTAGATATTTGCTGTTATGAGTTCTAATTATCTTTGTTGATAATTAGATATATGTTGATTTGAGTTTCTGATTATCATTTTGATAATTAGATATTTGATGTTTTCTGATTATCGTTTTTAATAATTATATATTTGTTGATTTGAGATTTCTGATTATCGTTTTTGATAATTGGATATTTCTTGATTTGAGATTTTTGATAATCGTTTTTGATAATTGGATATTTGTTGATTCGAGATTTCTTATTATCATTTTCGATAATTAAATATTTGTTGATTTGAGATTTCTGATTATCGTTTTTGATAATTGGATATTTGTTGATTTGAGATCTCTAATTATCGTTTTTGATAATTGGATATTTGTTGATTCGAGATTTCTGATTATCGTTTTTGATAATTAAATATTTGTTGATTTATGATTTCTGATTATCGTTTTTGGTAATTAGATATTTGCGATTTTGCGATTTGCGATTTGCGTTTCCTAATTATCTTTGTTGATTATTAGATTTTGCTGTTTGCTAATTATCATATTGGTAATTAGATATTGTTTTTTGTGATTTTTGTATTCTAATTATCTAATTGATAATTGAATATTGCTGACAATTGTAATTATTCAGTTTTGTTGTTTTTTGATTGTCTACTTGATAATTAGATTTTGTTGAGAATTTGTGAATTTCTTTTATTGGAATTAAAAGATTTCCTTGGCTTTTTGTATTTCCGACTTTTATTTTTCTAGCTTAACCAGTTTATGTTAGAAAAATAAGTGTTATTGACGACTTTAATTATGAAAATTGCGGGGACGCAATTTTTATAAGGAGGGGAGTCTGTAACAACTCGGGACTTCGCATTAATTAATTATTGTCATTAGACGATTAAATTGGTTGTTAATTGCTATTGGGAGTTTTAATCTGATTGAAATTCTTTTTAAAAGTTTGCTAAAGAGTTATGTGGGCTTTCAATTAAATATTGGCCCATGTTTTTCTTGGTGCCGTGTTATCTCGAGTTAATACCCGATCCCCCTCTCCTTTCATTCGTTCGAAGCCCTAAACCAAAAACAAACGAGAAAAATGGCGACTCCCCTTTTGCGTCCGTTTCTCTTTACAAAATCTAGGGTTTCTAATAAATTGAGGTTGTCGACTTCAACTGCTCGGTCGATCGATAATCTCATGCTCGGCTCCTTCAATTTGCGTCCAAATAAAGGTGAGTGATTTCTCACTCACATCTGTTATTCAATCTCGTTTAATTCATGAATTCCGTTGCTTATTTTTGGATACCACTGCTTTGAATTTTGGTGCTTTGGTGAATTGGGGTTTCGACAATCGAACCCCTAAAATTGGTTGAATTTTGTTCGGCCACTTGATTATCTTTAAATGACTGTGATTTTGTGGCTTGTTCAAATTCGTGAATTTCTTGCTTGCCTCTGACCTGTACATATTGTTGCTTGATTCTGCTCTGACTTGATAATGTCTTCGACGTTGTTCACTGACCTATACACTTTGTAATTCCTGATGCAAGCTATCTTTTTCCGGCTTGTACCTTGTGTAGTTGTTGTTGCTTCTATTCATTTGCCTCTGGTTACTGGTTATACTTCACTTGCTTGTAGTTGTGTAGTTGGTTCATCATGACGTCTAGTTGACACTTGAATTTCGTTGATGATTTTGCACTGCTTCATTTTGTATCTACATACTCAGGTGACATTTTAGCTATGTTCAATTGTTGTTGTGCACTGACTTTGTGGTCTTCATATATGTGTATGCATACATTTATCTTTGAGCCTGGACAGTTGTACATTTGGTTACATTCATAGTTGAAACTAGTCATTCATGTTGTAGATTGCATTGTCCAGTTTGTAGCTTTGAGTACTGTAGTTTACTTTGATAATCATGTTGCCAGGCTTATGCTAGTTCATTCAGGTAGTGCCATTCACTTGAATTCACTGTTGGTTGCATGCCACAATTGTCATGTGTACACTCCATGTTGCACCCCTGTGCATTCTACCGTGTTACAGTGTGGTTCCAATGTTCTTGTAAGGCCGTAGTTGCATTGAGTATTTGGGTCCATTGGGATGGCACTGCATTGTTTGGTCGACCCTTGCATTCACTTGCTTACGCTGGTTCATATATCTCATTGTTGCACCTTTGATTCATTTTGTCCATGTGCAGTTCCATGTTGCACCTCTGATTCATTTTGTCCATGTGCAGTTCCATGTTGCACCTCTGATTCATTTTTGTCCATGTGCAGTTCGTAATGTACATTCCTTTGTGTACAATTGGGTTAGCATATAAGTTTGGTCCATATTGCCTTGCTTCATCATTTATTGTGATATGTGCATCACTTTTGTAATTTACTTGGTTTGCATACAGTCTTCAGTGTGACCTTTCACTTGAGACGGTATGTAGCTGCCTTGACCACTTGATGCAATTGGATTTGTTTTTTGAATTCACTTGAGTTGAATTCGGTATTTCGGATTTGACCTTGGGTTGAAAATGGTAACATTATTTTAGTGCACTTGAGTTAAGTCCGGTATTTCGGGTTTGACCTTGTGCTCATTTGTGAGCTTTCATTGTGCATTCATGTGCACTTTGTTCACTTGGTGGTTACTGGGTGGATGCTGTACTCATGTTGTTGCAGTTCCATCTGGTTCATTTTGATTTGAGTTGGTGCCATTTGCTTTTGGTTCATTGATCTTTTGTATATTTCATGCTGTAGTGGCGAGGCAGTACACGCGTGCGTGTACTGCAGCCCTACCAGAATTGATTCTTTTAAGTTATGCTTCAATTGCTTGAATTGTTTTGTGTGTCCAATTCAATATTTTGAAATCATATTTTGAATTGGTTTGATTTGATCAATTTGTTGTTGTCTAATTATCTATTTGATAACTAGATTATGAGTTTCTAATTATTTATTTAATAATTATATTTTGTTGTTAATTGCCGTTTAGGCAATTCTGTTGTTTTCTAAATTATCTTCATTGATAATCCTTTCATTTATCTTTGTGAAAATTTGAAATTGCTGATTTGTTGTTTAACACTGTTATGTGTTATATTTACCGTTATCTGATTTCCTTATTAAAGGATTGGATAGGTGGGATTTATAGTGACTGTCGTCTATTTGTTATTTAATTATTATTGCTTTCGTGCATTAATAACTGAGTTTTAATTAGACTAACCCGTGTATTATTTTCTTTTGAATTTAATACTCGGGTCAGACCGAGTTATTTCAGGTTGTTGATATCTTGCTTTGGGTTGCTGCTTGAGCTATGAAGTCACTTCATATCTTTCGGAGTAGTCGTTGTCATAGTATAGGAAGATATGTATTGATGTATATTATTCACGATAATGTACTTGTATATGTAACTTCCAGAGTCGATAGTTGTAGTTGTATCATATGTATGGTATCACATGTATTGTAACTGACATCAGTTATTATATATATGAGACTTTTTATTATGTGTGTTTTGCATTTAGCTTATATGTGTTATTATTATATATGTTGTCCTAAACTATTATGAACCATCATAGTTCGTTTATACTGGAACTGGATATGTCGATAGGAGTAAATAAACAGAGATGAAAAATAAAGAATATATACCACTCCTATCGAGATAACCAATACTAGTGTAAGGCTTAACTACGGATGGCCGCTCCTATCCAGCCTTATTCTTCGTAATAACAGACAGTATTTCCTTTAATACTCTTTGTTATTGTGAGCATAGAGGTGGGGCGTCACAAGTCATTAGCATTCAATGTTACAACTGAAGATTCAGAACCAGACAGTGATCAGGAGACTGCCTTCATGACAAGAAACTTCCCGAAATTCATAAAATATAGAAAAATGAACAATTACAAAAGAAATGATCAAAGGAATTCCAGAAATAATACGGAGAACGTCAACAATGATAGATGCTACAATTGCAATAAGGTCGGGAATTATAGAAAAGATTGTCTATATCCAGATAAACAGTTGTTCTCTCTATACAATGACTCGTTAAGGAAAAGAAAGAAAGCATTCACAGCAACTCTTGATGTCTCGGACTCATCATCCAGTGACGATGAAAAGAAGACAGATAATTCAAATCTGTGTTTCACTACTATTCATAAATCAGATGACGATAGGAATATGGATCTAAAAGGTATGCATTTTCATTATTTTTGGTTTTTCTTGTTTGAATGGATGCTTGTTTGTTTGCTTGATTGTTTTAAAAATCCTTGAATTTTTAAATTCAAATTTATCCCTTGGAATTTGAATTTTACATTTAAAAATAATACTATTTTAATAATATTTTAAATATTAAATTATTAATATTTAAGTAGTATTGTATTTAATGTTATCATAGGAATTGTATAATTAGAATATTGTGTATATATATATATCCAATATTCTAGAAACTTGTCCATACCAGGATACCCCATGTCGACATGCCCCTCAGAATTTGATTTCAAAATTTGAATTCAAACTTTGGAATTTCCCTCCACCCTTTCACCAACTTCAATGATCTGGAAAGATGTCTCTTGACCAAAGAACATGTCTATAGAATCTCTATTTATCTCACTCTCTTTATCATCACTTTTCACTTTTATTTCAAATTCCAAACTGATCTTCATTATCTTCAACTCCTCTCAAACTTCTTCAATGGCTTGTTCAAGTACTCCCAACACCATTAGGCATCCAAAATATGTCAAAAAACTTTCTTTTTAATGACCGGAAGCTATCAAAGCTTACATCAACTATGTAAACTTTGGTAAAATTCATTTTTGAAGATTTTCCTTCTAATGAAATTGAAAATCTTTTTCAATAATGTTATATTCTTAGTTTAGTTGATAACAAACAAAATGATTTTGTATGTTATCCAAATCTTGTTAAGATGTTTTATGCGAATTTGAATCATGGTTTTTATGATGGGGAAGAAGGACAAATTTGGAGCAGTGTTAAAGGAACACAATTGTTTTGGATTGTGAAATTTTGGGAAATATTTTGGGATGTAAATACACCGGGATGAATATCTCGGATTTTCAAAACAATGAAAATGATCGAGAGACATTTCATCACATCTTTGAAGGGATGACAATTTCAAATTCAAAAATCATTATTTTCTCCCAAAAGCAAGAATTGTTAATCTTCTTATCCAACACACTCTTATACCAAGATCGGGAAACTACAACAACCCGACTTTAAAAGTTTGCAAAGCTCTTTTTGCAATTTTTGGAAATTATGATATTAATGGGGCTCAAGTTATTTTGAATGAGCTAAGGCCTAAGAATTTTGCTACGGGTGAAAACACATTATATCATGGAATTTATCTCACCCGGATTTTTAATTACTTTGGAGTTGATTTCCAAAGGGAAGAATTTATAACTAGAAAAGTGTTCAACCATGGAAACATTTCCCTTATGAAAATTCCATTAATGTTTCAACCATATGAAATACATATGGAAAAAGAAGAAAGGCTTGCTCATGAAGAAATGGAGGAAGAAGAAGAGGAAGAGGAAGAGGAAGGAATGGAAATTGAAGAGGAGGAAGAGGAAGATCAAGAAACCTCCTTATAAAGTATTGAATATCCTCTTAATCCTGCTAATTCCATCCAACAAGACCATTCTCAATAATCAAAGAATTACAGTGGAAAATCAAAAGACACTTAAAAGATCAATGAGTAAGAAAATGGATAAGATTTCCACTAAAATCGACAAGTTCTTGGGAAAAATTAGTAGAAAGCTTGGACTATCATCTTTTTCGTGTTCATCTAACTAGTTTTAGTTCATGTTATCTTAATTTCTATCTTTGTATTTCCTTTATTTTAGTTAATATTATATTGTCTTATGTAATGCTGACTAGAATTATTAATGGAATCTTTCATTTCCTGTTATTCAACTTCACTTGTCTCTGTAATTGCTTGCTTTTATATTATACAAATTTTAGTTTAACAGATTTGTTCATAATATTCAAAACAAAGCAAAATGTCATTTTAAGCAGAGGCATGTCGACATACACCATCCCCCCATGTCGACATCCAACTGGCAGAAGCTAGTTACACTTTCAAATTTTAATTTTATGTGGCTAACTTGTGTCTATTCATTTCAAACGACTTTCTACCCCAATTTATATCTGTTTCTTTCAGAATAAATTGTCAAACTTCATCCCTAATCACTCTCTTTCCTAGTTCTTTCTATTTCTTGAATTATGCCTTCTCCGATTAAGAATCTAAATGATAATCTTAAAAAAACTCTCACTTACTTCAAGAATATTATTACATTCATACTTCGTAATCAACGTCACTTAGAATTGAGTCAAATACAAATGATCAAGGAGCAAGAGAGACATTTCAATGCCCTTCATTGGATGATCTCATCCCTTAACAAGGACGATCTCGAAGGAAATCCACTAGTCACTCTTGACAAAGATAAAGAAGAATGGGATGCCCTCAAAGCAGACCCTATCTTTGGAGAAGATGGATGGGTGGAAGTACCAAGGAATGTCTAGTCATTTTATATGTTATTTGTTTGATTTGATTGTTGCGTTTTAAACTTGATAGACTTAACTTATTTGGTATGGTTTGTATATATGTTTGGATTGAATAATTACTGTAAATATGATTGGTTGATGATTGATTTACTTTTTGGATTGCACTTATGATCACACTTAGCACTTATTACACTTATATATGGTTTACCCTATTTTATTATGGTTGATTATCTTATAACAAGTTCAGGGATTTTTAAGAAGTTTTTGTTGAAGACAAAGGGGGAGAAGTTATAAAATAATAGTTGGCTTGGAGTAAGGGGTGTTATGGAGTAAAGGGGAGTTATGATAGGAGTTATGGTATGATAAGTATATTTTATAAATACAGGTTGTCATCATCAAAAAGGGGGAGATTGTTAGAAACTAAGATGTTGGTTTTGATGACAACAACCTTTTTAACTTATTATAAAATATATACTAACACTGTTGTCTAGATAGATATGTATATGCAGGATATATATATATATATATATATATATATGCAGGTATTGATTACTGAAGACTAATCAGTATAAAGCTCAAGATTCAAGATTGAAGACTCTAGAATATCAAGATTAAGATTTCAAGATATGTGTCTAGTTTTTGTTTAAACTTCATAATAGCATTAAAATCTTCATTTCGAATTTCATTTGGGATGGAACCCATTTCTACCTTCATTGTGGCTTACAAACCCACGACAAGTAGCTTACAAACCTAAGACAAGTGGCTTATAAACCCACGAACATTCCTGGTTTTGTACAATTTCTCAAGTCCTGATGTAATGAGATATTCTATAGGAAAAAGCTTGCAAAACTACTTCAAAATGGTTTTTCAAAATGATTTTTCAAATAGTTTTAGCCTTAAAATTATCTTTTCAAATGATTTTCAAAAAGATATTTTAGCCATAAAATATTCTTTGATTCTGTTTTTTAAATAAACTCTTATTTTAAATTTTGTTCTTACTACAGAGTCGTTTTATCTTGTTTTCCTTTAAGTATCATTTTCAAAACAAAAATTTTATATAGCTTTTTACATAAGGATGCCAACATCATGGGATACCCCATGTCGACATGGTGGCCATTGAATTCAAAATTTTTAATTTTCAAAAGAAGTGTCTATTCATTTAAATATCTTCACGAAAGGTTATGACCGTTGGTGCTTTATAAATAGCCTTCACAAACGAATTTTTTAGCTAACTAATTTCTTATTTTCTTCACTTCTTCTCCACAAATCCATATTCTATAATTTTCATGTTTTTAAGATCGTGCCGAAATTCTGCCAAATTTTCAAGTGAATTAAATTAGAATCTCATTCTTGTTTGATTCTATGCCCTCTCACGAAGATCAAAGTGCTATTCAGAGTTATAGGATCAATTTGTAGTCAAAAGTTTATCGAGTCTCTCTATAAGGTTTGGTTGTGCCTGGAAATCAATTAGGTAATCTTGTGGCCCGTAAACTAAGAGTTTTCCCCGGACTCGTGAGACAGGAGAGTACCTCAAGGCCTTAGAAATTGAGGAATGTAATATCGACATTTGTATACTAAAAATCTATATGAGGTGGTTTGCCTTGGTACAGGACTGGATGTAGGGTAACTCTGAACCAGTATAAAATCTGGTGAGTTCTTTCCCTTTACTGCTTTTTGTTTACTTTCTGCATCTGTGTTTGATCCTGTAATTGTTCTGTGATTAAGTTTTGCATTTTTTTTGTGTCATAATTTTTAAGTTAGTTCATATAAGTCTTAGAATCCGTTAAACACTATTCACACCTTCCTCTAGCGTTAAATTAGCCTTAAGATCCTTAATCCGTAGTCCCTTACAATAATCTACTAGTCGATTCTCATATTCGCGAGATATATCCAGATCCTGATTTCTATCTACAAGTTTTCATTTATATTTATATCTAAAGAAGATCTAAAGGAAGATATTTTCCATGGCCAGAGGAAAGTCGACACCTTCCTATGCTATTGAAGGCAATGAAGAAACTAGTGTTCAACGGATTGGCCAGAATGTACAACCGACGGCTGTTGATGCCCCATACTCAGGATCAAAGAGCTCATTTTCATCTGATGACGGTCACATAAGCAGATGGAACATGGTGGATGAATATGATGCTAGAACATCATGAGGAAACTACGCGATCAACTATTGGCAGATCGCACTGATTGATACCAAACCCCACAAGCGGATCGATGCCGAACCCTCGAAATAATGGGGAATCTTACCTGCTACTGAAGAGTTGACTATAGATGTATTGCGATCGACTAATGTGCTGGAGCTCATGCGAATGTGAATGAACCCCAGTTGAGAGATGATTGGACTACTGGTGGGGAGGAACATCAAGAGCATATTGAGCCAAGGCAACGTGGTGTTGCCCGAAGGCAAGGTTCTGGTCATTAATGTGAAGTGGAATATGACCACTAACCGGACCTGACGGCCATGGTGAGATAGCTTGTGAAAGAAAGTCAAGGTTTGACCAACAATTAAAGGGGACTCCTCAGGAGTCGTACTCCATTCACTGATAACATCTTATACATAGAGTATCTATGAAGGTTTAATATGCCTACAATGTCTGCTTATGCAGGAAAAACCGACAACCGATAGCATCTCTTAAAGTACGAGTGGTACATAGACTCTGTACGAACCATCGACGCAGTCAAGTGCAGATGTTTTTCCATTTTTCTAGAAGTGAATGCAACCATGTGGTTCACCAAGCGACCATCGCGATCAATTTCTTCGTTCGATGAATTAGCAAGGAAGTTCGTGGAGCAGTTCCACATGCATGTGGCTCGTCTTTCCAACTTGATCTAGCCTCCGGGGGAGTCATTAAAAGATTATCTGGAAAGCGGCTGTTGCAGATGTTGGTAATCCAGAAAATGATGCAATACTGATGGCACTGATTAGGGAACTTGACCCTGATTCTAATTTTGGCAATTGGTTAGGGTGAAAGCCTCCTTCTATGTTGGATTGTTTTTATGCAAAGGCAGCTTAGTACTTGAGGAAGGAGGAGGCGAACCGATCTAGGAAGAGAGATATTGCAGGCCCAAGCGCTGATGGAGTACAAAGTAATATAGCAGTGAAACAGTCCAGAGGGAGTTCCAGGAAAGTTGATATTAATGTTCAGAATAAACCAAATGAGAAAAGGAGAGACAGTGATAGAAATCATGACCGAAGATGGGATTCTAGGAGAGAAAGCAGAGGATCCCATCATTTGGTACATACATGATGTTGAATACGTAGTTGAAAAATCTATTTATCGACTTGTAATGCTATGCAATATAGGAAACCGCCTTCAAAAGAACTAACAGAGAAGCATAAGCAAATAGGGAAGTACCGTAGATTCCATGAAAGTTATGGTCATACCACGGATGAGTGCCACTCCGTAATGTCATAGAAAAGTTGATTCGTGAAAGAAAATTGCAACAGTTCGTTGACGCCCCATAGGATGGCCGACATGAAACATCTAACCCCAATAGAGGACAAGCTTTGCCTAGTGCCAACGAACCTGGACATATGGGAGAAAGGTTAGTCATAACACCATTGTTGGAGGACCACATCCAACCGACAAAAACTAGAACGAAATGGAATGCTACGTGAACGCTATAAGTTATGTTGATATTTAGTGCTGCTCGAACACGAAGGATGGTGCTTCGGCAAAACAGCAGAGAACCATGACTGACGATATCGTGTTTCAAAGTAGAGATGCAGACAAGGTGAAGGCCCCTACTATAGACCCAATGGTGATCTCAGCAATGATCAGCCCTACCTTGGTGAGAAAGATTCTGATTGATTGCGAAAGTTCTATTGACATTATTTTCAAGAAGGCATACGACCAGATGTTGTTGGAAGCCAAAGACTTAAAAATGTTTTAAGCCTGTATTTATGGCTTTAACGATATCTTACTAAAGTGGTAGGCTATGTTGATCTATATGTGGAGTTTGGAGACGAAAACTTTAGGAGAATGCGGGTACTACCATTTGTTGTGATAGACGTGAACTCTCCATACAATGCTTTTTTGGACCGACTGGCCCTTGCTGAATTTAGGGCAGCTATTGCCCCTTGATGTTTAATACTCAAATTCTCGATAGAGAATGGCTGGGAATTATTCACGGAGATTAGGCGATAGGCATGCTTGCTATGTTGTTGAGTTGAGGGATGCTCGATGAAAGGAAAAAGGATAGGATGTGGAGACATCTCTCGTCATCAAAACTAATGAAGCTCATCAATCAGCGTCCGAGCCTTGTTTCAAGCACCACAGTCGGTTCTATAAAGAAATAGACCTAAGAGATGAGGAAGATGGTCGTAAAGAACCCAAGGCTGCACCTACTGAGTTGACGATTGACATCACAGTCATCCACGATGACCGATCATGGGTTCTGAAGATCGGATCACAGCTCGGTGCAATAATAATGAATGAATTAGCTAGAGTTCCCTGGCAAATCTTGATGTGTTCGCTTGGACCCATTCCGACATGTGTGGCATCTTGCCAATCATTGCGAGTCATGCATTGAAAATTAACCCGAGGCATGCCTCGGTGAAATAGAAGCGATGCAACATGGACCCAGAGTGATCTGTTGCGCTTAAGGAGGAGATGGATAAACTCAAGAACAATGGGTTTATCCACGACACCCTCTACCCGAAATGGGTATCTAATCTTGTACTCATAAGAAAGGCTAATGGAAAGTGGAGGACATACATCGATTACTCATACCTAAATAAAGCATGCCCGAAGGACAGCTTTCCACTTCCAAGGATCGACCAACTGATAGTCTCAACCACTGGAACTGAATTGCTTTCATTTATGTATGCATACTCCGGTTACAATCAGATCTCGATGCACATCCTAGACCAAGAACACACCAGCTGTAACGGCCCTGCTTTCTACGCCATAAAATAAATAGATTTAATTAAAATAAAATTGTTTTGTATGAAATTTGATAACTATATTTTTTTTAAATAAATTTTTAGTTAATTAAATTTTGTTTAATAAAAGATTTTGATTTAATAAATTGAATTAAACATACAAATTCTTTTCAGATAATTTATTAAAATCAAATAAAATGTTTAGTTGAATGTAAAATATTTTGAAATGCAAATAATTGTGGTACACTTGTAATTGTTGAGAATAAATATTATTCGATATAATAGTAGGTGAATAAATCAATGAAAATGAGTAGTTGCCAAATTTAATTATTTTGTAAAATGAACCAAAATATACCTTGTAAAATATACTGTAGTGCTATTTAAATCGACAATGCAATTATAGATAAATAACATAGATTAAGAATTGTATTAGAATGAAAAGGAGAATTAATCTAGAGTCAAATTGATTTCAAGCTATAACTAGCTTAGGGTCCAAGCCCATGTAAATAAAAAACCCATGTCTCTTACCTTACTCATTCTAGAACACTCCATATATCCACAACCAAACCGAATCATCAAAAGCCCTAGGCTATCTCTATTCGCACCCCAAAATTTGCCTTACTCACCCCGGTTAGTTAAAAAAACTACTCACCCCGCTATTTTCTTTTAACCCCCCAGTTTATTCCATAAATAACCCCATTATTCTCAATTCCTAACGTCAGTTTTTAAAATAAAAATCATGTTCGGGCTGAGCTTTGTTTTATATAAAAGCCCACTTGGATCTAGCAATGTTCCATATGAAACCTTGTTCGGATCGAACAAGGATTTGTAAGAAACCTCGCTTGGAACGAGAGAGGTTTTGTATAAAACCACGCTTATACCAAGCTAGGTTTTTAATGAAAAGCACGTGCAGTGTAGCGAGTTAGGTTACCTCACTCGCTTCAAGCTTGGTTTGTTAGGTTTCCTCACTCGCCTCCATACTCGATTTTTTGTGTTGTCACTCGCTTGAAGCTTGGTTTTTTGTGTTTCCTCACTCGTTTGAAGCTTGGTTTTTTATATTTCCTCGCTCGCTCTGAACTTGGTATTTTAAAGACCTAATTTTGTTGTTTGTACGATATACAGCTACAGGGTTGACGACAATTTTGTCAAAATAATTTATTTTAAATCTACGGGGGTGAAAAGCAAAACAAGGGGTGGAAATAGATGCTCCAAAGCCCTATCGTCCTTCAAAAATCAAAAACCAAAGAGAAATAAAATTTAAATCGCACTTCAATTGGAATCGCAACATTTTTTCTCGCATGTCGGATGAGGCAAATTTGAGAGGGAGGGCGACTGTGGTGGTAGACTGGCACGACGAACGAGGTCAAGGCTAGCGTAGGTTTTGGAGCTCACTGATGGGTTAAAGCTTGAAGGTGCGACCGTGATTAGGATTCAGCAACGTGGACACAAGCTTCGGGGTGTGCGCGATTATGTTGAGCGTAAGGTTGCATGTGATGGCAACTGCTGTGGTGGTGCTGAATAGGGTTTGGGTACCTTATGTAGACTAGACAAGCACATTATTTGGGATGAGTGGTGCAAAGCTTATGGATTGGACTTTGATTAGGAGGAAAGGATTGAATCAATAAAGCTTCAATTTGGGACTGTCGAGCCTTGGCTTTTGATGAGTTATTTTTGATAACTCGCAACTTTGGTCTGTATCCCATTTGTATGAATCCATTAACTGTTTTATGGATGAGCTATGGATGAAATTGGTTGAGTTGATTGAAAACTTAGTTTCATACCATAATTCGTTGTTGTTGTGATGATATGGTAGTTAATCGTTGTTGGTGTGAGGATATGTTGCCGATCGATGTTTATACGTCATTTGAGTTAATGATTGATTTTTGTAAGTAACCAGAAATGACTTTAGGAATTAATCGGAAAGGGAGTAAATTGAATTAGAAGGTTTTGAAAGAAATGAAATCTTTTCAGAAATAAAGTAGTAATTTTAAAATGATTTTCTTATTTAATATTGACGAGATTGTATAATGGAAAATTTGAAAGTGGAATGATTTTAGAAAAATATAAAAGTGAAATGATTTTGAGAATTATATGAATAGAAATTATTTGGAAACATTGAATTTTGAGATTTTATTAATTATGTGAATTTTTGAATATTTATATTATTATTCATTTATCATTGATTATAAAGATATTCAAATGATTACTTTAAAATAGTATTTCAACTTTATACTTTTAAAGCGAGTTGTTAATTTACTTGAATGTAATAGTTTGGAAGTTATGAATAATATTTTAGAGTAATAGTATGGTGAATTCAATTTATTTATTGAATGAAACCTTTTATTTACGAAATTTTATTTTATAGTTGGAAATCCTTATTGGAAAAGTAAAATTAATTAAATTCGTTATTTAAAGAAATCTTGAATTATAAAACTTATTTAATAATATTATTATTACTTTGAATTATTAGAGAAGAATTTTAAAAAATGCATGAATTATTTTTAGAATGAGTTTTCAAGTGATTTGGAACTGAATTGTAATTTATAGATTTCTTTGGAATGGAATAATAGAATGGATACTATTTGTTTTGAAATAGAAATGGATTTCTGAGAGAAGATTAGAAAATTTTATAACTTGATTTCTTTCAGTTGAGAATTTATGATTGGAATTTGTTTTGAAGACTTTGAAAAAAAATGTACTTATAAAACCCCTTTGAATCAATAAATAACGGAATTGTACATTTTGATTTATTTTTATTTCTGCGTGATGAGAAATTAAAATAAATGGAGTTATAGAACTGTCTGGTATGAAATTTTCTATAGTATTCCTTTGATTATTCTTCAGACATGTTATATAGATTACTTGTACGGTGAGAAGTGTAATTTACGAGCATTGAATAAATGAATGAATAGCATTAGGTGGTATGAGACGCCTAGGCTGATATTTGTTCAATTACATTTTGTAAGTAAATGTCACTTACATTCTGAAGATGGGTTAGGAATTGTGATATCGTCTAGTTGTGACTCCTTGGACTTAATAGTTGAGAGCTTTATTACTCTCTTAGGACTATAAACTGGAGATATGTTGGGATTTATAGATTTATCCTCTTAGGACCAACTAGTTGAGTATATTATTATTTACTCATAGAACTAGTAGTTGAGGAATTATTATGTTGGGACACCCTCATTAGGATGTATGGAGTCGAGAGTACTTGTTATTACTCTCATTAGGACTCATCTCGTGGAGAATATATTTCGTTGTACCATCTAAGTATTAATTAGTCGAGTATCATTACCTACTCCTAAAGCTAGTAATCGAGAACTTGTTGTGTTGTTATGTTCTCATTATGACTCATATAGCCGAGAGTATTTGTTGTCGCTCTCATTTGGACTTCTAGAGTCGAGAGTATTAATTATTACTCTCATTAGGACTTGTATAGCTGAGAGTATTTATTGGGAATCTACGTCATAGTGTTCGCACCACTACGAAGAGCGAATGAATTAGACCCACTATATAGGCTAGTTATACATCCTAGCGGTCCTTATTGCGGGGTCGCTCCTCCAATCCGTGATGTCACCTTGTTGTGTTTGTAGGCCAAGAGTTGTTTCTCTCATTAAAGTCATTGCCCCGACATCACTTAAGGACCCGTAGTCCGTTACCAAGGGCAATTAGGAATCCTGGTCAATGCTCGGCGTAGTCCGACGGCGTGTTATACGATGGACACAAATGTCACGGTTATGAGAGTTACTAAGGGACTGTAGGAAATGGGATGCGGTCATTAGCATTTTCTGGAGCTGTACTATGATACGTCGGTCTCCCATTTGGGTGACTTAGGTAGATCCATTATATTTAAGATATTTGACATCATCACTTCAATAGAGATGATCATTGTTGACATTGGAGACTGGTTGCATGTTATCTGTCAATTGAGATACTCTAACCCAAGACAGCTGTATGTTGTATATTTATGACATTAGAGATAAGCTACGAGCTTGTTTATCATTTTCTCATAAGAGCGTATGGCTGAGATATCTCCTTTTTATTTGATTTGTTGCTTCTATTTTATAGAACAAATTCGTCGAGAGTTTTGCCTCTCTAAGGGCTAGTGGTCGAGATATATGTTTTGTATATTGAGTTTTTGTTTAGCTTTGATATTGATTTGAGTTTATATTTCTTGATGTCTCCGACGGCTTAACAGCCAGAGGTTACCACTTCCATTAGGGAAGTAGGTCGAGATAATTAGTTGGATATTGCTTCAATATTTTTGTATGAATTGTGTTTAGTGGGATTTATATTTCTTGCTACCTCCTTAGACCAATAGTCGAAAGTATATACTTCTATTGGGACTGAAAGTCGAGATGGTATTTATGGACATTGACTTCTGTATTTTGTATGGAATGAGTTTTATTTAGGTTCCACATTTCTTAATTTATCCTTCATGACTTAAGAGTTGGAAGTTATTACTTCTATTAGGACTGGAAGTCGAGATTTGATGCTTTGATTATTGAGCATGCATGCTGGTACATTCTTATGAGGTTTATGATGGATGTTACTTTGAGTCGTATTCATACTTTACTTTTTAATACCATGCTTATTTTTATGTTCTCACTTTGGAATTATATGTAGTCTGACCCATTAATTATTTATATAATAGTCGGGCCAGTCCGAGTCATTACAGGTTCAGGGACATATGACCATTATGAAGATGTCAAGCATAGATGGATGATAGGATATTATTGTATATCACTGTGTATTATATTACCCGATTAAGCAGGTGCAAAGCCTAAATGATAAGGTCGCCATCCCGAGTCAATTCATCTATAGAGCCACCGATAAGTGCATTCCCTTCTTCGACTTGACCAGAAGAGGAAAGAGGAACTTCGCATGGATGCAGGATTGCGTTGACATTTCAAGCTCTGGTACACCATTTAGAGCGACCCCCTTCTTATCCAAGCCACTGCATCATGAAGTCCTATACATTTATTTAGCAATTTCGATACATGACATAAGTGTCGTACTATTGCGCAAAGAGAATCAAATCCAAAATCCAATATACTATGTTAGCAAGCGGTTGGCAGGTGTTGAGAAAAACTACCCGAAATTAAAGAAGCATGCATATTGCCTGTTGATTGCATCAAGAAAGCTCCATCCTTATTTTCAGACTCACCCCATCAATGTCTTCACCGACCAGCTGTTACGATAGGTCCGACAACAACCTGAGACATCTTGAAGGTTTCTGAAATAGAACATCGAATTGAGCCAGTTCAATATCACTTATCTCCTTCAAAGTACCATCTAAGGACAGGTGTTGGCGGACTTCATGGCTGAATATAAGGCCTTGATTGTCGGTGTCCCAGCGCCGGAGTCATACTAGTCACTCCTGAGGAACACTCAATCTGCTACACCCTTTAACATGACTTCCCTATGACAATAAGGTAGGTGAACATAAGGCTTTGGTTGTCGGGCTCAAACTTTCTAAGGAGCTAAAAGTACAAGCTTTGCAAAATTTCTATGATTCCTAGCTAGTCGTGTGCCAAGTCAAAGAAGAATACCAAATCAAAGGCGAGCGATTGCTCCTTACCTCAATCGAGTCCAAGAACTGCTAACTAACCTTGAGCATTACATAATTACACATGTCCTCAGAGAATAGAATGAGAAAGTCGATTCACTAGCCAAGTTGTCTAGTTTCGGGGATGCACAAAAAGTGGGCTTGATCCCAGTTGAAATACTTAATGCTTGGAGTATTGACCAAATGTTGACTGATTAGGTCTTCAGACGGAGCCGGAGAAGGATTTGTGGATGACCCGATCAAAGTTTTATTTGCAAAAGGGAATTCTTCTCGAATAGAGGAATGAGAAATGATAGGTTCTTCGTAAAGTTTCATGATACATCCTTCAAGGATTCATGTACATAAAGGGTTTTCCATTCCCCTACTTCATGTATAGCCAACGATGAAATCAAGCAAGTATTAAGAGAAGTCTATGAAGAAGAATGTGGCGATCGCACCAAGGGGACAAACCTTGGCGAAGAAGATACTTTGCTATGGTTATTGCTGGCCAACTGTTAGTAGAGACGCATCGATTATGCTAGATGATGCAACAAGTGCCAAATATTTGCAAAGATTCTGAAAGCCCAAATGATGGAGATTATTCAAATGGTCAGTCTATGGCCGTGTGCTACCTAGGATATTGACATCATTGGCTCCTTACCGATTACCAAATGTGGCACGAAATACACCATCGTAGCTGTCGATTGCTTTACTAAATGGGTCAAAGCTTAGCCATTGGTCAGGATCCTGCAAAGAAAGTAATCAACTTTGTTGTTTGAAACACCTTTGTCGTTTTGGTCTCCTCAGAATAGTCATCTGACAATAAGACCCAATGCAACGGTGCTGAATTCAAAGACTTCTATCGCTAACATTGTATTGAGAAAAGATTTGCAGAAGTTTCTCACCCTCAAACTAATGGAAATGTCGAAGCTGTTAATAAAATCATAAAGTCCATTTTGAAGAAGCGTTTGGAAAAAGCTAAAGGCAAGTGGGTTGACGAACTCTCGTTAGCTCTAGGGGCATACAGAACCACCCTGAAGTTCGCTACTAGCCACACTTCATCGCCCTTGCCTATGGCTCTGAAGCTGTGATTCCCTTAGAACTTGATGTCTCTTCTCATCGAGTGACTTACTATAACCCTATAATAAACAAAGATCTCCTTTTGAAATCTGTAGACATGGTCGATAAGAAGCGCGAAAAAGTTGACTTAAGAATAGATACACATCGACACCAAGTCGTTTGGTACTACAATGTTAAAGTCCAAGCTAGAACATTTGAAATTGGTGATCTCGTCCCAAAATTTCCTAGCCTTATCAACATGGGTCTGAGAAGGGAAGGATCGTATGTCATCGATCAGAATCTTGGAGATGGAACTTTCAAGCTAACGACCATCGATGGCATTGCACTCCCTATAGCATGGAATAACGAGCATCTACGATGCTATTTCACTTGATTTTTTTTCATTCATTTGTATTTCATTTAGAATTTGCTTTTTCATTTTAGAGCCATGTAATAAGACAAACTCTGTCGTTTTCTCTTTCATTTGGCAATAACACTTGAAGTTTCTTCTATATCTATGAATTGTTTGTGTGTAGGATAATAATTGTGATATGCGACCAACTTACATCTATGCATGCCTAATATAGACTGGCTAGTACCCTGAGTCTGATGCCAACCAATTTCTCGGGTCTGTGATTGAATTGATCAGAATGAAGTGACTCAACTATTCATCCATTAAATCTCACTTATGATCTGATGGGCTGAGTATAAAATATAGAATGGATGTGACCTAGCCATCCATTATCTAGCTTCATCCCTCGATTCGATGGGAGGGATGTAAAGTAATAATGGACGTAATACGTCTGATTACTCTTTAACTTTTAATCCTAACTTGGGGGCAAAGGAATTAACTAAGGATAATGTAGTTCAACCCTTTACCACATCAACTACAGTCTCCAAAGAGTGTGGGCTGGAGTACAAACACCCAACAAGTGCGATGAGCCACCCATCAACTACCTCAGGTTCTCAGAGTATGGATAAGAGTATAAACAAATGAATGAGTGCGAATTGACCATTCGTTCGCTAACTTTGACCTGAGCCCGACAAAAGGAGTATAAATTTATAATGGATGGGATCCGATCGTCCATGAGCTAACTCCGCCAACCGAAAACTGGGGGCAGGGACAAAATCACTTAACCGTTGAGCACGACAGTGTAACACTGTGGCTTGCATCTTATGTTTGGTATGACTTAAGGCCATGACCAAAAGGAGGCCTTAAGATCAACTTATCAGATCGAAGCCTGAAGAAATGGACGACCGAATGACATTGCAACTTAAACGACGAGCGATAAATTACAAATACATTGAAGGGAAAACATAATAGCACGAACACTTAAACAAATTCACATGGAAGTTAAACTAAAATGAAAGAATTTTTTGTTCATAAGAAAAAACTTGGAAGGCTAGGTACAAGTTTATTCCTAGACCTAGAAACCAAAAGCTGGGGCCGTACCCGCACAATCATGACCATAAATGAAACTAGTCGCCTAGCTATACATAGCCCCATCAGAGTCGACGGCTATTTCTTGTCCTTCTTAGGCTTCTTTGGGGAAGACTCAATGGAGCTCTCACCCTTTCCTTTCCACTTCAACCTTACCTTCACTCTTGCCAACCTTAAGTGAAATACTTTTAAAGATAGAAATGGAAGCAGTCCCACTTTGGGATAAGGAAGGGTTGCCTTTTTCAAGGATGATACCAACAGGTATTATGACTTGGTGTCACATTTACCTCGACACACTACCTCTTGGCTTGCTTGTTTAGCTCTTCCTTATCTGTGCATTCCTTCAAGCTGTGTTTGTCTGTGTGCTTAAAGGTATGAGTCACCATGACATTATCTGTTTCATCCTGGGCCCATTGATCATCGGTTTTTTCTTCATTCAAAGCCCTTATAACTTCAGTATATAGGTTGAGAGTCTCAATGGATTATAGGATGGGACCTTCTACAAAGTGGAGACCAATGTAGACTCCATGGTCCGTGCCTGCTGTCCTAGGATTGCTTCACCAGGAGCACGTACAAAGTAGGCAGACCTGGAATTTCACAAGGTTAAATAGCTAACCCTGTGACTTTCGTGTCCAAGATGTAAACCTTCTTGAACGTCAAGAAGGTGAGAGGTATATTTTCGCCAGATTGGCCTTTGATCGAAGATGGAGTGCCAACTTCAAGAATCAGAGATAGCCCAAAAGACTTGTGGATTTTAGGATGATCTTGATTGTAGCCTATCTTTTTTCTAGCATCATGAGCAGCTAAGGCACCAGTTGCCTGACTTCTGAGAGGGTCTTGAGAGCTAGATGGGACCTGAAGGCTTCATTGTCATCCTTCCTTTCCTCGATGATTGCTAGATCATGGAGTAACTAAGTGGAGAAGCCTTGAGTTCGTCTAGCTCTTCATCACGCAAGATTTTACGCATAAACTTATCTTCATCAACCTCAACGCCACTAAGGGATTTCTTCTTCAGTTCAATAATATAGTCCCAAGCTTCGACTAGCGAGTCCAAGGACATTTGCATTGTATTATATCAATAGAGGATCAAAGTCATTCTTTATCTATGTTCAACTAGCCTCCCTAGCTTCCTCTTTGAGGGTCTCTAGTTATGCAAGTTGTTTATTAGCCTCAATCTTGGTCAGGCGAGCCTTGACGATTTCCTTGCAATATCGTTGGGACTCCAATTGAGCATTAAGTTTATCTTATTTTTCATTCTCAAGCTCCTCCTTAAGCTGTCAAATGAGGAGGGCCGTTGAATCATTATCTTTTTTCAAGGCATCCTTCTCCTTCTGTGGAACTTCTTTTTAAAGGGCTTAAGTGCCACTGCGACAAACAATGGTGTTCGGTTCAACTTGTTGTAATTCAATCAAACATTCCACTACATTAGAAGATTCACGACTCTTTTCTAAGGTTTAAACGGGTTAGACCGGAGCGGACGAATATGTGTCCTAGTACCCCACAAACTCCGATCTAAGATCGACAGGAGATGGTCAAACTGTCAGCGACAGAATACGACCATTGGTTACGATTCTGACCTGGTACCGAAGGCAACTTTCGATGAAGTCTGCAGAGGAGCATTGAGATTAAGATAATAAATTATCAACCAAACCTGGAAAAATCATCACAAACACTTAGAGCGGAAAAAGTTACTCTGTTATGAAATAATAACATACTTGATGATTGACTAAGGAACAAAATTTGATTTACAACTCCAAAAATTTCTTACAACCCCTCCGAAGGTTCAGAGGCCAAATCCATGCATGTGCTATTAAGAAGAAAAGGAAAAAGGGAAAAAACAACTACACGAGTCTAACTTACTTGGGCTTTGCAAAATATAACAAGACCCAAACTATTTCTTCATCTTCTTCTCTTTCATTGGCTTTTCATGGGTTGTTTCTGTCAAACGTCTCTTTCAAGATCCCTTGCTACCTTGGGAGGAGATACTTGAAGAAGGAGGAGGAACCACAAAGGGAGTAGACCTGCCAGGAGGGATGAATTGTAAAGGTCTATTAAGGGGATCATCAATCTCCACCATAGTGGGCTCATCTTTAACTTCGAGCTTTGCCTTCTCCTTTTTTCAATCCGCTCCTTCAGAATGAACTTAGTGGAGTGCTCAGAAGGGCCCGTAATTATAACATCATCGAGCTCCTCTGTAAGTGATGGGTCTTCGGGTTTGTCTTCAATTAGTGCCCCAATCACTTGAGCATCAGGAATAGGAATACCTCCGGCAGCTGGAACCTCGGAATTTTTTCCCTCTTGCTCTGTGGTCACATTGCTCCTTGAAGTTGACTCAGGACTTGGATGATCTACATGGTTTCGTGAAAAGAAAATGTTAGGTTACGGCCATTGTTCGTCGAGAATAGCAACTTTTTAGATTAGAAAAGGCTTAAAGTAGTACCAGCATCAGGTTGACTTTCGGTGGTCATAGAAGTACTCCCTTCGATGATTGGAGATAACTTATGTATGCCGACTCCAGGCTTCTCCGGGTCATAACTGACATGTTGCTCGAGAGTTTGAGATGATGGAGTCCCAGCCAGTTAAATGGGAGAAGGACCCTAGGGCTCAGTACTAGATGACCCAACAACATCTTCTTTTTCCTTAGACGATATGGGAGTTCTGCTGAACTGAAGCTTTACAGCAGCCAGGTCGGAAGGCTCGTTTCCTCGGAGCACTTCTTATGAGAGTGCCCCTTTATCAAGCTCCGCCATACCAAGCTCCACTTTCTTGATCTTGATGAAAGTGTCCCAAGCTTCGGCAAGCGACTGAAGATAGCCTTCGTCCAAGAAAGTTAAATCGTGGTAAAGGAGAACTATTGCATTATATTCAACAATGAGTGGGTTGATCAAGCACATGATTTCCTCCCTACCGGATTCAGTTGCTGCTTCGATTCAAGAGTCGGCTTCCATGAGCACTACTTTCTTGCCCTCTTCGCGAGCGGCTTCTTTTAACGCTTCAATCTGGGAGAGTTGCTTCTCAAGCTTCGCCTTCAAGTTTTTTTGTTTCGACGACCACCTCACAATATTTTTACGACTCCTCTTGTGCCACTATTTTCTCCTCCCTCTCTTTAGATAACAGTTTTTCAAACTGCTCCACACGGTGGGCTTGAATATCTTTCCCCTTTGTAAGGAGTCCTTTTCCAGAGCTAAAGTGTCGCTGCTTAGAGTGCATCATTTAATTCCTTTTTGTGGGTAGCCTCTAAGCAACTAACTGCCTCCGCTGTCTCTTTTGCATTCTTTTTCGCCTCCTTGAGTTGGGTTTTGAACGAGAGCAACTCGCTATCTTGATACTTTATGATGTCCTTCTTATGGACGACCTCTAACTTAAGGCGGTCGATCTCGTGGTTGTGTTAATAGAAACCTCAAAGACTTTTTCGACAAGTGTATGAACGCCTCATGTTGTACAGAAACATCATTCACGCATGCCAGTGAATTTTCTTTGGCAGTCCTAGGGATGGGATGTATAGCTGGGAAGAATTTTAGCCCTACGAAGCAAATCTTTGGAAAGGTGGCTTTAAGTTCGGCTATTTTCTCTGCCGTAGTCAGGTCGTGAGCAGGAACTGGAGGAGTTTTTTCTAAGTAAATCAATGTTTGTTTACGGTGCTCACGGGATCGCTTAGTGCTTGAGGAGCCGAAATGCAGGTCGGGGGAAGTATCAGATTAAGAGCCTTGGTGTATGGGTTTGTCTCCACCATGCACAGGAGAATTAATAGGTTCGCTTTGATGTTAAGTATGCCCTTGGGATTTCCTTGGGATTTCCATTTGGAAGATGAGGATGATTCTTGAGAACGATATCTCTCTCCCAGCCTTCATCTCTCTCTTGACGTCTTCCGAACTCAAAATCCAGGCCTGAATGGTGGAAGATAGAAGAGCCGCAAAGATGATCGAAGCTGTGTGAACGAGACATTGCACTTTTAAAAAGGGTCAAATGAGAACATTTTAGTAGTTGCTATGCCAAAAGTAAAGTGCAAGTGAATGGTGGGGTGTAAGTGCTTGCGTGTGTCTTAGTGCATCCCCCCAATGTACTGGTGACGTTTGCTTTACTCATAGGAGTTCTTTCTCCCTAATTGATAGGTTGTTTGCCTTTTCCATCTCTTGCTGGAGAGTTAAGCCCTTCGGCGCCGAAGGCAATGAAGTCATAGTTCAATAAATCATTCGGGATGGAGATGTCAGAAAGTCCCTTCAACGAACTCTCCATTTCTTGAGAAGATGCAACTTTTTCGATTTGAGTTATGGTGAATTTTGGGGTCTCCCTGCTCTCCCTTTTCTTGATTCTGTATGCCAAACTTTTTCTCTTTTTTAGGGAAAGCTGCATTTGGCTCGTATGTGATACATCGGCAATTGAGGCTTGTCCAAGGCCTGCACCTTCATTTTTTAGCCCTGCGTCTTCGGTCTGTTTTATCTCTCCTTCTTGGATTTCCTCAGCATAGGGCAACATGGGATCGTCTCGTTCTCTTCTTCTCTAGGCAATAACTTTCGGGATTGCCCTACTCCTTGGGAGACCGATTCTTTGGCCATCCTCTACTAGCTCAAATAGTGAAAGCAGTTCGTCAGTGAAGAAAAGTTTGATCTCTCTATCCTCCATTAGAGTAGCACGAATAGCCACGACTGCTTCGGAATATCTAATGCCTTCGGGCAGAGAGCAAGCACCCGAAAGAGTTGAAAGAATTCATGTGATTAAGAAAAGGATGTGGTTTAAGTCCTTGAATTAATTGCAGAGATAGGAATAGTCCTTTCAACCACCTTCTCATGAAGTTGGAAGGACATCACACGTAGAACCATTCTTGCTTAAACAGGGAGAGCTTATCCCACGCACCCATTAGGACTTGACATTTGGGCGACGGCTCAAGAAAGATGTACAAATGACTATCAGCTCGTCTTTTGAAGTTATAAATATACTGAATATCCTCGAGAGATGGCAGATGGAATAGAACACTCGTGAAAAGCAAGAAAGTGCCGTGGATAAAGGCGCAGCTGTTGGGGTGCAATTGCATGGGAGCGATTTCCATATACTTTAGCACTTCGCAAATAAAGGAGTTGAAAGGTGGCACACATTTAGCCCAGCACACGAATTTATTACCTGCAGTGTACCCAGCCAGGGGTAACTAGGGCCTGTCTTGCCTCGACGGCCCAGGACATCTTTGAAGGGAATCCCATGAATAGAGAACAATCAGCAAAGAGACGTTTCGCCGATTTTTGAAGCCCGTGAATCAGCCAAGTTATCCAAGACAATGGCATTATCCACAACATCAGGGGCCGGGTATATAACCTCTGCCAGAAGAATTGGAATATTAGAAAAAAGGGTTGACGACGGGTCGGATGTCTCTGTTACATCTCTCTGTTGGTTCGGTTCGGGTTTCTCGGACAAAGTGGCAGAGGTTGACTTCGTTTCTGATCTAGAACACATTACGAGAGAGCACTTTATATGACTCAATATCTGTGTTAGCTATACTCAATAGACAATCAATAATTAGAAACAATGACATAACCTCCCCCCTCCCGTTCTGTGTGTGAACTAATGCAATAGATTTGGAATAAACGCGAATAGTTTAAAACCAAAAAAATGAAAGTAAAACGTCAAAGTTCTAAGGCTTCATCCGAAGAGTCTATCATCGCTAACCATCATCGCTAACTGTCTCAGACAACATGGAAGGTGACCGATGACAAAATCTTTAAGATTGGATGTTGACATTTAGAATTATAAGGTTATGTTCTTTGAATACTGGGCTAGCTTTGTGCTTAACTCGTGTTAGGTGGAATGGGATTTGTTCATTCAAGTTGGAGTTCATCAGTTCATGTGCGTAGTCATGATATTATTAGTCATATTATGCTGGGGTGGTGAAGTATGTCGTTAGATGTTTGAATAACTCGAGTTAAAGTGGTTTAAATATGTCAACATCGATCCCAGCCGCTTATGTCGATCCCTTCATCCAACCTATATATCGAGCCCACCTTCCCTAGAGAAATGCCGACCCCTTCTCCTTCCTCTAACATTATACCGGTCCCTCTCTCTCTCAACATTATACCGAACCCTCTCTCCAACTCATATATGTTGAACCCTTCCTCTCCATCTCTAGGCTAAACCAAGCACTTCCAACACACGGCGCGTTACACCGACCCCTCTCCTTAAACCTAACTATGTCGAACATGTGTCCTACCCTATCAAGATAACACATATCGAGCCCTATACCTACAACGACCCTGTTTCCTATGCTTCCTATGCCGAACCCTCACCCAACCATAACATACAAGATTATACCGAGCTCTATCCAATCAACATCAACTCGTGCGAAAGCCCATTCTTCCACTCTCTCCTCCTCCTCTCTCACGCTTCTCGATGGGAACCCTATGTACCTGTGAGATTCTCAAATCGGCTCAAATTCGAGGAACACGACCCATCAATTCAAAGTGAAGTAAGGAATCTTACCTATATAGTCGTTTATGGTTGAATAGGGAAGCGTTGGGATACAAGATTGAGGATTGATAGGAAATTGTTATGGGAAAAGGAGCTCAGAATTATGGTGAATATGGTTCGGAAGAGGAAAAGCTTGGTAGTTTGGGAAGGAAGTGAAATTTAGAGGAAATGGAAGTAAAAAGGGAAGAAGATGGAGATGTTGAGTTTTATATGTGAGAGTATTTAGGAATGTGAACCGGTCTCTTCCAAGAGACCCGGTCATAGTAGTTTAAGGGGTAGGCCATTGAGTATGCCGACCCCATCCTACGTGAATCCATCCCGGGTTGGCATACCAAATGCTGACCCCTCTAAAAAAATGAATGAAAAATGAAAATGATAATAAAAATATATATTAATAAATAACAAAATAAAATAAAATAATAGGATGATGATGTATGTTTAAATAATGAAAGGGAAAGAGGGATATGCTTGAATGTAGGATGATCGTGAGATTTAAAAGGTTCTTATGAATTCAACCTTTGAAAGGTTAAACCAGGAAAGTCTAAGGGATTCATATACTAGACTTGCATGTTCAAATGGGATGAAACTTCATCGAAGGTTGATGACGAACAACGATCGGCTAATGACTTAAATGAGCTTGCCTCTGGGAACCTGGACTTTTCACTAATTCAAAGCGCGTCGTGTTAGTCACGAGATGCAATTTGGGGGGCAAATGTTACACGGTGCCTTGGCCTAGGTACATAAAGGAAATTGTAGAGATCACAATTGACTATTTATGGAAGAATGGGCACGAGATGACGTCTACATAACCAGAGTATGGTTTTCAAGCAACTATGTCTAGCCCTGAGTTAATAAAGTCGACAAGTGGATGAAATATGATGTCAAGTGATTAGTAGAGGTCGGCCGTCGTGGTTGATGAATTAAGGAATATATGGTATCCGTGGGGTCGGCGTTCCATGTAATAGAGATCGGGTCAGAATAGCATGAAGGGGTCGGTAAAAGCATGGAGCATAATGTAGAGCTCAGATCGACAAAGGATGAAACATGGTACAGCTCGGGTCGGCATTGCATAAGATGGAGTGCGGGTCAGCATTGCATAAGATAGAGTTCGGGTCGACATTGCATAAGTTGGAATCCAGGTCGGCATTGCATAAGATGGAGTCCGAGTCGGCATTGAATAGGATGGAGTCCGGGTCGGTGTTGTCTAAAATGGAGTCTGGATCGGCATTGAAGGTCGCTTCGAGGGGTCGGCATATAGAGGCGCTTTGGATCAGCATTGCACCAGCTTCGGTCGACATTAAAAGAGATCGGTTGTAGGAGATAAGAGGTCGGCATATGGCAATGCTTCGGGTCGACACTTTCTCTACTTCAGGTCGATACTCAGGTTGGCAGAGGATAATTCATTTGAGGGATTAGCATAACACATAGTTGCAACTGGGTAGCATAAAGAGAAAAGGCTTACAGGTCGGCATACGTAAAGGGTTCGGCAAAGATACGTGGTGAGGTGGTATATTGAGGATGATTGACATGATGGGATCGGCATTTTTGGGTCGGTATAATTGACATAGCATAATTGGGCTAAGTGTTGAATATGCGCTTATATGATTTTTGTTTGATGATAATAAACATATATATATATTCATTTAAATGTTTTTTTTAATATACTATTTTATTTTTCACAGATTAAATAAATATTTGCTGAATAAAATAAATAACACAGATTTTGAATTCAAACGAATATTTTATTCAAACAAATATTTATTACAATTTTTGATAGTACAACTTCAAGCTCTCACTATAAATATACATTTTCTATTACAATACATTTTTGATTACATCGCAATTCATTTTACATTTTCACCTCACTACATATCACTCACACTCGTATTAATCTTCAACTTCATTCTAGTTTGAATCCAGCATCTGAGCAATCTGCAAAAATATTCACTAACGCAGTAAAATTGAAAATAAAATATTTTTGCAATATAAAATAAAAGATGGATTTTGAAAATATTATTTGCCTCAGTTATTAGGGTTGTTCGTCATGATTTATATTTGAATTCATCACACACGTACAATGTGACATGCACAGTGTACCACTGTACATGCCATAAGGCCGTGCACACCGATATACACTTGATAATGCTACAGGGACATGTGAGCACAAGGTCAAACCCAAATAAAAAGACAGGTTCAACTCAGGTGCAATATAAATAAAATCTCGACATCAGCACAAGGTCAAACCCGAGTTGTGAAACCGGATTCAACACAGGTGCAAATGTTCAAGTCAACTAAAACAAGCCTCAACCAGAAATGAAACACTGTAACTCAAAGCGCATCAACAATGCAACACTTCAATGAAGCATGCAAGCTCGAGCACAAGATATGGAAAATGCAACAATGCAATCTACAAATGCAACGACCAGACACACATACTACAATATCAAAGTTCAGGTCAGACCAAGCAACAAGACCAACATAACCAAGAGCAATGTCAAATGCAATAGGCCGAGAACCAGACCGGTGCAGCCAACCAAAGAAAGAAGACCCAAATTGACATTGAAACAATTGAACTACAAGTATCCAGTGAAATACAAAATGAACAGAGCTCAATGCAACACAGCGGCAACCACAAGATGCAGACGTAAACAACATCAAAGAAACAAAATTGCAACCTGAATTCTACCCCAGACCAAATGCCAGAGCAGAGTGAAACTCAAGAAAGTACACAACTAAACCAACATGAATGAAGATACGGTGAAGCATGAACACAGGTAAACAGCACAATCAAACTGCAACAAGTAAAGCATACATATGATGCAAGACCAGAAAACTGCATCAAGAAACCAAAACCAGAAATGTACAGCAAACCAACACATGAAACACAACCAACTACAGACCAAATGCCAGGTCAGACAAATATAAACATCAACTACAAGCCCAAGTGAAACCAGGCAACGACTTCAAGCATGATTCAGCTGCATGTACAACAGGTATGGTGACACAAGTGATACAAGACAAGATGCAGTGAAGCATGTACATAGGCCACCAGTGAAACAACTCATATACAAGAACCAGTGAATGGCTAATACTGCATAATGAACTAGTAGAGCAAATCTAAACAACTCGAGTGAATATGTATGGTGATGCAACTCCAAGCTAAGAGCAAGTGATAGTGAATATATACAAGTGAAGTGTTCAAGCATAAACAAGTGTGCAGGTCAGACCAGAATGCATATGAAACCAACATGGCCAAGATGAAATACCAGAAACCAAAATCAAGTTAGTCAATGCCAAAGTAAAAATGAAGTCAGAGAATAGAGTCAACAGTAAAATGATCGGAGCTGAAGCCGTGGATATAATGAACAAGTCAAATTGACCACGATATCAAATCAACACCGTGACCATCAAGTAACAAAAAATATACGTGTTTGAACAAGTCAAAATCATCTCAATCATCAATACAAAATCTAGCGCTAGAGAAATCAGTTGACAAATTCAAATAGAGAATATACGACGCAAATCTAGGGTTACAAACCCTATATAAATTGATATCATCATCGGCAATTTTTTGCATCGAGTTCAAGCAGGCCAAATCCAGAAAAGCAAAAAGAATAAAGTACTTACCGAAATTGTAATCGAACTCGATCAATTCAAGAGCCGTGAGCAAAACAGTGAGGCAAACGATCGACGAAAGCAAGCAACGAGAAAACATATATTTGATTGAACAAAAGTCGGCTCTTCGAAAACGCTAAATCTGGAAAAGGAACGAAGCCCTAAATTTGCAAGAGGAACGGCCACCATTATACAAGCAAAGGAACGAAGAAACTAAAAGGAACGGGTTAAAATATAAAAGGGGGCCGGCCTTTATTTTAAGGGTTTTAAATTTTTAAACAGGGTTATTTTGTTTTAAATTGTTTTCAACTTGTATTTTCGTTTTTAAACCATTTTAATTTTCTTGTCGTGTGACTAGGGGACAAGCTACGTGGCGTAGCTTGAGAATTCGCAACTCAGTGGCTGAGTTGTGGCAGGGTTTTGAGCGTAGAGTTAGATTTAGTCGATAGCGGGTGTCGTGAGTTTACGTGTGTATGCGAGGGACTAACTAATTTCTAGTAGAAACCTTGGGGGAAGCACGTAGGCAGGGTTTTGCCGAAGCTGGGTAAATTCTGTATCGTTCTATTTCTGCATTTATTATTCTGCTATTATCTGTGCTGCTATTGTTCTGTGATCTGTGTTGAAATTATTTTAAAGCTTCCGCGATTAATTTTTATAATTTATACTATCACCCTATTCACCCCCCCTCTAGGGTGAAATCGATCCTACAAGTGGTATCATAGCTAGGAACAAAAGCCGTTTTTGTTTTAAAAATTCAATTTTACAAAAATCAATTTTTTGTTTTAAAAATTCGTGTTTTAAAAATCGGTTTTTGTTTAAAATTTTAAAATGGCTTCTTTTAATAATACTTTTGTTGAGGGTCGCTCTAATATTATTCCTTCTATTTTCGATGGAACAGATTTTTTGAATTGGAAATTGAAAATGGAATTTTATTTAAAATCTGTTAATATTAAATGTTGGGATATTATTGAAAATGGGTGTGATATAACAGATAAGAAAATTATCTCGATTAACACTCTTGCTATGCATATATTATATTCTCATATTAATCAAGATAATTTTAATTTCATCTCTCATTGCAAAAATGCACAGGAAATCTGGAATACTTTCGATGCAATATATGGTGCAAAAGTCAACAACAATGAGAAATCCTCCACAACCAACTCAGTTGAAGAAATGTGCTTAACAGGATTTGTAGAAAGCAGTTGTGATGAGGATGATGATGATGGAGCAGCTGAGCTGGCGTTAATAATAAAGAAATTCAAAAGGTGGAACCACAAATGTGGAAATTCATCTCTAAATCAAAAATTAAAAAGCAGAATAATCAAAGCACTGAACAACTCGAAAGAACACAGGATCATTTGCAACAAACCCGGTGATACCAAGCCCAATTATCCTCGTTTTCAACTCGACAAAGAAAGGAATCAAAAAGAAGATGTTTTGCAGCCACGTGGAATAAAAGCGATAGCAGTGAGAGTGAGAAAGCAGATATGTGCCTTCATGGGAATATAACCGATAGCGACGATGAAGAGCCAAGCGAGGTATCAAAACTTACTCACTCTGAATTACTTATTTATTTCCATGAAGTAAATGGCTGTTATGAACGACTTAGGGAAAAATACGCCAAACTTGAATCTCAAAAGGATACTTTGATTGAATGCAATGAACAACTTGATCAATTAGTTAAGAACTATCAACGTAGGATCCCTAAGTGTGATAAGTGTCCAACATTCGAAGAGGAAATTAAAAAATCAGAAATCAATATAAAATCACTTGAAAATGAAATTCTGATTTTAAAGGAGAATGAAAATACTAGAAGAGCGAATTCTATTAAAAAGTGCATACAATTGTTAAACGAAAATGAATCTCTCAAAACACAAGTCCAACAATTGTCAACGACTTTAGATAAATTTTCAAAAAGTGAAAAATCGTTGAATATGCTATTAGGAAAGCAAACTGTTAATACGGTTAGACAAGGACTTGGATATAATTGTTCGAAAATTGTTGAAAGCAATATTAGTCAAGTTAATTCCATGTGCACAATTTGTAGAAAATATGGACACAATCACAATAATTGTTGGTATAGACCCAAACATGTGAAAACTATATCGATTTGGGTTCCTAAAGGCACAAATATAAAATCTCTCAAAGTTAAACAAATTTGGGTGCCGAAGGGAATAATTATAAATCGTTTTGGGTCTCCACAAAATTATTCTTCTAATTATTCTGCCACTAACAACCATGGACCTATAAAAACAAATAGGTCACATAAATCTTTTCCCGTGTAGGTGTGGTGGCGGGCTAAGGAACAACAACAGTGTTCTCTGGATTTTGGCTGTTCCAGAAACACAACGGGAGACAAAGCAAAGTTCCTCAGCCTAGTATAAAGGTGGCAGAATCACAATGGACAACAACGAAAAATTATTGTAAAGGTAAAACAGGTAAAGTTATATTTATTTGAACGATATATTAAATGTGATAATCCGCACCGTATTCTGAATTAAATTAGCCAATAATGAGATGATGAAAAGATGATGATTTTGACTTTAACTTTTTCAAAATTGTTGGCCAATTATATTCTTATGAAATTCTCAGATTCTTTGAATTACTCATATATTCAGTTTAGATTAAAAATAGTGTTTTTTTTGTTGGACGATAATACATTTGGTGTAAAACAGCTAATTCTCTATTCATGGTTTCTTTTATTTACATGGATTCAAGAAACTTCAAGAAACTGTTTGGAATGATAATGATTGCTCATAAATATAGTAGTTTATTCTACGGCTTCTAAGATTGACACTATGATATGTTTTTGATTATTAATACGGCTTCAATTCAAATCCCAAAAGAATGTCATTTAAATTAATGCTAAAATTAAGTTTGAAATTCTTGGTGCACACCTCATGGTTTGGTCAATAAAATTCAACGAGTGATAATTGAGTGAAAGTAATATTCAGATGCAGATTACACTGGTAATCTAGTTGATAGAAAAAATTACTAGTGGAACGTGATTAATTGTTGAAACATTTAGTAACTGCATCATTCATTCAAAGGAAATATCTGCTATATATTTTCAAATCAAATAATTTTTCAAATAGCAGAAAAGTTTCTTATAAAACCCCCTCTAGAAAATCAATTTTGACCTTGCTTTTCAGATTGGTCATTTTTTAGAAAAATTGATTTATAGCTATTTCTGAATTTGATTTTAAATGATTACATTGACTAATCTGACTCCCTAATGATTATCGAAAAGATGAATAGTGATTGAAAAAGTGATGAGTGTTGATATTTATCATATATTATGACTTGAGACGGTATAATTAGTAAATTTCTTTAGAAATTTAAACAAGAGTTATAAAACTTTTTGTTGGTAAAAAATCCCATGACCATCTCTATATCTATCATATTTCCAGCGACCATCACTCATCAAAATTCTATATAATTTGTCGATATGTGGTACTTTAAGCAGGAATCGTTCGTTTTCATTTTCACATTTTTTTAAAAAAAAAAAGGATAATAAAATAAATAAATAAATAAATAAATAAATACCAATGTATTCACTCTCATTTAAAAGTCCTCACGGTTATGCTTGGGTGAATTACTTGGAATTTGTTATGTGCTTCCATGCTCATTTAAAAGTCCTCACGGTTATGCATGTATGGAACGCATATCAAAAGTTGATTTTTAAAATAAACAAGTTGATTCTAATCCCATTTAAAAGTCCTCACGGTTATGCATGGTTAGAAGATACTTGAATTCATTTTAAAAAAAAATAAAATTGGAATACTACTAATCTCATTTAAAAGTCCAAACGGTTATGCATGGTTAGTAGATATTCAAATTCTTGATATAAATATACCACAAATAGACACAACTGTATGGTTTTATATGATGACATAATTCCCATCATTCTAAAAGTGGAATATGCGCCTAACAAAATATTTATGATTTTTGTTTGATTTTTTATTGAAATTTAAAATTTATATTCAATTGAGTTTTTAATGTTGAATTAATATCGATCACTTTATCTCTATTTTCTCTAACGCTATTATTCTTTTGTTGATAATAAAAGGGGGAGAGAAAAGTTATGATTTTGTCAAATAAAATCAAGCAAAGGTCAAATAATTTTCCATTTGCATCTAGGCTCATTTGCATATTTTTATTTGTATGCATATATGTAAGGGGAGTATTGTGTAGAGAGGAAGCATTTAAATAGGGGGAGCAATTAGAGCATATCATTGATCAAATACATTTAATATATTCAAAATCTTAAATATATGTTTGTTATCATTAAAAGGGGGAGATTGTTGAATATGCGCTTATATGATTTTTGTTTGATGATAATAAACATATATATATATTCATTTAAATGTATTTGTTAATATACTATTTTATTTTTCACAGATTAAATAAATATTTGCGGAATAAAATAAATAACACAGATTTTGAATTCAAACGAATATTTTATTCAAACAAATATTTATTACAATTTTTGATAGTACTTCAAGCTCTCACTATAAATATACATTTTCTATTACAATACATTTCTGATTACATCACAATTCATTTTTACATTTTCACCTCACTACATATCACTCACACTCGTATTAATCTTCAACTTCATTCTAGTTTGAATCCAACATCTGAGCAATCTGCAAAAATATTCACTAACGCAGTAAAATTGAAAATAAAATATTTTTGCAATATAAAATAAAAGATGGATTTTAAAAATATTATTTGCCTCAGTTATTTGGGTTGTTCGTCATGATTTATATTTGAATTCATCACACACGAACAATGTGACATGCACAGTGTATCACTGTACATGCCACAAGGCCGTGCACACCGATATACACTTGATAATGCTACAGGGATATGTGAGCACAAGGTCAAACCCAAATAAAAAGACAGGTTCAACTCGGGTGCAATATAAATAAAATCTCGATATCAGCATAAGGTCAAACCCGAGTTGTGAAACCGGATTCAACACGGGTGCAAATGGTCAAGTCAACTAAAACAAGCCTCAACCAAAAATGAAACACTGTAACTCAAAGCGCATCAACAATGCAACACTTCAATGAAGCATGCAAGCTCGAGCACAAGATATGGAAACTGCAACAATGCAATCTACAAATGCAACGGCCAGACACACATACTACAATATCAAAGTTCAGGTCAGACCAAGCAACAAGACCAACATAACCAAGAGCAATGTCAAATGCAATAGGCCGAGAACCAGACCGGTGCAGCCAACCAAAGAAAGAAGACCCAAATTGACATTGAAACAATTGAACTACAAGTATCCAGTGAAACACAAAATGAACATAGCTCAATGCAACACAGCGGCAACCACAAGATGCAGACGTAAACAACATCAAAGAAACAAAATTGCAACCTGAATTCTACCCCAGACCAAATGCCAGAGCTCAGTGAAACTCAAGAAAGTACACAACTAAACCAACATGAATGAAGATACGGTGAAGCATGAACACAGGTAAACAACACAATCAAACTGCAATAAGTAAAGCATACATATGATGCAAGACCAGAAAACTGCATCAAGAAACCAAAACCAGAAATGTACAGCAAACCAACACATGAAACACAACCAATTATAGACCAAATGCCAGGTCAAACAAATATAAACATCAACTACAAGCCCAAGTGAAACCAGGCAACGACTTCAAGCATGATTCGGCTGCATGTACAACAGGTATGGTGACACAAGTGATACAAGACAAGATGCAGTGAAGCATGTACATAGGCCACCAGTGAAACAACTCATATACAAGAACCAGTGAATGGAAAATACTGCACAATGAACTAGTAGAGAAAATCTAAACAACTCAAGTGAATATGTATGGTGATGCAACTCCAAGCTAAGAGCAAGTGATAGTGAATATATACAAGTGCAGTGTTCAAGCATAAACAAGTGTGCAGGTTAGACCAGAATGCATATGAAACCAACATGGCCAAGATGAAATACCAGAAACCAAAATCAATTTAGTCAATGCCAAAGTCAAAATGAAGTCAGAGAATAGAGTCAACAGTAAAATGATCGGAGCTGAAGCCGTGGATATAATGAACAAGCCAAATTGACCACGATATTAAATCAACGCCGTGACCATCAAGTAACAAAAAATATACGTTTTTGAACAAGTCGAAATCATCTCAATCATCAATACAAAATTAAGCGGCCAGAGAAATCAGTTGACAAATTCAAATAGAGAATATACGACACAAATCTAAGGTTACAAACCCTATATAAATTGATATCATCATCGGCAATTTTTTGCATCGAGTTCAAGCAAGCCAAATCCAAAAAAGCAAAAAGAATAAAGTATTTACCGAAATTGTAATCGAACTCGATCAATTCAAGAGCCGTGAGCAAAACAGTGAGGCAAATGATCGACGAAAGCAAGCAACGAGAAAACATATACTCGATCGAACAAAAGTAGGCTCTTCGAAAACCCTAAATCTGGAAAAGGAACGAAGCCCTAAATTTGCAAAAGGAACGGCCACCATTATACAAGCAAAGGAACGAAGAAACTAAAAGGAACGGTTAAAATATAAAAGGGGGCCGGCCTTTATTTTAAGGGTTTTAAATTTTTAAATAGGGTTATTTTGTTTTAAATTGTTTTTAACTTGTATTTTCGTTTTTAAACCATTTTAATTTTCTAGTCGTGTGACTAGGGGACAAGCTACGTGGCGTAGCTTGAGAATTCGCAACTCAGTGGCTGAGTTGTGGCAGGGTTTTGAGCATAGAGTTAGATTTAGTCGATAGCGGGTATCGCGAGTTTACGTGTGTAAGCGAGGGACTATCTAATTTCTAGTAGAAACCTTGGGGGCAGCATGTAGGCAGGGTTTTGCCGAAGCTGGGTAAATTTTGTGTCGTTCTATTTCTGCATTTATTATTCTACTATTATCGTGCTGCTATTGTTCTGTGATCTGTGTTGAAATTATTTTATAAGCTTCCGCGATTAATTTTTATAATTTATACTATTACCCTATTCACCCCCCCCCCCCCTCTAGGGTGAAATCGATCCTACACTAAGCTTACCTTGTGATGGGCCAAAGTAACCAATGAGGAGTCCAGGCTCTATGATGTCAGGCTACCTCCATCTATAAATACAGGGGTAGGGGATTATCATGGGGGATCTTTCCGACAACCAAGGGAATACTATGCCATTTTCATACTCGGTTTCCCTTTATTCTAACTTACATTCAAGCTATTCCTCGTGGATTAAATCTGTAAGCAAGTGATTGATAAAGCAATCAAGAAAGCATTCAGAGTGGACATAGGCAATCTACGCCGAACCACTATAAATCCTGTTGTTTTTGCTTTTTGTTGTTTCTTCTTACAATATATAGTGTTATTCCTCATTTTTCATTTGATTTCTTCATTTACTTCACTACTCAAATCTATTATTGAGTGTTTGCAACCAATTTGGTTGCAAACAAAGTACAAGAGCTTTGCTAGCCGAAATGATCTCCCCATGCTAGTGGGAGGGATGTCATCACCAATTCTGATAGAAGAATTGGATCCTCTGAGGCTCATGTTAGCAAAATCATAACTCCTAATGTCCTCTAGTATCGAGATGTTCCACAATCCCTTGAATAAATATTCTAGAGGCAAGGAAGTGGATTGATCAACAGCCATAGTGGCTGGCTTGGGCTTCTTGGCAGTTTGTCCTTTACGAAGCTTGTACACGAGCTTCTTTCCTTTTCTCTTCTTTAAAGAAAGGAGATGTGCATCTTGAGATAACACAGCAACAGGCACGTGGCTTGAGCCAAGGTTTCCATGACCGGGTTCATTAGTATTACTCCTTACTTTGTCTTCTTTGATGACATTTTGAGCCTCCTCGACTGAGGGCATGACAAAATTAACATCGACACCTCCCTGCTGAGCAGTGTATCTTCTTTCCTCTCACTTCCTCATCAGATATTTCCTATAAGCCAGTGCTATGACCCTCTTCTAACATTCCTAAGGCAAAGAGACTCTCATTGGTATTAAGGGATCTAACATCTCTTTCTTCCGAAGATATTTTCCTTAGCTCAATGCAGCCTTTGGATAACTATCACCGATGGGACGCGGATAGCTACCTACAAGATTCAAAGAGTTGCTTAGTTCAAGGTACTAATTGGATACAAACACACAAGGTTGAGTAAAACGACACTCATGTCCTTCCAGCCATCATCCCGTGAAGCCAAGTGGGCAGCGCTTATAAAACCACTCATTCTTGAAAGCACTTAGCTTATTCCAAGCACCAATCATAATTTGATAATTACTAATTGACCCAAGAAATGTATACGAGAGGCTTCCCTTTTGTCGCTTGAAATTGAAGATGAATCTAATGTCCTTTGAAGTTGGTTCATGATATAAGAATTCAAGGATTATCATGTATGTACAATGAAGAAATGCATAGCTGTTCAGATGCAACTAGGCCGGAGCCAATCTCAAATGATGTAACATTTTTCGGATGAATGGATTATAAGGAGGATGCATCCTGCCCAGCACATATACCTCTTATAGCCAGTATACCCGTCCAGAGGTAAGTTCAGCACCGTTATTATGACACGGGACTCATACATCCTCATAGAGGATACCATGTTTGATACAAATTCTGTGAAGAAAAACCTCATTGATTCTCAAAACAATAGAATCTTTTGAGTTTTCTAAAAATCTAGCATCCTCAAAAGTGTCAGGAGCGGTTTATGTTCTGCTTCTAGGTTTACAGAAATTCCAAGTGCTTGTTGAGAACTTTTGGGCTGCTCTGGTTGATTTCTCGAAGTATACTGAGTAGATCCTGTTGCGGAGCTTGACTCAGCATTAGAATCATCGTTCGTAGCAATTTGTTTAGCAGCCATAGCACCTAAATGCTCTGAGTGTCTAGAATCCATAGCAATCAAACTTAGTAGATAGTCATTGTTAGAGAAAGAAACCTGTTCCCCTCATGTAAAGTGTAAACTAATGCGGTATGGTGCAGTATTTTGCGGTGCAGTATTGTGCAGTGCAGTTATAAACAATTCAAGATTAAGCGACAGCTGTGACAAGACTCTGGGATTCGACCAGGGTAACCATCATCGCTTTCTAGCGGTTTTCACGTTAATGATTGTGGATTCACATAAGCTTTGGGATCGGTTATCAGAATAATGGAGTATAATATTTGTGTTAAAGTTTATTCAAATCCATATGACAGGCAAATTCTAGTTTAAGTTCAAATTCAAGTTTGATATCTTATGCAAGTGCCAAAGTTCAAAAATGTTTATGCCCGAGTTTGTTTTACACGTCCATACTCCTAAATAAGGGTTCGGGTTTATTCATGCAAACAAGATCATATGGTCAAGTCCTAAAGTTTAGTTGTGCTCGAACCAAACTGAAAAATGGCGAAGTCCACTAGGCAAAGGGATCATACTCAATCCCTCGCCTATGCAATGTTGCCCTATGCCATTTCAAACTCCAGATGCCTACAAGCAATCCACGCTCCAAATCACAATCGATCCTTCACTTGCAACTACTCCATTCCATCTTCTCCATACAGTCACGATCGATCCCATATCTACATTGATCCCTTCATGCCCACTTCACTCTCTCATAGCTGCATCGATCCCATACTACTCCACCAATTCGTTCCATCTCTCCTACAACCATAAATGTAAATCTCATTATCTCATCCCTACTCAACTCACATGCCACTAGATTGAGACCCACCTATATAAAAAGACGTAACTTGATTAAACGGAAGAAGCTCAAAATTGTGGCAAGCAATTAACGATTCGAGCATCAATGATTTGAGATCAAATTGATAGGTGTTAGATGTTAGAATTTGACTAAAGGAAATGGCAAGTTTGAGGAGAATGAAGGAGTGTTGAATCGACGAAGGATTTAAAGGATCAGAGGAGTTCTCAAGCTTGTTAATGGTGGATGCATAGGGAAGGGGGGGTCGGGTCAGTTATAGAAGTAAATGAATGAGGTAAAGGAAAAAAGCTAAAGATTTAGCTTATATATGAGAAAATTCGGCCCATTTACTTATATCCACGAATTGGCTAAGTCCATAAAAGTCAGGGGGATTGGATCCGATCACTCACCTAGAGGATTCATGCCGATCCCTCACCAATTCAAAAAAAAATGAATGGAAAATAGCAAAGGAGTTACATGTGAACTAAGTGGAATCAACAACGACCCATAAGCGTACAAACGTGATCGGAAGTCAATGATAAAGTATGTACATGAATGAACGTGCATGTGTACATACTAAACATTCGATTTCTTGAATCGACAAAAGTTGAACTCTGACCTGGAATTTTCAAAAAAGAATCTAACTCAAATAACCGAGGCCTACTAACTTGATCGACAAGCTCAACAGAACCGAAGCAAAGACTAAGGATTCTACTCTTGATTTATAATGACTAATATTGACCAAGAATCGCAGTGGACAGAGAGAGATACGACTCTTTGAAAAAACAACTTAATGAAGGGATAATGACTATTCAGGAAACTGAATGGAATCCTTTTCGACAACTCTAACTTGCTTCGATTCAAAGCACGTCATGTTTGAAACAAGACATACTTTGAGGGGCAAGTATTGTCTAGCCTTTTGACCCGCCAATATCTAGACTATTGAACAAGTTAGAGTCAATGGTAGACAAGAAAAGCAGCCTAGAGAGGCGATCATGGAGTCCAAAGATCAAGCATAGACAATAATATGTAGCAACGATCAAGCGAGACCAAGAGATCGACTCTCCAGAATATTCAAAGTATGGATTAGTGCCTCCCCTAGGTAAAGGATCGGTATCTATCCCTTCTCCTATATAGGGGATCGAATCATATCACTATGGCTATGAACAACTTAAATTAGTAGTTCAACTCAACGGGAATAATGAATATCTCTAAAAACATGAAGACGATTTTGCAAATAACTTTGGAAACATGAAGCTAGCATGGAGGGGGACCCATCGTACCAATCGCATGACGCCATGTAGCTATCTAAACAAATTGATGCTGATCGCCTATCTTTAGGAATAGGTCCATGAAACTTTTTAGGTAACTTCATCCACATCATGAGATTCTACCGGCGAAATTTCAAAAAGATATTTAAACGCCTACCATATAAATATAGAGTTCATTGTTCATTTTAGGGATCCTCATACTATTGTTTTACTTGTAGTCCATTATAACCAAGTATCAATTCGACCCGTTCCACCTTATACTTAGAAAAATGTGATTAGTAAAGCAATTTAATCAAAGTGGGTATAGGCAATCGACGTCGAATCACTATAAATCCACATATTCTTATTTTCTGTGTGTTCCCTCTGTTTTAATTTTAGTTCTTCACTTTATTTCTCTATATAAAATCTATTGGATGTTTGTGACTAATTTTGGTGCAAACAATAAGTTGATTGACTAGTTCTCTTTTAAACCAAATGAATAAAGTTAGGGTAAAGACCTAATTTCAAGGCATAGTACTCAATACAAGTTAAAAATCTATTGTAATTGCTAAATCTAGACTGCATAAATCATAGTATTCTTTATTTTTTTTTACATATGATTAAACAATACTTCTTTTTTCTACACAAAGGATGTGAGAACGAGAATAAATTACCTTTAAATATTTGGTTTTATTTCTATTGAAGCTTTTTGCACCTCCTCTATATTCCGCTATATAATCGTTTTATCCCCATGTAACTTTTCAAACTTCCACCACTATAGAAATCTAAGTGCTTTAACTGCACATTTGGAAATAACCATTTTTCTCTTTTTAACAAAACATATATAAAATCGAACGTGTATAGTTGTTAATTTTCTAAACAAATATTATTCACTTTAAAAGTAAGGTGATTATACGTTATTAAGGTTGGGTTTCGTTAATAATTTAACATCAGGTGTGGCGACTCGGGTTATAACCAATACTTAACCCCTCTAATAAGTGTTCATCCTAACCCACTCCTACTTTATTTATCTTCCATACCAAGGTCAGCCTACATAAGCATTTTAGGGTGAGGTAATGGTGATTAAACATACAACCATACACATAAAGCATATAATTACCAATCAAAATGCTCTTTCATTTTATACCCCAACCCAACTTAAAGTGTAAATTATCCAAACCTAAATGGTTAAATCTACCCAAGGCTTAGGGTGTCACTGAACATGAGCTTTGATACAAACTGTGACGACCTACTATTTTGTCATCCAAAAAAAATGATAAATACCAATGAAATAAGCTTACAACTAATTTCAAACATTGAAGACAGTGGACTACAGATGTATATAAAATTTAAGAATTCCAAAATAACGAACAAAAGGAAAAATCACACGGTGGAATTTAATCATAAATAATATTTCAACAATTAAATATTACATAAATTTTAACATCGGATAGGATTCATATTAATACATTAACCATTTCATTTACAATAATAAACATACAACTATGATACAAGAGATATATCACATCATACTGGGAATATGACCTATTCTAGATTTTTTGTTCCCTACTTTGCTTCCACATACAAACATGCAAATACACAAAGATGTATATAATAAAGGGTAAATGATATCAACTAATTTTTTGGGACCTTGCCAATTTCTATGCACCCCGACAATAAGGAAACCGTGCGCTATTGCATAGAAAAGACTACATACGTGCCCTTTTGGAGGATCAAGCCAATGCAGTTCTATTTGCTGCTCTTTTACTGCATCCAGATACTTGTTAATAAATAACAGCCATTGCACCCATGCAACCACTTCAATCAATGTAAAGAGTATAAGTAGGAAACATTATTCCTTTTTATCTAGCGCAACATATCATCATGTAGGGCATCAATATTAGTACACAGTCATCAAACATCATCAAACATCAACAATACTCTATGCCAACTCAATCCATCAAATAAGAAAGCAACATGAATTTACTTACATACATACTAATCATCAACTATAGTAACGTATCGTTAATGTATGTATAAGTCATCAAATTTGTACTAATCGCCACCAACATAATGACACAACATCTATGACTAAAATGTGTGCTAACCAAGTCAACGTTTGTGACATAATATAAATCATCTAATAACTACAACTAACTACACGTCATCTATAAGTAATAATGGTATGATAAATCATATTCATCAAAACGCAATATTGTAATGATCTGCCTTTCTTACACCTAAAGACGACACTTAAACATCCTTGGTATTCATATATCGATCATTTAAGTGCTTGAAAGACAGGTCATTTAGGGTTAAAGAAATAATAGACAGAACAGAATCTCACCTTGTGAAGAGAAATTTATAATATACATATGATCATTACAAAAGAAAAACATGTTATACACATATTCATGACACTGCCAGAGTACTAACATATCATCAGTTTGGATACTCATAACAACCTGTCCTAACAATTGTTGATAAATACAAACACTAGAGTACAACGAAAGTAAAAATTACATGAATACGTCCTGGAGGCATCCATCTCCTCTCCTAAAGCTCGAAATCATCCAGCTAAATTCGAAAAATATGCTCGGGCTGAATCGAGCATTGTAAGAAAATAACGGCCGAATCAGTCTAATAAACGAGCACAAGTACCATTCAAAAAGCAGAGTAATTATAAGACCATGCCATACATAAATATGAAGAGACTTTACCTTATGATAAACAGAACTATTTTTACTATAGATCCAGTGATATTAATAATTTGTTCACCCAAAAAATGGACCAAAACCCTGGTTTAAATTTGAAAGCACCAGCCTTGTTCTGACAGAGCAATATCACATATAACAGTATAGAAAAAGAATAGTAAAAGAAAGAAGACGAAGAATTTTTATAGCGGTTCGGCTGCTAATGAAGCCTATGTCCACTTTATAGTTTTACTATAGACTGATTGCTGTTATAAGAGATGTTTGATTATATGTCTTTGATTATCTTTAGCTGAACTGAATCGCCAGAGTTGGAATCCACTAGAGAATTATGGTGAATTCCTTTGGTGATTGTTGTGAGGGAGGTAGAGAGTGAAGAATGTTTCCAACAGAGCTTCAACAACCAATACGGAGAAGATCCTGCTTATGTTGCAGGTAGGATGGTATTTATAGGAATCGAAGAGGTTCTGGTTCAGGCCACTTCATCAACTGCTCACAAGCAGGTAAGGAACGACCTATGGGGGTTTAGCTCACGATCTGAGCCAAAACCATGGGTCGTTAGCAACCCATAGACTTGGTTCGTATGCGAGCTAATGACCTGGTTGCTTTTCCATTGCCTCCGTAGTTAGATCATTGAAGATTCATGGAGAAGCATGGGTCGCTAGTGACCCGTAGACTTAGCATTTTCCTCAACGTCCTTCTTCCTTCTCTTTTTCCTTGCATAAAAGCGATCCTCCATTTTGCACGGAACGCTAGCAATCCATAGGGTATGGGTCGCTAGCAATCCAAGTACTTAGGGTATTTTCTAGAGTTTTGGAGTTTGGGATGTTTTCATAGTCTCGTGTTGTCGTTTTTTACGTAGTCTCATTACACGTTGTTCCGTTTTGATGACAATTAACTGGCAGTTTGGGCTCAGCTGCTTATTGGGCTGAAAGAATGCTAGTCTCGTGGTTTAGTCAATCTCAGTCGTGGCCTTAGTAATATAGCTTGGCTCTCATTAACTCCTTGCCTTAGCCTTTCTAGTTATGTTCTAAACCATTCTGATAACATGAGATTTTCTGTCTCCTACAGGGTCCTGTTGGGTTTAAAACCCAGATAACATTTCCCCCTCAAAGTATGCCTTCGTTGAAAACAAGGCGTGCTCTAGAAGTAACTTCTTTGAGTCTTCATTTTATGAATTCTAGTTTATTGTGTCGAGGTTGCCATGCAAATTTGGCTTTGACTGTTGAATTTTCGATGTGAATCATCAGATTCCACCTCAAGATGTTGTTCTCAGTTGATTGACTTTTAACAGCCATTTGTTTTTTAATTTCAATCTAAACTACAATTCCTGATATTGACGATGCAATCTTTGTTTTGTATTTTACTCAAGGCTTTAGGTCAATAAGTGGGTGCATGATGTAGGTTTGGAGTAGTCCTATATAGTTTTAATTCGACCATCGTTGAAGCTATGTTTTGTCTCAAAAGATTATGCGCCATTCTAAAGCGAAGTCTTGCTCTTGGTCTTTAACTTCTTCTATTCAAAAATTTGGCTAAGTTACCGTCGATGTTTTTGAATTCCAATGCGACGATTTATTCCAAAACCGGATATAGTGGATGATTCGATCATATTTCTCTTTCTATTTTTGTATTCCAGTGATCCTGAAAAGAAAAGCTTCCCACATCTCTTCGGACAGCGGCTCCGTTATCGATCGTTAATCGATAATGGGTAAGTGTGGGGAGAGAATTTCGAAGGACGATATGAATTGTTTTTCAAATGTAAGAAATTTATCTGCACTAGATTGTTGTTCGCAGTATTCAGGATACTGGACTCTTCTTATGTTGATAACACACTGCATCTACTCCGGTCAATGTTCAGGACCCGATTGGTCAAAATGCATGGACTTTCCTTAGATTCGGGCTGTTAATTATACGAGGATATTATTTAAAGTAAAACATACCTGACAGGGTGGAATGCCAAATTTTGTTGTTGAAAATGATCTTTCGATCTTTAGTCTGGCGGAGGGATTTCCACTTCTCCAGAAGATGGTTCCTGCGCAACTTAGGCTTCGCTTCTTATTTCTATCATATTGGGATGATTGGTCATAGTTAAATTATAGGGCATAATTGCTCTTGTTCAGTTTTAGTTAAAGTTCGATCAGGCCCGGTTTCAACCTTCGGAAACTAGCGCATGAGTAGTCCAAGTGCGATTTCCCTTCCTTTGCATTTTTGGGAATCCAATGCACACCAGCCTCTGTTTTCGGGGTCTATTGGCTTAATTGCTCGGTTTCGAGCATTGCTTTTTCTCGTTGTTGCACTTCTTGTGCTCATGTGTAGCATACTCTTTTACTATATTTATATACATGTAAATAATACTTCTATAGTCATTTCGGCATATTATGTTCCATAGCTTAGTTTAGAACTGTGAAGTAGCTTGGTCTAGCCAGTTCTATAGCTAATCCCTACTTATGCTCAATTGAGTTCATTTCAACAAAGTGTTGGTGTAAATGCCTTAGTCCGTAGGGCTGATTACTTTGACTACCGAACCAACATGCTTTGGGAGACTAGGTCTCCTAAGCAATAAGTTTGATTGCCCTAGTTTGATTGACACGACAACTCCTATCTCAGGGAATTAGGGACTTTGTTGCTTGATCCCAAGATCCGAGTGTGGTAATGATGCCGGTATGTATTAGAAAGATGCGTTTCTGGTACCTTTTACTGAAGTGAATTCTTCTAAGTCCGGCGTTGAGATCCTAATCATGTATATTAGTATATGATTATAACCTTAGCATAAGATTATAAAATAAAAAACTACCATTATAGTTTAGATATATATGTATATGCAGGATTTAACCATGCAGGTACCAAGATGAAGACTGTACAGCATAGAGATTCAAGATATCAAGATTGAATACTCATGAGTATCAAGATTATCAAGAGTTCAAGATTTCAATAATAAGTAATTTAATTAGGAATTTGGTTAAAACTCCTAGAAAAGCACTGGCATCTTAAAATCCAATTTATTCGTGGAATAGAATCCACTTCGAGCGTGTTAAAGGGATGGAACCCTAAGAAGGATGGAACCTACAAAAAAACTAGTGGAACATTGTTTTGTATCCACTAACTTTTATTCAAATATTTTTACAAAATTATGTCTTGCTTTCAAAATGATTTCAAAACCTTCCTTTTAAAAGAATCAAAAAACATCTATCTAGGTTTTAAATACTTTTAGGCTCAAAATAATCTTTATCAAATTATCCTTGTTTTCAAACTATCTTTTAATAATAATATATTTAACTTTTAATATTTATACTTAGATTTAAACATGAAATTATAGTAAAATTTTATATTTATCAAAATATTATTCTCTATATTTATTTACATATTTTAACTATAGTTAAGTGTATTTATAAAGTTTAAAAATTGTTTTAATACAGGATAGAAGTTATTTTCAAAGAAAAACAAATCACCAAAAATACCATAGGCATGTCGACAATCCCTAGGTAACCATTTCGACAAGATAGTAGTTGATTTTAAAATTTTGAATTTCAAAAGAAGTGCCTATTCGTCATATCCTTTAATGAATGGACATGGCAGTTGTTCTACTATAAATAGGGGCGGTTTTAAACGAATCTATATTCATATTTTCTCTGATTTCACTCCTCTTCTTCTTCCACATTTCTCTATATATATTTTTAACATTACTCTGCTGAAATCACCATCGAATCTAATAGATCATCTCTAGTTTGATTCTCTATCACTATCTCAATAAAATCTCAACGCTATTCAGAGTTATAGGCTTCTTCATAATAAACTGAGTGAAAAAAGGTGTAATTGTAGCCTGTGAAATCAAGCAAGCGAGAAAAAGTGTGATTATAGCCTGTGAAATCAATTGGGTGAACTTGTTGCCCGTAAAATCAAGTATCTCTATCCAGAGGATTGTGAATCTTGAGTGGTGTACCTCGTGGCCTTGAAATCGAGGGTGTAATTGTAAAAATTGCTTTTAAAAGGAAATCCGTACTTGTGTGCGGGATTGGATGTAGGGTAACTCCGAACCAGTATAAAATCCAGTGTGTTCTTTCCTTCATTGTTTATACTTTATTTATGCATCTTTGTTTGATTATGTGATCACATTTGTGTCTGAATATTGCATACATTTGTGTTCAAATTAACATAAACTCAAAAAGATTTAGTAATTCCTTTAAACACTATTCACCCCCCTTTGGTGTTAATTCTAGCCTTAAGATCCGTAATCCGCATTTCTCACATTTGGTATCGGAGCAAGGTTTTCAAAGTTTCATAATCTGAATTTTGAAAAATTTTCAAAATAGCTACCAACACTGGTACTGTTAACACTACCAACACTGGTATTATTATCCCTGTCACTAGTTCATTTGTAGAAGGTCGGTCTGCTGTCATACCACCACTTTTTAATGGCAGTAACTATGCATATTAGGCGTGTAGGATGAAAATATATTTACAATCTATAGGACTAGACACTTGAAATATCACATAGACTGAATACTTTGATCCCACGACTGATTTTGCACAGTGGACTGCTGAGAAAAAGACCGTTGCACAAAACAATTCTAAAGCTATGAATATTTTGTTTTGTTCATTTGATAGAAATGAATTTAATAGAGTGTCAGTTTGTAAGTCTGCATACGAAATCTTGAAAATTTTGCAATTTACACATGAAGGAACAAGCAAAGTTAAACAGACCAAAATTTCCATGCTCACTAACTAGTTTCAATTATTTAAAATGAATTCTAATGAGTCTATTTCAGATATTTATAGTATATTTCATAATATTATGCATTCTCTAATACCCTTGGGAAAGGAAATTTCGAAAGAAGATCAAGTCAGAAAAATCTTAAATTCTCTTACTCCAGAATGGGATCAAAAGACACTTGCGATCGAAGAGGCAAATGACATCAGTACCTAAAAGAAAGAAGAATTAATTGGAAATCTAATGTCATTTGAAGTCCAAATGATTAAGAGAAGAGAAAGCAAAGCATCTGGAAAGAAATCAATGGCACTCAATGCATTGACCGATGGATCGGACTCAAACAACGGTAATGATGAAGAGATAGCGCTTATGACCAAGAATTTTCGGAAATTCCTAAAATACAAAAAGATGAATAATCTCAAGAGAAACAACTATAAGAACTCTGGAAATCATAATGTAGTGCCAAAAAATATCAAATGTCTCAACTGTGACGAACCAGGCCATATCGAAAGAGACTGTCCATATCCACATAGGCAAAATCTTCCTATAAACAATGATTTCGCAAAGAAACGGAAATGTGCATTTAATGCTACTCTAGATGACTCAGACTCGTCTTCAAGCAATGATGATCAAAAGATAGATAATTCAAATATGTGTTTCACGGCAGTTCACGACTCCGACGAATTCAGAGAAACGAACTCAAAAAAAGGTACACATTTACAATACATTGGTTGAAATTGCATGCTTAGAATTGGATGCTTGATTGATTGATTTTGAATTGGTGTGTTGTTTGAATTTTAAAATTTTTATTTTTATTATTTTTACTATTATTTTATTTTATTTTTATTTTTTTATAGTATCATAATATTTTATGGAATATACTATAATTTTAGTAATATTCCAGATATATATATAAACATTAAATATAATAAATAAATATATATATATTAAAATATTTAAGAGAAATAAATCATAAAAATTCAAAGACACTTATCGACAAGGTCTCCACCACGTTGTCAATAAGGGCACGGAAATCTAAAATACAAAATTTGAATTCAAAATGTTGAATTTCCCTCCATTTTTCACTTCATTCAATTCTCTGAAAAGTCACCTTTTGACTAAAGAACATGTCCTTTGAGAATCTATTTATTCACTATCTCTTATCACAACTTTTCACTTTCATTTTCAAATTCAAACTCTTATTCCAAAATATCAAGCTCTTTACTCTCTACTCTAATGGCTTCTTCAAGCACCCTTCCACAATGAGAATTTCCAGAAAGATAATAGAGCAACTCTAAATTGATCCGGAGGCTATAGAAGCATATATCAACTATGTAACTAGGGAAAAGTCCATCCCGAAAAGTTTGCTTTATTTCAAGATTTCTCTACTTATGAAATCGATTCTCTTTTTGCAAATAACCAAGTTCTTAGTCTTGTTGATGCTTCTCAAAATGATTTGTTCGTTATCCAAATCTTATTAAAATTTTCTATGCAAATCTCAACCATGGATTTTATAATGGAAATGATGATGAAATTTGGAGTAGTGTTAAAGGCACTAGAATCATTTTAAATTGTGATCTTATGGGTACCATTCTCAATTGCAAGAGCAAGGGAATGGATCTTTCTAGATTTAATATCGATGAAAATGATCGTGAGACATTTCCTCACATTTTTGAAGGAAATGATAACTTTGAATTCAAAAATCGAAACTTTCGACCAAAAGCTAGAATTGTTAATCTTCTTTTACAACATACTTTGACCCCAAGATCAGGGAGTTTTAACAATCCAACTTCAAAAGTCTGCAAAGCACTTTTTGCTATTTTTGAAAATTATGATATTAATTGGGCGCCAGTTATTTTGGATGAATTTCGTCCCAAAAATCTTGAAATGGGTGAAAACACTTTGTATCATGGAATCTATCTCCCTTGGATTTTTAACTATTTTGGAGTAGATTTCAAAGGAGAAGAATTTGTTTCAAGAAAGGTTTTTAATAACTCAAACATTTCTCTTATGAAAATTCCATTTGTTTTTCAAGCATATGAGACTCTTGCCAAAAAGGAAGAGCATTTGGCTCATTAGGAGATGGAAGAGGAGGAAGAAGAAGAAGAAGGGGATGAAATGGAAATACAAGAAGAAGATGGTGAAACATCTTTGGAAAGCATTGACTATCCTCCTAATCCAACTAATAAAACCTTACGCAAAAAATGTAAGGACCCGATTCTTCGACTTTCGAAAATTCAACATCGATACTCACTTTATCGACTGCCGAGCAATCGAACGACGGAAAACCGAACACTTAGGGTTTAAGAAAAGAATTTAAGAAAAGAAAAAGAAAGAAGAAGAGATAAGAAGGTAGAAAATAGAGAGGAAGAAATATAGAGGGAAAAGAAATAGAGGAAAGAACATAGAAAATAAAGAAAATAGAATGGAACAGAAAAACAACAGAACAACATCAGAATCTCACAATTCGCAGCGGAACAACATATAATAATAGATGAATAATCTTTAAACAAAGAACTATATCAGTTATTACATTTTATACATTACATTTCATTACATCATATCATCAGAGTGTACAACAACAACAACAAACAGTGCAGCGGAAAAAGAAATACTATATACTAGTAATACGCCATGCCATCCAGCTTGCCTCCAGCAACTCCAGAAATATCCTGAATATCCTGATAAACCTTAACTCTTGACTGCCCATGTGGAAATTGGTGGGCACCCAGAGTTTAGGAAGGAAAACAATAAACTCCGAGTCAGTCATGTGACTGGTGTGGGAACTCAAAACAGTTTATTTATCTTTAAAATCAAAATAGAGAAATATTTTTAAAGTCAATTCGCAATGCTTTTAAAAATGAGACTACCATAAGACCTCCTGCCACACACACAATGCAAACGCAGATTTGGAGGAGATTTCTCCTTATGATAATCAAAGATGCTTGATACGCATTTAAAAAGAACATTTGATATTATTATTATTAGTGCACAGTGTAGGAAAAATTTATTTCGAAAGTAGAATATAAATCTTAGCCAACATACGACCATTATCGTATGCCTACTATAGCTACCATCCAAACAGTGGGGCGCCACCATAAGTGAATGATAGGTTCTACAACTAATACCGTACAAGATCGTATTGTTTCTTTGGATTTCCAACGAATGATCAGGCCAAGGAACTTCCCATTGCCACATGAGAATGCCTCTGGATGGACATCCCCGAGAACCAAACTGGATCTCTACCAACACAAGGCCGGGTTACCCCTAACTGAGTAACAACTGACCGAATATGCCATCACCCGGTCCTTTGGGACCTTTCAACCGAGCGCTCGTAATCAATTCACACAATCATAACAAAGTGTTTTCAATATGAGTAAGTATCTGGGCTCCATACCATGATACCACCCTTTTCCAGAAGGAAATGCACACATCCTAAAGGGCGCTACCCCTCATAACCTTGCCGCATCTTTCCTGTTTTGACCATTCACGGGGTGTGAGGCTCGACGAAGTCACGTCCACAAAAACATACTTTATACAAAAGCCATGCTTTGGGTCAACAAATGATCATAGAAATGATCACAAAGATAGACGATCAAATAAACGATCCTATCACAAATAATCAACATAATGATCATTTACAGCAACACTCAGCATGTCACATTACCAAATTGGGAATATATCGCTGATAACCTTCAACTACATAACCTCTGAGCTCGTACGTCTCAGAGAAGGGTGTTAAGCTAAAAGAATAAATTCTCCGCCACCAACAGAAATATATTTGAATGAAATCTGCTTTATATCTCAATTTGTAATGTCAGACATACAATCCATACAAGTCTGTTCCGGGCTCGAACAAAACCGAAGGCACTTCTTACGAAGCCCTTGCAATCCGGGTATTCACAATCCCGATCGAATTTCCCATCACTTAAGGAATCTCTATACCAGGAGCTACCCAGTGCAGAGACAATCGATAGGTCATCCTATCGCTTTCGCAAATACTCGGTCTTCAACACCGGTCATCAAATGCGATTTATAACGACGTATCACATATTCGGAATGGGTTATACGACCCCATGGTCCATTCCCGGTTAACCCGAATAGTGAGCGCTTATTCAAAAATAAGTGTGGCGTTCAAATTCAAACAAATCACATCAAATACCCATTCAAAGGGAAATATTGATAGTCGGTTATTGAACTATCAATGGATATGCACAACATCACCAGATTCCAAATAATTTTCCAAATTATTTATTTTCCAAAATATCTTTACAAGATATATAATTTTCACACTTCAAAAATAAATCAATATTTATTTTTAAACAAGTTCCCCTTTCTTTTATAAATTCCATAGTGAATTTATATTTCAAAATATCTATGAATATACGATTTCAATTATTCATTTCAATTTATCTTCAAAAAGATAAATTCTCAAAACGTTTCATTTCACATTGGAAAACATTTCCATACTTATTTATTTATAAGTAATTTACAAATTTTATTTATTTTCAATACTTAGAAAATATTTAATATACTCTAATCAAAATTAAGTATATATTTCATTCTTTAAGGGAATCATTCACTTAACCATATTTATTTGGGCCAAAACGGATGTTGCGTAAAACATCGTTATGACGTCCCAAAATCACTAGTATAGGGATTCGAAATTAAAATAGATATATAAATCCCAATACTATACAAAACATTTCCTTTCGGAAATCATTTACTATAACAACAGTGTTATAGTCCACCATTTCCTTTTATTTCTCGAAAACGTCTATTTCAACAATGAATGTTGAAATCTATGGTTTCGAATCTCAACACCTTTTAAAAACATCGTTAGATAGTTTTAATTGTATTTAAAACATCATATCTAAAACAGTTTCCTTAACATGTTATTCACTATTCAAAAACGTGAATATACTTCGTTAACAAATTTCATCATTTCTATTCTTTTTAACTTAAAGGATTATTCACTGTCTAAAACATGAATATAACTCCATTTATAAGTTATAACAATTTACTTATCAAAATAAGTCGTTGGTGAATTTATAAAACAACGTTTATAAATTCCTTTTATTAACCTATTCAATTTATAACTCAATTATATACCAAAGGTTCACATTATAAGTTAAATACTTATAATTTATTTGTTTGCAAAAACGTTCCTTTGAACTTCCCAATTTATAAATCTTATAACTCATAAGATTTGTTTATTTATCAAAAATCCATTCTTTCAATAACTTTATAAATTTTATAAATCTACTGTTTATAAAATTCCATTTACAACTTCACTGTTTATAATCCTATAAATTTCATTCATTTATGAAATTCATTCACAATTCATTCTAACACTTATAAAAGCTCGTTTTATAATTTCAATATTTCGATTTATAAATATCCATTTATAAATCTCTTAATATAAATCAATTTATATTATTCTTTAAAACGTCTTTAAAATTCCTTTATAATTTCACAATTTTTATTCATAAAATAATTAAATTTTATAAATCCTATATTTAAACTTTTTATAATAATCCAAAAATCCAATTTAAACTATTTTATAAAAACATTAACCCATATTTCTCAAAATCAATCTTTAACCGTATTTCTCAAAATCATAATTTTTATAACTTTAAAAATTATAACGTTTATTTATTTAAAATAGATCAAATTCCAAACATATAGTATATTTTCAAAAATCACTTTATAAATTATTTTAAAATTCCAAAACTTGGTCCAATGATGCTACATATCAAATAGTCAATCACGACAACAACGATATCACATATTGTATATGATAATCAACGAATATCAAAATATCCATAATCAAATAAATACTGTTGAGGAATCCAGTTGGATCCCTCCAACCTGTTTTCCTACATCCACAAATATTAGCACAATACCAATTCCGCTCCAGTACGAAATTATCGCGGTATATGGGATTTAAAATATTATCCGCTTAATAACGGCGCAATAGGGTCTCATCCGCTAAACAAATGCGGGAAATCAATAACTGCAATATATACATATGCCAATATATATATATTGCTATTATATATAATACCAATTTCACTGTTTATGAAATATTCGCGGTATATGTTTTTATTAAATAACATCCGCTTACTAACGGCGTATAATGTCTATTTTAACAATCAATAGATATCAATCATCATTCAAACATGCATTCAAATATTTTAAATCTAACTATTTAAAATAAAAATCGAAACTGATTCGATTGAGCGAGAAGTTCTCACCTTGATTTCAATTTCGTTTTAGCGATTTATTTCGAATAAAATTAAACGGACGTTTAATTTTACCCGAAATTCTCACTAACTCCAAATGACTCCAATCCAATTTCATCGCGTAGTGCTCGTCCATACGATTCCAACGCAACTGGTTTCGCGCGTTTTCGACCTCGTATGAAAATGTTATGATTTTTATAAGTTTTAACGAATTTTATATAAACAATTCACAACATAATAATAAAATTTTAAACCCACATCCATCATCCACCGTTGATTCCAACCCCAAGCCATCAGAGCCGCACCCTTCTTCTCCCTCTCTCTCGTTCATGTACAGGAACACACGCACGCATACAAACCCATATAGCACAAATTAGGTTTTCAATTCGCACCATCAACACTCGACAATACTTCATCATACCCTCACCATATTGAAGCCCTCCACCACCACAACACTCGGCTGCAGTAGCATAGAGCTCGGCCCCCTCCTCCTCCTCGTGTTGCGTGCGCAGCCGGCCCCCTTCAAACCCAATTTCCCGTCGTTCCATTGCTCCAAACGCGATCATAACCGTTGGATCTCTAGCTCTCTTCATGCTCTACCACTTCCTAGTTGGAAGTTTTCTCTAATTGTTAGTGGATTGGAAGAAATCGAGGGAGAAAGGAGAGACAATTCTGGCCGTTCATGGGGGTGCTGGCGGCTGCAGTATGAAATTAGGGTATTTTTTTTTATGAATGGTGGGCTATTTATAAGAAAAAATCGAACACTATTCATCCCGGAAATTCCGAACTCCGATTTACGCGCCGTAACCAGCGTTTCTAGGGTTTACCCCGCGTCCCGGACACAATGGAACAGGTTTCGAAAGCTAATTCGGACATCTGTGCGAGTTATGGCTATAAACGTTCAATTTGAATTAAACCGATTTAAATCGATTTCTAGGCGTTTTAATTCGTATCGGACAAACGGTAAATCCAATTGACACGAAATTTGAAACCTTACAATAATATCACATTACGGATCCGATGAAACTGGTTTCGTCGAAATCCGAGACTTTTTGAAAAATGGCTATTTTAACTCGCCAAATTAATATTAAAAATAATTCGATGCGTTTCGAGCTGCCGTGCTCAAACGATAGCTCCGATTGACACGAAAATTGAAATCCGATAATAACTAACTATTATGGATCCAATGGAACTGGTTTCGTTCAATTCTGAGACTGTTCAAAAATTGGCTATTTTCACTAGTCGATTAAATATTAAAATATTCAATTTTCACAAATTAACTTTTAATTCGATTTTAAAAGTTCTAAAATATCATTCTAACTTCAATATGATAAAATAAAATTTTACAAATCATTTTCAATCATATTTAACCCAAATTTCAATTATTTCCATAATTTCACGTATTCAATTATCGATTTAATTATTCAATTAAATCCAAAAATTCAAATAAAAATTTATTCGACTTATAAATTCACTTATTAATATTTAAAATTAATTAAATATTCAAATTTTAATTAATAAAATTTCTGGGTCGTTACAATCTTCCCCCTTAAAAGAATTTCGTCCTCGAAATTAACAAGTAAGAAAAGTTACAGAATCTATTAACTTTCCAAAATCTATAGTTAAATTTCTTACAATACTTTACTAAGTTTTCAAATCATACTTAGTTATCTTTTCAAAAACAACTACTATTGTTTAACTTTCAATTCCAAATCAAAGTTAAAGTTTTCAAAAATTTCCAATTTTCTCAAAAAAATTTCTAACGCCTTAAATTTCCGGAAAAATTCGCCATAGTCTCCTTTGCGCGTCTCGATCCGAAAAAAAAATGACAGTATATATATCACAAATATACATCTCATCAAGTAATGAGGCATCCCGCAGGGAAAAAAGTATAAAAGTACTGTATGTAATCCGAGATATGTACCTTATATTTTATTAGCAAGCATATACGGCTAATATAGCGCGAAAGCGAGCTCCAAATGCGAAGCAAACGCGATCTGCACCTACTAATCACTCAACAAACAACATGAGAACATGCATATATGAAAATAATCTCAATATACATCATATAGCAACATAATAACTACATATGTCAACATAGCAAATGAAACTAAACAACAAATGCAAACATCAACCAACTATCATCCAACAAATTCATAACCAATAAATATTCATTCATATTCTCCTTAATATTCAATGAATTGGTTTTCAATTTAGTCACATTCGATTCATTAACAGTGGATGTTCTTACTAACATTCATTTTCAATTAGTTTATATTCACTAATTCATATTCAAGTTGGTTCACTTCCAAATCAAATTCAATTTTATTTAAGATTCACTTAACTTCCAATTGGATTTCAATTAATTTAGCTTTCAATTTCATTAACACTTAATGAATTATATACAATCGTCTAACAACCATATAACAACCAATGTTTATTAATTACAACCAAATTACTTTGCTTATTCATTCAGTTTGGTTTAACACCATTACTTTCAATTGGTTCAATTAAATTGATTTTCATTCAACTATTCAACTTCTTTTAAGTTATATTTCATTTCACAAACATTACTTGTTTTTACTTAACTTAAATTTTCACTTATAAATAAATTCTGATTCTAATTCTAAGTAAATTTTTTATTTAAACTTTACCAAAGTCAAATTTCATTACTTATTCAAACTCATTTTTATTTACAACTCATATTCATAAATATATTCATATAGTTTCACTTATTATATATATAAGTTTATTTCACAATTGTAAATTACTTTAATTATAATTTCATACTTATAATTCTTTTTCTTATACAATTATTCTTCAATTTAGATTATTCAAACAACTAAACAATCCACTTATATACACTTTAATAATTTTGAAAAATTATTCCTTCATATATAAAATATACTCAAGGTAAAATTATTTCATTTACCCAATTTTAAAATCAATATTGTGCCGAATTGTTCTATTCAAGTGTTTAGAAACCCCTTCGGCATAGTCTTGCGGACCACGCTGACGAAAGTTCATATGCCACTCAATAAACCAATCATCACAATATAAAACAATTTTATATATTCACTAACAAATACGCTCTCATAGCTATTATTACACTCAAACTCATTCTAGAGCACTACTGACTCTATCTCTAATGAGTAATACCCAACAGAACCATGGTTGTCGCTTAACCATAAGCTCTGATACCAAATGTAAGGACCCGATTCTTCGACTTTCGAAAATTCAACATCGATACTCACTTTATCGACTGCCGAGCAATCGAACGACGAAAAACCGAACACTTAGGGTTTAAGAAAAGAATTTAAGAAAAGAAAAGGAAAGAAGAAGAGATAAGAAGGTAGAAAATAGAGAGGAAGAAATATAGAGGGAAAAGAAATAGAGGAAAGAACATAGAAAATAAAGAAAATAGAATGGAACAGAAAAACAACAGAACAACATCAGAATCTCACAATTCGCAGCGGAACAACATATAATAATAGATGAATAATCTTTAAACAAAGAACTATATCAGTTATTACATTTTATACATTACATTTCATTACATCATATCATCAGAGTGTACAACAACAACAACAAACAGTGCAGCGGAAAAAGAAATACTATATACTAGTAATACGCCATGCCATCCAGCTTGCCTCCAGCAACTCCAGAAATATCCTGAATATCCTGATAAACCTTAACTCTTGACTGCCCGTGTGGAAATTGGTGGGCACCCAGAGTTTAGGAAGGAAAACAATAAACTCCGAGTCAGTCATGTGACTGGTGTGGGAACTCAAAACAGTTTATTTATCTTTAAAATCAAAATAGAGGAATATTTTTAAAGTCAATTCGCAATGCTTTTAAAAATGAGACTACCATAAGACCTCCTGCCACACACACAATGCAAACGCAGACTTGGAGGAGATTTCTCCTTATGATAATCAAAGATGCTTGATACGCATTTAAAAAGAACATTTGATATTATTATTAGTGCATAGTGTAGGAAAAATTTATTTTGAAAGTAGAATATAAATCTTAGCCAACATACGACCATTATCGTATGCCTACTATAGCTACCATCCAAACAGTGGGGCGCCACCATAAGTGAATGATAGGTTCAACAACTAATACCGTACAAGATCGTATTGTTTCTTTGGATTTCCAACGAATGATCAGGCCAAGGAACTTCCCATTGCCACATGAGAATGCATCTGGATGGACATCCCCGAGAACCAAACCGGATCTCTACCAACACAAGGCCGGGTTACCCCTAACTGAGTAACAACTGACCGAATATGCCATCCCCCGGTCCTTTGGGACCTTTCAACCGAGCGCTCGTAATCAATTCACACAATCATAACAAAGTGTTTTCAACATGAGTAAGTATCTGGGCTCCATACCATGATACCACCCTTTTCCAGAAGGAAATGCACACATCCTAAAGGGCGCTACCCCTCATAACCTTGCCGCATCTTTCCTGTTTTGACCATTCACGGGGTGTGAGGCTTGACGAAGTCACGTCCACAAAAACATACTTTATACAAAAGCCATGCTTTGGGTCAACAAATGATCATAGAAATGATCACAAAGATAGACGATCAAATAAACGATCCTATCACAAATAATCAACACAATGATCATTTACAGCAACACTCAGCATGTCACATTACCAAATTGGGAATATATCGCTGATAACCTTCAACTACATAACCTCTAAGCTCGTACGTCTCAGAGAAGGGTGTTAAGCTAAAAGAATAAATTCTCCGCCACCAACAGAAATATATTTGAATGAAATCTGCTTTATATCTCAATTTGTAATGTCAGACATACAATCCATACAAGTCTGTTCCGGGCTCGAACAAAACCGAAGGCACTTCTTACGAAGCCCTTGCAATCTGGGTATTCACAATCCCGATCGAATTTCCCATCACTTAAGGAATCTCTATACCAGGAGCTACCCGGTGCAGAGACAATCGATAGGTCATCCTATCGCTTTCGCAAATACTCGGTCTTCAACACCGGTCATCAAATGCGATTCATAACGACGTATCACATATTCGGAATGGGTTATACGACCCCATGGTCCTTTCTCGGTTAACCCGAATAGTGAGCGCTTATTCAAAAATAAGTGTGGCGTTCAAATTCAAACAAATCACATCAAATACCCATTCAAAGGGAAATATTGATAGTCGGTTATTGAACTATCAATGGATATGCACAACATCACCAGATTCCAAATAATTTTCCAAATTATTTATTTTCCAAAATATCTTTACAAGATATATAATTTTCACACTTCAAAAATAAATCAATATTTATTTTTAAACAAGTTCCCCTTTCTTTTATAAATTCCATAGTGAATTTATATTTCAAAATATCTATGAATATACGATTTCAATTATTCATTTCAATTTATCTTCAAAAAGATAAATTCTCAAAACGTTTCATTTCACATTGGAAAACATTTCCATACTTATTTATTCATAAGTAATTCACAAATTTTATTTATTTTCAATACTTAGAAAATATTTAATATACTCTAATCGAAATTAAGTATATATTTCATTCTTTAAGGGAATCATTCACTTAACCATATTTATTTGGGCCAAAACGGATGTTGCGTAAAACATCGTTACGACGTCCCAAAATCACTAGTATAGGGATTCGAAATTAAAACAGATATATAAATCCCAATACTATACAAAACATTTCCTTTCGGAAATCATTTACTATAACAACAGTGTTATAGTCCACCATTTCCTTTTATTTCTCGAAAACGTCTATTTCAACAATGAATGTTGAAATCTATGGTTTCGAATCTCAACACTTTTTAAAAACATCGTTAGATAGTTTTAATTCTATTTAAAACATCATATCTAAAACAATTTCTTTAACATGTTATTCACTATTCAAAAACGTGAATATACTTCGTTAACAAATTTCATCATTTCTATTCTTTTTAACTTAAAGGATTATTCACTGTCTAAAACGTGAATATAACTCCATTTATAAGTTATAACAATTTACTTATCAAAATAAGTCGTTGGTGAATTTATAAAACAACGTTTATAAATTCCTTTTATTAACCTATTCAATTTATAACTCAATTATATACCAAAGGTTCACATTATAAGTTAAATACTTATAATTTATTTGTTTGCAAAAACGTTCCTTTGAACTTCCCAATTTATAAATCTTATAACTCATAAGATTTGTTTATTTATTAAAAATCCATTCTTTCAATAACTTTATAAATTTTATAAATCTACTGTTTATAAAATTCCATTTACAACTTCACTGTTTATAATCCTATAAATTTCATTCATTTATGAAATTCATTCTAACACTTATAAAAGCTCGTTTTATAATTTCAATATTTCGATTTATAAATATCCATTTATAAATCTCTTAATATAAATCAATTTATATTATTCTTTAAAACGTCTTTAAAGTTCCTTTATAATTTCACAATTTTTATTCATAAAATAATTAAATTTTATAAATCCTATATTTAAACTTTTTATAATAATCCAAAAATCCAATTTAAACTATTTTATAAAAACATTAACCCATATTTCTCAAAAATCAATCTTTAACCGTATTTCTCAAAATCATAATTTTTATAACTTTAAAAATTATAACGTTTATTTATTTAAAATAGATCAAATTCCAAACATATAGTATATTTTCAAAAATCACTTTATAAATTATTTTAAAATTCCAAAACTTGGTCCAATGATGCTACATATCAAATAGTCGATCACGACAACAACGATATCACATATTGTATATGATAATCAACGAATATCAAAATATCCATAATCAAATAAATACTGTTGAGGAATCCAGTTGGATCCCTCCAACCTGTTTTCCTGCATCCACAAATATTAGCACAATACCAATTTCGCTCCAGTACGAAATTATCGCGGTATATGGGATTTAAAATATTATCCGCTTAATAACGGCGCAATAGGGTCTCATCCGCTAAATAAATGCGGGAAATCAATAACTGCAATATATACATATGCCAATATATATATATTGCTATTATATATAATACCAATTTCACTGTTTATGAAATATTCGCGGTATATGTTTTTATTAAATAACATCCGCTTACTAACGGCGTATAATGTCTATTTTAACAATCAATAGATATCAATCATCATTCAAACATGCATTCAAATATTTTAAATCTAACTATTTAAAATAAAAATCGAAACTGATTCGATTGAGCGAGAAGTTCTCACCTTGATTTCAATTTCGTTTTAGCGATTTATTTCGAATAAAATTAAACGGACGTTTAATTTTACCCGAAATTCTCACTAACTCCAAACGACTCCAATCCAATTTCATCACGTAGTGCTCATCCATACGATTCCAATGCAACTGGTTTCGCGCGTTTTCGACCTCGTATGAAAAAGTTATGATTTTTATAAGTTTTAACGAATTTTATATAAACAATTCACAACATAATAATAAAATTTTAAACCCACATCCATCATCCACCGTTGATTCCAACCCCAAGCCATCAGAGCCGCACCCTTCTTCTCCCTCTCTCTCGTTCATGTACAGGAACACACGCACGCATGCAAACCCATATAGCACAAATTAGGTTTTCAATTTGCACCATCAACGCTCGACAATACTTCATCATACCCTCACCATCTTGAAGCCCTCCACCACCACAACACTCGGCTGCAGTAGCATAGAGCTCAGCCCCCTCCTCCTCCTCGTGTTGCGTGCGCAGCCGGCCCCCTTCAAACCCAATTTCCCGTCGTTCCATTGCTCCAAACGCGATCATAACCGTTGGATCTCTAGCTCTCTTCATGCTCTACCACTTCCTAGTTGGAAGTTTTCTCTAATTGTTAGTGGATTGGAAGAAATCGAGGGAGAAAGGAGAGACAATTCTGGCCGTTCATGGGGGTGCTGGCGGCTGCAGTATGAAATTAGGGTTTTTTTTTTTATGAATGGTGGGCTATTTATAAGAAAAAATCGAACACTATTCATCCCGGAAATTCCGAACTCCGATTTACGCGCCGTAACCAGCGTTTCTAGGGTTTACCCCGCGTCCCGGACACAATGGAACAGGTTTCGAAAGCTAATTCGGACATCTGTGCGAGTTATGGCTATAAACGTTCAATTTGAATTAAACCGATTTAAATCGATTTCTAGGCGTTTTAATTCGTATCGGACAAACGGTAAATCCAATTGACACGAAATTTGAAACCTTACAATAATATCACATTACGGATCCGATGAAACTGGTTTCGTCGAAATCCGAGACTTTTTGAAAAATGGCTATTTTAACTCGCCAAATTAATATTAAAAATAATTCGATGCGTTTCGAGCTGCCATGCTCAAACGATAGCTCCGATTGACACGAAAATTGAAATCCGGTAATAACTAACTGTTACGGATCCAATGGAACTGGTTCGTTCAATTCTGAGACTGTTCAAAAATTGGCTATTTTCACTAGTCGATTAAATATTAAAATATTCAATTTTCACAAATTAACTTTTAATTCGATTTTAAAAGTTCTAAAATATCATTCTAACTTCAATATGATAAAATAAAATTTTACAAATCATTTTCAATCATATTTAACCCAAATTTCAATTATTTCCATAATTTCACGTATTCAATTATCAATTTAATTATTCAATTAAATCCAAAAATTCAAATAAAAATTTATTCGACTTATAAATTCACTTATTAATATTTAAAATTAATTAAATATTCAAATTTTAATTAATAAAATTTCTGGGTCGTTACAAAAATCAAAAGACCATTGTCGAGAATCAACGGATTCTTAAACAGTCCGTTAGTAAGAAATTGGATAAAATGTCATTCAAGATGAACAAGTTTTCTTCCAAAGTCAGCAAGAAGGTTGGATTATCTTCATCTTTGTCGTCCTCTAACTAGTTCTATCTTTTCACGTCCTATTGTATCAGTTTAATTTTGTTTTTATTTGAATGAATTTGTGTAGTTCTTAATGTTTAATCATTGTATCATTCTATTATGAAATGAAATTGAATTACTTTTCTTTTATCTAGCTTATTCTATCTCCAGAATAGATGTTAGTATATTATATAAATATATATATATACACAATTATTCACAAAATCAAAAGTCATCAAAATTAACTGACCCCTGTCGATAACCCTACCTAGACCATGTCGACATGTACTGGTCAGAAATGACTTTTCATTTTAAATTTGGATAACTACCTTATGTCTATTCATTTCAAACAAATTTCTACACCTATAATTACCTATTTCTTCCAGAATTCATCATCAAACTTATTTCTTATCTACTTTGTCTCTAATTCTTCTCACAAACTCAAATATGGCCAACCCAATACATAGTTTAACCGAGAATCTTGAAGAAACCCTTAATTATTTCAAGAATATTCTTTCTCTCATTCTTCGTAACCAGCGACACTTAGAGTTGAGTCAAATGCAGACGATCAAGGAGCAAGAAAAGCATTTTGATGTGATACGATGGATGATTTCTGCCCTGCACAAGGATGATAATGAAGCACATCCTCCAGTCACTCTCTCCAATGAAAATGAAATTTGGGATGCCATTAAAGTAGACCCTATATTTGGAGAAGAAGGATGGGTGGAAGTTCCTCGTAATGTTTGATTTTATTTGATTGCTTTGTTTGATTTTAATTGATTGCTTGGATTGATTTGATTTGGTTTTATGTGGATTGATATTTGGTTTGGCTTGATATTTGGATTGGCTTGATGTTTGGTGTGCACAATATGTATAAAAACACATTGATATTTATATGATCTTTGATTAGTTATCATGGCTATCGGTATAATTATCTCTTAATCTGTCTATTATATACTCCATTGATTATTATATTAATGTAGGTATTTTCGTATAAGAATAGGGGGAGTTATATAGTTTGGAGTTAGTTTTTGTTGATGACAAAGGGGGAGAAGTATAAAATAGAATAGTTAGGCATAGATTAAAGGGGATTGATTAGTTTTAGGGGGAGTTATTAGGATAGAAGTAACATTTTATAAACAAAGGTTGTCAACATCAAAAAGAGGGAGATTGTTAGTCTCTGAGAAGATGATTTTGATGACAACAACCATAGGATAAGATTACAAAATATAAATACTAACATTATAGTTTAGATATATATGTATATGTAGGATTCAACCATGCAGGTACTAAGAATGAAGATTGTACAGTATATAGATTCAAGATATCAAGATTGAAGACTCATGAGTATCAAGATTATCAAGAGTTCAAGATTTCAATAATAAGTAATTTAATTAGGAATTTTGTTAAAACTCCTAGAAAAGCAATAGCATCTTAAAATTCAATTTATTTATGGAATGGAATCCACTTCGAGCCTGTTAAAAGGATGGAACCCTAAGTAGGATGAAACCTACAAAAAATCTAGTGGAACATTGTTTTGTATCCTCTAACTTTTATTCAAATGTTTTTACAAAATTATATCTTGTTTTCAAAATGATTTCAAAACCTTCCTTTTAAAAGAATCAAAAAACATCTATCCTGGTTTTAATACTTTAGCCTCAAAATAATCTTTATCAAATTACCCTTGGTTTTAAACTACCTTTTAATAATAATATATCTAACTTTTAATATTTATACTTAGATTTAAATAGAAAATTACAGTAAAATTTTATATATATCAAAATATTAATCTCTATATTTATTTATGTATTTTAACTGTAGTTAAGTATATTCATAAAGTTTAAATTAGTTTTAATACAAGATAGAAGTTATTTTCAAAGAAAAACAAATCACCAAAACTACCACAAGCTTGTCGGCAACCCCTAGGTACCCCTGTCTACAAGGTGGAAATTGATTTTAAAATTTTGAATTTCAAAAGTAGTGTCTGTTCGTCATATCCTTTCACGAATGGACATGGCTATTGTTCTACTATAAATAGGGGCAGTTTTAAACGAATTTATATTCATATTTTCTCTAATTTCACTCCTCTTCTTCTTCCACATTTCTTTATATGTATTTTTACCATTACTCTGCCGAAATCACCATTGAATCTAACTAGATCATCTCTGGTTTGATTCTCTATCACTATCTCAACAAGATCTCAGTGCTATTCAGAATTAAAGGCTTCTTTGTAATAAACTGGGTGAGAAAAGGTGCGATTGTAGCCTGTGAAATCAATCGAGCGAGAAAAGGTGTGATTGTAGCCTGTGAAATCAATTGGGTGAACTTGTTTCCCGTAAAATCAAGTATCTCTAGCCAGAGGATTATGAATCTGGAGTGGGGTACCTTGTGGCCTTAAAATCGAGGGTGTAATTGTAAAAATTGATTTTGAAAGGAAATCCGTACTTATGTGCGGGACTGGATGTAGGGTAACTCCGAATCAGTATAAAATCTGGTGTGCTCTTTCCTTTATTGCTTTTACTTTATTTCTGCATCTGCTTTTGATTCTGTGATATCTGTGCCTGAATATTGCATACATTTGTGTTCAAATTAACATAAACTCAAAAAGATTTAGTAATTCCTTAAAACACTATTCATCCGCCCTCTAGTGTTAATTCTAGCCTTAAGATCCATAATCCACATTTCTCACAATGTGTTGGTTTCTATCTTCATAAGCTCATTACGGATGACTCAAACCTTGAGGTCGTGGATCTTCAAATAACTTCAGATTCAAGAAGGAAGGATTAAAGAGTCGATTAAGCTTTTTCTTCTATTTCAGAAAGTCGATACGTTGATAGTTTCATTTTGGACTTTCTTCCTAGCATTACCAAACTTTGGGTAATGACATATTCCTGCGAGTTGGGATCAAATGATCTAATTAAACCGTAAGTGGTCACAGATCCTTCTCTTTGTAGCCAAACTATGAGCGACTCTTGATTTCTAAACATTAATTCCTTCATTTACTTTGTTGGTGATTTTGTTGCCAGAGTACTCTGTTTTGTGATATAAAACCATTATCCAACCAACTTCATAGTTATTCATGTTTGGAATTTTGAAACATTTCTTTCGATTAAGTATCTTTGCTTCTATCCCTTCTCAAGGGACTAGTTATTTCGAATGCCTATATTTGGGCAACTATGAGAGATGGAAATTTGTGGGGGCAAATTGCTCAATTGCCCACAGTATGGGTCTCAATCCCATTTTAGAATTGAGGAAGTTCAGGGAATTTATTTCTGACCTTCCATGACTGCTCTCGCTTGTCCTTGGCCATGCATGCTCTTCTTGGTTTTTGACATTATCATGGAAGTTTCGTTCATATGTCAACTCCTATCTTTGAGAATTGATAACCTAGCTGCTTGGTTCCAAGCAACATTTCCTTGAGGCTGCCTATATTTCGGCCATGTCTAAATTCTTTCTAAGTAGAATTTAGGAAATTTGGGTGCACCAGCTTTCATCCCTAGAAACTAGTACACGGGCAATTCAATCATGGGATTTTGTTTCGACGCTACTTTGTTCTAGTACAATGGCTGATTCCTGTGATTAAAGATCGAACCATCCAGCTGACCTATGAACAAATATGTCTTTCGGTCATTGTCTGTCGTTGGGCAATGGTAGTTTTCTGACTTGAAGGTAGAAACTCAGTTGAGGACCAACTATTAACTCTGAAAGTTGGCGCATCGATGGTTCACTGCGATGTGCGTTTCTCATCAGCCCTGTAGATTAAAGTTTTCCTGGCATTGCCTTGGCAATACCAGTACTTAGTGAGTTGAATGTTTCCCGAAGTTGTCGAGGCAACACCGGTATTTATGAATAGAAAATTTCCTAGCATTGTTGTGCAACATTGGTACTTAGGAAATAGAAATTTTTCTCCACGTTGCCAAGGCAGCACCAGTAATTAAAAGATAAAAGAAGGCCTTGGCATTAGCGAGGCAACATCGACACTCAGGATGTTGGGATCGATTTTCCCTGTCGATTCGGCGGTGCTCTTAATCTAGTTGGTACTAGTTTCTGCCTTTGAAAACCAGCACTTCGAAGGTTCAATTATAGAAGTATTTTCTTAGTGTTGTCTGTCTTCGAGCAGTGTTAAAGTCATATTGGTGAGGGTTGGATCATTCATCTGATCCTGTAGCATTGAGTAGATTCCTTTTAACCCAATGTGGTTATTTTCTCAATGTTGCTTAAATATGGGCGACGCCATGTTTTGGAAGGGTGAGAGTCTCAAGTGTTTCTACTTCCTAGCTTTGTTTATAACCGTCAAGTATTACCCTTGGAGATGCAAGACTATTGCTTAACCAATTTCAAAGTTATTCTTATTCATGAAAAATCAAACTTCCTTCCACCGGTTTTTGTTATAATCTGACGACTATCTATGAGACCCTTCATTTCTGGGCGGGACCCTTCACTTCTAAGTGTCAAAATCCAGGTTATTGTAGAAAATATGAAATTGTAGAGTAAGTCATCACATTGCCCCTACTATGACCGTGTTCATTCCTATAGTGATCATGGACCGATAGGGCTCGATAGTATTTGTCTTGAATCTATGACACTTAACTTTGCTTATTTCAGGCCATATACATTATGTTGGACTAATAGCATTGTTGTGGATATCGACCTTATTCATTAGTTCCAATCTTCGGGAATCAATGGTTTAGCTGCTCGATTTTAAGGATTCTCTCCTTGCCATTGTTTTTTTTCGGATAATAGCTGGTTTTTTGCAAGTTAGGGTTTGAGACCTTATTCGAGCACTTGCTTCTATCTTTGGAAGCCGCTAGGTCAATGACTTGATTCTTAAAACATTTTCCATCATTATCTATCTCCGATCGTCGGTAAGTTCCTCCTTTTATCCCTATTTCCGAGCGATGGTGACCTTTAAGAAGTTCGATTTTCTTATTGATATGATGATCTGGAGTCCTTGATGTTACTGAGACAATATCGATGTCTAGAGGGTTGGAGCAGTTTCCTTTTTAATTCCGCATTCTTCTAGCCTACTATACTACTTAGTTTTGTTGTGATAGCTAAAATTCTCTATTCGGCATAACAGAACCATGGAGTGATTTTTTGCACCAACCAAGTGTTAGTGTGTTATGTGTTGTCGGTCCACAGGGCTGATTACTCAGAACACTTGATGCGAGACTTGATGTTCTAGGTGGCTCTTTGGATGCCCACAGTCAAAGTTGTGTTGCAGTTTTTATCTTTTGGAGCTCGTGATTTGAATGTCTTAACCTAAGACATTTTGGTCAAAGATCGAAATTCTTTGTTGAAGTCTTGGTTTGGGGACTTTGCGGCATTGCTGGAGCAATGTCGGTCCTTTTAGGTGGTAGGGATCGGTTTCTGTAAATCCTGAAATAAAAAAGTTTCCCGGCATTGTCAAGACAACACCGATACTTAGAGAATTTTTATGGTCCGGTGATAATGCCAAAGCGACATTTGGTTTCCACGCAGCTTATGAAATACGTGGCTTACGAGAGTGCATGGCTTATGTATGGCGCGGCTTATGAGAGTGTGTGACTTGTGGGATGCATGGCTTTTGGAGGTTATGAAATGCACAGCTTATGGGATCGATACGACCCGTTGATTCGAAACGGTTTGGAACTTCTCAATGTTACCAATCTTTGGATAACGTGAGGAGTTCATGCTTTAAGAGCATGTTCCACGGCTCAAGAAGTGATGCGCGAGGGTTTGGACCTTCTCGATGTTTCCGGAGCAACACCAATTCTCAGAAGGCTGGGGTCGAGATTTCTTGTTGATGTGCCAGCTTCCTCGGTCCCCAGACCTACTATTGTTTCCACAGCCACCGTGCTCGTTTCTGTTTCTGTTCCTAATTCCATGTCCATGTCTAGCTCACAGCTGAGGCTGGAGTTCAAAAAGATAGCCACGCTTCATGGCTTGGATGACTCTTTTGTGTCTTTGGAGGGTGACGTAATAGTGGCAGAAGTTAAGGAGTAGGAAGTTCAAATGGAGCAGCCTCGTAATACTCAACATGAATTGGTCTCTATCAAGAAGGAGAAGGTTAAAGCGATCAAAGCCTCAAAGAGCTCCCGCAAATCACAGAAGTGCAAAGCAAAGGGAGAATCTTCCGAGCAGGTGGTGGAGCAAGAGGAGGATGTTGCCACCGAGGAGTTTGTTGATATTACCGGCAGTGAGGCCACTTCCGAGATGAGGTAGAAACTACAAACAAAGGGCAGAAAGGAGAGCGATGGAAGGAAGTGTCGACGAGTTTGTATGGAGGCTAGTCTAATTTTGGTTCGTTTTGAGTCATTTTGTTCAAGTGCAGAGTCTGCACTTAGTGTTCTTATCATGGAATCTGTAATTTCTTTTAGTTGGCCAGTGTTGTGTGGGTGCAGCCTCCACGTTTTGACCATGTGTAAAAGAAAATTATAAGCAATACATTGAAATTCTGACTTTATTCTTATTTGTTTGTTCATGTGTGTTCTATGCACTTGTAATTATTTTGTTTACACTTATCCAATTTTTTGTGATTTCCGCTAAATTTTTTATTTGGAGCAACAATCCTTTTTTTCAAGTAACAGAACTTATGAACATATTGTTTTCAATTGTTTGTATTTAAGTACCGATGCATGTCGCTCAGTTCATATGGCTGTTTACTTCAAATAACTGGTAACTTAAGGTTTAGATAATTTTCATATTAAACTTGAAACTTGGCTAAGGCACAGCTTGATTTTCCTTCTTTCATAAGTTTTGCAATTTTAGCACGTAATCCAAGTTTCTTGTGATATTCTAGTAAGTATGCAATATATGGATGTTTGAGAGGTGCATATTGCATGGCTTAACTGGGGCGGTTTTAATCATTATGTGTCATCAGTTGACACTTTTCTGTTAGTTTGTAGCACTCTAGTTTTTTTAGAGTTATGCCCATTATTCCAAATCATAAAAGGGTTAGCACTGGTTATGAGATGTGCGATGTATGAAATCGATATGGCCCGTCGATCCGGTTCTGATGCTCCTCGGTGCTGCCTATCTTCGGGCTATGCGAGGAGTTTATGCTTTAGGAGTGAGATTTTTCGACGATGTTCCTCGGTGTTGCCTATCTTTGGGCAATGTTGACGAGTTGGCGCGCGGGTTACGGGTGCACGACTTTTAATATTCCTCCGTGTTGCCTATCTTCGAGCAATGCTGAGGAGTTTGTGTTTTGAAAGTTAGTGCACGGCTTATGAAGTGCATGGCTTTTCATTTTCCTCAATGTTACTTATCTTCGGGCATCGTGAGGAGTTATTATTTTAGTGCGTGGCTTATGAGGTGTGCGTCTTTTGGTTTTCCTTAATGTCACCTATCTTTGGGAAACGTGAGGAGTTATTATTTTAGTGCGCGGCTTATGAGGTGCACGACTTTTATTTTTCTTGGTGTTGCCTATCTTCGAGCAAAGTAAGGAGCTATTTTTTTAGTGCGCGACATATGAAATGCACGGCTTTTGCTTATCTTCGGGGAACATGAGGAGTGTAACTTTGGGCCTTTTCGATGTTGCTGGAGCAACACCTATTTTTAGAAAGCAAGGATCATGTTCCGCCGATCCAACGGTATGAGTAGATTTGACCTCCTCAGCAGGTTGCTTACATGAACATGGTTTTATTGTTTCAAGCAGCTAACATTTTTTTGTTCGGGTGACCATGGCTTGGATGATCCTTCCGTATTCCTGAGAGATGTACATGTCCAAATAGATCAGGCAGCCATGGTGGAGAGATCTATAGCGGAGGGATTGAAGAAAGGGCCTGTGGGAGCTCAAGGTGCGACTCTTAGCTCTTGGTCCAAATCGCCTTTAGAGAATGGGTCTTTGACTGGCATACGGTTTAGAGGAAGAGGAATTGGTCACCAAGAGCGATAAAATAGTAGTTGGAAAGAAGTGGGCAAGTATTACGCTAGTACTTCATTTGTTGCACTAGCTAGGTCATTAATTCTGCGGTTGTCAGAATGACAAAATTTTTGATCGAGCATAATAGAACTGTGGTATGATTAGTCTCGGCCTTTCTTATGGCTATTCAAGTATGTGCGGTGCCCCCATGCCACAAGGATATTTGCGCGCTTGAACTATGTCCAAGGTCTCTCCATAACTCGTTTGGTTGCCCCCGATCCAGTGGGTACGGTTTTCCCTGGTGCCAAATCTTGGCTTGATTCAAGTTGGCCTCTGATTGATCAAAAGGTCAGTTCAGTTTTGTCTTAATTTCTCTAAGCGATTTACCTTCACGATGCTTTGGTTCGTGAATGATCTTCGCATCCGCAAAGAGTTTTTTGGATTAGATGACCGCTGATCTACTGGTTTACCTTCTTGATTCTTTGGTTCGTGAAAGACCTTCGCATTTGCGAAGGGTTTTTTTTGGATCGGGTGACCGTTGATTTACTAGATCTTCATGGTTCTTTGGTTCATGAAAGACTTCACATTCATGAAGGGTTTTTTGGATCAGATGACCACTGATCTACAGGTTTGCCTTCATGACACATTCGTGAAGGATTTTTTGGATCAGATGACCACTGATCTACTAGTTTGCCTTCATGGCACTTTGGTTTATGAAAGACCTTCGCATTTTGCGAAGGGTTTTTTTGGATCAGATGACCACTGATCCACCAGTTTACCTTCATGACGCTTTGGTTCATGAAAGACCTTCACATCGCGAAGGGTTTTTTAGATCGAATGACCGCTGATCTACCGGTTTACCTTTAAGATTCTTTGGTTCATGAAAGATCTATACATTCGCGAAGGGTATTTTGGATCAGATGAACATTGATCTACCAGTTTACCTTCACGGCACTTTAGTTCATGAAAGACCTTTACATTCGTGGAGGGTTTTTTATGGACGGATTTCCAACGACCAGATGGTCTTGGAACGATAATTTATCGATTCTAAAAGGAGTTTTTGTTCATATGTCTGATGGCTCGACGGTCTTAAAGCAATGATCACTGACTTCAAGGGGAATTTTTCGGATTTAGCTTGAGGAAACACATTTTTATCAGTTTATGTAGGCACGGTGTTGGATATATTTTTCCGACGATCCTTTGGACAAAACTTCTCGATGCCACCAGCAACACCATTTCTCAAAAGAGGGATTGACATGACTCGTTCGAGGGCATAGAAGCATTTCTTTCTCCATGCTATTTGTAATGCCCCATGTGTCCTAGTATGGCTCATTTGGAAAAGCAGAGTGACAAGGATGGATGAGAAGGTATCGTTTAGGTTGTTGTCCCATTCCTTAGTTGTTAGCTAGCTAGAATGTTATTGGATATTCATTTTTTCATCTAATTTCTTCAGTTAGCTAGGGCGTTTTTCTACTGGGTCTTAATTGCCTTACTTGGGTAGAAGCTCCCTAAGGTCCTGTAGCTCTTTTACATTTTGGTATGCTCTTTGGCACACTGCCGGGTTTGCCTTCTTCTAATTGCACTACTTCTAGTCTTAGAACCTGTTTGTCTTTATATAGAATTCTTCCCGGGTAGCAAGTTGTTTCATCCTTTAATGATTCCTGAGGGTCATGCAGCATACTGCATCCGTCGCCTTCGCTTCGTCCATATGTTGGTCAATCCTATAAAGAAGCAATTTTGGATTAGTTATACAGTTGTGTAAAAGGTATAGTTGGCATGATAAACTTCTTCAAATATTTTTCATGTTGAGAGGCTCCGATGGATAGGTTTCGATTGAGGAAAATGCTCTAATTGCTGTCTATTGGTCCGTTTTCAAGTTATGGCTGTCTATAATGCTTGAGAATGACATATGCATGATTGTCTATGCTTAACTGATTGGAAATGCCGACTAAATGGCGAATGACTTATGATGGAGTCATGGATCGATGATGATCCCTAAAAAATTTCAAACTAGATGAGATCGATCGGCTGTGGCAAGGCTCTATAAGGTTGCATTTCAAATTTCAAGGTATTTGGAGTTCGCATGTTCAAGTTATGGACAAAAGAAGATGGATCGACACTGATGGATTGGTGGTATTTTACTTGGAGTCCGACTCGAGAAAACTTACAATTTTCTTGGAGTCAGCACGTGATTCGCTTAGAGTCGTAGAATTTGAAGTGCTGGGTTGGTGACAAACATTGCTTGGAGCCATTTGCCTGTTCGCTTGGAGAAAATCTTGGTTTTACCCACGAGTCTAATTTTGGGCCAGAGTTTCCTAGGTTTACTTCGATTCAAATAGGTGATTACTCGAGTCTGACTTTGAGTCAGACTGAAGTGAGTTTTGAACGACCATTTTAACGATTTTTGATGATTTTCGACGATGACCATTTATTATTCAACGGTGGGAGCTCCATGATAGGATTGGAAGCCAGTCAGTCAGGAGTGGTCATAATATACTCAGAGATTAGAATTGTAATTGATCTCGGTTTATATTATATCTTCTTGGTTCTCCTGCCTCTGGGAGTACTGTTTAAGTAGTAGTTCCTCATCCATTGCTTAGCACTGTGCTACGGCATGGGTTTAAAGCTTCTTCTAGCGTTTTGCAGGTTGGTATTTTCATTCAATTTGTCTTCCTCAAATTGTTTGTCACCTTCAAAGCCTAAGAGAGTCATCGTTATATTTTTTTGTGGGGTTTTCACCCCTAATTTCGGGTTTGTAGCCGGTGCTTTTGCAGTAGGTGGAGTGTTAACGTTTTCTTCCATCATGTTTCTTGGGGATTCGCCCATTTCTTCCTTTCGACTATCACGAACTGAGCTAACTATATGGATCTCTAGCGATCCATAGCTTCTGGCTCGATAGCGACCTGGCAAAATAGTATCGATCGCTAGCAATCTATGTACTTAACTGGTCCCAAGCTTTGTGGAGAATTGGTAAAATAGTATGGATCGCTAGTGATCCATGTGCTTACTGATTTCGGTACTTCATCTTTTGGAGTTTATGGCAGTCTGGTGAAAAGATATGGATCGCAAATGACCCATAGAGCATAGATCTTTAGAGACCCATATACTTAAGTGATTTCTGAACTTTGCGTTTAGGATCGCATCTACTATCTCATGTTGATGTTCTCCATCACTTTAGCATGTGTTTGCTTGCTTTTTCTCCGATCCTTCTTGGTTGGTTCTTATGTTCTTAACATCAAACCTTTTAAGTAGAAATTGAGGATCTAACTTCTGAACCTATCTAATCCAAAGTAGATAGCTAGATCTATGCCTGAGTTGGGTTCTCAGTGAAAGCACCAAAATGTTGACCCGAAAAATGGACCAATACCCTAGTTTGAATTTGAAAGCGCCGGCTCTGTTCTGACAGAGTAATATCACAGATAACAGGTATAGAATAAGAACAGTAAAAGAAAGAAGACAGAGAATTTTAATAGCGGTTCGTCTGTTAATGGAGCCTACGTCCACTTTATAGTTTTACTATAGACTGATTGTTGTTATAAGAGATGTTTGATTACAAGGCTTTGATTATATTTAGCTAGATTGAATCCCCAGTGTTGGAACCACTGGGAATCACGATGAATTCCTTTGGAGACTGTTGTGAGGGAGGTAGAGAGTGAAGAATGTTTCCAACAAAACGTCAGCAACCAATTCGGAGAAGATCCTACTTATGTTGTAGGTAAGATGGTATTTATAGGGATCGGAGAGCTTCCGGGCCAGGCCACTTCATCAATTGCTCGAAGGTAGGTATGGAACGATATAGGGGGTTTAGCTCGTGATCCAAGCCAAAACCATGGGTCGCTAATGACCTATAGACTTGGTTTATATGCGAGCTAATGACTTGGTTGCTTTTTCCATTGCCTCCTTAGTTAGCTCATTGAAGATTCATGGAGAAGCATGGGCCCGCTAGCGGCCCATAGACTTAGCATTTTTTCAGCATCCTTCTTCCTTCCTTCCCTTCTTCCTTGAATCATAGCGACCCTCCGTTTTTCATGGATCGCTAGCGATCCATTGGGTATAGGTCGCTGGCCGTCCAAGTACTTAGGATATTTTCTAGAGTTTGGAGTTTGGGATGTCTCCGTGATCTTGCGTCGTCGTTGTTTGCGTAGTCTGGTTGCACTTTATTCCATTTTGATGACAATTTACTAGTTGTTTACGCTCAGCTGCTGATTGGGCTAAAAGAATGCTGGTCTCTTGGTTTAGTCGATCCCATTCGTGGCCTTAGTAATATAGCTTGGCTTTCGTTAACTCCTTGCCTTAGCCTTTCTGGTTAAGTTCCAAACTATTCTGATAACACGAGATTGTTCTGTCTCTTGTTGGTCTTGCTAGGTTAAAGACCCAAAAAACAGTATAGGGTTTAAAGTATTCAATGATCAAGTAGCAGCGATGTTGTACATCACAATAATAATAGGTATACCATCGGAAACCGAAGGCGCTTATCGAAGAATGGATTCCAACTTTGGCATGGTAAAGGACCACCTTCTATACAGTACACCTCTGGATATATGTACCAAGAGATCAAAAACCTTACGCCTCTGCATGACAAGATAAACCTATCTCTTACTGGATATTACCAAATACGTCATCACTTAGGTTGCTTCCGACCTTTATAGAGAGCTCTCATGCACAACCAAATCCATAATACAATGATCTAGAAAGGTGGTGTGTCATCATAATAGGAGTGACCTACATAGCCTTGCGGCATACACAGTTTTAGTCATTCCTAGGTTGTGATGCTTGAGAGGCTATGCTATTACGATTTCTTCATAGCAATTCCCTCTTGAAATGCTAACATTGTCCTCCAGGCAGAAATCCAATGCCAGCATTCACCCGTACAAGTTTATTCTAGGTCTGAACGAACTAGAGGCACTACCTCTACTACATCCATTTTGTAATCACCCTAAGGATAAGTACCAAGTAGCCCTTGCACTTTAAAGAACTTCACCTTCGAACATCTTCAAGATGTCTTCCATTCGAATGCTCATGTCGGTTCAAAATGAATTTTGAATAACATATCTGATCCTAGTCTCTTCGAACCAACAACCGATAATTTTCAGTTGACTTAATCCTAGTTCTTTTAGAAGCGGACTATATTAGATTCCTAGAGGGGTCTCTCTAATGTATCCCTTAAAATTAGAGACATTTCACTAGAATGAGTTCTACCAAGGGATCTCAAATTGTATGAACATGTGAAGCTCTTATTTATCTCTTAAGTCAAAACTGGTCAAGATTTGATAGTCGGTTATTTAACTATCAAATAAACAGACAATCAAAAATCCAGAAATTTAATTTCACATAGCAAACACAAGCCTCATAATAAATATTTTTTTTATTTAAATCTCTCTCCAAAATATTTATTGTAATATTCATATACTTATCTTACTGGCATAAGCATATCCATAAAACATTATAAAAGATTTCTTACTTCAAAATCATATTAAAAGGATTACAACAAAAGTTATTTAAATTGGAGATAAGCATAACCTCAAACACTATTCCTTCAGTATTAAGTATGGAACGAATGTTCATACCATAAATTAAGAAGGTCGGTTAAAGGGAATCCAACCCTAAATATTTTTATAAATTTCTTAAGTAAATCTTTTTAATAAATCACTTTCATTTATGAAAATCTCCTTTACTAAATTTCAGATCCATTTATAAAACTCTTTACAAAACTCCAAGTTTATTTATAAAACACTTTTATAAATATCCAAAATCATTTATAATTTTTTTTCTTCAAATTTCAAGATCACCTTTCGATTTATAAAAACTCCATTTTATAAACTTTTCTTATTTAAAACGAATCTTCTTAAATAAATCTTATTCGATCAAGTTCCTTTTAAACAAACAATTAATTATTTAAAAAAGCTTTCAAATAACAAATTATTATTAATTAAACTAACATCAACACTTTAAATAAAATAGGTAATGAACTTTCTTTAAAATATCATGGTGACAAACCTTAAACATTTCCATTAAATAATAACTTTACTTTGAACCATAACAATTATCGTGAAAACCCTTATTTAAAAAGGGATAAGATTAAGGGAATAATTTCCAAAATTCAAAAGAGGCTTAGCGACCACAATAGGGACTTATTTTATTTTGTTTAACTTTCCAAGTTATGTCATGGTTATTTACATAACAAACAGACATGTAAAAGGGATCGATAAATAACAATCAATCCACATAAAGGTAAATGTCCAAGTTATTAAAATAGCAAATGGGGATTTGTTTTGCTAAATGCATGTCTAGTTATTATAATAGCAGAATGGTGTTTTGTTCTGCTAGACAAATGCCGTTTGATATCATAATCATTTGAGGTTACTTAAGAGTAATAGATAAAGAAATCCCTTGATTTAAACACTTTTTAAAAGAAAATTGCTTTAAAAACAAAATCGATCTTTAGAAATAAAGTAGTTTAAAACTTTAAAACTTTTATTTAATAATTAAATAACATTTAAACTCTTTATTTTAATAATATTAAACCTTTCATAATTAAACAATAATTAACCTTTAAATTAATAATTAAATAATAATTATCCTTTAAATAAATAGTTAAATAATAGATAATCTTTAAATAAATATTTTAAACGTTAATTAATATTTAATTAATAACTAATAAATAGTTTAAACCTTCATTAAATAATAATTTAAACCTTAATTTAGTCTTAATTCAATCTTAATTAAATTTAACTTAATTAATAATTAAACCCTTTTATAAATAATTAGTAATTAATCTTAAATAAATAAATAAATAATAACCAACCCTTAATTAATACTTAAATGATAATTAATCTTTAATTAATTAAATAATTATAATTCACTTACTTGATTAACAATTAAGTATTGATTATCTTTGTTAACTACGATTAAGTACTAATTAGCTTACTTAATTAATTAATAAATCATTAATTAATTAATTAATCATTAAATAATTAATTAATTAATTATATAATAATAATAATTTCTTTTACATTCTTAAAATAATTTTTTTATACTTTTCTAAAATATACTTAAGTGAAAAAACTTTTATATTTCAAAAAGAGTTCATTTTCACGAACTACATCCATAGCTACTGTCGCTATATGACCCGTAATTTTGAAAACCTATATTTATGAATAGAATAGCTTTAAAAACCTTACTAATTTTACTTAAACCCACTTTCTAACTTTTTAAATCTTTTTAAAAACACTTAAGTGAAACAAAGTTCTTAAAAGCAAAGGATTTCCATGCCGTTAATACAAGTCTATATGCTAACTTTTTTTTAGGATACACATTGCATACATAACCAAAGCATAAACCTACCTACCACAATCACAAATCATAATCAAGATCTCACCTTTCCAACATTGACAACATTTGACTCAAATTTCAAGTCTAATACAACATCACATTCAAGCACATATAAGCACCTATAAAATCATGCAAATCAACATCAACTTTCATCCAAACATCCGCCAAATATACAACCATGTTAAGCAAGGATATAAACTTGAAAACTTTCTTAAAGGTGTGAGCTTTACTCTCCAAAATCATATGAAAACAAACCAAACTATCACTAGAATTGAAATGGCCTTAGATCTTGGATCCTTCCTTGGAAAAATGGAATCTTTATGGGCCTAAATGGACAAGGTAGTTTGATCTTTGGAGGCTATAGGCTCAGCCTTGTGTTGGTGAGGAAGGTGGGGACTTGTTTTGGCAAGGAAGAGTTGTAGAAGTGGAGGAAAGTGGCTGCAAAAAAGGTTTTAGAAATTAAAAATGAATAAAGTGAAAGAAAAAAAATATTAGAATTTTTTCGGAAGCTATGGGATTTTTTAAGATCTTGAGAGGAAGTTTTAGAAACTGGAAATGGAAATGGAAAATGAGAGAAAAATTGGGAATTTTGTATATATACGAAGTGGATTAATTAAACTACCAAAATAGCCTTAAGTACTTTACCCTCCACTCAAAACTTGCCACCTCATCACCTTGTCCACCTTTGCCATTTCACACGCAAGGCCTTGTCCTCACTCACTACCTTGATCTAACATGCAAAACATCTCATGTACTTAATGTCATTATGTGTCATTTCACTTTAAACAACCTTTCCTTTTTAAAATTTTTTAAATTTGAAATATGCTCACATCTTGTTTTTATATACTCAAGTGTGTGTATATGTAAACATACATACATATATATACATATATACATATATATATATATATATATATCCTAACTTGTTTGTAAATTCACACACACACGTATATATATGTGTGTGTGTGTGTGTGTGTGTGTGTGTATGCAATAGTGTTACAACATCTCCGACAACTTTTAGGTAACAAAAAGTCGAAATCCAGAAAACAATTTCCGATCACATTTTATATTTTTCTCCGAACTAAATATTTTTGTAAACAAATTTTGAAAACTATTTCACCGTCGCTAGTTATTATTTAATAGTAGTTTATTTAAGTTATAAAATCCACTAGTTAATTATTTAAGACTATATTAAAATAATCATTTAAAGTGATTAAATTCTTTGTCGTTACAAATATCATCATCAATCATCAAATATATGCGATACTCACAATCAACACTTAATCACACATTCTATAACCACCTGAATAATATATTTTTGGCTATTGTTCTCTTAAGTGTATAATCAGTTTTATTATTGTTTATTAAAAAAGCTCCATTAATCTATTGCACCTCATAACAAACAAACTTCTTTTAAAATGATCATATATTCTTTAAATCCCTCATTGTACTTCCATTTCTCCAAATACTTCTAAACATCACATTTTAAATAAAAAATAGTAATCTTCATCAGATTACTCTTTCAAATGATATGATTATTATTTTACATCAAAATAATTATATATATTAGAACCTTTTTAAATACTTTCCAAAACCAATTTATTACTATTTGATCTAAAAATACAACCTTTTATTTTTAAATGACTGAAACTACTTTTTTATCTATCTTAAAGTAGTAATTATTTTCTTCAAAAACACTTTTGGAAAACATTCCTTGATTGCTACTGTTATTATCCAGAAAATACATATAAATCAGGCCATAATAATAATATTTCTTATCGTAAATGCCATAAAATCAACTATTTTGTCATACATACAACAAATACAATTTTCAATGAAATTCATATTATTATTATTCAAAATTCATTTTATTTCCGAAATAATAATAAACCTTCCAATCTCAATATAAAATAACATTTTGGTTATTGTGTATGAATTTCTTTGGAAATTCATAAATAATAACCTTACTAAATTCCAAACTGTAATTTCAGTAAAATTTGTTAAATCATTTTTATTTAAAGAAACCATCCAAAACCTGTAAATAACCTTATTTATCATTTACTTATTTTTCTCGTTTTTGTCCAATTTATTCCAATTACTTATTTCCAATCCAAATCAAAGAGTTTATTTTGATTAAACATCCAAAAAATACTTCAATTAATAATAATTATCTAATCAAGGCATAATACATCCAAATATTATAAATAATTAAACAACCATCCATAGAATAAAATATACATATATATATAAACAAATATGATTTTTCGTCAATTGTTATTTATTTTATATTTTAAAATGAAATTAATTTAACAAAATAAATGATACAAATGTGCATTTTCTAATGGCCTCCAAATGTAACAAACCTAATGCTAAATTTTTTGAAATTTCTCCATGAGTCTAATGGAAGAAACGGCATGAATTGGAGTTCTTTTATGAAAGATATGAATGTTAGAAGTTTCAAGGTTCAAAGTTTAATTAGATAAACTCAGGGACTTACATAAATAATCACTATTCTATTCTCCTCGTAACAGAATCCATTACCACTGTGACTTGTCACCAACTCTGACCATCTCTGGCAACACCGTCACCTGATTTAGACTCCCGTCGATGTTCTCTCTGCAACCAACACCTCTCTATCAACTCTGGTCACAAAGTCCAATCATTGCCTTGGACATTCAGTTAGGGTTATGAAAACCTAATTCAAAAAATTACGATCACCTTTAGCCAAATTGTTCGGCGCCACCACCAGAAATCGACTCCTCACTACGAGCATCATCTATTTGATCCATCAATTTCACGATTAGTCGTCAAAATTGAATTAGAATTTTCCATCCCCACTACATTGCCATCACCTTTGGCTATCAATTTTGGTGAACTTGAGCAATTTTACAACAAATGGCCACTAGCCATTGATTCGTCTTTTAGAGATGATCGTTTTGGTATATAATTCGATGGATATCAAGTAATTTTATTTTTAAGACAATATGTAATTAGAGATAATCATTCGCCATTAGTAGATGATTAGAGAATTTCTAGAATCAGACAAAAAAATGAAGACAGAGTTGTTGGTTAGGAATTTATAGCCTCACTTATATAGTATTCAGGTTTATTATGGGTTATGCATCCATTTTGCTTCGAACATCCACGTACGCTATTTTATCGCTTTAACGCCTCTAATTCATAATTCGTTGCTCCAAATCCATCAAATTAATATATCAAACTGATCAGCCCAATAAAACCTTTGCAACGTTATAAATATGATATCCAATTTACCTTTAGTTAAAAATATATTTTTAATTAATTTAATATTAACCACATTAAATTTTTGAGTCATTGCAATGCAGCTTCTTCTAGAAGTCGTCGTTAGTACCAAGCTATGGAGAGTAGCTTTAGGTTTGTTTCAATATTTAAAGAGAATGAATGAGGTGGATATTTTTAATCTACTAATTCACAAACATCTAGAGCACCCTTTTAGCATTGATCACCGAGTCTCCACCCTTCGTTTCTTTGCAATAGTCATTGTTCTATATATAGGATTATAAGCTTCAGATCAAATTGATTTAATAACTAAATCAAATTTTTTAATTAATTTATTTAAGCTATGGAGAGTTGACTCTCTGCACGAACTTCGCTCTCGGTAAATATTTGAACAATTTAAATAATGAAGCTTTTACAAACTTTGCTGAAGTACAATGTTAGGCACATGTTCAATTACTTATAGATCATTTATATGAAATCTGATTTCTGTTCATTATTTTGTTACATCTATTAACCATATTTTGCGTGTGTTTTATTTTCATCATCACCTTATCAATAAGAAATGTAGATTAGTCTACGGTTAAAAAAATCCATCAATATCTATGGTTAATTGTGTAGACTAGTTGAAATCCTTAGTTCAATCCAATAATATCGATCGGTTGATTTACTATGGCTAAGGATTTTTACTTTAAGTTTACCAATTACGGTGATGCTAATCTTCCACAATGAAAGAGACAAATCCTCTTTTGAGTGGTTTTTTATTTCAAGTGGTTTAACATGTACTCTACTATGGTCGTAACAAGGCCGGTATAGCCGATATGCCCGCTTGCCTAAAGTACAACCTAAACACTTAAGGTCAATAGCACCCTTAAGTTTTAAAACTACTGCACATCATTACCATGAGATCTTCTATTTTGACTTAGTTGTATGATCCTATAGAAACATGAGATTTTCTATTTTGACTTAGTTGTATGATCCTATAGAAAAACTCGTTGAGTCTATTCAATGATTGCTCCAAACAACCACAAATACATAACCCCTTAGTACTATTAACGGTCATGAATAATAAACCGTCCATCGTATAGACAACGTTAGTACACAAGTCCCCATGATGCACCGATATCCTTTTCTCAATAGTACCATTTATGAAGCAAGTATTTGATATCAATTCAATACTCATAGTTACAAGCATATTTGTAACTTTAATTGATAAAATACTTCTCCTAAGGATTTTTTTACAAATATATGTTTAAGGTATTATTTCATTATTTATATCTCTATGTAACAACATACATAAAAGATAATTAAATGAAAGACATACTGGAATAGGTGCAATGACAATAAAGGTAAAAAGGTTGAATTTTATATTTATACACATAAGTATTTAAAATTTATTTGTAAAATATTAATATACACACATACATATAGCTTGTTACTTTAGGGAATCATTTTTGTCCATCACCACCTTCAGCTAAAACACATGTTTAGCCCAAGAGTGATACTAAATTACAGTGATGATGGTGGAATGGATTGACAATAATTGATGGTGACAATGGAAGAAAGTCAATGATGGCATAGTTAAGGCCATGGTGGCACAGTTTAGGTCAAATTTTGGTGGCGACTCTATCTTGGATCAATTTTGAGCCAAAGATGGAGCATCTTGGTTGTTCTTGGATGGATTGATAATGGAAACCTAGTCAAAATCGGAAAGCAACGGCAAAATTCAAGCTTAGGTCTTATGTTGAAGATGATGAAGGAGGTATTCTCTTGAAACGAGTAGGGAATGAATGATATGCTGATATGGAAAGGCACACAAACTTTTCTACATCCAAAGTTTGTACCCTTCAAATCAATGGATCGACACTGATCCATTAAAAGGTGGATTACTAAATATTGGGAAAATAAAGATGGAATTTTGCCTGGCTATGGGCTGGAGCAACTTTCAAAAACTTTTAGTAATGATCGAAGGATTCAAGCATAAGATTTCATTATTTGCATGTATCAAGAAGATGGAGCTTGTCGGTGTTTGGAATGAAGTGTTGATATTCTCAATAAGGATGCAACATGCCATGAAAATGGTTTTAGTAATGTTAGTGTCTGTGCAGATCTAGATGTGGTCAACTGTCTCGAGTCAAAACATGCTTTGAGTTCATAGAAGCATATTACCGTGACAAGTATTATCCGAGTATTTGAACTAACCGACATTGCGATGGAATTAGACTACAAGATAATAAAGTAATGGATGAAGAAGTTTGGGAGAGATTAAAGATGAAGTGCCAAAGAAGTTCATAGAGTTTTGAACTAACTTTATGGATCTTTATTGATCCATGGATGAATCAGTGCAGATCCATCAAAAGTTGGTGAATGAGACATTTTGGCTTCTACAATGGATCTACATGCTATCTTGAAGAAAAATACATGCTTTAAGTATAGAGGATGGATCGATTACTGATCCATCCAAATTACATTTTTCTCATGAGCACGCAAACCTTGGAGACTTAAGCGTTTCTTAAGAAAGAAAGGGGAAATTTGAGATGACCCGACTTTCACTCCGCTGGAAGTCGCATCATCTTGAAGAAAGAAAGGGATAGAAAAGAGAAAGGATAAAGAAGAAAGAAGAAACAACATCAGAATCTAAAAAGAGGAAGGAATAAATTATATTAATCACATAAATATTACATAGTATCATATACAACAGAGTTACACAGCATATACAACATATACTAGGCAGTTATAAACACCTGTCTAGTTATACAATTCAATATATAACACAGATATCAATACAGAGATCAACACAACGGGATTAGAAATATATCTACAAACACTGAAGCCTCCTGCTCCATTGCTCCTCTAGAATTCGTTAAAGATAACCTGAATCCCTTGGCTACTCGTAAAAATTTGAGTACCCAAGAGTTTAAGAAAAACAGAAATAAACTCCGGGTCAGACACGGGTCTGGTGTGAGTAATAGGTTAAGGATTCTTAACGTTGAAAATATTTGAAAACAAAAGGTATCACGTAAGGCTCCTCACACATAAACACGGGTAATTTTTTACCTTACGTTAACCAAAACATTTGATAGGAAATCCAGTGATATTATAATAGGTCTAGAGTTTTCAAATAAATAAGAAATAGCTTAAATTGTTACATGATTAAATTCCAGCATACTAGCCACAAAGTGGGTAATACAATCAAAACCGTAAAGGCACGTAGGATGAATAGGTTTCCACCAATGGCAGTGCTACTGGGGTACCGTCCGTCACAATACGTGGCATAGATCAACTATCGAGGATTACTCCCAATCCCCTGCAACAGAAGGCCGGAACCATCCCTTACTGGATAGTCCCGAACAAGACAACCACGGTAGTTGGAGCTCATAACTGACCACACAACCGAATAAAAAGGGACCTCTAGACAGGGAAAAATCTCGTCCTGCATGGGTGCTACCCACTTAGCCTTGCTGCAAGCCATTCCCAGTTGATGAGGCTTGAGGCTACGATTACCTTTATAGAACACATCTATCTTAGAATGCTCATCGTCCACCTGATGATGTTTTGAAAGCATTCAATCCATATAAGTTCGTTCCGGGTTCGAACGAAACCGAAGGCATTATCTCGTTACACTCATTTTGGAATCACCCTTAGAGTTAACGACAATAACCCTTGCACTCTAAATCTTCATCTTCACTTGAGATTCACGACCTATCGTTAGTTTGGATTGATGTGGTTTTCGGATATCCAAATCTGGAAACCCGATCCCAGTCTCATCGAAATCCAAAACGTATCTTTTAAGGCCAATTTGTTTTAAAGTTAAAACAATTTAGTTCCATTATGTATATACACACATATAGATAATTCACAATCTTAAAATAGATAATCCACATTATCATCACAAACAAATAATTCACATTATCATCATAAACAGAAAATCCACATTATCATCACACTTCAACCAAAGCATCCATATCACACAACATTACTTATATCATATCTGAGATTTCAAATCATTCAAGGCAATCAATATCATTCATCCATACATAAGCAAGATCTATACCATCTCTAATTAATTTAGAGTGAACTAGATTAATTACTTCATCTCTAATTAATTTAAATTAAATTAAATTAATTACTTTCATCACTATACATCTTGCTTACTTAATCATTAATAATTACAAAATTAATTAATTAATCAGCTTTTAAGTATTTATCTTGATTAATAACCCTTGATTAATCATTCTCTAATTACATTAAGTAATTAGCCATAAATGAATTACACAAATTAATTTTCCTTAATCACTCATAGTAATTAACCTTCAATTACTCTACTAATTAATTAATTATAATTAATTACATTAATCCTTCATTAATTACATTAATTAATTACTCTTAAATCACTTCATTGATTAATTATCATTAATTAATCAATTCTTAGTTACATCATTAATTATATTAATTTATGATCCCTAATTACTTCTTTAATTAATTACTCTATTTAAATTAATTACATTTAATAATTAATCTTAAACTAATTATTCATTAATCAATCATGATTAATCACATTCAGTAATTAGCTACCCTAAATTACTTTCTTAAATTAATTAATTACTCCTTAATTAATTACATGTAAAAATTAATCTTTAATTAATTATATTTACTAATCACCCTTGATTAATCTCATCCAGTAATTGATTACCCTTTATTAATGACATCACTTAATTATCTTCAAATAACTTTATTAATCAGTTGTATAATTAATTACACTAAGTAATTAATTATTAATTACTTTCACTAAGTAATTATCCTTCATATTAATTACACAAAGTAATTAATCCCAAATCTCTTCCATACTTCAATTAATTACATCCAGTAATTACCATCTTAATTACTTCACTAAGTAATTATACTTCATTAATTACATAAAGTAATTATGCTTAACCAATCATCCAGTGATTAAATTAATTAAACTTAATTAATTAACTTAAACTAATTACATTTATTTAATTAATTATATTGAGTAATTAATTCCTTTAATTACTATGATTAAGTAATTATATTTCCCCATTTCATAAATGATTATCATTAATTAATTAATCTAATTAATTAATTATTAAAATTAATCACATTAATTAATTATTTAATAACCTCAAGTTAATGATCTTTATCAACTATTAACAATTCTTTAATTATTTCTCTTAAGTAATTAAACTTAGATTAGTCATTATTAACTACAAATAAATTAATTGTTAATAAACCATTAATTAATCTCTAATTATTTAATTAATTAAGTGCTTAATTATAGCTTGATTAATCCTTAATTACTTGATTAATTAATTCCTAATCATTAGCTAAAATCTAATCTTATCTAATTAATGATCCTTAATTACAAATTAATTATTCCTTAATTAATTAATCTTAAACCTTAATTAACTAAGTTTAACCCTTAATTAACTAATTTAAACCCTTAATTATTAAATTAATTAATCCAAATCATTAATTAATTAATTTAATAAATTAGTCTTTAATTACCTTAATAATTTAATGAATCACAAATCTTCAATCCTAATTTACTTTAAGATAAAACAAAATTTTCTTATTAATGATTAAGTTATCTTTAACAAATCATTTAAAAACAATTTACTTTCAAATTTTACTTTTAAATTTCATTTTAAGTTTAACATTTAAAATGAATACAAATTTAACTTTAACAAAGTTTAAAAACAATTTAAAAACCTTTTTAATCTCATGTTAAAGAAATGCTTATCTTATAAAAGAAATTTAAATGAGTTTAAACCAAATGCATTTTTAAATTCAAACCATTTAAATTATACTTTAATATTTAAAGTTGTTAAAACAATTTAAACTTTAAAAATTTATTTATCTCCAAACCAAGATACAAATCAAATTTGATTCCATATTAAAACTTTAATTTAAAACTTTGTTCAAATTTTTACTTTACAGTTAAAAATTCATTTTTAAATTTTAAAAAGGCTGACAGGTTTTAAAACCTATAACCACACATTTACCCGAGCCACCATCAAATAGCTTCGAGCCAAAACCAAAATGCTTCGAGCAAAACATCTAATTACTCGAGAAAACTCAAGTACACTACTTCACCTCAAACCAAACTCACAAGAAACAGGAAGTGCATCGTGCACATGCACGGTGGCGCTGATCGACTCCGGCCATCTCCGATGATCTTCACACATCGAAAATCACCCTTACAGCCTATCATGATCATCAGAACATCATCCCAAACTCGAAATCGATTTCGAGCTTTCAAACCCAAATCTGAACCCAAATGCAAAACCTGAAATCCACCTCGTTCTCGAATCTCCGACCATCAGAGCTTCTGGAATTCCGGCTGCACCATCGCCAACATCTCTTCTACCATCTCCCTGAATACTGTTGAACTCGATCAACCAGCGAAGAAGTGAAAATCAAAATACCCAACCTAGTTAAAACTAGGGTTACAAACTAGAATCAACCACCGCTACCTCCACAATGATCTGATCCTCTACCTGACCGTTTTCCTTTACTCTCCGATCACTCCACTGCCACCAGAAGGAACCCCAACTTTCCAGATCAACCAGATCATCAAAACTTTCCCAAAACACCATTTCTGGTCAAACCAGAACTGCACACTCATCCTCAAACTAAAAATTATGATTTCGTTCTTAAAAATCGTGTTTTGAGTTAAGGACTCAATTTATGTTCCTGAATTGATGAATTGGGGTGTTTGAATTTTCACTTATATTTATCTTACTCTATTGTTTTTGATTTCCAGTGAGATTCCAATTTTATTTTAACTTAAATTAAATTTTAAGACTTACTGTATGATGAAACAACCAACTTATGCTTAAGACTTAAATCTTAACAAAGAGTAGATCAAGTGGAAATCAATTTTGTTTGAATTCTTAGTTTTGAAACAAAAAAAAAATTAAGTTACAGATAAAATAACCAAGCACACATTCATACATTCACACTTATACAGAGATGTACCAAAATATATCCATACTAAGATTCTAATTCCATAGATGCACGTGCTACAATTTCATATACTTAAATTTTTAAAAGGTGATGTTACTCACAGATTTGAGAATGAAGAACAGAGCTCTTTAATTTTGAAAAGCTTGAAACTGTGAAAACTAGTTTTGCTGAAATGCCTTTTTGCCTTTGTTTTAAACTTGAGTTGCTTGTCTCAGATTTACATGCAGGCTTGTTCTTGTTTTTGAAAATAAGTTTACAGGTTTGCTTGCTTTAGTTTTTGAAAAGATGCTGGCATTTGAAAATCTCAGGTGGAAGGAGAGGCTTTGCAAACTTGATTTGAAAATGAACTACAGGATGGTGATTTGAAACTTGAAAATGGTTTGCATGTTTTTGAATTGATTTCTGGTTTTGAGGAAGTGATTTACATATTAATTTTGGTCTTTAAAAAATGAATTACAGATCTTGTTTTTGAGGAGTTGTTTCAGCTGAAGTTTTGATTTCAGATTTAATTAGAGATGAAAGAAATGAAGAGGGGGGAAACATATGTATTTAAAATGGTTAAAATGATTAATTTAAAAATTAAAAGAAAAACGAAATCTTGACATTTGTCATTTTTATATACTTATCAATTAAAACTTGTAAAATGTGGCCTTAAGATAATTGTCTCTTATGTGATTAGTATTTATTTAAATGTAAAGTAAAAAGCCTTTTCTTAATTACTAATTATGAATACTTATTTAAATGTATATGAATTTCTTTAAGGAAATATATATAAAACCAATTATATTCATAAATAAAAGCTTATACATAAAATCCAAAACAATTTAAAATATTTATTTTTTGAATTTCATAACTTTAAATTTAAAATTCAAATCAAATTCAAAAGTCTAATTTTAAAATAAGGTTATATATATACATATATAACTACACAAATTCAATTTGAAATAACAATCCTATTTATATAAAAAAATCTATATACATATATATAGCACATTATTAATATTGTTTAAAATAACAATTTGTCAAATCTTAAATAATTTATAAAAGAAATTATCTCTATATTATAAATTACTTATTTTCTTATATGTATTAATGTATTATTTATAAAATTGTATTTTAAACTTATATATATTTCAAATCATATTTATTAAGCTATATTTAAAAAGAAAAGAAAATAAACCATTTTGTAAATTAATTTAAATTTAAACTTAAGTTAAATGAATTTAAACAATTAAACATTTTCCTTAAGTATTTGAAACCATAGTTATTTATTTAAATAGCTTTGAAAAGCTTATCATATTTTCCAAATTACTAAAGTGTATATTAGATTTTGAAAACTTAATTTTATTAGTCAAATTTAAAACAAAGCTTTTCTACTGACAATATGTACAAATATATATACATTATAAATAGAAAACAATTTATTAGCCTTAAAAGATAAAATTCACAAATTAAATATTTATTAAAAGAAGACTATTAAATCAATTCAAATCTTGTTAACAAAAATTATCAAATCAATTTAAATTTTTAATACAGATTATTAAATTGATATTTGCCCAAAATTCCGAGTCATCACATTCCTCCCCCATTAAAAGAATCTCGTCCCCGAAATTTAAAAGTAAAGGTAATTTAATAATCATTCTAAGATTTTAATTTTAAACTGCAGCATATATTATCAATCATATGCTAACAGCCATAGCAACCAATTCACCCAAATCAAACAAATTTAACTATCTAGACAAAATCCTGAATAGACTTTCTAGAGTTTCCTAGGTATAAATACTAGGATACTAGCTCTACAGAATCCAAACAATCTATACTACTAAGCCACATAGCTCCTGCTCATCTAGATCTACAACTGAACAGGATATCAGACCTCAGACAAGTTTGACTTAACTACCAGATCTTCCTGAACTGCTGGTTCTACAATCAGAGATGGATAGTACACGTACTCCCTCAGAGATACGTGAAACATTGAATCCCTAGTTATCCAAACTGGCAATTCAACTCTGAAAACCAAACTCTTATGCTCACAAAAACACAGAAAGATCCCAAAACATCTTGGAGCTAGCCTTTCAGTCTTACCAAACTTATAGCTCCTCTGATCAGAGAAAACTTATCCAAATCAAATCTCCGACTTTTATTCACAAAACTCTTCTGATGATCCTGGGCTGCCTACATCCTTCCTGATCATCTCAACCTTCACTGATGCCTCTAGAAACAAACTGGACCAAAACAACCCAACAAAATGATTCCCTCAAGATCAATCCAAAACCAAGAACACAAACTCTACTACATAAACATCAGAAGACTGAACTTACTTCTCCTATCCAAAAAAGACAAAACAAATGCACTCCCAAACTGCTTCCGCTTCACAACTCTGATCTGGAGTAGATGACAATGCTTATGAGAAGCACAAACTAATCCGACACATCCCAGAAATAAGATTTCTCAGATCCAAAAAGAGGAAACACAGAAGCACCAAGAAATTCTAAGCTGCCTCACCAAAACCTCTTTTCTCTAAGAGACATCCTTCTACTTAGCTGAACCATCGGTACCACTCCTGGAATCCTAAACGATAAGAAAACTCAATCTCCAAATACCTCAAGCAAAAGATAACCCAAGAGAACACTCAACTGTCGCAAGTCACTTTTGCGATCAATCCAGACCAATATCTAAAGATATTTTTCTTTCTTTTCCAATCAGAACAGCTTATGCTTATCTAACCAATCCATCGAAGAAATGGATCCACTCTGCAGCTTTTGAACTCCACCTCTAGAAAACTACTCAGTCAGAAGGCCTCCTTGCCGGCACACAGAATACTCCGAGCTGCACTGCTGACACAGATGCCAAAGACTTCCTAATCCAAAGTTCTTCGAGAAACTCGGACCTCAAACCAAACACAAAAACTCTACTGAACTCAGCCTCATCACCGAAGCAGACCTACTTCCTTAAACTTGTTCCAAAGAAATATCTTTGGAAACAATCCATAGTCACTGCATCTCATCACGCAATTACTATTTCATGAGGTACCAAGATACCAGCACTCTCTTCTGCCTAACCGATAGATCCAAATTCTACTCATCTAACTTGCACTTCGAAGATGGACTTCGAACCTTTAAAAGGTTTCCTTCAGAGATCGATGAAATCCTAACACCGCTGCAAAGCTTATTCGAGATGGTATTGGGTCCACAATCTCGACAAATACACTTCCAACCTCAACATTCAGGCTTCCTACTGTTGGTAGTCGTGTTACACACACAACTACCCCATCTGCCTTTATAACTTATATTGGAAAACCCGAACAAGTAACCCAAAAAATAGGTAGAAATAAACATAAATATATCAAAATTACAAGTACGCTCTCTCAAGGAAGAAATCACTCCAAAGCCTAGGTATTCACTTAACCTAGTGCTCTGATACCAACTGAGAAGACCCGACTCTCACTCCACTGAAAGTCGCATCATCTTGAAGAAAGAAAGGGAAGGAAAAGAGAAAGGATAGAGAAGAAAGAAGAAACAACATCAGAATCTAAAAAGCGGAACGAATAAATTATATTAATCGCATAAATATTACATAGTATCATATACAATAGAGTTACACAGCATATACAACACATACTATGCAGTTATAAACACCTGTCTAGTTATACAACTCAAGATATAACACATATATCAATACAGAGATCAACACGGCGGAACTACAAATATATCTACAAACGCAGAAGCCTCCTACTCCATTGCTCTTCCAAAATTCGTCAAAGCTAACCTAAATCCCTTGGCTACTCGTAGAAATTTGAGTACCCAAGAGTTTAAGAAAAAACAGAAATAAACTCCGGGTCAGACATGGATCTGGTGTGAGTAACAGGTTAAGCTTGCTTAACTTTGAAAACCTTTGAAAACAAAAGGTATCACATAAGACTCCCCACACATAAACACGGGTAAGTTTTTACCTTACGCTAACCAAAACATTTGATAGGAAATCCAGTGATATTATAATAGGTCTAGGGTTTTCAGATAAATAAGAAATAGCTGAAATTGTTACATGATTAAATTCCAACATACTAGCCACAAAGTGAGTAACACAATCAAAACCGTAAGGGAACGTAAGAAGAATGGGTTTCCATCAATGGCAGGGCTACAGGGTACCGCCCATCACAGTACATGGCCTAGATCAACGTACCAAGGATTACTCCCAATCCCCTACAACACAAGGCCGGAACCATCCCTTACTGGACAGTCCTGAACAAGACAACACCGACAGTTGGAGCTCATAACTGCCCACACAGCCAAATAAAAGTGGACCTCTAGATAGGGGAAAATCTCATCCTACATGGGTACTATCCACTTAGCATTGATGCACCTCCCCTGTTTTAGCCATTCCCAGTTGATGAGCCTTGAGGCTACGATTACCTTTATAGAACACATCTATCTTAGAATGCTCATCATCCACTTGACGATGTTTTGAAAGCATTCAATCCATACAAGTTCGTTCCAGGTTCGAACGAAACCGAAGGCATTATATTGTCACACTCATTTTGGAATCACTCTTAGAGTTAACGACAATAACCCTTGCACTCTGAATCTTCATCTTCACTTGAGATTCACGACCTATCGTTAATTTGGATCGATGTGGTTTTCGGATATCCAAATCTGAAAACCCGATCCCGGTCTCATCGAAATTCAAAACGTATCTTTTAAGGCCTAGCTGTTTTAAAGTTAAAATAATTCAATTCCATTATCTATATACACACAAATAGATAATTCACAATCTTACAATAGATAATCCACATTATCATCACAAACAGATAATTCACATAATCATCATAAACAGAAAATCCACATTATCGTCACACTTCAACCAAAGCATCCATATCACACAGCATTACTTATCTCATATCTGAGATTTCAAATCATTCAAGGCAATCAATATCATCCATCCATACATAACCAATGATCTATACCATCTCTAATTAATTTAGAGTGAATTAAATTAATTATTTCATCTCTAATTAATTTAAAATTTAATTACTTTCATCATTATACATCTTTCTTATTTAATCATTAATTAATTACAAATTAATTAATTAATCATCTTTTAAGTATTTATCTTGATTAATCACCCTTGATTAATCACCCATGATTAATCATTCTCTAATTATATTAAGTAATTAGCCTTTAATTAATTACACAAATTAATTTTCCTTAATCACTTATAGTAATTAACCTTTAATTACTCTATTAATTAATTGACTATAATTAATTACATTAATCCTTAATTAATTACATTAATTAATTACTCTTAAATCACTTCATTGATTAATGATCATTAATTAATCAATTCTTAATTACAACATTAATCATATTAATTAATGATCCCTAATTAATTACTCTATTTAAATTAATTACATTTAATAATTAATCTTAAATTAATTATTCATTAATCAATCATGATTAATAACATTAAGTAATTAGCTACCCATAATTAAATTAATTACTCCTTAATTAGTTACATTTAAAAATTAATCTTTAATTAATCATATTTATTAATCACCCTTGATTAATCTCATCCAGTAATTAATTACCCTTTATTAATGACATCACTTAATTATCTTCAAATAACTTTATTAATCAATTCTTTAATTAATTACACAAAGTAATTAATCTAAAATCTCTTCCATACTTCAATTAATTACATCCAGTAATTACTCATCTTAATTACTTCACTAAGTAATTATACTTCATTAATTACATTAAGTAATTATGCTTAACCAATCATCCAATGATTAAAGTAATTAAACTTAATTAATTAACTTAAACTAATCACACTGATTTAATTAATTACATTGAGTAATTAATTCCTTTAATTACTTTGATTAAGTAATTATATTTTTCCCATTTCATAAATGATTATCCTTAATTAATTAATCTAATTAATTAGTTATTAAAATTAATCACATTAATTAATTATTTAATAATCTCAAGTTAATGATCTTTATTAACTATTAACAATTCTTTAATTACTTCTCTTAAGTAATTAAACTTAGATTAGTCATTATTAATTACAAATAAATTAATCTTTAATAACCCATTAATTAATCTCTAATCATTTAATTAATTAAGTGCTTAATTGTAACTTAATTAATCCTTAATTACTTGATTAATTAGTTCCTAATCATTAATTAAAATCTAGTCTTATCTAATTAATGATCTTTAATTACAGAGTAATTATTTCTTAATTAATTAATCTTAAACCTTAATTAACTAATTTAAACCCTAAATTATTAAATTAATTAATCCAAATCATTAATTAATTAATTTAATAAATTAGTCTTTAGTTACATTAATAATTTAATGAATCACAAATCATTAATCCTAATTTACTTTAAGATAAAAACATTTTTCTTATTAATGATTAAATTATCATTAACAAATCATTTAAAAACAATTTACTTTTAAATTTTACTTTAAAATTTCATTTTAAATTTAAGATTTAAAATGAATACAAATTTAACTTTAACAAAGTTTAAAAACAATTTAAAAACCTTTTTAATCTCATGTTAAAGAAATACTTATCTTATAAAAGAAATTAAAATAGTTTAAATCAAATTCATTTTTAAATTCAAACCATTTAAACTATACTTTAATATTTAAAGTTGTTAAAACAATTTAAATTTAAAAAATTTATTTATCTCCAAACCAAGATACAAATCAAATTTGATTCCAGATTAAAACTTTGATTTAAAACTTTGTTTAAATTTTTACTTTACATTTTAAAAATTCATTTTTAAAATTTAAAAAGGCTGACAGGTTTTAAAACCTGTAACCACACATTTACCCGAGCCACCCTCAAATAGCTTCGAGCCAAAACCAAAATGCTTCGAGCAAAACATCTAATTACTCGAGAAAACTCGAGTACACTACTTCCCCTCAAACCAAACTCACCAGAAACAGGAAGTGCACCGTGCACATGCACGGTGGCACTGATCGACTCCAGCTACCTCTGATGATCTTCACATATCGGAAATCATCCTTACAGCCTATCACGATCATCAGATCGTCATCCCAAACTCAAAATCGATTTCAAGCTTTCAAACCCAAATGCAAAACCTGGAATCCACCTCGTTCTCGAATCTTCGACCATCAAAGCTTCGTGAATTCCGGCTACACCATCGCCAACATCTCCTCTACCATCTCCCTGAATACTGTTGAACTCGATCAACCAACGAAGACGTGCAAATCAAAATACCCAACCTAGTTAAATCTAATGTTACAAACTAGAATCAACCACCGCCACCTCCACAATGATCTGATCCTCTACCTGACTATTTTCCTTTACTCTTCGATCAATCCACTACCACTAGAAGGAACCCGACCTTCGAGATCAACCAGATCATCAGAACTTTCCCAAAACACCAATTTTGGTCAAACCAGAACTACACACTCATCCTCAAACTAAAAATTATGATTTCATTCTTAAAAATCATGTTTTGAGTTAAGGATTCAATTTATGTTCCTGAATTGATGAGTTGGGGTGTTTGAATTTTCACTTATATTTATCTTACTCTGTTTTTTTATTTCCAATGAGATTCCAGTTTTATTTTAAATTAAATCAAATTTTAGAACTTACTTTATGATGAAACAACCAACTTTTGTTTAAGACTTAAATCTTAACAAAGACTAGATCAAGAGGAAATCAGTTTTGTTTGAATTCTTAGTTTTGAAACTAAAAACAATTAAGTTACAGATAAAGTAACCAAGCACACATTCATACATTCACATTTATACAAAGATGTACCAAAATATATCCATACTAACATTCTAATTCCAGAGATGCACATGCAACAAATTTCATATACTTAAATTTTTAAAAGGTGATGTTACTCACAGATTTTAGAATGAAGAACAGAGCTCTTTAATTTTGAAAAGCTTGAAACTGTGAAAAATTGTTTTGCTGAAATGCCTTTTTGCCTTTGTTTTAAACTTGAGTTGCTTGTCTCAGATTTGCATGCAGGCTTGTTCTTGTTTTTGAAAATAAGTTTACAGGTTTGCTTGCTTTAGTTTTTGAAAAGATGCTGGCATTTGAAAATCTCAGGTTGAAGGAGAGGCTTTGCAAACTTGATTTGAAAATGAACTACAGGTTGGTGATTTGAAACTTGAAAATGGTTTGCATGTTTTTGAATTGATTTCTGGTGTTGAGGAAGTGATTTACAAATTAATTTTGGTCTTTAAAAAAATGAACTACATATCTTTTTTTTGAGGAGTTGTTTCAGCCAAAGTTTTGATTTCAGATTTAATTAGAGAAGAAAGAAATGAAGAGGGGGAAAACATATGTATTTAAAATGGTTAAAATGATTGATTTAAAAATTAAAATAAAAACAAAATCTTGACATTTTTCATTTTTATATACTTATCAATTAACACTTGAAAAATGAGGCCTTAAGATAATAACACTTGTTTCTTAAGTAATTAGTATTTTTTAAATGTAAAGTAAAAAGCCTTTTCTTAATTTACTAATTATGAATAATTATTTAAATGTATATGAATTTCTTTAAGGAAATATATATAAAACCAATTATATTCATAAATAAAAGCTTATACATATAATATAAAATCCAAAACAATCTAAAATATTTATCTTTTGAAGTTCAAAACTTTAAATTCAAATTCAAATCAAATTCAGAAGTCCAATTTTGAAATCAAGTTATATATATATATATATAACTACTCAAATTCAATTTGAAATAACAATGTTATTTATAAATATATATATATATATATATAACACATTATTAATATTGATTAAAATAACAATTTATCAAATCTTTAATAATTTATAAAGAAATTATTTCTATATTATAAATTACTTATTTTCTTATATGAATTAATGTATTATTTGTAAAATTGTATTTTGAACTTATATATATTTCAAATCATATTTATTAAGCTATTTAAAAAGAAAATAAAAAAACCTTTTTGTACATTAATTTAAATTTAAACTTAAGCCAAAATGAATTTAAACAATTAAACATTTTCCTTAAGTATTTGAAACCATGGTTATTTATTTAAATAGCTTTGAAAAGCTTATCATAATTTCCAAATTACTAAAATGTATATTAGAGTTTGAAAATATAATTTTATTAGTTAAATTTAAAACAAAGCTTTTCTATTTACAATATATACAAATATATATACATTATAAATAGAAAACAATTTATTAGCTTTAGAAGATAAAATTCACAAATTAAATATTTATTAAAAGAAGATTATTAAATCAATTCAAATCTTATTAACAGAAATTATCAAATTAGTTTATATTTTTAATGCACATTATTAAATTGATATTGCCCAAAATTCCGGGTCATCATAAAATTAGTCAATGTATGGATTAGTGCCATAAAATTAGTCAATGTATGGATCAGTGCCAATCCATGGATGGATAGGTACTGATCCATCAAATCTTATGTTTTGTGCCGCTTTGACTTAATCTTCCTCCTGACTTTTTGAACCCGACTTTTTGAGAAATTCAAAATAAGATCTTACAATTCTATGCATGGGTCCATTTATAACTAGTAAACTATAACCTATGAAAATGGAATTATGATTGATTTTTGCAAGGATACTCTGCTGAATTATAAATCAAGAAATCTTATTACCGAATTTGTCTTGTTGTTTAGTTGTAAGCGAAATCTATCAATAAAAACTACAAAGTAGACGTAAGCCATTGAATTTACCAAACTATTATTATAGAAATCTTATATGTTTTCTCTTTTCTATCACATTCTTGCTATTTTAATTTTTTTTTCTCATTTGATTAGGGATGCTTGCCTATTTTATGGACAAACAAACCTAATATACAACAAATAATTCATTGTAGAGATATGATTAAAGAATGAAACTTTGTCCTAATGTTCGTACATGAAGTAAAATAAAGTAAGGATTGAAATATGGATGGATTAGACAATAACAAGGATAATTAAAGCATACATAAAATATATACCAAAATATGTTATTTTCGGAAATAACACTATATTGGGCATAGTAGTTGTCGACCATTGATCTCATTAGTCGACCACTGCTAGTATAGCGGTCAACTGGTGGTGGTGTTTTGGTCCAGTTTCAGTCTAGGCCCAAGAAAGGTCTTTCTAAATGAGGGGAGCTCCTTGAAACCGGATTCATGTGTTCGTTCAAATTATTTTTGAGATAGCCAACCTAGTACGACCTTAATGGTATGAGGCATGTGGATATGGTTGAATCTATGGGCATTCGGGTGTATGGAATTAGATATATTGTGAAGTAGTTAATGTTCGATCGTTGATTGTCCCAGGCCATGAGTGGAACAAGTAGCGAGCATATGACATATTTTATTGCATCGTTGATATATATATATATATATATATATATAATATGGTTTTGTGTAACATGGCCTTAATAAAGTAGTTAACTATATTTCTATTATCGATAATTACTATTTATGCAAGTTGGGTAGGTTAAGGAATGTTTACATATGTATTAGATAAAAATGATGTTATACTAGTATTTTCAAAGTGTAGTGAAATAAGTTTTACTCACTCAAATGTATGTCTGATCCCCTCTATATTTTTAAACTATTATCAATAGGTTGATGCGGTATGGAGTTTTGCTGATATAAATGATGTCAAAGATGGGATGATGGAGATATTACTTTGTGCATATACATGTATGTATGTATTGTATATTAACATCTGACATACTACTGTAGTATTATGTGTTTATTTGATGGATTTGTATTGCGTGTGTGTGTGACTATATATAGTTAAGACTATATATTGGCTTACATAAATGAAAGATTTAATACTTTATATTGCTCCTTCCGTTGTGAGTTTTGAATCATATAGATAGAATATTATTCCGATTATCGTTATTATAAACCCGACAATCCGTTATTTCAACTTTCATGGTTTAAACGTCGATTAGGGCGTTAGATCGAATGGTTGAAAATGATGGGTTTCTAAATACATACATACATATATGCATATACAGTTATGAAAATATTTGTAAATTAACATTCTTAATCAAAACTAATATTTTTAGATATTAATCATCCTATTTGAATATTTGGATTTTGAATTAAAACAAACTATATTCATTAAAATTTATTATCATGATTTAATAAATGATGGGTACGAGTAGATATCGGTCTCATGATGAATCAATAGAATTCGTGGACACCTATTTTTGTATAATGGAGAGTTTTTGTGGAATTATTCATCAAATTTGGGGTTTTTTATCATTGATTCAGTAAATAGGATGCATCTCTTTACATAAAATTTGATTATGTTGTTATATCATTATTATTTATCTATGTCCATGGGTAATTTCAAAATTTTTGAGGATTATTTACTTATATATATATATATATATATATATATAATTTAAATGATAGAAAATTTGGTATATAATATTTCCATATTTTGAAGTATGATATAAATATAAGATTTTCTATGACTAAAATGAATAGATTCGGGTTTATAAGGGAGAAATTAAGGCACGGATGAGCATAAAAGATGTGTGCGTGTGTGTATGTGCATGCACGTATGCACGTTAATTTCATAAATTTGGAAAAGTACAAAGATTACAAAGTGATTAGTATATCGATAAGTCATGGTAGTGATAAAATATGTAATTAGTGAATACGACCTAATATACAATCAATAATTCATGGTATAGATATACTTAAAGTATTAAATATTGTCTAAAGGTATATAAACTGAAGTAAAATAAAGTAAGGATCAAAATATGGAATAAATATAGAAGAACAAATGAGACCTAAATCACATAAAAAAATATTGGACTGTGTTGTTTTTCGAAATAACATTGCCAACAGTTGGTTGTTTGGCCCTACCAATAGTCGACCACTAGTCTCATTGGCCAACCACGACAAGTATGACAGCTGATCTATTACACTACTTTAGGCCAAGTTGAACGTGAACCCCAAGCATAGCCTATCCAAATGATGCAAGCTTCTCGAAACTGGATTGATGTGTTCAATCGGACTATTTTAAGGTGACTAGTACGATCTAGGTGTGATGAGGCATGTGGATATAGTTGAAAGTATGGATGTTTAACAATATGGAATTAGTCGTATGGTGAAATAATTGAAGTTTGATGATCATATGATATACCCATTGACGTTTAGTTGCTTCTACGATTTATCATGGAACAAGATTCGCACATATTCAATATATGGATCATTGAGAGAATGGAGACGTCTATTTGCATGCTTAAAAATCGTTGACGGATGTCCCATCCATTAGCCATGAGTTAAACTAGTAGCGAGGACATGTTTTGCTATGTTTATATATATAGCGTACATTTGAATGTAACATGACTTTAGTTGAGTAGTCAACTATATCTGCATTGTTGATATTACTCTTTATGTTGACTAGGTTAAGGTATTTTACGTTTGTATTTGATAAATATGATGTTATACCGGTAATTTTGAATTATATATGAAATAGATCGGTTTCACTCACTTAAACATATGATGTGAAGACCCGCAAATCCGTACTCCTTGAATATACACTAATCTTCATAGATTAACTCAAGATGAACAGAAATACGAATTATCAATGTTTAAGAAAAAGAAAGAGACAGAAGGAGAGGGAAAAAGATAGAAAATAGGGAGAAGAAAATAGAAAATAGAACGGAAAGAAAACAACAGAACAACATCAGAATCTCCCAATTCGCAGCGGAACAACATATAATAATAAATGAACAATCTTTAAACAAAGAACTATATCAGTTATTACATTACATCACATTTCATTACATCATATCATCAGAGTGTACAACAACAACAACAAATAGTGCAGCGGAAAAAGAAATACTATATACTAGTAATACGCCATGCCATCCATCTTACCTCCAGCAACTCCAGAATATCCAGAATATCCTGATAAACCTAACTCTTAACTGCCCGTGTAGAAATTTGTGGGCACCCAGAGTTTAGGAAGGAAAACAATAAACTCCGAGTCAGTCATGTGACTGGTGTGAGAACTCAAAACAGTTTATTTATCTTTGAAAACAAAATAGAGGAATATTTTTAAAGTCAATTCGCAATGCTTTTAAAAATGAGACTACCATAAGGCCTCCCGCACACACACACAATGCAAACACAGAATCGGAGGAGATTTCTCCTTATGATAGTCAAAGATGCTTGATACGCATTTAAAAGAACATTTGATATAATTACTAGTGCATAGTGTAGGAAAAAATTCATTTTCGAAAGTAAAGATATAAATCTTAGCCAACATAGACATTCCGCACTTATGCCTACTATAGCTACCATGTTCAATAGCAGGTTACCGCCACATTCCATGGCAGGTTATACAACTAAAACCGTACAAGTCTCGTATTGTTTCTTTGGATTTCCAACGAATGATCAGGCCAAGGAACTTCCCATTGCCACATGAGAATGCCTCTGGATGGACATCCCCGAGAACCAAACCGGATCTCTACCAACACAAGGCCGGGTTACCCCTAACTGAGTAACAACTGACTGAATATGCCATCCCCCGGTCCTTTGGGACCTTTCAATCGAGCGCTCGCAATCAATTCACACAATCATAAAGTGTTTTCAACATGAGTAAGTATCTGGGCTCCATACCATGATACCACCCTTTTCCAGAAGGAAATGCACACATCCTAAAGGGCGCTACCCCTCATAACCTTGCTGCATCTTTCCTGTTTTGACCATTCACGGGGTGTGAGGCTCGACGAAGTCACGTCCACAAAAACAAACTTTATACAAAAGCCATGCTTTGGGTCAACAAATGATCATAGAAATGATCACCAAGATAGACGATCAAACAAATGATCCTATCATAAATAATCAACACAATGATCATTTCAGCAACACTCAGCATGTCACATTACCAAATTGGGAATATATCGCTGATAACATTCAACTACATAACCTCTGAGCTCGTACGTCTCAGAGAAGGGTGTTAAGCTAAAAGAATAAATTCTCCGCCACCAATAGAAATATATTTGAAAGAAATCGGCTTTATATCTCAACTTGTAATGTCAAACATACAATCCATACAAGTCTGTTCCGGGATCGAACAAAACCGAAGGCACTTACAAAGAAGTCCTTGCAATCCGGATATTCACAATCCTGATCGGATTCACCATCACATATGGAGAACTCAATACCGTAGCTACTCGGTGCAGAGTCAATCGACAGGTCATCCTATCGCTCTCGCAAATACCGGGTCTTCAACACCGATCTTCAATGCGATTCATAACGACGTATCACATATTCGGAATGGGTTATACGACCCCATGGTCCTTTCCCGGTTAACCCGAATAGTGAGCGCTTATTCAAAAATAAGTGTGGCATTCAAATTCAAGCAAATCACATCAATTACCCATTCAAAGGGAAATATTGATAGTCGGTTATTGAACTATCAATGGATATGCACAACATCACCAGATTCCAAATAATTTTCCAAATTATTTATTTTTCAAAAATATCTTTACTAGATATATAATTTCACACTTCAAAAATAAATCAATATTTATTTTTAAACAACTTCCCTTTTCATTCATAAATTCCATAGTGAATTTATATTCCAAAATATCCATGCATATACGATTTCAATTATTCATTTCAATTTATCTTCAAAAAGATAAATTCCCAAAATATTCACTTTCTATTGGAAAACATTTCCATACTTATTTATTCATAAGTAATTCACAGATTTTATTTATTTTCAACACTTAGAAAATATTCAATATACTTAAATCGAAATTAAGTATATATTTCATTCTTTAAGGAAATCATTCTCTTAACATATTTATTTGGGCCAAAACGAATGTTGCGTAAAACATTGTTACGACGTCCCAAAATCACTAGTATAGGGATTCGAAATTTAAAATAGATATATAAATCCCAATACTATACAAAACATTTCCTTTCGGAAATCATTTACTATAACAACAGTGTTATAGTCCACCATTTCCTTCTATTTCTCGAAAACGTCTATTTCAACAATGAATGTTGAAATCTATGGTTTCGAATCTCAACACATTTTAAAACATCGTTAGATCGTTTTAATTCTATTTAAAACATCAAATCTAAACATTATCTTTAACATATTATTCCCTATTTAAAAACGTGAATATACTACGTTAACACATTTCATCCTTTTATTCATTTTATTTCAAGGGATTATTCACAGTCAAAAATGTGAATATAACTCCATTAATAGGTTTCAACGATTTACTTATCAAGATAAGTCGTTTACGAATTTATAAAACAACGTTTATAAATTCCTTTATTAACCTATATTCAATTCATAACCCAATTATAAACCAAAAGTTCACGTTATAAGTTAAATACTTATAATTTATTTGTTTGCAAAAATCGTTCCTTTGAACCTCATAATATTATAACTTATAAGATTCAATTATTTATCCAAATCTATTCTTTCAATAACTTTATAAATTTTATAAATCTACTGTTTATAAAATTCCATTTATAACTTCACTGTTTATAATCCTATAAATTTCATTCACTTACAAAATTCATTTTCACTTCATTCAAACACTTATAAAAAACTCGTTTTATAATGTCAATATTTCAATTTATAAATATCCATTTATAAATATCTTAATATAAATCAATTTATATTAATATTTAAAATGTCTTTAAACTCCTAAATAATTTCACCATTTTCTTTGATTTATAAAATAGTCAAATTTTATAAATTCTATATTTAAACTTTTTACAATAAATTCAGAAATCCAATTTAAACCATTTTATAAAATCATTAATCCATATTTCTCAAAAATCAATCTTTAACTATATCTCTCAAAAATCATAATTTTTATAACATTAAAAATTATATCGTTATTTATTTAAAATGGATCAATTCCAAAAATATTTTATAAACGTATACTTTCAAAAATCACTTTGAAATCCTTTTAAAATTCCAAAATTTGGTCCAATGATGCTACACACCAGATAGTCAATCACGACAACAACGATATCATATATCGATATGATAATCCATCAAATATCAAAATATCTGAAATCAAATAAATACTGTTGAGGAATCCAGTTGGATCCCTCCAACCTGTTTTCCTGCATCCAAAAACATTAGCACAATACCAATTCCGCTCCAGTACGGAATTATCGCGGTATATGGAATTTAAAATATTATCCGCTTAATAGACGGCGCAATAGGGTCACATCCGCTACACAAATGCGGGAAATCAATAACTCCAATATATACATACGCCAATATATATATATATATATATATATATATTATATATAATACCAATTTCACTGTTTATGAAATATTCGCGGTATATGTTTTTAATAAATAACATCCGCTTACTAACGGCGTATAATGTCAATCTTAATAATCAATAGATAACAATCATCATTCAAACATGCATTCAAATATTTTAAATCTAACTATTTAAAGTAAAATCGAACCTGATTCGATTGAGTGAGAAGTTCTCACCTTGATTTCAATTTCGTTTTAGCGATTTATTTCGAATAAAATTAAACGGACGTTTAATTTTACCCAAAATTATCACTAACTCCAAACGACTCCAATCCAACTTCATCGCGTAGTTCTCGTCCATACGATTCCAACGCTTCCTGTTTCATAATTTTTCGACCTCGCAGCAAAAAGTTATAGCATTTACAAGTTAATACAAATTTTTATTTTAATTTACAACATAATTTATAAAATTTTAAACCTAGAACTAACACATGCCGTAGGATCCACCTCCATCAGATCATAGCCGCATGACGCAACCTCTCCTTTTTCTTCTTCGTTTACGTTTACAGCCGAACCCATGAACGCCTTCATCATCGAATTTCGCACGCCACAAACATCGACTAAACCCCATCATCTCGACACCATTCGAACCACCTCGCCTTGCTTCTCCACCGCCCAGAACGCGCCCCCCCTGTGACGACCGCCCATGACTCCTGCACCAAAACAATGGAATAGTGCGCTGAAAGGCGTGCCAGGTAGTCATGGACGATAGTCAGGGTAAAATAAAACAGCAACCTCTATCGTACAACTCACAGCGCTTGGATAAAATACAATAGAGAAATATATAGTGAAGCTCCATAACAGAAAAATCATCATATAAGCATCGTAAGTAGATTTATACAAACATGAATCATCCATACATCAAAGCCTCACTACAACACTCAATCAGATATAACAGCGGAACACCCAGTACATATAGTAAGAAAACTAGTATGCAAAGCCTCCTGCTCGTCTTCGTCATCATCAGCGTAGATCTCTAAGAACAGCACCTGTCACCTGCTACCTTGTCTGCCCATCCCAACATGGATGAACAGCCCAAGGTAATAAGAGGAGACATAAAACCTTGAGTCAGACAAAGTCTTAGTGAGCAGTAAATCAACTATCAAACATACCAAAAGAGCATAAAGGATAAAAGGAATAGGAACCAAACCATCCCACTCCACCTCTTTCTACAGTGATAGCCCCCAGACACACACTAAGGAGAAGTAAGCATAACACAGCAGACAATTAAGGTAAAGCAATACTCACTCGAGTCAAGGGCGATGTTTTCCAAATACAAACCCCCAAGGCCTAAACCAAGATCAGATAAGCACCTAGAAAATACCGCTCTTGAGACCGAATGATGATACAACCAAACGTCCAAACGTCCATGACTCTGGCTATCACTGTTATCCTTGCTTCGATTTCACCGTTGATTAAATGACCATCCGTCAAGGGCTAATGGTAACCCCGGTTCCAGACATAACTCCGCACACTGCCTTGTGCCTAGGACTTATCTACTTTGCCCAGAGTACTCGACTACCTACCTGTAGTCTTTTGGTTGTCCCGACTACCTACCTGTAGTCGTTATGGGCACCCCATGTACTCTTGCTTTTGAGCATGCTAGAACCTTCAACAACGATGAGATCCAAGCCTCCTAGTCATCCTCCTTGACGACTATATCCTCATACTAGCTCAAGCTACCTCTCGAGCAATCCATTATCAACCAACTCGAACCATCCCTCGAGTTATCAACATGCTTGGAATGATCCCTGCCTGGATTACGCCAAGTCTACATCACATCATACTTCGCTTTATTACACCATAGCAAAGTCTCAACTCAACAACATGGTTTGCCTCATCGCATCATGGCAAAGTTCCATTTCAACATCATTCAATCCATACATATGAGCTTCCACATCCGCCACATATGCCTTTAGCAGCTTTCACCATTCAAGAGCCTCTTCTGTAGCTTTTGAATCATCTTTGACCATACTTGTCCAAATCTATCAACTAGATAGCTCATTCACAACAATCAATCAAGGCAAACATTAATCCAAACAATTAAATATTCAATCAAGATCTAATTAGGCATTCATAACTACAATGGCAATTTCGTAAATAAATGAGCATAGAACTAACATACATGAATCATGGGTTTTTAGCATAGATCTAGCAATTATAAAACATGGGTTTTGTTTCTATAACTTAATAAATGAGCTTGCATAGGTAAACATCTTCACAAACAATGGATCTATACTTGGATCTAAGGAAAATGCACAAAAATCACTATCTACAACACTCCAACAAACCACCAATCCAATATACTCCTTTGGGTCCGCGTGAGAGATAACTACCACTCACCAAATCACTCAAACACCTCAAAAACTAATCACTACAGATCTGGACAGCGAAGATCAAGGCTTGATCCGGCAATATTTCGCTTCAAACGATGAAATCTAGCTTCGTTGGATGAAGATCTTCAACTTTGTCTCTTGGATCTTCAATCTCGATCTTCGATCTTGGATGGATGTTAGAATTAGATTGGAATGGAGAAAAGAAGATGAAGAAATGTTGTAGTCGAGCTCCCAAAATGGCGGCACTTCGTCGCTTCAAAAACCGGTGCCAAAAAGTGAGCCAAACCCCCCTATTTATAGGCTGAATCACCCTTAGGTCGTCGCCCTATAGGTCGGTCACGACCTATCCATGAGTCGTTGCCGACTCATCAGACCCCTTCGTCCTACGACCTAACCAACACAACATACAGTCGACCTAAAGACATGACCGACCCAACACTCATTCCTATGGCCGACCTAACCCCTAGCCGACCTACTGCATATGACTCAACACAGTAAAGCCATCCCCACTCGTATGCGACTTAACTAAGACGCAACGACTCAACCTATCTTCTTAAGTCGTACTAAGGTCCTAACGACTCAAGTCCTACCGACTTATACCACTTGCCGACTTAACATACAGACCGACTTAGCACTTAGCCGCTCTTCTTTCTTAACTTGCTAACACTCTAACTCGGCAACACCTATGAGTCGTTGACACGAGCTAACTCCACACGGCTTATCACCTTAGGCCGATAACCTTTAAGTCGGTCATTCTATAAGTCGTCTAGCGACCTAACCTGTGACTCGTTAACTCGGCCAATCATACTAACTCTTTAGCTCTTAAGTCGTAAACTTCTTGACCCGGTCACCCCTATGAGTCGGCCCTCTATGACTCATGCTAGAGACAACACAAACAACACCAACGACTTAATGCAACTATTTTACGATTTAATCGACACGTAAAATACGGGTCGTTACACCCCCCCCCCCCCCAGCTTCATCACCACGCTGAAAACATGACCGAAGTCGCCCCCTTCAAACCTAAATTCGCGACAATCCGTGAAGAGATAGGATAAATCGACCGTTGGATTTATAGATTGTAGTGCCCTCTACCACTTTCTAGTTGAAGGTTTGTCAAATCGATGAACGGATTGGAAGAAATAGGAGGAGAAAGATTGTTAATTCCTGGCCCTCGGTTTCTATGGTGGCGGCCGGCTAGGGTTTAGAGATATTATATTATTTTTTTATTTTGTGAGGGTTTAGGGTCTATTTATAGGAAATTTTTCAATCACTATTCATCCGGGAATTCCCAACTCCGATTTACGCGCCGAAACTGACGTTCCTAGGGTTTATCCCGCGTTCTGGACACAATGGAACAGGTTTCAGAAGCTAATTCGATCATATGTGCGAGATATGGCAACAAACGATCGATTTAAATTAAACCGATTTAAACGATTTTCTAGGCGTTTTAATTTGTACCGGACAAACGGTAAATCAATTGACTTGAAATTTGAAACCTTACAATAATATCACATTACGGATCCGATGAAACTGGTTTCGTTGAAATCCGAGACTTTTTGAAAAATGGCCATTTTAACTCGCCAAATTAATATTAAAAACAATTTGACGCGTTTCGAGCTGCCACAATCAAACGATAGCTCCGATTAACACGAAAATTGAAATCCGGTAATAACTAACTATTACGGATCCAATGAAACTAGTCTCGTTCAATTCCGAGACCGTTCAAAAATTGACTATTTTCACTAGTCGATTTTAATATTAAAATATTCAATTTTCACAAATAAACTTTTAATTCGATTTTAAAAGTTCTAAAATATCGTTCTAACTTCAACATGATAAAATAAAATTTTACAAATCATTTTCAATCATATTTAACTCAATTTTCAATTATTTCCATAATTTAACGTATTAAATTATTGATTTAATTATCCAATTAAATCCAATTATTCAAAATAAAATTTATTCGACTTATAAATTCACTTATTAATATTTAAAATTAATTAAATATTCACATTTTAATTAAATAAAATTCTGGGTCGTTACAATCTTCCCCCCTTAAAAGAATTTCGTCCTCGAAATTACAAGTAAGAAAGGTTATAGAATTTATTAATTTTCCATAAATCCATAGTTAAACTTCTTACAAAATTTTACTAAGTTTCCAAATCATACTTAGTTATCTTTTCAAAAACAATTACTAATGTTTAACTTTAATTCCAAATCAAAGTTAAAATTTTCAAAATTTTCCAAATTTTCTCAAATTTTTTCCAACGCCTTAAATTTCCGGAAAAATTCGCCATAGTCTCCTTTGCGCGGCTCGATCCGAAAAAAAATGACAGTATATATATCACAAATATACATCTCATCAAGTAATGAGGCATCCCGAAGGGAAAAAGTATAAAAGTACGATATTTAATCCGAGATATGTACCTTATATTTTATTAGCGAGCATATACGGCTAATATAGCGCGAAAGCGAGCTCCAAATGCAAAGCAAACGCGATCCGCACCTACTAAACACTCAACAAACAACATGAGAATCATGTATATAGACAATAGTATCGATATACATCATATAGCAACATAATAACTATACATGTCAACATAGCAAATGTAGTAAAAGCAACAAATGCAAACATCAACCAACTATCATCCAACTAACATTCATAACCAATAAATATTCATTTATATTCTCATTAATATCCCATGAATTGGTTTTTCAATTTAATCACGTTTGATTCATTAACAGTGGATGTTTACTAACATTCATTTTCAATTAGTTTATATTCACTAATTCATATTCAAGTTGGTTCACTTCCAATCAAATTCAATTCTATTTAAGATTCACTTAACTTCCAATTGGATTTCCATTACTTTAGCTTCCAATTTCATTAACTCAATTTCATTAATACTTAATGAATTATATACAATCATCTAACAACCATTTAACAATCAATTTATATCAATTACAACCAAATTCCTTTGCTTTCAATTGATTTAATTAATTGATTTTCATTCAACTATTCAACTTCCAATAACATTAGATTTTAATGAATTAACACTTACATTCATTATTTCATATTAACTATTCACATTTAATTGATTAATATTCAATCCATTAATTCAATTCAATTACAAAAGTTGAATTTCATTTACATAATCTAAGTTCACATTTATCACTTAACTTTATTAATTTACTTTGATACTAATATCAACTTCATTCAATATCACTTAAGTTATATTTCATTTATAAACATCACTTGTTTTTACATAACTTAAATTCCTAAATATATCCATATAGTTTCACTTCTTATATATATAAGTTTATTTCACAATTGTAAATCACATTAATTATAATTCAATTCTTATAATTCTTTTGCTTACAATTTATTCTATTATTTAGATTATTCAAACAACTAAACAATCAACTTATATACACTTTAATAATTCTGAAAAAATATTTTCTTTTATATATAAAATATACTCAAGGTAAAATTATTTCATTTACCCAATTTTAAAACAATATCGTATCGAATTGTTTTGTACAAGTGTTTAGAGATCCCTATCAACAACGTTAATTACTCGTATTAACCAGAATCTATATACCACTCAACAAACCAATCATCACAACATAAACCAATTTCATATTCACTAACAAATACGCTCTCATAGCTATTATTACACTCAAACTCATTCTAGAGCGCTACTGACTCTATCTCTAATGAGTAATACCCAACAGAACCATGGTTGTCGCTTAACCATATGCTCTGATACCAGATGTGAAGACCCGCAAATCCGTACTCCTTGAATATACACTAATCTCCATAGATTAACTCAAGATGAACAGAAATACGAATTATCAATGTTTAAGAAAAAGAAAGAGACAGAAGGAGAGGGAAAAAGATAGAAAATAGGGAGAAGAAAATAGAAAATAGAACGGAAAGAAAACAACAGAACAACATCAGAATCTCACAATTCGCAGCGGAATAACATATAATAATAAATGAATAATCTTTAAACAAAGAACTATATCAGTTATTACATTACATCACATTTCATTACATCATATCATCAGAGTGTACAACAACAACAACAACAAATAGTGCAGCGGAAAAAGAAATACTATATACTAGTAATACGCCATGCCATCCATCTTACCTCCAGCAACTCCAGAATATCCTGATAAACCTAACTCTTAACTGCCCGTGTAGAAATTTTTGGGCACCCAGAGTTTAGGAAGTAAAACAATAAACTCCGAGTCAGTCATGTGACTGGTGTGAGAACTCAAAACAGTTTATTTATCTTTGAAAACAAAATAGAGGAATATTTTTAAAGTCAATTCGCAATGCTTTTAAAAATGAGACTACCATGAGGCCTCCCGCACACACACTCAATGCAAACGCAGAATCGGAGGAGATTTCTCCTTATGATAGTCAAAGATGCTTGATACGCATTTAAAAGAACATTTGATATTATTACTAGTGCATAGTGTAGGAAAAAATTCATTTTCGAAAGTAAAGATATAAATCTTAGCCAACATAGACATTCCGCACTTATGCCTACTATAGCTACCATGTTCAATAGCAGGTTACCGCCACATTCCATGGCAGGTTATACAACTAAAACCGTACAAGTCTCGTATTGTTTCTTTGGATTTCCAACGAATGATCAGGCCAAGGAACTTCCCATTGCCACATGAGAATGCCTCCGGATGGACATCCCCGAGAACCAAACCGGATCTCTACCAACACAAGGCCGGGTTACCCCTAACTGGGTAACAACTGACCGAATATGCCATCCCCCGGTCCTTCGGGACCTTTCAACCGAGCGCTCGCAATCAATTCACACAATCATAAAGTGTTTTCAACATGAGTAAGTATCTGGGCTCCATACCATGATACCACCCTTTTCCAGAAGGAAATGCACACATCCTAAAGGGCGCTACCCCTCATAACCTTGCTGCATCTTTCCTGTTTTGACCATTCACGGGGTGTGAGGCTCGACGAAGTCACGTCCACAAAAACATACTTTATACAAAAGCCATGCTTTGGGTCAACAAATGATCATAGAAATGATCACCAAGATAGACGATCAAACAAATGATCCTATCATAAATAATCAACACAATGATCATTTCAGCAACACTCAGCATGTCACATTACCAAATTGGGAATATATCGCTGATAACATTCAACTACATAACCTCTGAGCTCGTACGTCTCAGAGAAGGGTGTTAAGCTAAAAGAATAAATTCTCCGCCACCAACAGAAATATATTTGAAAGAAATCGGCTTTATATCTCAACTTCTAATGTCAGACATACAATCCATACAAGTCTGTTCCGGGATCGAACAAAACCGAAGGCACTTACAAAGAAGTCCTTGCAATCCGGATATTCACAATCCTGATCGGATTCACCATCACATATGGAGAACTCAATACCGTAGCTACTCGGTGCAGAGTCAATCGATAGGTCATCCTATCGCTCTCGCAAATACCGGGTCTTCAACACCGATCTTCAATGCGATTCATAACGATGTATCACATATTCGGAATGGGTTATACAACCCCATGGTCCTTTCCCGGTTAACCCGAATAGTGAGCGCTTATTCAAAAATAAGTGTGGCATTCAAATTCAAGCAAATCACATCAATTTCCCATTCAAAGGGAAATATTGATAGTCGGTTATTGAACTATCAATGGATATGCACAACATCACCAGATTCCAAACAATTTTCCAAATTATTTATTTTTCAAAAATATCTTTACTAGATATATAATTTCACACTTTAAAAATAAATCAATATTTATTTTTAAACAACTTCCCTTTTCATTCATAAATTCCATAGTGAATTTATATTCCAAAATATCCATGCATATACGATTTCAATTATTCATTTCAATTTATCTTCAAAAAGATAAATTCCCAAAATATTCACTTTATATTGGAAAACATTTCCATACTTATTTATTCATAAGTAATTCACAGATTTTATTTATTTTCAACACTTAGAAAATATTCAATATACTTAAATCGAAATTAAGTATATATTTCATTCTTTAAGGAAATCATTCTCTTAACATATTTATTTGGGCCAAAACGAATATTGCGTAAAACATTATTACGACGTCCCAAAATCACTAGTATAGGGATTCGAAATTTAAAATAGATATATAAATCCCAATACTATACAAAACATTTCCTTTCGGAAATCATTTACTATAACAACAGTGTTATAGTCCACCATTTCCTTCTATTTCTCGAAAACGTCTATTTCAACAATGAATGTTGAAATCTATGGTTTCGAATCTCAACACATTTTAAAACATCATTAGATCGTTTTAATTCTATTTAAAACATCAAATCTAAACATTATCTTTAACATATTATTCCCTATTTAAAAACGTGAATATACTACGTTAACACATTTCATCCTTTTATTCATTTTATTTCAAGGGATTATTCACAGTCAAAAATGTGAATATAACTCCATTAATAGGTTTCAACAATTTACTTATCAAGATAAGTCGTTTACGAATTTATAAAACAACGTTTATAAATTCCTTTATTAACCTATATTCAATTCATAACCCAATTATAAACCAAAAGTTCACGTTATAAGTTAAATACTTATAATTTATTTGTTTGCAAAAATCGTTCCTTTGAACCTCATAATTATAAATCTTATAACTTATAAGATTCAATTATTTATCCAAATCTATTCTTTCAATAACTTTATAAATTTTATAAATCTACTATTTATAAAATTCCATTTATAACTTCACTGTTTATAATCCTATAAATTTCATTCACTTACAAAATTCATTTTCACTTCATTCAAACACTTATAAAAAACTCGTTTTATAATGTCAATATTTCAATTTATAAATATCCATTTATAAATCTCTTAATATAAATCAATTTATATTAATATTTAAAATGTCTTTAAACTCCTAAATAATTTCACCATTTTCTTTGATTTATAAAATAGTCAAATTTTATAAATTCTATATTTAAACTTTTTACAATAAATTCAGAAATCCAATTTAAACCATTTTATAAAATCATTAATCCATATTTCTCAAAAATCAATCTTTAACTATATCTCTCAAAAATCATATTTTCTATAACATTAAAAATTATATCGTTATTTATTTAAAATGGATCAATTCCAAAAATATTTTATAAACGTATACTTTCAAAAATCACTTTGAAATCCTTTTAAAATTCCAAAATTTGGTCCAATGATGCTACACACCAAATAGTCAATCACGACAACAACGATATCATATATCGATATGATAATCCATCAAATATCAAAATATCTGAAATCAAATAAATACTGTTGAGGAATCCAGTTGGATCCCTCCAACCTGTTTTCCTGCATCCAAAAACATTAGCACAATACCAATTCCGCTCCAGTACGGAATTATCGCGGTATATGGAATTTAAAATATTATCCGCTTAATAGACGGCGCAATAGGGTCACATCCGCTACACAAATGCGGGAAATCAATAACTCCAATATATACATACGCCAATATATATATATATATATATATATATATTATATATAATACCAATTTCACTGTTTATGAAATATTCGCGGTATATGTTTTTAATAAATAACATCCGCTTACTAACGGCGTATAATGTCAATCTTAATAATCAATAGATAACAATCATCATTCAAACATGCATTCAAATATTTTAAATCTAACTATTTAAAATAAAATCGAAACTGATTCGATTGAGTGAGAAGTTCTCACCTTGATTTCAATTTCGTTTTAGCGATTTATTTCGAATAAAATTAAACGGACGTTTAATTTTACCCAAAATTCTCACTAACTCCAAACGACTCCAATCCAACTTCATCGCGTAGTGCTCGTCCATACGATTTCAACGCTTCCTGTTTCATAATTTTTCGACCTCGCAGCAAAAAGTTATAGCATTTACAAGTTAATACAAATTTTTATTTTAATTTACAACATAATTTATAAAAAATTTAAACCTAGAACTAACACATGCCGTAGGATCCACCTCCATCAGATCATAGCCGCATGACGCAACCTCTCCTTTTTCTTCTTCTTTACGTTTACAGCCGAACCCATGAACGCCTTCATCATCGAATTTCGCACGCCACAAACATCGACTAAACCCCATCATCTCGACACCATTCGAACCACCTCGCCTTGCTTCTCCACCGCCCAGAACGCCCCCCCCCCCCCCCCCAGCTTCATCACCACGCTGAAAACATGACCGAAGTCGCCCCCTTCAAACCTAAATTCGCGACAATCCGTGAAGAGATAGGATAAATCGACCGTTGGATTTATAGATTGTAGTGCCCTCTACCACTTTCTAGTTGAAGGTTTGTCGAATCGATGAACGGATTGGAAGAAATAGGAGGAGAAAGATTGTTAATTCCTGGCCCTCGGTTTCTATGGTGGCGGCCGGCTAGGGTTTAGAGATATTATATATTTTTTTTTATTTTGTGAGGGTTTAGGGTCTATTTATAGGAAATTTTTCAATCACTATTCATCCGGGAATTCCAAACTCCGATTTACGCGCCGAAACTGACGTTCCTAGGGTTTATCCCGCGTTCTGGACACAATGGAATAGGTTTCGGAAGCTAACTCGATCATATGTGCGAGATATGGCAACAAACGATCGATTTAAATTAAACCGATTTAAACGATTTTCTAGGCGTTTTAATTTGTACCGGACAAACGGTAAATCCAATTGACTTGAAATTTGAAACCTTACAATAATATCACATTACGGATCCGATGAAACTGGTTTCGTCGAAATCCGAGACTTTTTGAAAAATGGCTATTTTAACTCGCCAAATTAATATTAAAAACAATTCGATGCGTTTCGAGCTGCCACGATCAAACGATAGCTCCGATTAACACGAAAATTAAAATCCGGTAATAACTAACTATTACGGATCCAATGAAACTGGTCTCGTTCAATTCTGAGACCGTTCAAAAATTGACTATTTTCACTAGTCGATTTTAATATTAAAATATTCAATTTTCACAAATAAACTTTTAATTCGATTTTAAAAGTTCTAAAATATCGTTCTAACTTCAACATGATAAAATAAAATTTTACAAATCATTTTCAATCATATTTAACTCAATTTTCAATTATTTCCATAATTTAACGTATTAAATTATTGATTTAATTATCCAATTAAATCCAATTATTCAAAATAAAATTTATTCGACTTATAAATTCACTTATTAATATTTAAAATTAATTAAATATTCACATTTTAATTAAATAAAATTCTGGGTCGTTACATATGACCAATCCCCTTTACATTTTTCATTGTTACTGTATCGACAGGTTGATGGAGTATAAAGTCATATAGATATAGGTGATTTCGAAGGTGTGGAAGATGAAGACATTACCTATGTATATATTGTGTACACTAACATTTTACATTAGTATGGTATTTTTTGTTAGTTTGGTGGATTTGTATTACATGGACCTATAACTGTGAATCTATTACTATGGATTGGTTTAAATAAATGAATAATTTTATATTATGCAATGACCTGTAATTTATATCGTTTCGAATGAGAATATTTAATTTATTTAAATATTAAAATTTGATTCGCATGTGATAAATGATAAGAAAGTAAATTGTTAATAAAATGACTTAATTTTTAATAACATATTTTTAAACGAATTTATAGGCTTTTTCCATAATTTTAAATTTGGAAAATATTTAAATCATTGTTTGATGTATTTTTGGGCAAAACGTTGGTATTTTTGAAATTTCTCAAAATAAGATAATTGGTATATTTTATTATTTTTTAACGATCATGTCGCATTGGCGTGCACGATCGTATATTTATTTTTGTCTTTGCGGTTTGTACGCGAACGAAATTTTATGTAGCAAAATAGCGTAAACTATTTTATAAAATAACCCTTACACTCACTCTTTTTTCTCTCACCTTCACTCTTCCCTTTTTCTTTCTTTCACTCTTTTCCTATAAATGAAATTAGGCCTCAACTTTAAAGATTAAAATCAAAAGCTAGGGTTAGCTAAAAAAATGAAATTGGATCCTTGGAGTTTGGGGTTAGGCTTCATGTTGGTGTATGTGTTGGAAGGTGCGGCAGTGACGACTGTTTATCGACGTGGAGGTCGTGAACCAGGGTTAGCAATTTTCGAGGATTTAGGTTGTCTTTGGTGATGTGGGGATTGTCATTGGGTTTTTCATAAAAAGTGGCACATTTTGGCAAGGTCAGCTGAGGTCCGATCACCTAGCGTGAATCACGACCATGTGCTATAAAAGGAAGGGCCGGGGTGTCTTATTTCTTGAGGGAGATTCAAGCTTCAATTTTCTAGGTCGAGAGCATGGAACTTTTGAAGCGAAAGTCGATGGCGAAGAAAACGCATGATTTCGTCGAGCGAGGCGGCATGGAGGATGGACGCATGCATGGCCTGGAGTATACACATTTGTGTGCGTGCATAGTGATGAAAGAAAGAGGGAAGATGGATTAGTAGGATAATTAAAGTAGATTAAGTAATTTAAGTTAGTCAATTATATTTTAAACCTCAAAACTTATAAGATCTACCATTTCTTCTTATAAGGTCCAATTATGACATGGTCTTTTGCTTGTACTTGTAGGAATGTTATATATGAACTGGAATTGATTTTTTCGAGTTAGAGCAAGTAAAATTTTTAGCTAAAATCGAAGATAAAACAAATACGCGTAAGCATCAACTGAAATTTGAGTGAGTTTTCCCACTTCTGGATAAATACTATATGATATATAATAGAATAAATTATTATTTCTGTACTTGAATGGTTTATCAGTTTAGTTTGATTGAATTTCCATTTTGAAAAGCGAATGAGATATAAAATGAAATACATGGATTTTGTAGAGTAATCTAGATTCCTCACCATTGTTGATTTTAAATTTCAGCTATATACCTATTTGTATCAATTGTTGAATGTCAACTTTTGGTGTTTTGGCTATATTAGATATGATATTGATATGTGTTAAAAGTTAAATCATTTTAATGATAAAGTTAGTAGTAGCATTGGTAAAGTGTTATGATAACTATTGGCCTTATTATAGTATTTGGAAATACTATTATTTGCTATTTGGATTGGTAATTGGTTTTGATTCAAAGAATGATTTTTTAAATGTGACTTTTGGGATTTTTTATGGTATTTTATTCAAAAAGGGTTTTGAACTTCTCTATTTTACTCTAACTTTTTGAAAATGTTAAAAGTGTTTGGAAAGTGTTTATTTTACTAAAAAGTTAATATAATCATAAATGTCTATCTTAAAGGAAAATAAAGGGAGATTTACCATTTATAATAAAGTCATTCTGTTTTAAAAGAAGATAGAAATATTTTGAAATAAATATTTGTGAAACACTTTTTATGAATTGTTGTATAAAAGGATAGATTTATAAATGTTATTTTATAAATAAAAAATAAATTTATAAATGGTATTTTATAAATAAAAGAAATATTTTTAAATGGTATTTTATAAGAAAGGATATATACCATTTTTATAATTTGGTATAATAAATCACATTTGTGGATTTATAGTGATATTTGAAATGATTGTTTTATGGAAAGTATTTAGTCCTACATTGAAACTGAAGGTTTATGATAAGTATATGAGCTATATAAAATTATATTTTTAATTATATTATGAGATCTAAAAAAGGAGTTTTATAAATAGAAATGAGATTTATAAAAGGAGTTTAATAAATAGAAAGGAGATATATAAGAGGAGTTTTGTAAATTAAAAAGAGATCTATAAACAGTTTCATAAAAGGAATGAGATTTGATTTTTATAAATGATCATTTTAAATTATGGTGGTACAGAAAGTGTTTTTTTCATATTTAACACCAAATTCCGAGATAAGGAAACTTGTCCATATCCTGAGAATTATGAATGTATTTCGAGGCAAGGATAGTACGCTAACTTGTCCGACTTCAACGTTAATCGAGAGATAGCGTTTCAGACCGAGTATTACAAATTTTCAGGAAAGGACGTTTTGGAGCTCAGGAGGCGAGCTGGATGGAAGGAAAGTATGGAGTGTAACCTGTTGAGTATTATTGATTTATTCTGGAACATGTTGCTTTAACTGTCCAGTATTTATGAAAATGTTGTAACTCTGATGTACTATACATGTAAATTAACTGTTACAGTTTTCCTTTGTATAACTGCTATTTTGTTTGATATTATATTTTGATCCGCTATGAACGTGAGAATCTGTGTTTTGGTGTTTCTGTTTCTTCTTCTTTTCTATCTCTTTCTTCTTTTCCCTAGCTGTCTGGAATTTTGGGTCGAAAATTCCGGGTCGTGACACTTGGCGCAGTTTGAAATCCAAAAGTGGTGGTAAGTATATTTGGTCTAATATCCATATGACTCATTTTGTCACTCTTTTGCGTTTATTGTTGCCAATGTTTTAAGTGACATTTGTTTTAAGCCAATAAAGTATGGTTCTGGAAATAAAATCTTTCTTAAGATTTGTAAATATAATTATACCATTATGATAAGTATATGGGTACATTCTCTAAGTATTGGAAATGTAGCATTTTGTGAATATAGTCAATATACTTGTATTTTTGATATAAGTATATGGAAAAGTTTTATAAGTATTAAAAGTGAAAAGTTTTGTGAGTATTCTTATACAATTGAGATATAGTACATCAATATTTATCAAGTATTGAAAGGAGGAGAGAGGGTTTGTGAATATTATTTTGTAAAGATATTTTAATAAAATATTTAAAAGGAGATTTTTAATTAATGAAAGGACTAACTAAAGAAGTTTAACGATTGTGTGCTTAACCGTGGTTTGTTTTCATATGGAGTTAAATCTCCGGTTGGATTGTTTGCCCACTTGATAGTTAAATAACTGACAATTAAACCTTGGACAGTTTTCAAACTATCATTTATTAGTTCATAGGGACCGTGATTGAATAATCATGAGTTATCCAAAAACCACTTTGAACAATCATAAGCATTCGAATTGGAAACATCTTCAAAATCGAAAATGAAGTTCTTTGAAGTGCAAGGGCTACTTGCTACTAATCCTGAGGCTGCTTCCAAAATGGATGTCATAGAATAGTGCCTTTGATTTATTTAGTCCTAGAACAACTAGTATGGATGAATGCTGGCATTGCATTATTGTTTGGAGGGTGGTGTTAGCATTCCAAGTGGTATTTACTAAAACGGTAGAACGTAGCCTCAAGCATTATGACCGATAATAACTAAAACAAGATATATGCTTCATGGATATGTGGTTCACTAATATTAGGTTATGGTCATCATCCGATCTAGATCGATATTAACCCATTTATGTATGTTAGTGACTCAGTACAGTTGTTGGCCGACAATTGGGGAGATAACCTATTTGGTACTATCCAGTAAGGCATCGGCCGGTCTTGATTTGCAGGTGGTCCAGGTGAGACCTTCATTATAGTTTCCTAGAGGTGTACTATGGCAGACGGTACTGCAGTAGCCTTATCATTGTATGGAATTAATTTTCCAATACATGCCTTTACGGACTTATTTGTTTACGAAATATGTTGTTGAATGTAACTAATGTAACCATTCCGACTATGATTAAATATATATTTAGAACCTAGACATTATTATAATATCATAAGATTTTCTTATAAAATGGTTCGGTTATTGTATGGTAAAAACCCGTAGGTATTTATGTGCGACATGGTCTTACGAGATACCTTTATTTTGGAAGATTTTATGGCATTAAAAATCCTTATGATTTGTGTTTCCCACGCTAGTTTACCAGACTAAGCCAGGTATTATGTTCCTATAATGCTCGGGTCAACCAAAGTATATTTTAGATTTAGTTATGGATGCTTTGGAGCATCAGAGCATGAGCGGGTGCCTCCAAAATGTATTCACATATTAATTATTTCCACTTCATTTCTTGTTTTGTATTTATCATCATTTATGAGGATATGTTGTTATAACTATCCAAGCTGATGATATGTTGGATTACTCTGATTGAAGTATGTATTACAGTCCTCTTTAGTAAAGATCGTTTGTATATTATATGTTACTTATCATGATGTGAGATTGTGTTCTATCTTTTCTTTCATTCAAACAATCTGTCTTTTCGGCACTGGGATGTTCGACACATGAATACCATGGATGTATTAGTGACGACTATTGAGGGTCGAAAAGGCGGGTTGTTACATATTATATATTGTTCCTTCCATTGGGGGTTCTGAATCGTATTTATAGAATATTATTTTGTTTATCCTTATTATAAACCTAATGACCCATTGTATTCATATTTTGTGGTTTGAACATCAATTTGAGCATTAAATCAAAGGGTTGAAAATGATGGGTTGTTAGACGTACATAAAGATGTGTGTGTGTGTGTGTGTGTTAGTTTGTTTAATATATTTGTAAATCAACACTGTTAATCAAAACTAATACATTAAGCCATTTCTCATCTAATTTGAATATTTGAAATTTGAATTAATATGAATTATAATCATTTAAATTTATATCATTAATTCAGTAAATATTGAATTTGAATTTTTATTTGAATTTCTATTAATTTATTTATTTAGTTATTATCATTTAAATATTAATTGTAATAGATATTTATATATGCATATACCATTATATATATAACTATATTATTAACTAAATTTACCTTGAATAAATGTTATTTAATATTACAATGGATTATCTTGTTAAATATTTTAACTAAATAAAACATTTTAAATCACCTTAATAATAACAGATGGTAATATAGTATAACTCAAAATTCAAATCCAAAGCATCTAATAAAACATTAAATGTGATTTAATGTTACTAATATTATTCATGATCACACAATAAAAGATCTAGTGCATATTGGGTTAAAAAAAATTCTTCTTCAAATTTACCCTTGTTGCCTAATGCAACCGATCCAGCAAATGCATGATGAATATTTTGCGCTGTGCTTGCGTAAATAGAACATTATGGTATAGGAAATGGTTGTTTTACAATGTTTCTTTGACCAAAGGGGCTATAAGGTATAGAGAATGGTTATGGCACAATGGCACTTTGTTAGATGAACAGTGATAGCATGGTGCTTTTGTCATGGGAACAACATGGAGTCACAGTCTCTTTTAGTAGAGCCATCAAGATATTTTGTCAAATTTTTGTTTGCATACCAAAAAATGAACTGGTCAAGGGGTCTGGAAAATAAGGGGTTTTGATGGGAAAGGCAATGCACAGACAAAATATATGGGATGACAAGTGCACTTAGGAATTGGCTTCACATGGACAACTTGGATGTTGGCGACTAAGATAGGGAGGTGTCTAGAGAGGGGTTGGATGGTGCTAATTAGCAAGGCTTATCGGCAACAATTGTCTTTGACAAAGATATGGATGTTATTTGAAGTGTTGATAATGAGGCGGACAGGTTGTGGGAGCGAGACTTATTATAAGGATAGGTAGTCGGGCCATGAGAGGAGTTGATCCACACTCGTTAAGCAAAACAATGTTGTTGGGCTTTGGACGTGATGAGACTGGTTATCCTTTTGCAAGAAAGATGAGTAACAAGCCTATCGTCAGTATAAGGTAAAAATATAGTATAAAATGTAGGATTATCATACTCATCATAAATGGAAAATGATCATTACCTTTCGATTTGTAATGAGAAACAAATTTAACACATGAATTATTAATTAGTTTTAAAATAATTTTAGATTAAATTGGCAATAAAAGGCAATTTTGATCAAAGTTCTCTATTTGAGAATTTTGAAAATTCCACTGCATGTAGAATGTTCAAGAAACAAATTTTGATATATAATGTATTATGGTTAGGGCATAATGACCGAATTGGGTATCTTTGGGCCCAAAATTGCTTTAGACTTAAAATACCCAATTTTTACAATAAATATAAAAATTTTGCAACCGTAGCTACCACCAGACTATTCTATCTTCCCTAATCCCGAAATTTCTACTTAATCACTTTGTAATGATGGAAAATTTTCTAATTACAAATTGTTTCAACATTCAAAGTTGTGCAATTAAAGCCTCGCAAAATTCTCGTTACAACTTATAGTGCTCTTCGACCACTATGTTATGTTAGTTGAGCACTATTAAACAATATATTCTCTTTAAGCCCTACTATATTTCGCTGCACCTGCTAAATCAAGACTTTTTAGCATCTGTTTTAGCAATATTAATATACAAAGGTTGATTTGACCAGTTTACTTTTAAACTAAATCACAAAATTAGGGTAAAAACCTAATATTAAAACATAAGTGCTCAACATAAGTTAGAAATATATTGTAGTCACCAGATCTAGTTTGCATACATCATGATATTCTTTAGTTTTGTTTTATAAGATTAAATTATACCTTTTTTTCCTACGCAAATAGTATGAAAATGAGAATAAATTAACTTAAAATATTTTGTTTCATATCTAATAAAGCTTTTTGCACATTCACTATTTTCAACTATATTCTCATTATAACTTTTTACGCCTCAACCGCCATACATGTGAGGACCGGCAAATCCGTATTCCTTGAATAGACACTAATCTCCATTGACTAACTCAAGATGAACGAAAATACGAATTCTTAGGTTTTTAAGAAAAAGAAAGAGATAGAAGAAGAGAGAAAAGGTAGAACAGAGCAGAAAGAAAACAACTGAACAATATCAGAATCTCACAATCGCAGCGGAACAACATATAATAGATAAATGAATAATCTTTAAACAAAGAACTATATCAATTATTACATTACATTACATTTCATCACATCATCAGAGTGTACAACTATCAAACAACAACAAATAGCGGAAAAATAAATACTATATAGTAGTAATACGCCATGCCATCCATCTTGCCTCCAGCAACTCCTGAATTCCAGAATATCCTGATAAACTAACTCTTGACTGCCCGTGTGGAAATTGGTGGGCACCCAGAGTTTAGGAAGGAAAACAATAAACTCCGAGTCAGTCATGTGACTGGTGTGAGAACTCAAAACAGTTTTATTTTTGAAACAAAGAATAGGATAATTTTAAAATAGATTCGCAATGCTTTTTAAAATGAGACTACCATAAGGCCCCCCGCACACACACACACAATGCAAACGCAAAATCGGAGGAGATTTCTCCTTATGATAGTCAAAGAAGCTTGATACGTATTAAAAAGAAACATTTGATATTATTACTAGTGCATAGTGTAAGAAAATCATTTCGAAAGTAAAGATATAAATCTTAGCCAGCATAGGCATTTCGCACTTATGCCTACTATAGCTACCATCCAAACAGTGGTGACCACCATAAGTGAATGATAGGTTCTACAACTAAAACCGTACAAGATCGTATTGTTTCTTTGGATTTCCAACAAATGGTTAGGCCAAGGAACTTCCCATCGCCACATGGAAACGCCTCTGGAATGACGTCCCGAGAACCAAACCGGATCTCTGCCAAAACAAGGCCGGGTTACCCCTAACTGGGTAACTACTGACATGAATATACCATCCCCCGATCGTAACCGATCTACATCCGAGGATCCTCGATTTCCAACAACCACAAAGTAATAAGTTTGCAGCACAACATAGGTTAAGTATCTGGGCTCCATACCATGATACCACCTCTATCCAGAAGGAATGACATACACTAAAGGGCGCTACCCTTAATAACATTGCCGCATCCTTCCTGTTTTGACCATTTCCGGGGTGTGAGGTCCGACGAAGTCTCGTCCACAAATCCACGCTTTGGTACAAAGCCATGCTTTGGGTCAACAAATGATCAAAGTAATGATCACAAAGATAAATGATCAAACAAATGATCACATCTCAAATGATCAAACAATGATCATTTCACAGCAACACTCAGCATGTCACATTACCAAATTAGGAATATATCGCTGATAACCATCAACTACATAACCTCTGAGCTCGTACGTCTCAGAGAAGGGTGTTAAGCTAAGAGAATAAATTCTCCGCCACCAACAGAAATATATTTGAAAGAAATCAGCTTTATATCTCAATTTGTAATGTCAGACATACAATCAATACAAGTCTGTTCCGGGATCGAACAGAACCGAAGGCACTTACAAAGAAGTCCTTGCAATCCAGATATTCACTAATCACGACCGGACTTCTCATCACATATGGAGTCTCTATACCGGGGACCAGTCGATGCAAAGACATTCGACGAGTTGTCCTTTCGCTTTTGAAAATATCCGGTCTTCAACACCGGTCTTCAAATGCAATTCATAACGACGTATCACATATTCGGAATGGGTTATACGACCCCAAAGTCCTTTCCCGGTTAACCCGAATAGTGAGCGCTTATTCAAAAATAAGTGTGGCATTCAAATTCAAGCAAATCACAACAAATACCCATTCAAAGGTAAATATTGATAGTCCGTTATTGGACTATCAATGGATATGCACAACATCACCAGATTCCAAATAATTTTCCAAATTATTTATTTTCAAAAAAAATATCTTTACAAGATATATAATTTTCACACTTCAACCATTTGAAAACAATTTTCAAATCACTTTTCACCTTTACCACTTTTGAAAAAAAAAATTCAACCATTTTCCTTACGTGGAAATACTTTCATTTCAACATGGTTCATTTAAACCAATTAAATAAATCCTTAACGATTTACTTTATATTTACGTTCCAAATCCGTAAATTAATTTCCACACTTCAAAAATAAATCAATGTTTATTTTTAAACAAATTCCCCTTTTCATTTATAAATTCCATAGTGAATTTACATCCCAAAATATTTATGAATATACGATTTGAATTTTCATTTTCAATTTATCTTCAAAAAGATAAACTCTCAAAACGTTTCATTTCACATTGGAAAAAAACATTTCCATACTTATTTATTAATAGGTGATTCACAAATATTTTTATTTCCGACCTTTGGAAAATATTCAATATACTTAAATCAAAATTAAGTATATATTTCATTTTTAAGGAAAACATTCTCTTAAAACACATTTAGTTGGGCCAAAACGAATGTTGCGTAAAACATCGTTACGACAACCCAAAATCACTAGTATAGGGATTCGAAATTAAAATTGATATATAAATCCCAATACTATACAAAACATTTCCTTTCGGAAATCATTTACTATAACAACAGCGTTATAGCCCACAATTTCCTTCTATTTCTCGAAAACGTCTATTTCAACAATGAATGTTGAAATCTATGGTTTCGAATCTCAACACATTTTAAAAACATCGTTAGATCGTTTTAATTCTATTTAAAACATCACATCCAAAAAAATTTCTTTAACATATTATTCACTATTCAAAAACGTGAATATACTTCGTTAACCAATTTCATCATTTCTATACATTTTATTTTAAAGGATTATTTACTGTCTAAAACGTGAACATAACTCCATTAATAAGTTATAACAATTTGCTTATCAAAATAAGTCGTTTTGCGGATTTATAACACAATGTTTATAAATTCCATTTCTATTTATTTTATAACAACTTCCTTTTATATATCTCCTTTATTAAGCTATTTCAATTTATAACTCAATTATATATTAAAGGTTCATATTATAAGTTAAATGCTTATAATTTATTCGTTTACAAAATCGTTCTTTTAAACTTCCCAATTTATAGATCTTATAACTTATAAGATTCATTTATTTACCCAAATTTATTATTTTAAATAACTTTACAAATTTTATAAACCTACTGCTTATAAAATTCCATTTATAACTTCACCGTTTGTGATTCTATAAATTTCATTCATTTATGAAATTCATTTACACTTCATTCTAACACTTATCAAAATTCATTTTATAATTCAAATATTTTTAATTTATACATATCAATTTATAAATCTTTTATATAAATCAATTTATATTATTATTTAAAAACGTCTTTAAATTCCTTTATAATTTCACCATTTTCTTTGATTTATAAAATAATCAAATTTCATAAATCCTATATTTAAACTTTTTACAATAAATTCAAAAATCCCAATTGAAACTATTTTATAAAATCATTAACCCCGTATTTTCAAAAATCTACCTTTTAACTATATTTCTCAAAAATCATAATTTCTATAACATTAACATTATAACGTTTTTTATTTAAAATGAATCAATTCCAAAAATATTCTATAACGTATACTTTCAAAAAAATCACTTTAAAAATCCTTTTAAAATTCCAAAATTGGCCCAATGATGCTACACACCAAATAGTCAATCACGACAACAACGACATCATATATCGATATGATAATCAATCAAATATCAAAATATCTGAAATCAAATAAATACTGTTGAGGACACCAGTTGGATCCCTCCAACCTGTTTTCCTGCATCCAAAAATGTTAGCACAATACCAATTCCGTTCCAGTACGGAATTATCGCGGTATATAGGATTTAAAATATTATCCGCTTAATAGACGGCGCAATAGGGTCTCATCCGCTATATAATGCGGGAAATCAACTCCAAGTACATAAATAATACCAATTTCACTATACTATGAAATATTCGCGGTATATGTTTTTAATAAATAACCTCCGCTTACTAACGGCGCATAATGTCTATTTTAACTATCAATAGATAACAATCATCATTCAAACATACAATCAACAATTTTAAATCTAACTATTTAAAATTATAAATCGAAACTGTTCGATTGAGTGAGAAGTTCTCACCTCGCTTTCAATTTCGTTTTCAGCTTTTATTTCGAATAAAATTAAACGGACGTTTAATTTTACTCGAAATTTTTGCTAGCTCCAAACGAATCCAATCCAATTCCATAGCGTTGTGCTCGTCAATACGGTTCCAACGCAACTGATTTTGTGCATTTTCGACCTCGTATGAAAAAGATATGAATTTTTAAAGTTAAACGAATTTATAAATATAAATTTTACAACATATATTACATTTTTCTAAACCAAATTAATCAGGGCCGCACGTTTCGATGATATGCAAATCTAGCCATCCCCTGTTGCATCTCCATCTTCGTTCCCAGTAAACAACTCGCATGCTAGAACCCACCAAGCTTCAAATTAGGGTTCAAAATCGCGACCTCAACAAGCTGCTTCAACTCGATCAGAGACTTCCACCACGCGCGCGTGCTCCAACTCCACCCACGGCCAGGTTGTGGCCAAGCTCGGCCTCTATATGACATGGGAAAACGTGCACGACTGTTAGGCCTTCAAGCTCGAATTGCAGACAATCTACTTCGTTAATCTCGATCTAAACCGTTGAACATATGGATCTCGTCATGCTCTTCGATTTATTAGTTGACAACTTTTGCTAAAAACGTGTGGATTTGGAAAGATTGAGGAGGAAAAGAGATTGATTTTCGGCCATAGGAAATATTGGAGGCGGCGGCTGTGTATAATTAGGGTTAGGTTTTTAGAATTTTGCAAATTTATGAAGAGGGAGGGGCTTATATAGAAAATTTCACGAACAGTATTCATCCCGGAATTTCCGAACTCCAAACGAAGCTTGCCGGTTGGCATTCCTAAGGTTTACCCCACATTCTGAACACAATGGAACGTGTTTCGGAGCTAATTCGGTCATCTGTGCGAGTTATGGTAATAAACGTTCGATTTTAAATTAAATCGGTAAATCAAATTTCTAGGCGTTTTGGCTTGCACCGGACAAACGGTAACTCCGATTGACATGAAATTTGAAACCATACAATAGTATAACATTATGGATCCGATGAAACTGGTTTCGTCGAAATCCGATACTGTTTGAAAAATGACTATTTTAACTCGCCAAATTAATATTAAAACAATTTCGATGCGTTTCGAGCTGCCACGGTCAAAAGAAAACTCCGATTGCTACGAAAATTTGAAATCCGATAATAACAAACTATTACGGATCCAATGAAACTAGTTTCGTCCAATTCTGAGACTGTTCGAAAAATGACTAATTTCACTAGTCGATTTAAATATTAAAATATTCAATTTTCACAAATTAACCTTTAATTCGATTTTAAAAGTTCTAAAACATCGTTCTAACTCCACTATAGTAAAATAAAATTTTACAAATCATTTTCAATCATATTTAACCCAATTTTCAATTATTTCTATATTTTCACTATTAAATTATCTATTTAATTATCCAATTAAATCCAATTATTCGAAATAAAATTTATTCAACTTTTAAATTTCACTTATTAATTATTTAAAATCAATTAAATATACAAATTTTAATTGACAGAAATTCTGGATTGTTACAATACAACCGCTCTGTTTTAACTATACAGATCCAAAGTGTCCAAATACGATTAATAATATAGTAAATAGATCGTCTCAATGATACGAATCAACCACAATATGTCATTTGTTGTAAAAGTGCTTAAATCAACTAGAATCGAGGTCAAAGTTGCATAGGAGGCAAACTAGGATCTGGGTTCGGGCGTATTTGGTTTTTATGATGATTGATGAAATCGATGATGTAGCATTATAGCCCTCATCATAAGGAGTCGATCAATGGTGGAATTTTCATCAATCGTGGCCATAGTTGGCCATAACTCATCACTAAAGGTGGCGGTTGGAATTAGACCACCACCACGAACGAAACTAGTGGTGCTGGGAATAGGTTGGACGTGGGGAAGGCAATGACGACGGTCGACGGTGGCAAGTCGATCCCTAGCGACAACGGTTAGTGGTCAATAATGGTTGAAATAGTAGCATCAATTATATAGAGTTACAATAATAGGCAAAATATATTTACACTTTAGTCCATATTAAATATTTATTTGCAAAATAGACCCTAGATCTTCTAATAACCATAAGTTTTACATACGAGTTCCGTTTCGGATGTAATTTTTCTTTGGATTCGTGGAGAAATTCCGCATAAGGCATGTGGTTCATTGGCTTTTGGTGCTGTTTGTAAGAGCGTGTTGGTAATATTAAATGGTTGTAATTATTTATATTCTACAAATACTAAATCATAATTCATCGATGTAGAGACACATTTGTTAATATATGTTATGCTCCTCGATGATTGTTTAGTTGTTGTGGTATTTTGAGATGTATGTGTTCCAATTTGGTTATTAAAAGATTGTGTCGTTGGAAGTTGATATGTAGTAATTAATTGTAGATTTAGGGAGATAATTACTTAATTAATTAATCGATAAAAAGTAAAACGTGTAATTTTGGAAAAATCAGGCAAATTAATGGAAAATGAGATTATTTAAAAAAGTTGGGTGATATTTGTGAATAATAGTGATTTAACAATTTTTACTGAAATTGATGCGAAATTTTTTGTAAGGTTATATTTATGAATTTCTGGAAAAATTCGTAAATAATAAAGGAAATCGATTTTAAAGTAAAAATTGGAGAATTTATAAAGAAAGCATGGTTTAATAAATAATAGTCATAATTTTTGGAAAGACTGTATTATTTTTTAGTAAAATAATAATGCGGCTACTTTTGTGGAGTTTATGGAAAAAAATTATTGAGATTAATATTCGAGTGTTGATTAATAGGTATAAGAGATATTTCAGCAATAGTAATAATAATAATACTAAAGATTTATTTTTCAAAGTGTTTTGGATCAAATTATTACTATTTTGAGATAAACGTAAAAAAGGAGCTTTGAGATTTAAAGTGGAATGTTATTATTTTTTGGGTTAAATTGTAATAAGTTGGTTGTGAAAATAATAAAGAGATTTGAGCATATTTTATTATTTTGACTTAAAGTAATAATATTATTTTTTGAAAGTAATTAGGCGTAAATTACTATTTTTGATCAAAAAATGATGTTTTGAGATATTTGTATTGATAAATTTGTAATGAAGGATTTTTGGACTATATTATCATTTTAAGAAAATTATTATTGTTTTAAGAAAAAAAATGTATTTTTCCTAGTAAATAATAATAGGGCAATTTTAATACTCAGGTGGAAATAATAAGGGTATAGAAATTACTTTGGACTAATGTGGCATGTATGATCGAGTGTTGCTTGAAACTATCATATAAGTATGTTGAGTGGAGGTGGAATCGCATTACGATGAGCTATGCGATATTTCACTATTATTACTTTGCATACATTTTGTAGTTAATCATGGTTTTGTTGTATGGATTTCATCTATGTTTATGTTACACTATAGAGTGCTTAATATATATTTGGCGAGTTTGATGTTTGTGTTGATATTATAGAGTAGTTAATACACGTTTAATGAGATTGATTTTTATTACTAATATAGAGTGGTTAGTACACATGTCATGGGTTTATACTTGCATTTTTGCTATTGATGTTGAGTCACTAATGATGAGTGGTCAGTACACATTTGACAGTATTTGTTATTGTTGATTTATTTGATGCTTTAGGTTGACATCGAGGATTGTCAAATCTGTGCGACATATTATTGTTATCCCTTATTTATTTGTGATGGTTGATTGTGGTGGCATAGAATAATATAATGATTTCTTCTTGTATTTATGGTTGATATGATTTTGCAATATTGTTTGCCAAAAATATTTAGTAAAGGAGAGAGCAGGAAACAGAGCAATGGGTGCTTGATTCTGAAAGGATGCATAGGAAGCCTTTTTACATGTAATAACTACCGAATCCTCTAGGTTTGAAATGTATGGAAATTGGCATAGTCCAAACATACTTGATCACTTTTTCCTTCTTACTATTTATATTTATGTATTCGTAAAGTTTGCAACTGGTAGCAAAGAAGGGAAAAGAGGCACGTAGGCCATATCTAAATATTGTTTAGTTGGTACATTTTCTCCCATGTCATAGTTGTATGTTTAAAAATCTAAAAACGATCTATATAAATTTGTGAATGTTTATTGTATGATTGGCTCTTGTAGAGTATCCATTTACTAAAATAGTATATAATGTAGTTTGATTCTGCTATGAGTTTTTCTCCTTCTAATTATAGTTTAGATTTCTAGTTTATACAACCAATGACCCACGGTTTTTAATATATAAGAATAGTGCACAAGCGTATTTTGACATTGTCTATTATTAATTTTAGACGTTAGGAACAGTGGGGCATTACAAGGTTCTCTTATGTATATACTATGTAAAAATGATAAGAGCAATACCCAGTTCAAAACTAAGAAAATGGATTGTGCATGTGGTAGGTCGCCGCCTCTCGATTAAGGTCGGTATGACTCTACGACTAAAAGTTTGTACATGCATACTTTGTAAGAACTAGCAAGTGGACAAGCCAAAAACCTATTTACTAGCGCATTAGGGAGTGTGTCATAAAATTGTACAATGCACTTGGACCAACGACCCTAAGAACTGATATACTTGGTCTATATAATAAATAATATTGCATAATTAATATTCAATTAACCCAACATGATATACTAGCAATTATATTTAATCGTTATCATTTCACCGTCAAGTTTTGATTACAATTATAAGTAAAAAAATATGAAAGGTTATATACATATACCTTTGCAAAATCTCTTATGGTATATCCACGATGTACAAATCTAATGGGTAGCTCATGTATACTCTGTAAATTATCAACCGTCATATCAAGGTCTGAACTAATATGAATTAGACTAACTTCCTCCTATCCATCTCTAAACAGTTCGTTTAGGAATTTTAGAACACGGCGACATTTCATTATACTTTAGAATAAAAAGGGAATAAAATGTGATAGTAATGATGAAAATGAGGTGCTTATTTAATAGACATCTATTAAATAAATGCTTGATCCTTAAGCATCAATCAAGTAGACACCTAATGCTTAGGCGCCTAACTATTAAGTGATTATTAAACATATGTCTAACTGTTGGGTTTAACAAGGAATGGAAAAGGAGCAAGATGGAGTGGGTTGAAGTAGGTTTCTCGTTCCCCAAACCTGATCTAGGTTTGTTAGAACCCATACTAGACCTACCCCATAGACCGTTATGGGTCTAAATTTTGCCTTATCCCGAGATCCAAACGGGTTAGAGTAAGCCCCAACCCACCCCTAAACCCATTACATCTATGTGTGTTAACTCAAAAGTCATATTCTAATTTGTATATACTAATATATTTGTGTTTAAGATAAAGATATTAAAAATATACTGATAATAGGTAATTATGTGCATACAATACGAATAAAAAATAAAGTGCTCAATTACAGTTTAAATAATATGCATATTTTGTTATACAATTAGCGATAATGCAACTTAGTACTTCAAAATACTATAACTTATTGAATAAAACATTATGATATATTCATCATAGAAACTTTTGTTTAGATATGTTTGGGTTGGCCCGTTTGGTAGTGGGTGAAATTAGGATTTATGCCTCTTGTATACACATATATATTATACACGCACGCACACATACAAATATACATATATGATAATTTCATATAAATATCAAGGGAATGTATATGCTTAATTATATACATGTGTTTAAGTATACTATGTTATATGGATGTGGTCATATACACATATTCTTAATACCACATATATATAGTTCAAACATATAAATGTATATAAAACATATTGCCATACACACACATACACACAAATCATAAAATCATATACATATATATGTTATAAAATGTTAAATATTATATATAAGTATACATATATATGTATATATTCAAATTATATTTATTAAAATCATATATTTGACTGAGTAAAGGATATTAATTTGAATTTAAACTAACATTTAAAATAATCTTTATTTCAAAAGTCTAATTTGACGGGTCAAAGTATTTTAAATTTAAATTTCAAACAAATCCGTCTATTTCAAAATATTCTAAAATTCAAAACATCAAATATAAATATATGATATGATGATAAATTCAAATATATTGCTTTATATATATGTGTGTGTATTTGTTTATATTATTAACTTCGATCGATGTTATTTTATAAAAAACACATACAGTTATAATATATGTGACGCCCCACCTCTATACCCACGCTAGCCAAGAACACTCCGGAGTAGTGCTGTCAACTAGCACGGAGAATAAGGCTGTTGAGGAGCGACCATCCATGTAATTGCTTATCACACGGTGGCTATAAATAATCTTCGGAAACAAACATAGAAATAATCATATCACAAATCAGTCACAGATATCCATATCACAAAGGCGGAAGAAGATATGAATATATAACTAACACATGAAAGTGTACATCAGAGTAGTGGTCAATAAGATCCACGATAATACAAAAGAATAGCAACACGTGCTATACAAAAGAATACGACTATGAGTCTATATCTCAAGTGTATACAACAAAAACTGCTAATCTAAACAGTTAGCCAAAAGTCAGAGTGATGAATCCCTGGGAAGAAGTCAAGCAGAAGCACCTGTAACATCTCGGTCTGACCCGAGTATTATTTAAGAAAATAATAAACGGATCAGTCTACCTATAAATATCAGATGACATGATATAACATAAAAGATATGGCATAAACATAAACATCCATAACGACATACCACTATAAGTATGTAAATAATGATCAACAGAAGATCAATCAATAAGAGATAATCAATATCACAAGAATCTTCTCAAAGATTCGAAGAGGGCATCATACCCTAAACTTGTACTCATAACAAGTCAATGACATAAATTCCAGAAATCAACACGAGAAATCCAGAAATCATAAAAAGGGAAAGAGGCCTATCACATGACGGTCCGAAGACCATGGGGAGATACCCCGCATGTGTGAATGGAATCACACAGATTGAGGTCAAGACTAACCAAAAAGCAGAAAGGTATGTGTGAATGGAATCACACAAGTGGTGTCTAGTCTAACCTTGCAATGAAAGAGACATCGCGCAATTGCTAGTCTAATTCATAAAGCGATCATCAAGATCAACGAGAAGTGTCAATTACACTAAGCTAGTAAATATAGAAGTTTAGCTTCATGTCCCATAACCACTTGCTTAACTTAAATATTTACGAACAAACTGTAAATCTTCACTAATAAAATTGTCACAAGAGGTTCAATCGAACAAGTCCAAGAATTAACCGACGAAGTGAACGCAAGCGTTTCATACCACTTGTTTTACTAAGTCGTTTAATTAGATTTCTCATCCGAGTGAGGTAAAGGCTTGTATATACTAATAGATTGGAAAACGGTTTAAGAAAAGAGCTTTGTTATTAAAAATAGAGTTGAAATTGTTTGTTAAAAGAGTTCTGATATTTACTACTAGTATTGAAACCTTTATATTATAAAGTGACAAAACACATAAGCAAGTGTAGAAACAATCAGTCACAAAGATCGCATACGGAGATGCGAATAAAATCCAAGGAAATCAGCTCAATGTTTTTCAGATAAGATCCCCTACGGAGGGGGGGTCCAGGGGGGGTGGCAACCCCCCAAGGTGGGGGTGCAGGGAATAGGGTCGAGCGACCTAATGGTTGCGACCTAGGGGTCTAAGGAGTCAAGCGACCTAACTGGAGCAACCCTGTGGTCATGCGACCTAACTGAAATGGCCAAGCGACCTAACAATAGCACAGGTCAAGCGACCTAACGTTTTAAGGCCGAGCGACCTAATTAAACTCGCGACTTAATGGTGTGGAAGGCGTGCGACCTAACATGTTACGACCTAAGGGTCGAGCGACTTAGTGGAACAAGGTCATGCGACCTAATACTTGTAGTAGGGTTGGGCGACCTAACGGAGTAAACGGTCGAGCGACCTAACAGGTTATAGGTCATGCGACCTAGTGGGTTAACGGCCTAACGACCTACGGGTTATAGGTCCAACGACCTAACGGGTTATAGGTCCAACGACCTAGCGGGATAGAAGGTCATGCGACCTAAAAATGGAAGGCAAGGCCAAGCGACCTAACGAAGAGGGGGTGAGCGACCTATGGTCATAAACGAGATCGAGCGACCTATAGAGGCATAGGATGCAGCGACCTAAAACGTCGCGACCTAGCGACCTAAAACATCGCGACCTAGCGACCTAAGGGGATAAGGGCCGAGCGACCTAACATTCGAACGACCTACGACCTAAGGAGCTTGCGACCTAAAGCCCAACGACCCACGACCTAATTCCGAAGCGCCGAGCGACCTAACGTTATAGACCATTTTAGGTCGGAAACGAGCTATTCGAAGGCCGAGACTTTTCCACGCGAACGACCTAAGGGTTAGGTCGCGAACGACCTAAGGGTTAGGTCGCGAGCGACCTAACTCCGAACACACGAAAATGGCCAGAACGACCTAAGTGCAGAAAATTCACCAAAACGCTAAAAATTGGAGTTTTTCGCCAATCCAATCCAAACCAAATGCAAATGTGCATGCAAAAGTGATAGGGAATCATTACCAATAGTCCAATATAGTTATAGACTAGATTTGTGAGATAAAAATCTCACCTTTGCACTAAAGTTTATGAAGATGAAGCTTGAAAGCAAGGAGAAGCAATCCAAAGCTTGAATCCAATATCTTCTACTTGAATTTGGAGTTGAATGTTGGATTTGCAATTGAATTTGTGCTTGGAGTTTTAATTTCCCATTCCCTCCACTATTAATGCCAAAGCTTGATTAGTTAGGAAATTTATGAAGAGTGAGAAGAAGAGGGTTGGAACTTGGGCTTAATAGGCTAAACTAACCCAAAGTCCAAAGCGGGAAAAGTTAGTGAAATTTCACTAACTCCAAACCTATCGATGTTTATACTTAAAAAGTTGTAAACGACATTTCGAACTCAATGGAAGTGGTCTCGAGTCCTAATTTGACCGTTTGCAAAAAGTAGCTTTTCGGACCAAAATCCGATTAACGAGTTAATATTTAAATAAAATATTTAAATACAAACTCGATAAATATGCGGGTTGTTACAATATACTTATTAAAATTAAACTAACCATGATCTCAATTTTTTATATAAAACCAAAAACAACTTTTTTCTATAAAATAGTTGGGCGTATGATATATGTGTGTGTGTGTGTGTGTGTCTGTAATTCAATAATAAATATATTTATAAAATACTTCAACTTTTCATAAAATGATTTATACCAAATGTAGTATATGTATGGTCGAAATTAATAATATATACACTCTCACACACACATATATATATTATCAAATTTCAATTTCAATATATGAAAATTTTAAAAATTAATTCACATATAAATTATATTTTATTCCATTTTTTTGAAATAAAATGTTTATGTACTTGGCAATAATATATATATACATACACACACAAACGTGAGGACATAAATAGGTTTATATATACAGAAAATAAAAGTTACCTTAAAAGATCTCACTGTTTGTTACACGTTGATTCTATCTCCCAGGATCTTTAATCCACTGCTGGAGCGTGCAACTAATTAAGTATTACCACCTTTAGAAAGTAGTATTTAGAAGGCGGGAAGACAATGGGGTTCTACCTACAAAGAATGGCTGCTTGAGCTTGGACCAAAAGTTCAAGGAATGCATGAGAAAGCATTGTACTTGAGAGAGGCTAGACTAAAATATCTAGCCCTCTATACTCGGTATCCAAGACCAATTCAACACATTTTACCTTCCTTCCTTTACACATATATGGCCAACCCATACATGATGACATGGAACAGTCATCATTTTCCAAATTAATTAATTATTTGCATATTTAAAACATATTATAAATATATATATCCATATCATATATTGATATTCTTAACATCTGCTAGTGCAAACGAGTATTAGAACTAAAAATATAAGCCGCTCATTCCATATCCGAGAAGTCAACCTTCATTTCCTATGGAGACCTTAAATTCGCTACTCTAGCCCTTGAATGAGTAGTTTTGATTACCGAACAATTGGAGAGTTATTTAGTCATGAAAGGCAGAAATAAAAAAGAGTTTCTTTAAGAGTACTGTTAATGCACAAAAAATGATTAGGGGGGAAGAGCATATATAAAATTTATATACACGTCTAAATAATTGCTAATGGCACCTAGAATATTTCTAGGAGCTACCCTATTGCTAAAGAAACCCCAAACATCAAATACACTAATAATTTATATTTCGTAAATATTAATTGAATTGATTAATTTATAACATTTTATGAACTAATTAATTGTGTGATATTTTGAAGAATTTATAAATACGATCCTGTGACTCATGAGCATGAAATCAATCGGTAATTAATATTAAAAAATTCAATTATTATTATCCACACATCACTTAGATGATGGTGAATGCGACAATTTGGCTGAGTTCTTCGCTTATAATTTTTTTTGGTAAAATCAAATTTAGATCACCTTAAGTGATTCTATTTAGTACTATATAATATTCACACGTTCTCATTGTCAACACTATATCACTTTAAAATATAAGGAGTTTGGTATCGGTCAAAATTCCAATAATATCTATATTCAACTATTTTGTTTATTTACAAAGTATTTGGTTCAATAATAACATTTACGATTAAACATTCTACTCTAGCTAGTTTGATTTTGAGTTGACTATAGTTGACAATGATACTAAATTCATATAACTGAAGAGATGAATTCTCTACTTAATAGTATTTCAATTTATATGCTTGAACTCAAACCCAACAATAATCGCATGATGGTTGCCATGCCATGATTTAACTATAATCAAAATGGAATATCCACATCGAATTTCTATAGTATTCTCAAGTCGGAAGAACTATGCAACACTACACCAGAACTTAATAATTTTAACAATAATTAGATCTGTTCATATAGGAGTGTGGGCCTTTACTTGTAACACTTATATCCGTTACTGAATTCTATCTGCCAATCGTTACAAGTGTTAGAAAAAAAAATTTCCCAATGGTTATAAGCGTTAGGAATATCGTATTTACAACATTTTTATCTATTACCAAATTGTATCTTCCAATGAAGATAAATGATAGTAATATCTATTTCACAACACGAATATTAGTTGTAAAATTCATTATTCCAATGGATATAAGCATGAGCAATAACCAAATAGTAACATAAAAATATACTAGTAACTTTAACTTTTTAATATGAATAATTGTTGTAATAATTAATATGGCATGCATGTTGATAGCATAAGCAACTTTTAATATGCATTAAAAATTAATATTATTATAAAGCCTCGTATCACCGTACCCTTTGAATCGACAATAAATATCACGTGTCCAACTCAAATTAGATGGAAATACGAATCTTTAAGGGTAAAGAAGAAAGAGATGGAAGAAACTAAAACAACAACACAGAATCTCACAATCGCAGTGGAACAAAATATGATATATAATAACAGATTTTTATACAAAATAAACTGTAACTGTTAATATACATACAATTATCAGATTATAACAATCAACAATCAAACTGGACAGTTATAATAAATTGTCCTCACCAATGCTGACTATACAGTCTACACACACAGTAGAATATAATCAAATACGTGGTACACGCCTGAAATCCCCCAGCCCATCTCCAGAGCTCTATAGCATCCTAACCTAAAGCTGAAATTCTCGGTCTGACCTGAGCATTATTGTAACGACCCGTAAATTTTTAATAATTTTATTTGTTTCATTTAATTAATTAATTGAATTTTTGTGAAATTTTAAATAATAAAATTCAAAAATAAAAAAATTGATGTTTGGAATACATCTACTTTAACATGACTACCGGTAAATTTTCACCAGAAAATATGAAAGTTTATTTTTTTTATTGTGTAACTTTATTTAAATCTAAATCAGTTAATAACTGTTGAATTTAAAATGTTTTACATATTGTGTTGTTTGAGTTGTTAATGTTAGTTTGGGTTTCTGATCGATTTGTCTGATCAATGTTATCGATAGGATTCCAAAATAATTGAACAGAGCAAACTGACACAATATGGTTTTCAAATTTGGTAAATGAAATAAATTTTTTGTAATTATATTATAATTTTATGAATTTTGATAGATAATTGAATTGATTGGTGGGAAATAATATTTGATATTATATATAGCTTGTAAATCATTGGTTTTTGTCTTATATATAAATAATTGAACTATAGATCATGGTTATAAAGTAATTTGGAAACCGGAATGAATTTAAATCAAGAAACTGAGAATTTAATTTTTGGTGATTTCAAACTTTTATTTTAAAGTTTTAATGGATATATTATTTAAAGTATGTTCAAATATAAATTTGTTTCCAAGGAATTTTAAATGTTTAAATCAGTACTCTCCTTCATTGTCGCTGGAAAATAATTTCGGTGATGACTGCAGCATCATCGACATTCATTTCGAGTTTCAGGGTGGAGAGGCCATTCGTTAGCTTTGCTGCGGTTTTGTTTTGGAAAATAAATTGATTTGAATTTCTAAAGTACGACTTGATTTATATATATATAAGTATATGATTATAGATTTGATTTGATATATAGTATATATTTATCTCTAAATTGTTTGAAGACAATTGGAAATTGATTCTTAAATTTATGATTTAAAGATGATTTCAATTATAAACTGAAGTCAAAATTTTGGATAAATATTTGAACTTGAATTATTGAATTGGGAAAATTATGGTTGTATATTACTTAACTACATTCCAATATAATTTACCTAAATTATACAGAAGTTAGATATGTAATTGAATAATATTCAATATAAAATGATGTTAAATGAATTCATAAATAAAATTTGAGTGGTTATTATAAATGTTATACACTTAAATCTTAAATATAAAAATATTAATAGAGATAAATAGAATAATAAGTTGGTTGAATAGTAATGAGACAAATTAAATAAATTTTTGTTTTGAAAGAAACCTTTATGGCATCAAATATTAATAAATTGAAATAAAATCAACTTAATGAATTATCTTGAATTTAAAAATCAATTATTAAATATGAACTTAATTTAAATTGAAATTTATATGGTTTGAACTAATTGTCTTACTTTTTTTTCAATCTATTTTCTTTCCGGATGTTTCTATTCTTCTACCTCCTTCCTTTTTGGAGACGAAAGGTTTTGAGTGGGGGAGAGTGTAACGACCTGTAAATTTTTAATAATTTTATTTATTTCATTTATTTAATTAATTGATTTTTTGTGAAATTTTAAATTATAAAATTTTGAAATAAAAATTGGATATTTGGAATACGTTTACTTTAACATAGCTACTGGTAAATTTTCACCAAAAAATATAAAAGTTTATTTTTTTATGTAGTTTTATCTAAATTCAAATCAGTTAAAAATGGATTTAATAAAATATTTTTCGAAACCTAAATATGCCAACATGAAAAAATTTATTTAGAACACTCTGAATCAGACTACGAAATTCGTTTCACGAAATTTGGACGTTTCTAGCTCCGGTTTGGATTTTTCCGTACCGAATAACAACATATGTCGGTACCGATTATCAATTTTTGATCGGATAATCGTACCACTGATATATGTGTACTGTTTTGATCGTCTTATTGTGCTGATCTTCGTAGTATATTCATTTGTATATTTCGGGTTTTGGTACGCCATGAAATCAGTAAAAGGTTATTCGTAGCGGTTCGTTATTTGAGCCTATTGATTTTCATATGGCTTTTCATTTATCCTCCATTTAAAAACATTAACCTCTAGCCTTTATTATTTTCTGGATTCACGAGCTGGCTTTCACTATTCCTACCGATTGATATTTAAGGGATGTCCTTTGATTTTCATGTTACTTTCGAAAAGGAGAATAGATATATATAAAAAAAAAAAATTGATTACAACTGTTCACTCGTTTCTCCCTTCTCCCTATTGCTTGCTTTCATTCCCTTTCCCTTCTCTTTCATTTTCCCTCAACCAGCAGACCTCACCGTGCTCAACTCCACCTTCGACCATCACCAATTGCCGAATCCACTTCCTTTCCCTTCTTTCATTCACACACACGCTGGCCTTTATCTTCCTAGACACGATCAGAGCCTCCTCCGCTCCAACCCTACAGCCCACACAAACTCCCATGCATATCTCCATGCTTGCACGATAGCGCCTCTCTGTGTCTTTTCACCTCGGCTTATCTCCACGACCAACCTCTGGCGGCCTAGCAACTGCCCCTACCCTCCTTCCTTCCCCTCTCCTGCAACTCGCGTTTTATTATGTGTAAGTGCTGTGGTTTTTTTAGTGTTGTTTGAAATATAATATAATTATATATTTTATATTGTTATATATATAGGTTGATACGGTGGTTTAAATATATGATACATAGATGCTGCCTAGGTGAGTTATATAAGGTTTATAAAAGTATGTTTCTGGCTCCATGAGTTAGCTTATTTTAGACATGTGCAGGCTGTTGTTTTATAAAGGAGAGTTGTATATATTTGTGAACGACAGTTGTATACATAGATTAGTCTTATACACATAAATTACAGCATATATATTTATAGTACAAAGTTTATCTTTGGCCTTCCTCCTCTGTTGTTCGAGTTGAAGAAATTAAAAAGAATGATATTGAATTTTATTACTCAATAGAGTTTTGATTGTAATCAATATAGTACACCATGCAGTGCTTTTGTATTTATAAGCAAAGATAGAACTGGGCTGCGGGTTGGCCCAAAGTAATAATACAGCCCGCATTGCATTTACATTGTTACAGTACTAATATATGAGACAGTGAAGTATGTTGTTTCGCTTATTTGCCCCCTCAAACCCGAACTAGGGTTAGGGTTTGCAAGCGATAACCTAATCTTCGGCAGGAATTAAAAATAGACGACCACGAGATGAAATTTCAAGGCAGACTCAGTCATTGCCAGCATCATAAGCTCAGGTGAAGATGGATCTGAGAGAAATCTCAACTTCAATCTCGAATAGAGAAGATTCATGAGTAGTTACAACTTCAAGCTCAAATTGAGGAGAGATCTGAAGTAAGACATGGAATAGAGGAAGAATAGTGGAGGCACCGTTGGTATTGAGCTTACGCTTGCGGTGACTGACGTTTAGCCTTTCCAGAATCAGCAAGAGCTTCAGTTTCTGACTGAGGTGCTTTAGGGATATAAGTATGAGCTTTAGATCTCAGATTGATGTTATCTTCATCAACATTAATCTCGTGCCTGAAACGAGTGAAGTTGGGTCTCGAGAGAGGCTTGGTAAAAATGTCGGCTTTCTGGTAAGTAGAAGGTATGTATCCAACTTTAAGTTCCCCTTTAATCACTTGCTCTCATACGAAGTATAAATCTAATTCCATATGTTTCGTACGAGAGTGTAATACTGGATTGGTAGTGAGAGCAACTGCACTTTGATTATCACACCATATCGTGGCTCTAGCATTATGTGCGATACGTAGTTCACTTAAAAGAGATTTTATCCACATAATCTCTGCAGTAGTACTGGCTAAACTGCGATACTCAGCCTTTGTACTTGATCTGGACACTGTTGGTTGTTTTTTTGCACACCAAGATATAGGATTGTTGCCCAAAAATATGCAGTAACCAGTAGTGGATCTCCTATCATCAATGCCTGTTGCCCAATCTGAATCAGCATAACCATTGATATGTAGGGATGAGCATGACTGTAGTATTAACCCTTGATTAATTGATCCCTTCAGATACCTTAAAATACGCTTTACTGCTTTCCAATGATTGTCTAGTGGCCTTTGCGTGAACTGACTCACTTTATTAACACTATAAGATATATCAGGTCTGGTAATTGTGATACTGAAGTGCTCCCACTATGCTTCTATATTGTTTGTCATTTAGAATTGGTTCTCCTTTGTTCTTTGATAACTGTAAGTTGCTAGTCATTGGAGTAGGTAGTGGGTTAGCTTTATCCATTTTAGCTCTCACTAGAATTTCACTGATGTATTTTTTCTGACTTAGCAGCATCTCTAAATTTGATATTTTTCTGACTTCAATGCCAAGAAAATAATTTAGCTCTCCCAAGTCTTTAATAGAGAACTCCTTCTTTAGACATTGTGTTATGTGACTGATTTCAACCTTACTGTCACCTGTAATAATAAAATCATTTACATAGATCAGCACATAAGTTACAGCATGATCAGAAAATTTAGTAAATAAAGAATTATCATATTTTGTTTGATTGTAGCCATGGCTGGATAGAATAGTTTTGAGCTTGTCAAACCAGACTCTTGGTGCTTGCTTGAGCCCATAGAGTGCTTTATTAAGTTTGCATACTAGCTGCTCATTGCCTTTTTGTATAAATCCAAATGGTTGCTCCATGTATACTTCTTCCTGCAAATCACCATTAAGAAAGGCATTATTAACATCTAATTGTTGAATGACCCAATTCTTATGCAAAGCAATTGTTAATATTATCCTAATTGATGTGGGTTTCACAACTGGAGAGAAAGTTTCGTTGAAATCAAACCCATTCTATTGTGAATACCCTTTTGCCACTAATCTTGCTTTGTGCCTAAGAATTGAGCCATCGGGATTTTTCTTCAATTTGTATGTCCATTTGCATCCTATTATATTTTTATTTTTTGGTAATTGAACAAGATTCCAAGTATTGCTTTTGATCAGTGCATCATATTCTATCATTGCACTTTTCCAATTGACATTAGTAATAGCTTGCTGGTAAGTGGTTGGTTCACTTGTGTCAAGTTCAGCACAATATACTTTTGGTTTAAAAATACCACTCTTTGCCCTAGTTATCATATGATGACCAGTGTTTGCAGGAGCAGGATTTCTATCTGCACTGGTGACCTCTTGTTGAGTATTGATTGACTGTTGGTCATCCAATACTGGGCATGAATCATTTGAGTGATTGTGGTCAGAACCAGTATTATCAGTTTTTGATGATTCTCCAGTTTGCTCATGACCTGGTTCTCTGTTGAGCATAGTGTGTTGTGAGCAGGAGTTCTTTTCATCATCACCACCTTCACTTTGGATTGGCATGATTATCTCAGGCGAGAAAGGTATAAAAGGTATGGAATACTTTGCATTGTATATTTTCTGAGATGTTTTGATGCCTGCATTGCTAAAAGGAAATTCATTCTCATTGAATACAACATGTCTGGATGTATACACTCTACCATTGTTATCAAGACATTTATAGCCTTTTTGATTTGTGGGATAGCCTATAAATGTGCATGGTTTTGATCTATAATCTAATTTATGTGAGTTATATGGTCTTAAGTAGGGAAAACATTGACATCCAAATACTTTTAGATTTTTGTAATCTGGTTTAACTTTAGTTAGTACTTCCAAAGGACTCTTATATTTGAGAGTCTTTGTAGGCAGCTTATTAATCAGATAAACTGCTGTAGAGAAAGCATCTGGCCCAAACTTAAGTGGCATAGATGCTTGTGCTAGTAAAGTTAAACCTGTTTCAACAATGTGTCGATGTTTTCTTTCTACAGGACCATTTTTCTCTGAAGTATAGGGACATGTGGCTCTATGTGTGATTCCTTTGTTTGCGAAAAATTTCTTTAGTGGCACAAACTCCTTACCTCCATCTGTTTGGAAGATTTTTACCTGATTACCAGTCTGTCTTTCAGCATTTGTTATAAATTGCATCACTGCATTGTTAGTCTATGATTTTGATTTTAAAAAATAAATCCATACAAATCTAGTGTAAGCATCAATGAATGAAATGTAATACTTGTAGCCATAATCAGTACAAACTGCGGCAGGTCCCCACAGATCTGCTGCAATTAATTCAAGACTGTTATTGTATACAGTCTTAGAGTTTGGAAATGCAAGTTTATGACTTTTGCCTAACTGACAATTTGTACATACATAAGAAGTGGGAATTTTCTCAACAAGAATGTCAACACACTTATTCAAAACATGTTTTACAATATCTAGAATGTCAACACACTTATTCAAAACATGTTTTACAATATCTACACTAGGATGACCTAGTTTACAGTGCCACATATTGAATTTTTCTGTATACTTTTCAGTATTACTGGTTTCAGTGACATTACACCATTTACTATCATACTCAGGTTTTCTTGAGCTTGCAACCTCAAATTTGTATAACCCCTTATGTTCTTTACCCTACAAAAGAACCTCATCAGTCAGATTATATTTCACCAGACAATGTGTTGAGTGAAATTCAAAATATACATTATTATCTTTGGCAAACTGTGATACACTCATTAAATTTTTCTTAATTAATGGTACTCTCAGTAAGTTTCTGAGATATAGTTGTCTAGTACCATTAAAAATTGCATTTCCAATATGAGATATGTGAGTGGTTTTACCATTACCCAGATACAGTAATTGTTTACCTTTGTATTCTCTGTTGCCAAGATTCAGTTGACTCAGGTTATTAGTCACGTGATTAGTTGCACCAGAGTCTGGGTACCAACTGTCATCATGTATATCCTCTATTCTTGCAGTGCTGGTATCTATATTCTCTGATTTTGGTTCTTGATGCATGTTCACCATGTTTGCACTTGGATTTTGTGATCTTGCATTGTTGTTATTCTGTTGTGCTGGTGTGAAGTTAGCATCAAATGTAAAGTAACACTTGTTTGCAGTATGACCAAATCTTTCACATATTTGACATCTAGGCTTGTTATTGTTGTAATTCCATCTACCACCCCTTGTTCTGCCTCTATTGGGTTGACTGCCTCTGTAATAGTTTGACTGGTTCTTGTTACTTTGGCCTTTTTCTTGATTTCTGTTCTTGCTAACAGAGACTTGGTTAATATTGTACTCCAAGTTTATTGATTTCTTTTGCTCTAGTCTTCCTTCATGGGCAAGAAGCATTGACTGAACACTAGTAAGTGATGGTAGTTTTTCATTAGAAGAAATTATAGCTACCACTGCTTCATATTCTTCGTCCAAACCACTTAATATACACAATATTTGTTCAGTGTCTGCCACTTTGTGACCAGCGCATGCTAATTGATCACATATTGTTTTGGCTTTTGACAGATAGTCTCTCATACAAGCACTGTCTTTTCTTAAATTCTGCAACTGTCTTTTGTATTGCATTATTCTTGCCGCAGATTGAGAACTGAAAATTTGCTCAATTGTGTACCAGATTTCATGTGCAGTTTTGCACCCGATCAATTGTGGCATGAGATTTGCACCTACAGAGGACAGCAGCCAATAACTAATTAGAATGTCTTGTCTTTCATGTTAAATATAATCTTTATTGTTGATAAGTTTTCCTTCATTATCTGCAGAAAATCTTGGTGGGGTAATTATGGTGCCATAAACATAATCCTGCAAACCATAGCCCCTTATAGCTGTTTCAATTTGAAATTTCCATAGCAAATAATTGGAATCATTCAACTGTATGGTGATGATCTGACTTTGTGGCTTGATGATAGACTCTATAAAACCTTGAGTGTCATTTGGCTGTTCTTGAGTAGTTCTTGAAACTGAACTGGAAGGTGTTGCTGCATTATTGCTGTGCTCATCAGCCATTTTGGGAATCAAGAAATGGAAACAGAGATTGGACGCAACCAGAATTGGGAAAATGATGAAGAAGACTCTGATGCCAATTCTTCGATATGGCACAGTCGGTAAGGTAATCAAGTTCTTGATGCTTCTGATGAATCAAGTGCAGCCGTAGGGGTGATCTGTGATGAGATTTCTCTGAGATCCTCCTTCTTGGCAAGGCACGAGATTCAAATGATGATCAAATGCTCTCAAATGATGATTTAATTACTGATGAGAGCAATCTGCTGTTAAGCAGTTTATTTTGCTCTGATACCAAGTTGAAGAAATTAAAAAGAATGATATTGAATTTTATTACTCAATAGAGTTTTGATTGTAATCAATATAATACACGATGTAGTGCTTTTGTATTTATAAGCAGAGATAGAACTGGGCTGCGGGTTGGCCTAAAGTAATAATACAGCCCACATTGCATTTACATTGTTACAGTACTAATATATGAGAGAGTGAAGTATGTTTGTAACGACCCGCCTTTTTGGACAGTTTAAACCGACGATCCAATACACAAGCCGATTCCAAACCATTCAAAAGGGCAAATGGTTATTGGGGTAAATAAGAAAAGAAAAGAAAGAGAAATAAAGGAAAAGAAACAACACAGAATCTAGCAGCGGAACGATAAAATATAATAGTCAAATAAACAGTTCATGAAGCTGTTTACTATACTTTGACAATTATTTGTACAAAATTTATCAGAGTTATACATATACAACAGAACAATTAAAATAATGCAGCATATAGCATGATGCAAGGGTAATAATAGTAATAGTATACCAAATCTTCGTCTTCATCCTCCAGAATAGATCTTCAAAAATCTGTAAAACTCAGGACTGACCCGAGCGTAATGAAAAGACAAAACACTCGAGTCAGGACTAAAATATCCTTATGAAAGTTAAAACAATCGTAAATAAATATGAGTGTAACGGCGTCAGAGATGTTTACAGGGTTTGACATCTCATATCCAGTGTCAACGTGCGTGCGATAACTCAAGAGATGTTACGGAATTTTCCATCTCTTAAGGACCCGTTAAACTATCTACTATGTAGTAATGTACGCTAAGTAGATAATGCCTATCAGTAATATAAAGTATCAAAATAGCGTTAAGGCGTTACCATAATCCCCCTTAACACATTTTTATAATGCCATAGTCTATACAGCACCGTAAGCCCCACCGTAAACTGGTGGTTATCAGAGGGTACCCCATAAGTATAACACAAAACATAACGTAGTGGTCGCGAATAGGATAATCAGTATAACAAGGTACATGAGGCGATACCAACTAGGATATTAGTAGTTGCGTGATCCGGACTGATGTTGAGCATAGCCAGCCGCTACCTCAACACCGCGAAACAACACTCCCAAATCAAGGGGTGCACCCAAATCGCATCACATATGTAATAGATATGGTATCGACGAAGTGTGTCCGCTAGAGATGGCGAACCTCAATGGCCCGGCGCGGCTCCTGTTTTAGTCATGTCAGGGGTCATCCAATATCGTTCTCTTTCTTCAGTCAACGTGTTCACCAAACCATCCACTTCATTCTGGATCAACACTCCGCGTATAATAGTTATTAAAGTGGTTTTCGGTATTGACAGAGAGTATGTCCATATCCGATCCCGGTCTCTTTAATAACTACGTATTATTACACCGTTGGCTCTTTTACGTTTCAAATCGATTCATAATTAATATCACAATATCATATTCGCTTCAAAATCAAATCCATTTCAAATATCATCGTATCTTTTCAAATGTAAGATTTCGTTTCAAAAATCATTTTCCGCGTCAATATCTCATTTCGATTTCAAAATCATTTCGAATTTCAATTTAGGTTGCAACTTCATTTACTCCAATTCGTATTCAAATTCAAGATTTAAACATAAACATTTCACCTTATTAATCAGCTTGAAATTTTTAGAAAATAGTTTAAGTAGTTTAAAAAGTGGTTTTAAATAATTAAAATACTTAAAATCTTAAAATGGATTTGAAATAGATAAATTAGTTTAAAATAATTTAAATTGGGTTAAGGAGATTTAAAATAGATTAAAATAGTTTAAGTTTTTAAAGATGGTTTATATAACAGAGTAATTTGGAAAACAAAATAAAATAGCTTCAAAACCAAACCATTCAATTATAACTTCCCAATTCAAAACAAATTTCAATTTCCGTTTTACCGATTCAATTTCGATTTCAATTCAAATCAATGTCAACTTTGACTTCAAATTAATTCAATTTTATATTCACCTTCAATTTATTCAATTTCAATTTATATCGATTTTTAGCTTGATTTTTCAAAATATCAATTTATAATACTTAACAAAATTATCTTTCAATATTCAAATTTAAAACCCAATTACGAATATGATTCAATTTCAAGCTCAATTTCAAACTATCCTTTTTTATCACTTTTACTTAGTAATACTCAAAGCTCGAAATAATGTTCAATCTTTAAAATAAATAGATTTTCGAAATTCAATCATATCCAGATTTTAAATTTTAAAGTCTCAACTTAAATTATTTACCAATTTCTTTTAACCAAACTTTATTTCAACATTCCAAACTTAATTTTTCGACAAATTCGATTTCTATAAATTGATTTCTATTTATAACCTTTAAATCAAACATTTAATAAATTTCAAATCGACGATTTTCAAAATTATTAATTTAGCCAATTCGGTGTCCGTATATAATTTTCTATCCTATGGCCAAGTGATTATTTATTTCAATTAAATGTCAGGGATGAATATATATATATATATATATATATATATATATATATATATATATCACTTAAATCAAATCACAGTTTCATATATATGCATAACATGATATATATATAAGCAAATAAACATCCAACATTTAAATATCAACTAATAGCATCATCAAAATACATCATCCAATAGACAAAACAATTCATGGCAATTTCATAGTTATCAATGTCGGGTAATTTAATCGCAATTCGATTTCAATTTCAATTTAACTGTCAAATTTAATTTTCAACGATTAATTCGAATGACAATCTATATGACAATTAAATTTTATCAAACAACGACAATAAAATTCATATCACTTCATAATATCATATTTAACTAGCATAAAGATATTCAGTACGTTGTGAGCGTTATAAAACACTCACTTTGATTTCAATGCAATTCCAGCGTTTTATTTCGAATAAAATTAAACGAGCGTTTAATTTTTACCCAAAATTTTTACTAGCTCCAAACGATTCCAATCCAACTCCATAGTGCAGTGCTCATCAATACGGATCCAACGCACTTCGTTTCGTCCAAAACGGACCTCGCATCAACAAGTTATGATATCTAGAAGTTAATACGAATTTAATAAAATTTAAATTAATATTTTCCTTATTATCTTTACAACCTTTAATCGCGGCCATTCATTCTGCAGATCACGGCCGTTCACTTTCTTCTTCCCTTCCCCTTTGTTATTCCCAGGCACGAACGAAATTTTGAAACCCATAGCCGCCGTTCCTTTGTGAATTAACGCAACCTCATCATCCACTTCGACAACGATCCAACGACTCCCCATCGAAGCTCGCCCTGCCGAGCACCACCACCCTCGTCCAAGTGAAGCTCGGCCCCCTGTTGCCTTCGAAAAACGCACCCAATTGTCGTACGAATGCGCCGCTCCTCTGGCTGATAGGGTTCACCAACGACGATCTTGACCTTTGGATCTCGAAATCTCGGAGTGCTCTACCATTCGTTAGTTGAAAGTTTTGCGAATCGTTGCGTGGATTCGAAGAAATTGAGGGAGGATGGAGATTGATTTTCGGCCATTGCTTTCATATATGGCGGCTGGTTTTAGAAAACCCTAGGTTTTGTTTATTTTGGAAAAAAAAGAAATTAATGAAGTGCTTAAATAGAAAACGACGAACACTATTTATCCGGCTTTTCCGAACTCCGATTTACGCGCGGTGACCGGCGTTTCTAGGGTTTATCCCGCGTTCCGGACACAATGGGATAGGTTTCGGAGGCTAATTCGATCATATGTGCGAGTAACGGCAGTGAACGATCAATTTTAAATTAAACCGATTATACGATTTTCTAGGCGTTTTGGCTTGCCCCGGACAAACGATAAATCCGATTGACTTGAAATTTGAAACCCTACAATAATATCCCGTTACGGATCCGATGAAACTGGTTTCGTCGAAATCCGAGACTGTTTGAAAAATGACTATTTTAACTCGTCAAATTAATATTAAAACAATTTCGATGCGTTTCGAGCTGCCACGGTCAAAAGAAAACTCTGATTGCTACGAAAGTTGAAATCCGATAATAACTAACTATTACGGATCCAATGGAACTAGTTTCGTCCAATTCTGAGACTATTCGAAAATTGGCTATTTTTCAATCGATAATTAAATATTAAAATATTCAATTTTCACAAATTTACTTTTAATTCAATTTTAAAAGTTCTACAACATCATTCTTACTTTAATATGATAAAATAAAATTTTATAAATCATTATTAATCATATTAAACCCGTTATTCAATTATTCAATAAATTCCAATTTTAAAATCTTATTAACTCTATTATAATCCCAATATAACTTACATTCACTTTGAAAACCAATTGGAATCATATTAAATCAAATTTCAATTATTCACTCTATTTTCGTGTATTAAATTTCAATATCAAATTGATCATATCAAATTCGGAATTTAATTATTCAAACATCTGTAATATTAAATTTAAACAATTTGATTATTCCTAAATCACTATCTTTTGAGATATTCAAAACGAACTTAAAAATTTAACTTTGAAACGAATTAAAATTATAGAACAACTATTTCCATTATACGTTATTCAATTTCCATTATTAAATTATTCAATAATTTCCAAATATCAAATTTAAACAATTTAATTGTTCAATATTTGACGGATTTCAATATTGGATTTTTTTCAAATAAAAATTTCGTTATCAGTCGATTTACTATATTACATCAAATGAATTCCATGTTATTATTTAACTACAGTTAGAGATAATGCACTCAACTAATATATAAACTTTCATTTCAATTGCAATTGGTTCACAAATTCAATTCGACTAACTACATGAATAGGTAACTTAAATAATTATCACCGTTTAACTTTTAATTACTTATAAGTTTATTATTTACAACAAGTATCACAATTATCTATACAATACAAATTTATTCCGTTACTGTTGACTACATATTCTTTCGATTGATTTGGGATTTCATTCAATTCATAAATAATTAACTTAGATAAAATTTGTTGCATTTCATTCTAGCTATTATTATTCCAAACGAATTACAAATTTTTTTCTAACACTAAATCGCGAAATCTTATTAAATTAGCTATTTTAATTATCGAAAATTTACGGGTCGTTACACTCTCCCCCACTCAAAACTTTCGTCCCCGAAAAGGAAAAAGAAGGGAAAAGGAACCAAGTATAGAATTCAACATTAGATATAATTTTATTCAAAGTTACCAACTTATAAAACAATGTAATTCCACTTATGAAGTCATTACTACACTTCCACTAAGCTACCCTGAACGACCTGCTAACTTTAAAAGTTAGTTATCAAAACAAGTTATAAAAAAATTTAAAACTTGAAAAATTTTCTAACACCCAGATTTTACGGAAAATTTCGGCAGAGTCTCCTTTGCGCGGCTCGATCGAAGAAAAAAAATGACAGTATATATAACACAAATATACATCTCATCAAGTGATGAGGCATCCCGCAAGGAAAAAAGTGTAAAAGTACGGTATGTAATCTGAGATATGTACCTTATATATTGTTAGCGAGCATATACGGCTAATATAGCGCGAAAGCGAGCTCCAAATGCGAAGCAAGCGCAATCCGCACCTACTAAACACTCAACAAACCATGAGAAACATGCATATATAAAAATAATATCAATATACGTCATATAGAAACATAACAACTACATGTGCCAACATAGCAAATGCAATAAACAACAAATGCATCCAACAAATCAATTATCATCCAACTATCATCCAACAAATCCATAATCAATCAATATAAATTCACTTCTCATTAATATTTATTCACTTGGTTTTAAATTTTAATCACAGTTGATTCATTAAAGTTGGATTTTACCAACATTCATTCTCAATTCAATTAGTTAACATTTACTAATTTATATTTACATTAGTTCACTTCCTATTTGAATCAAATTAAATTCTATTTAAATTCATTTAACTTCCAATTTGATTTCGACGACTTATAGCTTTCAATTTACACTTAATCAATTATATACAATCAACTAACAATCATATAACAACCAAATCATACCCAACATAACCAAATTATTAATTTTACATTCAATTTGATTTATCTTTTCAATTCCAATTGATTCTTAGCCACACCAAATTCTTTTGTTTACATTTACTTCATATTCAGTTTCAGTTAATAACCAATTTATTTGTGGAACATTTTATTAACCATCACTTTAATTTATAGTCATTCCATAAAAGCCTAACTTCTTATATATGGCTTTCTTAGTTTATAGTTATCTCAAAAGTTACAAATTTATCTTCACATATTTGGCATCTTAAATTTCCAATATTAACTTTAATTAAGTCCGTAAGCCGTACATATATCATCCGTGAGCAATATCAATCTAATCGCTTATTCGATCACACAATTTCACTTCCAAACTAGTATCGTTCACACGACTCTCTAGTGCGGACTCAGATTTGGTTCCTTGATTGGAAACTGTTACTCTCCTTGCATAGCCATATACTATGATAGAGAATTCCAAAATCAAATTAAAAATCCATATCTAGGGTTCGCCGTCGAAAATCGAGTGAAAAAATCCTAACTTGGATCGATATAAATCATCTCGAAATTTTGTGCTCGAATTTGGATCAAATCGTTATGCGAATAAAATAATATACGTACAATCTCACGTATTGCCTTCCAATAGATTTCTATCCAATTTATCTTTACTAAATTATTTTATTGGCTTCTATTTTTTTCCACTTAATTACTCACAATCCATTGTTCAGTTAGTATATTCATTTCTTGACATAGCATATTCTTCAACATTATCTTTTCTTAAACATCATATCATAGAATTTTGCCTACTCAAGTTCATTTTAAACATTCTATATAATTTAGTTAAATTCAATTTCATTTTCCAATTGATTCTTAGCTCTAAGAAATTCCTTTGTTTACATTTATTGCATTTTCATAATTTCAGTTAATAATGAATTCATTTGTGAAACATTTTATTAACCGGCACTTTAGTTTATTAATCATCCTATAAAAGTCTAACCTCTCCTAAATGACTTTTCTTAGTTTACAGTTATCTTAAAGGTTGCAAATTCAAAAAAAAAATTCCTTTTGCAATTTATATTTATTTTCTATAACCAATTTACAAAGATATAATACGATTCATTTATCTTCTTTCTTAAGTTCATTTACTTGTTTCATTTATCCATTCATCATTTCATCCTATATTTAGTATATATACAAAAATTTCACAACCAAATTTCCATTTATATATATTTTAATTCCTTTTGAGTTTTCCTTACTTGTATATTTCAATTACTTTCAGGTTCTGTTTATCTATACAATATCTCATTACATATCCAAAACATCATTTTAACTTTTTAATATTTGGTAAGTCTTGTTATATGTTATCAGAATGCAAATTTGGCATTATACAAATTTATAGAATTTCATTTTACTTAATTAGAATGTTCACAAATTTAATTTATTTAAAACCTCTTTACCTTTCAACTTTATAGGTACACTACAACTCTAAGGTTTTCCCAAAACATAAGCTTAGATATCTTAATCCTCTTATTTTATAAATTCTGGTTATTCACGTTTCATTTAAATAATTTGAAAATTACTAATTAACATAATTTAGAAATTTAAATGCCCGGTTCTTTTCAAATCATTTGAAATAAACATATATACTTATATCTTTAATATATTAAATCACACCTTTGGAGTTTAAAACAAAACCCATTTACCCAAAATAATTTCGAAGAAAAGCAAAGCTTCTTAGAAGTTTCCCCCACTTTGAGACTCGAAAATGAACGTCGATGATGTTGCGCAGTCATCACCGAAATTATTTTCCAACGACAGAAGAGAGGAGTACTTAATTCATTCCTTCTTAAAAATCATTTCAAAATATTTCCTATAAATATTTTCCAACTAATATCACAATATATTTTCTTCAAAACTTTGAGAACTATTTTTCAAAATCTCCGGGTCTTAAATTCAATATTTTCCAATTTAAATCTATTTTAATTTATAAGTCACCTTTATAAAAATTCTTATAGGATTTTCTTTCTTAAAACATGCCACAAGTGTTTTATCATTGTTCATTTTGTAATTCAGCTTATTTATTAAATTACAATATCCAATTAATGATAATAACCAATATTTTCATTCCTAACAACCAGGTAAATTAGATAAGTCACAATAATTTCTGAAATTTTTTCTTTATATTCAAAATATGATTTGAGAAAAATTATTTCATTTACCCAATTTCAAAACAATACTATGTCGAATTGTTCTGTTTAAGTGTTTAAAGATCCCTATCAATGACGTTAATTACTCGTATTGACCAGAATCCATAAGCCACTCAACAAATCAACCGACACAATATAAAACATTTTATATCACTAACAAATACGCTCTCTCATATATATATATATATATATATATATATATATATATATATATATTCACTCAGCGACTCATCATAGGGTATTACTACCCTACTTATAAAGAGTCATACCCCACAAAGCTTAGGTTATCGCTAAACCAAAGCTCTGATACCAACTGCAACGACCCGCCTTTTTGGACAGTTTAAACCGACGATCCAATACACAAGCCGATTCCAAACCATTCAAAAGGGCAGATGGTTATTGGGGTAAATAAGAAAAGAAAAGAAAGAGAAAAAATGGAAAAGAAACAACACAGAATCTCGCAGCGGAACGATAAAATATAATAGTCAAATAAACAGTTCATGAAGCTGTTTACTATACTTTGACAATTATTTATACAACATTTATCAGAGTTATACATATACAATAGAACAATTAAAATAATGCAGCAGATAGCATGATGCAAGGGTAATAATAGTAATAGTATATCAAATCTTCGTCTTCATCCTCCAGAATAGATCTTCAAAAATCTGTAAAACTCAGGACTGACCCGAGCGTAATGAAAAGACAAAACACTCGAGTCAGGACTAAAATATCCTTATGAAAGTTAAATCAATCGTAAATAAATATGAGTGTAACGGCGTCAGAGATGTTTACGGGGTTTGACATCTCATATCCAGTGTCAACGTGCGTGCAATAACTCAAGAGATGTTACGGGATTTTCCATCTCTTAAGGATCCGTTAAACTATCTACTATGTAGTAATGTACGCTAAGTAGATAATGCCTATCAGTAATATAAAGTATCAAAATAGCGTTAAGGCGTTACCATAATCCCCCTTAACACATTTTTATAATGCCATAGTCTATACAGCACCGTAAGCCCCACCGTAAACTGGTGGTTATCAGAGGGTACCCCATAGGTATAACACAAAACATAACGTAGTGGTCGCGAATAGGATAATCAGTATGACAAGGTACATGAGGCGATACCAACTAGGATACTAGTAGTTGCGTGATCCGGACTGATGTTGAGCATAGCCAGCAGCTACCCCAACACCACGAAACAACACTCCCAAATCAAGGGGTGCACCCAAATCGCATCACAAATGTAATAGATATGGTATCGAAGAAGTGTGTCCGCTAGAGATGGCGAACCTCAATGGCCCGGCGTGGCTCCTGTTTTAGTTATGTCAGGGGTCATCCAATATCGTTCTCTTTCTTCAGTCAATGCGCTCACCAAACCATCCACTTCATTCTGGATCAACACTCCGCGTATAATAGTTATTAAAGTGGTTTTCGGTATCGACAGAGAGTATGTCCATATCCGATCCCGGTCTCTTTAATAACTACGTATTATTACACTGTTGGCTCTTTTACGTTTCAAATCGATTCATAATTGATATCAAAATATCATATTCGCTTCAAAATCAAATCCATTTCAAATATCATCGTATCTTTTCAAGTGTAAGATTTCGTTTCAAAAATCATTTTCCGCATCAATATCTCATTTCGATTTCAAAATCATTTTGAATTCCAATTTAGGTTGCAACTTCATTTACTCCAATTCGTATTCAAATTCAAGATTTAAACATAAACATTTCACCTTATTAATCAGCTTGAAATTTTTAGAAAATAGTTTAAGTAGTTTAAAAAGTGGTTTTAAATAATTAAAATACTTAAAATCTTAAAATGGATTTAAAATAGATAAATTAGTTTAAAATAATTTACATTGGGTTAAGTATATTTAAAATAGATTAAAATAGTTTAATTTTTTAAAGATGGTTTATAAAACAGAGTAATTTGAAAAACAAAATAAAATAGCTTCAAAACCAAACCATTCAATTATAACTTCCCAATTCAAAATAAATTGCAATTTCCATTTTACCGATTCAATTTCGATTTCAATTCAAATCAATGTCAACTTTGACTTCAAATTAATTCAATTTTATATTCACCTTCAATTTATTCAATTTCAATTTATATCGATTTTTAGCTTGATTTTTCAAAATATCAATTTATAATGCTTAACAAAATTATCTTTCAATATTCAAATTTAAAACACAATTACAAATATGATTCAATTTCAAGCTCAATTTCAAACTATCCTTTTTTTATCACTTTTACTTAGTAATACTCAAAGCTCGAAATAATGTTCAATCTTTAAAATAAATATATTTTCGAAATTCAATCATATCCAGATTTTAAATTTTAAAGTCTCAACTTAAATTATTTACCAATTTCTTTTAACCAAACTTTATTTCAACATTCCAAACTCAATTTTTCGACAAATTTGATTTCTATAAATTGATTTCTATTTATAACTTTTAAATCAAATATTTAATAAATTTCAAATCGACGATTTTCAAAATTATTAATTTAGCCAATTCAGTGTCCGTATATAATTTTCTATCCTATGGCCAAGTGATTATTTATTTCAATTAAATGTCAGGGATGAATATATATATCACTTAAATCAAATCACAGTTTCATATGTATGCATAATATGATATATATATAAGCAAATAAACATCCAACATTTAAATATCAAGCAATAGCATCCATCGAAATACATCATCCAATAGACAAAACAATTCATGGCAATTTCATAGTTATCAATGTCGGGTAATTTAATCGCAATTCGATTTCAATTTCAATTTAACTGCAACGATTAATTCGAATGACAATCTATATGACAATTAAATTTCATCAAACAACGACAAATAAAATTCATATCACTTCATAATATCATATTTAACTATCATAAAGATATTCAGTACGTTGTGAGCGTTATAAAACACTCACCTTGATTTCAATGCAGTTCCAGCGTTTTATTTCGAATAAAATTAAACGAGCGTTTAATTTTTACCCGAAATTTTCACTAGCTCCAAACGATTCCAATCCAAATCCATAGTGTAGTGCTCGTCAATACGGATCAACGCACTTCGTTTCGTCCAAAACGAACCTCGCATCAACAAGTTATGATATCTAGAAGTTAATACGAATTTAATAAAATTTAAATTAATATTTTCATTATTATCTTTACAACCTTTAATCGCGGCCATTCATTCTGCAGATCACGGTCGTTCACTTTCTTCTTCCCTTCCCCTTCGTTATTCCCAGGCACGAACGAAATTTCGAAACCCATAGCCGCCGTTCCTTTGTGAATTAACGCAACCTCATCATCCACTTCGGCAACGATCCAACGACTCCCCATCGAAGCTCGCCCTGCCGAGCACCACCACCCTCGTCCAATTGAAGCTCGGCCCCCTATTGCCTTCGAAAAACGCACCCAATTGTCGTACGAATGCGGCGCTCCTCTGGCCGATAGGGTTCACCAACGACGATCTTGACCTTTGGATCTCGAGATCTCGGAGTGCTCTACCATTCGTTAGTTGAAAGTTTCGTGAATCGTTCCGTGGATTCGAAGAAATTGAGGGAGGATGGAGATTGATTTTCGGCCATTGCTTTCGTATATGGCGGCTGGCTTTAGAAAACCTTAGGTTTTGTTTATTTCGGAAAAAAAAAATTAATGAAGTGCTTAAATAGAAAACGACAAACACTATTTATCCGACTTTTCCGAACTCCGATTTACGTGCGGTGACCGGCGTTTCTAGGGTTTATCCCGCGTTCCGGACACAATGGGATAGGTTTCGGAGGCTAATTCGATCATATGTGCGAGTTACGGCAGTGAACGATCAATTTTAAATTAAACCGATTAAACGATTTTCTAGGCGTTTTGGCTTGCCCCGGACAAACGATAAGTCCGATTGACTTGAAATTTGAAACCTTACAATAATATCCCGTTATGGATCCGATGAAACTAGTTTCATCGAAATCCGAGACTGTTTGAAAAATGACTATTTTAACACATCAAATTAATATTAAAACAATTTCGATGCGTTTCGAGCTGCCACGGTCAAACGAAAACTCCGATTGCTACGAAAATTGAAATCCGATAATAACTAACTATTACGGATCCAATGGAACTAGTTTCGTCCAATTCTGAGACTGTTCGAAAATTGGCTATTTTTCAGTCGATAATTAAATATTAAAATATTCAATTTTCACAAATTTACTTTTAATTCAATTTTAAAAGTTCTATAACATCATTCTTACTTTAATATGATAAAATAAAATTTTACAAATCATTTTTAATCATATTAAACCCGTTATTCAATTATTCAATAAATTTCAATTTTAAAATCTTATTAACTCTATTATAATCCCAATATAACTTACATTCACTTTGGAAACCAATTGGAATCATATTAAATCAAATTTCAGTTATTCACTCTATTTTCGTATATTAAATTTCAATATCAAATTGATCATATCAAATTCGGAATTTAATTATTCAAACATCAGTAATATTAAATTTAAACAATTTGATTATTTTTAAATCACTATCTTTTGAGATATTCAAAACAACCTTAAAAATTTAACTTTGAAACAAATTAAAATTATAGAACAACTATTTCCATTATACTGTTATTCAATTCCCATTATTAAATTATTCAATAATTTCCAAATATCAAATTTAAACAATTTAATTGTTCAATATTTGACGGATTTCAATATTGGATTTTTTTCAAATAAAAATTTCATTATTAGTCGATTTACTATATTACATCAAATGAATTCCACGTTATTATTTAACTACAGTTAGAGATAATGCACTCAACTAATATATAAACTTTCATTTCAATTGCAATTGGTTCACAAATTCAATTCGACTAACTACATGAATAGGTAACTTAAATAATTATCACCGTTTAACTTTTAATTACTTATAAGTTTTTTATTTACTACAAGTGTCACAATTATCTATACAATACAAATTTATTCCCTTACTGTTGACTACATATTCTTTCGATTGATTTGGGATTTCATTCAATTCATAAATAATTAACTTAGATAAAATTTGTTGCATTTCATTCTAATTATTATTATTCCAAACGAATTACAAATTTTTTTCTAACACTAAATCGTGAAATCTAATTAAATTAGCTATTTTAATTATCGAAAATTTATGGGTCGTTACAATGTTGTTTCGCGTATTGTTCGTATATTGCAAAGTGTATATATGTATAACTGTTTAGTTTATATTTTGTATATTTAGTTATAATATACATATATATATATATATATATATATATATATATATATCTGTGTGTGTTTGTATTTTGCAGTTATATATAAATAGTATATATATAGTTTTATATAAGATTAATATATAGTGTTATCAGATATCAAAACTCATATATATACCTATTCGTATATGCTATATTGTAGATTTTGCCTCGGGTCTTTTGTATGTTATATATATATGAAATGTTAAAGTAAAGAATTTTGGTTAGTATATCTATTTTCAATTTAAATATACATGTACAGTTGTTTATATTGTAAGTACATATATAAAACAGTTTGTCTATATTTTAAGTCATATAGTCTAAGTCTATATATTGGGTATGTATAATCTACTGAAATAGGTTATTGTATATATATGTCAGTACACTAAGTTTTATATGTATATATTATATAGTTTTTCCAAGTTATATTTTGGTTGCAGTGATATAGCTTTATGTATATAGTTATGTGAGATTATCTATTTTTACTGCAAACATATTTATATATATATATATAGTTTATATAATATATTAGTATATATTTCAATCCTTAGTATAAATCTGTCGGTTATTTCTATATGTCAGGTTATTCTTTTATTTTGATAAAAGTATACGTGTGTTTGTTTATATTCGCATACATAATTTTATACAGTAGCTTGTGCTATGATAGGATATATGTGTGTTTATATATATCTATTAATAAAATGAGTTTACAATTGTATGTATAGTTATGTTTTATTATCTGCGTCATAGTTGGTGACTACCTATAAAATATATGTGTATGCAACAAAAAGAAATTAAAAAAATTTATTTATGCAAACATGTTTTTCTGTTATCTATTTGTATATTATACAAACATGTTGGTTTATAAATATGTTAGTCGTCTATGACCTGTGATGTATATTTTTAGTACGGGTTTTTTTTTTAGTTAAGGAAGTGATTTCATGTATTAGTTTTAAGAATATAACGTAATCTATATTTTCTTATTTTTGATTCTAAATACGTATGATTTAAGAGATGTATGAGTTTTAATACTTGCAAAATATATGGGTGAGTTTTTCTGAGTTGCGTTTTGTTTTGAAACCTTTCTTATGGGTTTTGCCTTCCTATTAATAAAGCTTCTCTTTTGCTCTTTAGTTTATATATATATATATATATATATATATGTCTTTAAGTTGTTTACAGCCATTCTTATATTTAAGTTTTGTTGTTATAACCTTTATAGGCATAGGTCAGTTCATGTAAATATACAACTGTTAGTTTATCTGCAGATTTGATACTTTTTTTTCTAAACTGTAAAATATAAAAAGTATATAATGATGATATCATTAAAGTGTTAACTTTTACCTGGGTTACATAAGTAAGATGATAAATGGTATATATATATGAAATTAGTTTTTTCAAATATTATATATGTTTGAATTTAGAGTACGATTTATATATGTAAATAGTTATATATATATATAAATTCACTTATATCAAATTATCTTCATCAATCCAGTTTTGATTTGATTTCGCAAATTCTTATCTATCAGCTTCGTTCGTCGATTCGAGTTCAATCTTGCATTCTTTTGAGATTCGTGCCTGAATTCTTAATTCATTCCATTGATGACTATCTCTAGCCTCGAAAGATGAGCAGTCACTCACGATTAATATTCTTTTATCTATTAAATTTGATTTCAATTGAAACGACAATTGAAATATGCTGCTGTTGGTTATTTACATTGTTATATATATATATGTGTGTGTGTTATTATCTGTATATGTTCACCTATGACAGCTGACATCATTATCTGTTATTTATACTGGTGATATATGCCTGTTATATTATTATCATATCTGTTATCACTCTGCAAGTTCCCTGTTAGTACAGAATTCACTATGGGTTGAAATGATACATACCCGAACGAACTTTAGAATAGGAGAAAATTGTTATGTGTTGAAATGATAAATCCAAGCGATTTTCATTTAATTGAATTTGGGATTGTGGGTTGAAATGATATATACTCGTATTTATATTTTAAATTGCGGATTGAAATGATAAATATCGGTATCCCTTGACCATAGGATAGAAAATTATATACGACACCATTGGTCTATATATAAATATTTTGAAAATGATTTTATATGGTTTTGAAAAGAAATATATGGTTTAATAAATATTGATTTTTGATATTATATAAATATTATTTTAGATATAGTTAAATTCTTAAATTTAAGCTATGTATAAATTTGTTGATATAAAATAAGTCTAATAATAAAGTTGATTTATACAAATATAATATGGTTAAGTATTTATTCAAATTATACTTTAATATAGAGGTTATAATGATTTTAATAAACTAAAGTTGAAAGAAAAACTTGAAATTGATTTGAAATTGAATTTATTTACGAAGTAAACTTAAATAAGTTTGATTTTAAATTTATCAAATTTGAGATTTTAAAGGATATGATTTTTATAACTTGATTTTGGTTTAAGGTGATTTAAATTAATATATCAAGTTTAAATAAATTGAAGGAATATTCAGTTATTTGAAGTTTAAAAGTTTTACTTAAAGGATATTGGATTTATTAAGTAAATATTTCAAAATTAAATAATAGTAAATTAAATTTGATATATATATATATATATATGAAGTTATCAAATTTAGTTTTTGAAACTATGGAATATGCAAAGCTTTGAAATATATATATTTTGAAATGGTTTATTTGTGGTTCAAATTTGTATTTGAAATCGATATAATTTTGAATGGCTTATTTAGAAGTTAAATTGGAATTAATGATTTGAGATCTGATTAAATTTGAATTTTTGGAATTTGAGTTGATTTGGAATTAATTTGTCAAATTTGAGGAAAACAAATTTATTATATGTATACTATTTTAATATTTAAATCGGTTAAGAGGGAAGTATTATGATTTCAAAGTATTATGTTTGAAAGTGTTATAATTTCAAGTGTTTAATTTCGAAAGTGTTATAACTTTGAAAATGCTTTGATTTTGGAAAAGGATATATATATTTGAAATGGAAATGATATTGTATTTGATTTTGAAATGGAAATGATATTTTATTTGGTTTTGAAATGGAAATGATATTGTATTGATATGGTTTTGATATGGCAATGATATTTTGGTTTTAAAGTATAAATTATTTTAAAATGACCGCGGTGTTATAATAACGTTTGGTTGTTAAAAAGACTAGGATCGAAAGTTGCCATACTCTCTGCCAACTCCGAAAACCATTTTGACAACCGTGTATGTGGTGGAGATTTCAGAATGAAGTAGGATGGTGGTGACATCCCATTGAGGTATATACGTGGACCCAACTCCCATGAGTTGGCATAAGGTGGCTAAAACAGGAGCAAGTGACGGGCTAATGAGGTAGCTCCTCTGATCGGACACACTTCTTCGATACCATTCTATTACTTTGTGATTGATTGGGTGCACCTTTGATTTTTGAGAGTGTGGCTTGAGGTGGGCGGTAGTGGCTGCCACGCGTACTACCGGTCCGGAAGCGTAATGGGTATATCTACTCTGGCATTTCCTAGTTGTGTCATGTCACCTACCCTAGCGTGCCTTGTACGATTTTGTTTTGTGTCATACTTATGGAGTGCCCTCTGACGATGCCCAATACAGGGGAGATTACGTTACTGTATAGACTATGAGAATATATAAAATGTGTTAAGGGGATATAGGGTAACTCCTTAACGCTATTTTTAAAAATATTATACTTTACTTTAGGCATTATTGTAATAGCATATATTACTACATAGTAGATAGTTTAACGGGTCCTTAAAGGATGGTCATCCCAAACGTCCTTTGAGTTGTTTGTATTTCAGTTGGTATTTCACTTGAGTTGGATTTATTGATATAAGAATGTTAATCTTGACTCGAGTATTTTGTGTTTTTCTTTATGCTCGGGTCAAACTGAGTGGTTCAGCTTTTGAGACACACCTTTGGGGTTGGAGTTTCGCTTGGAAATTAAGCTATCTATCCAGTTTCTAGATATTCAGTTGATTCTAGTGATGTATTCTGAGCTTATATTTAACTATTGTATTCGAGATTTCTGTTGTACCTTATTTAATTCTGTTATATATAAAATAGTAGCTTCATGAACTACTATTCATTTTGTTTCTGCTGCATATTGTATATTACTCTATGTCTGTGATTCTGTGATTTATTTATTTACTGTAATGCTGAGTTTTGCAAAATATGACTTAACAATCTGGTATTTTAAGCAATTCAAATCTGGCATGTGTGGATGCGAATGGTGAAAATATTAGGATGTTACAATTATAATAAAATAACATCCAAGTCAATCTGGAAAACCAGTGTGAGAAATCACACTCAATTTGAATTATTATAGTTATCAAAATCCTTTAAAAAACAAAGGTATCTCATTAGACCACGTCACACATAAACACGACAAGTTTTTACCTTGCGATAACCAAACACTTTTATAGAAAATCATGTGATATTATTATAGTGTTTAAGTACAGATACTTATTAGAATAGAAGAAATTGTTACATTAATTAAATTCCAGCATACTAGGTTCTATAATCAAAACCATAAAGACTCGTAGTGGATGTTGGGTTTCATAAAATGACTGGGCTACTAGAGTACCACCCATCACGGTACACCTTTAAAAAAATATACCATGGACCTCACCTAGATCGCCTGCCAACACTGGGTCGGCCTACTCCTAACCTAGATAGTACCGAATAGGTTATCACTCTAGGTGTTCCCACCCTAATCGAGCGCTCTCTTTTCCATGCACAACCATATCCATAATTTATAATATATATTTCTAAGGATATCAAGAAAATTGATAACATACCCTACTTGGGTGCGACCCGCTTAGCTCTACAGCATCCTCCATGTTTTAGTCATTCCCGTTTGACGAGGTTTGAGGCTACGTTTTACCTTTAGAATAGCATTCATACTTGGAATGCTAACGCTACCTTCCAGATAGCAACGCAGTGGTAGCTTTCATTCATACAAGTTGTCCTGGGTTTGGACAAGCCAAAACTCATTCAAGATCACCATCTTCGTTATCTTTGAGATATCACAATTCATAACGCACAAATCAGATCAAAGTGGTTTTCAGATAATTCAATCCGATCCCGGTCTCTTCAAAATTATCAACGAATTTTTGGTCAAATTTTATAGTGGTTATTTAACTATTAAATAACATCCATAATCAGTCACTAGACCTTGTTTTATAAATCTTCAAAACATTCATTCAGAATATCTTTACAAAGATATATATGTAAATCTCTTCTGGTATATTTAATAATTGAAAACAATTCAAATTTTTATATCTAGAACAGGATATTCAAATCCATATCAACACTTAGAATATTTCTTTCAATCCCACCTATAATTCAATTTTTTGAGAAATATTTCTAAAAAATGATCTCATAGTTAAATATTGCACATCTTCCCAGTTTAGTACTTAGAAAATATTTATAAGTATATTTCCTAAAATCGCTTTATTTCCAATACTTAGGAAATGTTTCCTTTTATTTCATATTTCTCCAAATCCTTATAATCCACTTGAAATTTCCTTAAACCATTTATAACAGATTCAAAAAGTTTTTAGAATTCAATAATTAATCCCCTTCAAAATTTTCAAAATCGATTGTTCTTGTCCATAATCTCAACTACCCATTTCTAACTTCCTTTTTATGAATTTTAATTCATTTCTGAAGTTTCTATATTTAAATACTTGGGAAATTTCCTTAAGTTTTTAGAATTTCACCATAACATTTTTCTTATAAAAATCATCTTCATTAAATAAACTTCGTTTACAAATCTCGAGAGGATTTATAAATAAATTTCAATCATTTCAAAACTATACATATATATAATAAGCATATTTAACTAATAATTCATTTTTAAAAACATATTTAAGTAATTATTTTAAATATTAAAACGCTTTATATAACATCGATAATTAGTTTCCAACTCATTTATAAATAAACTAACTGATTTATAAGGCGGATTATAAAAATTTGAATTTATTTCAATAAATATTGTATACTTGAATAACTAACCTTTCAAAATATTTTAATCTAAATAATAGTTTTTAAGCTACATAGTATAATAAATAAAAATTCTATTTAAAACAATTTTAATTTCTCGACAAAAATCTATTTTAAAAGTCCAATATTGCCAATTTCCATTTATAACTCCCTTTCGATTCATATCACATCGACTACATTTCCAATTTCATAATCATTTCCACATTTCAAACTAGAATCCATTATTTTTCCAAAACCTCATTCCCATATCTTGATAAAAGTTCACACTGTCAATTTATTCAAATTTATTACTTGACATCGTTTTCCCTTATTTATAAACATACTTTATAAATTTACAAACTTCCCTGAGAGTCACTTCTTTAAAACTAATCTCTTTTACAAATTTCCATTTTTATAAATCCATTTCTTTATACATTCCCTTTATTTATTTTTCAAATCTAATTTAAATATCGACTACAACTTCTTTTCATATTTCTCAGAAACGTCATCCAAAAATCCATTGTTTAAAATCTCTATATAAATTATTTTAAAATTTCTATTTAAAATATCTTCCACAATAGATAAGTAAAAATTCCAAACTAAATCATTGTTTATCCAAACCAAATTTTTTATATAAATTAATTTTAAAAATAATTATTTGGAACCGCTTTGTAAAATAGTTAAGTAAATCCCAAATCAATTTTTTTTATTCAATTCACATTTATTCCTTTTCCAGTATTGCAAACAATATAAATACTTTTATTTCCACAAATTCCCTTTCAATTTCCTTTTCAAATTAAAAAATATTCCTTATGGTATTTAAAATATCAAAATAAGGCCAGTGCTACTATGGCATCCAATAATACAACCACAACACAATCTATGTCAGGTTATTCACACAAATCATATACCACCATATATATATATATATATGTATGTATGTATGTATGTATGTATGTATGTATGTATGTATATATATATATATATTTGTGTGTGAGTACGTGTGTGTGTGAAAACAATCAATATATTTAAGGAATCCAGTTGGATCCCTTTAACCTGTTTTCCCTACATCCACAGATTTTAAATAACATAAAATATCAATCCCACCTCGAGGGGGTATCGCGGTAATATAGGGTCAAACTGCTATTATGCACGGCGCATAGGATCTCATCCGTTCCAACAGGCGGAAAATATAACCAACTACTAATATATATACTACTATATATATATATATATATATATATAACTTCCAAACTGATAATAATTTATAAATTCAATCAGCATCCAATATTTAATTTTAATTATCATCAATTAACTCCAGTAATCCAAAAAGAGTAAGATTTACTCACCTTAATTTATTTTTCAAAATGGCCAATCATGCCAAATAAATTCTCGGTCGTAGCCTACGTCCTTATGAATATAATACTGTCGGATTCATGCGACTTTGACCTCGAATAACAAAGTATTTGAATTTAAGCACTTGCATAATCAATTCCAAATTAACTTAACTGAATTTAGAAATTTTAAAATAATTAATTAATTGATTCAACTAATTATAATGTTAATTACCTTCATCCATGCGACCCTACTCCTCCACGACAACTGCCGCCACTACCTCAAACCGAACCAATACCACACTTGTCTCGGCCTTAAATCGATCTCCACAATGCTTAACGGAGAACCACCCTCCTTGCTTCCGCGCTCACCCAATGTTTCCAGGCACGCCACCAAGATCGTCGAACCTCTGGAAACCACTGTCGTGCCTTTGACGTCGCGCGTGACTTGCATTCTTCATTCCACGTGAGTAACCCTCCCCCTTCATGTGCCTCGCCACCCAGCTCCTCAACGTCGCCGACCCAAATTCCAACCACAGAACATCTTCTTCCCATGGCCAAGAACTATGGCACCTTCATATTTTCCATCGTGCAAATACTTGGGTCGTAAGTCGCAACTTTCCTCGCTCGCGTGCTCGACCACGCCACCATCCTTGTCGCTACCATTACGCGTGGGCTACTTCTCCAGGTCCATCTCGTTTGCGATTTTTGTTTTTATATATTTTTTTTTTCTTCTGGGATCAATTTTGTTCAAATTTAATATGGAAAGGATGAAAAGAATTTCACGGTTTAGAAGGTAGAGGGAGGCGGCTTGTATCAGAGAGTAGGGTAGCTCGCATACAATCAGGATGGCTGATGGGGATATTTTAACGGATGATGTGAATGGAGATAACAATATATATATTAAAAATTCAAAAACATCTAGATATTTATTTGAACACCTATCGAGACGTGCCGCTTGGCGTCCCTAATGTTATGCCCCTATTCTGAATCCAATGGAACAAGTTTCGAGTCACAATTCGCTCGTATGAAGAATATTGCTTTTTAAATCGACTGTTTAAATTAAATTCAATCAAATTATTTTTAAGCGTTTTCAGATCGCACGATCAAACATTAAATCCAAACGCAACGAAATTTGAAATCCAAAAATAATACACTATTATGGATACAATGGAATTAGTTTCGTCGAATACTGAGACTGTGCTTCGGGTCGCTAGTTTAACGTGTGGATTAAATCGATGATTTCAAAAATTATCGAAAACACTCGAAATTTCGGTTTTAAAAACTTATTAACTCAATTATAATTCAAATAGAATTTATATCAACATTAGAAATTGTTTCGATTCATATTCAACTCCAATTCAGTCATTTAACGATTTTCAATTGTTAATTCAACAATTAAATTTATTCAACAAATCGTTATATTTGGAACTTAAGTTTTATTCCACTGATTTGATTAATAATTTTCATACTAAAATTCCATTCACATTTCAAATTAAACATTTAAAATAAATTAAATGTTCAAAATCAAAAGACTAAAAATCCAGGTCGTTACATTCCTCTCTCTTTAAAAGAATTTCATCCTCGAAATTGCTAATGTAGGAAAAATGCTCCAAACCCATTACTTTTCAAAAACCATGCACTTTACTTATCTAAATTCTTAAGTTCCATATAATACATCTAGTTTCCATTTCCAAACTAAAACTATTTATTACAATTACGATGCATAAACAAATTTTCGTTAAGAAAAAATTTTCAAAATTTTTCAAACACCCTAAATTTTCGAATTTTTTTGGTAGAGTCTCCTTTATAAGGAGAGCCTTTGCAATATGACAAAAATGATAAAATATATATATATCAACCCACACGGTCGGAAATACAATATTTTATATTATTGTTGTATTTAATTTGAAAACGTACCTTTATTTAACATTTAAGCGAGCAAGCCTACTTTATGTGCAATTTCGCAACTCAAAATATAGCCAAATGGTCTTTTGTACCTGTACTTACTTAATTTAAACACGTAAGTTCCAAAACATGAAAATTGAATAACGTTCCATTCATTTAAATAGTTAAATATGTACTTTGCACAACTAAACATGTTAAACATGTATTTATAAGCAATCATAAGGTTTCAATACTAATTTAATTACTTTACATCGATGAATATCCTTTTCATTCAATACGAATGATTTACAACCAAATTTTCTTACATCAAATTTACAAATATACCCAATAAATTTATATCCATTCCAAATTGATTAAAAATTAATTTATTCGCTTGCCATTGATTCACGAAATTTTATTTTCTTCCATTTTCGTCAAACGACAATTTTTCCAAGCAAATTCGGTGATATTCATTTAATAAAATAATCGCTTAGGCTTATAAACCTTTTAAATTGTTTCTAAACCAATTTATCCATTTCTATTGATTCATGTTCAATTTTTTCACAAAAATCACAATTGCTAAATTTTTATATCAGCAACATTTCATTTTATGTCAATTCACTTAATATCTCACTCTATAAATTTATTTGAGCCAACTTCCATCCAAAAATATCAACTTAAGTTTATTCCTTTACTATTAATAATTTCAACCATTTAACTTAAGTTTATTTCTATTGAAATCAAATTTCATTTCATTTAAATTGGTTCCTATTCAATTTATTTACCTTCTATCGATTTGCATTTCCATTTTCTTGGTATATCTCAATTTACACTATATTATTTGAGAATCATTTCATAAAATTAATATTAAGGTTTATTATAACCTTTTATACCATACATATATTCATTTCCAAGCAAATCTAATTCCTTTCACAAATTTGATTTTATTAGTTCATTCCATTACCCGGTTCCAAATCCCAATCTGTATTCATTAATTAATTCATTTCAATTCGAATTTAATTTATTCCCACTTACGTTGAATTTCATCAATTTATTTATATTCCATTTCATAAATAGTTACTTATATTGAATTCCATTCTTATTAATAATATTTCCAACCATATTCAATTTATTAACACTTAAATTGAATTTGTTTATAACTTAAGTCATCACCATTTCAATCCATTTCTATTTTATTCGACAACATTTCAAAATATATTTATTTCGCTTATGTTAAAGTTGAATTCCAATATAACTCAAGTTCTATTTTCAATATTCAATTTACTAACTAATTAGTTCGCTTTCAATTTACTTGAGTCAAATTCCATTCAAATATTTATATTAACTTAAGTAAATTTGTTGCCATACAAACACTTCGATTATATACATAAGCTCATTTTCATTGTAATCAATTTACATCCCATTTAATTTTACTTAGGTCCAATTCTTATTTTAATAATTAAATTTCTAATCAGTTTCCATTTTGTCGATGCTTACTCGAGTATATTCATATTTAAAAATTTTAACCCAAGATTTACATCACTTTATTTGATTCGACTTGAGTTCAACTTTATTTTCTAATCTAAGTTGGATTTTTATTTCTTCACCAAAATATCAAACCATTTTTCAATTTGATTTTTCCATTCCATTTCTCAATTTAATAAATTGCACTACGTATTATTCACGATTTCATAAATTCGATATCCAAGTTTATTTCATTCAATTTTCATTTAACTTATCTCAAGTTAAAGTCCAACCCTTACAATTTTCTTTTACAAATTCAATCTTATTTTAGATAACTTAAGTTAAATTTTAATTCATTCCATCCATTTACTGGCTCGGTTCATTTAATTAACTTAAGTTGAAAATTTAATTTCAATCGTAATTCACATTTCCGGGTTATAAGTTCAAAAACTTATCTTTTTCAGTTTTACTAATCATTTAAATGGAAATTCCAGAATTCAATCACCAGGTTCAATTTCAAATCATTTTGAAATTCCATATATAAATACATATTCCATTCCACATACCAAATCCTGCTTCTGGAATCTTTAAATCAAAATTTGATTTTACCAAACAATTCTAAAGCCAAATAATCATAGTAGCAGTCTGTCACTTAGAAACTCGAAAATGAACACCGACGATGTCGCGATCATCATCGGAATTATTTTCCAATGACTGTAATGAGTTCAGTGCCATATCACTTCTAAAATCCATTTAAAACAATTTTTATTAATAAATATTCCAAATAATATTATTATTATTCATTTCAAAATACAATGGAAGACATTTCCAAAATTCTCCATGATTTAATTTTCAAATTCTGGTTTGAATCCGTTTTTGGTTTATTTGTATAAACCATATTTATAAAATTTCCATTTGGTGATATAAACCATTTCAAGTTTTATAATCTTGTTTGATTATAATAATACCAACCAAACACTCCAATATACTATAATAATTTCTGAAAATTATTTATTTCATATCAAAATATAGTTTGGGTAAAATTATTTCATTTACCCACTTAAAAACTATACTATGTCAGTTTACTGTGTTTAAGGGTTTAGAAAACCCTATCAATATAGTTGTACTTCTCATACCGACCAGAATTCATAAACACTTAATCGATAAATCAACACAATATAAAACAATTTATATTCACTAACAAATATGCGCCCATATCTATTAACACACTCAAACTCATTCTAAGGTACTACAGACCGTATCTCTAATGAGTAAACCCCACCAAAGCCAAGGTTCTTGCTTAACCTTCAACTCTGATACCAAATGTAAACGTCCGTATCTCGGTACCATTTGAGTCGACAATAAATCTCACGTATCCAACTCAAATTGGACGAAAATACGAATCTTTAGAGGCAAAGAAGAAAGAGATAGAAGAAACCAAAACAACAACACAGAATCTCACAATCGTAGCGGAATAAAATACAATATATAATATACAAAAGAAATAGTAACTATTAATATACATACAATTATAAGAGTACAACAATCAACAATCAAACTGGATAGTTATAATAACTTTTCCTCACCATTGCTGACTATGCAGTCTACTCACACAGCGGAATATAATCAAATACGTGGTATACGCCTGAAATCCCTCAGCTCGTCTCCTGAGCTCCATAGCATCCTAACTTAAGTTTGAAATACTCGGTCTGACCTGAGCATTATAATAAAATAACACCCGTGTCAGTCTAGAAAACCTGCGTGAGAAATCACACTTAATTTGAATTATTATAGTTATCAAAATCCTTTGAAAAACAAAGGTATCTCGTAAGACCACAACACACATGAACACTATGGGTTTTTACCTTACGATAACCAAAACACTTTTATAGAAAATTCTTTGATATTATAATAGTCTCTAAGTACAAATACTTATTAAAATAGCAAAAATTGTTACATTATTTAAATTCCAACATACTAGGCTCTACAATCAAAACCGTAAAGGATCGTAGTGGATATTGGGTTCCATACAATGACTGGGGTACTGAGGCACCGCCCGTCATAGTTACCTCTAGAAAAATGTACCGAGACCTCGTCTAGATCTACAGCCAACACAGGACCGTCCTACCCCTGACCTGCGTAGTACCGAATATGTTATCACCCCGGGTGTTCCCACCCTAACTGAGCGCTCTCTTTACCATGCACAACCATATCCATAATTTATAATATATATTTCTGAGGGTATCTTGAAAAGTGATAACATACCCTACTTGGATGCGACCCACTTAGCTCTACTGCATCTCCCCTATTTTAGTCATTTCAGGTTGATGAGGCTTGAGGCTATGTTTTACCTTTAGAATAGCATTCATACTTGGAATGTTAACACTGCCTTTCAAACAGCAATGCAATGGCAGCATTCATCCGTACAAGTTGTTCGAGGTCTGGACAAGCCAAAAATCCTTGAAAATCACCATCTTCATTACCTTTGAGATATCACAATTCATAACGCATAAATCGAATCAAAGGGGTTTTCGAATAATTAAATCCGATCCTGGTCTCTTCGAAATGATCAACGAATTTTTAGCCAAAGTTGATAGTCGGTTATTTAATTATAAATAAAATCCATAAGCATTCACTAGGCCTTGTTTTATAAATCTTTAAAACATTCATTCAAAGTATCTTTACAAAGATAAATATTTAAATCTCTTCCAGTATATTCAATAATTGAAAATAATTCAAATCTTATATCCAGAACAGGATATTTAAATCCATATCAACACTTAGAATATTTCTTTCAATCCCATTTATAATTCAACCTTTTGAGAAATATTTCTAAAATTATAATCTTGTAGTTAAATATTTCAAATCATCCCAGTTTAATACTTAGAAAATATTTATAAGTATATTTTCCTAAAATCGCTTTATTTCCAATACTTAGGAAATATTCCCTTTTATTTCATACTTCTCAAATTCCTTATAATCCACTTGCAATTTCCTTAACCCATTTATAACGTATTTGATAAGTTTCTTGTAACGACCCGTATTTTACGTGTCGATATATCGTAGAATTCTAGGTCGTCACATTTGGTATCAGAGCTTTGGTTAATCGATTTTAGCCAACGCTCGCTGACGTAACTACGTATGAGAGACGTAATTGTATTTTGATGGATGATTACTATATATAATATAGTAGTTTAGAAGGATTTGAACTCCTTATGCAGTTGTTTCTCAAAGGTGTTCTAATCATTTCTTTTTCTAGATACTAAAAATGAGTCGAAGAGGGAGACCAACTGCAAGGGAAGGCCGTGCTACTGAAGGAGCTATTGATTATGGAACTATGTTCGTAGCGATGATGACTTCGATCATGAGGAGGATACCAGCTTCAGGATCATCAGTAGATGTGGGAGTTCAAGTTCAAGCCCTAAGATCGGTGGATTTTGCTAAGCTTTGCAAGGACTATACTTCTCTCGGAGGAAAAGCTTTCTTGGGGATAGAGTCGACCATTGAAGTGCAAAGATGGATAGATGCATGTCGAAGGATCTTTGGTGACTTAGGAATTGAGGATGCAACTAAGAGGAAGCTTGCATCGAGACAGCTTCAGGGAAGAGCTGCTGATTGGTGGAATTCTATTACCATCGATACTCCAGAAGAAGAGATTACTTGGGAGCAATTCCAAGTTAGATTTGAAGCTAAGTTCATCTCTACGGCTCAGAAGTCTGTTTTGTTCAAGAGGTTTGTAGAGCTCAAGCAAGGTGGGAGGTCCGTTCTTGAGTATGTCTCTGAGTTTGAAGCTTTGTCTAAGTATGCCAGATCGTATATTGATTCTCCCTATCAGAAGAATGAAAAGTTTGTGACTGGTCTGGATGCTTTTCTCGGAAGGCAGTTAGTGGATCATTTGGATGATCCGTTTGAGAAGCTTGTGGAGAAAGCTCTCAGGCACGAGAGTTTGTTTCCTAAGGAAGTATCTGTTGTTGCTGTAACCAAGGAAGGATCTAAACCACAGCAGAATGGGAACAGGAAGAGGAAGCAGCAGCAGCAGCAGCATCAGAGGGGTAAGGATGGTCTGAAGAGGCCAAAGGGCGAAGTGACCTGCTACAACTGCCAGCAGAAGGGCCATCTCTCTAGAGATTGTAAGAATCCCAAGGTGCCGGGAAAGTGTTATAACTGTGATAAGCTGGGACATATCAAGAAGGATTGCCCAGAACCAAGGAAAGACAAGCAGATTGTGAAAGCTTATGCTTTGGGGGCTGTTCCATCGTCTTCGAAAGCTCCTACTGCTGAAGAGAAGGGGAAGAGTGTGGTGGTTCAAGGTACTCTTTCCATTTGTGGTGTTCCAGTTAGAGTGTTGTTTGATACTGGAGCGTCGCATTCTTTTGTTTGTGAGGATTTGGTAAGCCGGTTGGGTTTGAAACCGGATATTGTTGATAGGCCATTGGTTGTGACTAATCCAGTTGGGGGTTCGTCATGTTTGTGTATGATATGTCATGGTCTAGTTGTGTCGAGTCATGATTGCTCGTTTGTTTGTGATTGTTTTGTTCTAAACTTTGCGGGGTTCGGAATTATTTTGGGTATGGACTGGCTTAGGAAGTATGCGGCAAGGATTGAATGTGAGAGGCTGGAGGTGACAGTCGGGAATGTGGAAGGGCGAAAGGTTGTGATACAATGTAAGCATGAAGAAGGCGTCTTCATGAGCTTCATGTATTCGCTGGTTGTTCCACGGGATGGACTGTCATCGGTGCCTACTGTGAATGAATTTGAGGACGTCTTTGACGAAGTCAAAGGGTTACCGCCGCATAGGGAGATCGAGTTTCGTATCGATCTAGTTGAGGGAGCCAGACCTGTTGTGATGCCTCTTAGGCGGATGGCGCCTAGGGAGCAGCAAGAGTTGAAGGTGCAAGTTGATGACCTTTTGCAGAAAGGATTCATTCGGCGTAGTGTGTCCGAATGGGGTGCACCAGTTGTGTTCGCAACCAAAGTGGATGGATCGTTGAGGTTGTGTGTCGATTATCGTGAGCTGAATAAGGTGACTAAGAAGAACAAGTATCCATTGCCGAGAATAGATGACTTGTTTGATCAGCTTCACGAGGCTAAGGTGTTTTCTCAGATGGATTTGGCAACGGGATTTCACCAGTTGAGAGTGGCTAAGGATAGTGTTCCGAAGACTGCTTTTAGGACACCATCCGGTTTTTATGAGTGGCTGGTAATGCCGTTTGGATTGACTAACGCACCAGCATATTTTGTGGATCTTATGAATAGAGTGTTCAGAGATCGGTTGAACAAGTTTGTACTTGTGTTCGTGGATGATATTTTGGTTTACTCCAGAACTGAAGAAGAGCACAAGATGCACTTGAGGATTGTTTTGGAAATCCTGCGGAAACATCAGCTGAAGGCTAAGTTTTCGAAGTGTCACTTCTGGAAGAGTGAAGTGAGGTTCTTAGGCCATGTTATCTCTGGAAATGGAATAGCGGTTGATCCCGCTAAGGTGGCAGCAATCCAGGATTGGGTTAGACCTAAGAATGCATCTGATATGAGAAGTTTTCTTGGATTAGCAGGATATTATTGACGGTTTATCAAAGACTTTTCCAAGATAGCTGCACCATTAACAGGATTAACGAAGAAGAACCAAGTGTTCAGATGGGATGACAAGTGTGAGCAAGCTTTCGTAATCCTAAAAGAACGACTGACAAGTGCTCCTGTTTTGACTATTCCAAGTGGGAATGATGAGATGGTGGTTTACACCGATGCATGTGGTACTGGACTGGGAGCAGTGCTAATGCAGAAGGGTAAAGTTGTTGCGTATGCAAGTCGACAACTGAAGCCGCATGAAAGGAATTATCTGACTCATGATTTGGAGTTAGCGGCAATTGTGTTTGCTTTGAAGATGTGGAGACATTATCTATTGGGAGTTCGATTCGAGTTGTTTACGGATCATAAGTCATTGAAGTATCTTTTCTCCCAAAAGGATTTGAATCTTCGACAGCAACGATGGCTAGAGTTTTTAGCATCATATGATTTTGGTATAGCTTATACTCCGGGAAAAGGTAACGCAGTAGCTGATGCGTTGAGTCGAAGACATGCAGGATTGGGAGCCATGTATTCGGAATGGAAAAGTCTCGAGTATTTGGCTGGATTTGATTTCAGGCCCAGATGTGAATTGGAACCTGAGATGTTGGCAAACTTATCGATAAGGCCTACTCTTGTGGAAAGGATTGGCGAGAGCCAAAAGCGAGACGATAAGCTTGTCAAGATTATCCGAGATTTGGAATCTGGATTGGACCCAGAAAAGGATAAAGGATTCGAAGTCGATCGAGAGGGTTGGCTTCGGAAACAAGGACGATTAGTTGTTCCTGATATTGATGGATTGAGAGATGAAGTTCTGAGGGAAAGCCATCACTCGAAGTTGACGATTCATCCAGGTGGAAATAAGATGTATCGGGATATGAAGAGAACTTACTACTGGGAAGGTATGAAGAAAGATGTTGGAAGTTTTATTTCCAAGTGTATGAACTGCCAGTTGGTGAAAGCTGAGCAGAGGAAGCCCAGTGGATTACTTCAGCCATTAGAGGTACCTACATGGAAGTGGGAGCAAGTGTCGATGGATTTTATCGATGGTCTACCTAGAACCAGGGCAGGGAATGAAGGGATTTGGGTCATAGTAGATCGGTTGACCAAGAGTGCAAGGTTCATTCCTGTTCGATCGACTAGGACTGCATCGAAGTTGGCTGAGCTTTATGTTAAGTGGATAGTTCGATTCCATGGTGTTCCGAAGAGTATAGTGAGCGATCGAGACCCATTGTTCACTAGTGGATTTTGGAAGAGCTTCCAGGAAGTTTTGGGAACCGAGTTGTGTTTGAGTACAGCTTATCACCCTCAAACAGATGGTCAGACCGAGAGAGTCAACCGAGTTTTGGAAGATCTCTTGAGAGCATGTGTTTTGGACTTCGGAGGATCATGGGAAGATCACCTTCATTTGGTGGAATTTGCATATAACAACAGTTACCAGTCAAGTATTGGTATGGCACCGTATGAAGCATTGTATGGAAGACCGTGTAACTCTCCGACATGTTGGTTGGAAACTGGAGTAAAGCTGATACTTGGGCCAGAGATGATTCGACAGACTTCGGATTGTATAGAAATCATTCGGCAACGAATGAAGGCAGCCCAAGATCGTCAGAAAAGTTATGCCGATAATCGTCGTAAGGATTTGGAATTCGACGTGGGTGATATGGTTTTTGTGAAGATTTCTCCATTGAAGAATGTTATTAGATTCAGGAAGAAAGGAAAGTTAACTCCGAGATTTGTTGGACCATTCCCGATTATCGAGCGAATTGGAAAGCTCGCTTATAGATTGGAGTTACCGGAGAAGATGGCGGGTGTGCACAATGTCTTTCATGTATCTTATCTACGGAAGTATGTGCATGACTCGAATACGGTGGTTTCTGCTGATAGCTGTGAAGATTTAGAGGTTGATCCAGTAGTTACGAGACCTCGTAAGCCGCTTCGTGTTGTTGAAACCGACACGAAACAGCTTAGGAGGAAGACGATTACGTTGCTCAAGATACAATAGAGTGATGATGTTAACGACTGTACATGGGAGGAGGAAGAGAGGATGAAAGCAGCTCATCCTGAACTCTTCGAGGTATGGCCCTAAGGTGTCGTGACATCTCATGAATTTGTAACTCGTTCTAATCATAGAATTCTGCATGCTAGGCTAGAATTGGATGCATGGTTTGTTGATTACTATGGATGGTAGACATGCAGAATAATTTTGATTGCTGTTGTTTGTTTGGAATTTCAGGGGCGAAATTCCTAAGGGGGAGAGAATGTAACGACCCGTATTTTACGTGTCGATATATCGTAGAATTCTAGGTCGTCACATTTCTGGAATTCATTAATTAATCCCCTTTAAAAATTTCAAAATCGATTTTTCTCGTCTATAGTCTCAATCTCCCATTTCTAACATCCTTTTTACGACTTTTAATTCATTTTCGAAGTTTCTATATTTAAATACTTTGGAAATTTCCTGAAGTTTCTAAAATTTCACTATAAGATTTTTCTTATAAAAATCATTTTCGTTAAATAAACTCCGTTTACAAAACTTGAGAGGATTTATAAATTAATTTCGATCATTTCAAAACTATATATACATAATAAGAATTTTTAAATAATAATTCATTTTTAAAAACATATTTAAGTAATTATTTAAAATATTAAACCAGTTTATATAACATCGATGATTAATTTCCAATTCATTTTTAAATAAACTAATAGATTTATAGGGCTGATTATAAAAATTAGAATTTATTTCAATAAATATCAAGAATAACTAACCTTTCGAAATATTTTAATATAAATAATAGTTTTTAAGCTACATAGTGTAATAAATAAAAATTCTATGTAAAATAATTTTGATTTCTCGACAAAAATCTATTTTAAAAGTCTAATATTGCCAATTTCCATTTGTAATTCCCTCTCGATTCATATCACATCCACTATGTTTCCAATTTCATAATCATTTCCACATTTCAAACTAGAATCCACTAGTTTTCCAAAACCTCATTCCCATATCTTCATATAAATTCACACTGTCAATTTATATTCCAACTTATCAACTGACATCATTTTCCCTTATTTGTAAACATCATTTATAAATTTACAAACTTCCCTGAGATTCACTTGTTTATAACCAATCTCTTTTATAAAATTCCATTTTATAAATCCATTTTTTTATACATTCCTTTTATTTTTTACAAATCTATTTTAAATATCGACTTCAACTTCTTTTAATATTTCCCGAAAATGTCATCTAAAATCCATTGTTAAAAATCTCTATATAAATTATTTTAAAATTTCAATTTAAAATATCTTCTACAATAGATATGTAAAACATTCCAAATTAAATCATTGTTTATCCAAACCAATTTTTTTATATATAAATTAATTTTCCAAATATTTATTTGGAACTGCTTTGTAAAATAGTTAAGTAAATCCCAAATCAATTCTTTTTATCCAATTCACATCTATTCCTTTTCCAGTATTATAAACAATATAAATAATTTTATTTCCACAAATTCCCTTTCAATTTCCTTTTCAAATTCAAAAATATTCCTTATGGTATTTAAAATACCAAAATAAGGCAAGTGCTATTATAACATCCAATAATACAACCACAACACAATCTCTATCAGGTTATTCACACAAATCATATACTATTGTGTGTGTATATATATATACATATAACAATTAATATATTTTGGAAATCCAGTTGGATCCCTCCAACATGTTTTCCCTGCGTTCATAGATGTTGAATAACATAAAAATACCAATCCCACTTCGAGGAGGATATCGCAGTAATATAGGATTATCCGCTATTATGCGGGGGCAGATAGAGTCTCATCCGCTCCAATAGACGAGAAATATAACCAACTACTAATACATATATTACTATATATATAACATCCAAACTGATAATAATTTATAAATTCAACCAGCATCCAATAATTAATTTTAATCATTATCAATTAAATCCAGTAATCCAAAAAGAATGAGATTTACGCACCTAGATTTATTTTCCGAAATGGCCAATCGTGCCAAATAAATTCCCGGTCGTAGCCTACATCCTTATGAATATAATACTGCCGAATTCATGCGACTTTGACTTCGAATAACAAAGTATTTAAATTTAAGCATTTTCATAATCAATTCCAAATTAACTTAACTGAATTTAGAAATTTTAAACTAGTTAATTAATTAAATCAACTAATTATAACGTTAATTACCTTCATCTCCATGAATCCACTCCTCCACGACAACTGCCGCCACTACCTCAAACCAAACCAATACCTCACTTGTCTCGGCCTTAAATCGATCGCTGCCACGCTCGACGGGGCACTACCCTCCTTACTATCGCTCGTCTAACGCTTCCAGCATGCCACCAAGGTCACTGAAACCTTGGAAACCACTGTCGCGCCTCTGATGTCGCGCGCAACTCGCATTCTCCATTCCACGCGAGCAAACCCTCCCCCTTCACGTGCCTCGCCACCCAGCTCCACAACGCTGCCGACCCAAATTCCAACCTTAGAACATCCGCTTTCCATGGCCAAGAACTGTCGCGCCTCCATATATCCCACCGTGCAAATACTTGGGTCGCAAGTCGGGACTTTCCTCGCTCGCGTGCTCGACCATGCCACCATCCAAGTCACGACCATTGTGTGCGGGCTACTTCTTTAAGTCGATCTCGTTTTCGATTTTTGTTTTCATATATATATATATATATATATATATATATATATATATATTACTTTTGGGATCGATTTGTTCAAAATAATAAGGAAAGGGAGAAAGAATTTTACGATTTAAAAGGAAGAACGAGGCGGCTTATATCAGAGAGTAAGATGGCTCGCGTACAATTTATGGTGGCTGATGGGAATGTTTTAACGGCAGATGTGAATGGAGATAATAATATATATATATATATATATATATATATTAAAAATTCCAAAATATCTAGATATTTTATTTGAATCTCTATCGGGATGTGTCGTCTAGCATTGCAAATGTTATAACTCTATTTTGAATCTAACGGAACAAGTTTCGAGTCCTAATTCGCTCATATGGAGAAGGTAGTTTTTTAAATCGGTTATTTAAATTAAACTCAATTAAATTATTTCAGGTGTTTTCAGATCACATGACCAAAAGATAAATCTAAACGCTATAAAATTTGAAATTCGATAATAATACACTATTACGGATCCAACGAAACTGGTTTTGTCAAATTACGAGATTGTGTCTCGGATGGCTAATTTAGCCCGTCGATTAAATCGACGATTTCAAAAATTGTCGAAATCACTCGAAATTTCGATTTTAAAAACTAATTAACTTGAATAGAAGTCCAAATAGAATTTATATTAACACTAGAAATCATATTGATTCATATTTAACTCTAATTCAATTATTTAACGATTTTCAATTGTTAATTCAACTAAATTTATTCAATAAATCGTTATATTTGGAACTTAAGTTTTATTCCATTTATTTGATTAATAAAATTCATAGTAAAATTCCATTTATATTTCAAATTAAGCATTTAAAATAAATTAAATGTTCAAAATCAAACGAATAAAAATCTGGATCGTTGCATTTATCTCAAGTTAGCATATTATAACCAAATCAATATCAAGAAACAACATCCATATTCATGGTAACTGACAGAGTACCAACTAACAAAAGACAAGTCCAATTATGTTACCAAATTCAATATATAGGTTACCAATTCTATACTAGTATCAATTTGGAATATGAGAAGACAAGAAAAGTTCATAGTTAAAGTGTACACATAGTATGAAACACTGGCCGTATGATGAAGCCTCTATTTGAAAATTCACATAGTTTGTACGTTCCATTTTGAGGATCATTGTAAATTTGTATGTTGTAGTTGAGACAGGTGAAGCAGATGAGAAGGGGACCTCCAAATTCTTCATTAATGCGATACTCAAGGAACCAGAGAACAACTGCAGTAAAGACAAAGAATAAAGGCCTTGCCATCCATAAGTCTTTCTTTAGTGGCTTTTGAAATACCGAAGCAATTGTGCTGCGTACATCTTTCATAGGCACCAGTAAGGAGACACCAAATATTGTGTATGGCCCTGTAAGTTTTACATTGAATTTTTGTGATTGTGAGAGTGTCGAATGCTTTGAAATTTTGGACAAGAACCTGTAATTGCTTTATGGCAGCATTAATGATTTTATCATGTCAGGGTGGTTGTCAATGTAACTAAGCCACTTAAAACAATGTATAATGATACTTATATTTGAAATCTTATACTACACGCTTGTGATCTTTTGAAAACTACAGTTCTATATGGTTAATTTGTACCTGGAGTCAGAGTAACTAATCAGCTGAATCCAAAGTAGATATATTAGGTTACTCCAGTAGATAATTAATTCAATACCAGTTATTTTGTTAAACTAATTAATGACTGGTAGGTTGTCCCATCCATGGCCAAAAAGATACCATCAATGATATTGAAAATGCTTAAAATTTTAGAAAAGAATATCTGGCGAAAACTCAAAAGGATTGGATAATAACATTGGCATGCACCTGTTTAGTTAATATCATGATGTACGGTTGATGACCTAAATACTCAAATTACATTGTTCTATCAAAAGTACTTATTTGCTCCCATTTAAATTTCACTAATGCCAAATTTTGTATGATAGGATGCAATTTACCTAAGAAGAATAAATTAACTAAACTCTATAACTTGTTTGGATCGAAAATTAAACTGCAGCTAAAAGTTGAAAAACAAACAACTTTGAACAGTTATTATTTGCTTTAGATAAATGGAATAATTCTTTGTTTAGAACAACTAGTTTTATGGTAGTGTTTTGGGATGTGGATAACCTGCGATTAAAATCCTCTTAAAGATCAATCATCATCACTACAAAATACACACTGTGTAGCGACGGCTAAAAGTCGTTGGCGGCCGTCGCTGGCCGTTGCAAATTACCTCGTTGCAACTAAAGAAAGCGATGGCCTTAGCGACGACTCCGTTGTTCATTTTGCAACGGCCCGTAATGGCTAATTGTCCACGTGGAAGAAACCATTGGGTTGTTGGTTTTCTGGGTTGTCGCTGCAAAATGGTGCAAATCGTTACAATTAAGCCGTCGCTAGCCGTCGCTAGCCGTCGCGAGCCATCGCTTATTTTGACCAAATGGTCGTTGCTAGCCGTCGCTTATTCCTTGAGCCGGATCATCGGGACCAGGAACGACAATTGTTAGAAACATATAAGGAGTTTTCATACACATCCATGGAGGTAAATTATAAGGAGTAATAATAACAGGCCATGATGAATATTTACTACCAAACTGAGAAAATGGCGAAAATCCATCCGTACATAAGCCTAGCCTAACATTACAGCTCTCTGCCGCAAATTCAGGATAAGTCTTATCAAAATGTTTCCATGCTTCTCCATCAGATGGATGTATCAAAATTCCTTCTTCTAGTGTTCTCACAGCGTGCCATCGCATATGACATGTTGTAGCAGAAGATGCATATAACCGTTGAAGTCTGGGAGTGATGGGTAAATAATGCATCCTCTTATATGGAACTTCTTTTCCTTTCTTTTTTCTTGGTTTGCGTCTTTCCTCGTTACATATTCTGCATTTATTAAGATGAGCGTCTTCTTTCCAATACAGCATACAACCTTTTACACATGTATCTATCTTCTGGTACGGCAATCCAAAAGCAGATGTAAGTTTTTTTACTTTATAATGACTATCACACATCAAATTATTAGATGGCATGTGTCGTTTTGCGATTTGTACAACTGCTGTAAATGCAGCTTCTGTAAGATTAAATTTCGATTTCATAGTGAGGTATTCGGCGGTTACAGATAATTCGGTTCCGCTTGTATTCCATCCCACAATGGCCTCTTAGCAGAATCCAATAAATCATAAAAAGATTTAGCTTCCGTGATCGGCTCTTCGTCAGCATTTTCGTCCCATCATCACCTTGGTCAAAGGTAGGAACATTGATCTTGCAGCATCTTGCACCATGCTTTCTATAAGATTGGTCATAGTATTATCGTCCTCTAACACTACAGGATTAGGTGTAGGTTGAACAAATTCTCCATGACGATCCCATAAGTAATAATCCGGCACAAAACCAAATTTGTACAAATGTACTTCTACTACATCCGGTTTCCAATGCTTCAGATGTTTGCACTTACTACACGGACAACGAATGTCTACGTTATTTCGATTATTAGATTGAGCAAATCTAATAAATACGTGTACACCGTTACAGAAACATTCTTTTATTGATCCTTTCATACCTTTTCGAGGTTTATACATCCAACTACGATCGACAAAGTAATTGAACATATTTCCTGATTTGAAAAATGTAGGTTAGAAGATTGAATAAAACACTTCATATTAAAGTCTTGTAAAAATTCATATATAACCCTTTACTATTTTAACAAATTCAAATAAATACTGCATTAAAATTTTCAATGCTTAAGTTATTGGTTTTTTACTTTGACGGGCGGTTATCCTACTTCCCATTACAAACACAATAACGTAATCATATTTTATAAATCATTTTAGATTAAATGATCCTACAAAATTTCGGCAGCACTTCCTTTTTTTCCCTGTATCGTACACAAATGCGTGTACACAGGGAAAAAAGAAAGTGCCGTCAAAATTTTCTGAACCGTTTAAACTGAAATGATTTATAAAATATGATTACTTTATTGTGTTTGTAACTTGTCCAAATACTATGAAAAATCCAACAAATGTTGTATCAAATGAATATAGATGTTCGTTCTATGGAAAAACGAATATCCATATAACGATCATATACGCACTTGTCTGACGGGGCCAAAAATTCTCTAAGGGGTTCATATAAATAAAGAAAAATTAAAAAAATATTAATATTGAAGTGTTAATGGTCTGTAGTGAAATAATGATCTTAAATTTTTTAGTACTGTGACCAAGAATTCGTTTAATTATGAATCAAAATCCATGAGAACTATCAGTAACTAGGAAAATATGCCTTATATCACAAATGGGAACTATGAGTTACGGTTTTAACAACTACAAAAATTATTTTATAAAATCGATGTATTGTTATTTTATAAACTACAAAAACTACAACTACAAAATGTACAAAAACAATTTTATAAACTATTTAATGTTATTATATTCATTTCTTCATTTTTTACAAAATTGATTTTACAAGAATATTTATTGTTGTTATTTTCATTTCTTAATTTTCTACAAAAATTGATTTCAGTATAATATTTGTTGTCGTTATGCTCATTTCAAAATTATATAATTCATTTAACCATTTAAATATTTTATTTAATACATTTGAAATTTCAAACTGTATTTTAAAATTCAGCTAACAATTTAATTTTTTTATCGATTTTGTAAACAAAAATTAGATGTTAGCACTTGTAATAAACTATAATAATTTAATTTTATACTAACAACTAATACTTAGAATGCACACATGCTAATTAAATAAAAAATATTGCTTATGTTTAACTGTACCAATCTAGCAGCATATTAATCAACAATTATACACTAATGTTTGCGCAAACTATGATAAACATTATTCTAATTAACTATAACAAATATTCGTGTAAACTTAATTATATAACCACACCAATCGATAATCTACACTAATTTTTAGATTATAAATAAACCCTAATTTTTAATTACGAATTAAACAATCAAACCACTAATTAATATCAACAACTCAACAAATACAATATTATCGTTAACTACTACATAATAACAAACTCATAATTAACTAATTTGCCTAATTAGGGTTCTTAACATATCCCTAAATCAATTAATACGCTACTATGAACAACTATTAATGCGAAGTCATCAATTTCTATCACATATAATCAACAAATTTTCAAAATTAGGGTTTTTATTAAACCTAGATTATGCTGAAATTAGAAGCAATAGCATACCATAGAGTTTTGGAGCGTTGTGGGTTTTGCGACGGGAAGATCGGCAGCTCGCGTCGGGGGGCGGTGGCTAGGGCGTCGGCAGTGGAGGAGGGGAGATGAAGCGATTTGGGGGAAAGATGAAGTGTGTTTTTGGTTCTCTAGTTGCCTGTATATACGCGTAAAGCAACGTCTGGCGACGGCCGTCTTTTTTAGCCGTCGCTAGTACCGGTCGCTAAACGAAGCATGTTTTGTAGTGCATTTTCTTTTTTATTCTTTCCTTTTTCCTTACAAGAAAAGAACTCCATTTTTTCAAAACATTAATATATAGAATTCTTGTTACTTTAAATTAATTGCTTTAAAAATAAGTATTTTGATAAATATTTTTTTGATTTTTCAACGTAATGGAAATGGGCAGAATCTTCTATAGGAAAGGAAGCACATTAAGAGTGCATTGAGCTAAAGGATAACACACTACCTACTGTATTTCATCATATATGCTAATTCTTACTTTCCCGTTTTCTAATATTTAGAGTGGTATTTATTAAAGGAAAGAATGGTCAGCGTTTTATTAAAGGATAACACCCTACCAATATTGTCAATTTGTATTTAGTAGTAATAGAAATGGGCAACATTTTATTAAAGGTTAACACACTAACATTATTGCTACCATGCAACACATTATCATGATAAATCACAATGCATTGTAAATTAGTAACTTTGAGCAAATAATATCATGTATTATATCTCATATTTAAATAAAACACACTACTACTTTAAATTAATGATTCATGAACATTGAGAAATATTACAAGAAATACAATGGTTATATGATCAAGTTGTACATAAGTGTTCTTACAACAAGCTAATTTCTTTTCCGCATTCGGCAGTTATGAACACTACTTACAACCTTAAATCCTTGTATATCTAAAACTTTTAATGCGATTCCACTAGATAAAGCGCATGCATTCGTTAACTTAATGTGTGTGTCTGCATATGTATATAGATAATTTAATTAATTGATAAAACTGCTACTTCCTTGGTTAATTGTGATAGAGTTAAGGGTATTTGCTAGAGACAATTCAACAATTTATTGTAAATTATTAACCGCGTAATAAAAGCTTGTTCAAAATAAAAATTATTTTTCTTTCTATTATATATTTGTCATACTACATTATGTTAACTTATTATTTAATTTAAGTATATTAAAAAAAACCTTAAATAATATGTTATGTGATAGTAACTACATAGTGTTGTAATCATGAGAAGTTTATCAGCTTAAAAAATGTATTATTTGAACTATTCTTGGTAAAAATATTTAGAGATAAGATATCAATATATAAGTTGAGACTGGAGTACGTTGCACTTTCTAAATATTTGCCAGTTACGCATGGCCACTGAAGGCACCAAGCATAGTAATTCATAATTATGGAATGACTCACTCGAGAGCTTTTTGTTGGTTAATCAACTAATGTCAAACAGAGAATATAGAAGTGATGATATCACATGGTTCTCTCGACTTGAGGTTATTGTTAAACTTCAATATTGACACCCTACTTTGATTATAGTTAAATCATGGCATGGGTCCATCGAACGGCAATAATTTGGTCTAAGTTGAAGCACTGAAAGTGAAATCTCATTAGAAAATTTGTCCCCTTAGTTATACGAAGTTAGTATCATAGTTAGCTGTTGTCAAGTCAAAGTTTCTGGTCAAAGTAGCACGGTTAATAATAATTGTTATTATTGAACTAAGAACTTTGTATATGGATTAAACATGTTGAATATGAACGAAATTCGAATTTTAACCAAAACAAGATTCCGTAAATCCTAATATGATATGGTTTTGACGAAAGGAATTGGTGTAAATAATATACCATCAGCTACAGCTTAAATTAGTAAGATTAGATTTACTGAAAAATGTATCAGCGATAACTTTGGCCAAACTGTCACATCACTAGCTATGGTGATGTGTAAACGTTAATATTCAAATTATTCGACATTAATCACTAATTGAATTTACACCTTTCGGTCGTACAATCGTAATGTTGAATACTTCGAAATACCACACGATCTAATTCATTTATAATCATTGTGAATTAATTAAATTAATTAGTATTTATAAAATATTAATTATTAAATTTTTATTTGATTTTGGATGCTATTAGTACTTAACTAGTTGTGTATACAAAAGTTATATATACACGTATCGATATACGATATCAATAAGTATTTAAATTTTATTTAAATTAATTAATTATAAAATGGATTTGGAATAAGGGCCCATCATGCCCTTGCTATGCCGGCCGTAAGGAGGAGGTTGAGTTTTATAAGTGCATAAAATTGGATGTGAATTGGTACAATGGGAATAGTAAACAAAGGAGATTGGATCTCCACTTTTTGCTCCACCTTTATGCCTATTTAAACCTTGCCTTTCGTTCATTTTGCGATTACTCACTTGCTCCTCCTAACCAACCTTGTGCCACAAAATACAAGGACATTTTTGCCTCCTCATTTCCAAAGCAAAGTTAAACCAAATCAATTTGAATAAGCAGTGGTATTCATCTCTAGTCTACTGCAATTTTTTAGAAGTAGTTCGGTCAGTTCTAAGGAGTTGGTTCATCATTCAAGGTGCTAATCAGTGGTTATTAATTTAGTAATATTTCATTTTAAAGGATAAACATTATAATATATGTCGATCATCATATTTATGTTGTTTAGATTGATATTGTTACAACAAATTTGTATTTAGCTCATGTTATCCAATTTTATATGTATATATTCAAATTGATTTAGAAAAAAACCATAGGAAAACATCATCAATACTTCTGTTTCAATTTCAGCCATAGTAAATGTACAAATTTTTATTTATTTATAATTTTCAAAATTTAATATTAGTTTTAAATAGTTTTAATAATCTTGTAATATAATATGTGTGTGTAATAATATATCATATATATTAAGTTATTAAAATTACAAACATATGTATTTTAAGTTAACAAACATATATATTAAGTTATTAACAAATATGTTAATTTTATTTTAGTTGATACTAAAATGTTTCAAAAATCCTTTCTGGCCAAAACTTTAAAAAGAAAAATTAATACATACATATATATTAATAAATTATAAATATATAGATATATTTTAAAATAAAATTTAAAAAAAAAGTAAAAAGTTAAATTGTTTTAAGATTATAAATATGAATTTGTAGTTTGAATTTAAAATTTAAAATGGATATTTACTTAGATCTGGATCTAATTTTGAATTTTAAATAACATAAGATATTTAAAGATATTCATTTAAAATATTTATATTAGTCAAAGTTGTTTAAATAAATATATAAAATTATTATTTTATTTATATATATAAATATAATTTTCAAACAAAACTATAGACAAAAAAGGTATATGGAAAGGGAAAAATATGTCCACTTTGGTGTAAAACCCAACATTTATATATGATCACATTAGCTGCATGCACTTCTTATACGTTGACGTGCACTATACAGACAAAGTGTATTTGATACTCTTATATATATGAAACAATCCATCATCTAAGACGTCTCAACCCATGTCTCAACCCTGAGCATCATAGGCCTTGCTGACGATGAGTCGTTTTTGAGTAAATTATAAAACAGATCGTAAAGTTATCTATTATTTTTTGAACATATCGAATGGAATAAAATATAATAATCAATATACGGTCCTAAATAAATAAAACAATGTAATATCAAATAAATTTCCAACTACAACATCTCTCTTTACTGGTAACAAAAACAGTATAATGCCTAGGAATAAATGAATTAAAATAGTGGATAGCTAATAGATAAATGTGTAGGTCTCAACCATGCCATCATGCCTCTAAGTTACCATTAGTCCTCTCTATCGGCCTATATATGATTATCCTATTATCATCATTTCACCGTTGGATAAAAAAAACGGTCTACGTTTTCCAAACTAACATTTTCTGATCAATCTGTATATCCAATCGACGAACGAACACCACTAATGGATTCACATTAAGAACTGCAATTCTGATATATAATATGTCTAATTTGAAACATTTTTGTATTCCACACTTTTTAATTAGAGTGAAATTAAAATTTTCTAATTGCAAAAGGTTAAAAATTATATTTTTAACCATCTAGCCATGGCGTACTACATCCTAATCAGGTGTATATAGAAAAATTAGTTTTTAATTATTTTTTACATCATTTATAAATTTAGTTTAAGATCATAAGGGATGAATTACTACATATTATCAATATATACACAATATGATAAATCCCACTCAGCGATTAGCTATGCATCTTCCTCAATCTGAGGTGAGTCCTTTACCTTCTCCGTTATCTAGAAATTTCCTATCTTGAAACATCAAATTGCTCGATAGCTTCTATTTATTTGCGTAGCTCTCTCCTCGTTGATCGGTTCCATATATAAATTTGTTTAATTCTGATTTTATTTTGTGGGTTTGGAATTGATTTTGTAACTTCTCATAAATTTGATCATTTTGATTTTGAATATTTAATAAATTATAAATATTTAAACTATTGGTTTTTACAGTTCAAATAACTTATATTCAAATATTGATTTAATATTTGAATTATAAACTAAATATTAATTAAATGGAGTTAATAACCTTATTTAACTCTTTTAAATTAATAAATAATAATGTTGAACTCATTTTGTAAATTTGCTTGCAATGATAAATAGTTTGAATAAATAACAAGAAAATCAATTGTTAATACATGATTCGATATTAATGACGTATTTTTATTTTAATTTAATTGATTTTTCTATAATTTTTAATTTGGAAAATATTTAAATTAACGTTTGATGTATTTTACGACGAACAACGGTATTTTGAAATTTAACAGAATTAAATAATCTGTGTATTATATTATTGTTTTGAGATCGTGTCACATTTTGGTGCATGATCGTATTTTTATTTTTATCATTCTTGGTTCGTACGTGAATGGAATATTATGTAGCGAAGTATCACAAAACCATTCTTTTCAAAAACATTTTTAAACAAATCAAATACAAAAATTAGTGGTGATGTGATGGTTACTTGGGAATCTTGGCTAACATGGAAGTTTGTAAATTGGATTTTAAATTAAATTTTGTAATAAAAGATTTTAAATTGGATTTAATTATCTTTCAGGATAGTTAATGTTATTTAAATTTATAAAGGTTATTGACCTTAAATATTTTAAAAATTATTTTCAAATGAGTTTGTAAGGATTGTATAAGTATCTGAAAAGAATTGAAGATTAAAATATATTCTTAATTATTACTTAACTATAATCAAGATAATTAATAAATTTATTTATGAGGTTTAAATTAATTAACCAATTTAATAAAAGTTTTTTAAAGTTAATTAACTGATTTAATAAAAGTGATTAAAGTTAATTAACCAATTGAATAAATGTGTTTAAAGTTAATTAATCAATTTAATAATTTTGTTTAAGATTAATCACTCATTTTAATAAATGATATTTAAAGATAATTAATTGGTTTAAATAAAGGTGTTTAAAATAAATTATCTGGATTAATAAAGATGTTAAAAGATAATTGATTTATTTATTAAAGGAGTTATAAAGTTGATTAATTCTCTTTCTGGATAATTAATGTGGTTTTAATCAATAAAAGTACTTTAATTTATTTATTATCTTCCAGGATGATGAATGTTGTTCGAAATTTATAAATGATAGTATATAAATGAGAAATTCTTTAAAAAGGAAGAATTTTTAAAAGATTATTTGTTATATGTTTTACAAATATTTGTGACGTGAAAACTAAACACAAGTTCAGTTTTAAAGTTTAAAAGTTTGATTCGGTTACGAAAATGATAAGAAATTTAATTTCCATAAACGATATCGCTTATACGGAAAGGATTTAGTCATACTCGTAGCACTAAACATCGAGATATGGAAACTCGTTTCTATCTCGAAGATTAAAAACATCGTTAAGGAAATTCCTAGAGGTAACACTACCTTAACTTGTCTGACTTGAATTTCAACCGAGAGATAGCATAAGTTTAAAATCGACGAGTAGTGGTAAGGGTATGAGACTTAATTTCCATATAAGATCATTTTGATTATTCCCCATAGCTGATTTATTGATTATCAAGTCAATTTTCTTCTTTGTATATCGTCAACTTAAGACGATTTATTGCTCATTTAAGCGTTGACATCCTTTGTCAGAAATGACTAAAACCAGAAAGTAAAGGGGCCAATGTAGGTTGCTCCCATTAAAGTATTTTAACGTCTACTCTAGATTGGTTTTGGTGGTATGCATGGAGAGATATGAAATACTCGGATTCTCGGTAAGGTTGGCGCGGTCCGCCTTGGAGTTTCCAAAAGGAGTCATAGGAGAAAATGACTCTCTCAAGTATATTGTCTAGATGTATGGTGCAACATCTTAACCGTTGTTGTAAAACTTCATTTTTTTATTATTGATTCAAATCTTTGAATTATTTTCTTAATTGTATCGAGAAGTGACTGGAGCTCTCCTCGATATTTAATTATTTGTGTCCATTCTTTAAGTTTAAATTTTGATTTTGTTTATGCCTATTCCTTCAAGTTTGGGTTTTGTTTTAATTTGATTCTATTCATTCATGTGTGGAAGTTGTTCTTATGAGGTAAACCTGTTTCGTATTTAGCGGTGTGGTCTAACAAAATTATTATATGTTCATCACATTACTTGAGTTTTCTCACGTTGGTTTTCTAGACCGATTTGGGTGTTATTTTATCATAATGCTCGGGTCAGACTGAGCACTTTTTTAGGTTACCGTTGGTGAGACATGGAGCTCATGGAATGGAATTACTAGATGTTCTTGCCATAGTAGTTTTATCATTTTTCTGTTGTATTATTATATATAACCATCAGTAACTGTAAGATCAAAAAGTTATAGCTAGCCGATGAGGTTTGTTTTTAACTTTGATATACCTTGTATTTTACAGTGACAGCCTGTACTATCTTTGTTATATTATATGTTGTCGTTCCACTATGAAATTCTATTTTTTCTATTCCTTTTCTTTTTCTTTTACCCTAACAATTTGCCTTTTTCGATGATTGGATATTCGGCATTGGAATACCATAGATGTATTTGGTACCGACTTTCTATGGTCGAAAAGGCAGGTCGTTAAAATGAGTATCAGAGCTAAAGCGAGAACCTTAGCTTTGGTAGTATGGCTCATTAAAGATAGGATAAGTGACATCCTATGATGAGTCGACGGTATTGTATACATGATAGCGTATTTGTTATTGTTATAAAATGTGTTGTGTTAACTGGCCTATTGAGTTGTTTATGAATTCTAGTTGAGACGTGGGACGGCACGGTGTAAGTGGAATTTTAAACACATTAACAAGGTAAACGAGCATAATATTAATTTTTGAAAATTGGTAACTGAAATACTTTACCTAGGCTTATATATATTATGTATGTATGAAAAAATAATTTTTAAATTTATATAATATTTATTGTTTTTTCTAGTAAAGATAATGGTTCTTTATTATCATTATTGTTTGATTTGTCGTGCTCAAATAGTTTAGGAGCATTGACTATTATTTGTCGCTTGTTGACATATGCTCGACCAGTTTATGAGTATTTATTGATAATTGCGAGTATGTTAAAACAAAACCTTGTGAACTGAATTTTTCAACTTGACTATAAGGTGTTTGGAGAAAAAGATAAGTTAAAAGTCATCTTATAATAATGTTGGGATAAAAGCAAACTATTAATAAAAGTTGTTTCATTTAGTCTAAATAGTAAGATAAGACATCTAGAGGCAAAAAATTAGAGAAATTTTTATTATAGTAAAGGAGAATTATTGTAATATGAGATGATTTTATATAAAGGAAACTTTATATAAATTATGTTTATAAAATGTGTTTTAAAAAGGATTTTTGAATTTGAAACTCGAAGTTGTTTGGAAATAATTTCAAAAGGATTTTTGAGAAAAGTAATAGTAGTTTTGCTTGGAATTATTTATAAGTATAAATATTTTGGAAGAGAATTCAAATTGAATACATTTTCTTTAGGGTAATTGAGCGAAAACGTCTCGATTAGTTTTGTGGTGATCTGAATAATGTCCTTAGTGATGATCGATTATTTTCTTAGATGAACGTTATAGGGCACTTAGTAAATTATTCTCTTTATCATTGTGCGATCAAAACGAGTTCAAATTCGAACAAACCTAAAGTAAGTTTCGGTAAATAAATTATTAAAAATTACTATATATTTAGAAATATATATAGTATGATTTCAGAATGGATTTTGAAATAAAAACCGGGTAATTATTCTTAAGTTTCCTTAAAATAAAATGATTTAAAATAAAAGTTATTTTGAATAATAATTTGGTAAATGAACAAATTCTTGGATAGAAAAAGATAATTTAACTCGCGATTTTAAGTGGGTTAGATTGGATAGGAAAGTCTTAACAAGCATTGTTTTATCAAAACCATAGTTTTTATTTAAATTAGATAGGAAGATTTTAAGTGCCACCACCTAACACTGTCCAACCCGCCATGGTTGGCCTTCAAACAGTAATTCCGACCAAATCTAATGTTGATTCATGCAATTGAACCACCATTGAGTTCACATTGTTGAGGCCCACAAATATGTGCCTTCAATTTTGTCCATCGGCCTCTAAATAAAAAAAACCCAAATCATGCCCTGGGGTTAAACAATGGGAAATTTGACCATGATTTCTGGCATCTTTAGACATTTTTCGACAAACATTCACCACCGTCAACTCCGTTCGTCGAGAGTTTTGCAACAATAATTCGATAGGGTTTGGGCAGTTTGAATTTTTAATCACTTTTATTTTGTTTGTTAACCACGATAAGAAAGCAATTAGGGTGATTCTAGGATTCGAGAAGAAATCTGAAGATAAAGGTGATGGCTATGATTTCGTGGCCTCATTATGTAGTCGTTAGGTTGGGTTATGGGTTGTGTTTCCAGTTTAACCTAAAACAACTACATACACTATTTAAACAATATACTATCTCTATTTCATAAACCGTAATTCTAAATCCATCAAAATTATATATTAGACCAATCAGCTTGGAAAGACCTTCAGTGCAGTCATAACCATGATACCCAATTCATCTTTTAATTAAAAATTATTTTTAATTAGTTTAATATTAATAGCGTTAACTTTTCAAGTTGTTACATTTTATAAGTGGAGATGGAAATAAAAATATATATTAGATCTAGATTCAATCAAATTAGGATAGAAGAGGAAATAGGAAAAAGTGATATTTTAGATGATTCCAACTTCCTCTTTCACAAAAAATCATTAATAACATGCTCAATATCTATATGAAATGAATTCTATGCTTATTCACAACTAAAGTATCTTAGCTTTAATATTACAAATTTGAAAAACACATAACCAACATATAGACGAGATTATTATAAAATGTTGACAAAGTTAACATATTACTCTAATAACATAACTAATTTTAAAGCCAATCCATATATACATATACAATGCATAAACTGTAATCTAAATTTCAAATTTTAAATATGTATATTTGACTAAATAGTTAAACATCGAACAAATTAATTTGAAAATAAAAGTAAATTAACCAAAATATTGAAATTAACGTTGATTTATAATTTTGGATAACATAAAGATAATTGTATATAATTATATACAATCCAAATAATTGAATATCAAATTTATGATTATAGGTAAATTAAATTATAAAAGCATATGCAAACAAATCAAATATATATTAACAAAGAGTTTTAAATCTAATAAACAATAACAATACACAAATTAAATCAAACATAAAATTGGTTTCAAAATTTAATGACAATGCATAAGAGTTTAGATTTAATCCAACAAGTGACAATTCAATAGTCACATATATGATTTGGTCAGGGTTAAATACCATGAATTAATAAATAGAAAGGAATTAAACTCGAAAGTCTTACCCTTTATAAGACCTTGATTTGAAAATTCTTCTCAGATTCCTCGAATCAACATTTATACTTTGCTAGAATCAAACGAGCCATCTCATTTTATTTTATTAAATTAATTTTGGGTGGGAAGAAAAAAATGGACCATATTAGAGAAGGAGTAGGAGGCCATGATGAGAGGAAGAAGGAGAAAAAAAATAAAGAGGAAAGAAATGAAATCAAGGGATTTGTTTTAACGAGGGAGTTTGAAACCATTGGAATTCTCCTTATTAAAACCTCTTTTGTCCAATTCTCATTAAATTTCCAATCATTCCGCCTCATCCTCTATCATGAATGGTTGGTGATTCTTTCCCTTAATTGGAGCAAAGTTTCCAAATGCCAATTTGAATAATTATATCTATTTAAACCCTATTTAAATGTATACCGATATTGTATATTAATACATGTATATATCTAAATAATTGCTAACATTGCCCAAAACACCAAATAATAAATAAATAACATTTCTTAAATATTAATTGATTTAGTTAATCTATTACACTTTATAAACTAATTAAATCATGTGGTTTTTCAAAGAATTCACAAATGCGGGCTTGTGACTAAAAGTATGAATTCAGTCAATAGTTAATATTAAACAATTTAAATATTAATGTGCTTAAATGAATAATGGCAAAGAGAAATAGGGATTTATAACTACAGAGTAGTGGGAAAGCATTCCAAAGAAAGAGCATTCCAGAAAAGGGTATCTTGTGCTTAGACAAGTAATGACAAAGAAGGATAGGTCTTCATGTCTAATTGGGAAGGTCCTTTAGCCATCCACAATGTCATTCCTCCTAGGACTTACCAATTGAGTAGACTAGATGATAATTCCATAGCTAGAACATGAAATGCTGAGCATATGAGACCTTACTTCACATTAATGGATGAGTAGAAAAAGGGGGAAATATTATGATGGTATACAAAGCATTGGAAGGAAAAATTATTCTTAGTAATTCAAGATGTACTTAAATACGAGGGCATGAATATAAGTAGTCATTGTATTCTTTCATAAAATTTTAGTAATATGCATAGTTCTAAACTCATCTACGTAAGGAGAATTTTGAAACGTGGAGGCTATCTTCGGTCTAAAGAGGGATATTTTAAGAAAATCAATTTTCAAGAAGGATATTTTAAGAATCAATTTCCAAAAACCTTCCTCTATTTATTAGCTATAAGGCCATAATGGAGAAAGATCTTTAAAAAACTAATAACTAAGAAGAATATTTGAGAAAACAATTTCCAAAAACCTTCCTCGGTTTATTGGCTGAAGGTCGTGCTAGAGAAGAATCTTTAGAAAATCAGTTTTCAAGAAGGATATTTGAAAATCTATTTCCAAAAACCTTTCTTGCTTTATTAGCCGAAAATCATGTCAAGAAAGGATCTAGACAAAAATCAATTCGTTCCCTCTACAAGTCAAAATAATGAGACAACTCCTGATTTAAGATGCACTAAGTTTAATGGAACTCCTAAACGGACGAGACCAGTGAGATTCTTAAATCCCTAGGACGACTTTCAGTGCACCCAGTGGAGTTGGGAAGCCCTCAACCATTAATTCAAAGAAAACCACTTGAATGTCCGGAGGAGGATACTATCAACTGTCCAAGGAAGTCTTTGACCACTCCGCTTATGCTCGATTAAAGCAACCATCCAGAAGAAAGAGCATGGATGAAAAACAATTAAAATTGGTAAATAGGGAAAATTCCATCAGTTAGAGGCCGATCAAGATGCCATTTGCATAACATGGTCTACCAAGTAATCATGTGAGGGTCATCAATATTTACCAATAGTAAGTTGATCACATCTACGAGTCTATCAATAATAAGGTGCATACTTCATGAAAAGGGTCTAAAGTTAGCTTTGAGTAAGCAGGGTCAAAAAGGTATAGGGCCCATATTGGAAGGAAGTAAGTTTTGACATAAAATAAATCTTTACTAACACGTTGAATGAGTTCGCAGGGTCAATAAGAAACCCAGCCATAAGGGAAACAACATATTGAAAAAATGTCAATTACAATCAAGTTGTTAAAACTGGGAAGGAATCACGCTACATGTGAATAACAAGGAGTCTCCTTATGCTAAAGCATCAGCAAAATCTTCGAAGGGCAAAATGTTGCACATGATTTTCACAAAAAGACTAGAAAAGAACCGCTCCTTTACAAGGATCGAAAATATTAATAGGATTATTGAGTTTTGGAATGAAGAAATCTCCAAAATGCATAGATATAAAGCTATCGTGGTGATAGAGTGATATCTACTCGATAAGGCTACCGTGTTAATCGAGTGGTATCGGCTCTACAAAACAATCGCATTGATAGAGCGTTATCGACTCTACAAAGCTATTATGTCGATAGAATGCTATTGTCTCTACAAAATTATTGTGTTGATAAAGTGCTACCGGCTCTACAAAGTTATCATATTAATAGAATGATATAAGAATTACAAGATGAAGAGTACTATCAGATTTATAAGATGAAGAGCTATTAAGTTTACAAGATAAAGAGCTATTTGGATTATGAAATAAAGAGTTTTCGAGTTCACAGGATGAAGAGATATCGAGTTTACGAGATGAAGAGTTGTCAAGTGTAACATCCCGCTTTTTCGCACGCTTTAAATCGACACACATGCCAATTCAAACCATACGCAAGGGCGAATTGTTAGGGGTAAATAAGAAAAACAAGAAGAAAAACAAAACAGAATCTCACAGCGGAAGGATAAAATATAATAATCAAATATACAGTTCATGAAGCTATTTTACAAAACATTTGATTATATTTACATAATACATATCAAAGTTACACATACCAATAACAATGCAGCGGAACGGTATGAGTGTAGTGCAATAGTATAAATAATAATAAACGAATCTTCGTCTTCGTCCTCCAAAGCTAAATCTTCAAATCCTGAAACGCTCGGACTGACCCGAGCGAATTGAAAAGACAAAACACTCGAGTCAGAACTAAAAGATCTTATGTGAGTTAAATTAACAGAAATAAATATGAGTGCAGTAACTCAAGAGATGCTCGGGATTTACATCTCCTAAGGATCCGTTAAACTATTTACTATGTAGTATATTGCGCTATTATAATAGTGTCTAATTGTAAAATAAACTTACTTTTAAATAGCGTTAAGGAGTGACCCAATATTCCCCTTAACACAATAATAGTCCCAGTAGTCCATCCAATATCATAGTCCCTCCTGATCGGGAAGCCACCAGAGGATACCACACGGGCTACGGGAGAAATTCAAACTCGTACAAGGCGCGATAGGGTAGGTGACCCGGCACAACTAGGCAATGCCAGGGTAGATATACCAATTACGCTTCCGGGTCGGTAGTAACGCGTAGCGCGCAGCTACCGCCCACCTCGAGCCACACCCCCAAATAAAAATCAAAAGTGGCCACCGAATCAATCCAAAGTCAAAGTATAATATCGAAGGGATGTGTCCGATCAAAGGTGCTACCTTATTAACCCGTCGATCGCTCCTGTTTTAGCCACCTTATGCCAATTCACGGGAGTTGGGTCCACGTATTTACCTTACACGAAACGCCGCCACCAACCTACTTCATTCTGCAATCTCCACCGCGATACACGGTTGTTAAAGTGGTTTTCGGAGTTGGCAGAGAGTATGACAACTTCCAATCTCAGTCTCTTCAACAACCAAACGTTATTATAACACCGCGATCTTTAAAATAGTTTATACTTTAAAACCAGAAAATAATTATCCATTGCAAACCCATAAATACGATATCATTTCCATTTCCAAAACAACTCATTTTGCTATTATTTTTATAAAATCCCAAATCAATAACATCTTCAAATATATTTTTCCAAAATCATACTTCTTTAAAATTTATAATAACTGGAAACCAAACATTTGAATTATAACTTTCAAAACATAATACTTCGAAACTCATAGCTTTAAAACCATACTTCTAAAACTTGAATGGTTTGGATATTCAACAATATATAGAATAAAATAGTTTGAATTTAAAATTACTTTATAAACTAATTTCTGCGACTTACAATTTATTTCATTAAAAATTAAGTCAAAATCCATAAATTTCAGAATCGCTTTCAGTTTCAATAACCCCTTCAGTCTCAATGTATTTCAAACTTTGAATATTGAACAATTGTAACTAAGGTTGGAAATTTCTATTCAACAATTTAGAGTCCTTTTATTTAGTTTGAAATAATAATGGCAAAATAAACCCGTAATCATTTAAGTAAAACTCAAATTACTTAAAAAGAAATTTCCTACAATTTATTTATACTAGAAATATTTATTTAATTCACCTTGAATAAAATTTAGTTATAAATATCATACCCTTTTTAAAATTTCAAGTTAATAAATTTTACATTAACTTATGAAGTTTAATTCTTAATTAAGCTCAATTCCAAATAAATTTTCCAATTTAACTCCCAATCTTAATTGATTTAAATCATTTAAAATTCTATATATTTTCAATATCTTAACATGTTCTTAACCATATAAAATAAACAAATTCCATTATTCAACTTATTTATTTTATTTAACAAATCCATACATTGCTTAAATTCAATACTTTAATTATAGATGTATATATAAAATAAGATTTTATAAAACATCAAAATTTATATTTATTAACTGTATCCCATCCAAACCATAGAAAAATCATTTCAAAATAATTATATATATATACCGCGGTGCCTGTATAAAATTTTCTATCCTATGGTCAAGTGATACGGATATTTATCATTTCAATCCGCAATTTAAAAATAAAAATGCGGTTGTATATCATTTCAAACCGCAATCCCGAATGAAATGAAAATGCATAATAACTTGCAGTTTATATAAAATAGAACACATCATTCATTCACCCAATATCAATCATCATCCAAATTATTTCAATCATCATCAATTTAAACAAACATCAATATAGAGCATATAAGATATACAGGTAATAAATAACAGGTATTAACTAACCATTTATATTCAGTAATAACTTAATGACAGTTTATGTAACGATCCCAATTATGAATTAATATTTAATGTAAATTTTGAACAAATTTTGGAATAAATTTTTGAATTGATTTAAATTTGACCTTAGAATATTGAATTTGTATTTAATAAATAAATGACTTACAAAAAGATGATAGCTAAAACTTTAAAACAAAATATTGTTATACAAGATAAATTTTTGTTAATAGTATTTTCTTTTAAAAATAATATGTATATGATAATAATAAGAAAAGATAAAATATAAATATCTTTGACGTACAAAATAAATAAAGTAGAAATAAAACCAATAAATAAATATTACTATATTTAATATAGGACTTTATTCATATCCCAAGAAATAAAATACATTTGAAAATGTATAATGTGAAACATAACAAAGAAACAAACTAGTTACAAAGTATAATAAAAAGAAAAAAAGAAAAAAAAAAGACTTAGTATTTGCAAAAGGAATCAAACAGCACAGGCTGTAGATGTACAAGGAGTAGATGTACAAGGAAGCATGAGGCATTAAATGCCATTTACTCTTCAGCCATAAACAAGATCACATCACCAATTCAAGCATGGGTTTAGCAAGAGAAAAAGAAATATAAAAATACTGAGTAAAAAGAAAAAGTGTACTTGCTTATACCTTCCCCTAGACACAATCTACATTTATATATATACACATCCACAAATCTTTATTCTAGTTCGTTCAAACATTTCTGAAAAAGAAAAAAAAACAGAAGAAAGAAATAAGTAGCATCAACAATTCATTCAACAAAAACAAGCAACAGGATTCAAAGGAAGAAAAAAAAAACTACAGGGTTCCAAAGCAAAAGCACCTCTGTTCTTTCTTTTGGAAAATAATGTGAGCAAACTTTAAACTTTTTGAAACTTGATCTTCTTTAAGTCTATGCTGATGGATGAACATGACGATTTGAAAAGTTATGTTTCGTTTGGGTATACAAATTTTCAAACACTAAATGTATGCATGCAGGTCTGTATGCATCTGCATACCTCTGTTTGACAGGCTTGTGATCTCTCAAAATAATTTTTATTTACCCATCTAGATCATTATAAAATATGATGTGTATAAGGAAATTGATGATAATGATGTGATACAAATTTTAAAGATAAAATAAGAAAATTTAGTATGTATATTATCTGGAAAAAATTTCTATTTACAGTAACAAATCAAATGCAAAGATTCAATTCAATGTGAATATCAAGTATCAGATCAAAGATAAAGGTTTTCAAAATCAAATATGCAGTTTCAAACATAAAAAGGCAGCCCTCTGTTCTTCAGTGGAAAATAAGTGAGTAAATATATTATCTTGAAGTTTAAAACTTGATGATTGATTTGTAGAAAATTTTGGTTTAGCTAGTATCTATTGTAAAGATGAGTTCTGTGATGAATTCTGCTTACTGGAAGTTGTATCTTGCTATGTTTTCAACATTTCAAGCTGCAGAGCAGATGAAAGCTAATAAATTTAAAACAAAACTCCTTCATATAAATAGTTTAAACCTAGGAATTTAAGTTAAATAAGTAGGTTTGAACTAATGTCAGAGCTTGGAACCTTGTTTGAAGGTTTACAGTGAGTTATAAATACTGGGTATTCATTTTACAGTAAAAGGAAACACATGTTAAAATTCAAATAATTTATTTTGTTAATTCGAATTCATATCTTGATTTAACATACCAAAGTAAGATTTTTAAAACAGAAATGATGATTTTTTGATAAGTATACAAGGTGTATTTTATAACTAAACAAGAAATGTTTTTTTGTAAATTTCTAGTGATCCAACAAATTTTAAATGTTGAAACTTGTGGTATAGCTAGTTTGATGATTCTCGAGTATAGGAAAAATATTAGAAAAAAATTTCTATTGCAAGAATCAAAGGGATGAGAGCACTTTAGGGTTTAAGGGTTCGAATTTGTCGACTACGTTCGCGAGGCCATTGGGGAGGCTAGGGGAAATTGGAGGCCATCGCACCGGTGGCGATAGATGTGTGATGGATCGAAGTTCCTTTGGCCAGAGGGGCTCAGGTTCCGGTGACGTGACGTGGGGATGCGAGGAGATTTACTGGAGATGATTGGGTTTCTGGTGGGAACGGAGGAGCTCGATTTTGATTTCGAAATTGTTTTGGGATTTTGGTGGTTGAAATCGAAAGTGGAGATGGTCAGAGACTTGGCGGTGGTTGGCGACTCGACCGGAGGTGGCGGAGGTTCGCGTGCATGTGCACGTGTCAGGGTATCAGTGAGTTGCAGATGGGAAGCCTCGAGTTGAACTCGAGAAATGCAAGATTGGCTTCGTGGAGGAACTCGCGTTCTCGAGTGTACTTCCTGTAGTTTAGTTTAAAGAAAAAAAACTGAAGTAAATTTAAACTCTAAACTGAAGAAAAAAAAAAGATGAAAGAGCAGGTTGGAGTAGAAAAAAAGAAAGAGAAGAGGAATTAACGCCCCGGAAATTTTCGTTCTTCGAAAATTCAACATCGATACTCACTTTATCGACTGCCGAGAAATCGAAGGCCGAAAACCGAGATGTTATGGGTTTTAAAAAGAATTAAGAAAAAGAAAGAAGAGAGAAGAGAAGATAGAAAAAGAAAAATAGAGGGAAAAGAAGATAGACGATTTTTAGAAAACAGAGAATTAGAAAAACAGAAGATAGAAAATTTTAAAAATAGAACGGGACAGGAAGGGAACAACAAGAACAGAAAGAAAACAGAACAACAACAGAATCTCACAATTCGCAGCGGAACAACATATAATAATAAATGAATAATCTTTAAACAAAGAACTATATCAGTTATTACATTTTATACATTTCATTACATTACATCATATCATCAGAGTGTACAACAACATACAACAACAAACAGTGCAGCGGAAAAAGAAATACTATATAAACTAGTAATACGCCATGCCATCCAGCTTGCCTCCAGCAACTCCAGAATATCCTGATAAACCTTAACTCTTGACTGCCCGTGTGGAAATTGGTGGGCACCCAGAGTTTAGGAAGGAAAACAATAAACTCCGAGTCAGTCATGTGACTGGTGCGAGAACTCAAAACAGTTTATTTATCTTTAAAATCAAAATAGAGGAATATTTTTAAATCAATTCGCAATGCTTTTAAAAATGTAACTACCATAAGACCTCCCACCACACACACAATGCAAACGCAGACTTGGAGGAGATTTCTTCTTATGTTAGTCAAAGATGCTTGATACGCATTTAAAATAACATTTGATATTATTATTAGTGCATAGTGTAGAACAAATCATTTCGAAAGTAAAGATATAAATCATAGCCAGCATAGGTACCATTATATTATGCCTACTATAGCTACCTCCTGAGGAAGTAGGTTCTACAACTAAAACCGTACAAGTCACGTATTGTTTCTTTGGATTTCCAACGAATGATCAGGCCAAGGAACTTCCCATTGCCACATGAGAATGCCTCTGGATGGACATCCCCGAGAACCAAACCGGATCTCTACCAACACAAGGCCGGGTTACTCCTAACTGAGTAACAACTGACCGAATATGCCATCCCCCGGTCCTTTGGGACCTTTTACCGAGCGCTCGTAATCAATTCACACAATCATAAAGTGTTTTCAACTTGAGTAAGTATCTGGGCTCCATACCATGACACCACCCTTTTCCAGAAGGAAATGGACACATCCTAAAGGGTGCTACCCCTCATAACCTTGCTGCTTCTTTCCTGTTTTGACCATTCACGGGGTGTGAGGCTCGACGAAGTCACGTCCACAAAAACATACTTTATACAAAAGCCATGCTTTGGGTCAACAAATGATCAACACAATGATCACTAAGATAGACGATCAAATAAATGATCCTATCACAAATAATCAACACAATGATCATTTCAGCATCACTCAGCATGTCACATTACCAAACTGGGAATATATCGCTGATAACTTCAACTATATAACCTCTGAGCACATACGTCTCAGAGAAGGGTGTTAAGCAAAAAGAATAAATTCTCCGCCACCAACAGAAATATATTTGAAAGAAATCGGCTTTATATCTCAAATTGTAATGTCAGGCATACAATCCATACAAGTCTGTTCCGGGCTCGAACAGAACCGAAGGCACTTACAAAGAAGTCCTTGCAATCCGGATATTCACAATCCTGATCGGATTCACCATCACATATGGAGAACTCAATACCGTAGCTACTCGGTGCAGAGTCAATCGATAGTTTATCCTATCACTCTTGCAAATACCGGTCTTCAACACCGATCTTCAATGCAATTCACAACGACGTATCACATATTCGGAATGGGTTATACGACCCCATGGTCCTTTCCCGGTTAACCCGAATAGTGAGCGCTTATTCAAAAATAAGTGTGCATTCAGATTCAAACAAATCACATCAAATACCCATTCAAAGGGAAATACTGATAGTCGGTTATTGAACTATCACTGGATATGCATACATCACCAGATTCCAAATAAATTTCCAAATTATTTATTTTCCAAAATATCTTTACTAGATATATAATTTCAACACTTCAAAAATAAATCAATATTTATTTTTAACAAGTTTCACTTTCACATATAAATTCCATAATGAATTTATATTTCAAGATATCCATGCATATGCGATTTCAATAATTCATTTCAATTTATCTTCAGAAAAAGATAAATTCTAATTATTCACTTCATATTGGAAAACATTTCCATACTTATTTATTCATAAGTAATTCACAAATCTTTTTATTTTCAACCTTAGAAAATATTTAATATACTTAAATCGAACTAAGTATATATTTCATTCTTTAAGGAAATCATTCTCTTAAACATATTTATTTGGGCCAAAACGAATGTTACGTAAAACATCGTTACGACAACCCAAAATCACTAGTATAGGGATTCGAAATTAAAATAGATATATAAATCCCAATACTATACAAAACATTTCCTTTCGGAAATCATTTACTATAACAACAGTGTTATAGTCCACCATTTCCTTTTATTTCTCGAAAACGTCTATTTCAACAATAAATGTTGAAATCTATGGTTTCGAATCTCAACACCTTTAAAACATCGTTAGATCGTTTTAATTCTGTTTAAAATATCACATTCTAAAACATTTTCTTTAACATGTTATTCACTATTCAAAAATCGTGAACATACTTCGTTGACAAATTTCATCCTTTTATTCAATTTATTTTAAAGGATTATTCACTATTCAAAAATGTGAATATAACTCCATTAATAGGTTATAACAATTAACTTATCAAAATAAGTCGTTTGCGAATTTATAAAACAACGTTTATAAATTCCTCTTCTATTTATTTATAAAAACTTCCTTTAATAAATTCTTTTATTAACCTATTCCAGTTTATAACTAAATTATAAACTAAACGTTCATATTATAAGTTAAATACTTATAAAACGATTATTTTATAAGATCGTTCTTTTAAAGACTTTCCAATTTATAAATCTTATAACTTATAAGATTTAATGATTTATCCAATCTATTCTTCAAATAATTTCACCAAATTTATAAATCTTACTATTTATAAATTTCATTTATAACTTCACGGTTTATAATTCTATAATTTCATTCATTTATGAAATTCATTTTCACTTCATTCAAACACTTATAAAAACTCGTTTTATAATGTCCATATTTCAATTTATAAATATCCATTTATAAATCTCTTAATATAAATCAATTCATATTATTCTTTTAAAACGTCTTTAATTTCCTTTATAGTTTCACCATTTTGATTTATAAAATAATCAAATTTTATAAATCCTATTTTTAAACTTTTATAATATATTCAAAAATCCAATTTAAATTATTTTATAAAATCATTAATTCATATTTCTCAAAAATCGACTTTTAATCGTATTTCTAAAAATCAGCTTTTTTAACTATATTTCACAAAAACCATAATTTTTATAACTTTAAAAATTATAACGTTTATTTATTTATAATGGATCAATTCCAAAAATATAGTATATTTTCAAAATCACTTTAAAACCATTTTAAAATTCCCAAAATCTGGGTCCAATGATGCTACACACCAAATAGTCAATCACGACTACAACGATATCATATATCAATATGATAATCCATCAAATATCAAAATATCTGAAAATCAAATAAAAACTGTTGAGGAATCCAGTTGGATCCCTCCAACCTGTTTCCTGCATCCAAAAACATTAGCACAACACCAATTTCGCTCCAGTACGAAATTATCGCGGTATATGTTCTTATTAAATATTATCCGCTTAATAACGGCGTAATAGGGTCTCATCCGCTAAAAAATATGGGAAATCAATCAACTGCAATATATACATATGCTAATATATATATATATATTGATATTATATATAATACCAATTTCACTGTTTATGAAATATTCGCGGTATATGTTTTTATTAAATAACATCCGCTTACTAACGGCGTATAATGTCTATTTTAACAATCAATAATTTACAGTCATCATTCAAACATGCATTCAAATATTTTAAATCTAACTATTTAAAATAAAATCGAAACCTATTCGATTGAGTGAGAAGTTCTCACCTTGATTTTAAATTCCGTTTCAGCTTTTATTTCGAATAAAATTAAACGCGCGTTTAATTTTACCCGAAATTCTCACTAACTCCAATCGACTCCAAACCAACTCCATCGCGTAGTGCTCGTCCATACGATTCCAACGCAACTGGGTTTGCATTTTTTCGACCTCGTATGAAAAAGTTATGAATTTTACAAGTTTATACACGTTATATATAAACTTAAATCACAACATAAATTAACTAATTTATAACCTAAAGCAATCCAGGCCCTCAGATCTTGCTCCAACCTCATCACCACCGTGCATAGCTTCTTCCCCCCTTGCGTTCTCATCTCCAGGAATACATGTTGAGGCCGAACCCACCTTAGACAACTAGGGTTTATTATTGCATCGCCCATACTCGACGATACCTCATCACACTACCACCAACACGAAGCTCTCGTCGCAAGCTACTCCCACCTGCCACCATGGCCAACTCGGCCCCCCATAGGCACGCGCGCACGCAAGAGGAACGGCCTCGTTCGTGCTCAATTTCCCATCGATCCGCTCAACTATTCTCGATCTTGACCGTTGATCTTGTAGATCTTGATGTGCTCTATAACTTTGTAGTTGATGGCTTCGTGAATCGATGAATGGATTGAGAGATTTTGAGGGAGGAAGGAAATTGAATTCTGGCCATTCATCTATAGGTGGCGGCTGCAGTTTTAATTTAGGGTTTAGGATATTTTTTTTTTTATTTTTAATTTTGTGAAGAGAGAGGTGTATTTATAGAAAGAGCTAGCGTAAACACTATTCATCCCGGGAATTCCGAACTCCGATTTAGACGCCGTAACCAGCGTACCTAGGGTTTATCCCACGTTCCGGACACAATGGAACAGGTTTCGGAAGCTAATTCGGAAGTATGTGCGAGTTATGGCTGAAAACGCTCAATTTGAATTAAACCGATTTAAGTCGATTTCTAGGCGTTTTAATTTGTACCGGACAAACGGTAAATCCAAACGACTTGAAATTTGAAACCTTACAATAATATCACATTACGGATCCGATGAAACTGGTTTCGTCGAAATCCGAGACTTTTTGAAAAATGGCTATTTTGACTCGCCAAATTTAAATTAAAAATAATTGGATGCGTTTCGAGCTACCACGATCAAACGATAACTCCGATTGACACGAAAATTGAAATCCGGTAATAACTAACTATTACGGATCCAATGGAACTGGTTTCGTTCAATTCTGAGACTGTTCAAAAATTGACTATTTTACAATCGATTATTAAATATTAAAATATTCAATTTTCACAAATTAACTTTTAATTCGATTTTAAAAGTTCTAAAATATTTCTATAACTCCAGTATGATTAAATAAAATTTTCCAAATTATTTTCAATCATTTTTAACTCAATTTTTAATTATTTCCATAATTTAACATATTAAATTATCAATTTAATTATCCAATTAAATCCAATAATTCAAATAAAAATTTATTTGACTTATAAATTCACTTATAAATATTTAAAATTAATTAAATATTCAAATTTAAATTAATAAAAATTCTGGGTTGTTACAAGAGGAAGTGTACAGGAGGGGCTCGGGTAATTTTAGTGGGTAATTCGAAGCACTTGTCGAGCAAATCGTGATGGGGCTCGGGTATAACGTGGTACAGGTTTCACAACCTGTTTCTGTTTAAACTTTTAAAAAAAAATGTTTTGGAAATAAATGATTGAGTTTAAAACTCCTTTGAATTTCTTTCAGATGATTAATATTACTTTAACATGAAATCTTAAAAGTAAATTTAAAATGAATGTTTTCAAACTTAAGAAAGTAATAAATAAAATCATTAATAGGAATAAATTATCTTTATAGTTAAAAAAAAACATATTGAATTGTAATTCATAAATGATTAAGTTAATTTGAATGATTAATTATGAAATTGGTTTAAAGGTTAATTATTTAATAATTAACGGTTGATAATAATAATTAAAGGTTAATTAATTTATTATTAATGGTTAATTAATAAACTATTAAAGAATAATTAATCAAAATAATTTGTAATTTATTTATGTTAATTAATCAGGATTAGTAATTCCTAAGCAATTTATCTGATTTGAATTAATTAGATCATTAACTGATCCCAGTTATGAATATTTGGATTCTATTGGATGACTTGATTGTTTGATATCCTTAATATATGATACTTTGTGATACATCCTGATTTATGTGGTGATCTGTAATTTACTATCTGTGATATGTATATCTGTGAATCTGTGAATAGACGATAAGCGTTATAGTTTATATCGCTTATCAACTATATTTCTGTGTTTTAATCTGTGATGATTGAATGATGTAGCACTATTGTGTTAAACCCTTGGACCACACTATACACACACAAATATGGATTTCACGTGGAAATCAGTTAAGTCACAGATTTTTAAATAAGTTTCAAATTTGAATTTTTAATTCAAATATTTTTGGAAATAAATTAAGTTTTAATGTGGAAAACTTTTGAAAAGCTGTTTTAAGAATAAAAGTTATTTTTGAATAACTAATAAAGATTTGGAATTTGAATAATCAGATTTAAATTGAAATTCAAAAATCTGAAATTAAATTCTATATTCAGTTTTTATGATTTAAAAAGGACTTTACAAGTTATACGGGTTTAAACCGTTTTTAAGCATTGATTTGAAAATTCGAATTAAAGATTGTAACTTGTATAAATGGAATCGGGGTTTTTCCAAAATAAAACTATTGTTTCTAAGTGAAAAAAAAGCTTTCATATGAGTAATGAACTTCCAATTTATATTAATGAGATTTCAAGTTTGAATCGAGAATGATTTTCCAAGTTATGAATGAATCTTTGGAAATAAGTTTTGAAAGCTATGTGATAAATCTTTGATTTAAAGATTTAAACGAGTTAATCCAAATGAAATGGAAACTGTTTTGAAATCCGTAAATGGGATTTTGTGAAATTAATCTTTTTGTTTAAAAGATTTGAAATGGTAATTTGTTTAACCATTTGGAAGAAAAGTTTTGGGTAATAAGTTGTGACTTAATTGAAATCCCATATCCATATGTTTTAAATATTGCGTTCACTATTCGGGTTAGCCGGGAAAGGACCTTTGGGTCGTATAACCCATTCCGAATATGTGATACGTCGTTATGGATAGCATTTGAAGACCGGTGGTGAAGACCGGGTATTTGCAAGAACGATAGTATGACCTATCGATTGTCTCTGCACTGAGTTGCAACGGTATAGAGACTCCCTAAGTGATGGGAAGTCCGATCGGGATTGTGAATACCCGGATTGCAAGGGCTTCTTTGGAAGTGCCTTCGGATCTGTTCGAACCCAGAACAGACTTGTATGGATTGTTATGTCTGACATTACAATTTGAGATATAAAGCAGATTTCTTTCAAATATATTTCTGTTGGTGGCGGAGAATTTATTCTCTTAGCTTAACACCCTTCTCTGAGACGTACGAGCTCAGAGGTTATGTAGTTGAAGGTTATCAGCGATATATTCCCAATTTGGTAATGTGACATGCTGAGTGTTGCTGTGAAATGATCATTGTGTTGATCATTTGTGATATGATCATTTGTTTGATCTTTTATCTTTGTGATCATTTCTATGATCATTTGTTGACCCAAAGCACGGCTTTTGTATAAAGTGTGTTTTTGTGGACGAGACTTCGTCGAACCTCACAACCCGGAAAATGGTCGAAACAGGAAAAGATGCGGCAAAGTTTTCAGGGATCGCGTCCCTAGGATATGTCCATTTCTTCTGGATAGGGGTAGTATCATGGTATGGAATCCAGATACTTACTCATGTGGATACACTATATCTATTACTGTGTGGTGTTGTTGGTACCGAGCGCTCGGATAAAGGTTGGTTACGACCGGGGATGGAATATTTGAGGTTGATACTCCCGGGCAGGGAGTGCACCGGCTTTGTGTTGGCAGAGATCCATTTGGGATGCTCAGGGATGTCCTTCCAGAGGCGTTCCATTTCGGGGTTTGGGAAGTTCCTTTGCCCGACCATTTGTTGGAAATCCATTCTTCAAATACGTACCTTGTACGGTTTTAGTTGTATAACCTGCCATGGAATGTAGCGGTAACCTGCTATTGAACATGGTAGCTATAGTAGGCATACGATAATGGTCGTATGTTGGCTAAAATTTATATCTTTACTTTCGAAATGATTTATACTACACTATGCACTAGTAATAATACCAAATGTTTCTTTTTAATGCGTATCAAGCATCTTTGACTATCATAAGGAGAAATCTCCTCCGATTCTGCGTTTGCATTGTGTGTGTGTGTGCGGGAGGCCTTATGGTAGTCTCATTTCTAAAAAGCATTGCGAATCTATTTTAAAATATTTCATTGTTTGTTTTTAAAGATAAACTGTTTTTGTTGCTCACACCAGTCCCACGACTGATCCGGAGTTTATTGTTTCTTTCCTAAACTCTGGGTGCTCAAAATTTTTCTACACGAGCAGTCTAGAGTTGGGTTTTTCAGATAGTCAGGTTTAGTAGATTATCTGGAGCTAGTTCAGCCTTTGGATACGGACTGCACTTGCTTATCTTTTGGGGGTTCTCGCTATTTTTGATTGATGCCTTGGGGTACTCTTTTGAAGACTATTTTAGAATTATTTGTTCCGCTGCTAGATGTTGTCTATTTTTCTTTTCCGTTGCTGTTTTATTGTATCATATCTCTGATGTATATTGATATCTATTGGATTATCTGTTGTAACAGATATTGTATCAAAGCTGTATATCAATGTATTATCCTTTTATTCTGCTGTGTTATTTACTTAATATTGTTATAAGCTCCGGCGAATCGGATTTGAACGATCGAATCTATGGCATTCGTATACGATATGAAGTATGGATGTCGATTTTCGAGCGCGAAAAACCCAGTTCGTTGACGTGGTATCAGAGCTAAGGTTGAACTTTAGCTCAGGAGTATAACACATTAAGTAACTCATTAGAGATAGGGTGAAGTATCCCTAGAATGAGTATAACCAGTGAGACCAAAACCCAAATTTCTCGATCTATTTTCTTTATCTGATGTTATTCTCTAAGATATTTCGTCTGAATGCCTAATCGGATTTCTTACTATTACAGATAGTAAGAATGAGTGGAAGAAGAGGACGAAATAAGAGACAGGAAAGTACCATTTCAGCTGGTCAAAGCCCTGCAACGACAGATATTCCCATTCAATTTCAACCAAATTTGGCTGATTTATATCAAAGTTTTTCTAGACTTTGTGGAAAGCCATTCATTGGCAAAGAAACTGTTATCGAAGCACAAGCCTGGATTCGATTATGCGAAAGGATTTTCAAGGGATTAAAGTTGGAAGATGATCAGATGCGATTGATAGCTTCTTGGCAACTCGAGGAAGAGGCTTTAGTTTGGTGGGAAACAATTACCATAGATGAGCCGGCGGATGAATTTACTTGGAATCGTTTCAAAGAAGTATTCGAACAGCGATATATACCGTCTGCTGGTATCTCTAGAGTGTACCAGGAATTTATGGATTTGGAGCAAGGGAGTTTATCATTTGAAGAGTATTTAAACAAATTTATTGAGTTATCCCGATTTGGTCCAGAATTGGTGAATACACCATTGAAGAAGAATGAAAAGTTTATTCGGGGAATGAACAAGGAGTTTCAGGAAAGGATGACTATTCATGTGAAGAAATCGTTTTCTGAATTAATTGATATGGGCTATCGATACGATGCTCTGGAAAAGCAAAAAGATCCGGAGGAGAATGAAGGTACAACTAATCTGAGTTGGAGGAAAAAGAAGTTTGGTGGAAGGAAACTGAGAAAGAATAAAGGAAAGAAGGATATACAGAAGCAAAAGGTGAAAGACGTTACTTGTTTCAACTGTTTCGAGAAAGGTCATTACGTGAACAAATGTAAGAACCCCAGGAAACAAGGACTGAGAGAGCCATTTATGAAGCCAGAACAGGAATGTAGAAAATGCTGTCATTGTCGCAAGCCGGGGCATAGGATTATGAATTGCTCAGCACTGAAGCAAATTCAAGCAGCGAGGGCCTGTGAAATCAAAGGTGATTCTTTAACCTCAAAAGTTAATCAAGGAAATGAAATTTTATAAGGTAACTATCTCATTTATAATTAAAATTGTTCGAAATTTGTTCGGCATGAGAACTACCCTTAGTTTATTTCTCAGCAAATCGTAAATGAGTTAAATCTTGAATCTAAGATCATAATCAAATCTATTTCTGTCTATTTCATTGGGTTTCGATATAATCTACGAACGGTTAGTTGTCCCTTCGAACTAACCAATACCCCTATATACTTCGTAGATCAGGTAACCCAATTGATTCGTAATAGATTGAGTTTGTTCTTGTATTTATTGTTGATATTCTGATTTGGTGAGCCAAATGCAGAATTGATGACCAGTTTGATCTGAAAGGATATTTCTCTATCTTTCATCTATCTTAGTTATCTCTTTGGCGAATTTCGGGGACGAAATTCTTTTAAGGGGGGAAGTCTGTAACGACCCCAATTATGAATTAATATTTAATGTAAATTTTGAACAAATTTTGGAATAAATTTTTGAATTGATTTAAATTTGACCTTAGAATATTGAATTTGTATTTAATAAATAAATGACTTACATAAGATGATAGCTAAAACTTTAAAACAAAATATTGTTATACAAGATAAATTTTTGTTAATAGTATTTTCTTTTAAAAATAATATGTATATGATAATAATAAGAAAAGATAAAATATAAATATCTTTGGCGTACAAAATAAATAAAGTAGAAATAAAACCAATAAATAAATATTACTATATTTAATATAGGACTTTATTCATATCCCAAGAAATAAAATACATTTGAAAATGTATAATGTGAAACATAACAAAGAAACAAACTAGTTACAAAGTATAATAAAAAGAAAAAAAAAAGACTTAGTATTTGCAAAAGGAATCAAACAGCACATGCTGTAGATGTACAAGGAGTAGATGTACAAGGAAGCATGAGGCATTAAATGCCATTTACTCTTCAGCCATAAACAAGATCACATCACCAATTCAAGCATGGGTTTAGCAAGAGAAAAAGAAATATAAAAATACTGAGTAAAAAGAAAAAGTGTACTTGCTTATACCTTCCCCTAGACACAATCTACATTTATATATATACACATCCACAAATCTTTATTCTAGTTCGTTCAAACATTTCTGAAAAAAAAAACAGAAGAAAGAAATAAGTAGCATCAACAATTCATTCAACAAAAACAAGCAACAGGATTCAAAGGCAGAAAAAAAAAAACTACAGGGTTCCAAAGCAAAAGCACCTCTGTTCTTTCTTTTGGAAAATAATGTGAGCAAACTTTAAACTTTTTGAAACTTGATCTTCTTTAAGTCTATGCTGATGGATGAACATGACGATTTGAAAAGTTATGTTTTGTTTGGGTATACAAATTTTCAAACACTAAATGTATGCATGCAGGTCTGTATGCATCTGCATACCTCTGTTTGACAGGCTTGTGATCTCTCAAAATAATTTTTATTTACCCATCTAGATCATTATAAAATATGATGTGTATAAGGAAATTGATGATAATGATGTGATACAAATTTTAAAGATAAAATAAGAAAATTTAGTATGTATATTATCTGGAAAAAATTTCTATTTACAGTAACAAATCAAATGCAAAGATTCAATTCAATGTGAATATCAAGTATCAGATCAAAGATAAAGGTTTTCAAAATCAAATATGCAGTTTCAAACATAAAAAGGCAGCCCTCTGTTCTTCAGTGGAAAATAAGTGAGTAAATATATTATCTTGAAGTTTAAAACTTGATGATTGATTTGTAGAAAATTTTGGTTTAGCTAGTATCTATTGTAAAGATGAGTTCTGTGATGAATTCTGCTTACTGGAAGTTGTATCTTGCTATGTTTTCAACATTTCAAGCTACAGAGCAGATGAAAGCTAATAAATTTAAAACAAAACTCCTTCATATAAATAGTTTAAACCTAGGAATTTAAGTTAAATAAGTAGGTTTGAACTAATGTCAGAGCTTGGAACCTTGTTTGAAGGTTTACAGTGAGTTATAAATACTGGGTATTCATTTTACAGTAAAAGGAAACACATGTTAAAATTCAAATAATTTATTTTGTTAATTCGAATTCATATCTTGATTTAACATACCAAAGTAAGATTTTTAAAACAGAAATGATGATTTTTTTATAAGTATACAAGGTGTATTTTATAACTAAACAAGAAATGTTTTTTTGTAAATTTCTAGTGATCCAACAAATTTTAAATGTTGAAACTTGTGGTATAGCTAGTTTGATGATTCTCGAGTATAGGAAAAATATTAGAAAAAAATTTCTATTGCAAGAATCAAAGGGATGAGAGCACTTTAGGGTTTAAGGGTTCGAATTTGTCGACTACGTTCGCGAGGCCATTGGGGAGGCTAGGGGAAATTGGAGGCCATCGCACCGGTGGCGATAGATGTGTGATGGATCGAAGTTCCTTTGGCCAGAGGGGCTCAGGTTCCGGTGACGTGACGTGGGGATGCGAGGAGATTTACTGGAGATGATTGGGTTTCTGGTGGGAACGGAGGAGCTCGATTTTGATTTCGAAATTGTTTTGGGATTTTGGTGGTTGAAATCGAAAGTGGAGATGGTCAGAGACTTGGCGGTGGTTGGCGACTCGACCGGAGGTGGCGGAGGTTCGTGTGCATGTGCACGTGTCAGGGTATCAGTGAGTTGCAGATGGGAAGCCTCGAGTTGAACTCGAGAAATGCAAGATTGGCTTCGTGGAGGAACTCGCGTTCTCGAGTGTACTTCCTGTAGTTTAGTTTAAAGAAAAAAAAAACTGAAGTAAATTTAAACTCTAAACTGGAAAAAAAAAAGAAGATGAAAGAGCAGGTTGGAGTAGAAAAAAAAGAAAGAGAAGAGGAAGTGTACAGGAGGGGCTCGGGTAATTTTAGTGGGTAATTCGAAGCACTTGTCGAGCAAATCGTGATGGGGCTCGTGTATAACGTGGTACAGGTTTCACAACCTGTTTCTGTTTAAACTTTTAAAAAAAAATGTTTTGGAAATAAATGATTGAGTTTAAAACTCCTTTGAATTTCTTTCAGATGATTAATATTACTTTAACATGAAATCTTAAAAGTAAATTTAAAATGAATGTTTTCAAACTTAAGAAAGTAATAAATAAAATCATTAATAGGAATAAATTATCTTTATAGTTAAAAAAACATATTGAATTGTAATTCATAAATGATTAAGTTAATTTGAATGATTAATTATGAAATTGGTTTAAAGGTTAATTATTTAATAATTAACGGTTGATAATAATAATTAAAGGTTAATTAATTTATTATTAATGGTTAATTAATAAACTATTAAAGAATAATTAATCAAAATAATTTGTAATTTATTTATGTTAATTAATCAGGATTAGTAATTCCTAAGCAATTTATCTGATTTGAATTAATTAGATCATTAACTGATCCCAGTTATGAATATTTGGATTCTATTGGATGACTTGATTGTTTGATATCCTTAATATATGATACTTTGTGATACATCCTGATTTATGTGGTGATCTGTAATTTACTATCTGTGATATGTATATCTGTGAATCTGTGAATAGACGATAAGCGTTATAGTTTATATCGCTTATCAACTATATTTCTGTGTTTTAATCTGTGATGATTGAATGATGTAGCACTATTGTGTTAAACCCTTGGACCACACTATACACACACAAATATGGATTTCACGTGGAAATCAGTTAAGTCACAGATTTTTAAATAAGTTTCAAATTTGAATTTTTAATTCAAATATTTTTGGAAATAAATTAAGTTTTAATGTGGAAAACTTTTGAAAAGCTGTTTTAAGAATAAAAGTTATTTTTGAATAACTAATAAAGATTTGGAATTTGAATAATCAGATTTAAATTGAAATTCAAAAATCTGAAATTAAATTCTATATTCAGTTTTTATGATTTAAAAAGGACTTTACAAGTTATACGGGTTTAAACCGTTTTTAAGCATTGATTTGAAAATTCGAATTAAAGATTGTAACTTGTATAAATGGAATCGGGGTTTTTCCAAAATAAAACTATTGTTTCTAAGTGAAAAAAAAGCTTTCATATGAGTAATGAACTTCCAATTTATATTAATGAGATTTCAAGTTTGAATCGAGAATGATTTTCCAAGTTATGAATGAATCTTTGGAAATAAGTTTTGAAAGCTATGTGATAAATCTTGGATTTAAAGATTTAAACGAGTTAATCCAAATGAAATGGAAACTGTTTTGAAATCCGTAAATGGGATTTTGTGAAATTAATCTTTTTGTTTAAAAGATTTGAAATGGTAATTTGTTTAAACCATTTGGAAGAAAAGTTTTGGGTAATAAGTTGTGACTTAATTGAAATCCCATATCCATATGTTTTAAATATTGCGTTCACTATTCGGGTTAGCCGGGAAAGGACCTTTGGGTCGTATAACCCATTCCGAATATGTGATACGTCGTTATGGATAGCATTTGAAGACCGGTGGTGAAGACCGGGTATTTGCAAGAACGATAGTATGACCTATCGATTGTCTCTGCACTGAGTTGCAACGGTATAGAGACTCCCTAAGTGATGGGAAGTCCGATCGGGATTGTGAATACCCGGATTGCAAGGGCTTCTTTGGAAGTGCCTTCGGATCTGTTCGAACCCAGAACAGACTTGTATGGATTGTTATGTCTGACATTACAATTTGAGATATAAAGCAGATTTCTTTCAAATATATTTCTGTTGGTGGCGGAGAATTTATTCTCTTAGCTTAACACCCTTCTCTGAGACGTACGAGCTCAGAGGTTATGTAGTTGAAGGTTATCAGCGATATATTCCCAATTTGGTAATGTGACATGCTGAGTGTTGCTGTGAAATGATCATTGTGTTGATCATTTGTGATATGATCATTTGTTTGATCTTTTATCTTTGTGATCATTTCTATGATCATTTGTTGACCCAAAGCACGGCTTTTGTATAAAGTGTGTTTTTGTGGACGAGACTTCGTCGAACCTCACAACCCGGAAAATGGTCGAAACAGGAAAAGATGCGGCAAAGTTTTCAGGGATCGCGTCCCTAGGATATGTCCATTTCTTCTGGATAGGGGTAGTATCATGATATGGAATCCAGATACTTACTCATGTGGATATACTATATCTATTACTGTGTGGTGTTGTTGGTACCGAGCGCTCGGATAAAGGTTGGTTACGACCGGGGATGGAATATTTGAGGTTGATACTCCCGGGCAGGGAGTGCACCGGCTTTGTGTTGGCAGAGATCCATTTGGGATGCTCAGGGATGTCCTTCCAGAGGCGTTCCATTTCGGGGTTTGGGAAGTTCCTTTGCCCGACCATTTGTTGGAAATCCATTCTTCAAATACGTACCTTGTACGGTTTTAGTTGTATAACCTGCCATGGAATGTAGCGGTAACCTGCTATTGAACATGGTAGCTATAGTAGGCATACGATAATGGTCGTATGTTGGCTAAAATTTATATCTTTACTTTCGAAATGATTTATACTACACTATGCACTAGTAATAATACCAAATGTTTCTTTTTAATGCGTATCAAGCATCTTTGACTATCATAAGGAGAAATCTCCTCCGATTCTGCGTTTGCATTGTGTGTGTGTGCGGGAGGCCTTATGGTAGTCTCATTTTTAAAAAGCATTGCGAATCTATTTTAAAATATTTCATTGTTTGTTTTTAAAGATAAACTGTTTTTGTTGCTCACACCAGTCCCACGACTGATCCGGAGTTTATTGTTTCTTTCCTAAACTCTGGGTGCTCAAAATTTTTCTACACGAGCAGTCTAGAGTTGGGTTTTTCAGATAGTCAGGTTTAGTAGATTATCTGGAGCTAGTTCAGCCTTTGGATACGGACTGCACTTGCTTATCTTTTGGGGGTTCTCGCTATTTTGGATTGATGCCTTGGGGTACTCTTTTGAAGACTATTTTAGAATTATTTGTTCCGCTGCTAGATGTTGTCTATTTTTCTTTTCCGTTGCTGTTTTATTGTATCATATCTCTGATGTATATTGATATCTATTGGATTATCTGTTGTAACAGATATTGTATCAAAGCTGTATATCAATGTATTATCCTTTTATTCTGCTGTGTTATTTACTTAATATTGTTATAAGCTCCGGCGAATCGGATTTGAACGATCGAATCTATGGCATTCGTATACGATATGAAGTATGGATGTCGATTTTCGAGCGCGAAAAACCCAGTTCGTTACAGTTTAACCAGCAGTTTGTATGCAAATAAATAAATTTTTAACTGTAAATCTATATGCAATAAAAAAATTAATTTAACAGTTAAATTAAATAAATGCGATTTAACTGATATAATGAATAAACTATGCAAAACAGTCATAAATAAATTTCTACTCATATCTAACATCAATTTAACAAGCATAATAAAACTTAGAAGTTGTGAGTGGGTTCAAACACTCACCTTTCGAATTTAAATCCGATTTAAACCCAAAAATTTGACGGTCTCAGAATTTGTCCAAACCTACGTCAACAGATCCAGAATTTTATTACGATCCTAACAAAAAAATCGTGTGTGAATTCGAGTCCGTATGCGAAAGTTATAGCGATAATTGCGATTAGAAAATCAAATTTAAATTAAAAACAAGAATTAACAAACTCACACCTAACAGCACACTGCCACCACACCACACGTCTTCTTCCAGCACGCATCCTGCTTGTTCACACGCAAACACCTTATCCAGGCAAAATTTGAACGAGCCGCCACCTTATCAAACCCTACCTTCAATTTTCTCCATCGCCTAAGACACTTCGAACACGATCAAAAATTTCTGTTTGCCTCCACTCTCCTAGCCGCCCCTATCCCAGGTTGCGCAGCCCCTCCGGCCCCCCTCTTCACCGCCGACGTCGTCTCTATTCTACCTCCAACCACGACGAATCCAAGCCACTATGAGACGAACGGTCGTATGATCCGTGAGCTGCTCGTCACGAGCTTTGCAACGGCACCCCCCAGTCGACAAACAGTCGACAATCCACCGTTGGATCGTCAAAGATCCAAAACGAACGGCCAGCACTGACTTGCGATTTGCGGACAAACAACGATTCGAAACCAAAAACGAATTTCAGTAGAAGTTTATGCTCATTGAGAACTTCAACATATATTTTTTTGGAATTTTTCTGAGGACTTTGAATTTTTGACTCTTGATTTTGGATTGAAATTGGATCTAGCGTTTGCAGCCATTGGAAAGGAGGAGTGGAGAAAAAAAGAACGCCCAAACAAATGAGAATAGATGGAGGCTAGGGTTTATAACTGGGTTTATATAGGTAGGTTAGAAATAGAGTAGATGGATCCGATAAACATACGTGTAGAACGATAATTGGCCCAAAAAGCTCATTCTGACCCCGGAACGAAATTGGGTAAATCCATATATCAAAACAGGTGTTTAAAAATATTCTGAACGCGATGGAAAAAGTTTCACGTCCAAATTCCATCGTATGAAGAAATTATGCTGAAATCAATATTTTCAAATTGATTTCAATTAAATCGATTTCAAGACGTTTCGCGTTCGTACGATCAAACGACAAGTCCGATCGCTATGAAACTTGAAACCCTACAATAATTCACTGCTACGGATCCGATGAAACTGGTTTCGTCGGAATCCAAGTCCGTGACCAAAATGGCTATTTTTATATTAATTAAATAAATTAAAAATTCATTAATTAAATCGTTTTTCCAATTTCACTTCCAAATTTTACAAATCTTATCAGTTTTGTTTTCTTAGACAATCTCAGTGATTTAAACCAATTTAGATGTCAATTTATTGTTGATTCAGTCATAAATTTCGGCGTAAATTCAAATTTCGTTATATTTATCAATCATAAATTAACCTTTCAATAATTCTATTGAATTCACTATTCATTCTTTTTATACGATCCATTACAGTCAAATGGGTGAAATCAACATTGGTTCAAAGCTATTACATAAAAGTTTCCAATTTCAACTTAATTTCCAATTAACGTAAAATTTTATATTTAATTTCAATTAATTGCAATAAATCCAAATAAATACATAGAGCTTGATTTCCGTTTAAACATTTAACTCATTTGATTGCAATCAACCTTTTTATAGTAAATTAGATTCCGATATATTAATAAAACTTTATTTCAATTCTATATATTCACAAATCATCATATTATGAAGAACATTTACGTTATTCCCCATTTATTGCCTTAATTTATTTCTCGTAACATTTATTTTATATTTATTGCAATGATTTACGATTTAATTGAATGAACTAAGTATATAACTCATAATAGTTGTGGTAAAAACTCTTGATCTCACATTTATAAGTATATCCTTATCCGTTATATCTATTAATTAAATAAATTCCATTTTTAAGTCCGTTTAAATTTAATACTAAGTACCCATTTACTTTTTCCCAATAAAATTTGAATTCCATTCATTTACCATACAATCACTTTCTCATTCACACCTTATTATCAACCCACAATTATTGCAATTCATTATCTTATATTGATTTTATACAATTACCATTAACTTTACATTCAATTACTATTCAATGCATATTTATTCATCAATCAAGTCGATATTTACTTTTCTTTCCTTCTATTTGATAAATACCCAGTATACATTTACATACATTCATTTCATTCCATTCATTTATGGGTATTGCATTGAAATTTAATTTATTAGCTAATACCAACATTATTACCATTAATTACAATTGGATTCCCAATTTTATTCAATACCCTGAATAAATAACATATATATTAATCAAATCCTTACATTTGTTTTTCTCATATTCCATTTAAATCAAATCATAACAGTTAAATGATTTTATTGAATTAGAATTTTATTCAAGTCATAAATTATTAACTTGCATTAACATGATTTCTTAATTTATTCCAATTACCGTTTACCCTCTTTTATTGCATTAAATCAATTTAATACTTTCATTAATTTCTCATATTAAATTTTATATCCAGGTAGGAGTCTTTTTCTACTTAATTCATTTGAATTTTATTCAAATTTCTATAACTAGGTTTTAAGTCATCATTTACATAATTTATTTTAGCCTTCATTTTCACATTTATTTATCCCCTTTATTGTTTCTACTAAAATAAATTACAAAAATCCTATTAAATAAACAAATTAAACTGTCGAAATTTACGGGTCGTTACATCAAGTTTATAAGATGAAGAGCTATCAGATTTACAGGATGGACAACTATTAACATTACAAGATAAAGAGCAACCGAGTTTACAAATGAAGAGCTATCAGGTTTATAAGATGAAGAGCTATCAGGTTTAGAAGAGGAAAAGCAATCGTATCTATCAAGCTATCGTGCGTAAAGCTATCGTGCCTACAATGATACAGGAATTTTGAAACTATCAGGGTCATAATGTGTGATCATTTAACAAAGCTGAAACTCTACCAAAGTCGACGTTTCAATTCTCATTGGACAGTTTATGCCATGTCAGCGAAATAAAAGGAGTAATAATGTACGAAAGACCATCTCAAGAATGCGACTTGTCACATTTATAATGTGCCACGTCATCTTCTAATGACCACCATCTAAAGCTATTACGCGCCATGTGTCAAGCATCCAAAAATATAGTTTTACTATAAATAGGTGTGTGCATGCGTATAAAAAATATTTTTTTTCGAATTTTCTTCTCCTTCGATTTCATTGTAACTCAAGAATATTATAAAAGATCAATCAGGAATTTCATGGCCGTTTAGGTCAAATTAAGATTTGTGAATTGTAATCAAGGACTTACAAAATTTATATTTATGTACTTGACCGCTAGGACCAACTCTTATGCTTCTTCACTAATATCTGATTACTATACCAAAATTTTGGCTTAACAAAAATGTGTAGAAGTTCTATCATTTCACTATTTCTATTTTTCTGGCATTTCATTTTTGGTTGTTGAAATTTTAAAATGAATACAGGTTTCTTTTAATTGCAAAGTTTTGTCTAACTTTTTTTTTTTTGAAATTTCAGTCACAGTGTTTAAGCTTTAGTTTCTCTTTCTAGAAATTTAGTGTTTTTCCGATTTCATAAACTTTGAAATCTTTGAAGTTTATTCTATTTTCTTGACTTTTCTTTAAAATACATGGAATTTTTACTTGTTTTAATTATTTCAAAGATTATTGTTTTTCAATTCTTTTAGCTACTTGTTTTAATTATTTCAAAGGTTATTGTTTTTCAATTCTTTTAGTTTCTTAAAAGCCCAAGCAATACTCTTTTTTCATTACTTTCTAGAATCTTTTAAATCAAGACTTTGCAAATGGTTTGAATTTGTATCAAAATTTTCAAATTTCATACATAATTAAATTGCTTTCGCCGTTTCAAATTTTACTTTTTATCTTTTTTAGATTTTCATGTATTTTACAAGTTTTTTGGAATTTTTTTTTATTTTTTTCCATTTTGTGAAAAATTTTCAAATATTTAGATCAATTCTAAAATAACATTATTTTTGTTCATTTATTTCTAATTTAATACTTCATAGTGTTGCTTATCTAAACAGAAAGTTCATTTATAAAAGCAGAGTAAATGTTAAACGACGTACTAAATAGTTAAATGAATCATAGAAATTTTGATCAATACAATATTAGTTCAATGTTGACATGTATGATCAATCAAACTCATTCAATATATCGAACAAAGTGGCACGTTCAACACGTTTACCAGAAAGGACCTAAAGTTCTATCTATGTTGGAGAAGAACATGAGTAGACTAATCAACATGCCTTGTAAGAATGGTGCAACTAGGACTACGTAACCTTTGGCGAGTGGCGAGTGGTGATGTGGCTTATGGTGAGGTCTATCAATTTGATTGCTTTGTTTCAAAATAGAATCAACGATCGGGGGACAACTGGGATGAGGTGACCTTTATTGAGTGGTAAGCTTCGACTAGAGGGAGGAAAAGATAGAAACGACTCCTAATTAAAAACCGAGCAGTAACAATGCTGCCATAGGAGTCGTAGGAAAGACGACATAAAGTATACTTCGAGGTGAGCTCTAGTGAAGTAGTGTACCTCAACCAAGGGAGGATGAGACCTTCCAAAGGTCTCCTCTAGATGTGCGTATAATGACCATCTCTCTTCCACCTCTACCTAAAGCCTTCCATCTTTATCTAAAAGTAGGACAATGTTTTGCTCGAAATCTTGTTCGATCGTCGTGATGATTGAATTCATCATTTAGTTAATTTAACGCCATATTAAACAAAGTAGTTGACAAAATTGAACGGATAGACTTGCTATTAAAAAGTAACTAATTACCGGTGAAACTTGTATATGACATGCACACAAGTTGTGAATTTCATGTGTGTAGCCACACAAGTATTTGTTTGTGTGAGTATCATCCTTTCTAGCCAAGTACAATGCCCTTAAAAAGGCAAATTGAAAGTAGGATTTAGAACATCCACTCTTCTCAGCAATCTAGTAGTCCAAAGGCATGGAATGGAAGATCTTAGCCGCCGTTATTTCTTCTCTCGTCTCTCAAACTCTTCTCTCTCTACTCAAAATCCAAACTATCCCCAATGATTTTCATCTTCTCCCTCTCTTCCTCCACATTCAACAAATTCTTTCCACTACTCTTCTTATCCCTTCCAAGAAAAGAAAATCAACTCATGATTCTCAAAACGAAAGGGATCGACCTACAAAAGCTCTAATCCTAAGGAACCCAAAACCAAACTTGAACTACTACAGTTCGTCTTTCAACATGTCGTCTTCCACATTCGAGTGGCTTTGCGGCCTTTTAGACCCTTTGCTAGATTCCTATGGATTACCGGGCCCCATCCGTTTAGCTATCGGTCTAACTCGTTTAGCTACGGGCGATCGGTACCCTGATATAGCAACCGAATTCGCGGTTTCTGAGTCCGTTGCCCGATTATGCGTGAAACGCCTTTGTAGGGTTTTATGCACTAATTTCAGATTCTGGATTACTTTCCCTCAAAATCCATCTGAAATTCTAGAAATATCAAATGGGTTTGAATCTGTTTCGCTTGGTTTGCAAGGTTGCTGTGGGGCCATCGGGTATGCTAGATTTGATGTTGGAAATGAAAAAACTGTAGGCGCGCAAATTGTATGTGATTCAAAATCTAGAATTCTTAACATTGTTGTAGGGTTTAGAGGAGACAGAAACAATGCAGAGATATTAGAGAAATCAGAATTATATAAGGATGTCAATGAAGGGAGAATATTGAGTTCGGGGCAGTATTTTGTTGGAGGGGTTGGCTATCCTTTGCTTTCTTGGTTAGTCGTGCCATATGCAAATGAAGGTTTAGGAGCAGAGGAGGAAGAGTTTAATGAAGTTCATGAGTTGATGTGTCAACCTGTTGAAAGAGCATTTTCTGGATTGAGCAAGTGGAAAGTATTGGATAGATTGATGGAGGAGGATGATGAGAAGGTTGTAGTTGCTTCTATAGTGACGTGTGCTATATTGCATAATGTGTTGATTATGCAGGAAGATAACAATGGTTTTTTGGAGGATGTTTTGAGATTGGGATTTGTTGAGAAGGTTGAAGATAAGGAAAAAGAAGATTTGGTGGACAAAGGTTCTGCTTTACGCACTGCGTTGGCTATGAAAGCAAGGGAAGTCCGAAGGCTGGGCAAACCCTGTGAGTGATTTGGTATGGGTTTGCATTATGTTTATTTATACGTACTGTTTTTTTTAAGTACATAATTATTTGCATGTTGAGTAATATTTTGATTGAACTTCACAGCTTTATGCTAATGATACTTTCTTATGACCAGAATAACTTGTGATGGTTTTGAATGTTTTTGCTCTTTCTGCGTATCAATATGGTGTACATTTGCGGTGACTAGTCTTTTACTCATTCATGACATGCGAACTACTTCATTTCAGTTATCTTATGTGAACATTTACTTCCTATGCATTCAATGACTTGTATAATGACCAAACAGTTCAATTTGTACGTATATGGTACAAATCATAGGGTTACATTCAGAGTTCTAAATTTTCTACTGCTGGTTAGATAGCAAAAAATGATTATACAATTGTTTTTCCTGTCATATTAGCATTGTTGGGAGTACTATTTTATAGGGAGAATAGTGCGGTGAGGTTTTAACATAGTGTAAATGCTAGTTAATATCTTGTAATTTTATATTTGCTGTTGGATTATTATAACGCAGAACCATATACCTATGATCTATCATAGTAAATCATGTTCAGAAAGACCAAGAGAGATTAATTTTTGATATTATTGGAACGATGAAACATGTAGACGAATCCTTTTCAGTCTAATGTATAACACACAGACAGCAATCCCTCCCTCCCTCCCTCGTCCGTCTTGCACCCCACCCCCCTCCTCCTTCTCCTCCTCCTCCTCCTCCTCCTCTCTTTCTCTCTCTCTGTCTGCATGCGCGCGCGCGCATGTTCGTGCCTGTCATTCTTTAGCAATGACTTGAGCAGGGTTTGGCATGGATAAGATGTATACAATTTTACCTACATGGAAAGACTATTTTCCAAACTTGATTTTTACACCAAGCGTCCACACAATTTGAAAAGGTAGGTGTTGGCGTAAGGGCCACCAACACCCAATTATGTGAAAATATCAATATCCAGTCACAGATCTCGAATAATATAGTGTAGAGAATATAAATTGAAAAATAAGAAAATTAAAACAAAAAACAAATAAAGAGACAGATTTATAGTGGTCCAGCTAACTCCGACCTATGTCCACTCTAAATATTTTCCTTTATTAGTTTACACTGTTGATTACAGTTATAAATCCATGGAAATCAAGAATAAAATGGTAGAGTATAGTCTGGGTAGAAGACAAAGTGAAGCAGAAAGAAGAAGGTCTAGTTGTTGATGTCACACCTGCTGTATTTATAGGAGAAGATGTGAAAATATTTCGCTCAAAACCCTGATCTAGAACCCTGAAGACAAGACGAACCTTCCTAGAAAGTTTGGGGCCTACCGAAGCCTATAATTAGGGATCGATGCCGATCCCTATTTTGGTGGGATCATGGGGTGCGATCCCTACGATGGTCTCCCATGATGTTATCTTCTTGCTTTTCAAATTTCATATCGATCGCACTTGCGGATCTTGAAATATCGATCGATCATTACTGCAAATTCAACTAAACCAATCCCCGAATAGGGATAGGGGCCGATCCTTCCAAATTGCTCCTTTACGGTTGCGATCCCTATAGTGTGTTCCTTGTGTTGTAATATGCTTGTACTCCAAGTTTCATGTTGATAGCATTCATAGATCTTGAGTTATTGACCAATCATTGTTGCAAATCCAACTAAACAAATCTCTGAATAAGAGTGGGACTTAGGAGCCGATCCCTCCAAACTCCTCCAAAATGATGTGCAATCCCTAAGGAAGCTTCTCCATGTTGTATTATGTTTAGCCTCCAAGTTTCATGCCAATTGGATTAGTAGAACTCGAGTTATTGGTCGATCTTTGTTGCAATATGTTGTGAAGGCTGATAATAGCCGATCTCTATGGAGGGATATGGGCCGACGATCCCTCCAAACTTCTATATTTGATGTGTGATCCCTAGGGTAGACTCCCTTTGGTCCCTTCTTGTTCCCAAAGTTTCATTTCAATCCATTTCGTGGTTGTCAAGGAGCGATCATCATTTAGTTGTGTCGTGTGCATCATGTTTACTCTGATTCTTCTGTTCCGGTCCTTCTCTTGGGGGAAGTATTGATTTCATACTTAGCCCTTTTTTTAGTGTTGTCCATCTAAATTCAATCAGCTATAGTTTATAGTTTCAAATATAACTGATCTCCAATTCTGGTAACCATCTCTCCGGGCTTTCTGTCTTGATGTTCATGAAGCTCGTTGGGTTAAATCTGTATATGTACTACCTTGCTAAAAGACGGGTTAACAGTAGGCATTTTGAAATTATGCGAGCAGCTACATAAATAAAATTGAGAAAAGCAGATACATCTGATGATGACTTCTCCAACTTCTAAAAATGATTGTTATGTTAACTTATGTCTGTAGTAACATGAACTAAACCACACCAGGTCAGACAGATTAGTATCGGACCAACGAAATAGATATAGAAATGACCCACGATGTCGTGAGAACTGTTGTTATTGAGCTGGTCTGTTGGCTACTGAATAAACTATCCGAGATTACAAATGTATAAACTGCATAAGTGGATAAAAAGGAAGTACCCTCTATTCAGTTTAACCCAACATATTTACTAATTATGGGAACTCTCAATCTCAGCAGTCCACGGATCAAGCTACCCAAACTGCCCTCTTGTAACCGCGAAGCCATACGACTGTTCCTTCTCTACTTTCATGCTCAACATCTTTCATACTCAATCACATCTACTTCACACAAGGAGATAACCCGACGATGACATGGCTAGTGGAGGATGAATGCACGTGGCAATGATAAGTGGGTACTGAGGTTAAGGTACGAGTGTGTCTGAGAAGGTTGGATCAAACGTTTTCTCAGCACGTCCCGCGTGTGGTTGTGTTTAACATATAAAATGAACATAAAATATGCTTTTGAAGCAAGAAAATTACCACATGCTAGATTATATTGTAAATATCAAGGTGAACAAGAAAGATGGCTTTTTAGATGCTACAAAGAGAGGAATAATAAATTATAGTTAGCTTGTTGAAAGTGTAACCGGTATGTTAAGCTGGTGGTTTTTAGGAAATTATGTGTGAAAATCGCTGCATCCATACCTGTTATGATGGTATGCCGTAGAATCTGGTGGTGTAGTGTTAAATAACCGATGTGATAACAAACTATATCTTCTGGTTGTGTAGTGTCAAATCTTACAACTGTATCAAATAAATCTTGCCCTTGGACGGTATGACTCCATGCAAGTCCAGCATCCATAATTGGTTTTATCAAGTTTTTTTGTACCACTGGATCCAAAATCTGCTATTGCAGATATCCTGAAAGCACGGGAATACTTCAAGTAAACTTCCTTGGTTACTTATGTGTAACTAAAATTATTCTTAGTGTCGATCAACATGAAAGACCATAGAAATTCGAGACCATGGCAATTTGGTTTTGATACTTGTGATTATGTTTGAATATTGAAGTGAAAAACAAACTTATTATAAAAAGAGGACCCTAATACAAAGATTATTATGGCTTCTAGGACACTTGAGTTCTTATCTGTATACGTACCATATAACCTCCAAGTCACTTGAGAAGTTTAGACTACTTTTATAAAACTTTCTTATACATTCTATCTAATGTACTAGCAATATCCACCAAATTCTAGATAGTCCAGAATCTTATAGCATGCTCTAGACAACTTTACGATTTTACATATTTTTTTTTTTTGAATTTTCTAAACATGACATAACATTCTACATTTAATGTGAGCACATTTTAATTCTTTCAGTCCTATAAAATCTTCTTGACTCTTCTGGACTTCTCCAAATTCTTGAATTTAAAGGGGCTGTCTACAGTCGATGATAATTAATTCACTTCAACTTCCTAGAAGATGTGAAAAATATAAAATGCATGGTGGCGGCGTCTTATGGGAAGAAGAATGGTAAAGAGATTGTATGTGCTATATGTTGATAACACATCTGCTGACAAGACTTTGTCAACACGAGTCTTTAAATATTTGGCTTGCTTACCTAGCTTAAGCGTTTTACAACCATGAACCATCTAAAAGCAATGATGAAAAAAGAGATGGTTAATACCTAATGTCTACCAAAGCTCGACGTACGAGATGAAGCTGTATGTGGAGGAGGTCGGTATGGAAAAGCTCACCATCTATCTTCACAAGAATTTAAATTGCTTTATTGCAAATCTCTACAATTTACCCATTTTGACTTATTCAGACAAGTTCATGCTCTTTTATGCTCGGGTAAGCATTATATGCTCACTTTTATTGGTTATTGATGGTTGTTCTTTGTACCCATGGATTACTACTTTTTAATTGGGAAATATGAGTTCCTAGATTTGTTGAGTAACTTGAGGTTAAAATTCTTGGTCGAGAGTAAATCCAACTATCAGATAAAATGCTAAAGTATTGAATATGGTGGAGTACACTGTCGCTAAACTAGAATGTTACCTTAAAAAAACATGTTATACGTCATCAATTTACCTTCCCATACACTCCACAACAAATTGCAGTTGTGGGGCAAATAATAGACTTTTGTGAGAGATACGTCAAAGCATGATGCATGCCAATGATGTACCACCAAAGTTCTAGGTTGAGTATAGACATGTAAACGGAAACTTTCGAATACAGATAGTGGCATATCCGCATTCGCATCTGAAATCATTTTCGGATATCCGCATCCGCGGATACGGACGGATATGAGATAATTATCATATTCGCTAACGATCGATAGATTGAAAAATATAAATAGAAAATTTCATTTTAGCATAATTTTTTTCGATCTCATTGATTATGAAAGTGCAAAAAATAAACAAATATTATAGTAATAAATAGTTTTGAGCAATAATACGCATTAAATTCATATAATACAAACTGTTAACTTAATTGAAAAATAAACACATCTTTCATTGTACTAAAATATCAAGGTATCAGGTTCCGGGCGGAACCACGAGATTCCGGCCATCTCGACTCGGTTCCGGTCGGAGGCGGGACGAGATTATGTCAAAATCTCGTCCCGCTACTTGTCGATTAAAAAAAATCAGAAAAACAAAATCAAAAGCACGATTGCTGCACTAGAGTGAAAATAGGTTATACAACACAAAAAACAAAGGATCAAATCTAACCTTAAAAAAATCGACTTACCTCATAATCGATTCGACTTCGAAGTCGACACTTGAGAATCTGACCCAAAAATTTGTGTGATACTGCGACTCGATTTCGAACATCAATCTCGACTTTGAGTACGATTTTGCTTTTTCTTTGTTTTGTAATTTTTTTCGGCTTCCAGAAATGAATGGTCGATGTAGTAGCATCTGGTAGGGTTAGAATGAGGTGAATGATAATGGGCTTGGAATTTAGTTTGGACCTTTATTTTATAAGTTTAAAAGAAAATGGTAATTGATAATGGACTGTTAATTTATATTAGGATCCACTTATTTTTAATTTAGGCTTTACTTATTTTTAATTTAGGGTTATTAGGCAAATCAAATGTTCATGTGTTTGTTTATTTAATAGTTCTGTATGTTCTATTATTATCTCTTTATAGACTATATTTTGTATTTTATTTGCAATGTTTATCATTGCACTTCATTAAAAAATACAAAAATGCGATATCAGGACCGAAACCGAAACAAAAACCGAAATTTTCGAAATTGACCGAAATCAAAGAAATTTCGAATGACCGAAACCGAAACCGAGTTCTCGAACCTTGTAAAATATATAAAATATTAACTATAATCTTGATAAAAACGGATGGATAATTTTCGGATCAACATCTGCATCCGTATCTGTATCCGTTTCTTCGGATATCAGATATTGTTCATTTTTTGGATACGGATTTAGATTTTTTGGTATGCATTTGATCACTTGAGTATATGACAACCACAACACGTGTCATTATTAAATTGCCCTAAATGAAACTAGCTACCCCCAATCACTTTGAAGCAATGTTATCAATATGAGATTCAAATCGTAAATCGTAAAGTTTAAATTTTAAATCGAAACGGGATTCAAATCGTAAATAATAGATTTAAAAGATCCATATTTTAAGGTTCGTATACGTTTTAAGTTGATTTTGATGTTTGAACTTCTACATCTAAACCTAAAACTCGTTTTTTTTTTCTTTTGTTCCATTTTATTTTTGTTTGCTAGGTTTGAAATTGTAGGCCAAAATAAATTATATCAATACATCAATATGTATGGAATGAATTTTCTATACTGCGGTTTTAACTAAGTTTGAATTAGAATGTAAATCAAATCGTAAACGGAAAGATTCGATTTGAAACAAGATTTAAATCGTAGGATTTTAAGATTTTTGACAACAATGCTTTGAAGTATGGACTGTGTACTTGATAGAACGTTAATAATAATATAGAAACAAATTAATAAGAAGTTTTTAGGCTTGTAAAATTTTGTAAATTCAGCTAATTTCAGTTATTATATTATTTAAAATAAAATCGGAGCCCCGAAACTTAAAAAAAACACGTTAGAAATGAACGATGAGTAAATACTGTAACATAAGAACTAACTTTAAAAAATTTTAAATACAAACAAGTAAAACAGTAATTTTTGGATGCAAGTATCATGTTCTCACATTTGAGTTTATTGGATGCAAATATCATGTTTTCACATGTTTGATGTAAGCATAACTTCTATAGGTTTGTTTCCTTATGATCAATTGATAGTTGCTTCAACTTGCATCTACCTTAAATGTCAAGATCAAGCACCAGTTCATTCAAGCAGAACTGTTTGCACTGACGCAGAACACAATCAGAATTGGAATTTCGCTACACTTGTTTGTAAATCGTACTTATAATAAAAGATGCACATTTGGCATTCCATCTTGATTTATGGTACATAAGAATGTTGGAATTTGATAATCTTTTGCAGGTGTGATTTACTTATCATTAACAAATCTGTGCAAAAAATTACATTACATATTCTGATATCTCTAACCCACTAAAAATTAATATATTAAAATCAATGACAGTGCTAAATATTTTTAATCTATAACTAATTTTGATGGTAATGTTTGGGAATAAGGTCTTTTTTTTGCAAAGATGATGATAATCTGATCGTACCTGCATAAAATTATCAATTCCTGACAATCCTAGGCACTATAAATCAAAGTCAGAATGCGGATCCACAGGAATAAGGTGAAATTTTGCAGAGATGTTGATGATAATTGGATCATACCCACAAAAAATTATCAAACGCTGACAATCCTATGTTCTATAAGAATATAAATTAATGTTAGAATGTGGATCTTTCCTCACACACAAAAGGTTGTTATGGTAATGATAAATTTATCATTACCATATCAATACCAAACAATTGGTAGTCAATATTGAGATACATTGGTATCGGTGTGGTAACGGTAAATTTACCTATATTAACGGTAAAGTAGCGTTAATGAAATGTCAAAACCGGTGATAAGAGTAAATTCACTAGTCATATTAATTTTATTCTTTTGACTATTTTAATTAATCCCAACCATGAAATTTTTGGAAGATTTATTAGATTTTAAGCAGATCTTTGTTGTATTATTTATACTGATATTTCTTTTTAATCTTATTAACTTCAAAGTTTAAGATTAACAAAATTATAATATCACGTTGCTATAAATAGTTTGTGATGAATCAAATTTTTTTTCCCATGTCAACTAAAATTAGTCAAAATGTTTATATAAACATTAATTGAGTAAGAATCAGTAACAAAATATTTACTCTTTTTTATCATTTTCAAATCTTGATGTAACAATATTTTAGTTGCTTTATATATCGGTAAATTTACCATTACCAATCAACGGTTTATCAGTTTATCGGTATATCAACGAACATTTTACCAGCGGTAACAGTAAAATATCGATAATTATTCTTAACTTACCGATAGTATCGGTACAGTAACGGTAAAATCGCATCGGTGACGGTTACTATTGCCATAATAGCGCTGCACACACACATATACATACATACATGTATTTATACACATGTAAATATGTATTATATATACATGTAAATAAATATTATACACACATGTATGTATGTACAATATATATTAGAGTAACAGAAGCATTTTAGCTCAAATTGTTGGTTGGTAGTACTGCTGGCAGGTTGAGGTAGGTGGGTCATGCCTATCATTGTCTTCACCAACCACTCGATCCCTTTTTCCACCAATTGCTGCCCTCTACTTTTCCAGTAACTTATCATTTGGTTTTCCACTTATTCTTCAATCATACCTTTCTGCTCACCAACTCCCAACTTCCTCCATTATATATTTGCTTTGTCAACCTTCCACATAAGTAGTAGCCTTCTTGTAACAAAAAATACACACAATATATTGTTAAAAGTAAATAAAGGAAACAGCAGTGATGTCGACTACCACCACGATCACAACAAAGACCGAGACTCAGAATGGAGATCAAGGAAGGCATCAAGAAGTAGGGCACAAGAGCCTCCTCCAAAGTGATGCATTATATCAGGTAAAAATACAGATATTTTAATATGATGGTTTCTGGAAGAAGAAAAAAAAGGAAAATAATATTGGTTAATGGATTGGTACAGTATATTTTGGAGACTAGTGTCTATCCTCGGGAGCCAGAGTGCATGAAAGAACTCCGTGAGATCACAGCAAAGCATCCATGGTACTTATATGATTCTAGAATTATCCTAATCTTAGTTTAATTAACCAATTATTTCTTTGTTCTTTTTCTTTTTAGTTATTAGAAGTTAGATTTGAATCTAATATGGAATATTGGCACAGGAACATAATGACTACATCAGCAGATGAGGGGCAGTTTTTGAATATGCTGTTGAAGTTGATCAATGCGAAGAACACAATGGAAATTGGTGTATTTACTGGATACTCTCTGCTTGCTACTGCCTTAGCCATTCCTGATGATGGCAAGGTAATAGCTAATCCAGCTTATAGCCAAATAACATCATTTTTCTAAGCGTATTATGAATACTTGATTCATTTAGTTTGATCTGATTTAGATACTGGCAATGGATATCAATAGAGAAAACTATGAGATCGGTTTGCCTGTGATTGAAAAAGCTGGAGTTGCACATAAGATTGATTTTAGAGAAGGGCCTGCTTTGCCTGTTCTTGATCAAATGCTAGAAGATGTAAGATGTTTCTACTTATTTTAACTTGTGATTCCTTATGAAGTAATAAATTCGCCCATTTATGTCAATTACTAGAACTATTATCATAATTAACCATTCTCAAAACTATTTATAAAAACATCTCGTCTTTTGTGTATGTGATAAAAATTTACATATTGTACACAAGTATATTTATATGAAATGTGTTAAATGCTATTCGAAATGGCGTTGGTACATAAATTCTCATTTGAACAAAATCTTACTGGATACCGGCGATATTTGAAATGACAGTAAAAAAAATTCCTTTGGCACGTGGTAGAGAGTGTATTTATAAAATAGCATTAAAATTGGTTTAAATATGTAATATGGTTTTGAAAGTGGTTTTAAAAATCATATAAAGTAATGTTTGTTTCATTATAAGGTATTGTTAACATCTACCCCATGTTAACAATGATTGTTCTACTAAAAAAAACAGAAAGTACTTCAGATACCATTTCTTCCATTACAGTAAAATGGATATGTGGATTTCACAGAGGCAACTTAAATCAACATTTCCCTTCGTTATGTATACAATAAATTAACTGAACCTAACTTGTTTTCTGTGCCAATTCGTCGAAGTGTAATTGCAAAGAACCAATTGAAAATAATCCATAAAAAAAGGTCAAATAATATTAGTTTGGTGATCCATTTGTTTCCGGTAATTAAAGGAATAAAATAAGCTATATACCTAAAACAACATTATCTTACAGCTATGACTATCATATTGACTATCATATAATATGATAGTCATAGCCGTAATATAATGTTGTTTTAGGAAGCACTTATATTTATTAACAATACTTCTTATGCCTAGCTATAAGAAATAATTTTGTATTATTAGATAAATTTTTATGTTCTGGGCCAGTGTCCTTTCTTGAATACATAAAGCAGAAAAAAAAAATTAAAAGCATGATCCAAACATATGTACAAAGTAAACAAGACAAATACACACATATGGGTAAGGATAAGCTCTTCTCACTTTCGTTACACCTTAAATCCCTCTGATTTCAACCATGTTCCGATTTAAATAATATAGTTTTCCTTTTGTCACTTCAGAATAGAGGAACTATATTATTTAAAACGGAATGTGTTTGAAATCGTGGGGATTTGAGGTGTATCAAAATTAAGTGGTGCCGATCTTGACCCCCACACACACATATATCATGCTTTGTATATATATTGAAAATTCAATACAAGAGACGCAGTTGATTAATCAACCCAACAACTGATGAATGATAATAAAACAGAAAGCAAGCCATGGTTCATTTGACTTCATATTCGTGGATGCGGACAAGGACAACTACATAAACTACCACAAGAGAATAATAGAATTAGTGAAAGTGGGTGGTCTAATTGGCTACGACAACACGCTGTGGAATGGTTCAGTCGTGGCTCCCCCCGATGCACCTCTTAGAAAATACGTTCGATACTACAGGGACTTTGTGCTCGAACTCAACAAGGCTCTTGCTGCCGACCCACGCATTGAAATCTGCCAACTCCCTGTTGGTGACGGCATCACCCTTTGCCGTAGAGTTCAATGATCTTTTGTTGTGTACGTATATTATAATATTTGATTTCAATATTGTTTTTTTTTTCTGCCTGTTATATTTGAACGTGTGTTGAATTATGTATTTGTACCATCATGTATCCTATTCTTTCAGCGTATCCTGCAAATGCAGAAATGTAAAACTTGAGCAGTGTTCTGTTTAACTAAGAATTTGTTCTGGTTGTGTAACATCTTGTTTGAGTACCAAAAGTGGAGATTATATTGATATTCTGATGCTTGGGTGCATTGTACAATGGGCTAAGAATCTCTTGGAGGGCAGTAGTGTTTTGTATTTCATTATTTTGTATTTTTTTTATTTTTTTTCAAATTAGGAAAGTAAAATAAATCCATCAAAATATTAGTTTATTAACCTCAAAGAAAAAGCAGGAGCCAAATCTTGATTTTTTAAATTAGAAAGTTTTTCTTTTTCTAAATCCGGTTTAGACAAAGAATGAAACTAGATATAATTGAAGCTAATTACAAACATACATGGTTGTTTACCTGGACAACGTATTTCAAATTTGGCTTCATGTTTTTCAAATCATGCATTCAACGGTATAATAGGTTTGATTTTAACTAGCGATTGCAAGACGTTTTGCACTAAATAGCATTTCTTACTGATGTTTTCTTTATTCTCTTCTTTTAGGCCATCTTCAACAGCTAACTTATTCAAGTTTAATATTCAAATATACAAGCTTTTCCATCCCAACGGTATTTTAAATTGAATATTAAGCATAATATTCAGTTTAGTGTTTGATGAAACTAAACAGCAGCATCTCTGAGTGCCATCAATTAAACCTTCATATTTAACATCTCCATTAGCCAAGCTGTAACAACCAAACTCTGATTGATTTGATTACAGGCTCCCAAAATTGCTATGAATGGCCAGAGAATGCAAATTCTGGTATAGTTCATCAGAGTACGGTGGCCAGATCCTTGGAGATGGTGGATGTTGGTATCAGAGATGTCTCGGATGCTTGAGTTGTTGAGATCATGATCTGAGAAGGAAGATGCATGAGTGTATCAGTATGTGCATGCTAGATGTAAACATGCACACTTGATATAATTTGTTTTCAATCTATTTTTGCTGTGTTTGTATGGATTTACTTGTTTAGTGTTGTAGAAATTGTGGGCTTGTATCAGGGTCGAGTTCAGTCTGGTTGAGTCAAGTGAGCATGTGCATGTCTTTGTATATATACGTGTACATGTATTGTAATGAAAGGGGATCCATTGAAATCAATTCTTCTGCTTCATATTTCTTTCAAGTTCAGTTTACATTTCAGTTGCAATTTCATCTCTTTACATTTTCTCTTTCTTTCTTTTCCATGTTTGCTACTAGTTCATTGTTATTGCATTTTACATTTTCATTGCCTTATCCAAATCCTAAGTCTGATCAGCTTTTCCAGTCATCCTTCCCGCTTCTTGCTTTAAAAATTCTAATTAAAACATCAAACTGCTTCCGCCCATCACGCTACACATCAATTATTGATTGTCTTAACTGTAACAACCTGTAATTTTACCATTTTGGAAATGAGATGTTTAATTTATTTTAAATATTCAGATTAGAATTTTCAAACTCAATAATCATGTTTTGTGTGATAAATAAGAATGATAAACTTATTTTTAGAATTAAATAGAGATTTTGAAGTTTTGTCGTAAAACTGACAAAAACAGGTTTTCGATAAAATTGGATAAATATTCAATTTTTGGCTTTAAATGATAAATAATTCTTTTAAAATAGTTATATAATAATACGATAACAATAGAAATTTGATTTATTATGGTTTTATAAACATATATGCTTGTTTTACAAAGATTTACGAATTTTGTCGCGCGTTGACAAATTGACGTCATGTTTTAATAATTGGATTTAATATTATTTCATATGGTTTTATAACTAAAATAAACTTGTTTTAATTAATTAAAGATGATAAGAAACTTATTTTCAAGTATTTTTTACATAAACAAATAGTTTAACAAAAACGTCAAAATGTGATCGTAAAACATTTTGTCGAAAATCAACGTTTTGTTCATAATAAGTTGTCGCAACTTTGCTAGCATATTTTAACATATATATTACACGATTCAATAACTAAACAAGTTTACTTTTACTAATTATGATTAGGAAACTTTTAAAATATAATTATGAAAAGTAAATAAGGAAAAAAGTTAAAAAGTAAACATCAAATCTTTCCTTTAATCCACTTTTCCATCTAAATACATTTAATTAAGCCTTAAGTGACTAAGACATAAAGTAAGATGTGAAAGGTGATAGTAAGTGTTGAAAAAGTAAAGTTACTTTAAAGTTAAGTAAGGGTATTTTGATCATTTTACATAATAGTATTTTATTTCAAAAAATTTATATAAATACCTACCACTTCTTTCACAAATTACACACACTTTCCATTCTTCTGTTTTTCCTTTTCTAAGTTTCACCTTCTTTTTCCTTGGAGCTTTAATGGCTTCCATGCCTCTCTTAAAAAAATTCCAAAGCGTAACAAAGTTATGGCCGAAATAATCGATAAAAAAGAATACCACTTAAGTCGAGTTCAAGCTAGTAAGTTTCATCTATCCACCCAAGACCATGCCCACCTAGAAGCTATATCCACCTTTTTTTATCTCAACTTCTAGGATACCGGAGCTATAGCTGGATAGTAAGAAGTTTCGAAAGTACTAGCGAAGCTATATTCAAATCCGTTGTGACAAAACTAGATCAGAAAGCAAATTTTTGTGAGAAAACTCTATCTCTTCTCTACTCTTATTTTCTTTAATGTTATGATATGCTTTTGTAATTGTTGTGTTACTTTATATTATGTTTGGATGATTAATTAAGTATTTTAAAATTTAGAGGTTAAATATTTAATGGGGTATGCGGAAACAACTAGTACACATGTTACCCGGTACCTTGGTCCGACTACACAAAAATGATTACAGATATCAGACTTGACTATTGATGGGAAAGACGGCCACGAGACGACATCTATGTGACCATAGTGTGATTTCCAAACAGTTATATCCAGCACAGAGTGAATAAGGTCAACGAATAGATGGTTACAGGACGTCAGAATTATGAAGGTTAGCTTGGTGGAGTAGGAGTCGGCAAAGATGTTTGACAAGTTGAAGAGTGTATGAATGAGTCGACATGTTGGAGGGATCGGCATGACAGTGGCTATGAAAAGGGATCGGCACGATATTGGGTCGGCACGATATTGGGTCAGCATGGTATCAGGGCGGCATAAGATTTGGAATGTTAAGGTTGGCATAGTATTTTGAATGATCAGGTCGGCATAATATATGGCATTGATCAGGTCGACATAGTAAATGGCATTAGACCGGGTCGTCATAGTACATAGAGTGGATCGGGTCGGCATACCCGAATGAACTACACATCGAAAGCGGTCGGTATACTATAATGGGGTCGGCATGGCACAGTATGTTGGGCTAAGCCTTCCTTATGGTGGGCCCAAGTGATCAGGGGGTCCAGGCTTTGAGATGTCAGTCAGGCTGAAGTCTGTCTCCATCTATAAATATAAGGGTAGAGGACCACATTTGGGGACTCTCTTTTTGGCTAGCAAGTGAAACTCTGCCATTTTTGTAATCGGTTTCCTTTCGTTCTAACTTGTTCTCAAGCAATTTCTTGTTGATTGTAACTGTAATCAATTGACCGAACCACTATAAATCTTGTTGTTTTTGTGTGTTGCTGCATTTTTCTTGATATTCGGTGTTATTCCTTTGTTTTCATTTATTTCACTACCAAAACCTATTCTCGGGTGTTTGTGACCAATTTGGTTTTGGTGTTTTCACTGAGAAACTCGATTCTCAGGCTATCGAATCATCTTTGTTGCTACTGGATTACAGAAATCCCCCAAAGGAGACCCAGGTTCACTTTCAGAAGCTTGTAGATATTGTTCAAATTGTTCAAGATCTAAGCAAAGCAATTCAAGATGGTAAGGTGCACCAGATCTACTTCCCATAATGTTGATGCTAACGAAACTGCTAGTGTCCAACAAGGGGGCCCAAGTAACTAGCCTGCTAATGCGAATGTGGAGCCTGTTGCAGTCCAGAACCCCACCGATTCCATTACTAGGGCAGAATTTAATGACTTGATGAGGGAGACGATGGAGAGCCATAGGCAGTTAAACGAGCAAATCCAAGTTAATGCCAACCTGATGAACCAGATTGCTCAACAGCAACACCAAAGCAACGGAGGAGGTCTCGCTTCGTACTCGGCGTTAGATAACTCCACCTCATTGGACGAGCACCACATGCGAAGGCATCGTAGAATTGAAACGACATGAGTTGGAGCGCTGGAGAAACATGGGGCATACCACGACTTGGATGGCTCCTAGGGGTCGGTATCGATCCCTCCCTAGGGGTCAGTACCGATCCCTCGGCCATGAGGATGGCTCCTCAACTGCACTTGGTGGGTCATGCTCGCCTTGGAACTGGAAACTTAGGCACTGAAGCACACTTGGATGTCAGTCAATTACCTCCCCGGAATGATAATGAAGTGAATCCTCTGGATATGCATCTGGAGGACAATAGGCCAAGAAGGTGTGAGATGCCCCGGAGACACCGGCCAGAATGTTTACACAGGACGAAGCCTGACCTGGCACCCCCTATCCATACTTCAGACTTGTCCCCAATGGTCAGGCAGCTGGTGAGGGAGAACCAGGTTGACCAACGATGATTGGGAAGTCTTTAGGAGTCATATTCCATTTACAGACAACATTTTACAGGCGAAGTATCCTAGGAGTTTAACAGACCTATGATGCCTACTTATGAAGGGAAGACTGACCCCCGACAGCACATCATGAGATACGAATGGTTGATGGACTCGGCAAAAGCGAACGATGCAACCAAATGTAGATGCTTCCCTTTAACTCTATCCAGGATTGCTACAATGTGGTTCACGAGGTTACCCCCACGATCGATCCCAAGATTTGACAAGCTGGCTACGAGATTCGTGAAGCAGTTCCAAATTCATGCCACATGCCCCAAAGATGTCATGTCGCTATCTAGTGTAATTTAGGCTCCGGGGGAATCACTGAAGGATTAATTGCAGAGATTTCATGCTGCTACTACTGAGATTAGTAATCCAAATGACCATGCCATACTTATGGCTGTGACGAGGAGGGTTGACCCAGAATCCGAGTTCGGTGATTGGCTAGTTAGAAAACCGACAGCCATGCTGGAGCGTTCCTATACAAAGGCAAACCAGTTCATAATAAAGGAGAAGGCCAGATTGTCTAGAAGGAGCAATGCTACAGGACCAAGAAGAGAAGCGGTATAAAGCAACATTGAAGAAAAGTAATCTGGCGAAAGCTCTGGAAAGGTTCAGGTTAATGTTCAAAATAGGTCGGGTCAACAGAAAAGGGGTGGAGAAGGAAATTCTGATCGGAAGAGGGAGCCCGGAAAGTGGAAGCCATGAATTCCTACTTATAATGACTATAAACCTCTAAATGCATCTCTAGAGAATATATTTGTCGACCTGTAACACTTTCCAATATAGGAAGCCGTGTCCGAAAGAATCGACTGAGGAACAAAAGCAAACCTGTAAGTACGGTCGGTTTCATGATTGCTACGGGCACAATACTGACGAATGTAGACATCTTCACGATACCATTAAGAAATTGATCCGCTAGAAAAAGTTGCACCAGTTTGTCAAGAATCCATAGGATGGCGGGCAGGAATATCTGATGCCAATCGAGGACAAGTAATCTGTCGTCCTGAAGAGCTCGTTTAGACCGGTGGGAGGTTGGTAATAAACACGATAGTTGGTGGACCGCATCCTACGGACAGGAGTTGGCAAAAAATTGAGCGTTATGCTAGTTCAATGATATATGTGGACTTTGAATGTTGTTCGAATACAGAGGGTGGAACTTCGGCTAAGCAACAACGTACAATGACGGATGATATAGTGTTCAGAAGTAGAGATGCTGATAGAGTGGAGGCCTCTACTATTGATCCAATGGTTATCTCTGCCATGATCGGCATCGCTCTGGTGAGAAGAATTTTGGTTGATTGTGACAGTTCTAATAGTTATTGGATAACTATGGAACGACTCACTCGATAGTTTTCTGTTGGTTAATATAACTAAGGTCCAACAGAAAATATCGATGTGACCGATTTACACAGTTCTCTCGACTTGAGAATACTGTGGATCTTCAATATGAAAGCTCCGCTTTGATTATAACCAAACCATGACATGGAGTCCATCGAGTAACTGTAGTTGAGTCGAGTGGAAGTATTGGAAGTGAAGCACTTTTCAAGAGAGAACTCGTCTCCTCAATTATATGCGGTTAGTACACGGTCAATTCAAAGTCAAAGTCTCTGGCCAAAGCATTTCGATTAATAATAATTGTTATTATTAAACCAAGGACTTTGTATTTGGACTATAAAGTTGAATGTGGATGAGGTTGGAATTTTGACCATTACCAAATTACATAAGTCCAAAGTGATATAGTTTTGACGAAGAGAATTGGTGTAAACAAATGTCACAATCGGGTAACGCCTATTAAACTAAAATTGGATTTTTACCGAAAATGAGCAAGCGATAAATTTGGCCATAATGTCACACTACCTTCCAAGTGATGTGTGAACGCTAACACTAGAATAGTTCGATGTTAATCGCTGATCAAATTTACACCCAAGAGTTACACAACCGAAATGATGAATTTCATTAAGACCGAACGATTTAATTAATTTATAATTGTTATAAATTAATTAAATTAATTAAATTAATTAATATTTATGAAATATTAATTATAAAATTTGAATGCGATTTGAGGAATAAATGGTTTTATATATATTTATAACAGTTATAAATATATCGATCGATATACAGTATCGAGAAGCGATCAAATTAGATTTAATTGCATAGTATTTTGGACTGGGCTTAGATGGGTTTAAGGCCCATCATTAGGGCTGCAAAATTTTGGTTTTGAGAAGGTCTAGGGGTGGCTAAAACACAGGGAATTGTCTTGGAGATAATGGGTTGAGATCAAGTGAGAATGGATAAAAAGGTTTTCCTCGTTTCTCTCTAATACAACCCTATATGTGTGCGTGTCTAAAAATAATAAAAAAGGAATTTTTTCTTTGGCCGCCAATACCATCTACATTGCTGATTAAAACAGAGCTCTCAATCCACTTCAAAATTCTCAAATATATTTCAAATTAAAATAATACTATTCGATAGCTAGAGGTCGGTGATTCCAGACTTGCAATCTGACGAGTCAAGAACAGTAAAAGGAAGGGAATTCATTGCTTCAACGTGGATTCAAAGGCATCATTAAATTTGTAATTTTAATTCATATTACAGTAATTAAATTATATTTATGATCCTATAATAAGCAATTTCATATCTGTTTAAATATATTGCTACTATATGTTTAGCTATGTGAGATTTTGTAAGTAGATGTGGTTGTCACAAATCAGTTTGGTTATGTGCATAATTTATTTAATATACTATCTGATTTATGTATAGATAAACGTGGTTTACTATACAAAATCAATATTTGCCGTTAATACTTTTTTTGTATATATTTGTTAATAAATTCCACACACACACACACACACACACACATATATATATATATATATATATATATATATATATATTAGTGTATATTTTCCTCTCATAATCGCATATATTCATATATAAGATATAATATGATTTAAAAAATTTATTACACTAATTTATATATAATATGAATTTACAAATTCAAAAACTAATTATCATACATATATTCATATTTTTAAATTAACATTTATTGAATTTTTGAATTGTTTATTGTTTATAAAATAATAATTACATTAAAAATTAAATTTTATATTTTTTTAAAATACTATATCATTTCAGAAACATATAAAAAAAATTAGGAATTTTTCAATAAAGCATTATTTTTAATAATTAATATTATTTCGAAAAAAATTTATGATATATTAAAAATAATAATTTAAATGAAAAATTCTTAAAAAAATTTGTAACCTTTAATTCATGATCCTAGAATTTCTAAAATTTTAAAATTTTAATTTTTAATAATATATTATTTTATATTAAATAATTATTTCCGAAATCACTGTATTTGTTTTTAAAAATAATATTTCAACTTTGAAAATCTCCAGATTTATTTTTGCTCTATTTTATGATCCTGAATTTTCAAAATTTATAAAATTTGAATTTTCATCAATAGATTATTTTATATTAATTGTTTATGGACGAAAACATTATTTTATTCATAATACATACAAATTAAAATACTAAAATAATTATGTTTGCAATACTAAGTTAATTTTGAATTATAAATAATTTTTAATAATCGTTCTCTCTCTTTCTATGTATATATATATATTACTATTCTATATATAAATGTTTTATGTTTATATATTATATATAATATATTTATACATACATATGTGTGTGTTGTAACACATATACATTCACATATTTCGACAACATACATGACATACAAAATGAGTTAATTTGTCTGTTGCGATGTAAATCGCAACATCTACATATGGGCATATTATACCTTTCACGGATTATTATGTTACACATGCACTCAGACATATATGTATATGATACATTTATGTATAAACTAAATCAAATAAAATTAATTTCATATCTTAGTATATTTGAATTTAAATAAAATAAATGATTTTATTTAAATTAAATTTAGAAATGTTCTAATTTAGTTAGACTTTAAAGGCCCAACAAAAGATCCAATAACTTAAAAAAATTGAAATTCATCAATAACTTCCGCTGCGGGCTAGTCCGTTCCAACAATGGTATCAGAGCCCAATAGCCTATGCAGTCTAGTTTAGTAATATTAAGGCTAAATAGTTAAGGCTAAATAGTTAAGCTTTCCTGCTTAGTGTGGTGTCTAGAAAGGTAATGTCTAGGATTAGAATTGTGTAATCAAGTTCCCTGTCCTATCTCGTTACCGGCCTGACCCGAAAGGTGATGTGAGCCCAAAGGTTCCTTCTAATAGAAAAGGCCCAACTTAATTTGGGCCTTGGGCTAATTTTCAAAATCATTTTAAAAATTAACGTTAAAGATTTTAAATTTAATAGTTAAATTTAAAATAAAACATGTTTATTATAAAAATTATAATACCACATAAGTTTTCAAAATGTTTGAATGGATAATGATATTTTCAAAATGTTTAAAAATATTTATATAATAATTTCAAATTTCAAATTTATTAATAAGATTAATAAAATAAATAAATTAAATATGTTAATTAATTAATGCATATATGCATGTATTATATATGTTGATATATGTTATGTTATTTTAAAATGTTTAAAATAACATAAGCATACATGTATGTATACAAGATTAATTTTGAAATTAATAAATTTTAATAAAAATTGTTTAATTGAATAAATTAATTAAAGGTTAATTAATTAAATAAAATACATATATATGATATATGTGTGTCACACTATAAAGGTTATAGTATACACTATAAATGTTATAGTAGATATGTCCAATATAAAAGTTATATTGCAATACTAATTTAAAATTAATTAAAGAGGTAATTGATTAAAATTAATTAGATAAGATTTAATTAATGATTTTTTTGGGCAAAGCCGACCGGTTTTATAGTGGACCGTCCACTTTTTATTACGAATGTAATAAAACATTTGAAGTACATGAGTAGGGTAAAAACACCTTAACTACTAATGCTAAGGAAAATACAGAACATGAGTGTGATAGAGATGCCACAACTATTATAAATAACCTAACGACTAGGTTTCTTCAAAAGAGGAAAAAACACCATCGTCCGCTAACAACCGGGCAGATCCCAATGGGACTTTCCCAACAGTCCAAGCAAAGGGGCGAAAAAGCAAAGCAAGACCAGGGTCATAATCCACTGAATCAGAAGTGTAAATAAAGGACCGGTCCCAGGAAGCGTCAGATAACACGTCTGTATTAGGAATCCCCAATAGACCTCCGTAGCGAGGACTAAAGAGTCACCGGAGGCACGGTAACGAAGGCATTAGAGGTCTAGAAGATCGTCGGAAACAAAACGGTAAAAATTATCGTCCACAGGGTTATATCTCATATCAGACTTGAGATCAATCCTACACCTTTCAGTCTCAAACCAAACAACAGATAGCTTCGGAGGCACAGGATCAGGAGCAGCTATAGGAAAATCTGAAATGACAGATGGAACCATAACTAAGAGGAGATCAGTACTAGCATCAGAGATAGGAGAAGGATCTGGCCCAAGTAACTGAGGGGCAGAGGACAAAACTTTAGGCCCCCATTTCCTGAGCGGGGGTCGAGGAAGAGGAATTTTAAAGTTATAAGTAAGACTAAGCCTCTACCGTGATTTGTGTATAAACTTTATATGTAAAACTATCATGTAAGTAATATGAAATATAAAAGTTATATAAAAATAAAAGTTATATGATATGTGTAAAAACTATATGTGGAACATTAAAGAAACCCAAATAGACTTGAGAAATAAATACATATGTAAACGTACATATACCGTGATTTCTGATGTGTCTGACACTTGAATTGCTGGGGTATTTCATAAAAAATATATTATTCTATAAGTCGATATCACTCAATATATATATTGAAGATTATGAATCTTCAACATAATATTGTACTCTATCATATATATATTAATAAATTACTTACATACTCCTTAGTTGTTGAGAAAACTCAAGCTAGGGATGTTATGCGTAGTATTATTAATATATTGAACAGACGATGTAAATAACTATATGTATTTGTTTATCAAACTCAAGGTACATATACTATACTTAGGCCATCACGATATGGTAGGTATGAGTGAATAATCTCTTTCGATTTGTTGAGAAAACTCAAGATTGAAAGGAGATTAGAACAAGGAAAAATGGGTTAGGAGTTGTATGTGATACGATCGATAAGAGGTTATCCATTATTTGTGGGGTTATGATTTGTTAAGCAAACTCAAGACCAGAATACCAAGACAAATGAGTCCTAACACTCACTAGTGAAGTTGTAATACTTCTATGTTTCATCTTAGGGTTTGGAGAAACAAAAAAGACTAGTGGGAGCCTTATTAAAAAAACAAATGGCAACATTAAACCTTTCTACTATTGTAAGAACATATGCTATATAATGTTATAAATATCTACAATGATAAATTTGTGTATTTAATATGGTTGATAAAACGTTTGTCAACTAACATATATAAAAAAACAGAATTGGAAGTTGACAAATAGAATTATAATATATATTTACTAATAATTCTAATTGCATATTATATAATGTTTCTATACCCATGCAAGTGTCTAATTTCAAGTACTTAATACATTCGTAAGTAGGTCACTTATATGCTTATTTGGTTTAGACCATGTATTGCATTTTATGAGTTTTTGAACTCTAAATGCAATTCAAGACTATAGATATTTGATCCATGTACTTTTACATATAAATGTTATATGGTGAACAGTCATAGTTTATGTGGTACAATATTTTGATGAAGTTAGTTCATTCAAAGTAAGCCAATAAAAAGTATTTTAAGATCATGTATCAACTTGAACGATTTCAGAAAGATCATATTGTGTTAATATGACACAAGACCATAAACTCGAGATACATCTAAGGACTCGGTCGTTGAAATATCATCTTGATCGGTTTACATAAAGTGCAACATATTTGATGTCTTAAATGTTAAGAATAATCAAATGCGCTTTTCTTGTTATGATATTGTAGTAAGGTTTTCTTTTGAATAGTTTGGCCATTTGAAAGAAAAACGAATGTATAAAAATAGATGTAATTTAAGGTAAAGTTGGAATGAAGAGAATGAATAGTCACTTCTGCGTCATAGAGATACATTGGAAACAAGAATTGCAGTAATAATTGATACTTAATCCGAAATGTATTTTCATATAGAAAATTGTTTTCTATAACATTTATTACTTTGATTTCAAGATATTTGATCAAAGAACTTTCCACTGTAAACTAGTTGCAGCATATGAAATAAGTAAACAATATTAAGTGAATGGTGGACTTCTAAATTTAGTACGCTATTATAGTAATGGCGGAAATAGTGGGAGCATGCCATATAACACCTAATGATTGCATCAAATTACAAAAATTGTATTCATAAAATGTACCAAACATTATTTGTGAAATGATGTTTATTTTTGGTATTGACTGAAAAATAGATATAACTATATTTCAATATGAGTATTATGAATATTCATTATGAAATAGATATAATAGATAATGGAGTGGGTGTTGTGCATGGTGATCAAGCAACTGGCCGTGCTTGTTATGTAGCTGAGTTAAGATGGCTCAGAGAAAAGAGAAGGGAAAGTGTATGGACAAGTGTGTCTACATCCAGGTTGCTGAAGACCGACAAATAACGCCTAAGCCTTGGCTTGGGCATCATGGTCGGTTCTATAGAGACATTAATCCGAAGGATGATGAGAAGGAACCCAAAGAGGCCAAGGCAGTGCCGGTTGAACTGACGGTTAATATCTCGATCAGTTATGACGACCCATCATGGGTATTGAAGATTGGATCACAACTTAGCCCTTCGATGATGAGAGAACTTACCGATTTCCTTTGAGCTAATCTGGATATATTCGCCTGGACTCATTCTGACATGTGTGAGATCTCGCCTGCTATTGCGAGCCATGCATTGAATATTGATCCAAAGTATGTCCATGTGAAGCAGAAGAGACGAGGTACGGATCTCGAGAGATACATGGCTCTTAAAGAGGAGGTGGATAAGCTTAAAGCCAATGGTTTTATTCGCGACGCCCTCTATCCTAAATGGATATCTAACCCCGTACTGGTGAAGAAGGTGAATGAGAAGTGGAGAACGTGTATTGACTAGTCGGACCTGAACAAGGCATACCCAGAGGATAGTTTTCCTCTGCCTAGAGTTGACCAGCTAGTTGATTCAACTATAGGGCATAAATTATTGTCATTTATGGATGCGTGCTCGAGGTACAACCAAATCCCGATGCACGTCCCAGATCAGGAGCATACTGGTTTTGTCACGAATGTTGGATTATACTGTTATGTAGTAATGTCGTTCGGATTTAAGGAAGCAGGGGCTACCAACCAGCATTTGGTTAACCGCATGTTCAAAGATCAAATTGGAAGGACGATGGAAGTCTATGTGGATGATATGCTCATGAAGTCACGGTAATCAAATTATCACATTCGAGACTTTTTAGAGATGTTCAATATCCTCGGATTTTATAACATGAAAATCAACCCTTTGAAGTGCTCATTTGGTGTTTCTTCAGTGAAGTTCTTGGGCTTTATTGTCAATGTGCAAGGAATCGAAGTGAATCCAGAGAAGATTAAAGCCATTTGGGATATACAAGCACCAGAACTATTAGGAAATGGCAGAGCCTGAAAGGGAAGGTCGCTGCACTGAGTCATTTCATCTCCACGGCGATCGATAAATGCATTCCTTTCTTCGATTTGATAAGGAAGAGGAGGAGGACATTCGAATGGACGTAAGACTGTGAAGGCGTGTTCTAAGCTTTGGTGAGTCATTTGGAGAGACCCCATGTTTTGTCAAAGCCGGTTGATCATGAGGAGCTGTATATTTATTTAGCAGTATCGCCACATGCCATAAGTGTCGTATTGATTCTGAGGATAGCCATATCCAAAGATCAGTGTATTATGCCAGTAAACGGTTGACGGGGGCAGAGAGAAACTGCTCGAAGATAGAGAAGTTGGTGTACTGCTTGGTTATCGCATCGTGCAAACTTCGCCCGTATTTCTAGGCACATCCAATCAATATCTATACCGATCATCCTTTATGACAGGTCTTACAACGAGCTGAGATGTCTGGGAGACTGCTTCAGTGGAACATTGAGCTCGGTCTGTTTGACATCACATATTTGCCTCAAAGGGCTATCTAAGGATAAACACTAGCTGACTTCATAGCGCATTTTACCCTACAGAACGAGCCTTTGGAGAGCAATGTAATCCCTACTATATGATGAAAACTGTATACTGATAGAGCCTCCAATGATCATTATTCTGGTGCAGGCGTCGTTCTTATAACCCCTGAGGACCAGTCAATTTTATATGCTTTGAAGCTTGATTTCTCTGCTACGAATAACGAAGCCGAGCATGAGGCATTAATTGATGGACTTAAGCTTATTAGAGAGCTCGGGGTGAAATCTATCGTATCTTGTGCAACTCGCAGCTGGTGGTGTACCAAGTTAAAGGGGGCGGGCAAAGGGGTAACGGCGTGCCACATATCTTACTCGAGTTCAGGAGTTGTTGGAGGATATAGAATACTATGACATTTCGTATATCCCACGTAAGCAAAACAGAGAAGCCGACTGACTAGCAAAGTTTTCAAGCACTGGTGATGCAAAACAGATGGACTTGGTGTCAGTCAAGATACTAAATTCCCTAAGTATAAATGTGATGGAAGTCGATCAAGTACCAAAAAAAAATCCAAAAGAGAGTCATGGTTGACTCTATTAAAAGAATACCTATTGTATGGAATCTTGCCTGAGAAAAGGAACGAAAAGCGACAATGTAACGACCCGAAACTTTCGAAGCTGAAAATTCCAGATAGTTACGAAAAGAAAGAAAGAGAAGAACATCAACATTAACATCTCACATTCGCAGCGGATAAAATATAATAATAAATAATAACAGTTTACAAAAGAATAATCTCCTGTCAATTACATTTAAATACATCATAATTACACATTTACAGTCACTGGATGTACAATTATCATATCACAGATGTACAATAGTATAATACAGCGGAAAATACTCTATACGTTCTTGTCATCCAGCTCGCCTCCTGAAGTCCAGAACGCCCTTACCTGAAAATCTGTAATATTCGGTCTGACTCGAGCATTACATCAAAGTAACACCCGGGTCAGGCTGGAAACCAGCGTGAGTAAACCCAACTAATATGGAATATCCAAGCAAACAACTTATATAAAACCCGGGGTAACTCATTCCAATTCACAAAGCCATAATTTATTATAGACATCACTTATTCCACACATCCATTTTCTAAGTACCATGGTTTAGATTTAAATAGTCCAATTCCTTTAAATCACTTCATTCCAGCCTATAGATTTCACATATCAGTCTATAAAAATTCAAAGTGGTTTCGGGTATTTCCTAATACCCGAACCCGGTCTCTTCGAGTCTCAAGTCATCCTAACCCAAGTTATCCAAATGGAATACACACATTTCATATCAGATATTTCAATTTATTCAAAGCATCCAATACCATCCAATCATTCATAAGCAAAGCTTAATCACATACAAATTTAATTCAATTGATTCTAATTGAATTTCGAATCTCAATCACTTAGATTCCTTCATAAATTAATTCCAAATCGATTATTTAATCAACCCTTCCTTATTCATCTTAATTAATCGCCCTGGATTAATTATCCTTCAATTACATTCAAGTAATTATCTCTATTTAATTTCACAATGTTAATTATTCTTAACCAAAATCAACAATTAGTCTTTAGTTACTTCATGATTTAATTAACTATTTTTATTACGTTAATCCTGAATTACTTATAGTAACTAACTTCTCATGAGTCACTTATTACTGATTAATTCATCTTAATTAATCAATCAATCCTTTATTACATCATTAATTACATAAATTAATGATTTCCAATTATATTTTAATTTTCTAATCTAAATTAATTACTTTAATTCAACCATAGTATTAATCACTCTCGGTTAATCTCAACCTGTAATTAACTATCTTTTTATTTACTTCATTAAATAAATTAATCTTCTTTATTTAACTATCTAAACTAATCTCTTGATTAATTACACAAAGTAATTTTATTTTATTAATTACATTAAGTAATTACTTATCAAACCTTCCAATGATTATTCTGAATTACTTACACTTAATTAATTAACTTAAAACTAAATTATTTAATTCAACCCTTAATTACTAAGCTAATTAAACCAAATCATTAATTAATTGAATTAATTAGTTATCCATTTTAATTACCCTACTATTTTAATGATTCATAAATCATTAAACCCTTATTAACTTTAAAATGAAGAACATTCTCTTATTCATAATTTAAGTCTAAAACAATTTAAAACCCGAATACTTCGAGACAAGCAACAATTAACTCGAGAACCAACCAAAACCAAAGTCACCAGATCATCAGCGCAATTCAATCAATTCAATCATTCAACCAATTATTTAAATTTAACCATTTAAATTTAAATAAAAATCCAACAGAGTGAGATTTACTCACCTTTGTCTTGCTGTTTGCAATCCATTCCAAACTGGCTTGCTTTCTTTCAAATTTTTGACCTTGTATAAACATTTTTAAAATTTATTAATATTCGAAATAATCAAACAATTAATTTCCATTTAATAAATTAAATTAATTATTTACTAGTGATTTAGTCCTAAACTGATGATTAAATTTTAAACTAATTTCCATTTAACAATTTTCTAAAATAATTAAATAAGTTGATTGAACAAATTAATTTTCAAATCCATTATTTTAAATAAAACAATAAATCTAAAATGCGTGTATAATCATATTTATTTTTGTTTTTGAAACTTCATATGCACATATACAATAATCTATATAGATTTAAAAATCTATTTTTAAATAACTCCTCAACATTTAAATTCCCATTTCTTTTCCAAATCTAATGTTAAACCAACAGAATGGTTCCCAGTATAATTTGCTGTACCTATCTTAAACCTATATATTAAATAACCAAACATGATTACTTTTACACATTTTCAAATTCATACTTTTCAAACCCAAATTCGAATTCAAAATAAAAGAACAGAAAAGGAGTCCCTACCCTTGAAGACGATTGGCCCAGACCCCCTTGCTAGCTCGAACGCGACAGCATGTCTTCGCCATCCCATCGCCGCACCGTCCATCTCGCACTCAAGACCATCGGTAATGCCCCAAGCTCTCCACGCGAGCGCGACAACCATGAATCCCCCAAGCCCACCACGCGTGCGCGACATGTTGTCAGGACATAATCGTTCTTCGAACGAGCTCGGCCAACATCTCCTGCCGCGAACCCTTCTTCGATGCTCGATTCGAGCGCTGGCTCTTCTTCTTTCCCCTCTTTTTTTTTAACTTGAGGACGAGAGGGACGATAATGAAACCGGTGGCCATTGTTTCAATTCGATTTTGGGTGAATGTATTTGATTTCTTTAATTTGGATCGATTGAAAAAGACTTGGCATGATGAATCTAAAAAGAAACTGCGGCCATTTTTTTTATGAATGAGTTCGATTCTGCTTGAGGATTAGAGAGGGGACGGAGATAAATATCGATTTGGGGAAGCTTCTTGAGTACGCGCTAATAAAAATATCTTTGACCATTTGACTTTAATTTTTATTATATTATAAAACTTCCCAAACGCCTCGTTAATTTCCATTTAAAATTTCGAACTCCTCTTAAGGAATGCCGCTAGGCGATTACAAGGTTTTACCCGCGTTCCGAACACGATGGAACGTATTTCGGAGGCTAATTTGATCGTATGTGGAAGACAGCATTTTAAATCGATTTGAAATATTAAATTATCGGTTTTAATTTCAACGCGTTTCTCACCCGTACGAGCAAACGGTCAATCCAAACGCTACGAAAATTGAAATCTGATAATAACTAACTATTACGGATCCAATGGAACTGCTTTCGTCAAATTCCGAGACTGTGCCTCGGAAGGCTACTTTTAAATATCGATTTAAACGATATATCATTAAAACTGAACAAATCACATTTATCTTAAATTTCAGTCATTCTATTATCTTCAGTATTATCATTATAAATTTTACAAGCCTTCAAATTATTTTTGACAGGCTTAAAACTGAAGATTCAATAATTCACCCAATTTCAAATTATATAGTTCAATGATTTAATTATCAAGTAAATATTGATATTTGGAATTCAAGTTAAAATTAACCTTTAAATATTTAAAATCGATTAATTATTGCATTTTAAATTGTTAAAAATTCTGGATCGTCACATTCCTCCCCCCTTAAAAGAATTTCGTCCCGAAATTCTTAGTTAGGAAGAATGGTCCAATACCCGTTTACCTTTTCCCAAAACCCACAATTCAACATTTTACCAACTATCTTTTATTAAAGATTCACTATTACCTCAACCAACTTTCAAAACCTTCCATAGTTTCCAACGGCATTATTTACTCCACTTATTCAAATTTAAATTTAAAATTCAAATTTAAATTATCACAACTTCCTCAAAAAATTTCTAACTCTCTAAATTTCCGAGAAATTTTGCCAGCGTCTCCTTTGCGCGGCTAGCTCGGTACAACTACAAAATGCCTCTACGGGATCCCAAATTTCAAAAGAAAACAAAAGGCCAAGTGGCTAGATCAAAAACCCAATCCAATTTCATACAGAAATTTAAATACATACCTTTTAGTTGGGAAATTCAAATTATCTCCGGAAATCAAATCCAGTTTTCCTTTCCCTTTATGATACCTTCATATCTTACTTAATAATATCCAATCGTAACCTTTCAAATCATTTATATATTTCCTTACAGAAGTTTTCACATCTACTTCTGTTCAACTTAGTTTTCCCATTCTCATATGAATTCAATTTGTCTTCACTTCTGAGTATTAAATTTTATCTTTCATTTATAAATGATTTATATTAGTTTCATCTACTAATTTACTTTAATTTCCAGTTTGAAATCGTTCTGTCGTTAACCAAATTTTTTCCAAAAAATTTCAAAGATTTTCTAACTCCCAAAGTTTTCGAAAATTTTTGGCAGAGTCTCCTTTGTACGGAGGGGCTTTTGCAATTTGAAAAGAGATATAAATATATATACATCGACCCACGCGGTCCGAAAAGCAAAAACAGTTCATATTTCCTATTTTTATTGCGTAGGCGTACCTTTATTTAGCATTTTAAGCAAGCGGCTTGTTTATTTTAGCAATCAGTGCAATCAAATCCTGCCAAACGGCTCTCAGGTACCTGTACTTACTCAATTTAAATATGTAAGTGCCATATATAGAAATTCACTTACTTTTAATGGCAAAACACAAGCATTTCAAAAGCAACAAACACCAAACGCTTACCATAAGCGATTTATATGATTTAAAGTTAATCCAATTGCTTCCAACCAAATTTATATGCCATTTCATTCAATTTTAATGGTTTACAACTCAATTTCTTACATTCAATTTATTTTTAATCCAAACAAGCTCATATTCAATTCAATTGATTTCAAAATCAAGTTATTAACTTCTCTCAACCCATAGATTTGTAATTACTTTTGTTTACGTCAAACGACAACTATTTATATGTAAATTCGGCGATATCCGCTTAATAGAGTATTCATTTTAGTTTATAACTACTTTAAATTAATTTCAACTCATTCTGTATTTAATTCCATTTCATTTCTAATTTATTTACCAACCATACATTGTATTTCATTTCATCTCCGCATTGGATTCATTCAAAATAATTTATTAAGCTTGGCACATTCAACTTATAAATTAATAACCATTTCCAATTTAATTTAACCCAGACTTTTATAATCTTTTACTTTTGCTCGAAGCCAAACTTCTATTAATTTTAAACTTAAGTTAATTTACTTTCTACAAATTATTTCAACTTCATAACTTAAGCTCACATCATTTGCAAATAAATTTTCTTTTCACCTTAACTTGATTTTATTTCAATCAAATCTCATTTCAATCTACAAATTCATTTGATTAGTCATTATAAATTAAATTCCCAAATTCAATTCATTCACGACTCATTTAACTAATTACAAGGCCATTTTCAATTTATTTCTACTTACCTGGGTTTTGTTTGCAACTCAAACCCTGTTTATTATAATTCATTTTCATTTCATACGACATTACATCTCTTCTTATTTAATTCATTATTAAATCCAAGTCGAATTCTATTTTCAATTCAAATCCATCTCCAAATTCCTTTATTAACTTACAATCCATTTATTTAACCGAGTTAAATTTTATTTGTAATTCCAGTTTGGATTTTCTTTCATCTTTCAAAATTCCAACACCTTTATTTAAAAAATTTAGGATTTTAAATTCAAATAATACTATTAAAATAGCTTTTAATAAAAATATTTCTTATAACTCGATGTCTCAACCAGTCCATCCTTGTTCTCATAGAAATTCAGTCATACGTTGATCAGGCATAAGGACTAAAATCTATAAGTACTTGGTAAACCCGTTTTCAACACAAAGTAAAAATACTTGGAAAATAATTTTATTGGAAATATAGAAAACAGTTTTTGAAAATAGAGAAAATATCTTTGGTGAGAATGCTCTGGAAATCATCACTCTCATCCATGGTCGCAGTTAACCCGATGGTTACGTTGCCATCCCGACAAAATCCATAGATAACTGTAGGCCTCTGCTCCCCTCGATTACACCATGGAACCCGCTACAGATCGCAGCTACAACTGAGGTTATGTAGCTATCACAGCAAAAATCCATATAACTGTAGGCATCAGCGCCCTCGAATTTCTCTGCCAAAAGAATGTAACTTCTCCACTCCACTTGACCATGATCGCAGTCTACCGATGTTGCGTTGCCTTCCCGGCAAAATGAAGTGTAGACTGTTGGCACTCATCCTCCACACGATTTTTGCTATGGTCTCCACAGTAGATTGCAGTGGCATCGAGTTACACTGTCGTCACAGCATAACCCAAATGCCCCTGTAGGCATCAGCGCCCTCGACTTTCGCTACCCAATAATCCTCAGGAATTAGTTTTTCCGAACTCCTCACAGGATCAACTTTAGAAACCCCCATTGGGGCTCAAGGCAGCACCACCCGGTGGCACTCCTGAGAAGTTCATTTCAAGGGAGCGCCTTTTTCCCCAGAGCCATTTATCAAAACACTTTATACTAAACAAATATAGTATCTTTCAAATCATACACCTGGTATGATCTCATACAAAGCTTCTTTACACAAAATCGATTATCCCAAAATCGATAATTCTCAAACTAGGCTTTCCAAATTTCAATATTGATTTTACCCAAAAATCAAAAGCCTTTCTAAATTCAAAGTTTCCCAAAACCTTTTTCCAAAATCCTCATAAGATCCTTTATATATATATATATACAGATATATATAATTTTAATTTTTTTTAAAAAAAACTTTGGATCATTTCAATCTCGTATAAAACTCCTTTTATACTTCGAACACTTTCAAAAATCCTTTTCTTCAAGCAATAGATTCAACAAGGGGAGACTTATCTTATATAACAAAGATATATAACTTTGTTTATTCAAAATCAAATATTCAAATTTGATTTCTATTTTCAATATCAATTTCATTCAAATCCGTACGATGTACACATATCATCCGTACGCTATACCAATCTGATCGCTCACTCGATCACACAATTTCACTTCCGAACTAGTATCGTCCACCCGACTTCCTAGTGCGGACACAGATCTGGTTTCTTGATCAGAAACCGTCATTCTCCTTGTATAGCTATAACTATGACAGAGAACATCCAGAACCAATTAACAATCCATATCCAGGTTCGCCGTCGAAAATCGAGTGAAAAATCCCAACTCGGATCGATATAACTATCTCGAAATTTTGTGCTCGAATCTGGATTAAATCACTATGCGAATAGAATAATATACGTACATCCTACGTATTTAACTTCATTGATTATTAGCCAAATCAATTTCTCTTTCTATTCATATTCACTTAAATTTTCATTCACTTATTCACATTTGCTTTAATCCCCATTTGGATTATTCCTTCAATTCTTATCTCAGTTGAGTATTTAACCAATAACAGTTTGAACTCCGACCAGTTTATATTTAGAAAATAGCTTGAAAATTTTAAAAATAGATAAGTAGTTGAAAAATAGTTATTAGTTTGAAATATAGCTGTAAAATGGTTAACTAATTGTAAAATTATTGGAAAATAGTTAAATAGTTTTCGAAATTTTAGATAATTGCAAAATAGTTGTAAAATAGTAATTAATTTGTAACATAGTTGAAATATAGTAATTAGTTTATAAAACAGTTGAAAAATGGTTAAATAGCTCCAAAAATAATTGTAAAACAAGTATATAAAATAATTTGGCTTTAAAAAAAAGTTATATATATTAAATAGCTTGGACAAAATTAAGTTTATATTAAAACAATTTATATTGAAAAGAGTCCAGAGTCAAAATTGTTCACTTTCCAACAATTCAATTTAAATTTCCACTTCCATTTAAATCGACCCAATTTCAATGTAAATAACCCCAATTTCCAATGGACTTGATTTATCCCCAATTCAAGTTGAATTAATTCTCAATTTCTTTCCAACTTCAAACCAAACTCCATTTGATTCTTACTTATTCAACTTTCTTTACAGTTCCAAATTATTCAAATAAATTTTGGACAAATTTCAAATTGAATCCACTTCAATTTCAAATTATCCTGCTTGAATTTAATCCCAATTCCCATTCAAATTTTAAACCTTCAGATTAATAACCTTTCCACTTTAAGTTTAAAACTTGCTTCACTTTGGGTTTCACATCACATTCCAAGGAAAAATTCAAAACCCAACCTTAGAGTTTATTTCATATTTATTTCCTTTACACACCAGGCTACTTTTAAATTTTTAACCACCTTTGGTTTTTAATTTCAAACAAATCCCTTAAAAATCTTCCCAACATTTCTTGTTTTAAAATAAGACTATATTCAAAATAGTCTGAATTATATTATTTGTTATTTTCTTTAACTCTTTGAAATAATTTATTGTTTCTAGACTTAGGGTTTAAAACTTTACAATTTTTTTTAAACCTACTTTAATTTATAAGTTATACTCATCTTATAAATTTACTTCATTTAGCTTACTTACCAACAAATATATCATTATTAAACACAATAACTATTTATGATAATACCCAAGGTTATCATATCCAGATACCAATTCCTTTTTATATTGTTCTTACTTCTATAAATTCAAGATTAAATTTCAGTTTGAATCCATTTCAAACTTACCTTTATTTAATTTTAATTTGGTTGCATTTCTTTTACCACTTAAGTTAATTCCAATCCAAGATTTTAGTTTGGTCGTATTTTATATTACTTCTTAATTTGATTCCAATAATATAGCAACCAATCTCCTTAATATTTATTAGAAGAAAATATTGCTTTACATATCAAAATATATTCTTATATAAAATCTTTTAAAACCTTTATATAAGAAAATAACAAGTACGCACTCATATATATATATATATATATATATACTCAACTCATTCTAGAGTACTATGGACTCTATTTAAGGGGTAATTCCCACCAGAGCCAAGGTTCTCGCTTAACCTTTCAGCTCTGATACCAAATGTAACGACCCGAAATTTTTGAAGCCGAAAATTCCAGATAGTTATGAAAAGAAAGAAAGAGATAGAAGAAAGAGAAGAACAGAAACATCAACATCTCACATTCGCAGCGGATAAAATATAATAATAAATAATAACAGTTTACAAAAGAATAATCTCCTGTCAATTACATTTAAATACATTAGAGTTACACATTTACAGTCACTGGATATACAATTATCGTATCATAGATGTACAATAGTATAATACAGCGGAAAATACTCTATACGTTCTTGTCATCCAGCTCACCTCCTGAACTCTAGAACACCCTTACCTGAAAATCTGTAATACTCGGTCTGATCCGAGCATTACATCAAAGTAACACCCGGGTCAGGCTGGAAACCAGCGTGAGTAAACCCAACTAACATAGAATATCCAAGCAAACAACTTATATAAAATCCAGGGTAACTCATTCCAATTCACAAAGCTACAATTTATTGTAGACATCACTTATTCCACACATTCATTTTCTAAGTACCATGGTTTAGATTTAAATAGTCCAATTCCTTTAAATCACTTCATTCCGGCCTATAGATTTCACATATCTATCTATAAAAATTCAAAGTGGTTTTGGGTATTTCCTAATACCCGAACCCGGTCTCTTCGAGTCTCAAGTCATCCTAACCCAAGTTATCCAAATGGAATACACAAATTTCATATCAGATATTTCAATTTATTCAAAGCATCCAATACCATCCAATCATTCATAAGCAAAGCTTAATCGCATACAAATTTAATTCAATTGATTCTAATTGAATTTCGAATCTCAATCACTTAGATTCCTTCATAAATCAATTCCAAATCGATTAATTAATCAACCCTTCCTCATTCATCTTAATTAATCACCTTGGATTAATTATCCTTCAATTACATTCAAGTAATTATCTTTATTTAATTTCACAATGTTAATTATTCTTAACCAAAATCAACAATTAGTCTTTAATTACTTCATGATTTAATTAACTATTTTTATTACGTTAATCCTGAATTACTTATAGTAATTTACTTCTCATGAGTCACTTATTACTGATTAATTCATCTTAATTAATCAATCCTTTATTACATCGTTAATTATATAAATTAATGATTTCCAATTATATTTTAATTTTCTAATCTAAATTAATTACTTTAATTCAACCACAATATTAATCATTCTCGGTTAATCTCAACCTGTAATTAACTATCTTTTTATTTACTTCATTAAATAAATTAATCTTCTTTATTTAACTATCTAAACTAATCTCTTGATGAATTACACAAAGTAATTTTATTTTATTAATTACATTAAGTAATTACTTATCAAACCTTCCAATGATTATTCTGAATTACTTACACTTAATTAATTAACTTAAAACTAAATTATTTAATTCAACCCTTAATTACTAAGTTAATTAAACCAAATCATTAATTAATTGAATTAATTAGTTATCCATTTTAACTACCCTACTATTTTAATGATTCATAAATCATTAAACCCTTATTAACTTTAAAATGAAGAATAATTTAAAACCCGAATACTTTGAGACAAGCAACAATTAACTCGAGAACCAACCAAAACCAAAGTCACCAGATCATCAGTGCACATCCAATCAATTCAATCATTCAACCAATTATTTAAATTTTGACTATTTAAATTTAAATAAAAATCCAACAGTGTGAGATTTACTCACCTTTGTCTTGCTGTTTGCAATCCATTCCAACCTGGCTTGCTTTCTTTCAAATTTTTGACCTTGTATAAACATTATTAAAATTTATTAATATTCGAAATAATCAAACAATTAATTTCCATTTAATAAATTAAATTAATTATTTACTAGTGATCTAGTTCTAAACTTATGATTAGATTTTAAACTAATTTCCATTTAACAATTTTCTAAAATAATTAAATAAGTTGATTGAACAAATTAATTTTCAAATCCATTATTTTAAATAAAACAATAAATCTAAATTGCATGTATAACCATATTTATTTTTGTTTTTGAAACTTCATATGCATATATACAATAATCTATATAGATTTAAAAATCTATTTTTAAATAACTCCTCAACATTTAAATTCCCATTTCTTTTCCAAATCTAATGTTAAACCAACAGAATGGTTCCCAGTATAATTTGTTGTACCAATCTTAAACCTATATATTAAATAACCAAATATGATTACTTTTACACATTTTCTAATTCATACTTTTCAAACCCAAATTCGAATTCAAAATAAAAGAACAGAAAAGGAGTCCCTACCCTTGAAGACGATTGGCCCAGACCCCTTTCCTAGCTCGAACGCGACAGCATGTCTTCGCCATCCCATTGCCGCACCGTCCCTCTCGCACTCGAGACCATCGGTAATCCCCCAAGCTATCCACGCGAGCGTGACAACCACGAATCCCCCAAGCCCTCCACGCGAGCGCGATATGTTTTCAGGACATAATCGTTCTTCGAACGAGCTCGGCCAACATCTCCTACCGCGAACCCTCCTTCGATGCTCGATTCGAGTGCTGGCTCTTCTTCTTTCCCCTCTTTTTTTAACTTGAGGAGGAGAGGGACGATAATGAAACCGGCGGGCATTGTTTCAATTCAATTTTGGGTGAATGTATTTGATTTCTTTAATTTGAATCGATTGAAAAAGACTCGGCATGATGAATCTAAAAAGAAACCGCGGCCATTTTTTTTATGAATGAGTTTGATTCTGTTTGATAAATATCGATTTGGGGAAGCTTCTTGAGTACGCGCTAATAAAAATATCTTTGACCATTTGACTTTAAATTTTATTATATTATAAAACTTCCAAAACGCCTCGTTAATTGCCATTTAAAATTTTGAACTCCTCTTAAGGAATGCCGCTAGGTGATTATAAGGTTTTACCCGCGTTCCGAACATGATGGAACGTATTTCGGAGGCTAATTTGATCGTATGTGGAAGTTAGCCTTTTAAATCGATTTAAAATATTAAATTATCGGTTTTAATTTCAACGCGTTTCTCACACGTACGAGCAAACGGTCAATCCAAACGCTACGAAAATTGAAATCCGATAATAACTAACTATTACGGATCCAATGGAATTGGTTTCGTCAAATTTCAAGACTGTGCCTCGGAAGGTTATTTTTAAATATCGATTTAAACTACATATTATTAAAACTGAACAAATCACCTTTATCTTAAATTTCAGTCATTTTATTATCTTCAGTATTATCATTATAAATTTTACAAGCCTTCAAATTATTTTTGATAGGCTTAAAACTGAAGATTCAATAATTCACCCAATTTCAAATTATATAATTCAATAATTTAATTATCAAGTAAATATTGATATTTGGAATTCAAGTTAAAATTAACCTTTGAATATTTAAAATCGATTAATTATTGCATTTTAAATTGTTAAAAATTCTAGATCGTCATAGACAAGTCCTTCGTAAATCCTCACGGTATATTGTGCAAGAAGGAACCATGTACCGATGGGGATTCTCTGTTCCCTTACTCAGGTGTATCACCCATGATGAGATAAAGCGTGTCTTGAAAGAAGTCCATGACAGAGAGTGTGGCGATCACACTGGAGGGCGAATGTTAGCTAAAAAGATACTCCGTTATGGGCACTACTGGCCAACCGTGAACCGGGACGCCGCAGATCATGTGAGACGAACAAATGTCGGATATATGCAAAAGTCCCAAGTGCACGCTGACAGAGATTACGCAAATGGTTAGTCAATGGCCTTTTGCTGTATCGGGTATCGATATTATTGGCTCTTTGCCGATTTCAAAAGGTGGTGCGAGATATTCAATTCTCGCAGTTGACTGCTTCACCAAATGGGCCAAAGCGGAACCGTTGGCTACGATCACAAGCAAGAACGTCATTAACTTTGTTGTTTGAAACATTGTGTGTCGTTTCGGTCATCTGCGAACTATCATAACCGATAATGGAACTCAATTTGATAGTGCTGAGTTTAAGAGTTTTGTCGGAGGTATCGCATTGAGAAGAGGTTTGCGACAGTCGCTCACCCTCAAGCTAATGGACAAGTCGAAGTTGTAAACAAGATTTTAAATTCCATCTTAAAAAAGCGTTTGGAAAAGGCTAAAGGCAAATGGATGGATGAACTTCCTACGGCACTCTGGGCCTACATGACCACTCATAAGTCTGCAACTGGCCATACTCCATTCGCTCTTACTTACGGAGCCGAAGCAGTCATTCATGTAAAACTCAAAGTCCCTTCTCATCGGGTAACGTATTACGATCCTAGAATAAACCAAAACCTCTTACTGGAGTCATTGGACTTTATTTATGAGAAGCGTGAGGAGGCCGATTTGAGAACGGTTGCACACCAACACCGAGTCGCCTGGTACGATAATACTAAAGTCCGACTGAGAACTTTCGAAGTAGGTGATCTTTTCCTGTAACAAATCTTTCCAGTCCCATCACACATGAACCCGATCTGGGAAGGGCTATACGTCATTGAACGGAGGCTTGGAGAAGGAAGTTTCAAGCTAGCGACTGTTGATAGCGTAACGCTTCCAAGAGCTTGGAATAGCGAGCATCTACGATGCTATTTCACTTAGACTATTTCTTTCATATTTCAGTAGAATTTGTTTTTAATATTTGCTTTAGTATTTGACTTATTGATATGTAATAAGGCAAGTCATCATGTCCTTATTTTTGTGATGAATAAAAGCTTGAATCTTCCTTTGCATAAATTACTGTTACTGCATGTTATGGTAAGTGTGTGTTGAAACTGATCGATATTGACATATGCAATGTATGAACAGATGTGTAAGGAGAAAAATCTCTAAGTTTCCATAGTGTGGATTAGAGTACTCTGAGTCCACGAAGCATGAACCAGAGTATAAATGACTTGAGAAAAATCTCTAAGTCCCCGGAGTGCGAATTAGAGTACTCTAAGTCCCTAGAGTGTGGGCTAGAGTTTAAACGACTTGAGAAAAATCTCTAAGTCCTCGGAATGCGGATTAGAGTACTCTAAGTCCTCGAAGTGTGGACTAGAGTATAAACTAATTGAGAAAAATCTCTAAGTCCCCGGAGTGCGGATAGAGTACTCTAAGTCCCTAGAGCACGGACGAGAGTATAAAAGAGAAAAATCTCTATGTCCCCAGAGTGCGGATTAGAGTACTCTAAGTCCCCGGAGCACGGACTAGAGTATAAACGACTTGATAAAAATCTTTAAGTCCCCGGAGTGCGGATTAGTGTACTCTAAGCCCCTAGAGTGTGGATTAGAGTACTCTAAGTCCCCAGAGCGCAGACTAGAGTATAAACGACTTGAGAAAAATCTCTAATTCCGCGGAGTGCGGATTAGAGTACTCTAAGTCTCTAGAGCGTGGACTAGAGTATAAACGACATAAGAAAAATCTACAAGTCTGCGAAGTGCGTATTAGAGTACTCTATGTCTTCGGAGCACAGAATAGAGTATAAACAACTTAAGTAAAATCTTTAAGTCCCCAAAGCGTGGATTAGAGTACTCTAAGTCCCCAGAGCGAGGACTAGAGTATAAACGAATTGAGAAAAATCTCTAAGTCCCCAGAGTGCGAATTAGAGTACTCTAAGTCCACGGAGTGCGGACTAAAGTAAAAATGACTTGAGAAAAATCTCTAAGTCCCCAAAGTGCGGACTAGAATACACTAAGTCCCTGAAGCGGACTAGAGTATAAACGACTTCACGATAATCTCTAAGTCCCTGAAGCACATTAAAATGTAAATGATTTGACGGAAAGTCTCGAATCACTGGCTGTGAACTAAAAAATTCCAAGTTCCCAAACTGCGGGCTAATTTAAATACCCAACGGATAGACAGGCGAGCTTTCAATCATTCGCCATCCCACGAATTCTGGTCTAAGATCGATGGAAGATGCTCGAGCTGGCAGGAATGCAATACAACTATTGGTTGCGATTCCGGCTTGGCATCTCTTGTGACTTAAATGAAGCCTATAGAGAAGCTCCAAGATAATGAATTTTCATCAAAACTTGTGAAAATTATAACAAGTACTTGAAATGAGAAGAAATTATTCTACTATTGAAGTAATAATTCACTTAGTGATTAACCAAGGAACAAAAACTTTTATTTACAACCTCAAAATTTCCTTACAAACCATTCGAGAATTCAGGATCCACGCCCATACATGTGCTACTAAAAAGGAAAAAAATAGGTAAAACAACGCATGTCTAATTTATTTGGATTAAGTACAATAACACAAGGGCCTGACTATTTCTTTGACTTCCTCTCCTTCTTCGGCATTTCGAGGGTCAAATCGGTCGAGAGTCTTTTTTGAGACCCTTTACTGCCTTGAGTGGAAGTACTTGAAGGAGGAGGAACCACAATATGGATTGTCCCATCGGGAGGGATGAATTGTAAAGGCCTATGTAGAGGATCTTTAACCACCACCATATCGGGTTCACCTTTGACTTTGATCTTTGATTTTTGCACCTCTTCAACCTGCTCCTTCAAGCTGAACTTAACAGTGTGCCCAGAAGCACCGATAACTACAATGTCATTATGCTCCTCGGTAAGTGATGGGTCTTCAAGTTTGTCCTTATCAAGCGCCTCAATCACCTAGGCATCGGACTATGGAATATCTACGGCAGCCCGAGCCTCGGCTACTTTTCCCTCCTGCTCTGTGGCGACATCGCTCGTAGGAGTTGACTCAGGACCAGTTAGACCTACAAAGTTTTCTAAAAAGAAAATGTTAGACTATGGTCGTTATTTATCGACAACAGCATCATGTTAGATTAAAAAGAGCTCAATGTGGTACCAGCATCCGGTTGACTCTCGGTAGTCATCGGGGTACTCCCTTCGATGATAGGAGATAACTCGTGTATGACGAGTCCGAGCCTGTCCGGGTCATAACCGACGTGCTGCTCGATGGGTTGAAAAGATGAAGTCCTACCTAGTTGAACAGAAGAAAGACCCTGGGGCTCAGTGCCAGAAGACCCAACGATAACTTCTTTTTCCTTAGGCAGCATAGGTGCTCTTCCGAATTGAAGTTTTGCGGCAGCCAAGTCAGATGGCTCGTTTCCTCGAAGTACTTCTTGCACAAGTGCCCCTTTGTCAAGCTCTGCCACCCTTAACTCCTCTTTTTTTAATCTTGATGATGATATCTGATGCCTCAACAAGCGACTCAAGATATCCTTCGCCCATGAAAGTTAAGTCGTGGTGAAGGAGGACCTTTGCATTATACTCGACGATGAGTGGATCGAATAAAGTCAAGATATCCTCCCTACCGGACTCAGTCGGCTTCCGCAAGCATCTCTTTTTTGCCCTCTTCGCGAGGTGCTTCTTTAAAGGCTCCGATCTGGGAAAGTTACTTGTCAAGTTTCGATTTCAAATTTCTTGTTTCAACAATCTCCTCGCAATACTTTTGCGACTCTTCTTGTGCCTAGACTTTCTCCTCCCTCTCCTTGAACAGTAATATTTCTAGCTCCTTAACACAACGAGCTAGGATATCTTTCTCCTTCTGTAAGGAGTCTTTCTCTAGAGCTAGGGTGCCACTGCGGTGGAATACAGCATCAAGTTCCTTCTTATGTGAAGTCTCTAATCGACTCACTATCTCAGCTGTTTCCTCCACTTTTTTTCGCTACGGCAAGTTATGCCTTAACATCGAGCAATTTAGAATCTTGATATTTGATAATATCCTTGTCATGAATGGTCTCTAGCTTAAGGCGATTAATCTCGTGCTGGCGCTCTATAGAAACTTCTGAAACTTTTTAAGCTAAATGGATGAACGCTTCATGCTGAACGTACACATCATTCATACATGCTGAAAAACTCTCTTTGGCAGTTTCAGGGATGAGGTGTATGGACGAAAGGAATTTAAGCTCGTCGAAGAATTTTTTTGGGAAGGTAGCCTTAAGTTCAGCAAGTTTCTCCGTAGTGGTCGGATCATGGGCAGGAACAACAGGAATCTATTCAGACATAATTGGAAGTTGTTTACGGTGCTCATGAGACTGCCTGGTACTTGATGATCTAGAGTGTTGGTCGCGGAGAGTGGCAGATTGAGAACCTCGGTGCGTTGACTTGTCTTCGCTATGAGCAGGAGGGTTAGATGGGTCGTTTTGACGAGAAGCATGTGCATGAGACTTCCTTTTGGACGATGAAGAATATTCTCAAGAATGATAGTCTCTTTCCCATCCTTAATCTTTGTCTCAGCGTCTTCCGAATTCAGAATCCCGACATGAACGGTTGAAGGTGGAAGAGCCATGGAGATGGTCGAAAGCATGTGATTAAGACATTGCACTTGTAAAAGAACAAAACGGGAGCGTATTAGGAGTTTTTATGTCAAGAGTAAATCACAAGTGGATGGTGAAGTGCAAATGCTTGTGTGTGTCCAAGTGATCCCCCCTAATGGGCTAGTAATGTTTGCTTTACTTATCGGAGTTCTTTCCTCTTTGTTTGAGGGTTGCATGCCTTCGCCGCTTCTTTTGGGTGAATTAAGCCCTTCAACGTCGAGGTTGGTGAAGTTGTATTTTAATAGATCATCCGGGATTGAAATGTCAAAAAGACCCTTCAACATGCTCTCCATCTATGGAGAAGACTATCCTTTTTCGACTGGAGTTATGACAAATTTAGGGATTGCGTCGGTCTTCTTCTTTCGAATCTTGTACGTCAAACTTTTTCCCCTTCTCGGGGAAGGTTGCGATTAGCTATAATGTGCGCTTCAACTACCAATGTTTTTCCAAGGCCCGTGTCTTCATTTCTTGGCCCTACATCCTCTGTTTCCTTTATTTCTCCCTCTTTAGTGCCTTCTTGGATTTCCTCAACAGGGGCACTATGGAATCGTTTGTTTCTTACCCTCTCCCGGTGACAACCTTTGAAACTGCTCTGCTTCCTGGGTGGCTAATCCTGCAGCCGTCTTTTAACGGTCAGAATAAAGAAAGCAACTCATCGGTGACGAGAAGTTTGATGTCCTGGTCCTCCATCGAAGTAGCGCGGATGGCCGCGATGGCCCTGGAATATCTAAGGCCTTCAGGATGAGGGAAAACCCTTGAAAAAATTGAAGGAATTAGTATGGCTGAGAAAGAAACTGTAATTTAAATCTTTGGGTTAAAGGAAAAAGCCGAAGTAGTACTTACGTCATTCCAGCCACCTTCTTGTGAAGCCGAGAGGACACCGTACGTAGAACCATTCTTGTTTGAACAAAGAGAGTTTATTCCATGCGCCCATTAAGACTTGACATTTGCGCATGGGATTGAGGAAGATGTACGAAGGACTATCGGCTCGTCTTTTGAAGTTGTAAATGTATGGGATGTCTTCGGGAGTTGGCGGACGAAATAAAACATTCATGAAGAGAAGGGAAGTACCATGTATAAAGGCGTAGCTGTTGGGGTGCAGTTGGGTGGGAGTGATTCCCATGTACCTCAACATTTCGCGAATAAAAAAGTTGAACGGTGGCACAGATCTGGCCCAGCACATGAACTTATTGCATGCGGTATATCCAGCTGGGGGTAAGTGAGGTCTATCTTGTCTTAACGGAACCAAAACGTCTTCAAAAGGAATCCCGTGGGTAGAACAAGATCGATGGAAAGCAGCTTCGCCGATTTTCGAAGCTTATGAGTCAGCTGGATTATTCAAGATGATGGCATCCTCCGCAGCATCGGGAGCTGGGCCTATAACTTCTGCAGAAAGAGTCGGGACATCGAAAAAAAGATTTGCTTGTGGATCATATATCTCTACTTCTTCTCTTTGTTGGCTTGGTACGGGTTTGTTAGACAAGGTAGCGGAGCTTGATTTCATATTCGATCTAGAAGACAATGTGGTTGAACGCTTCATATAACTCAGGATTTGTGCCAACTATACACAGTAGACAATTAATATTAGAAATAACAACTTGTCCTCTCGTGCTGTGTGTGAACTAGTGCAATGCGACATGAAATGAACGTGAACAGTTTGAAATCAAAAAAGCAAAAGTAATTTGTCAAAACTTAAAGTTTGCGTCCGGAGAGACCATCATCGTCGACCTTCTCAAACGATGTAAGAAGCAACTGATGATAATAGCCTCAAGATCGAATGTTGATATTTTGGATTATGAAGTTCGTTGTTCGAGTATGTTGGGACAGTTTTATAATTATCTCACGTTGAGTAGAATGGTGCTTTGTTCATTCAAGTTTAATTTCATTGGTCCATATATGCTAGTCGTGTTGTTATCAGTTATTTTATGCTTGGGCGAGGCAGTGTACAGTCATATGTTCGAATAAGTCGAGTGAAGATGGTTTTTAATAGCCAACACTGATCCATGCTACATATGCCAATCCCTTCGCCTTAAACCCATAACTGACCCCTATGCCTTATCCTTTTAGCCGACCCCTATGTCTAAACATACTTGACAATACTGATCCCTCAATTGACTCAGATACCGAACCCTATGTTTCGGCCTTCATTGCCGATCCCTTCGCCTTAAACCCATAGCCGACCCCTACGCCTTATCCTTTTAGCCGACCCCTACATTTAGACATACCTGGCAATATCAATCCATCTAATTGACTTAGATACCAAACCCAATGTTTCGGCCTTCATTGTCGATCCCTACACTGAACTCTCCCTCCTTTTCAACATATATACTGATCCCTATGCTTGAACCTCTATACCGATCCCTATACTTGAACCTCTATACCGATCCCTCTAAACATCCTCATCTATACCGACCCTTTCCCATTTCTAACACTGGACCTCCCACCAACTAACCCTCGTCGATCCCTCGCCTACTACCGAACCCTCCTTCTCTGTCCTCTTTTTTCTCTCCTATATCTTCTTCCTCCTTCGCCTTCTCTTCCTCTACTGCGTAGCATAATCAACTTCACTGAATAACACACCTAACTGACACTTAAGCATATCAAAACTTGAAGGCTCACGACCAACCACACAAGCAAGGAAGAAACTATACCTATTTGATTTGGGTTGCAAGGCCGCGGCTTGGATTAGGAGTGGATTGATTTTAACGGAGGTCGAAAATATGATTTTGCAGTTGAATTCGATTTAAGGAAGAGAGGTTTCTAGATTTACTTTGGAGCGGTAGGTCGGGAAGAGGGAAGTGGATAAATTTTCAAGCGTTGGGAGGATGGAGTAAAAGAGAAAGAAGAGAAGGAGTGGACTTTTATATGGGCAATGGGAGGGGAATATAAACTAGTCACTCCAAGTGACTCGGTCATAGGTTAAAGTAAAAGGTCGGCCTCGAGCTATACTGACCCCTATCCAAGCATGATAGCTAAGGTCAGCATACGAAGATGCCGATCCCTCAAAAAAAAATGTGTGTGTGTGTGTGTGTGTATAAAGAGAAAAAATAATATATGTATATAGTAAACAATGAAAGAGATGGGAAGATGTGCTTGAATAATGGGTGTTCGTGAGACAGGAAAGAATTTTTGAATTCAACCTTTAAGAGGTGAGGCCGGGAGAAAACATAAAGACTTCATATGACCAAATTTGTATATTTAAATGGGATGAAACTTCATCGAAGATTAATAAAGAACAACGATCAACCAATGACTTAGATGGGCCTGCCCTCAGGAATCTAGATTGTTCTTCAATTCAAAGCACGTCATGTTATTCACAAGACATACTTTGGAGGGAAAGTGTTACTTGATACCTTGGTCTGGCCATACAAAGGTGGTTACAGATATCGGACTTGACTATTGATGGGAAAGACGGCCACGAGATGACATCTATGTGACCATAGTGTGATTTTCGAACAGTTATATCCAGCACAGGGTGAATAAGGTCAACGAATAGATGGTACAAGGATTATAAAGGTTAGCTTGGTGGAGTAGGGGTCGGCATAGATGTTTGACAAGTTGAAGAGTGTATGAATGGGTCGATATGTTGGAGGGATCGTCATGATAGTGGCTATGAAAAGGGATCGGCACGTTATTGGGTCGGCACGGCACGATATCGAGTCGTCATAAGATTTGGAATGTTAAGGTCAGCGTAGCATTTGGAATGATCAGGTCGTCGTAGCATTTGGAATGATCGGGTCGGCATAGTATATGGCACTGATCGGGTTGGCATAGTAAATGGCATTGGACCGAGTCGGCATAGTACATAGAGTGGATCATGTCGTTGTACCTGAATTGATCGGCACATCAAAAGCGGTCGGCATACTATAATGGGGTCGGCATGGCATAGTGATATGGCTCAGGTCCGTATGATTGGCACAGCATGTTGGGATAAGCCTTCCTTATGGTGGGCCAAAGTGGTCAGAGGGGTCCAGGCTTTGAGATGTCAGTCAGGCTGAAGCTGCCTTTATCTATAAATATAGGGCCGGGGGCCACATTTGGGGACTCTCTTTTGGCTAACAAGTGAACTCTGCCATTTTTGTAATCAGTTTCCTTTTATTCTAACTTGTTCTCAAGCTATCTCTTGTAGATTGTAACTGTTATCAATTGAGTGATAAAACAATAAAGAAAGTCTTTAGAGTGGACGTAGGCAATCAGCCCCGAACCACTATAAATCTTGTTGTTTTTGTGTGTTGCTGCATTTTTCTTGATATTCGGTGTCATTCCTTTGTTTTCATTTAATTTCTTCACTATTTCACTACCAAAACCTATTTTCAGGTGTTTGTGACTAATTTGGTTGCAAACAACATGCGTTTCATCTGTGAGATCCAAGGAGACTTGGGCGGGGGACAGAACATGTCGAAGGAAAAGCCCGAACGCTCCAAAATAATTATCAAACCGTTTTAACCCAAGATAAAATAAAAATTGTTATAAATATTTGATAGAATGAAGCATTGATTATCATTTATTATTGTGTTTATTTCGTTAATTGATTGTTTGAATTAGGCTCGGCAAGTTTATGAGCATCAATTATTATTTATTGATTGTTGATTTTGCTCGACCAGTTTATGAGCAATTAATTATCATATGCATGGGCTAGGTAGAAAATAATTGCAGGCTGACACCTTGTGATTTATTTTACGATTTGGCTAAAAGGTGTTTAGCGATAATATTAGTTCTTTTAATTGTTATAATTAGTTATAATAATTTGACGTCAACGGAATTGTTTTCAAAGTTGGTTTTCCTAAATTAATGTTTATGAAATGTTTAAATATAAATATTTGAAAATGAATATTTTGAACATATATTATACAAAAGTGAATTGTATAATGGTTTTTTAAACATGTTTTATAAAACATAAAGAATTTCGAGGACTAAACCCGATGGTTTTAAGATGATTTTTGAAAGGATTTGGAAATGGAAATTATTATAGATTTGAAGTATTTGTAATTAATAGTGTAAATGATTTTTCCACTTCGGGATATAAAGTGATTTATTATGTTACCAAAGATTCGGGTAACTCATAACTAAAAAGTGGGCAAGGGAGGTGTAGATGTTATGTAGCCTCAGTATAGTCCGCTCTCGTTTTAGAGGGATATACACATCTATATTTATTTTCGGAAGGCTGGGACCCAGTTGCCTTGTTATGGCTAGAAACCTCCCGATCGGGTAGCATATAGTTTTGTATGCTTGTATATTGATATCGTTTCAAATAGTGATTTGTTTTCAGATTCCGAAGTAAAGGACTAATTTGAATATGAAAGGTATATATGTATATTTCAAAAGTTTTGAAATTAGAATTCGTGAATAAAGTCCAAAGAAATAATTTCCGTAAATTTAATTAGATTTTAAAAATCTAAAATTGAAGATTAAGCCTAAGTGAGTAGTTTTGGAATTGCATATTATTTGTGTATCATAGGCTCCATGACTCCTATTTGTGGTAGGAGAACCACGTTGGCTTAATCCTGTTTCTAATTGGGCACCCAATTAGATAGGGGTACGTAGGCAGTCATAAGTGGTAGTGATGCAGCCTCTAAAATAATATAACTATTATTCTGTTTATCTGTTATTGGTAGTTTTTTATCTTGTATTGTTGTGTCTTTCTCCCTTACTATTTTATTCTGGATTTACATTGTTTATGGAGTTTATAAGTAAGGATATTGATGTCTCTCTCATCAGAGTGTGCAGCAGTAGATTCATTGCGTATGAGTTCGGTATGCACACCTTGTAGAATAAATTAATTAATTACCTTGATAAGTTATATAATTGAAATTGTATCCTATACATTTAGTAATGTTGAATATTTATCAAACATTATGTATTAAGTTAGTAGTTTTCATTACTAGTTTTAGAACGGACGGATTTTTTAGCGATTTTGAATGGTTCGAAAATCTGGGTTGTCACATTAACTATCTGCTACCATGTCAAAGGCAAATGATCATCCTTCATATTTCTTTAAGTTTAGTTTACATTTCAGTTGCAATATCATCTCTTTACATCTTTTCTTTCTTTCTTTCTTTTCTACATTTTCTACTAGTTCATTGTTATCGCAATTTACATTTCCATTGCCATATCCAAATCCTAACCGATAATCTTTTCCAGTCATCCTCCCCACTTATTGCTTTAGAACTTCTAACTAAAACATCAAACTGCTTCCACCCACCACGCTACACACCAATTATTGATTGCCTTAACTATCCACCACCATGTCAAAGGCAGATGATCATCCTTCATCTTCCAATTTGTTAATAGATCATCCTCCTCCTCTGACTTAGATATAGCATTGTCATGTTACTCATTATCGATGAAATTACTCTTGGGTTTTCTACTTACGCTGGGCATTTTCTAAAGTTTGATGCATTCATCGGTTGAGGATTTTTCGCTTTATTACACCAGGATGTATATGTAGGATCTTTTTCACCCTAGAGGGGGGGTGAATATGGTGATACTAATAATAATAAAAATTATTGCGGAAATAAAAACAATAACAGAAAGTAATGCAGTAGAGATCACACACAAATTTATCCAACATCGGCAAAAACCCTACCTACGTGCTGCCCCCAAGGTTTCTACTAGAAATTAAGTAGTCAGATGCTTACAAACACATGTAAACTTGCGACATACGCTAACTTGATTAAACTAACTCTAAGCTCAAAATTCTGCCACAACTCAGTCACTGAGTTGGGAATTCCCAAATTATGTCACGTAGTTTGTATCTAGTCACACGACTAGAAGATTGCACAATTTAAAAGGAAAAATTACAAATGAAAATAAAATAAAAAACAAAAACCATTCTTTAAAACTTAAGCCCAACAATAAAATTGGACCGACCCACTTAATTAATAAAAGACAATCTTCCCTTTATTCTTTTCTTTGTTAAATGGCTTTGGACGATTCTTTTATTTGCTCTCAAAAATTAGGGCTTTGTTCGATTGAAGCATCCGCTTGAATTAATGTTCGAATTGAATGCTGGAACGATGTTCCTCGATTAGCTTCAATGCTTCTTCGTATTGCTTTGCGGATGATCCAAATATCGAGCTTGAATGCTTGGATTAAATTGGTACGTGATTTTCCTTTTTCGATTTTGATTATGCCCGACTTTGATTCGAGTTATTAGTTTTTGATTTACTTCAATGGCTTGCTCTGGTATTTTCTTGAACTCGAATGCTCTATATGCCGATGATGTAATTGGGATTTTATAGGGATTAAAGCCTTTAATTCTCATTCGTATATTTCTCATTTGAATTTTTCACGTGATTTGCTCTTCCATTGATTTTTGATCAAACGATGTGATGAATTGACTTGTTCATTACTTGACGTTGTTTGTTTCTCTGAGTTGGTTTTTTTATTTTTGCTCCTGTGACTTCGGCATCGAATTTCGAGAAAATCTAGACTTTATGAATCTTGACTTGTTCATTGTTCTCTTTTCTTTGCTAGCAACTAACAATTCACTGAAGTTTGCTTACAATCTGAATTTGAATGTGACCTTGACTTGTTCATGACCCACAGCTTTGAATTTCTTCATTTTTATATGTTGTATACATACATACATACATGTATATGCATAATTGTGTATATATGACACTGCATATAAACTTGTACATGTTGAGGCTTGCTTGGTGTTTTTGGTCCATTGTGCTAGCTGCTTCCTTGCTCGAAATTGTTTTGCTGGGTATTACCATGTATATACATACATACATATATGTATTCATATATGTGTGTGAGATTGGCATCAATTCTGGTTGCATTTTGCTTCATGCCTTGACTTGTGCCTTTACATTCATGTTAGCTGCTTTGTACTTGGTTTCATGTTCAAGTTTGGGTTGGTGTCCACAACTGTTTGTTTATGTTCAATTGAAGTCTGCACTGGGTGATTTAGTCTTACTTCATCAATATGTGTGTGTGTGTGTGTGTGCGCGCGCGCACGCATGTGTATACATACATATGTGTATACATGTGTTTATGTACTGTCACGTTGTATTGCTCTGACCAATGTCTGATTGATTTGTATTGTTGTTTGCTCCTTTCTTTTACATGTGCATTTGCAGTCTAGTTGCCCTCATGTGTACTCAAGTTAAACGTCCAATTGCATTCGAAGTTTGTGCACTGGTAATTGAAACCGATGCCATAGGAAGTCTTATTGCATTTCTTTATGTTCATGTGCATACTTGAGTTTGTCTCATTAAAGTCTGAATGCATTTTGGATTCCATGTTCACAATTGCATGTTGAATTTCCAATTGCTTCGAGTTCCACTTGAGTTTGTCCTTATTTCATTGGCTTGTTGAGTTATATTTGTATTGCTATATTACTTTGGTCTTGTTCCACTTACTCTGTTCTGATCTGCATTGTGCTTTGAGTTGGTATGTGTTTTCATATACATGTCTGGTAGTCCTTTTTGTGATTCTGTCTGGTTGAAATTGTGGTCTTGTTTGCCATTGCACATTTTGTGATCTGGTTTTGTTGCTTTTGAATCTTTGTTTTCACCAATGCTTTGTTCTCTTGTCTTTTTTCTAGTCTGGTTCACCTTGAAGCTGGTTTAGTTCTTGTACCATTTTGTGTTCAGACTTGTTTTCATGTGCTTGCATATTGTTGATTTGGATTTTGTTACGAGCTTGTTGACATGTTGGGTTGCACCTGACCATTTCATTTAACATGTTCACTCGAGTCTTTTGTGACGTGGTTACTGCTACATACTCATGTTCATATGAATTGACCATTAACCTGCTTGACATGTCTGACACTTCTTGAAGTCTGGTCTGGTCATCTTGTTTATGTAGTCTGCATTGCAATTCATGTTGACTTGTACTTATTCCTCTGAACTGTAGACTTTCTAATTTTGTATTTTCACCTGAGTTGAATCTAGCTTAGGCTTGGGTTTGACCTTGTGCTCACATGTCCCTGCAGTTTTAACAAGCAAGTGTATATCGGTATGCACGAACTTGTGGCATGTACAGTGATACACTGTGTATGTCACAAGTTGTTCGTGTAAGATGAATTAAAAGAAAATAACGACGAACAACCTAAATAGCTAAGGCAGATGATATTTTCAAAACACACACTTCATTGTGAACTGCAAAATATCGTCAGTGTTTATTTTGCAGATAGTTCACATGTTGGACATAGGTTGGAGTAGAGTTGAAGATTAAATATGAGTGAGAGTAAATATGTAGTGAGGTGAAAATTGTAAATTGAAATCGTATTGTAATTGAAATTGTATTGTAATAAAATTGTGTAAATGTAGTGACAGCTCAAATTTGTACTATTTGAATTCGTAAAAATATTTGTTTGAATAAAATATTCGTTTAAATATGAATTTTGAGTTATTTATTTTATTCAATAAATATTTATTTAGTTATGTGAAAAATAAAGTAATACAGTAAGAAATACATTTAAATGAATATATATATATATATATATATATATATATATATATATGTTTATTATCATCAAACAAAAATCATATACCAGCATACTCTACAGTATATGATTTAGAAGATAAGAATTTGTAGGCGATTCATCTGTAATTATTCCAGCTTTGCACATGACTGAAAAATCATCCTTGCGCTAGGTTTCTAGAACATGCTTAATAAAATATTCAATAGATCGGGGTTCCCTTCTTGTTTTTGTTGTCCTCCGGTGGTTCTGGTTGCATAATTTGACGATTGTGTTTCTTACTATTTGTTGGACATATTGTCTTTCTTTTTAACCATCATAAATCATTTGGTCACGACTTAAGAGTCTTCGAGGTTCGCTATCTGCTTTTTTGGCAAACTCCACCCATATTGGGGTTCAGTGTCAATCTAGTCGATAGTGAATAGTGTTTCGACACTTCATTGATTCTGTCTAGCTTTTCCACCTTCGCCTCATTTCCGTTGAATTAATATTTAAGAGATTTGCTTGATCTATTAATAATGATAGTTATTGCATTCGCCTTCTCCAGGTGTCCTTTGGACATCCCTCCTTCGAATAGCTACTTCTAGACTTAGTTGGAGTACGTCAAAATGATCGAACGATCCTGCTCTCCATTGGATCTAGAACGCTTTAGTCTTCTTGGGATAATTGACTTAATTGTCTATTTTCCCATCTAAAACTCCTTCGCCAATTTCTTTAGGTTTTGCTAGCTTTTTTGTTAAACTCTATTGGATAGACATTATTTCTTTATACAAAACTTAGGTATTATACACCATTGTCGGACATTTACATTTGTGTATTATACCCAAGAAGCTCATAATTTATAAATGTATCGGACCTGTTTATAAAAAATAAAAGTTTCACTTTATGTATGTCAGTAATTATCTTTTCATTAACAACCAATTTAGTTTTCATAGTTTGTGATAATCTCTTGTTATCTTAGAACGTTTTATTTAGTCAATCAGTTTAATCCGATTTAGACTCGAACTGTTTGACCAGACCCGTGTTATGTTGGATCGGATGACTCCATTTCCTATTCAACTCGTCCAAGCTTGACATGGGTTGAAGCCAATACAATCTATGACGGATCAGGTAAGTCAAGATTGGAACTGATCAAATCCAACCCATTGATCAAGCTTGAGTAAGGATTCGTCCACTAACAGGGTAATTTGAAAATCTAGTTCATTTGGCAAACCTAGTTATGTTGGAAGGCACCAGATTTTTTATGCGATTAGAATACAAATGCGAACAGAGAGAATTGGTTTAAAGGAAAAGAACTTAAATCAATTTTAGTCTGAAGAACGCATAGTTTAAAATTTAGTCAGAAGAACAACATAATGCTATATTCATATGTCACATATATAATGTTATACATGCATAAGTTCATATAACATTACACATATATAATGCTAAGTTCATATAACATTACACATAGAATGCTAAGTTCGTATTGCATTCTTTTTTCCAGCCACTTTCACCTCCACTCCACCGTCTCTCATCTAAACTCCGCCATCAAAGTTGTTGCCGAAGTCACCGCCTGCACGCCTTTGCAGAATGGGAAAGGTTTCCAAAAGTACAAGTAAATTGAGCAGTGAAAAATTGGTGAAAAGCATTTCAATACACTTCCAAAAGCTACTGCAATTTGCCCCCACTCCATTGTTTACCAATATATTATCGTAAGGTGCATAGTAAGGAAAAATGTGTTTTCATATATTGTTAACAGGGTATGTAAACGGAAGAAATAGATCAGCTGCAACAATTTTTGTCACGTACATTGCTAAGCTCTTAATAAATGTCAATGGGATATTTGTATTTGCACTATTCCTTGAAACCCACAATGATAAACATTTTTTTTCCCTCATAAAATCAAATATTCCACTTACATGAAGTAGGAATCTCCCTGCAGACACCAAACTATCAACCCCACCCCAATTTTAAAAAATGAAAAAGACCCGTATCTTCCCACATCAATACAGGCTATACATCACTTCTGATCATTCCGCTGTCTGGTTCAACCATTAAAATCGAATTTGTATAGTGTCATAAAAAAAATATTGGCAAGACCGCGAAGTTTAGAACCAAGTTGCTGGAAATTTACAATACAAATGCTACAAATATAAGCATGAAATAACATCATAAATTATGCAATGAGCATACCTAAAACCAAAACCAACTTCAAGGGGTGCAAAGAGAGAGTGAATGATGTTGCATCAACCAAAAGAAACATTATGAATACATGTGTATCGAAAACAAGCATAAAAAAGAAAAGAAAATAATCTCAAGACTACATCTCTTAAAGCACTCTACATAAAAATAAAAATAAAATAATTCTAGGGTTCAATGGTAAAATTGTTGCCTGTCAGGCATCATCATATTGGCTTTGAGCAAATTTGTCTTCAGGGTAGAAGACTGCCACCACTTGGTTTCCACCGAATTTTCTACCATTCAACCCCACCCTTGCTTTTGTCGCCCCGTCTGTGTCCCCATATTCAAGGAATACCTGTATTTAAGAAAAAACGTTAATAAATATGTCACAGTTGACAAAACATATTTCAAAAATATAGAAATTGTTTGAAACCCTATTCGAACTTGACACCGACCTTTCCAACACCTGGTGCTAGCTCTCCATTAGGGCCTGGCCGTGGGATGACAATGTTCACCAAATTGCCTGCACATTCAAATCAAAAACAAATTTTACAACTCTGTTTTGAATGTACAGTTCACATATATTGTCTACAAAAATCTTACGATTTGAATCCCGATTCAGATCGGATCTCTCCCTTTACGATTCGATTTACATTCTGATTCAAACTTAGTCAAAACCGCAATTAAAAAAACATTCAACTCACACTAACATATTTAATATGTTTATCTAGACTCACAATTCTAATTATAATGTTTTCAAAGCAACATAAATATAGAATAAGAGAGAAAAATGAGTTTTATGTTTAATCGTATAAGCTCAAAATTCAAAATCAATATCAAATTGTGTGCAAACCTTAAAATATGAATCATTTGAATCTACGATTTACGATTTGAATCTCATTTCGATTTAAAGTTTTTTTACTTTATGATTTATGATTTAAATCCCGTCTTGAAAACATTGCTATGACCCTTCAAAAATAAGGGTATTTCGCTGCCTAAGCATATGCTAGTGTCCTCTCTTTTTCTCCCCTTATTTTTGAACATAGTTAATTAGTGTAAACAGGTATCAGTTTCGAGACTCAAACTCGTGACATTTGGTCTTGCAGTTCGAATCATTAACCAACTGAATCAACCCCATTGGCAAAAACAAGAACGTTATATACAACATAATGTTGTCAAGGGGTAGGCACATTTGGATCGCTTAGTCGGAACGATATAACTCAAGTTGGAACACACAATTAAGTATTTCACAATTCCTACTTTTTTCTTAGATACAAATCATTAAAAATTCTTCAATAAACTGTGAATTGGATTCATATGTTACTCCAAGATAGCAAAGTAGTCAAGGCATTAAGGCGCAAAAGGCACAAGACTTGAGTCTTGGGCTTTTTTGAGCCTTGAGCATTTTTGCATCCCTTATATACAAGTTTGATCTACTATTTTACTAACTACAAATTAAGTTTTAAACCATGTTTTGTAATTCGTTCAACTATTTAAATATTTTATTAGGTAAATTTTAAAATTTAAACCATAGTTTATAATTCATTAAACCAATATAAAAAATTTATTTAACTATTTCGTAAACTAAAATTTGAGTTTTACAAAAAGACGCATCAAACTGCAAAAAGGCGCATAACATGGACCCGAGTCTTTTTTGAGCTTAAGCGCACCTAGGCACGAGCCTTGATAACACTGCAAGATAGTCAGATGTACTTTAAGATCCAATGAGCATATCCAGCACACACTCCTCTTGTCCAAGATCTCACCTCACATGAGCTATCATGTATGAAAATTCTAAGATACGAGACATGGCCCAAATTCGAGATCAGGAACCTTATCCATATTCCATACAACTTCACATCATATTATGGATGATGAAACACAGAATAAAAGCCTATAAGACATGAATTAAAAAAAATATTTTTTATCATCCTCGTACATTTTCATTACTTAATGCATATTGATGTATTACACTTTTTCAAATCATCTAAATCAGCACGAAATTCCAAATCAATGTAATCGACGTTTCAAATCGCATGTGTACGATGTTCCCAGAACGTAAAACAATAGGGAAAGTGTGAATTAATAATAACATGATAAAGATGAGTAGATTTTATAACCCTTATTAATGAATATATGGCAAGTGACTTACCATATTTTTCTCCTTCTCCCCTCATATCATCCAGAATATCTTCATATTCCTCATCATCTTTCAATTCATCTGGGCTAACCACCTGTGTCAGGCAAACCACCTTTGTTGGTTGGTTACCTGCTTGGAACACAAGTCTCTGCAGCAGAATATTTAAAAAAATCAAGTAAAATGAAAAAAAAAATCTACAATGAAAGTAGAACCAAACAAGAAACTAAGACTGAAAGTGAAAGGTATAAAGAAAGCAATCTTGTAAAAAGCAATATGATGTCATATGGCCAATGTCCATTAAGTCACACAGCTTTATGTTTCTCAACACAGTACATACAGGCATGTCAAATATAATAAGATAAGAGGTCAACGGGATAAATCAATATTCAACAAACAAATCAGCAAATTAGAGCAAGGAAAAATAACACTAACAAATTAAAACTAAAATACATCAGTTTGACCAAGAAATGAATAGCAAGAAGCAAAATCTAAGGATTTCATGAAGGTGGGGAACATGGTTTTACATAAGATGCCAGTAATCCCAAGAAACAGTTAAAGGTAAGCGGATCCAGAATTTATTTCGCTAGGCCAGCAAATTACAGCCAACCTTTTATCAAACTAATTATATCATCACAAAATAAATACAATTTGCAAATAATTACCTGCAATGCCACCTGTTGTTGGGCCTGTATCAACACAATCTCCTGCTCTGGTCGAGGTTGTACTGCACCCTGATTCGCACGCCTAACAGTAAGCGTTTTATCTCCCATTTTAATACCATTAAGAGCAGCACAAGCAATATCCGTGACAGAGAGATCTTGATACACGCAGAATGCATAGCCTTTTGAGTTGCCAGTTTCTCGATCCTTGACAAGGTCAAAGCCTCTAAGAGGCCCAAAAGACTCAAGGAGCTCTCTTACTTGTGATTCAGTAAAATAGTGTGGAAGTCCTCCTACAAAGATGCGATCAGGGCCCTCTAGACCTCCTGCTGAACCAGGTGTCAATCCAACTGCCGCAAGATTGAGATTCGGATTCGGTTGGCTTGGACCAAGTGATGCAGCAAGTGAAGGGTTGTAGTCACTTGGTCTTCTTACTTTTACTGGAGCACCCTGAAACATGTATGCAGATCAAAGGTTAGAATTGTAGAAAATTTAACATTGAAAACAAAAGGTTAAAGCATACTTTAATGTGAATTGACTGTCGAAATTTGAACAATAGATCAAAATTTCTGTGGAAAAACCGATCTTGATTGCATACTTTTGAGTAGGGATACAAAGTTTTTAAATGAAACCGTACCTTATGCACATTCAAGAACAAGGATACAATCCATATGACCAAAATATAGTGAAATTTTGCAACTAAAAAAGGCTGAGGGCAAAGTGTACTGGTAATCATACACCAACTTAAAGTATCCAACTTCATTGTATATAAAGGCAATGCGAACGTACGTTCTGCTTCCATTACATAGTACAGAACAAGATATTTGGATGCTACAAACCTCAAAAATGATGCCATCAAGGGCCATTGCATTTGTCGCTTCTTCAACAGATCTCATTTCCACGAAAGCAAATTTCTTTTCATGGTTGATATAAACATTGACGACAGCATCACCTAAAAAGCACCAAATAATTAGCTCATCGTCACGAAAAGGAAAAAAACATTTTGTTGATATCAGCTTAGTGAAGAAGAAATAAGTAACCTGGACCAGCAGTATTCCCCCCTATAGCTGCCATAACTTGGCTGAAAAATGTTGCAACCGACTGCAAGCAAAATATCGAGAACTTATATAAACTTGACAACCAAAATTATTTATAAAGAACAATTAGAGAACGAAATTCTGTCATCTAAATTAATCACAGCTATGGTTTTATGGTGAACGATGTGACATAAGACAATCAAATGGGTGAATAAACACGTAGCATAGAGTGCAGTAATTATATCAATGAAAATCATGAAAGAACATCAAGAATCATCTTCTATTCAAGTAAAATAAATCTATTTTGAACGGCATCGCCAAAACTAACATCTGATCTTAGGTTTCTATGTTGTATCATCATGTAAAGGATAAAAGAAACCTTAACTTCCAAAGTAATCTAGCAAAAGAAAACTGTATTTACCGTTACAGGAATAAATAACAAAAAATATGGTGCAGCTGGATACATTTTAGTAAACGAGTAGCAAGACTAAATTTCTGTCCTGTACTGATTGACCTAAGCTGAAATGGAAATTAAGGAATAATTAGCCACCATAATGAAGCAGAAGTTCTTTTTACCTACATGATATCATGTATAAACTCACTATGTTAGTTCAGCTTGAGATGACTCATGTAAAATAAATGATTAAATATGCCACTTAGGGTCTCTTTGGCATGAAATGGTCTGGAAATACATCACTTGTATGTATCATAAACACATATATCAAGCTTTAAGCTTTTACCCTAAAGACTATTTCGACATCCTCTTTTTGTTAATTTCACACCCTCATGGTGTGGAATTTAGCGCACACAAAAAATGGAAGTGTGTGTGCGTGCACGCATGCGCATGAGCACGCAAACCACATCATATGGGTGTGGAAATATAGCACTAAAGGGTATAACCCCTAAAAAAATGAACATTTGTAAAACTGGTATGAGGTAGCACAAAATAAATAATGTATAAATACAAAAGTAAATGATGGAACAGACCCAGCATCACTGTCTGTACTGTAATACGCAAGGGGGGTGAGGTTTTCAGCTAAACAGTTAACTGCAAAACAAATGCAGGGTAGGAAAAGAAGGCTTGAGAAGTTAGATACCATATAACGTACATAAGTGGCTTGCAGTGAACATAAAACGATACAAATTTAATATAGGCAAAATGAAACTTTACCTGTTCATTGGCTGAAGGAGATAAACCACCAACATACACGCGTCGTGCATGACGAGTTGCCTGTATATTCAAATTTATGCTATGATTGTCGTCGAAACGATGTGAAAATAGTTATAATGATCATACCTGCTGAGTCATCGCCTGCATTGGCATCATATTAACTGCAGAAACCTGGAGGAAAAAAATGAAACTGAATCAGGCCATCATTTTTTCATTTGTAAGCCATCAAATATTTCAAATAAAAGAAATTTTACCTGTCCAGGGGTTAAGGAGTTGCCCATATTTGGAAACATTCCAGGCATTACAGGTGCAGTTCCTGTACCAGTTAGTTGACCTGTGAAGTAAAAAATGGTTACGGAAATAATACAATATTTGTGACAAAGTAAGAAATAACAGAATTATGTGTACAGCTTCAACTTTATAGCCTCATAAACTAGAGATGCGCCTGATTTTCCTTCAGAATTACTGAAAAGAATAAAACTTAGTATTTACTGAAACTTAAGGAATATTTGCGAGACTACCAATAATGGAAAAGGCACCGGTTGAAGTAGAACAAGATCCATCAAACCAGGGCATTGGTTCCTCAGTCAGGCTCATGTTCCAATATAGCCTTCTTATAACATTACACAGAAAACAAAACAAACAAACACCAAAAACAAGAAAACAACCAAAATGTTGCTCAGTTTCGGAATGAAAAAATATTAATGTATAAAAGATTCCATATTATGTTTCTATACTAAGGACAAAGTAACTAAATGAAGAAAATGTAGCAATATTCTTTGAGCAAAGTATCGTTTTTAGCAATCAACTCATGTATATTACACCATAATATTACTTTTGTAAACTTAGTTTACCTGGAACAGTAACACCAGGCATTAATGCAGCTGCAGGTGGGGCCATGTCAAAGCCGCTTACACGCCTACTGCACCAAAAAAGCAGAGAAAAGTTAATTTCCACACACAAAAGCATGGCAATGAGTCATTGACTGTAAACAAATAACAAGAATCTGGAACTATTTTTTGAGGTCGCCAACGCACAAAAAAGAATGTGTGTTAGACAATATTACTTTCGTATATATATGTATGCATGTATATGTGTGCGCGTATACATGTGCGTGTATATGCACATGTGTGTGTGACACAAACATATACATATGTTTTTGTGTAAACAATAGGAACATACAAGAAGTAAAACACATTATGACGGCCATAAAAGGAAGTATACTACGGAAAATTTATCAAGATCACCAATGGGACTATTTTTCTTTGAAATAATTATTCCAACTTGTGACCAGGATTCAATGTGTGGCAAGTAGGGGTACATCAGTTTTGGCATACCATGGCACCAAATCACTTCTCATAATTAAAGAAATTGCAAACATTTGTTGCAACTCCAAAGACTTAGTTTAGCACTTCCAACTTCCCATTTCAGAAAAAAAAATTACAAACATCTAAATGTCAATTTCTTGAATATTGCTGCATACTTACAAGCAAAGAGTTTGTATATATGTAAATGTGTATACATTGAGGGTAGGAATCAACTACATTTCCTATGCAAAGTGGTAAGCCTTTAGACAAAAGTCTTGGATTATAGGTCTTTAGACACCAAATACCATTTATTTCGAATATACATACACATGCATAACATGTATATGAGTGAATCCCAGTGTTCCTAATTCATCTGTTGATATTTTTATATCCAAATCTTCTGGATTAAGCTAATCCCTCTGTAGATACTACATATTTGTTATGAAGATCTCCAATAAAATGTGTACTCAACAATTTTAAAACTACTTTTCAAATCAACAGTTGTACTGAATCTACTGATGTCTATTAACTTGTAGTTTTAAAAAAGTTTTTTTTTCTGAAATGATATGAATTTTGCAAGATCAACATCATAAGATCATATGTACAGGATGCACCCAATCTAAAATTCTAAAAATGACAAAAAAAGCAAAACCAAAAATAAAAAATAAAGTGAAATAAAAAGGGATTTAATAGTAACTATTTGTACTGTTATCATCATTTTTATTTTTTATTTTATTGTATTGTATTTTTTATTTTTTATTTATTTATTTATTATTATTATTATTTACATACATATGTATTTCTATCTTTATTTTACTTAATTATTATTATTAATTTACCTATTTGCCTTAATTTTATTATTGCTATTGTTATTGTTATAACCTTTAAATTACTTTTGTCATTTAGTTTCGCATTCCATCTCTAGCCGATCCCAATAATGGCTCTGTTGTTGTTGTAATGTACGGGAGATTTAGAAAGACCTCTTTGTGTAATCAGACACACGGATATGTGCGTGTATATGTGTGTGCGTGCGCACACTAGTAATCGTGGTAATATGTATAATTGTATAGTCTAATACCTTGGATAGATATTCTTATAACATATGAATTCAATCAATTTTAAAACATACTCGGTTTTCAAGAAAAACCTATGTGTACGCATACACATGAATATGAGTGAGCGTCTCTGCTTCCCTCATTCATCCTCTATAGAACATTTTGTACCTAAATTTTTTCGAGTAAGCTAACTCGCTCATATAGTATATATTTCTCATGAAGATGGTCTTTATAAAATTTGAATCATTTTGACGCTTGAAACCACTTTAAAAGTACTTAACATATCAGCACTTAAAATAAATACCAATGACTATTGACTTGCAGTTTTGAAGAAAGTGAAAAAAGTTAAAATTATGTAAATTAGCAATAAGATATACATCATAAGAAGAAAATAATTAAGAAAAAAAAGCAGCTGCTGCTGCTTTTTAAACTAAATTTCTGACAAACATACAGGAACAGAGATAAGCAGGTGATTGAAATGGAGAATGTGGAATGTCCCCCTATATGTTTTTATTAATTACAGATATTTATTTACATGATAATAAGCACTTGTAAATTGTAATGCCAGAGAGATGTTTGAGAAATCTTATATTTTCGATTCATATCCCTATGACATACGATTATAATTAATTTTAAAAGGTATACATGCATATAAAAGGAGGGTTCAACATATTTCACTTCTCCTTTACACATCATCTATACCTCAAAAAATTTTGAGCTACGTGTTTTCAACCAAAACCATATTTTGTAGACATTCAATCCATATTATGAACATTTCCACGAAAATATACCATTATCTTAGTTACTATCAATTGTTAAAACATTTATCTTAATTATTACTTGAATTGTTATTTTGAAATGCTAGTTACCCACATGAATCGCTTTTTCTTTTTTTGGTAGATGAGTTTGAGTGGTCTAAGATCATATCCTTAAAGTTTGATTTCACTTGAGTTCTATAGTACAAAAGATGGTGAGCTAAAAGATTCTAGGTAAAAACAAACTCTGAAGGGTTGTCAGAATGCATAAGGAAGAAAAATATGAAGATCATAATTCTTATTAACCGCCATGTACACAAAAATTGCATATAAAATTTTGGTTTCGGCAATCAAATTATGAATGTCATGACAAACAAGATATTCGATGAATCAGCGAGTATATGCAGCAAAAGGGAACAGGAAAAGTATAGATCCATGATATAAAAAGTCTTTGTGGATATTTGTAGAGTAGAAACCTTCAAAACAGGCAATAACATTTATTTATGCAAAACCCTTCGTGATTTCAAAAAATAATATTTAAAAATAGTGACTGAGATCAGCAAATAAGCTTACAAAAGTAAATATAATTTTAAATGCAAGCTGGCTTTCTATAATATGATCATAAGACAATAACATTGTTGGAATATGAACAAAAAATAAAAACTAATATGTGTGGCATTACCCACCACTTTCAGATTGAAGCTGCGACAAAATGAAAACAATACGTTATGTTTCTTCACCCCTACAAGTAAGGAGCTATTGCTTAAAAGTTAACATTTGAGTTCATTCTGTGTCCATACATCGTTTATGCTCATTCAACAAGAACTACGCATATAAAACCGAATGTACGCTCACCATTAAACACTGCCCAATATTTTACAAAAATGAGCTCTCCCACAAATAGATTATCAATCAACCATTATTTTGAACACCTTTATACAGTTAAATGCATTCGTTTATTTACCTTTTACTAAAGATATGAAGGCCAACAAACAAGGTCTCATCTGCAACAATACCAAGTTCGCATTCCAATGATTTCAGACAAAAAACTTCACTTATGTGCAACATTAGTAGTAGCATAACAATTTTATTTTAGAACCTTAGAATTATATGGTAAATACAGGAACAAGTACATTGATAGCTTAAAACTAAAATTTTACCTCTTTGATCGCGAGCGAGATCGTGATCTACGGCTAGATCTTCCCCGCGATCGAGAACGAGATCTATGTCTGTGTCGACTCTCTCTATCTCTGTCATAATCCCTATGCCTGAAATAAATTTAAAATAACACAAAATGCTTCTTAAGAGAGATAAATTTTGAAGAACCTTTAACTAAAATATCGTTTGATATTAAAAATGTCACAATGCTGTTGAACAAAAAACGGTCCTGTTAAAACATGTATCAAATACGATTTTCTGTCACCAAGCAGCATAATAGCCACAACACAGAAAATCGATACTAAGAAAAAAGAAATTGTAAGCATGCCATATGGATAACGAAATTATATGATTTGTTTGATTAGGCTTAATATAGAAAACCTGTGTAACCAAGTAGAACTTGAGCATAAACGTGTGTGAACAGACTACAGTAGAAAACCTTTGTATGCATTTAGAATTGACCCAAAACAGACATGACCAGCCTACTTGCACCTTTTGAAAACTCTTTGGCATAAAAAGGCATCGGTTAACAATACAATCATGCTCAAACGACAACATAGTACGTATCTAGACATAAATTCTTATTTATTCAATCATGATTTAAGTATCAAATATAAAAGTGTTCCAAGCCGATAACCGGAAACGAACAAGGAAAAAAAAATCTGAATGTTAACTTACCTAAAACTCGCACTGAAATCAAATCATATACAACGCTGATATATTTACCTATCACGGTCTCGACTTCGATGGCGCTCCTGATCAACATCACGACTACGGTGGTGCTCTCTCCTTTCACTTCTTTCCCTATCTCTGTCATCTCGGTCCCTATCTCGACTTCGATGATGATCAGCATCTCTGTCTCTGTACTTGTCACGGTCTCTATCTCTTTCTCTATCCCTATCTCGATCCCTGTCTCTGTCTCTGTCTCGCTCCCTATCTCTGTCACGCTCCCTACTAACATCTTTGTCACGATCTCTGTCTCTATCTTGGCTCTTTTCATTCTCCATTTCACCATCTCTGCTTTTGGAAGACGCTTTTTCATAGTAATGAGAATCATCCTAAATTTAAAGTGTTGGTAAATAGAAACAATATGTTAGAAACAAGTTAGCAGAATAACTTTGTTAATCAACTTTAACCAGACGAACTAGAATTCTGTTAAATTACAAAAGTACAATGACAGAAACAGTAAATAGCAGCAGAAATATCAAAACAGACACGTTTATAACGAATCCTTTTTTGTAAAAGAAGAGTTCCTTGTATTTGATAAATGTTTTGATTACTGTATATATATATATATATATATATATATATATATATATATATATAAAAAAAACTCTGGAAGAAGAAACACAATCGTAGTTTGCTTGACAAGGACCTTATACAAGTAGAGTTTCAACTCGATGCATTTACTTGCATAATCGATGTAACCGAAATTACTTGTATTGAATGGAAATCTCGTTCTTCACTGATTTGTTTGAAAGCAACGTAAACCCACGTTAAACCCAAAATTTCAATCAGGATTACAAAAGATTGCAAAAGTAATATACGGAAGTAATTAGAAATTACATGGGATCTAGTCTCAGCTGTATCTTCGTTGACATTTGCATAGTCGCCGTTTCCTTCGTATCTCTCATGTTCGTATTCCGTCATCTCTCTTCACTAAGAACCAGTTCTCGAATTAGGGTTTGGGACCTCAGGTGTTTACCCTTCCCCGTTTCCGTGCAGCTTATGATCTCGTGACCTAAACAAATTGGATAGGCCGGGTTAATTTTATTAAGCCCGATTTCTCATTGAATTAGATCACACACATCATTTAATTTTAAAGCTCCCCGATAATAGATGTCTCAAAAATTCAAAATACATCCGCATTCATATCTGAAAAGCAGAGGAATATCAAATATCATAAAAAACGAATACGGATGTATATACGAAAACAATTGTATTCAAAAAAATTAAGTTCGGTTGTTGTCAAGATCAAAGTTTATTTTATGAATATTTTAGTATAACGAAAATGTATTCATTGTTTTGTTAATTTAATAGTTTATATTATATGCATTTAACATATATCAACTACTCAAAACTATTTACTAGCATCGTATTTATTGATTTCATACTTTAATAATGAATATAATTTGGAAAAAAAAGTTACGTTAAACCAAAATTTTCTGTTTATGTTTCTTGAATTATTGATATTTAGAGGATGAGATAATTATCTAATATCTGTCTGAATCTTCGAATGATGATATCTAATATCCGCAAATTATTTCGAATGCGTATGCGGATATAGCTCCATCCACATTTGAATGTATCCGTTGAGCGATATATTTATCGTTGCATTTTTTGCATCCATGCTTTTCCGACTTGAGTAATGCTGAATTGTGTGTGTTGTGAACGCAGGCTGAATGTTTAGACATAACAGTGTTTCTTTTTTTTTAAATGAGATATTCTAAAATGAGTGGTTAGCGAATGGAAAATGTGTACTCTTTGAGTTACGGAAAAAACATTTGAAAATGGTATTTTATAAGAGTTGCGTCGTATCGTCGATTGTGGTTACTTTTTAATAAATTGGTATAAACATGGTAAAATAAACAATGATAAAGACAGAACGATTTATAATAACAAATACATTAGAATGGATACAGCAATGCAAATTTGAAAATACATCTTTAGTTGATACAAAGCAAAATAGTAAACATCAATATGATAAAGACGGTAAGTTAGTGAAGTCCTCTATAGAAATTACTGGTTCATCCCTTATGTTTTTTTGACAGAAATGAGTGATCCTCTATTATAAGAGGAAAACACTCATGTATTTTATTCCATACTTAAAAAATGGAGCCGTCAACATGTCTGACAAGTAGCAATACCCACCCCGTACAATATGGATAAAGATAAAACGAAACCCAATCCTAGGGAGCTGAGGTCCATAATAAAATAATACAACATTGTAATTGTAATGACCCGTCTTTTCTACCCTTGAAGTCGACACTAATGCATGCACGATATTCATATGTCGAGCTTTTAAGTGCCAGAAAGACAGATTGTTGGGAAGAAAGAAGAAAAGACAGAACAGAATCTCGCATCATGACGAGTAACATATAATATTCAACAGATATTTCAAAAGAAAATTTAAACTATATTATACATATATCAAATAGAGTCGACCAATTAATCAATGGCCCGAACAGTTATAACGACATGTCCTTACAGATGTTGTTAAATAAAACAACTAATACAGCGGAAATAAAATACACGTGAATACAACTTGGAGGCATTCAATTCGTCTCTTGAAGCTCCAAGTATCCAAGTTGAATATGTAAATATGCTCGATCTGACCCGAACATTATAAGAAAAATAACACCCGGATCAGTTTGATAAACCAGCGTGAGAAACATACCTCAATTGAATTTTAATGTTATGAAAATCTTTTGAAAATAAAGGTATTTCGTAAGAGCACGCCGCACATAAGCACGGACGGGTTTTTACCTTACGGTAACCAAAACATTTTTATAGAAAATCCAACGATATTATAATAATATTTAGAATAAAAATACATATCAACCATAGCTGAAATTGTTACATTAATTAAATTCCAGCATAATAGGTATACAATCAAAATCTGAAGACTCGTATTGGAGAATGGATTCCAACTATGAAAGGGTAAGGGTGTACCCACTGAATCCGCACACCTCTAGATAAAATGCACATGAGGCTACAACACATTGCACCTCTACCACTCAAGACCGGCCCTACCCCTTACCGGATAGCGCTGAATATGATCACCCCATGGTTCGAAGTGGTTTACGAATAATATATTTGATCACAGTCTCTTCGAACCGACAACGATAATTTAAATTGGCCAAATTTGATAGTCGGTTATTTAACTATCAAATAAACAACAAGCATCAATCAAATCGGGGATTTATTTCCATAGGAAAACAACATTTGGTTAAGCACATAAGCAGCCACTAACCTCTTTATTTAATCCTTTCACTAAATTATTTAAAATCACTTTATAGATACTTGTATCAAAATACTTTACAAAAATATATTCACAAACCCTTATACTCTTTTCAATACTTGAAAAAATATCAATATACTTATCTCAATGGAATAAGTTTATTCACAACATCGAGAAAGATTTCCTTTTGGTGTTAAATGTGGAAAGTTGTTTTCAATATCACCATAATTATTTAAAAGATCATTTTTGGGAATTAATCTCATCTTGTTTTATAAATTCCCTTTTTTATACAACTCAAAAAACATTTATAAAACTCTATTCTTTTATAAAAACTCCTTTATAAAGATCTTTTATAAAATTACTTTATAAAAATCTTTTCTAAACCCCTTTATAAAGCCTTTTTCGAAATTCTTATTAACCCAAGTTCCATTTTCATTTGTAAACTCTTTGATAAATCTTTTTTATTAAACGAGATTCCTTAAATCAATTTATTATTTATAAATACAATAAATTGGATAAATTAATATACTTTGATCATCCTTAATAAATAACAAATTAACTTTCCAACGTAATTAATAAAACAATTTATTAACTCTAAAGCATTTTTAATATAATAATTAATAACTTCAAAATAGTATATGAGTAAATAATAATTATTTACTTCAAAACATCGTTATATATTAATAACTATTGACATCAAAACATTTCCAATAAATAATAAAAATTAACTTCAAACATTGTAAGTATGATAGTTAATAAATTCAAACCTTAATAATAATAAAACAACAATAATAATTAATTTCCAAACTAATTATTAAACAAATAATAATTAACTTCCAAAAAAAAATTTAACAAATAATTATTGCCAATTCCAAAATGTTATTAGTAAAAAACTATTATAAATTCCAAAACATTATTAATAAATAATTATTATTAATTATCTTTCAAACAATATTAAATATTTAAATAAATAACTATTTATAATATTAAAATATTGATAAAAAACTTTATACAGTATTAAATATAAATAAACAACTTTTACAATACTATCAAACGATAGTTAATCCACTTAAAATGGTTATTAAATAATAGTTAAACAACTACAAAACATTTCTAAATGATTTAGAAAAACAAATAAAAAGGGTTGGGATAAAATAGAGAAGTTCAAATTTTTGCTTAAATAAAAATATTCTAGAAAACCCAAAGTTTAGATTTAAAATCATTCTCCGAATCAAAAACTCATTTCAAACCAAAACTGGCAATTAACAGTATTTCAAAATACTAAATTGAAACCAACTACCACTACATCGCTTAATAAATGTTGATATTGTATTTTTATCACTATGGAGGGTAGGTTTTAACATATAACAATATCATATCTCACACGGCCAAACAATCAATATTGATATTTCATAATTCATATAATAGGAATATTATTGAAAATAATACAATAATGACGAGGAATCATATTGGATCCCTCTACAAATTTCATGTACATCAGTTAAGTCCATGCAATTAATTTCATATACTGACCGTTTAAAACAACAGTTCATCAAAACCAAACAATCAATCAATAAAGCATCCGAGAAAACAATCAACAAAATTTGTCTACTATAAAACATTATTGGTTAACCAAAAGAGTGAGTTAAACTCACCTAAATTCCAAATATCGCTGAAAGTTTACAGTTCCGATGCGTTCGATTTTAGCTAAAATTTCTACATGCTTCAAAATCCTACCAATCCAATTCCAAAGCGTAGCTAACGACATTATGAACCTAACGCGACTGACCGCGTTTGATTTGGACCTATATGAACAAGATATATATTGTATAAGACTAAGATAAATTAACATAATTAATATACACTAATTACAAGCTAATCGCTAATTACCCTTGCTTAAAACCCTAACCACGCTCAACCCTAAATCAGGAACGAGACAACTTGTGACGCCCCACCTCTATACCCACGCTAGCTAAGAACACTACGGTGTAATGCTGTCAACCAGCACGGAGAATAAGGCTGTTGAGGAGCGACCATCCGTGTAATTGCTTTGCACGAGCACCGATATGTCAGATAGTATAACATGCATTTTATTTCAAGAGGAAATCCGACATACCGATACAAACACAAAGTTACCATACGGTGGCTATAATAATCTTCGGAAACAAATATAGAAATAAGTATAACACAAATCAGTCACAGATAATTCATATCACAAAGGCGGAAGAAGATATGAATATATAACTAACACATGAAAGTGTATATCAGACTAGTGGTCAAAAAGATCCACAATAATACAAAAGAATAGCAACACGTGCTATACAAAAGAATACAACTATGAGTCCATATCTCAAGTGTATACAACATAATAAACTACTAATCTAAGTAGTCAGCCAAAAGACAGAGAAATCAATCCCGAGTGAGAAGTCAAGCTGAAGCACCTGTAACATCTCGGTCTGACCCGAGTATTATTTAATAAGAAAATAATAAACGGATCAGTCTAGCTATAAATATCAGATGAAACGATATAGAATAAGAGGTACGACTAAACACATAATAATCACAATGCCAAGCTGTGATATATATAAGTAATTGAAAATCAATAAGAGATTAATCAATATAACAAAAATCTACTCAAGGATCAAAAGGAATGTCATACTCTTTATTTCGTTCACCAAACCATAAATATTGACTATTATATCAATATCAATCACAAAAGTCAATGACGCACAAATTCACCAATGCACAAATATTGATAAAACTTATCAATGAAAAACCACGAAAATTGATGAAGCACAAGTTCTACAAATCATCTCAAGAAATCCAAAAATCACAAAAAGGGGGAAGGCCTATCACAAACGGGAGCATATAGCTCACCAACACGTGTATCACAAACGGAACGCTAATTCCATGGTTGCTAACCATCACAAATTGAGCCGAAGCTCCACAAACGGCCCGAAGACCATGGGTTGCTACCCCACCAATTTGAGTTGAAACTCCACAAAACGGGGTTTAGTCTCCCTCGCAGACTAAGAGACATCGCACATTGCTAGTCTAAATCACAAAGATGATCGTCATGATCAACGAGAAGTGTCAATCACACTAAGTTAGTAAATATATGAGTTTAGCTTCATGTCCCATAACCACTTGCTTAACTTAAATATTTACGAACAAACTGTAGATCTTCACTAGAAAATTGTCACAAGAGATTCAATCGAACAAGTCCAAGAATTAACCAACGAAGTAAACGCAAGCGTTTCATACCACTCGTTTTACTAAGCCGTTTAATTAGATTTCTCATACAAGTGAGGTAAAGGTTTGTATATACTAATAGATTGGAAAACGGTTTAAGAAACGAGCTTTGTAATAAATAGTGTTGAAATCGTTTTGATGAACGAATTTTGATATTTACTACTAGTATTCAAAACCTTTATATTTTGAAGTGACAAAACACAAAAATTGATTGTAGGAACAATCAATCACTAAAATTCACATTCGAAGACGTGAATGAAAATCCAAAGAAATCGATACCGAATCCATCAAAATGGATATTCCAAAAATTCCCGAAGAAAAGAAGTCACCAAAGTTAATAACAAATGATAACAACAAATAGGGAAATAACACGAATCGATTAAATTTGGAAACCACGCAAAATAGGCGAAATAGGCAAAACAGCAACAAGTCGGTCGGCCGGCTACAAAGCTCGGTCGGCTGGCCAGAAGCAGAAACTTGCTCGGAGTAGCAGATCGGTCGACCGGCTACAGGGCTCGGTCGGCCGAACTGCAAATTTCTGCAGTTCCTGCCCTTTTTCAATGAGGTGCAAATTCCTCCAAAACGCGACCGTTCGAGCAATGGACCTAAGGAGCCTTAGCCAATTGATACCCCAGCTCCATTAGCTCTCCGATCCACCACCAAAAACATGTTCAAACATCAAAGTTATGATTTTTAAAGAATTGAACCCAAAACACCAAAAATTGGAATATTCACCAAATCAATCCAAACCAAAAGCGATTGCACAAGAATAAGTGTTAGGAATTCATACCTAACAATCGAAGATAGTTATAGACTAAGATGTGAGATAAAAAACTCACATTTGAACCCAAACGATTGAAGAAGAAGCTTGGAAGCAAAGAAGATTGAACCACTCTTCAAACCCAACTCAAGAAGCTTGATTCTAAGCTTTAAAAGGAGAACATTTCCAAAGTTAGGTTTAGGAATTTCTGAAATTGATAAGAGAATGAGTTGGAGAAGAAGAAGAGAAGGCTTACCAATGGGTCATTCAATTAGTTTGGAGCTAGAGTTTGATTTGCAAAAGAAAACTAGGGCTTGGAGTTTTAATTTCTCGTTCCACTCTCCATTGTTATAAAAGCTTGAGTAAAAGGAAAACAGAAAGGAAGTGAATGAAGAGGAGAGGGTTGGAACTGAGTTAAGTGGGGTTAATGGGCTTAGCCCAAACCAAAACCCTAAGTAAAAAGTAGCAAAAATCAACTTACTCCAAACTTATCGAAGCTTATACTCAAAAAGGTCGCAAACGGCATTTTAAACTCAATGGGAGGGGTCCCGAGTCCTAATTCGACCGTATGCAAAAAGTAGCTTTTTGGACCAAATTCCGAGTATCGATAAAATATTTAAATAAAATATTTAAATATAAAAACCGATAAATATGCGGGTTGTTACAGACTCCCCTCCTTAAAAAAATTGCGTCCTCGCAATATTTAAGAAGAAAATATAAAGCAACAACCATAAAAGCATATTCAACACAAAAGAAATTCGAAATAAAAGGTTCACCTTAAAGAGCACGGGAAAGCAAGTCCGGATGTGATCGCTCGATGAACTCTCTAGATTCCCAAGAACAATCCTTAGGATTTGAAGACCATTGAACTTTCATAAGCGGAACATCCTTATTTCAAAGTTGTTTGACTTCCGAAGCAATAATACGAACAGGATGTTGCTCAAAAGTTAGGTTAGGCGAAACTTCAATTTCTCCCACAACACCGGGCTCAAGAATAGAATCGGAATCTCGAAGGCACTTCCGTAATTGAGAAACGTGAAACACGTCATGAATAGCAGAAAACTGAGCCGGTAATAAAAGGCGATAAGCCACAGAACCAATACGTTCGGTGATAGGAAATGGCCTAATATATCGAGGCGCTAATTTTCCCGATCGACTGAAATGTACAACACCTTTCATGGGTGAAACACGAACGAACACAAGATCTCCCACGGAAAATTCTAATTTCCTTCTTCGGTTGTCGACATAGGATCTTTGTCTACTTTGGGCTTCTTTCATCCTATGACGAATAAGGTCAACCTTTTCTGTGGAATCATGAATAAAATCTGGACCTAAAACCAGCTTCTCACCGGCCTCAAGCCAACAAAAAGGAGATCGGCATGGCCTTCCATAGAGTGCCTCAAAAGGTGCCATACCAATACTAGATTGGAAGCTATTATTATAGGAAAATTCAACAAGTGAAATATGATCTTCCCAACTTCCACCAAAATCAAGAACACATGCACGAAGAAGATCTTCAAGAGTTTGGTTCACACGCTCGGTTTGTCCATCGGACTGGGGGTGATAAGCGGTGCTAAAATTAAGCTTCATTCCCAAAGCTTTTTGAAGACTCTTCCAAAATCCACTAGTAAACAATGGACCACGATCACTAACTATAGAAGCAGGAACTCCATGTAATTTAACAATCTCTTTAACAAAGAGTTTGGCCAAAAGAGGAACGGTTCGGTTAGACCGAACGAGAATAAAATGGAAAGATTTAGTAAGTCTATCAACAATCACCCATAAGCTATCATGACCCGAACGAGAACGGGGAAGGCCATCTATAAAATCCATGGAAATTTGCTCCCACTTCCAAATTGGAATTTCCAAAGGTTGCAATAACCCACCGGGCCTTTAATGTTCGGCCTTAACGAGTTGGCAAGTCATGCAACGCTTAACAAAGTTAGCAATATCAGATTTCATTCCCTCCCAACAATAAAGCCGCTTCATATCCGCGTACATTTTACTACTACCGGGATGAATGGTAAATTCAGAATGATGAGAATCTTCTAAAATATCTTTACGAAGATCACTAATATTTGGCACGATAAGTCTACCAAATTTCCGAATGCCGCCACGAGAATCAATATCAAAGTCTTTCAAACCTTCAATATCAATTTTATCCTTAACATTTTGGCCAAGAAGAGCTAATTTAGGATCTAGCCTTTGAGCTTCAATAATGCGGTCTAAAAGAGAAGGATGAGCCTCAAGGCTACATAAAACAAGAGATGAACATAAATCGGAAACACGGTCTCGAATTTCGCAAGTGGATAAAATCTCGAGATCGTTCCATTCGGATATCATCATAGAAATAACAGCTTGTTGTTTATGGCTAAGAGCATCGGCGACACGATTACCCTTACCGGGTGTATAAAGAATATCAAGATCATAGGGAGCAAGGAACTAGAGCCAACGTTGTTGACGCAAATTAAGTTCCTTTTGAGAAAATAAATACCTCAAAGACTTATGATCGGTATAAAGAACAAATTTATCTCCTTCCTGCCCTGAAGCTTGGGGCATGAAGATATAACATGACAGGGACCTTTGCAGTAGCGACAAGAGAAAGACTTTGGGCACTTGTTCGCGTAATGGTCCTTCGAACCACAATTATAGCATTCCCCACGACCAAAGGAAGAAGTCTTTGCCTCTGGGGTTGCTTGCTTCCCCTTTTTGTTGGGATAAGGGCCTTTGAATTTACTGGGCCTTTTCTTGTTGTTGTTGAAGTTTGGTTTGGAACCCACCACTTCAACATCATTTTCCTTATCCGCCTCTTCAAGACGAAGAGCGATATCAATGAGTTGGTCGAAGGGAACTTCTAATTTTAGAAGTAATGGCTTCTTGAGACTTTTATTCAAGCCATAGACAAATCTCTGATTCTTCTTCAATGGGGTGTTAATATATTCAACCCCGTATTTAGAGAGAGATTCAAAAGACGCGACATAATCTGCCACGGAAGATTCGCCTTGAACAAGGTCTATGAAACGCCGAGCCAATGTCACTTTCTCTGCTTCTGGCACAAATTTTAATTCGAAACGTTCCCGAAATTGCTCCCAAGTGAGATCCGCTTCAATAATCTCAGAAATAAGAAGTTCGTACCAGTCCAATGCTCTTTCTTGGAGCATACTAGAAGCCACCTGAACTCGGTGAAGATCAATGAGGTTCATGCGAGAAAAGATTCGATCGTATGTCCTTAACCAAGCCTGGACTTCAATAATAGTTTCAGAACCTTTAAATGGCATCCCGCCTAGGTTGGTGTAATCATTGCATAAATGTGCAAACCCAGATTTAGGGTGAGTAGGTTCCGGATTAGAACCAGCTGCTTGAGCATTAGTGACAAGGTCAAGAAGTTGCTGGGTAGACATAAAAACTCCATCTTGGGGTGGAGCACTAGATGGTCCAGCTCTGGGACGACCAGGTCTAACCATTTCTCTTCCCATAGAAAGAAAGAAAGAAGAAGAAAAATGTTATTCACCAAATGAATATCAAGCAATCTTGATAGATAAAACAAGGAATCATAAAGAAAATAGGATGAATCGGTACGAAGATTCGAATTAAATCCTAAAGCACGACTCCTAAGAAGGACTTAGGACGATGATCCTTATTAAATTATTCTACATTGTTTCGAAGTTTGGCTCTGATACCAAGCTGTGACGCCCCACCTCTATACCCACGCTAGCCAAGAACACTACGGTGTGATGCTGTCAACTAGCACGGAGAATAAGGCTGGTGCGGAGCGACCATCCGTGTAATTGCTTTGCACGAGCACCGATATGTTAGATAGTATAACATGCATTTTATTTCAAGAGGAAATCCGACATACCAATACAAACACAAAGCTACCACACGGTGGCTATAATAATCTTCGGAAACAAATATAGAAATAAGCATAACACAAATCAGTCACAGATAATTCATATCACAAAGGCGGAAGAAGATATGAATATATAACTAACACATGAAAGTGTATATCAGAGTAGTGGTCAAAAAGATCCACAATAATACAAAAGAATAGCAACACGTGCTATACAAAAGAATACAACTATGAGTCCATATCTCAAGTGTATACAACATAATAAACTACTAATCTAAGTAGTCAGCCAAAAGACAGAGAAATCAATCCCGAGTGAGAAGTCAAACTGAAGCACCTGTAACATCTCGGTCTGACCCGAGTATTATTTAATAAGAAAATAATAAACGGACCAGTCTAGCTATAAATATCAGATGAAACGATATAGCATAAGAGGTACGACTAAATACATAATAATCACAATGCCAAGCTGTGATATATATAAGTAATTGAAAATCAATAAGAGATTAATCAATATCACAAAAATCTACTCAAGGATCAAAAGGAATGTCATACTCTTTATTTCGTTCACCAAACCATAAATATTGACTATTATATCAATATCAATCACAAAAGTCAATGACGCACAAATTCACCAATGCACAAATATTGGTAAAACTTATCAATGAAAAACCACGAAAATTGATGAAGCACAAGTTCTGGAAATCATCTAAAGAAATCCAAAAATCACAAAAAGGGGGAAGGCCTATCACAAACGGGAGCATATAGCTCACCAACACGTGTATCACAAACGGAACGCTAATTCCATGGTTGCTAACCATCACAAATTGAGCCGAAGCTCCACAAACGGCCCGAAGACCATGGGTTGCTACCTCACCAATTTGAGTTGAAACTCCACAAAAAGGGGTTTAGTCTCCCTCGCAGAAAAAGAGACATCACACATTGCTAGTCTAAATCACAAAGATGATCGTCATGATCAATGAGAAGTGTCAATCACACTAAGTTAGTAAATATATGAGTTTAGCTTCATGTCCCATAACCACTTGCTTAACTTAAATATTTACGAACAAACTGTAGATCTTCACTAGAAAATTGTCACAAGAGATTCAATCGAACAAGTCCAAGAATTAACCAACGAAGTAAACGCAAGCGTTTCATACCACTCGTTTTACTAAGCCGTTTAATTAGATTTCTCATACGAGTGAGGTAAATGTTTGTATATACTAATAGATTGGAAAACGGTTTAAGAAACGAGCTTTGTAATAAAATAGTGTTGAAATCGTTTTGATGAAGGAATTTTGATATTTACTACTAGTATTCAAAACCTTTATATTTTGAAGTGACAAAACACAAAAATTGATTGTAGGAACAATCAATCACTAAAATTCACATTCAAAGACGTGAATGAAAATCCAAAGAAATCGATACCGAATCCATCAAAACGGATATTCCAAAAATTCCCGAAGAAAAGAAGTCACCAAAGTTAATAACAAATGATAACAACAAATAGGGAAATAACACGAATCGATTAAATTTGGAAACCACGCAAAATAGGCGAAATAGGCAAAAAAGCAACAGGTCGGTCGGCCGGCTACAGAGCTCGGTCGGCTGGCCAGAAGCAGAAAACTTGCTCGGAGTAGGAGGTCGGTCGACCGGCTACAGGGCTCGGTCGGCCGAACTGCAAATTTCTGCAGTTCCTGCCCTTTTTCAATGAGGTGCAAATTCCTCCAAAATGCGACCGTTCGAGCAATAGACCTAAGGAGCCTTAGCCAATTGATACCCCAGCTCCATTAGCTCTCCGATCCGCCACCAAAAACATGTTCAAACATCAAAGTTATGATTTTTAAAGAATTGAACCCAAAACACCAAAAATTGGAATATTCACCAAATCAATCCAAACCAAAAGCGATTGCACAAGAATAAGTGTTAGGAATTCATACCTAACAATCGAAGATAGTTATAGACTAAGATATGAGATAAAAATCTCACCTTTGAACCCAAACGATTGAAGAAGAAGCTTGGAAGCAAAGAAGAATCAACCACTCTTCAAACCCAACTCAAGAAGCTTGATTCTAAGCTTTAAAAGGAGAACATTCCCAAAGTTAGGTTTAGAAATTTCTGAAATTGATAAGAGAATGAGTTGGAGAAGAAGAAGAGAAGGCTTACCAATGGGTTCTTCAATTAGTTTGGAGCTAGAGTTTGATTTGCAAAAGAAAACTAGGGCTTGGAGTTTTAATTTCTCATTCCACTCTCCATTGTTATAAAAGCTTGAGTAAAAGGAAAATAAAAAGGAAGTGAATGAAGAGGAGAGGGTTGGAACTGAGTTAAGTGGGGTTCATGGGCTCAGCCCAAACCAAAACCCTAAATAAAAAGTAGCAAAAATCAACTTACTCCAAACTTATCGAAGCTTATCCAAACTTATTTGAAACATTTATTTTCTGAAATTAAATTTTCAAAATGAATTCACTATTATTAGTTGTTAATAAAAGGGGTTAAATAAAACTATTCAATCCATTAAATAAATATCCAATTAAAAATCCAAATATATAAATAACCATTCAAATATTTATTTACAATTCAAAGATTTTAAATAATCTCTAATTTAGTTCAAGTTTTAAAGCTTTTGAACCAATATTTCAATAATTAAAATAAATTAAATATTCAAAATCAAATGACTAAGATTTCGCAATGTTATACTAATCCACTAAATAAGATAGATGATCATATCCTCAGAATCAATTGAATCCATCCAGTCCAACAATCATATCTAAAGCTGCAAAAAAGACTATACCAATTGTGTAAGACCAATACATGTATATGTATATAAATACACACACGCAAACACATTTATATACATATATGCTAAATAAAAATATATTGGTCTAATAAACAATAGAACAAATAATATTATGATTAAAATTGAGTAAGAAATAATAAAAAGTATAACATAATTCAATTACATAAAAACAAACAAAATAATGAGAATTTTGATCCAAGACTAATATCCTAATAATAGTGAAGTATCAAATATGTCATTAGTAAAAGTATTCAGGAAAACTAAATTTGGTTCATTGCTGTTAACCGGCATCTTGGCCCGGTTACAAAACGATAGTTGAAGAAACTATCATTAGCACTGGACAAGATTCCGATCAAGAAGAGACTGGAGGTGTTAGCAAGTTGTCAGACCCACAAAAAAGCAAGAGCATTCAGCATGCCTGGCCTGGTGCGCAGAAGTCACCTACTATGGGCAGAGGTACCTTGTTCCTAAGCCCATGAGGGAAGGCCAACCCATCTCGTCTATAAGTAGAAGGACAGGGGCACAATGAAAGGGATCTTTTTCCGAGAACACTGGAGAGACTCTGCCATTTTTTATACTCTCCTCTTTTTAATTCAAACTTTTATTCAAGTGATTGATTTACGGATCGTATCTGTATTCAAGTAATTGAGAAAGCAATAAAGATCAAACTCGAAGTGGATGTAGGCAATTACGCCGAACCACTATAAATCTCGTGTTCTCGTTTTTATTGTTCTTTCTGCATTGAATTATATTATTCTTCTGTTCTAATTTACTCTCTTCATTAATCTCTCTACATAACTCTACTCAAGGGTGTTAGTGATCAATTTTGGTGCTAACATTTTGGTGCTTTCACTTAGAATTGAATTCTCAGCTTGATTGGATCTCATCATCTACTAGTGGATTTCCATATTCACGAGATAGATCCAGTTGTTTACTAGAAAACTTCCTATTCTACTCAGATTTGAAGAAAAAAATCTAAAGGAAGCTGACAACCGCAAGTCAATCAAGTGTTCATGTTCATGAGGATTGGATTCACTGATGTACGCAAGATCTAAGGATTGGACGTTGAAGTTTGCACTCAAGTTGAATGAAGGCCGACCCTCCTCCGAAGGCAATTCAATCGAACGCCCCAGAAAAGGCGTATGTCGACCACTTCAGAAAAGGCGTATGCCGATCACTCCAGAAAAGGTCTATGCCGACCACTGCAGAAAAGGTGTATGCCGAGTAACTCTTGGCCGATCCATCTAGGCCAAACGCTCTTCCTCTAGGCTGAACGCTCTTCCAGGCCAACCATGCCTGTAGGCCGAATGCTCTTCCAGGCCGAACATGCCTCTAGGCCGAATGCTCTTCCAGGCCGACCATGCCTCTAGGCCGAACGCTCTTCCAGGCCGACCATGCCTCTAGGCCGAACGTTCTTCCAGGCCGAACATGCCTCTAGGCCGAACGCTCTTCCAGGCCGACCATGCCTCTAGGCCGAACGCTCTTCCAAGCCGACCATGCCTCTAGGCCGAACGCTCTTCCAAGCCGAACATGCCTCTAGGCCGAACACTCTTCCAGGCCGACCATACCTCTAGGCCGAACGCTCTTCCAAGCCGACCATGCCTGTAGGCCGAACGCTCTTCCAGGCCGAACCATACCTCCAGGCCGAGCCATACCTCCAGGCCGATGCATACCTCCAGGCCGATCCATACCTCCAGGCCGAGCGACATCAGAATGCCGAACACCTCTGTAATGCCGAACAGTGTGGAATGCCAAGCGCTCTCTGAGGCCGAACGCTCTCTAATGCCGAGCGCTCTCTAATGTCGAACGACCCCTATTTTTAAATAAAAATTCGGGTACGACCCAAATTTTCAAGAAAGAGGCTAAATTTTTTTTTCGGTGGCAAACCCCCCCGAAACCTAGCCGCAGCGCAGTGCCTCCAAATAGTGAATTCAAAACTCAAATTAATAAAGGAACATTCTATCTACTTCCCTTACATCCCCTGATCGACCAGGGCATAGAGGATATAGCGACAGCTTCTGAACGACAATAAGGGAACGGACAAACAACCGCTACTCAAACGATACTCTCAAAGGGATATCATATTGATCACCCTTGAGGAGAATCGACCTCCATATATATTTTGGCAGCCAGCTGGCTGGAGAGCCTCCTACGACCATGGATCATTTCTATGACAAAAATGAATCTAAACCAAAGTGTGGAGGAGCAGAATAGACTAAGAAAAATAACAATGAAGGCCCGTTGGCTAAGGATGCAGATCCCAGTAGCCAAAACAAGATCTCAAAATTCGGCTCATACGCTCTTTGAAAGATTCAATTGACAACTCTACTTGAAGACTCGCGACTCAGAGTGGTATTGGAAACCAACCTCGAGAGAGTACACCAAAGTCTAAAGAAAATCAGGGGAATGTTTTATATTCCCAGATGCTTATCGATCCTAACACGGGTGATTACAAACACCTCCGAGGCGTGACCGAAAAGCCGATCTGGAAAGGAAAGCTTCAATAATATGTACAAGTCATGCAGAATGGCGGGCAGCGAACATTCGATGCCTATTAATAAAGGGCTATGATTATCAATTGGACTGTTGACGGCCGACATCCCTTTGAAAGAAGCCAGGGGCAAAAGTCGAATAACGAGCACACGATGCTGCTTCACTTAACAATGAGATTTATCATAATCTCCTTTGAATTATTTCCGTTTCTATTTCAATTGTTCTATGAACTACGACTAGCTTGAACTAAACTATTTTCAAAATGATGCAGGTGACCAGGTACTTAGATTTGGTTGCCAACCAATGTACGCAGACCATGATCGGACATGTGGAGTTACATCTAGACGAGCATAATTCAATCGCTCATCATCAACCATATGCCTTTGATTTGGGGCTATGGACTAGATATTGAAAAGTTCATCATGATCAGATCCCAATATAAAGTCAACATGACCAACCATCCATTCATCGACCTCCACGTTGTACTCGGAGACCTAAGCAAGGCTTGGAATGGGTATGGCCTGATCATCCACTCAAATCGAGTCATAGAACAATGTTCGACAAACTACAGATGCCCTTCCTGAAGCTCAGTGACGCCGGGATCTATCTAGAGTGGACCTGATTTGTTCATCTACACATCAAATCCTACCTTGAACACAAAAGGTTATTCGAAAGCCCAACTTGAAGTAGTTGCGGTGGATTGCCTACTCAATAACCATCGCTCTCAATACATGGACACGACCGCACCTTGGAACATATGCAACTTACCTTGTCTACTCAATAATCGATTAGTTTCTAGAAAGAGATGCAAAAAAAATTGTGTGAGATTTGCCTATCTAACCCAGCATTGATGAGATTCAACCATCTATCATATGCCTCCTTCCTTGACTTGATCGGAAGAGCTATAATCACCAAGCGGACGAGAATCGACCGTCCATTTTTCAAATTTCGTCCCTCATGCCAGGGGCAGCCCATTCCATGAGCAAACATGGTTTGATTATTCTTTCGACAACATTAGCCTCAATATAGTAGATGAAATATAAATTAAAGGGTGGAAATACGAGTACTCTCAATAAAAACCTCGAAATTCCCTGAGCGCGGACTGGAGTACTCTTAGTCCCCAGAGTGTGGACTCGAGTATAAACGACTCAAACCTCCAAGTCCTCAGAGTGCAGACTGGAGTACTCTACGTCCTCAGAGTGCAGACTCGAGTATATACGACTTAAACCTCCAAGTTCCCAGAGTGCGGACTGGAGTACTCTAAGTCCCCAGAGTGTAGACTCGAGTATAAACGACTTGAACATCCAAGTCCCCAGAGTTCGGACTGGAGTACTCTAAGTCCCCAGAGTGTGGACTCGAGTATAAACGACTCAAAACTTCCAAGTCTCCATAGTGCGGACTGGAGTACTCTAAGTCCTCAGAGTGCGGACTCGAGTATAAACGACTCAAAACCTCCAAGTCCCCAGAGTGTGGATTGGAGTACTCTAAGTCCCCAGAGTGTGGACTCGAGTATAAAGGACTCAAAACCTCCAAGTCCCCAGAGAGCGGACTGGAGTACTCTAAGTCCCCAGAGTGCGGACTCGAGTATAAACGACTTGAACCTCCAAGTCCCTAGAGTGCGGACTGGAGTACTCTAAGTCTCCAGAGTGTGGACTCAAGTATAAACGACTCAAAACCTCCAAGTCTCCAGAGTGCGGACTGGAGTACTCTAAGTCCCCAGAGCGTGGACTCGAGTATAAACGACTTAAAACCTCCAAGTCTCCAGAGTGCGGACTGGAGTACTCTAAGTCTCCAAAGTGCGGACTCGAGTATATACGACTTAAACCTCCAAGTTCGCAGAGTGTGGACTGGAGTACTATAAGTCCCCAGAGTGTGGACTCGAGTATAAACGACTCAAAACCTCCAAGTCTCCAGAGTGCGGACTGGAGTACTCTAAGTCCCCAGAGCGCGGACTCGAGTATAAACGACTCAAAACCTCCAAGTCTCCAGAGTGCGGACTGGAGTACTCTAAGTCCCCGGAGTGCAGACTCGAGTATATACGACTTAAACCTTCAAGTCCCCATAGTGCGGACTGAAGTACTCTACGTCCCCAGAGTGCGGACTCGAGTTTAAACGACTTAAACCTCCAAGTTCGCAGAGTGCGGACTGGAGTACTCTAAGTCCCCAGAGTGCGGACTCGAGTATAAACGACTTGAACCTCCAAGTCCCCAGAGTGCGGACTGGAGTACTCTAAGTCCCTAGAGTGTGGACTCGAGTATAAACAACTCAAAACCTCCAAGTCTCCAGAGTGCGGACTGGAGTACTCTAAGTCCTCAGAGCGCGGACTCGAGTATAAACGACTCAAAACCTCCAAGTCCCCAGAGTGCGGACTAGAGTACTCTAAGTCCCCAGAGTGTGGACTCGAGTATAAAGGACTCAAAACCTCTAAGTCCCCAGAGAGCGGACTGGAGTACTCTAAGTCCCTAAAGCGCGGACTTGTGTATAAACGACTTCAAACCTCCAAATCCCCAGAGCGCGGACTGGAGTACTCTAAGTCCCCAGAATGCGGACATGAGTATAAAATGACTTGAATCACTAACTCCCCAGAGCGCGGACTCGAATATAAGCGATTCGGATCTCCAAGTTCCCTGAATATGAACTATGACACAGATGACTTGAATTTGTTAAATCCCTGACATACGGGCTAGAAAGTATTCTAAGTGCTCGAAGCACAGAATGGACGTTCAACAACTCCCAAAGAGTTTCCGAGTTATATGAAGATGGACCGAGAAGTCTATGTTACTCACAACTTCTTGGATTAAAATCACAATCACAAAGAAAACTGAACAATAAGAGTATTTTGTAAGACAGAAAAAGGAACTAAACTTTATTCAGAAATAAATTTCTATTACAACCCCTCCAAAGTTCGGAGTCGACATTCTATTTACAAGTACTAAGGAAATAGATGAAAATAATTACATGACTTAAACTAACTCTCGTTGAACAAGGATAGTAATCACTTCTCGTGCTTCTTCAACTTCTTTCCAGACGGCTCCTCTCCAGAGCGTTTACCCTTGGTACTCTTCTTTGATAGAGGGGTAGCAACTGAAGAAGTACGGGGAACTTCCATGGGCTTGGACCTGTCAGGAAGGATGACCTTCAACGGCTTGTTCAAAGGATCGTCCAAGTCCATAACTCGGGGCTCGACTTTGACCTTGACCGTCTCCTCCTTCTCTTTCTCGAGCCGCTCCTTCATGCTCAATTCTGATGTGTGCTCAGAGGCGCCTGTAATTTCTACTTCATAACCCCCGTCAGTAGGAGAGGAGGTTTCGGACTTGTCTTCATCAAGCACTCCGATCACCTGAGCGCGGACGAGAGTACTCTAAGTCCTCAGAGTGCGGACTCGAGTATAAACGACTTAAACCTCCAAGTCCCTAGAGTGCAGACTGGAGAACTCTAAGTCCTCAGAGTGCGGACTCGAGTATAAACAACTCAAAAACCTCTATGTCCCCAGAGTGCGGACTAAAGTGCTCCCAGTCCCCTGAGTGTGGACTAGAGTATAAACGACCTAAGAACCTCTACGTCCCCAAAGTGCGGACTAGAGTGCTCTAAGTCCCCTGAGTGCGGACTAGAGTATAAACGGCTTAAAAAACCTCTACGTCCCCAGAGTGCGGACTACGGTACTCTCAGTCCCCAGAGCACGGAATAGATTATAGACGACTTGAGAAAAATCTCTAAATCCCAAAAGCGGACTAGAATACTCTAAGTTCTCAGAGTGCGGATTAAAGCATAAACCGTCGGACAAATCTCTAAGTCCCCGGAACGTGGACCGAAGCGTGAACACAAATTGGGCGCGAGTCAATCGGGGGGAGAATAACATTAAGTCACCAGAATGCAGAGTGGTGTATAAACATCGACAAATAGATGAGTGGATTCCGACCATTCTCTATTCCGCAAACTTCGGCCGAAAATCGACAGGAGGATTATTAACCCGCTAAGGATGGAGTTCGACCATCCACCTAGTGGCCTGGCTAAATCAATGCTGGGAGCAGGGGTACAAATCACTAAAAAGCTGAATACGACAGCTCACTATAGCTCTAGCATGGCGTTCTTTATAACTTGAGGCAACAACTACAGGGAGGACTCAATACAGAACCAATCGAAACGGCAACCAAAGCTACGAGCAACCGACTATATCATACCTCAGATCGAGGGTCAATACCGATCCGCACCAAGCACATACGAATGTGACTCGGATGTTTCTTGAGAAAACTATGACCTCCAGAGTGTGGAAAGGAGGGTAAACCATGAATACTTGGTCAAAAATTCTCCAGCACCCTCATTCGATTCGTCAGGAGGAGTATGAAACTGGATGAACATAACCCGACTGCATTTGTAGCCAACTTTACCCCCAACTTTACCCCGAGACCTGATTACAGAGGATGAACCAAAGTGGACGTAGATGACCGTCCACTGTCCAAATTACGCCCTGAAACTGACGTGGCATAGAAGTATTCCTCTTCGAATGAAAAACCATGATAAAATCCGAGATAGGCGAGACCTAGTCTCCCATCGACTGACATGATCCCACGATTCAACGGGAAAGAGAGTAAAGCTAAAGTGGGCGTGACTGGCCTTCCTACTTATCGGTATATGCCCCAGACTTGGGGGCACGAGCGAGAAGCAAGATGAATGTGAACCGACTATTCACCGATCACCTCTATGTCTTTGGAGTTTAGGTGAGAACATAAACATAGCTAGGACGAGACTCAACCGGCCATGCAGTACATTTATCAACCCGAGACTGGGAGAAGACGCATGGTCATCCAAAGACTGGCTACGATAGCTCGGTATTAAAACTTATATATAGTGCGTACAGCTACTCAAGGCTACGACCAAAAGGATGCCTAGAAATAGAATCATTAAATCGATACCTTAGCTCATGAGCAATTGACTGTCACACCAACTCAAAGGATGGGTAAATGATCATGAGTACATTGAATAGAAAGTGCATTACTCGAATACACAAGCAAACTCAAACTCATAGCAAGATCCAGCTATACAGTTGCACGCAACTCGAGGCTGACCCCTGCTCGACATTTCTTTCAATGTGCTTTTAAGCCTGATCTTTGGCCATTTGTTGATAATCTATTAGAGCATTCAGAGCCCTTCACTATTAGACTTAATAACTCATGACAAGACTCTAGGATTCTACTAGAGTAGCCATTGACATTGACCGTCCCAACCATATTTCACATTAAATGTTATGCAAAATAGTTACATCTGAACTCAAAGATATATGCAAATGGCACCTGCTAAGCTGACGGTCGACATTACAGCCAGCCATGGCGACCCTTTCCGGGTGCTGAGTATCGAATCACAGCTCAGGGCAATGATGATAAAAGAATTAGTTGGATTTTTATGAATAAATGATGATATGTTCCCTTGGACCCATTTTGACATGCATGTGTGATTTCACCAACTATCGTGAGCCATGCATTGGATATCGACCCGAAGCTACAAAAGTTAGCGCAATGTCTGTTGACTTCATCATGAAAGCTCCACTCTTACTTTTAGTCTCACCCTATCAACGTCTATGCCTACTAGCCGTTACAACCGGGTATACAACGACCTGAGACATTTGAAAGACTACTTAAATAGAATATCGAACTAAGCCAATTCGATATCACTTACTTCCCTCGAAGGGCTATCTAAGGACGGAAATTATCAGACCTTATAACCAAATTCACTACATCATATGACTACTCGAAGGGTAGTAGAGAACCAACTGACAGATGGAGAATGTACGCAAATGGAGCATCCATTGATCAGTGTTATGGCGTAGAAGTCATGTTAATGACTCTCGAGGAACGATTGATCTGCTACGTCTTGAAACTCAATTTCCCTGCAAAACAACAATGCATGATGATAGACGATATAGTGTTTAGAAGTCGAGATGCAGACAAGGTGGACAGCTTCGTCCGCATCCAAAACACTGACAATTGGCAAGTAGTGCCTGAGCCCTGGCTCAGGCAGCATTCTTGGATCTATAGAGACGTAGATTTGAGAGATGATGATGGGGGACTTAGGGAAACGAATGCAGCACCGACTGAGCCGACAATTGACACATCAGTCAGCTGGGATGACCCATCACGAGTCCTTAAGATTGGATCGCAACTCGACCCATCATTGGCCGAAGGTCTTAATGATTTCCTCTGAGCGAACCTAGACGTGTTCGCTTGGACATATTCTGATATGTGCAGGATTTCTCCCGCTATTGCGAGTCATATGTTGAACATAGACCCGAAACACATCCCTGTAAAACAAAAAAGGAGAGGCATGGACCCGGAGAGGTCCGCTGCTCTCAGAGAGGAGGTGGACAAACCCAAAGCCAATGGGTTAGTCCATGACGCCCTCTACCCTGAATGGGTTTCCAATCCTGCGCTGGTAAATAAAGCAAATGGAAAGTGGAGAACTTGTGTTGATTACTCTGATATGAATAAAGCATGCCCGAAGGATAATTTCCCTTTACCTAGAATCGACCAGCTCATCGACTCTACGGCCGGACACAAATTATTGTCTTTTATGGATGCGTATTCGGGGTACAATCAGATCCCGATGCATATTCCAGACCAATAACACACCAGTTTTGTCACAGATGTGGGGCTATATTACTATGTAGTATTGCCTTTTGGATTGAAAATCGCGGGAGCAACTTATCAACGTTTGGTGAATCGAGTGTTTAAAGACAGATTGGTAGAACGATGGAAGTTTATGTGGATGACATGCTCGTGAATTCACGGCAGTCAAACGACCACATCTGAGACCTAGAGGAGATGTTTGATATACTCAGCATTATGGAATGAAAATCAATCCTTTGAAGTATTCATTTGGCGTAGCATCGACAAAGTTTTTGGGTTTCATTGTGAATGCACGAGGAATTGAAGCTAACCCGGAGAAGATTCAAGCTATCCGAGACATATAAGTGCCCAGAACTATGAAGCTAGTACAAAGCTTGAATGGAATGGTGGCTGCGCTGAGTCGATTCATGTCCAGAGCTACAGACAAGTGTATTCCTTTCTTCGATGTGATAAAGAAAGGAAAGAGGAATTTCGAGTGGACATCCGATTGTGAGGAAGCATTCCGAGCTCTGGTAAGGCATTTGGAAAGTCCCCCAGTGCCATCGAAACCAATAGACCACGAAATGTTGTATTTGTACTTGGCAGTATCCCAGCATGCTATCAGTACGGCATTGGTCCGCGAAGAGGACCGAGTTCAAAAGCTAGTTTACTAACATAGTAAACGTCTGACGGGGGCAGAATGAAATTAGCCCAAGATCGAGAAATTAGCCTATTGCTTAGTGATTGCATCACGCAAGCTTCGCCCCTATTTTCAGGCACACTCAATCATTGTTTATACTGATCAACCCTTGCGCCAGGTACTCCAACGACCGGAAACTTCTAGAAGGATGTTAAAATGGAATATCGAGTTGAGTCAGTTCGATATTACCTGCCTGCCACGAAGGGCCATACAGGGGCAAACACTAGCAGACTTTATTGCTGAATTCACTGTGTCAGACGACTCAAACGGCCACAATGTCATACCTCCCATTCGATGGAAGATGAATACCGATGGGGCATCTAACGACCGTTGTTCGGGGGCTGGCATGGTTCTTGTGACTCTTGAAAACCGAACAGTTTGTTATGCTTTGAAGCTTGAATTCCCAGCAACAAATAAAAAAGCCGAGTATGAAACATTGATTGCCGACTTAAGACTCATCAAAGAACTGGGAGTAAGATCGTTTGAAATCTTTTGCGACTCGCAACGGGTGGTGTACCAAGTGCGGGGAGACTACCAAGCAAAGGGGCATAGACTTGCTCCTTGTTTGGTCCGAGTTCAGGAACTGCTAGCGAATTTCGAGCATTATGATATTTCACATGTCCCGCTTGAGCAAAACAGAGTAGCCGATTCATTGGCAAAATTTGCAAGCACTGGCGATGCGCAGCAGATGGGATTGTTTCCTGTTGAAACCTTACATACGCCGAGTATAAATATGATGGAGGTAGATTTCGTGTTAGAAACCGAAATCGATAAGGAATCATGGATGACCCCATTTAAGCAATACTTACTACATGGGGTCTGTAACGACCCGTATTTTTACGAATAGAAGGATCGTAGAATTGTTGTTATTAGGTTGTTAGTGTTATTAAGTCGTCTAGAGATAAGTCGCTTGAGATTAGGTCGTGTTAGTTAGGTCGGTTAGGCGACATAAGAATTGGACCGACCTAAGGGGAGTGACCGACCTAAGGAGGTTAGAGGTAGTGGTTAGCGACTTAGAGAAGTGTGGCCGAGTTAAGGAGGTAGCCGACATACTAGTTGGCCGACTTAATAGTTGCCGACTTAAGGTGGTTAGTGGGTTAAGGAGATGGGCCGACCTAAGAGCTAACGGTTTAGGGGAGTTAACGACTTAGGGGTTAACTAGTTGGACCAACCTAGAGATGTTAACGGCTTAAGGTTTGACCGACTTAAGGAGTTTGCGACCTAAGGGTTAGTGGTTTAAGGGTTCTAACGACCTAGTGGGGAGCAACCTATGTTTGCTAATTATAGTTAGGACGGAACCGACCTAAGAAGTGTGGACGACATAGGGAGATGGGTCGGCTACATAGTTAAGCCATAAGTAGTTGTGACCCTGTGTATAGCGTTAGGTTGCTGTCGACTTGTGTATGGTGTGTGTATAGTGTTAGGTCGGCTGGGTGTTAGGTCGGCCATGAGGTTAGAACGTTAGGTATGTTAGGTAGTTAGGTCGGCATACTAGTTGAGTCGTTGGGACGGCATCTGTCTTGAGTCGTTAGCTCGGCAGTGCTTTAGGTCGTAGGTCGGCTATGTGTTAGGCCGTAAGTCGTTAGGTCGGCGGTGACTTATGGGCGGCCGACTTAAGGGATTTTCTGCCTATAAATAGAAGGGTTTGGCTCACTTTTTGGCACGGGATTTTGAAGCGACGAAGTGCTGCCATTTTGAGAACTCGACTACAACACTTCTTCACTTCTTTTCTCCACTCTAATCTGGTGATTCCCTTCATCCTAATTGAAGATCAAATCGAAGATTCAAGAGCTAAAGTTGAAGATCTCCATCCAACAAAGAGAGATTTCATCGTTTGAAGCGGAATCTTGTCGGATCAAGCTAGATCCTTTGCTGTCCAGATCTGAAGTTGGTAGCTTTTGAGGTGTTTAGGTGATTCGGTGAGTGGTAGTTATCTCTCACACGAACCCAAAGGAGTATATTGGATCGGTGGCTTGTTATTGTGTTAAAGATAGTGATTTCACGCATTTTCCTTAAGTCTGCATGTAGATCCATTGTCCATAAAGTTTTGATATCCATTTTACTATATGTTAACCTATGCTAGTTCACTCATCAAGATATTGCTTAGAATTCATGCTTGTTAAATTTGGACTCTTTATTTACTAAATTGCCATTATAATTATAATCGTTTATTTAGATCTTGTTTGAATGATTTATTGCTTGGATTAATGATTGATTTGATTGATTGTCATGAGTTAGTTGATTGATGGTTGAATTTGGACAAGTTGGTCGAAGATGATTCAAAAGCTAAGTGGAAAGGCTCTTGAATAAGGAAAGCTGCTTGTAGCATATGAAGTGGATGACAAAGCTCATATGGATAGGTTTGATGATGATGTTGAGATGGGACTTTGCTATGATGCGATAAGGCAAAGCATGATGTTGAGATGGACTTTGCTATGATGCGAAGAAGCAAAGCATGATGTGAAATAGCCTTGGTTTAATCCAGACGGGATCATCCCAAGCATGTGGATAACTCGGTGATATGGTTCGAGTTCGTGGATAATGGTGGGCTCGAGAGGCAGCTTGGGCTAGTTTGAGAATAGTCGTCGAGGAGGATGACTAGAAGGCATGGATTTCGTTGTTATTGAAGGTTCTAGCAAACTCAAAGCAAGGGTACATGGGGCGCCCAAAACGACTACAGGTAGGTGGTCGGGACGACTACAGGTAGGTGGTCGGGACACCCAAAAGACTACGGGTAGGTGGTCGAGTACTCTGGGCAGATTCGATAGTCCTAGGCACGGGTCACGATGACGTGCAGAGTTATGTCTAGAACCGGGGTTACCATTAGCCCTTGACGGAAGGATGAAATAATGAGACGGTCATTCAATTAACGGTGAAATCGAAGCAATGATAACAGTGATAGCCAGAGTCATGGATGTTTGGATGCTTTGGTTGTATCGTCACTCGGCCTCAAGAGCGATGTTTTATGGGTGCTTATCTGATCTTGGTTTAGGCCTTGGGGGTTTGTACTTGGGAAATACCGACCTTGACTAGAGTGATAGTTGCTTTACTTTAATTGTCTGCTTTGCTATGCTTGTTTCTGCTTAGTGAGTCTAGGGGCTATCACTGTAGAAAGAGGTGGAGTGGGATGGTTGGGTTCCTATTCCTTTTTACCATTTATGCTCTTTTGGTATGTTTGATAGTTGATTTACTGCTCACTAGGACTTTTGTCTGACTCAAGGTTTTATGTTCAACTCTTATTACCTTGGGCTTTTCATCCGTTTTGAGATGGAAAGACTAGGTAGCAGGTGACAGGTGCTGTTCTTTGCTACCAACGCTGTTGATGACGAAGACGGGCTGGAGGCTTTTGCATATTGTTTTCTTACTATATGTACTGGATGTTCCGCTGTTTGTTTGATACTCTGAGTGTTATGTAGTGAGGCTTGATGTATTGACTACTCAGATGTTTGTATAAAACTATTATGAGTTTATATGATGAGATTCTATTCTATGGAGCTTCACTATGTATACTTTTCTATTGTATTTTATCCATGCGCTGTGAGTAATACGATAGAGTTTATTGTTTTACCCTACCCTGATGATCGTCCATGGCGGCCTGGCACACTTTACAGCGCACTATCTCCTTGTTTAGTGCAGGAGTTATGTGCGGTCGTCACATTTGGTATCAGAGCTTTGGTTAATCGATTTTAGCCAACGTTCGCTGATGTAACTACGTATGAGAGACGTAATTGTATTTTCATGGATGATTACTATATATATAATATAGTAGCTTAGAAGAATTTGAATCCCTTATGCAGTTGTTTCTCAGGGTATATTAATCATTTTCTAATAGATATTATGAATGAGTCGAAGAGGGAGACCAGCTGCTAGGGAAGGTGCTGTTGAGGGGGCTGCTGATTATGCTTCTATGTTCAAGGCTATGATGACTTCGATCATGAGGAGGATGCCAGCTCTGGGGACATCAGTAGATGTGGGAGTTCAAGTTCAAGCTCCAAAGCCAGTGGATTATGCTAAGTTGTGCAAGAACTATACTGCTCTAGGAGGAAAGGTTTTCTTGGGGACAGAATCAACCATTGAAGTCCAGAGGTGGATAGATTCTTGTAGAAGGATCTTTGGTGATTTGGGAATTGAGGATGCAACTAAAAGGAAGCTTGCATCAAGACAGCTTCAAGGAAGAGCTTCTGATTGGTGGAATTCTATCACCATTGATACTCCAGAGGAAGAAATTACTTGGGAGCAATTTCAAGTTAGATTTGAAGCTAAGTTCATTCCTACAGCTCAGAAATCTGTTCTGTTTAAGAAGTTTGTGGAGCTCAAGCAAGGTGGAAGACCGATTCTTGAGTATGTTTCTGAGTTTGAAGCTTTGTCCAAGTATGCTCGGTCATATATTGAATCTCCCTATCAGAAGAATGAGAAGTTTGTGATAGGCTTGGACACTTATCTTGGAAGGCAGTTAGTGGATCATTTGGATGACCCATTTGAGAAGCTTGTGGAGAAAGCTCTCAGGCATGAGAATCTGTTTCCTAAGGAAGGATTTGTTGTTGCTGTAACCAAGGAAGGGTCTAAACCACAGCAGGGTGGAAACAAGAAAAGGAAGCAGCAGCAACAGAAGGGTAAGGATGGCCACAAGAAGCTGAAGGGTGAAGTGACCTGCTACAACTGTCAGCAGAAGGGCCATCTCTCCAAAGATTTCAAGAATTCTAAGGTCCCAGGGAAGTGCTACAACTGTGATAAGCCGGGCATATCAAGAAGAATTGTCCGGAACCGAGGAAGGACAAGTAGATTGTGCAAGCTTATGCTTTGGGGGCTGTGCCATCGTCTTTGATAGCTCCTACTGTGGAAGGGAAAGGAAAGAGTGTGGTGGTTCAAGGTACTCTTTCTATATGTGGTGTTCCAGTTAGAGTGTTGGTTGATACTGGAGCATCGCACTCCTTTGTTTGTAGTGAACTTGTAGGCCGGTTGGGTTTGAAACCGGAGATTGTTGATAGACCATTGGTTGTGACTAATCCAGTTGGGGGTTCGTCTTGTTTGTGTATGGTATGCCATGGTCTAGTTGTATCGAGTCATGATTGCTCTTTTGTTTGTGATTGTTTTGTTCTGAACTTTGCGGGGTTCAGAATTATTTTGGGTATGAACTGGCTTAGGAAGTATGCGGCAAAGGTTGATTGTAAGAGGATGGAGGTGACAGTCGAGAATGTGGAGGGGCGAAAGGTTGTGATACGATGTAAGCATGAAGAAGGCGTCTTCATGAGCTTCTTGTATTCGCTAGTTGTTCCACGGGATGGACTGTCATCGGTGCCTATTGTGAATGGATTTGAGGATGTCTTTGACGAGGTCAAAGGGTTACCGCCGCATAGGGAGATCGAGTTTCGTATCGATCTAGTTGATGGAGCCAGACCTGTTATGATGCCTCTTAGGCGGATGGCGCCTAGGGAACAATAAGAGTTGAAGGTGCAAGTTGATGACCTTTTACGGAAAGGATTCATTCGGCGTAGCGTGTCCGAATGGGGTGCAACAGTTGTGTTTGCAACCAAAGCGGATGGATTGTTGAGGTTGTGTGTGGATTATCGTGAGCTGAATAAAGTGACTAAGAAGAACAAGTATCCATTGCCGAGAATAGATGACTTGTTTGATCAGCTTCACGAAGCCAAGGTGTTTTCTCAGATGGATTTGGCAACGGGATTTCACCAGTTAAGAGTGGCTAAGGATAGTGTGCCGAAAACTGCTTTCAGGACACCATCCGGTTTCTTTTAGTGGCTGGTAATGCCGTTTGGATTGACCAATGCACCAGCATATTTTGTGGATCTTATGAATAGAGTGTTCAGGGATCAGTTGAACAAGTTCGTACTTGTGTTCGTGGATGATATTCTGGTTTATTCCAGAACTGAGGAAGAGCACAAGACGCACTTGCGTATTGTTTTGGAAATCTTGCGGAAACATCAGCTGAAGGCTAAGTTTTCGAAGTGTCACTTATGGAAGAGTGAAGTGAGGTTCTTAGGCCATGTTATCTCTGGAAATGGAATAGCGGTTGATCCCGCCAAGGTGGCAGCGATCCAGGATTGGGTTAGACCTAAGAATGCATCTGATGTAAGGAGTTTTCTTGGATTAGCAGGATACTATCGTCGGTTTATCAGAGACTTTTCCAAGATAGCTGCACCGTTAACATGATTGACGAAAAAGAATCAAGTATTCAGATGGGATGCTAAGTGTGAGCAAGCTTTCGGAATCCTGAAAGAGCGACTAACAAGTGCTCCTGTTTTGACTATTCCAAGTGGGAATGATGAGATGGTGGTTTACACCGATGCATGTGGTACTGGGCTTGGAGCAGTGCTAATGCAGAAGGATAAAGTTGTTGCGTATGCAAGTCGACAACTGAAGCCGCATGAAAGGAATTATCCGACTCATGATTTGGAGTTAGCGGCGATTGTATTTGCTTTGAAGATGTGGAGACACTATCTATTGGGAGTTCGATTTGAGTTGTTTACGGATCATAAGTCATTGAAGTATCTTTTCTCCCAAAAGGATTTGAATCTTCGACAGCAACGATGGCTAGAGTTTTTAGCATCATATGATTTTGGTATAGCCTATACTCCAGGAAAAGGTAACGTAGTGGCAGATGTGTTAAGTCGAAGACATGCAGGATTGGGAGCCATGTTTTTAGAATGGAAGAGTCTCGAGTATTTGGCTGGATTTGACTTCAGGCACAGATGTGAATTGGAACCTGAGATATTGGCAAACTTATCGATAAGACTTACTCTAGTGGAAAGAATTGGCGAGAGCCAAAAGCGAGACGATAAGCTTGTTAAGATTATCTATGATCTGGAATCTGGATTGGACCCAGAGAGGAATAAAGGATTCGAGGTCGATCGAGAGGGTTGGCTTCGGAAGCAAGGACGATTAGTAGTTCCTGATATAGATGGATTGAGAGATGAAGTTCTTAAGGAAAGACATCACTCGAAGTTGACAATTCATCCAGGTGGAAATAAGATGTATCGGGATATGAAGAGAACCTATTACTGGGAAGGTATGAAGAAGGATGTTGGAAATTTTATTTCCAAGTGCATGAACTGCCAGTTGGTAAAAGCCGAGCAAAAGAAGCCAAGTGGATTGCTTCAGCCGTTAGAAGTTCCTACATGGAAGTGGGAGCAAATATCAATGGATTTTTATCGATGGACTACCTAGAACCAAAGTAGGAAATGAAGGGATTTGGGTAATCGTAGATCGTTTGACTAAGCGTGCAAGATTCATTCCTGTTCGATCAACTAGGACTGCATCGAAATTGGCTGAGTTGTATGTTAAGTGGATAGTTCGATTCCATGGTATTCCAAAGAGTATAGTAAGCAATCGAGACCCATTGTTCACTAGTAGATTTTGGAAGAGTTTCCAGGAAGTTTTGGGAACCGAGTTGTGTTTGAGTACAGCTTATCACCTACAAACAGATGGTCAGACCGAGAGAGTCAACAGAGTTTTGGAAGATCTCCTGAGGGCATGTGTTTTGGATTTCATAGGATCATGGGAAGACCATCTTCATTTGGTGGAATTTGCGTATAATAACAGTTACCAGTCAAGTATTGGTATGGCACCGTATGAAGCATTGTATGGAAGACCGTGTAACTCTCCAACATGTTGGTTGGAAACTGGAGAAAAGTTGATACTTGGGCCAAAAATGACTCGACAGACTTCCGATTGCATAAGGATCATTCGGCGACGAATGAAGGCAGCCCAAGACCGTTAGAAAAGTTATGCCGATAAGCGTCGTAAGGATTTGGAATTCGACGTAGGCGATATGGTTTTCGTGAAGATTTCTCCACTGAAGAATGTCATTCGATTCGGGAAGAAAGGAAAGTTGACTCCGAGGTTTGTTGGACCATTCCCGATCATCGAGCGAATTGGAAAGCTCGCCTATAAATTGGAGTTACCGGAAAAGATGTCGAGTGTGCACAATGTTTTTCATATATCGTATCTATGGAAGTATGTGCACGACTCGAATACAGTGGTTTCTGCTGATAGCCGTGAGGATTTGGAGGTTGTTCCAGTTGTTACGAGACCTTGTAAGCCGCTTCGTGTTGTTGAAACCGACACGAATCAGCTTAGGAGGAAGACGATTACGTTGCTCAAGATACAATGGAGCGGTGATGTTAACGACTGTACATGGGAGGAGGAAGAGAGGATGAAGGCAGCTCATCCTGAACTCTTCAAAGTATGGCCCTAAGGTGTCGTGACATCTCATGAATTTGTAACTTGTTCTAGTCTTAGAATTCTGCATGCTAGGCTAGTAATTGGATGCATGGTTTGTTAATTGCTATGGATGGTAGGCATGCAGAATAATTTTGGTTGTTCATGTTTGTTTGGAATTTCGGGGGCGAAATTCCTAAGGGGGAGAGAATGTAACGACCCATATTTTTACGAATAGAAGGATCGTAGAATTGTTGTTATTAGGTTGTTAGTGTTGTTAAGTCGTCTAGAGATAAGTCGCTTGAGATTAGGTCGTGTTAGTTAGGTCGGTTAGGCGACATAAGAGATTGGACCGACCTAAGGGGAGTGACCGACCTAAGGAGGTTAGAGGTAGTGGTTAGCGACTTAGAGAAGTGTGACCGAGTTAAGGAGGTAGCCGACATAGTAGTTGGCCGACTTAATAGTTGCCAACTTAATAGTTGCCAACTTAAGGTGGTTAGTGGGTTAAGGAGATGGGCCGACCTAAGAGCTAACGGTTTAGGAGAGTTAACGACTTAGGGGTTAACTAGTTGGACAGACCTAGAGATGTTAACGGCTTAAGGTTTGACCGACCTAAGGAGTTTGCGACCTAAGGGTTAGTGCTTTAAGGGTTCTAACGACCTAGTGGGGAGCAACCTATGTTTGCTAAGTATAGTTAGGACGAAACCGACCTAAGAAGTGTGGACGACATATGGAGATGGGTCGGCTACATAGTTAAGCCGTAAGTAGTTGTGACCCTGTGTATAGCGTTAGGTTGCTGCCGACTTGTGTATGGTGTGTGTATAGTGTTAGGTCGGCTGGGTGTTAGGTCGGCCATGAGGTTAGAACGTTAGGTATGTTAGGTAGTTAGGTCGGCATACTAGTTGAGTCGTTAGGACGGCATCTGGCTTGAGTCGTTAGCTCGGCAGTGCTTTAGGTCGTAGGTCGGCTATGTGTTAGGTCGTAAGTCGTTAGGTCGGCGGTGACTTATGGGCGGCCGACTTAAGGGATTTTCTGCCTATAAATAGAAGGGTTTGGCTCACTTTTTGGCACGGGATTTTGAAGCGACGAAGTGCTGCCATTTTGAGAACTCGACTACAACACTTCTTCACTTCTTTTCTCCACTCTAATCTAGTGATTCCCTTCATCCTAATTGAAGATCAAATCGAAGATTCAAGAGCTAAAGTTGAAGATCTCCATCCAACAAAGAGAGATTTCATCGTTTGAAGCGGAATCTTGTCGGATCAAGCTAGATCCTTTGCTGTCCAGATCTGAAGTTGGTAGCTTTTGAGGTGTTTAGGTGATTCGGTGAGTGGTAGTTATCTCTCACACGAACCCAAAGGAGTATATTGGATCGGTGGCTTGTTATTGTGTTAAAGATAGTGATTTCACGCATTTTCCTTAAGTCTGCATGTAGATCCATTGTCCATAAAGTTTTGATATACATTTTACTATATGTTAACCTATGCTAGTTCATTCATCAAGATATTGCTTAGAATTCATGCTTGTTAAATTTGGACTCTTTATTTACTAAATTGCCATTATAATTATAATCGTTTATTTAGATCTTGTTTGAATTATTTATTGCTTGGATTAATGATTGATTTGATTGATTGTCATGAGTTAGTTGATTGATGGCTGAATTTGGACAAGTTGGTCGAAGATGATTCAAAAGCTAAGTGGAAAGGCTCTTGAATAAGGAAAGCTGCTTGTAGCATATGAAGTGGATGACAAAGCTCATATGGATAGGTTTGATGATGATGTTGAGATGGGACTTTGCTATGATGCGATAAGGCAAAGCATGATGTTGAGATGGACTTTGCTATGATGCGAAGAAGCAAAGCATGATGTGAAATAACCTTGGTTTAGTCCAGACGGGATCATTCCAAGCATGTGGATAACTCGGTGATATGGTTCGAGTTCGTGGATAATGGTGGGCTCGAGAGGCAGCTTGGGCTAGTTTGAGAATAGTCGTCGAGGAGGATGACTAGAAGGCATGGATTTCGTCGTTATTGAAGGTTCTAGCAAACTCAAAGCAAGGGTACATGGGGCGCCCAAAACGACTACAGGTAGGTGGTCGGGACGACTACAGGTAGGTGGTCGGGACACCCAAAAGACTATGGGTAGGTGGTCGAGTACTCTGGGCAGATTCGATAGTCCTAGGCACGGGTCACGATGACGTGCGGAGTTATGTCTAGAACCGGGGTTATCATTAGCCCTTGACGGAAGGATGAAATAATGAGACGGTCATTTAATTAACGGTGAAATCGAGGCAATGATAACAGTGATAGCCAGAGTCATGGATGTTTGGATGCTTTGGTTGTATCGTCACTCGGCCTCAAGAGCGATGTTTTGTGGGTGCTTATCTGATCTTGGTCTAGGCCTTGGGGGTTTGTACTTGGGAAACCCTTACCTTGGCTCGAGTGATAATTGCTTTACTTTAATTGTCTGCTTTGCTATGCTTGTTTCTGCTTAGTGAGTCTGGGGGCTATCACTGTAGAAAGAGGTGGAGTGGGATGGTTGGGTTCCTATTCCTTTTTACCCTTTATGCTCTTTTGGTATGTTTGATAGTTGATTTACTGCTCACTAGGACTTTTGTCTGACTCAAGGTTTTATGTTCAACTCTTATTACCTTGGGCTGTTCATCCGTTTTGGGATGGACAGACTAGGTAGCAGGTGACAGGTGCTGTTCTTGGCTACTAACGCTGTTGATGACGAAGACGAGCTGGAGGCTTTTGCATATTGTTTTCTTACTATATGTATTGGATGTTTCGCTGTTTGTTTGATACTCTGAGTGTTATGTAGTGAGGCTTGATGTATTGACTACTCAGATGTTTGTATAAAACTATTATGAGTTTATATGATGAGATTCTGTTCTATGGAGCTTCACTATGTATACTTTTCTATTATATTTTATCCATGCGCTGTGAGTAATACGATAGAGTTTATTGTTTTACCCTACCCTGATGATCGTCCATGGCGGCCTGGCACACTTTACAGCGCACTATCTCCTTGTTTAGTGCAGGAGTTATGTGCGGTCGTTACATTTGGTATCAGAGCTTTGGTTAATCGATTTTAGCCAACGCTCGCTGATTTAACTACGTATGAGAGACGTAATTGTATTTTTATGGATGATTACTATATATATAATATAGTAGCTTAGAAGAATTTGAAACCCTTATGCAGTTGTTTCTCAGGGTATATTAATCATTTTCTAATAGATATTAGGAATGAGTCGAAGAGGGAGACCAGCTGCTAGGGAAGGTGCTGTTGAGGGGGCTGCTGATTATGCTTCTATGTTCGAGGCTATGATGACTTCGATCATGAGGAGGATGCCAGCTCCGGGGCCATCAGTAGATGTGGGAGTTCAAGTTCAAGCTCCAAAGCCAGTGGATTTTGCTAAGTTGTGCAAGGACTATACTGCTCTAGGAGGAAAGGTTTTCTTGGGGACAGAATCAACCATTGAAGTCCAGAGGTGGATAGATTCTTGTAGAAGGATCTTTGGTGATTTGGGAATTGAGGATGCAACTAAAAGGAAGCTTGCACAAGACAGCTTCAAGGAAGAGCTTCTGATTGGTGGAATTCTATCACCATTGATACTCCAGAGGAAGAAATTACTTGGGAGCAATTTCAAGTTAGATTTGAAGCTAAGTTCATTCCTACAGCTCAGAAATCTGTTCTGTTTAAGAAGTTTGTGGAGCTCAAGCAAGGTGGAAGACCGGTTCTTGAGTATGTTTCTGAGTTTTACGGATTGATTTACGGATTGTATCTGTATTCAAGTAATTGAGAAAGCAATAAAGATCAAACTCGAAGTGGATGTAGGAAATTACGCCGAACCACTATAAATCTGGTGTTCTCGTTTTTATTGTTCTTTCTGCATTGAATTACATTATTCTTCTGTTCTAATTTACTCTCTTCATTAATCTCTCTACATAACTCTACTCAAGGGTGTTAGTGACCAATTTTGGTGCTAACAATTACTATTTTTTCTATTATTGAGAATAAATATCATAAATTTTGAGATGAATGTTATATTCAAATTTGCAATATTCAAAATCAACTAATTACTAAATCTAATATAGTGTCGGATTCATTGTCATACATGTCAATTAAAAAGTTGTTTAAAGTGCTATTGTTATTTTTATGTTTAAATACTACGTTTTTCTTAACTAAATTAACACAAGATTTAACCTTTTTAAGGTATTCATTGAAATTAATATTATTATCTTTATTATAACTAGGGTTTGGAATTTAATTAACACAAAACAAAGCAATTATGCATATTAAATTATCCGTTGGAGTATATTATTAGAAATCCTATGATTCCTTTCAATCCATAAATACCAACATATTATAGTAAAAATAGCATTAATTACTAATCTATGCAAATCATTGTAACGAAACTTAAGCCTATTCCAAAATAATTCACAATTTATATCATTATTAATTATATTAAAACTAAAAATGCGAAGACAATTTATAAGAATATAATTAGTGACAAGACATTTACAATATAAATGCGAAGCATTTTCCTTTTCTATATTACAGAAAAAGCATTTACTATCCATAACTATATTTTTCTTTTTAATAATTCTATAATATTTAATTTTCCATGTATAATTAACCACATATGTACTTTAGCTTTGGGTAGAGCATTACCTTTCCAAATATATTTAAATATATTCGATTTCGTGCTTGAAAAATTAAGAAACTTATAAAAACAGCGCGTTGTATAGATTTTATTGTTATCCGAACACCATATTTTAATGTTATTTTTATTGTAAATGTTATAATTCTAATTTAGCACAAAATAAGGCAAACTTCGATAATGTATTACCAACTAAAGTGCATTTAAAACTAAATTCGCATGGAAAAGTTAAATTTGGTCTATATATTTCTGAAATCAACACATTTTTTAAAATAATTTTTTTGTAAAAGTTCATAAAATTCTACTTTTAAGAGGAATTGCCGATATCCAACTATCATACCAAAAAGAGGTATTATTCCCCGAATGTACCATATTATTAATTCCTAATTTATAAATATCATAATTATTGTCATTGATTTCCAAAAACGAGAGACGTTATTTGTATTATTAGTGGAAATATGTTGAATATTATACATTACACAACTGATTTGATATTATTTCTTTTCAAAATAAATTTTCATTATTATCTATAAATTTCCATATCCATTTTCCTAATAAAGAAGTATTTAAATTTTGTAAATTATTATTTATAAAAGAACTCTTCTCTAATCATGGTGGATAAGGGTGATATAAACCCTAATTCTCCTAATCTCTATTCTAATCCTAATATTAACATTAATTCCCAACATTTACCTCCAAAGGATCATGTAATGAACCAGAACAGACCACCATGTGGATGAAGAAGAAGAAGGTTGGGAGGAAGTCAGGTGTAAGTAGGGTAATCGTCCGATGGAATGGATCAGAGGACAAGGCGAATGCTGATCTTAGGAAAGATGGAGGAACCCATTCCGATGACAAGGAGGGCAGGCAATTTGAGCCATCGACTTCTAAGAGGGGAGGTGGTAGAGTGAATTAGAGAGGAGGAGGCGCTGCTGCAAATTCTTATGGTAAGCTGACTGGGGAAGGAAGGCAGCGTATTAATAAATTTCCAATTTCATTTACTGCTATAGAGAAGGTTACTTGGTGTGATGTTGCTAAAAGCGTTGATTCTAAAGTAAACCCTAAAACAAAACTTTATTTCATGGATCCGATGGATGTTAGGGATTTGAAAGTGGGGCTGATAAACAGGGGTGAGCGTTCGGTCGGTTTTGAGCTAAAAAAATGTCAAACCGAATTGAGATCGAAAAAAATCAGAACCGAATCGAACCGAATTAATTTTGGTTAATTCGGTCGGTAACCGATTTAACCGAACTAAGAAAGCAAGTAAGAGGATTTAATATTTGTTATTATTCAAACGATTGATTTAATTAATGGAAAACATATATTCATGTTTATATAAACTATTTTGAATGTTTATTTTAAGTTCATCAGAAAAATTAACCTATTTTTAATACATAATGTCTGTTTTTTATTGCTTAACCAATTGTTAAGAGTATCACAATGCCATGAATTTGGATAATATAATAAAAGTTCGGTTAATTCGGTTAAACTGATAACTAAAATAAATTATTTTACAAACCGAATTCAAACCGATATAATTTCAAAATCGAACCGAATCGACCGAAATGAACCAATTTGGTCGGTTAATTCGGTTCTAACTGAATATCGCTCACCCCTACTGATAAAGGAGGACACCTTTAAGAAGGGTGGAATAACCCCATAATGGCATATGTTATTGGTCCTCGTTCCTATTATGTTCACTTTAAGGTGTTTTGGCGGAGAGTAATTAAACCTAAAGGGTAGTTAGAATTTTTTTCGAGAGCCAATGGTTTCTATATGATTGCATTTCAACTAGAAGAAGATTGTAGTAAAGCATTAGAAGGTAGAGATATGCTATTTGATGGTAGAAATTTTCTCGAGAGCCAATGGTTTCTATATTATTACATTTCAACTACAAGAAGATTGTAGTAAAGCATTAGAAGCCGTATTTCTTTGATGGTAGAATTATGGTGATGAAATAATGGAATCCTACACTCAAACGGATAGAGATATGCTATTTACCATTCCAATTTGGGTGAGATTTCCGAATACCAATTTATGTTTGCTTAATGCTGAGGGATAAAGTGCTATTTCAAGCATGTTAGGAAACCCTATAGAATCTTATTTGTCGACAGCAACAAGGAAGAGGATTAGTTTTGCTAGATGCGCAATAGGAGTCAATGCAGGTTCATCTTTTCCTACATAAATACCAGTTGCATTGTTAATGGAAAAGTATTTTACCAGCCTGTTTCATATGAATGGATTCCATCTAAGTGTGAATCCTGTGTTTGCTTTGGTCATTACAAAGTGCAGTGTCTGTTTAAGAAAGTGCCGAGGGAGAAAAAAGGCAATAAAGAAACAAATGACCAAGATATTCCTAAAGGACATGTTGTGGCGGATAATGTAATTGATTTACAAAACAATAAGGATTGTATAAACGATGAGGTGACTAAAGGAACAAATGCAGACAATAATATCCATGACATATCAACGGAGGTGAATAAGATCAATGAAGACTGAATTGTACTAGTAATAGTGAGGCATGTAAACAGAACAACACAATTGCACAACGGACTTCAAAGGCAGAATATCTTAGCTGTAAACAATCTTTCCACATACGGTAATAACAAAAGAGAATAATATTGAAGAAGGTGTTAAAAATACAAACACATATGTTATAAAAGATGCAAATAAGCAAAACAATGATGAAAGTCAACATAATGCAGAAAGGCAGACATCAATAAATACATTATATCAAATAAGCTCTTAGAAGATGGGGTTCTTCATCATCTCCAGCAAAGTGCAAGTATAGAAGTGCAAGAGGACAATGTCATGCCAGCGCATAGTAAGTCGTAAGTTCAAAAGTAAGAGTTGATGAACTCAAAGATAATTCCTTGCAGGCTACATCATTCATAATCAATGGTTCTATAGTCACAACTGAGAAGGAGAGTTCGAAGGAAGATTTTATTGCCTCAGAATCATCATAAAGCAGAGAGAATAACCCCACCAATCTTAACTTATTTGACTCTGTTTTACATGACTCGGAGATAAATTACAGTAGTAACAATGATAATTCTACTTTGCAAGAACCCAAGGATGTTGTTAATCAAGTCATTGATACTCCTTAGGAGGTTGGAGCTGATCCTATTCCTGACGACTTAACTCATGGTAATCCCAACCTTTATGCTCTACCTGCAGATCTTTTGGTTAGTGATGAAGTATTTACCTCGATTGAAACAGCGGCCATTCTTAGATCGTCATCTCCACACGACTCAATTTTCTCCACCGCAACCGCCGACTTATCTCCACACGACTCAATTTTCTCCATCGCAACCGCCGACTTATCTCCACACGACTCAATTTCACCGTCCCACGACTCATTCCCTCCAACAACCCACGACTCAACATCACCGACTCACTCCCCTCACGCGGCATCGATTCCAATCTAAAACCCTAAATCGCGATACTGCTATAAGTCGCGAACGACTTAAGTTCCCCTCCGCCTCTTTCATGTGTCGCGTGCGCGACGTAACCTTTTCCCCTCAATCCTTTATAAGTCGCGAACGAGTTATCCTCCATAAGTCGTTACCGAGACATAGCTTAAGTCGAAGACGAGATAGCTTGAGTCGTTACCGTGTTATCTCTTAAGGCTGATGATTATTTTAAGTCGCGAACTGTTTTGATAAGTCGTAGCCGAGACATTCTATGAGTCGTAGCCGGGTTAGTGAACCGTTACCGAGTCATCTTCAAGACGCGAAGAAGGAGCCGAGTCACTGCATTTCTTAAGTCGCGTGTACTGATTGTGTTGTAATTTTCTTTAAGTCTTTGTGTTGTGTCATAAACCCTATAAATAGGGATGTAATGTCATTGTTGTTGTTTGGTTGAAAATTTGAATAAAATTCTTCTTTGTTAGCTTTGTGCTTTCATTAAATTGGTAGTCGAGTGAAATCTCCTATCTCCACCTACGTCATTCGAGTGCGCTCGAATCAACGTTTGTTGAAGCCGATTCGCGGAATCAAGTGCGCTTGATCAACGTCGAAGAATCGTAGATCTTTGTTTCTCGGTATCGTGCGCGATCAACGAGACGAAGATAGCTAGAATCCGGCATCTTTGGATCAACGGATTTGGGCATTGCAGTATTCTCAACTCACCGATTGCTAATTCCATCGACATATCAAGTTTTTTGTTAATCCGCTGCGTCAGTTTGGTATCAAAGCTTGTTTTAGCCAATCAGAGCTAAATCGGGTCTTGGAGCCAAGTATTTGAAGTTTGAAGTTGTTCATCGTGTTTTTGGATCAAAGTGTGGAAAGGTGTTTGAATATGTGGGGGAGAATTTGCACGCCAAAGTTGAGTTTGAAGTGTTGAATCCGTGCCGACCTATCCTAGGTCGTTGCATTCTAACGAGTTAGTGTTGAACTGAGTTACTTTGTGCCGAGCCAAGGAGTTTGTGTGGGCTAGTGTGAGCCGTGACTTGTTGTTTGTTGAAGTTTTGTGTTCAATTTGTTGAAGTTTGTTTGAAGTTCAATCATGCCACCGAGACGAGCTCATCGTCATCGCAATATTAATGCCTTGTATGGAAGAGAAGAGGCCGATGAAATGGAGCAACGAATCAACGAGAGCTTCACTGAGAAGTTGAATGAAGGAATTGGTCGCTTAGAGAGAATGATGCTTGAAATGAATCAAAGTAGAAGAAGAGTTTCACCTGAATCGAGCCATGGGAGAAGTAGAGCTTCGATACATTCAGATCGGGAGAGAAGAGAAGATCATAGAAGTGTTGATAATCGTGATAGGAATGTTGATCGAAGGAGTGATAGTAGAGATGTTGGAGGTCGTAATCGACATCGATATACTTCAGATTTTGATGAGGAGTTTGATGGTGATAGGGGAAGTGTTCATTATCGAGATAGAGAACAAACACGACGTCAGAATCGAGATGTAGATGATGATCGTCGATGGGAATCGAGAATGAAGATGGAAATTCCAGAGTTCAAGGGTGGAATGGTTGCTGAAGAACTTTTGGATTGGTTGTCTAATATTGAAGAGATCTTTGATTTCAAGGAGGTTCCTAAAGATCGTCGAGTGAAGTTGGTTGCTACTAGATTGAGGGGAAGAGCTTTGGCGTGGTGGCAGCAAACTAAACTTACGAGAGAAAGGATGGGAAAGTCGAAGATTGTAGATTGGGAGAAAATGAAGAAATTGACGAGAGCTACATTTTTACCATACAACTATCAATCACTCATGTACCAGAGATTGCAGAATCTACGGCAGGGGACGAAATCAGTTAACGACTATGCAGATGAATTTTACCAACTCATTGCCAGGAACGATATAATGGAAACGGAAGAGCAGCTGACAGCAAGATTTGTTGGAGGGTTACGAATGCAGATCCACGATATGGTTAATATGTTTGATCCTAGATCAGTGGCAGAAGCACACCAGAAAGCGTTGGCTTGGGAGAAGCAGGGAAGGCGTGGAGGTGGTGTATTTACTAATTCTAACAATCAAGTGAAGGGTGCCAGTGGAAGTTCTAATGTTTCTAAACCTATCAGTAAACCAGTTGTGAAGGAGGCTGAGAAGGCGAAGGTTAACAGTGGTTTCAAGTGTTATAATTGCCAGGAGTTGGGTCACAAAAGTAATGAATGTCCGAAGCCGAAGAAGAGAGCAATGGTTGCAGAGATTGAAGAAGAGGATGTGGATGTAGAATGTTCTAATTCATTACCAGTTGAGGAGGAAGACTTATTGTCCAGAGATGAGGGTTGTAACCTTATGATGAGGAGGTCTTGTCTTACACCAAAGCAAGAGGAGGATTCTAGTTGGTTGAGAAGCAATATTTTCCAGTCGACATGCACTATTCTGGGAAAGGTTTGCAAGTTCGTTATTGATGCTGGAAGCTGTGACAATATTATCTCTACAGAAGCAGTAAGGAAGTTGAACTTGAAAACTGAGAAGCATCCTAAACCGTACAAGTTAGCATGGTTAAGGAAGGGTGGTGAAGTAAAGGTGTGTCGAAGAGCTTGTGTGAATTTTTCTATTGGAAAGAAATACAAAGATGAAATTTGGTGTGACGTTGTAGACATGGATGTGTGTCATCTGTTGTTGGGCAGACCATGGCAGTTTGATAGAGCAGTACAACATGATGGTCGTGCTAATAGCTACAGTTTCATGTTTGAAGGTACTAAAATCACATTAGTTCCCAAGAAGCGGCAACAGAAAGAAAGCAAGCTGGAGGAAATTGAAGAATTGAAAACTCTGCTAACTTTGAAGGAGTTTGTCAAGGAAGTCGAAGAGGAACCTGAAGTGTACTTGTTGATAGGGCGTGAGAGCAGTGAAGATGTTGAAATTCCAGAAGAAGCGAAGCCAGTTTTGAAAGAATTTGAGGATGTATTTCCAGAAGAGTTGCCTAAGGAGTTACCACCACTGAGAGACATTCAACATCAAATCGATCTTGTTCCAGGAGCAGTATTACCGCATAGACCACATTATCGAATGAGTTCGAAGGAACATGAGGAGTTGCGAAGGCAGGTGGAAGAGTTACTTGAGCAGGGACGTGTGCAGGAAAGTTTGAGTCCATGTGCTGTGCCAGCTTTATTAGTACCAAAAAAGGACGGAACGTGGAGGATGTGCACTGACAGTCGAGCATTGAATAAGATTACGGTGAGATATAAATTTCCAATGCCAAGGTTGGATGACTTGCTAGATCAGTTGAGTGGGGCAACTATCTTTTCGAAGATTGACTTGAAGAGCGGATATCATCAAATTCGTATTAGACCAGGTGATGAGTGGAAGACTGCTTTTAAAACCAGGGAGAGTCTATACGAATGGTTGGTTATGCCATTTGGTTTATCAAATGCGCCTAGTACGTTCATGCGGGTGATGAATCAAATCTTTAGACCATTCATTGGAAAATTCGTGGTGGTGTATTTCGATGATATTCTAATATATAGCCAGAGTATGGAGGAGCATGTTCAACATTTGAGGGAAGTGCTGATTATTCTTCATGAGGAACAATTTTATGCTGCTACAAAGAAATAAGTGTTCACGACGCATAATGTTTTATTTCTGGGATATGTTGTGTCAGGAGAAGGTATACAGGTGGACCAGAATAAAGTTGAAGCAGTCAGGAATTGGCCACAGCCAAAGACAGTTACGGAAGTGAGAAGTTTTCATGGGCTAGCGTCATTCTACCGAAGATTCATTCCACACTTCAGTAGCATGATGGCTCCAATTACTGATTGCATGAAAGGAAAACAGTTTGTATGGTCAGAGGAAGCGGGGGTTGCTTTTGAGAAGATTAAAGAACTATTGACGACAGCGCCGATTCTTGTTTTACCAAATTTTCAGTTGTTGTTTGAATTGCATACTGATGCGTCGAAGGTGGAAATTGGTGGAGTCCTGAGTCAGAGTGGGAAACCCGTTGCTTATTTCAGTGAGAAGTTATCAGGAGCAAAGATGAGGTATAGCACGTACGATGTGGAGTTTTACGCAATTGTTCAGGCTGTTAAGCATTGGAGACACTATCTGTTTCAGAAAGAATTTGTTCTGTACACTGATCATGAGGCGTTGAAGCATATGCAAGGACAGGACAAGATTTCGGCGAGACATGCATCATGGATTGCTTATTTGCAGCAGTTTACTTTTGTCGTTAAACACAAATCAGGGGTGACAAACCGTGTAGCTGATGCTTTGAGTAGGAGGAGTCATTTATTAACGACAATGAAAGTTGAAGTGACAGGTTTTGAATTATTGCCAGAGCTGATTGAAGAAGATCCTTACTTTGCAAAGTTTGTTAAGAAAGTTAAGGATGAGAATACCGATGAATTTGTATTGGTTGATGGATTCTTATTCAAGGGGAATCGATTATGCATTCCAGATTGCAGCTTAAGAATGAAGATCATCAAAGAGTTACATGAAGAAGGCCATGTAGGCAGAGATCGTACGTTGCAATTAATTTCTCAATCTTATTTTTGGCCGTCAATGAGGAAAGAGGTCGAGAGATTTGTGGAAAGATGTCATATCTGTCAAGTTTCGAAAGGAACGGCTACGAATGCGGGATTATATATGCCGTTACCTGTGCCTACCAGACCATGGGTTGATATCAGCATGGATTTCGTTTTGGGTTTGCCGAGAACTCAAAGGGGAAATGATTCTATATTTGTTGTGGTGGACCGGTTTTCGAAGATGGCACATTTTATAGCCTGTAAGAAGACAGCGGATGCAGTTCGAGTGGCACAATTATTCTTTAAAGAGGTGTATCGATTGCATGGTTTACCAGGATCTATTATTTCTGATCGAGATACTAGATTTTTAAGTCATTTTTGGTTAAGTTTGTGGAAGATATTGGGAACGAAGCTGAAATTTAGTAGTGCTTATCATCCGCAAACAGATGGGCAAACAGAGGTGGTGAATAGATCATTGGGAAACTTGTTACGATGTCTTGTGAAAGACAATTTGAAGAGTTGGGATGTGAAGTTGTGTCAAGCTGAATTTGCTCATAATCATGCAGTGAATCGTAGTACGGGATTCAGTCCATTTCAGATTGTATATTCAAATTTACCCAGGGGACCATTGGATTTGGCAGTAGTACCACAACCAAAGAGGACAGTTAAACGGGCTGCTGATTTTGTTGATGGGTTGACGGAATGTCATAGAATCGTTCAGGAACGATTGGGAAAGACAAATGAGAAGTATAAACAAATGGCGGATAAGAGACGGAGAAATATTGTCTTCAAAGAGGGTGATTTTGTTTACGCAATATTAATGAAAGATCGTTTTCCAGTTGGAGCTTATAATAAGTTGAAAGCACGAAAGATTGGTCCATTAGAAATCCTGAAGAAGATCAATGATAATGCGTATCGGTTAAAGTTGCCGGAAAATGTTCATACTTCTGATGTTTTCAATGTCAAACATTTAATTCCGTATTGTGGGGAGGATTTCATCGAAGATGACGAGAGTGTGAATTCGAGGACGAATTCTTTCCAACAAGGGGAGGATGATGAAGTATTTACCTCGATTGAAACAGCGGCCATTCTTAGATCGTCATCTCCACACGACTCAATTTTCTCCACCGCAACCGCCGACTTATCTCCACACGACTCAATTTCACCGTCCCACGACTCATTCCCTCCAACAACCCACGACTCAACATCACCGACTCACTCCCCTCACGCGGCATCGATTCCAATCTAAAACCCTAAATCGCGATACTGCTATAAGTCGCGAACGACTTAAGTTCCCCTCCTCCTCTTTCATGTGTCGCGTGCACGACTTAACCTTTTCCCCTCAATCCTTTATAAGTCGCGAACGAGTTATCCTCCATAAGTCGTTACCGAGACATAGCTTAAGTCGAAGACGAGATAGCTTGAGTCGTTACCGTGTTATCTCTTAAGGCCGATGATTATTTTAAGTCGCGAACTGTTTTGATAAGTCGTAGCCGAGACATTCTATGAGTCATAGCCGGGTTAGTGAACCGTTACCGAGTCATCTTCAAGACGCGAAGAAGGAGCCGAGTCACTGCATTTCTTAAGTCGCGTGTACTGATTGTGTTGTAATTTTCTTTAAGTCTTTGTGTTGTGTCATAAACCCTATAAATAGGGATGTAATGTCATTGTTGTTGTTTGGTTGAAAATTTGAATAAAATTCTTCTTTGTTAGCTTTGTGCTTTCATTAAATTGGTAGTCGAGTGAAATCTCCTATCTCCACCTACGTCATTCGAGTGCGCTCGAATCAACGTTTGTTGAAGCCGATTCGCGGAATCAAGTGCGCTTGATCAACGTCGAAGAATCGTAGATCTTTGTTTCTCGGTATCGTGCGCGATCAACGAGATGAAGATAGCTAGAATCCGACATCTTTGGATCAACGGATTTGGGCATTGCAGTATTCTCAACTCACCGATTGCTAATTCCATCGACATATCAAGTTTTTTGTTAATCCGCTGCGTCAGTTAGTAAGAATGAATTATGGGATGCTCTAATTGGTGCCAAAAATACAAGAAAGGCAGTGCTAGTATGGATCTTTCTTCTACTTTTTGTTAGGAAAAGTGATAGAATAGCTAAACATTAATGACCATCCTAACATGGAATGTTAGAGGGGCCAATTACCCTGATAGATGGATTGAGGTTAACAAACTGGTTATAGATAAAAATTGTACAGTGGTAGATCTTTTGGAAACCAAAATTAGAAGAGACAAATCTTCATATGGTTAACAGAAATTGGGTTGAAAATTGGTTTGTTTTGGATAACATTGAATTTTGTTTCAAGTGTAGAATTTTGGTGATATCGGTAAACTTCATTAGTCTTCTTCATTGATATCCTCTAGTAAGAAACATATATCGGTTTCTCTTCATAATAAAGGAAGGTTGGTTAATAATCTCTTTTATTTATGCTAAGAACTATGAGCATCCAAGGAAAGATTTATGTGAAAAGATTGCTTTTGATAATTTGTCCATCAGCCTACCTTGGTTATTTTTAGGTGATTTTAACCCTATGAGATTGACTAAAGAGAAAACAGGGGGTAAGTGTCTACATACTAGTAGAACTGAGGAGTTGAATAATTGTCTCATCAGATGTGGTCTTATGGAACATGAAGTAAATGGGGTTAAGTTTACTTGGAGGTCAAGTCCACGAAAAGACATAGGGTATAGACTGAATAGATTGTTAGTTAATCCTATGGGTACAACACTTTCCCAAATTCTAAAGCTTATGCCTTGGAGTTTGTCTAGTGATCATTCTCCTCTTATTGTGTAGTTAATCAATAATTTGCACTTTGATGGGATAAGAACTTTTAAATACTGTAATCATTGGTGCCAGTATGAAGATTTATCAATCAGAGATAGAACAATACCATGTGGTCCTTCAAAGCGGTAATAGTAGTATAATTCTCTGCATTTGCAGAAAAATGTTAAAGCTTTCCTGAAAAGTTGGAGTAAAAGCAAGAATAATTTGCACAGAGAGGTAAATTCATGCATAGAAAAGTGTAACTACCTGCAGTTAGCCTTAGGCAATCACCATGAAATTAACGCTGCAAAACTGCACTACAAAGCAAAGGCAGACTACTAGAATAAATTGCATATGTTAGCTGTATCTTTGAAACAAAATCCAAATGTGTTTGGTTGACTCAGGCAGATGAAAATAGTAAGTTTTTCTAGCTTACATATCTAAAAGTGCTCATTTTAGTTCATTAATAATCTAATTCAACCTAATGGTGAGCCTGTTGGGAATGATGCTGATTTTGCTCTGGAAGCTGTGAATTTTTTCAAAAACTTGCACAATGAGAGTGAATATTATGAAGTTTTTCCTGAAGTAATATGTAAGGTTAGAGTTTTAGAGTATGGGAAGAATTAAAGTTTGCAATCTTTAGTACTCATGTGGGCAAAGCACCTGATGCTGATGGTTTTTATTCAAAATTTTATCAATTGCATCGGCATGAGCTTAAATATGATCTTTTGAATGCAGTGCAAAGCAGCTATGATGAGGGAAAATTTGTTAAAGAAGTAAACCGTATTTTTTAGTCATGATCGCAAAAAGAAATCCTCCAGAATCCATGAATGACTATAGACCAATATCATGTTGTAATTTCATATATAACGTGTTGTCCAAATTTTTGTGTTACAGACTTAAAAACACTATGATGCTACTAATTTTAGAAAACCAACATGCTTTTGTACCTGATAGAAACTACAGAACCACTTCTGTCCATTGTCTATTCCACCTCCCTTCTTGCCTTCGCTAACTAGACATCAATCACTACAAAACATCCCACTCCACCTCTCCCCTCACACTCTCCTTCTACCTCGCCATATTACTGCATTCAACTCCTCACTGATGACAAAACCGTGCACTCGCAACAATCACCAACAAAATTCCTCTGATCAACAAAATCACCACAAGCTCAAATTAGCCCCAATTCCATTCAATACTTGCCAACCTCCTTCACCATTTCTCACTGCATTAACCATCTACAAACACCAAATTTCCTTGCCAAACTGACATATCAACTACACTGTTACATTGCCTAACACCTCCATACCACATCCTCCTTGACCACCAAAACACATCAACTACTCCTCTCCAACATACTTTCCCACTGCAACTTCAATTACCAAATACACAAAAAAAAAATGTACTCACATCATCGACTGGAAAAACCTACTGCCACAACCTTTATACTTCTCACGTCACCCTGTAGCAAGTTGCTTGGCTCATTATATGAAAACGAGAAAATTTACAAAGAAAGAATAAAAAATTTTCTTGACAAGTCAATCTTAAGAAAAACATTTTCATCTAACCAAAAAGTTTTTTTATATGACTCAAGATTTCATTTATTCCCTGTGAAACTTAAATCGAGATGGACCGGACCATCTGTGGTATGAATTATTTTTCCACATGGTGCCGTAGAAATAGAAAACTCTAGGAATTGATCGATTTTCAAAGTCAACGGTCATCGTTTGAAACCTTTCTTGGAATTTCCTAGTAAACAAGAGGAGGAGCTCATGATCCTCATGAGCCAAGCTATGTCTAGTAAGAATGTTAACCATCTTTTGTAAATATGTACATAGTTTTCCCCGTCACATTGTTACAAGGTGACGTGAGAAGTATAAAGGTTGTCGCAGTAGGTTTTTCCAGTCGATGATGTGAGTACTTTTTTTGTGTGTTTGGTAATTGAAGTTGCAGTGGGAAAGTATGTTGGAGAGGAGTAGTTGACGTGTTTTGGTGGTCAAGGAGGACGTGGTATGGAGGTGTTAGGCAATGTAACAGTGTAGTTGATTTGTCAGTTTGGCAAGGAAATTTGGTGTTTGTAGGTGGTTAATGCAGTGAGAAATGGTGAAGGAGGTTGGCAAGTATTGAATGGAATACAGGCTAATTTGAGCTTGTGGTGATTTTGTTAATCAGAGGAATTTTGTTGGTGATTGTTGCGAGTGCACAGTTTTGTCATCAGTGAGGAGTTGAATGCAGTAATATGGCGAGGTAGAAGGAGAGTGTGATGGGGGAGGTGGAGTGGGATGTTTTGTAGTGATTGATGTCTGGTTAGCGAAGGCAAGAAGGGAGGTGGAACTGACAATGGACAGAAGTGGTTCTGTAGTGATTAATGATGAGTGAAGTTACGTTAACTTATTATGTAAGAATGTGTACTTAAAAGTAAATACATAAAATTTAATTTAAATTCATTTCAAGCATGGTTTACGAGGTTATACACCACGACATATCATAGGTCAAGGAGTTGACGGTTGTGCGAGTCAAGTGATTGCACGTAATATTCATTTGTGAGGGATCTTGTGTGGACTACTTCAAAGGAGTTTGGGACTGATCAATATTGATTGATCAATTTATGTTATGAACATAAGTTTAGTAAACTAAAAACCAAATCAGTTTGGTACATATATAAAGGCAGTTCATAAAATATTTATGAATATATATTCCACTGCACTAAGAAATGATTGCTGCTTCTGTAACGACCCGTATTTTTTCATCGTTGAGTTTGGAATATTTAAATGGATTTAAATATTTAATTTGGATTATAAATTGATTTTGAATATGAAAAGTTTGGTTTTTATTTAATAAAATAAATTCAGAATTTAATATAGCGGTTTGTTGGATGATATAACTATTTAATTTAATAATTGGGAATTGGGTAAAATATAAAATTTGGAGTTTCAAGCTTGTTAAAAATATTTTAAAGGCTCGTAAAACTTATATTGATAGCACTGAAGATAGTAAAAGTGTTAAAATTGAATTTGGAAGTGTTTTGTCAAATTTTGAAATTTTATCGTTTAAATTGAATTTAAAAATAACATTCTGAGGAACAGTCTCGGAATTTGACGAAACCAGTTCCATTGGATCCTTAATATTGTATTATTATTGGGTTTCAAATTTCGTAGCTTTCGGAGTTATCGGATGGTCGTACGAGATATAAACGCCTGAAAAATAATTAATTGAATAAATTTTAACAGTCAATCCAAAAAAATATCTTCTCCATACGAACGAATTAGGACTCCAAACCTTTTCCATTGTGTTCGGAATAGAGGTATAACATTATAAACGCCTAGCGGCACGCCTCGATAGGAGTTTGAAATTTTAAGTTGCATTTATCGAGACGTTTGTAATTTAAATAAAAATATTTCCTAATAAGCCTACTCTGCAGCCGTAATTATTTCACATCATAACTTTTTTCTTTCATTTCGAAAACACTATAGCTATTGGACTGCAGCACGCCAACGTTCCATCGTGTTCCTCTCTTCCTTTAAAAAAAACAGCCGAGCCTTTCATTTCAATTTCAAAATAAAAAAAGAATAAAATCGCAAGCAGATCGAGAAATAAATGCCCGAACTTTACCAAAGGAAATCTCGTTCTCCCTCCTCTCTTCGTCTGTAACAAAATCAAAATCGAAATTAAAAATGGCCGAAACCTTTTCATATAAAAAAAATCGGTTCTCCTCTAATACTCGATTCAAAATCGAGAGATAAATTTCTAAAATCTAGTTTCCAAACTCTCTTCTTTCTGGTACAACTGTTTTATGGGGCGACTTTGGCTTTTGATTGACGAGAGAGGCGAAACTAGGGTTAGTGATGGGATGAACTACGACAGTCGACTCGAGGTATCGTTTTGATTTTTGATTTCGTGGTGGAGGGTAGCTCTTAGGGCAGTTGTCTGGGGGTGTGCGGCTGCGTCGGTGGTCGCGACCTTGAGGAGGGGGAATTATGTCGAGCTGCTCAAAGCCAATGTGGGTCGCGACGATGTGTTCTTGTTCGAGCAGGCAGTTCTGGAAGAGCAAGGTTCGTTTGAAGACTCGAGTTCAATTATGGTGGTAGGCAAGCCGGTGTCGCGATGAACTCTAGGTGGCCGGAGGTGGCATTCGCTGGTGATGCAGGAAGGCTGATGTCGTTCGAAACGTGGTAAAGCATAGATTTGTTTTCCTTATTCAAGATTTAATTTAATTTTACATATGTATATTTAGACAGTAAGTAATTTACCATTGTGTTTTACAGAAAAGGAAACAAATTTTTAAATCTGTACAAGTTATATTTTTAGTTTGTAGTTAAAAAAAAGTAGGAATTTTAAAGGTTGAAAGAATTTATATAAACTGGATTTTTAAGAAATCCATATAGCTTATTTTTATAAGTATATATATATATATATATAGTTTCAAAATAAAATAAATATACATATGCACGTTTTAAATCGATTAGTTTATTTAAAGTAAAATAAAATGTATTAGGGCGATTAACTTGTCTAATTAACTTGTTTAATTATTTTGTTCCTAAAAATTATTAAGAGAAAATTGGTTTTAAAACCACTAGTTAGAATTTAATTATTAGAAAATTATATTGTTAAATGGAAATAAACTGTTTTGGTTAATTCAAATATAAATAAATCTTGGATTGTTTGTTCAAGGTCTAAAATCATGGAGTAACAAGTCGAGATGGATTGGATTTGCAAACAAAAATCAAAGGTGAGTTAATCTCACTCATTTGGGTTTAATTTAAATTTAAATAGTTAAATTTAAATAATTGGTTGAATGATTGAATTGATTTGGTGTTCTATATTATATATAGTAGTATATGTAGTATATATTGGAGTGATGGATTCCCGCATTATATAGCGGATGAGACCCTATGCGCCGCATAATAGCGGATGATATTATATTAATCTCATATACCTCGATATTCCACATCGAAATGGAATTGGTATTGTGCTAACATCTGTGGATGCAGGGAAACAGGTTGGAGAATCCAACTGATTCCTCAAAATTATTTAGATTGTTTAATATTCTGTGTTATGAATATTTGATATTCTGTGATGAATATTATTGATAATTGGAATATTGAATGCTATAGTTCGCGTCAATTTATTTCGGTACACTAAGTTATCAAAATATATAGAATTAGATTTTTGAAAAGAAAATAAAAGAGTGAATTTTTAAGTAAGATAATTATAGAGAATTTGGATAAATTAAAGAATGAATTGGAAAGAATAAAAGTTAATTTTTGAATTCTAATAAATAAAATTCCAAGTATGGAGAAACGAGATTTGAATAAATGGGAATAAGCGATTTTCTTAAAAACTTAAGTGATATTATGTAAAGAAATGAAGAATTTATTTTAAATAATTCAAGGTTTAAATTTAGTGAAAGGATAAAGAAGGAACTTGGAAATATGAAGTTGGTATTTTCAGTTAAATAAGATTTTTAAATCATAATTAAGAAATAAAATCTGAAGCTAATGGGTTTTGAATAAATTGAGTAAGTAAAGAAATTTATTTCAAAATGGAATAAATTGGAAATCAATTTGAAAATTGATTTAAGTGTTTAAATTTGGAATTTAAAAAAAGAAGAAGTGAGACTACGTAATTTATAAACTGGGTTTATAAAAGTAAAGGAATATATCAGTGGATATTTGGAGGAATAAATTACGGTGGGAATTTATTAAAGGGATGGGTAAATTTGTTTAAAAATAAATAGTGTTTTTTTAAAGGATGTGAAAGAGAAGTGTATTTCCCTGGATAGCCAAGTACGTTCAAAGCGAATTTTAAGCATAAGTCAAAAGTTTTAAAAGCATGTTTTAGAAATTTATTATTTAAATTTTAAAGTAAGTATTTTTCAAATTTATCTTAGTAGCAATTATATAAAGGTGGCTTGGTACTATGTTTCTAAAAGAGAAAATTAGTTTTATATTTTATAAAGTAGCTCTATTTTAAATATTATTAAAGTATATATTTTTAATGAAGTATTAAAGTAGTTTTTTTAATTTAAATGTTAAAGTATGTTTTAAAATATAGTGTTTTAAATTATTTTAAAATCTAAAGTGTTTGTACTTGGTGATTTCAGTGGAAATAGAAAATATTTAGGGAATGTATTCCGTGAGAGGAAGATGGTTTGAAAACTGTTTTCAAAAAGGTTTGAAAGTGGAAATATATCTTGTGAAGATATTTTGAGGAAATAAATAATTTGGGAGATTATGTATTGTTTGATGGTTGTTTGTGAATGTTAATTGATAGTTAAATAACTGACTATCAATATTGGACAATGCGCTGATCGTTTCGAAGAGACCGGGATCGAGATTAAATTCTCGAAAACCACTTCGATCCGGCTCGTACGTTTTCGTGGAAAAACGAGTTCGGAGTCAAAGATGGAGCAGTGAAGTGCAAGGGCTAGTCACTACTAACCCTGAGGATAATTCCAAAATGGATGTAGTAGGAGTAGTGCCTTCGGTTCCGTTCGAACCCGGGACGGACTTGTATGGATGAATGCTTTCAAAACATCGTCAGGTAGGCGATGAGCATTCTAAGAGATGTGTTCTAAAAAGGTAACGCTTAGCCTCGAGCCTCATCAACCGAGAATCACTGAAAATCAGGGGTTATGCAGCAAGGCTAAGTGGGTCGCACCCATTAGGGTGAGGTCATCCCTGTCCAGATGTCCCTTTTATTCGGCTTAGTGGTGCGGTTGCTAATCCCAACCGCGGGATGATCTTACTCGGGATTATCCTGTAAGGGGTAGTCCCGGTCTTGTGTTGCAGGGGATTGGGAGTAATCCTCGGTACGGTGATCTAGGCCACGTACTGTGACAGGTGGTACCCCAGTGCCTAGTCATTAGTTGGAAATCCATTCTCCCTACGTGCCTTTTACGATTTTGTTTGTATTACCCACGACTGTGGCTAGTATGATGGAATTTAATGAATGTAACAATTTCGGCTATTTTAATAAGTATGTGTAAATAGACCCTATTATAATATCAGAGGATTTTAATAAAAAGTGTTTTGGCTATCGTAAGGTAAAAACCCGACGTGTTTATTTGTGGCGTGGTCTTACGAGATGCTTTTGTTTTCAACAGGATTTTTGAAACTTTAATAATCAATTTGAGTGTGGTTTTCTCACACTGGTATTCCAGACTGACTCGAGTGTTATTTAACTATAATGCTCGGGTCAGACCGAGTACTGTAGAATACATGAAAAGATGCTGTAGAGCTCAGGAGACGAGCTGGATGGCGATATGTACTTCCGTATTTTTGTTACATATTCCGCTGTGTATTCAGATTGTAAGGACATGTTATTATTACTGTCCAGTTGGGTGTTATGTATACTCTGATAATGTAATGTATAAACAGATTTGTTTTTGTGTAAAGATCATTTATTATCTATTATATTTTATTCCGCTGCAATGGTTAGATTCTGATGTTGTTTTCTATTTTCTTCTTCTACCTACCTCTTCTTCTTTAACCTTGATGATTCGGTTTTTCGGCATCCGTTTGCTCGGCATTCGATACAGTGGACGTATTGATGTCGGCTTCGGGCATCGGAAAATCGGGTCGTTACAGCTTCTAAAAATGGCAACTTCGTAATGAAGGAATTTTTTTAGAAGTTATTAGTAGCAAAATGGATTTAGGTACAATCCAAAGATAAAACTAATTAACAAAATTACCAAACCCAAATGGACATGACTCACTAGAATGTCCAATAAGAACTCTTGTTAATAAAACTATGAATTTCTTATAGACATTGAGAAAATAATTTCCTCAGTTGTCAATAAGCTATTTAGAGTATTGACTCTACCATACAGTACAAAGCATAAATCCGGAATGGGTTCTAAGTAAATTATCAAAATATGATTTTGACAGTTGGACCAGAAGGGATATGATCCACCGTCCATAGATGTATCTTCGAAAGAAGGCCAATGCATTTTAAATGTATTAAGCATTGTTGATAAGAATAACATTGTTGATCTCAGTTATTGAAATTAATGTTGAATTTAACATAACGAATTCATCATTCAACTTGCTTGAGTTAGTTCAAATTTTACTCACATAATTATCGCCAAGTATGACGTGAAGTATTGGTATATATATGTTGAAACCAAAATTATAAATAATGACTTAGAATGGACTATTTGCATATAACAATCAAAGTTTCTCAAAGTCAATGGGAGCGATATAGAGTTTGTGAGTTGTAGATGGAATCCAATAACCAATACGAAATATCGTTTGACTGGCAACATAATTGAGAAAATATTTTGAAAAAGAAATCAAATAGTATTAGTTTCAGTTAGAATGCAAAGGAAGTATGGGTCTGTAAGAAAGAATATTAAAAGGTACTAAGATATTTTTAAATTATGAGTAAACAACACACTATTGATTGTCAAAGATGTACATATGTTAATAGTTTTTATTTTTGTTGTTTAATTCTTGATGTAGGATTTGAAAAGAAATCTTTTATAATCAGTATAAAAGAATGTTGGAAAGGCTTCAAACGATATAGATAGACATCATATTAAAATGTTTAACATGGAGCATGTAAGATGGATTCCTTATGCATTGGCAGTAGAAATTATCATATATATTGCATTATTTACAATATCACATTTTGCCTATGTATTTAATACATCGAGTGATTATCAAATCCTAATTAAGATCATTAAATGATGGTTAAGATTTTTCTCGACTATTTAGGAAATGCTAGAGAATTTTTCATAGAAACGACGAACTCCTTATAAAGGGGTGTATGGATTGAAACTTCACAAGTGATTTCGAATAAGGTATGTCAATCCTAAATCTATGTTCCCTGTTGGTTACAAATTTTGAACTTGGAAATGTTCTAAATAAGAGACCGTTGCTAGTTCAACCAATAGGCTCTGTACACCGCTTTGAATAAATGCAACAATAAAAGAAATGTATATATAAATGCATAAATTTATAACTGGGTATGGATGATTCAACATGTTGAGAATTCCATAACATCGTTATACCATAACAATATCGTGACATAAATCATGAAAGAACCTAGAGATTACTAGAATTTGAGAAATATACTCCAAAAAGTTCTATATGATAGTGGCATTTATCATCGTTTTAGAGAATTGATTGACAGAGCATACAATTAAAATAATATAGACACTAAGGGGCTAAATCAATTAGTTATGAGAAAACTGATTGAAATGATGGGATTAAGAATCTATAATTGACTCAAATTCAAGAGGGAGATTGATATAATGAGGGGTATGCATCGGGGAAATTATGTAATTTGTTACATATTTCTAACTCAACAACTATAACGACCTGGAATTTTGCTACTTTGATTTGCAAATACGTAATTAATTTTAAATATTTAAGTAATAGATTTTATAATTAAAGTAAAATCTCTTTTAAATAGTAAATTATTATGGTGAAATAGTTTTTCAAATTTGTTTACAAAATATATAGTTTGAAGAAAAATCGAAAATGTGACTGGAATTCATTTTTCGAAGTTTGGACTTTTCGTTGGCTAAAAGTTATTGGAAACATTGTGAATACTTTTGTATAAATATATTCATTTGTAAATAAGTTAGTATTCACATTCATTTACATATAAGTAAAATCAAATACATGTATACATATATGTATAATAATGCATTTAGTTAAGCTAAAAATATAAGAAAGAGAATATGCTTCATGAAACATATGCAAACATAAAGTACATTTGACATCAAATCATGTTGGCTCAAAACATGTAGGGAGGGACAAGCTTGTAGGTGTGAGTACCATAGGGTGGAGGGGACAAGGTGATATGGCAAACTAAAAATGGAAGGTAAGGTACAAGGACTTTAAGGTAATTTACTTTGTTCTCTTGCTTATAAATAGTCCTGTCACTCCTTCAATTTCACCTCCTTTTCTTTCGACCATATCTTTCTCACGTGCATCTTATCCAAATGGAATATTTTTTTTACAAATCGCAACAAGTTCCATGGCTACAGCTTTCATGCATACCACTTCTTCAAATCTTGAGCTTAGCCATGTCCAAATCTCATTTCTTTGCAAAGTGTTTTCGAACCTAGTTTTTTTAATTCTGCGAACGCCTCTTCTTCCTCAGGCATATCTCCCTAAAAACATATCCAAATTAAGTGATTCTTTATTTGAAATTGTAGAGAAGAGAAATTACGAGAATTTTCCATTTGACAACTTTTCCAAATTCTATGAGTAACTTGTTCAAAAATTAGTTGGAAGATAACACATTTTCGAGTTTCATTTTTGTGAATTCAATGGTAATCCTAAGTCCCTCCACCATTCAAGGCAAAGCTCCACCATACCTTGGGCCAAGCTAGTTGGTAAGGAAAGGAGGAGAAGGAGGGTGTCGTAATGTTGTTGTTAGTTGGGAGCACCTCAGACCGCTTTGGATAAATTGGAGGCCTAATAGTGAGTAAATCTCATTAAGTTAATTCAAGTTTCTAACTTTAGTCATGTTAAATATTTGTTGACTTAATCATATGTAATTGGTTCGATAAAGGATTTATTTGTACGTATATTTATTTATGTTTGGATTGTGCTTAGCTGAAAATGACATATAACTTGAATATGCAAGTAGTCAAGACAAATTAGTTTATTAGAGATATTTCCTTGGTTGGTTATGTTTAATTATGGCATGTATATATTTGTAATCATGCATAGAACGTTGTAGGATAAAGTAAGGTTTGATATTTAGTTTGTTGTGTGGTGTGAAACCGAAATACCTTCTTTTAAAATTAATCTTACTTAAGTGTTTCTAAAAAAATTATAAAGTTTTAAAAGCTTTACTTTTTATGATCCAAAACTTTATTCAACGTGTAGAAGTAAATTTAAAACTAAAATATAATATTTTTAAATCTATTTGACATTAAACAATTTTTGAAAATTTAGGATCATATAGCGATAGTCGCTATGAGTGCAGTTCGTGAAAACAGACCATTTTGGAAATCTGAAGTTAATTTCACTTAAGTATCTTTTGAAAATGCTTTCAAAACTTGTTATAAGAAATAAAAAGGTAATTTTATTGTTTTATTTATTTCATGATTATTTAATTAACTAATCGAGTAAGGTAATTAGTACTTAGTCATTAATTAAGTTAGTGTAGTTAGCACTTTATATTTTTAATTAAGTTAATTATAATATGTTAATAAATAAAAGGTTGATTGTTATTTATTTAATTAATTATGAATTAATTTTTATTTAATTATTTATTAAATATTAATTTTTAATTATTTATTTATTATAAAAGGGTTTAATTATTTAATTAGTTATTAGTTAAGTTAATATTTAATTAAAAACATAATTAAGATTTAAATTATTATTTAATAAAGGTTTAAAATTTTATTTAATTATTAATTAAAGATTAATTATGGTTTAATTATTTTTTTAAAGATTAACTATTATTTATTTAAAGGATATGTTTCCTGGAGATTGTAACCAGGCAACTTGGTACTTGGCTCAATTGGAGTGTTCGGCACATCGTCACGGTTGGCATCCAGGAAGTACTCGGCATTTAGGAGTGCTCGGCATAGAGGGACGTTCGGTAGAAAGGAGCTCTCGGCACTTATAAGCATTCGGCATTGGGAAGTGTTCGGCAGACAAGTTCGTTCGGCATGGCAGAGCACTCGGCATCTAGTGGGCGTTCGGCATTGGATAACGCCCGACATCTGGAGAGCGTTCGACATTGATAACGCTCGGCATTCAGGGTGTCCGGCATTCAGAATGCTCGACATTCATGCTTCACTCGGCATTCCTGGACCATTCAGCATTCCAGCCTTGCTCGGCCTCATCCTCGTTCGGCCTGCACCCCTCACTCAACGCATCACATCGTTCGACCAAGTCCCTGATTCGGTTTCCAGTATCGTCCAATGAAAGTGCTTCCCACGGCATTCAGAGTGTTCGGCCTCGCTGCGCTCGGCAAGAGGAGACTGTTCGGCATCCATGCCCTGTTCGGCCTTCGATGTTCGGCATCTATGGGTCGGCACACAGAGGTTACTCCATTTGGGCCGAGATATTCAGCCACCAGGCCTACCAGGGAAGTCCAACCCACCTTCATCTATAAATAGAGAGGCAGGGGCACAGTAAAAAGGGATCAGTTTTTTGGGAACGCTGGGGAAACTCTGTTGCATTCAACACTCATTCAAGACTCAATCTTTTACTTTGCACTTGTATTCAAGTAATTAGAAACGGATTGTATCTGTAGTCAACTATCAAGGAAATCAATAGAAATCAACTTCAAAGTGGACGTAGGCAGTTACGCCGAACCACTATAAATTTGGTGTTCTTGTCCTATGCATTTAAATATATATATTGTTCTCTATTTTAATTTACTTTCTTCATTAATCTCTCTACACAATCTTTCTAAGGGTGTTGGTGATCAATTTTGGTGCTAACATTTTGGTGGTTTCACTGAGAATTGAATTCTCAAGCTGTTAGGACTGCTTTGTAGCTACTGGATTGCATAAATCCCCCAGAGGAGATCCAAGATTATTGACAAGACGTCTGTTGATTCTATTTAAAGTTATAACCAACAACTCTACCATGGGAAGACCACGAACCAGATTGACTTCCCATAACACAGATGTCCACGAAACTGCTAGCGTACAACAAGTTGGACCTAGAAATCAGCAAGCAACGAGAGGTGCAGGGCCCTCCACCCAAAACCAAGCGGAAGTCATTTTCCGAACATAGTTCAACGACTTGATAAGAGAACTCAAGGAAAGTAGAAGGCAACTTGCTGAGCAGATTCAAGCCAACACTAACCTCATGACTCAGCTCACTCAGCAGCAGTGCCAGAATGCTGGAGGTAACCCTGCCCCTTATCCTGAATCTGATAGTTCAACGTCAGCTGATGAACCTCCTAGGCATAGATGCCGTAAGGATGAAGGTGCACAAGCAGGCGTCGGGAATCAAGCCCGCGAAGAGATCGGACACCTAAATCTCCAAGACTCAAATCCGGCGGGACACCAACATGCACGGTCCCGTGGAACATAAACCAACCTTCCATCCCCTATACAAACACCAGACTTGACAGCTATGGTCAGGCAGTTGATGAGAGAGAACCAAGGCTTGACCAATGAAGATTGGGGAGTAACCAGAAGCCATACTCCCTTTACGGATGGTATCCTACAGCCCGAGTGCCTCAAGAAGTTCAATATGTCGACTATCCTAGCCTACGAAGGGAAGACTGATCCCAGGCAGCATGTGATGAGGTACGGATGGATGGATTCTGCAAGAGCCAATGATGCAATCAAGTGTAGGTGCTTCCCAATCACCCTATCCGGAATTGCCACCATGTGGTTTAATCGACTTCCCCCACGGTCTATATCCAGCTTCGATGAATTGGCAATGAAATTCATAGAATAGTTCAGGATACACACCACTCGTCCAAAGGATGCGATGTCCTTATCAAGCGTAATCCACGCTCCAAGAGAGTCATTGAAAGCATACTTGCAGAGATTTCATGTTGCTGCTACTGAGGTGAGCAATCCAAACGACCATGCAATTTTGATGGCAGTAATGTGTGGAGTGGATCCAGACTTTGAATTTGGAGATTGGTTGGCAAAAAAGCCCCCAGCCATGCTGGAGCATTTTTATTCGAAAGCTCATCATTTCATAAGAAGGGAAGAAGCTCGATGGACAAGACGAGACAAGGCACCAGGGCCGACACAGGAGACTGAGAAAAGTACCGTCGCCATGAAGTAAACCAGCGATAATTCGGAAAAAGCCCAAGTCAACACCCAAAACAAGCCTGGGCAGTCTAAAGGATCCGGAGGAGGAAATCCCAGATAGAAGAGAGAGACGGGGAAATGGAAGTCAAGGATCCCGACCTACACTGAATACACCCCGCTCAACGCATCACTGAAGAACATCTATTTGTCAACTTGCAACACTTTCCAATATAGGAAACCACGCCCAAAGGAATCAACGGAGGAACAGAAGTAGACTGGGAAGTACTAAAACTTTCACGAGTCTTATGGGCACAACACAGAGAAGTGCAGGCACCTCCATGACGCTATTAAGAAGTTGATTAGACAGAAGAAGCTGCAGGAGTTCGTCAAAGACCCACAAGACGGAAGACAAGAGACATCGGACCCCGGACGTGGGCCAGCTCCACACCAACCAGAACAACCTGCTTGAACTGTGGGTAGATTGGTTATCAACACGATTGCAGGCGGACCTCATCCTGCGGATAAGAATTGGCAAGAGATGGAGCGATATGCTAACTCTTTAAGACATGCAGAGTATGAGTACTGTTCGAATGTGGAGGATGGGACTCCTGCAAAGCAGCAACGCACGATGGATGATGATATTGTATTCAGGAGCCGAGATGCGGATAAGGTGAAGGCCCCTACCATCGACCCAATGGTCATATCTGCGACAATCAGGCCGGTGTTTGTGAAGAGAATTCTAATTGATTGCGGAAGTTCCGTTAACATCATCTTCAAGAAGGCATGTGAAAAAATGAAGCTGGAGGCTAAGGATTTGAAACCATCCAATGCCAGAATCCATGGCTTTAACGGCGCAGCAACAGATGTAGTAGGATATGTGGAGCTACCAGTTGAACTGGGGCAAGGCGATCGTAGGAGGGTGCGAATCCTACCATTCATAGTGTTGGATGTTGACTCTCAATATAACATATTTCTAGTACGTCCAGCCTTGGCTGAATTTAGGGCAGCATTGGCCCCTTGGTATCTGATGTTGAAATTTCCCATAGACAGCGGTGTTGGAGTAGTACACGACGATCAAGCGACCGGACGCGCATGCTATGTGGCTGAGCCGAGAGAGGCTCGGCGTAGAGAGAAAGTAAGGTTGCGGACAGCTTCGTACGCATCCAAAATTCTAATGATTGACAAGTAGCGCCCGAGCCCTGGCTCGGGCAACACTCTCGAATCTATAGAGACATAGATCCGAGAGACGATGATGGGGGACCCAGGGAAACCAATGCAGCACCGGCTGAACTCACAGTTGACATCCCAGTCAGCCGGGATGACCCGTCACGAATTCTTAAAATTGGATCACAACTCGACCCCGTGGTATCCGAGAACCTCGCCGACTTCCTCCGAGCGAATCTTGATGTTTTCGCTTGGACTCACTCTGATATGTGCGGGATTTCTCCAACAGTTGCGAGTCATATGTTGAACATAGGCCCTAAGTACATTCCTGTAAAACTGAAAGGAGAGGTATGGACCCGGAGAGGTCCGCAGCTCTCAAAGAGGAGGTACACAAACTCAAGGCCAACGGATTCGTCCGCGACGCCCTCTATCCCAAATGGGTATCTAACCCAGTGCTAGTGAAGAAAGCAAATGGAAAGTGGAGGACTTGTGTTGATTACTCCGATCTTAATAAAGCATGCCCGAAAGATAGTTTCCCTTTACCAAGGATCGACCAGCTCGTCGACTCTACCGTCGGACATGAATTACTATCATTTATGGATGCATACTCTGGATATAACCAAATCCCGATGCACCTCCCAGACCAAGAACATACCAGTTTTGTCACAAACGTTGGGTTGTATTGCTATGTAGTGATGCCCTTTGGATTGAAAAACGCGGGAACAACTTATCAGCGTCTGGTAAATCGGATGTTCAAAGACCAGATTGGTAAAACGATGGAAGTTTATGTGGATGACATGCTCGTGAAGTCACGGCAGTCAAACGACCACATCCGAGACTTAGCAGAAATGTTTGACATACTCAGGCATTATGGAATGAAGATCAATCCTTTGAAATGTACGTTAGGCGTAGCGTCAGGAAAGTTTCTGGGTTTCATTGTGAATGCGCGAGGAATCGAGGCTAACCCGGAGAAGATTCAGGCTATCCGAGATATACAAGTGCCCAGAATGGTGCAAAGCTTGAACGGAAAGGTGGCCGCGCTGAGCAGATTCATATCCAGGGCCACAGACAAGTGTATTCCTTTCTTCGATGTCATAAATAAAGGAAAGAGGAATTTCGAATGGACATCCGACTGTGAGGAAGCATTCAGAGCTCTTATAAGGCACTTGGAAAGTCCCCCGATATTGTCAAAATCGATAGACCATGAAATGTTGTGCGTATACTTGGCTGTATCCCAACACGCTATCAGCGCAACCCTGGTTCGCAAGGAAGACCGAGTTCAGAAGCCAGTTTACTATGTTAGTAAATGCTTGATGGGGGCAGAAAGAAATTACCCAAAGATTGAAAAACTAGCCTATTTCTTGGTGATTGCATCACGCAAGCTTCGCTCGTATTTTCAGGCACACTCAGTCAGTGTTTATACTGATCAACCTTTGCGAAAGATACTCCAACGACCGAAAACTTTCGAAAGGATGTTAAAATGGAATATTGAGCTAAGTCAGTTCGACATTACCTACCTGCCACGGAGGGCCATACAAGGACAGACACCAGCTGACTTCATTGCCGAATTCACTATGACAGACGAATCAAACGATCACAATGTCATACCTCTCGTTCGATGGAAGATGTACACGGATGGGGCATCTAATGACCGTTGTTCGGGGGTTGGCATAGTTCCAGTAACTCCTGAGAACCGATCAGTTTGCTACGCTTTGAAGCTTACAGCAACGAATAACGAAGCCGAATATGAAGCGTTGATTGCCGGCTTAAGGCTTATCAAAGAACTGGGATTAAAATCGGTTGAAATCTTTAGTGACTCTCAGCTAGTGGTGTACCAAGTGCCGGGAGAATACCAAGCAAAGGGGCAAAGACTTGCCCCATATTTGGCCCGGGTTCAGGAGCTGCTAGCGAATCTCGAGTATTATGATATTTCACATGTCCCACGCGAGCAAAACAGAGCACCCGATTCATTGGCAAAATTCGCAAGCATTGGTGATGCGCAACAGATGGAATTGTTTTCTGTTGAGATCCTCCATGCTCCGAGTATAGATATGATGGAGATAGATTTTGCGTTCGAAACCGAAATCGAGAAGGAATCGTGGATGACCCCAATCAGGCGGTACTTGCTATTCGCGATCTTACCCGAAGAAAGGACCGAAAGACGACAAGTCCTTCGTAAGGCTTCACGATATATAATGCAAGATGGGATAATGTATCGGAGGGGATTCTCGACCCCCTTACTCCAGTGCATGGCCCATGATGAGATAAAACGAATATTAAAGGAAGTCCATGAGGGAGAGTGCGGTGACCACACTAGGAGGCAAACATTAGCAAAGAAAGTCCTCCGTTACGGATATTACTGGCCAACTGTGAATCGGGATGCTGCAGACTATCTGAGAAGATGTGACAAATGCCAGATATACAAAAAAATCCCGAGAGCCCCACCATGGAACTCATGCAAATGGTTAGTCCCTGGCCATTTGCAATGTAGGGAATCGACCTAGTTGGTTCTTTACCCATAGCCAAAGGTGGAGCGAAATATGCAATAGTTGCGGTCGACTACTTTACCAAATGGGCAGAAGCAGAGCCTCTGGCCACAATAACCACCAAGAAGGTTATTAATTTTGTCGTACGAAATATCATATGCCGTTTTGGCCTTCCACGGACCATCATTACAGACAATGGGACTCAATTCGAAAGCAAGGAATTCGAAGAATTTTGTCATAAATATGGCATTGGGAAGAAGTTTGCAGTGGTTGCTCATCCGAAAGCCAACGGACAAGTGGAAGCCATAAACAAGATAATCGAGTCCATATTGAAAAAGCGTATGGAAAAGGCTAGAGGCAAGTGGGTGGATGAACTTCCAACGGCGCTCTGGGCCTACAGGACCACCCACAAGACCGTGACTGGCCACACTCCATTCGCATTGGCATATGGCACGGAAGCTGTCATACCCATGGAGCTTGAAGTTCCATCACATCGGGTAACTTATTTCAACCCCGAGTCGAACTAGAATCTCCTATTGGAATCGTTGGACTTCATTGATGAAAAACGCGAAGAAGCCAATTTGAGAGCGGCCGCATACAAACATAAAGTCGCCAAATATTACAACGAAAAGGTCCGACCGAGAATTTTTGGTGTGGGAAACCTCGTTTTGAAACGAGTTTTTCCGATCCTATCTCATATGAATCCCACATGGTAAGGTCCATACGTCATCGAACGGAAGCTTGGAGAAGGAACTTTCAAGCTAGCGACCGTCGATGGTGCGACACTCCCCCGAGCCTGGAACAACGAGCACTTGCGACGTTATTATACTTAGTCTATTTATTTCATGTATTAGTTGCACTTATTTCCAGTACGCTTTTATTTCTATTTTTTGACATGTAGTAAGACAATTCAACTTGCTCTCATTAATAAAGGCTTGAAGCCATCTTTTCCATAAATGACTAATGTTCCTGCGTATGATGATCTTGTGACAGGAAAACGAAACCGTATTATTCTAGCTGACGTACGAACATGTATAAACGACTTAAAATCTCCGAGTCCCTGGAGTGCGGACTGGAGTACTCTTAGTCTCCGGAGCGTGGACTCGAGTATAAACGACTCAAAATCTCCAAGTCCCCGGAGTGCGGGCTGGAGTACTCTAAGTCCCCGAAGCGCGGACTCGAGTATAAACGACTTAAAATCTCCAAGTCTTTGGAGTGCAGACTGGAGTACTCTAAGTCCCCGGAGCGTGGACTCGAGTATAAACGACTCAAAATCTCCAAGTCCCTAGAGTGTGGACTGGAGTACTCTAAGTCCCCGGAGCGCGGACTCGAGCATAAACGACTCAAAATCTCTAAGTCCCCGGAGTGCGGACTGGAGTACTCTAAGTCCTCGAAGCGCGGACTCGAGTATAAACGACTCAAAATCTCGAAGTCCTCGGAGTGCGGACTGGAGTACTCTACGTCCCCGGAGCACAGACTCGAGTTTCAACGACTTAAAATCTCCAAGTCTCCGGAGTACGGACTGGAGTACTCTAAGTCCCCAAAGCGCAGACTCGAGTATAAACAACTTAAAATCTCCAAGTCCCCGGAGTGCGGACTGGAGTACTCTAAGTCCCCGGAGCGCGGACTCGAGTATAAACGACTCAAAATCTCCAAGTCCCTGGAGTGCGGACTGGAGTACTCTAAGTTCATGGAGCACGAACTCGAGTATAAACGATTCAAAATCTCCAAGTCCCCGGAGTGCGGACTGGAGTACTCTGAGTCCCCGGAGCGCGGACTCGAGTATAAACGCTTCAAAATCTCCAAGTCCCTGGAGTGTGGACTGAAGTACTCTAAGTCCTCAGAGTGCGGACTCAAGTATAAACGATTTAATTGACCAGGTCCGCTGAAGGCGGACTGGATATAAATGACTTGAAGTCATCGAGCCTTCGGCGCACGTATTAGAAAATATTCTACGTGCTTGGAGCATGGAAGAAAAAACAGACAGCTCTCAAAGAATTTTCGAGCTATATGAAGATGAACCGAGAGGTCTCTTATATTCACAACAGCTTGGATTTAAATCACAATCACAAAGAAAATTGAACAATAAGAGCCATGGAAAGACAGAAAAACTAAGTTTTATTCATCGTAGATAAGTTTCCATTACAACTCCTTTGAAACTCGAAATCAAAAGTTTATTTACACAAACTAAGAAAACAAAAATACTTGCATAATCTAAACTGACCCTCGTTGAACGAGAGTAATAATCACTTCTTGTGCTTCTTCGCCTTCTTCACCTCCGTTGTCTTCTCAGACGACTCCTCTCCTCCGCGTTTACCCTTGGTACCCTTCTTTGATGGAGGAGTGATAACCGAAGAAGTATGAGGGACATCCATGGGTTTTGGACCTGCCAGGGAGAATGATCTTCACCGGCTTATTCAAAGGATCGTTGGGGTCCACGGCTTGAGGTTCGACCTTGATCTTTGTCGTTTCTCTCTTCTCCTTCTCAAGCCGCTCCTTCATACTCAGCTCAGATGTGTGTCCGGAGGCGCCTGTGATCTCTTCTTCATAACTCCCTTAGATGGGAGAAGAAGTCTTGGACTTGTCTTCATCCAACGCCCCAATCACCTGAGCATCTGGCCCGGGAGCTTCTCCTACCTGACTGGCCTCACCTATCTTTTCCTCCACCTACTTGGCGACATCGCTCCTCGGAGTAGGCCCAGGATCAGAACAACCTAACGAAAACATGAAAAACAAATATTAGAGTACAATAGTCCTTCATAAAGAATGACAAACATTTAAAATCTTAAAGTGAAGAATTATCTACCAGGTTCCGGCAGGCTCTCAGCTGTCAAGGGGTACTCACCCTCCGGAATGGGAGACATAATATAGACGCCAAGGCCGGGGTCCTCCGGATTGTAACCAATGTGCTGCTCAAATGTATCGAGTATCGGCCGATCGGTAGATCGAGTAGGCGCATGAGCTGGAGGCACGTCCCCGGATGGACCGGTAATAACTTTTTTCCCTTTCCTTGAGGGGGAAACTTTGTCATATATAGTTTTAGCTACAGACAAGTCCGAAGGTTCGTTTTCCTTAAGGAATTCTTTTATCAAGGCCCCCTCGTTAATCTCTTCGGTACCGTGCTCGACCTTTCTGATTTCGATTAATGTCTCTCACGCCTCGGCCAGAGATTCAAGATAACCCTCGCCCAAGAAAGTCAAGTCTCGATGCATGACAACGTGGGCGTTGAACTCAGCAATTAGTAGGTCAAACGTATTTTTGACTTCCTCCCTGCCTTCTTCTCTAGCCGCCTCGAGACACAAGTCGATATCCATGAACGCCATCTTCTTGCCCTCTTCACGGGCTTCACTCTTTAATGCCTCAACCCTGGAAAGCTCGCCCTTAAGTTTTTCTTTTAAAAGTCGAGTGGCAACGACCTCGTCACAGTATCGTTGTGACTCTTCTTGGGCGGCCGTTTTCTCTTCCTTCTCCCTGCGAAGCTGCTCCTCCAGTTCCTTGACTCGGAGGCTGAGTGCATCCCTCTCCTTTTGAACCGAGTCCTTCTCTAGAGCCAAAGCCCCATATCGTTGAACAGCCTCGTCGAGTTCTTTCTTATGAGTTGATTCCAGATGAGTGACGGCCTCAGCAGTGTCCTTGGTACTCTGATGGGCGACCTCAAGTTCAGACTTGTAAGCTGTAATCTCTTCGTCTTGAGCTTTAATGATATCTTTGTCGTGGATGGCCTCGAGCTTCAGACGATCGATTTCATGTTGGCGCTCCACGGAGACTTCAGAAAGTTTTTCAGCCAAGTGAACAAACGTGTCGTGTTGAACATAGACGTCGTTTGTACAGGCAATGGCGCTCTGCTTGACATGTCCGGGGATAGGATGAATTGCCGGAGGAATTTCAGGCCGTTGAAGCAGATTTTCGAAAATTTATCTTTAAGCTCGGCCAGCCTCTCCGATACTGATGGGTCTGCTGCGGGAGCGGGAGGAGACGACTTTGAAAGCTCGCCTCTCCTGTGAGAATCTCGGGACTGCCGAGTGGAAGTGGAATCGGAGTGTTGGTCCCGGGGAGCATCAGATTGCGGCCTCTTATGGTCGCGCTTGTCTTTACTTTGCTCCGGGTGAGAAGAGGTATCCTGGTGGTATTTTGGCTGATAGTAAGTTTTCCTCCGAGATGACGAGTCCCTGGAATGATGGTCTTTGTCGCCGTCACCATCCCTATCTCGACGTCTCCCGAAACCCGAGTCCCATCCGGACTGATAAAAAATAAATAAACCACGAAGACGATCGAATCCATGTGAGCGCCCCATGTCACCTGTACAGAATTCAAATAACAACGAATTTGCAAAGAATAGTGTGATGACAAAAATCTAAGTGCAAATTGAAGTGCAAGTGTTCGTTTGTGTCGTAGTGTTTCTCCACAAACGGACCAGTTGCTTTGCTAATAGGAGTTTTCTCTCCCTGATTTTGGGTTAGAACGCCCGCGTCGCCTCTGTTTGGCGAATGAAGCTTAAATGCCTTCGGATCGTCGAAGTCATCATTGAGCAGGTCATCGGGAATGGAGAGGTTCGATAGGCCCTTTAAAGAACTTTCTACATGCTGTGAAGAAGCCTCTTTCTCCATTGGAACGAGTGTAACTTTTGAAGTTCGGCCAACCTTTTCCTTTCTAATCTTGTACGTCAATCCCTTTTTCCTCTTTAAAGGAGAAGATGACATTTCGCTATCGTGTACTTCGACTATAGGATCTTGAGCGGGACCCAAATTCTCACCTTGTGCTTCAGGTGTTTCGTTCCCTTGAATTTCCCCCTCTTCCTGTGCACCAGGGGTGTGACGCGATGACGAATCAGCCATTTTTTTCCCTTTACCGGATGCGGGCTTGGGTATGGAGACGCCCTCAGTGAGGCTTACCCGAAGACCTTCTGCTAGCAGTCTGAACCTCGATAGTGACTCATTTGAAATGAGAATTTGGATGTCTCGTTCTTCGGCGGGAAGAGGCTATGGCCGGTAGAACCGGTCAAAGTCGCATCATTCGGCTTCGGCATACAAAGCCGCTCGGCACACGCGGAGCGTCCGGCCTCGGTTGTATTGTTAGGCATTCGCGTTACGCTTGGCACATCTACCACATCCGATGTTCACGGGAAAAAAACCTCCAAGAGAAATAAACCAAGGGTCGAAGAGGAGCCCAAGGGACACGTAATTCAAAGCGTATCACGTTCGGTCACGCGATACATTTTGGAGGGCAAGTGTTTCTTGGAGATTGTAACCAGGAAACTTAGTACTCGGCTCAATTGGAGTGTTTGGCGTTCGGCACATCATCACGGTCGGCATCCAGGAAGTACTCGGCATTTAGGAGTGCTCGGCATAGAGGGACGCTCGGCAGAAAGGAGCGCTCGGCACTTATATGCGTTCGGCACTTATAAGCGTTCGACACTTATAAGCGTTCGGCATTAGGAAGTGTTCGACAGACAAGTTCCTTCGACATGGCAGAGCACTCGGCATCTAGTGGACGTTCGGCATTGGATAACGCCTGGCATCTGGAGAGCGTTCGGCATTGATAACGCTCGGCATTCAGGGTGTCCGGCATTCAAAACGCTCGGCATTCATACTTCACTTGGCATTCCTGGACCATTCAGCATTCCAGCCTCGCTCGACCTCATCCTCATTCGGCATCGATCCTCGGTCGGCCTGCACCCCTCACACAGTGCATCTCATTGTTCGGCCAAGTCCCTGGTTCGGTTTCCAATATCGTTCGGTGTAAGTGCTTCCCACGGCATTTAGAGTGTTCGGCCTCGCTGCACTCGGCAAGAGGAGACTGTTCGGCATCCATGCCCTGTTCGGCCTTCGACGTTTGACATCTATGGGTCGGCACATAGAGGTTACTCCATTTGGGCCGAGATATTCAGCCACCAGGCCCACCAGGGAAGTCCAACCCACCTTCGTCTATAAATAGAGAGGCAGAGACACAGTGAAAAGGGATCAGTTTTTTGGGAACGCTGGAGAAACTCTGCTGCATTCAACACTCATTCAAGGCTCAATCTTTTACTTTGCAATTGTATTCAAGTAATTAGAAACGGGTTGTATCTATAATCAACTATCAAGGAAATTAATAGAAATCAACTTCAAAGTAGACGTAGGCAGTTATGCCAAACCACTATAAATTTGGTGTTCTTGTCCTCTGCATTTAAATTTATATATTGTTCTCTATTTTAATTTACTTTCTTCATTAATTTCTCTACACAATCTTTCTAGGGGTGTTAGTAACCAATTTTGGTGCTAACAGGATAATAATTATTTAATTACTTATTTAAAAGTTAACCATACTTTAATTATTAATTAGGGGTTTAATTATTATTAAAGTAAAGTGTTAACTCCATCTCGGCCATGACTCACCGATCTAGCATATCAAACAGTTAGCTACCCAAGTTCTGCCGACCCAAGGCACAAAGGGATGCCGACCTAGTATCTTAGCATGGAAGACCGACCTAACTGCATAAGGTTTAAGAAGGATACCGACCTAAGGGACTTGAGAAGCAGACCGACTTAAGGCTCAAAGGAAGTTCCGACTCAACAGCCTTAGCTTGTTGCCGACCTAACCTATGAACCGACTCAGAATGAGTGACGACTCAACTGGTTGCCGACTTAACGGGGACAGCGACTCACCGGGTTATAACCTTAATGCCTTAAAGATGTTGGCCGACTCATGGGGCAGACCGACCTAAGGCCTATGGTAGGTCGTTCGCGACCTAAGCAAGCGAATCGGATACCTCATCATTTTATGACCTGGCCCCATAACTCGTTTACGACTTTGGACTTGCGTGAAGTCAGGTAAGCCGGCTTAACTCTACTAGACCGTGGATTTGCTTCTATAGGTCGGCCGCGACTCAACTAAAGTCGGTCACAACTCATGACTTGAGCGAAAAACTACTGCCCAGAATCACACCTATAAATACGCGACCACCTCCAACGTTCAAAGGACTTTGGGGGATCATTTTCTTCAAGAGATTGAGACTTCACTATATTCAAAGCAATCAACACTCCATCACTTCAAGCTCACGCAAGGCATTTAGACCAAACTTGACACAAAGATTCGACACATTCAATCATGGATTTAAAGAACTCTGTGGCATTGAAACTTTCTCTAAGCTATTTGTCTTTTTTCGAGTTGAATTGGATTGTAACTGAAAGAGATTGTAATAAGTTGTAATTCAGTCAGCAATAAAAAAGGATTGAAGTGGACGTTGCTTGCAACGTTCATGATGCTGAAGAAAGGAACGTTCCTGAGAGGGCTGCCAGCCCCTTTGAGCAGACACTTCCTGAGGTTGGTGGATCTAAAGCTCGAAATGATGAGGGGTATCTTTCTGAAATGGTTCGACAAATCATGAAAGAGAGCATGCAAAGAAATGAAGACGAGAAAGAATGGGGTTTCTCTCCAAGTAAAACCCCGTTTACCGAAAGGATCTTAAAGGCTGAGTTTCCGAGGAAGTTCGTCCCTCCAACCATTCCAGCTTATAAGGGGACAAGCGACCCGAACGAATTCTTGTACAAGTATGATTGGCACATGACAGGTGCCAGAGCTTCTGATGAAATAAAGTGCCGATATTTTCCTGTATATCTGGAAGGTGTAGCCTGCTTTGATTCACCTAGCTACCAATCCGGTTTATAGATCAGTTTTCTGACCTAACCCGGAAATTCAAGGAGCAGTTCAGACTATATGCTTCAAAAGCCAAAGATATCATGTCGTTGTCAAGTTTAGAACAGAATCCAGGGGAAACTATCAGATCTTTCTTAAATCGCTTTAATATAGCGCTGGCTGAGGTAGACAATGCAGAACCACGAATGATCTTGACTTATCTGATGAGGGCCATTGACAAGTCGAGTGAATTTGGAAAATGGCTAAACATGAAGAAACCAAATTCTCTTGAAAAATTCTACAAGAAAGCAGATGAGTTCATACGCCTGGAAAGCCGTCCTGTACCGATGAAGGCAGTATTGGAAAAAGCTGAAGATAACATTGCTGCTCCACGCAAGAGTGAATCTGTAGGACAGAAAAGGGGAAATAACGATGAGAAGAAACAGAAAAATCTGAAGAAGCCTCGTTCCTTCAAGCCATCAGAATATACTCCTTTATCAGATACGCCGGAGCGTATTTACCTTGCCACTAAAGATTCTGTTGATTATCCTAAACCTCCTGTTCTGAGAACCGGGAAAAAAGCTGTACAAAGCGGGAAGTTATGCCACTTTCATAATCAACCCGGTCATGATACCGATGAATGCCGCCAATTGAAAATTTTGATTGAAGAGTTGATAAGGGAAAACAAGCTGCAGCAATTTGTGGAAAAGAATAGCAGCAATCCTGCTTCGTCTAGTCAGGGGCGACAAGCTCCTGCTCATCAACCCAGGACAAGTGAGAAGGCTACAGGGCATGAATCCGGAAGGCCTGTTATCAATGTCATTACGGGGGGACCTCACCCAGAAGGCAGGAGCTGGGGGGAGATGGAAAGGTATACCCGGACTTTGAAACATGTACCGACCGAAGAAGATGTCTTTGTTTTGGAAGATGCTATGCCCCTGAAACAACAAAGAACTTTCAATGATGATATTGTGTTCAGAGCCAGGGATTCCACAGGTGTTGAAGCTCCTACCTTGGATCCCTTAGTCATCTCGGCTGGTATCGGGCCAGCTATTGTCAGAAGAGTTCTCATTGATTGTGGCGCATCCTGTAATATCCTCTTCAAGAAAACATTCGACCAAATGAAGATCCCTATGGCTGATGTGCAAGCCTCGTCACAGAAAATCGCTGGCTTCACTGGGGAGCCAAAGCAGCCGATAGGAACCATTGATTTGCTTGTAGAACTCGGAGAGGGAGAAAGAAAAGTAGTCCGCAAGCAAACTTTTGTAATTGTTGACGAATTTTCTGCTTATAATGCTTTCCTTGGCCGTCCAACTCTTGCAGCGTTCAAAGCTGTCCTGGCCCCATGGTGCCTCACCATTAAATTCCCTACAGACAATGGAGTAGGAGTTATAAAAGGGGATCAAAATGCCGGGCGGGAGTGTTATCTGACAGAGCTGCGAGAGGCAAGGAAGAGAGAAATGGGAAAGGATGCGGCAACCCCAGTCCGCATCAAAGAACCAACCTTGTAGCAATTACAGGGCGGACCCTGCACTGGCGAGCACAGCGGAGCACGAAAAGAGATGGATCCTAGAAAAGCCAGTGCATGGGAGAATAGAGTGGTACCAGTAGAAACGACAAAACCAGTACCTGTTGACCCGAAGGACCCAAATAAGGTGTTGAATGTGGGTTCACAACTTAATGTATCAATTCAGAATATCTTAATATCTTTTTTAAAAGCAAATTTGGATGTTTTTGCTTGGACTCATGCCGATATGTGTGGAATATCCCCAGAAGTTGCAGTACACGCTCTGAATATTGATCCGAAATTTACGCCTGTGAAACAGAAAAAGAGAACCCAAGGTCCAGAAAGGTCAGCAGCATTAAAAGAAGAGGTTGATCGGCTCATGGAGAATGACTTTATCAAAGAATCTACCTATCCGAATTGGGTTTCAAATCCAGTGCTGATTAAGAAAGCTAACGGAAAATGGAGAGTGTGCATCGATTTTTCAGATCTAAACAAGGCCTGCCCCAAAGACTGCTTCCCATTACCCAGGATCGATCAACTGGTAGATGGAACAGCGGGACATGAATTGTTATCTTTTATGGATGCCTACTCCGGATATAACCAGATCATGATGCATGAGCCAGATCAGGAGGACACGAGCATTATCACCGATGTTGGTCTTTACTGCTACAGAGTTATGCCCTTCGGGCTGAAGAATGCGGGGGCAACCTACCAAAAACTTGTTAATGCTATGTTCAAACCGCAATTGGGCAAGACTATGGAAGTCTACGTCGACGACATGTTAGTAAAGTCTAAGAAAGCAGTGGATCACATAGAACACTTAGCAGAAATGTTCGCAGTCCTCCGAAAATACGGAATGAGGCTTAACCCTTTAAAATGTTCATTTGGGGTGGAGTCCGGAAAGTTCTTAGGTTTCATCGTGAGCGCTAGGGGCATTGAAGCTAGTCCAGCTCAAATTACTGCCTTAAAAGAAGTCAAAGCTCCTAGAACGAAGAAGGAATTGCAAAGTCTCAACGGAAAAGTCGCCGCCTTGAGTCGGTTCATTTCCAAAGCTACTGATAAATGCATCCCATTCTTTGACGCTCTAAAGAAAGGAAAGAAAAACTTTGATTGGACTCCCGAATGCCAAAAAGCCTTTGATGAATTGATTCGCCATATGGAAACGCCTCCAATACTTTCTAGGCCCGGCGATGGTGAGGATCTTCTTATATTTTTGGCAGTATCATCTCATGCTTTAAGTGCAGCGCTGATACGTGAAGACAAGAGGATTCAACATCTGGTTTACTATATCAGCATAAGACTCACTGGGGCAGAGATGAATTACTCCAAGTTGGAAAAACTCGCCTATTGTCTAGTGATTGCATCGAGGAAGTTGAGGCAATATTTCCAAGCTCATCCTATCAGAGTCCTCACTGATCAACCTTTAAAGCAAGTCCTGTTTCGCCCTGAGACTTCGGGCCGTCTTCTAAAGTGGAACATTGAACTCAGTCAATATGACATCACTTATCATCCCCGAAAAGCAATCAACGGACAAGCTTTAGCGGATTTCATCGCAGAATTCACAGATAAGGGTAACAGTGAGGAGGAAACGATCGATGATTCCCCAATCCAATGGAAGTTATATGTTGATGGCGCGAGAAATGGCTACTGTTCTGGAGCCGGGGTTGTACTTGAAACCCCTGAAGGTCGGTCATTATGCTATGCACTGAGATTGGAATTTCCTTCAACGAACAATGAAGCAGAATACAAAGCTCTTATCACTGGCTTGAGAATTGCTAAAGAACTAAACATCCGAGCATTACAGATCTTCAGTGATTCTCAGCTTATTGTATGCCAAATCAAGAAGGAATTCCAAGCGAAGGGGGGAAATCTGCCTGCCTACTTGTTAAAGGTTTGGGAACTCCTGTGTGACTTCGATCATTACACGATAAGCCATATTCCTCGAGAAGAAAACACGAAAGCAGATTCTCTCGCAAAGTACTCTAGCACAGGCGAAGCTCAATTTCTGGGGTTGACTCCAGTGGAAGTCCTGTCGGCTCCAAGCATTAATGAGATGGATATTGATTGGATCATGAGCGTGTCTCAAGAGCAAGAATCATGGATGACTCCAATAACAGAGTATCTGCTCAATGTCTCTTTACCGGAAAATTCAAAAGAACGACAGAAGCTACTGAGGAAAGCCTCTCGCTATATGGTCCAGGATGGCCAATTATACAGACAGGGATTCTCAATGCCATTACTTCGATGTGTATCCAGGGAAGAGTCCAAAACAATCCTAGCTGAGGTGCATGGGGGAGAATGTGGTGATCATTTAGGTGGTCAAACTTTAGCAAAGAAGATTCTCCGATACGGATATTTTTGGCCAGAAATTAATCGAGATGCAGCAGACTATTCCCGAAAATGTGACAGATGCCAAAGATTTGCCAAAATTCCTAGAGCACCTTCTACTGAACTCACACAGATGGTCAGTCCATGGCCGTTTGCAATATGGGGGATAGACCTTGTAGGACCTTTACCAACTGCCAAATCTGGAATCAAGTATGCCATTGTTGCTGTAGATTATTTTACTAAATGGGCAGAAGCTGAACCACTGGCTACTATCACCTCTAAAAAGATGATAAGTTTTGTGACTAAAAGTATCATTTGCAGGTATGGCGTGCCTCAAAAGATAATTACAGACAATGGTACTCAGTTCGAAAGTGAAGAATTCCAAGATTTTTGCAAACGATTCAATATCCGAAAAAAGCTTCACAGCAGTAGCTCATCCGCAGGCAAACGGGCAGGTGGAAGCAGTAAACAAAATTATCAAGTCAACCATCAAGAAGCAACTCGAAAGAGCAAAAGGTGGTTGGGTCGATAAGCTACCACTAGCACTATGGGCATACAGAACTACCCACAAAACTGCGACTGGGCATACTCCGTTTTCATTGGCATACGGGTCAGAAGCAATGATTCCGGTAGAAACAGAGGTCCCTTCACATAGAAGAATTCATTTCAACCAAGAGGAGAATGAAAAACTACAGCTTGAGGCACTAGATCTCCTTGATGAAAAAAGAGAAGAGGCTGAGCTCAGAATCACAGCTCATCAGCAAAGGATAGCCAGACATTTTAATTCCAAAGTTCGCCAACGCAGCTTTGAGATTGGAGATCTAGTCCTGAAGAGAATTATGACGGCAACAGGTGTGTTTGGGCCAAATTGGGAAGGACCATATGTCATAGGTCAGAAGCTTCTTGACGGCACATTCAAACTCACCACTGTTGAAGGAGATCAAATTCCAAGAGCTTGGAACAGCAACCACTTACGTCCATACTTTACTTGAAAGCTTTGTTGAAATATTGTAAAAAGAATTATAAATGTATGATTCTTGTAATTGAAAGCAATTGTAAAGCCGATGCAAGTGAATAATGAAAGACTATAAAGTGGATGTAGGCCCAAATTCTTGGCTGAACCACTATAAATCTTGTATTCCTTATTATTATTACATGTTTGCTTTATTTTTGATATGAAAAGTACATTAAATGTATTGCTGAAATGTCGATTTAAATTTTTGCAGGCAATGAAAATAAAACTTGCACATTACAAGACCAAGTGATTCTTGTTATCATTCAACAAACAAATTTCAAGCCACAAAAGCCCCGAATTTAAATCCTAGATAGGAAGTGCTTCAATTGAACGGCCAATGATTTCGACGGAAACGGGCTCTAACTAATAAATTGAGAAGTTTGAACAAACAAACATCCAATTAAGAAGCTTATGCCCGTTCTCGCGAACTTGCTTAGCAATGAAGTACACTTCTTTGGATTAAACAAACTACTTGTAAGAGAAGGGAGTGCGAGCTTGAAAAGAAAAATAGAGGGTCGCTGAAAAGGCATAAGCAAGTGGACAAGGAACAACTAAAGCCCTCTTCGGAGGCACAAGTCCTCTTCGGAGGCACAACTCTTCGGAGGATAAAGACCTCTAACGAGGCATATGCCGCAAAAAAGAAAGTTCTCTACTCAACAAAAAAGATTGGAGGAGTCATGACCCTCCAACCATGAGATAGTAACTTCCAGGCAATCTTCGGAGGCACATTTCACCAGGAGTTGAAGTGCAACAGCCGCTCTTCGGAGTTTCACTTCACCAGAGTTGAAATGCAAAACAAAATAAAGACCTCTTCGGAGGCACATTTCACCAGGAGTTGAAGTGCAACAGCCGCTCTTCGGAGTTTCACTTCACCAGAGTTGAAATACAAAACAAAATAAAGACCTCTTCGGAGGCACATTTCACCAGGAGTTGAAGGGCAACAGCCGCTCTTTGGAGTTTCACTTCACTAGAGTTGAAATGCAAAACAAAATAAAAGCCCTCTTCGGAGGCCCATTTCACCAGGAGTTGAAGTGCGACAGCCGCTCTTCGGAGTTTCACTTCACCAGAGTTGAAATGAAAAACAAAATAAATGCCCTCTTCGGAGGCACATTTCACCAGGAGTTGAAGTGCAACAGCCGCTCTTCGGAGTTTCACTTCACCAGAGTTGAAATGCAAAAAAAAAGAGCCTCTCCCAAGGGGCAGAAACAAAAAGACCTCTTCCCAGAGGCACAATAAGACAGAAAGACCTCTTCCCAGAGGCATAAATGAAAAGACCTCCTCCCGGAGGCACAATTAAGCAGAAAGACCTCTACGGAGGCACACGTTTCACCAAGATTGAAATAAAACTTCCAGGTGTTGAAACATGAAAAAGTCTTCCTCAGAGGTGCAGCTTTTCAAAGAAACAAAAATCAAGAAGCCCTTTACCGTGGCAAGTAAAAAAAAAAAAAAACCTCATCAAAGGCACACTTTAACTTTCAAAGGAAGAATGAATTACTTATTCTAGAAAATTCTCTTCCTCAAAAAGAAGTTGAAGTACCTTTCAAATACCCGCTTTACCACATAGAAGATTTCATTCAGTAAAATGTGTATATGCACAAAATAAAAAGTGATATCTTCGAAGGATGAAGCGTAAAAACTTATTTGTACTCTGTTTTTTAACGAAATAATATTCCTCCAAATGTGGAATAATTATTCTTTAAAAAATAAAAGTACAAGTTCCTCATAAAATAAAATATTACAATGAGCTTATGGTATAGGGGCAACATGGTATAACTACATCGGTAAAATTGCGCTCGAACAATATATACCACAAGCTCACTGCAATATCGTACAAAGAAACTTGTACAAAAATGAATAATAAATGCATTTTCAGATACATACAGAAGTTTGTATGAAGAAAAAGAATTATTTTATTCAACACTGTTAAAATTTTGTACAGATACAAGTTCCAAGCTAAAAAGTAAAAGAGGAATGCGGGGGCCGGTACCCGCACAATTTTCGGTCAGTACATGCAAAAAGGCAAAAAGCGATATGAAAGCCACAGAACCAGAGCCATCATTTCTTCTTCCGTCCACCTTTTGAGCCCGCACCCGGCCGAATAACCAACTTATTGGGCCGGCTTGTAAGAGTAGAGGATGAAGGAGAAAGGGGCTCAGTCGGACTTTCTTCTGCTTCTTCTTCGCCAGTTAAGGATCCCTTCTTCTTCTTCTTCTTGTAAACTCCTTGCTTTCCTCTCTTCTTGGAGGAAGACCCACTCCCTGGAGAAAGAAGTTTAGATAACGGTTCAGCGTCGGAGCCAGTTGGTTCTGGAGTCTTCTCGCTACCTTCAGTTTCTTCTCCTCTCGGATCTTGAGAAGCAACAGGATCATCTATGCCGTAAAGAGCTTCTATTTGCTCCTCTTGTGACCCGGGTTGAGAGGCGGACGGAGGAGTGACTTGAAGAACCGAAGGAGGAATAATTGGAGGAGGAGAAGCTTGAACAATGCTCGGTGCTTTCTCTATAGAAGAAAAGAAGTTAAAGTCAGTAAAGAGAGGAGATAAAGGCTCGCTGTGATTCAGGAAATAGTCAAGAAGTTCATAAAACTCCTTAGAAACAAATGAGCAGTCTACTTGGGCAAAATTGACAGTAGAGTTACCTGGAGAAGTTGGCTTCCTGACATCAACCTCATAAGCCTGTGCCTCGGCACTCTCGTCGCCTTCATCTCCACCCTGTATATTTGTAATCTTGGTGGTAACTTTAGTAGGGGATGGAGAATGAGAACTAGAACCGATAATGTCAATTTCGGCCGAAGGAGAAGGCTGAAGTGGAACAGTTGAGACAGTTCTTCCTGAATATTCTCCCGCCGCTGTTTCGGCCCTTAATTTTGCAAGCTGTTCTCTCCCCCTGGCGAGAGCGGCGCGTGCATCATCATCAAGATAATACTCCTCAAGAGCTGACTCAGCATAGCCAGCGCCTTTACCGTCAAGCATATCGAGTGCGGCCTCCCAAACTTCGGCCAGAGTAATTTCATACTTGGGGCCTAGAAAGGCGAGGCTACCACGCCCCAAGATGCTATGCAGGTAGAAATCAAATAATGTTGAGCTGATGTTGGTCCTCGTTGCCTCGTGAGATTCTTCAGCTGTAATTTTGCCGGCAACGGCCTCATCACACTCCATTTCAGCTTTAGAAAGTTGAAGCTTAAGCATTTGAATCTCCGCCTCTTGGGAGCTGTTCTTCTTCCGAAGCTCTTCAATATCAGCAACATAGCCCTCACTAATTCTTTTCTGCACTTCAAGCCTGTCTTCGGCATCTCTTTGGCTGGCATGAGCATCTCTCACTTGTTTTAGGAGCACTTCTTCTTTTTGAGAATAGGAAGTAGAGGAAGCAGCAAGCTCTTGTTTCAGTTCCTCAACTTTTGCTTCAAGCTCTTCATTATAAGAAGCGATGCTCCTCATTTTAGTGTCATGTTGCTCAAGAACCTTTTGCCATTCGGCTTTGTCATTTTCCATAGTGAGCATGGCCTCTATGTTTGCCAGTTTGACATGGCCTCTATGTTTGCCAGTTTGACATCCATTTTAGAGCTCGTCAACAAGTTTTTGCCAGTTTGACATCCTCTCAATATCAAGCTTGACGGCATCGAGGTTTCGTAACATGGCAGACTTGTCGATAAGAACCAAGTCAAGGTCGAACCTTACTCCCTTCAGACACCACTGTGGAAACCGACTTTGCAAAGTGGCTGGGCCCGGTCCAACTTGGAATTTGGGCCTGCTAATTATTGTTTGGATGTCTGTCTTCCCGAGAGCGGGAGAGCCGGAAGGAATGTCAAGCGAGGCGGGGGCAGTAACCTTTTCAGGAGTTGTAGAGGTGTGCTTCTCACCATGTCGGGCTCGCTTGCTCGAATCTTCAACCATGTGACTTTTTCCTCGGTCATCATGGGATTTTCTTTTATGGGAATCGTCACCTCTCTGCGAAGAATCGTGGCGCTCCTCCCTCTCTCTTCTTTCATAACGCTCCTCTTGAGCCCTCTTCTCTTGAGCCTTTCGGGCGGCTCTTTCTTCATCAGATTCTCTGTAAGAGGGGAGGTAACGCCTATAATCATATTGGCTACGCCTCCCGTAGCGCTGGAAGTCATCATAGTATGAGCTGCTGCGTCCCATCGGAGAATCTGAAATAAAAAGAGATAAGTTTTGAAAGTCTTCAAAGTACAAAAAGTCAGAAGCATAAAAGTGCCGAAAAAATTCTAAGTGTGTGTGATGTGCAAACTACGCGCATCAAACTACGAACCACTCTTTAATTGAGGAGTGGTTGTGGGTGTAATAGTTAGCGTCAACTCTTGAGTTGACGGAGTCTGTTGCAGGATAGAAGTCGCTTCAACTACTGAAGAAGAAACCCCGGTAGTGATAGGATCATCTTTAAAGATCTCTTGCGAGGTGGCAAAGAGGTCGCTCAACCCTTTGAAAGTATCGTCCCTGCTCTGCTTGACAAGGCTAGTTTTCTCGGCTTCTTCGCCAGATTTCTGTGAACGCCGGGGAGATCCCTGAGGCTCTTCTTCCTCAATAACCGGGGCAAGTTCGTCAGATGGCCCCGCAACATCAACAGAAGTGGAGCACTTCACTAGCGAAGCCTCGGGAGCAGGTCCTTTTGGTATGGATGTGTCTGTAGAAACTGGGGCATCCAACGCTCTAGCCGGGGAGTCTGGGATTTCATGAGGATGTGTAGAACGAGAAGTATGTAGAAGCCCGTATTGGTGCAAAAATTCATCCCTCAACAAAAACTTGATGCTTCTCTCTGCTACGGCCACGGCACTCAATCTGTCAAAAGTCTGCTTATGGACCGGATCTCTAGAGGGAAGAGGAAGTGCTGAAAAGAGCAAAGAATGAAATTAGCAATTGGTAATTCGGATCTCAAGAAAGCTTAAAAATGGAGACAGGTAATCTTACTTCCTACTCTCCAATCGGCGTAAAACCCTGGGGGGCAGCGAGCAAATAAAAATTGGTTCAAAAATCCATGAACGCTTTCGGTAAGATCAGAAATAAGTTTGCGGTTTCTAGCACTCCTCACAATTATAAGGGAAGGATGATCTCTACTCTTTGCAAACGAGCATAAGTAACGAATTTCTTCAAAACTTGGTAAGCGATCAAAAGTTCTTCTGAACAAAACACACAACCCCATCAAGATGGCATAACCATTAGGATGAAGTTGGGACGGAGAGATTGACAACCGAAGGAGAAGAATTCGGAGAAAGTCGTTAAAAGGAGGGATCACCCCGCTTAAACACATTTGACGATTGATTGCAATAAAGCCACGGGGAGGACTGTCGGCGGTATCACTTGGCCCAGGGAGTAGGACATCACTCTCAGTAAAACCAAATTGAGTGTGCAGCTGAGTAAATGCACTCGGGGTTAGAATAGTTGGGGTTCTCTCTGGAGGGTCCTCTATAGGAAGAGCTACCGGAAAAGTTTCTTCCTCTTGAGCTGCCATTTCTTCTTGATGGGAAGTCATTCTACATAAATAACTGGATATTCAAACATCAAGGTGCACGTTTCCTAAAATGTGTGAGGTATTGTGTAAAATTAACAAAGCAATAAACAAATATAACTGGAATGAAAACTAGCAAGCATTTGTTAGTTATGAGACCCAGGGACTATTGTTTTAAGCCTAAATATGCAAGTATAATGTTGATGCAGACAAATCAGTTCAGATTGTTGATATTTTGCATCAATGTTTAACTTTAGTTGATTGATTCACAAACATTTCATGCAATATATTTAAGTTGCTTGTCTCGTCTCGACTAGTCTGTCATTTGATGTGGGCAGTCAATGGCAGTATTTTCGCCTTGGTTTCTTTGTTTGTTATTTTCAGCAGGTTGGCAGCTTATAAGTTAATGCGGTCTGCGAAATAATACAATGAGATTCAAGCAAATTTAAAGTTGGGGCAGTTCAGAATTTAGGCAAACTTAGTTCGGCAGTTTGAGTCAAATACCCAAAGTGGGTCTATGCTCCTAAATGACAACACGTCCAAAGCTTAAGTATTAAGTCAGCTACGATTTAAAAATCCTTCGCGAGTTAAGGCTAAGTTCCTTCGTTCCTTAAATCGGTAGTCCTCTAGGTCGTGAAGGAGTAATCAGGAGAAAGGCTCCGGTTCGAAGAAGTGGGAATTTCCCAAGTGTTAACTCGGCCACGATTCAATTCTTAAAGTTTAGGTCGGCCAAAAAATTAGGTCATCTGAATTTGCTGAGTCGCCTCCGAACCAACATTTCACTCCATTCAACCCATTAACCCGATAACCATTTCATCAACAACAGCCTTCATTCCTGCTCTCGAATCACCCAATACAACAATTCGAAATTGTTACAAGTCCAATACCCCGCCATCAGAGATCATCGAGTCTAAGGTGATAAACCATCTTAGTTGTATCAACGATCATCTGAAGCCGAATCGAGCAACCTAGGCTTCATCAACTATAAATGTGATGGGATTCGTGATGGAGCATCGTACAAGGAGGCAATTCGAGTTCGAGCGACAGAATTCATGAATCGATGGTAATCTACGGTCAAAAGAAGAGCAAAATCACTTACGTAATGAATGGTAAAGATTATCGGTGATCAGTTGGAATGAAATCGCTTTCAGGAACTTGAGAATATTTTAATGGCAGAATTGAGCAAGGGAACAAGTAATGAAAAAGAAGGAGATGGATGTTTTATACCTTACAGTAGGGATGCCTGAAGCGGCAGATATAAATGTTGGGTCGCAACCGACCTAGTGGCGGACGAGTTAAAGGACATCGAAGCACACGACCTAACCATTAGGCGTGTACTTCGAGGGGCAAATGTTAACTCCATCTCGGCCATGACTCACCGATCTAGCATATCAAACAGTTAGCGACCCAAGTTCTGCCGACCCAAGGCATAAAGGGATGCCGACCTAGTATCTTAGCATGGAAGACCGACCTAACTGCATAAGGTTTAAGAAGGATACCGACCTAAGGGACTTGAGAAGCAGACCGACTTAAGGCTCAAAGGAAGTTCCGACTCAACAGCCTTAGCTTGTTGCCGACCTAACCTATGAACCGACTCAGAATGAGTGACGACTCAACTGGTTGCCGACTTAACGGGGACAGCGACTCACCGGGTTATAACCTTAATGCCTTAAAGATGTTGGCCGACTCATGGGGCAGACCGACCTAAGGCCTATGGTAGGTCGTTCGCGACCTAAGCAAGCGAATCGGATACCTCATCATTTTATGACCTGGCCCCATAACTCGTTTACGACTTTGGACTTGCGTGAAGTCAGGTAAGTCGGCTTAACTCTACTAGACCGTGGATTTGCTTCTATAGGTCGGCCGCGACTCAACTAAAGTCGGTCACGACTCATGACTTGAGCGAAAAACTGCTGCCCAGAATCACACCTATAAATGCGCGACCACCTCCAACGTTCAAAGGACTTTGGGGGATCATTTTCTTCAAGAGATTGAGACTTCACTATCTTCAAAGCAATCAACACTCCATCTCTTCAAGCTCACGCAAGGCATTTAGACCAAACTTGACACAAAGATTTGACACATTCAATCATGGATTTAAAGAACTCTGTGGCATCGAAACTTTCTCTAAGCTATTTGTCTTTTTTCGAGTTGAATTGGATTGTAACTGAAAGAGATTGTAATAAGTTGTAATTCAGTCAGCAATAAAAAAGGATTGAAGTGGACGTAGGCTTGATTATAAGCCGAACCACTATAAACTCTATGCTCATTTACTGCTTTTTTCTGTGGTTTTCTGCTTATATTCTGTTCCCGAATCATCGGGTGGTGCTTTCACAACTACACTTTACACACCGGGGTGTTAGCGTTTAAATTTTAGCGTTAACATAAAGAGTTTAAATGTTATTAAATTATTATATATAAGTTTTAAACCACTTTGTTTCTAAAGGTCGGTTTTGTTTCTAAAGCAACTCTTCTTTAAAGAATATCTATTTAATCCAAGGGATTTCTATGCCAATCACCCTTAAGTAACACCAGTTATGTATAAAACCCAATGATATCGGTTAGCAGAATAAAACATCGTTCTTCTAATTAAATTATCTTGGAATTTGTTTGGCAGAATAAATTATAGTTTTGCCATAATTCACCAAATATATTATGTTGACATCTAGTAGGAAAAATAAAAACTTATTCCTCTATTATAATAACTTGGATATGTATTAAGCAGAATAAATCCCTATCTGCTAATTTTATAACTTGGACATTTGTATATGTAATGGTTGATTCTCTTTATATATCTGTTGTTATGTAAATGCCCATGTTATAACTTGGATAAGTTAAACTCAATTAAATGAGATCCACCTAGTCACTAAGCCTTTCTCTGATTATTGGTAAAGTCGATCTTACTTTTAATATTGGTTTCATGTTAAGCAATTATTTTATTAAAGATATTTTGAAGAAATTTTACACTTTTTAAATGATTATTTAAAATTATTATTTTGCTAATGTGGTTTAAAGATAAATTAAATGAAGAATGTTTATATAATAACTTGTTTGTTTCAAGATGTTTTAAATAATTGGTTTATCGAAGTAAACTTATTTGATTTAAGTTTATTTAAGAAAATTTAGTGTTAAATAAGGAAAGTTTATAAAAGGAGTATTATAAATTTAAAAGAGATCTTGAAATTTGGAAAGAAGTTTTGTAAATGATTTTATATATATAAAAATTGTTTTAGCTATTTATAAAAGAGTTTATAAATGGTTTTAATATTTATAAAAGAGTTTTATAAACAGACTTGAAGATTTATAAAGAAATTTTGTAAATAGATTTGGAATTTTAGTGAAGGAGATTTCCTAAATGAAAGAGATTTATTAAAATAAATTATTAAAGAAAATTTATAAAAGAATTTGAAATTTGGATTTCCCTTAACCAACCTTCTCAATTATGGTGGTATGGAATATTCGTTCCACACTTAACATCGAAGGAATAGTGTTTTGGTTTATCCTTACCTCTATTTTAAATAACACTTATTTTGATCCTTTTAGTATGATTTTGAAATGAGAAATCTTTTACAATATTTTATGAATATACTTATACCAATGCGTTAAGTATATGAATATATTAAATAAATATTTATGGAAAAAGATTTAAATAAATGAAAGATTTATTTTGAGGCTTAGTTGTTATTATGGGTAATTCAACCTCTGAATTGTTGCTTGTTTGCTTGTTTCATAGTTAAATAACCAACTATCAAATCTAGACCAAAATATAATTCTGGAAATATCTAGGAGAAACATATGAATTATATGGCACAATCATCTTCAATGATGTTGTACTATGTGTATAAATCTCGTTTTGTTCCCCTAGGACAAATAATAGTGTAGCACTCCAAAATTTGATATTACTTATTTAATTAGCTAGTTAGTTAATTAACTAGGCTCTGAAATGGAATTTGACCATGAAACTTGCACCATTTCATTCATGGAAAAATTTTAAGCAACTTTCATACTTAGAGTTCTGCGATCGGAGCTCAAACGAAGAAATTATGGACGAAAAACGAATTCAAAACAAAAATGATTAAATAAGAAGAAGTTAACGTTCTTATATTAATTAACCGGGCCTATAGGCCAACCCATTATTTGGCCAGTCGACCCCTAGCGGTCGACTGGTCACCCAGGGGCGGTTGACAAATAGCGATCTGGCGGCTCCAGTAAACATAGGCCTCAATGGTCCGGATTTAATACATTTTGATCTAATGGTTCTGGTTGATTCTAGCGCCTATAAATTCTGGTTCAGCCCTCCCTTGTCTTCTCATATTTTTCTGGAGGCAGTAGCGAAACTTTGCCTTTTCTTCTTCTTCACTTTCTTTCTAAATTATAAAGATAAAGTATTTGTATCTATATTCATACAATTCAAAGAAGAGTAGAAATCTAATAAAATGGAGAAGAGAAGAGAATCAACCATATGCATATTTGGGGTAATTTATATATTTATATATGTTTGTATCTATTTTCTCTCTCTATCCCAAATCTCTTCTCAGATACATAACTCAAATATATGTATATACCTTTTTATACACATCTCTTGGATTATAAAGGATTTAGAAATGAATCAAAGGTTCTACTTCAGATTTGGAGATTTAGATCGCCATTAAAAGGTGAGTGGGAATTTTTATGGATTGTTATAATATGAAAATTTTCCCGTTGGTGTTTATTTGATTTTTATGCGTAATTGTATAATTGTATATGAGTTGTAGGCAAGGAATTGAATACGATCCGAATATAATAAATATCGCCTACATATTCTTGTTTATAAATTGATTAGCATTGTATAATACCTAATCTGGAAATTAGTCCAAAAAGTATGAATTTACAATACTGGTTTAAATGAAATTTATTCCATATCTTAAATAGGTTGTATAATAATGTTATAAATTTGGATTGTTACCCCAATCTTTTTAGAATATAAACTTTTCTACATTTGGAATTGTTGGAATTTAGATCCGTTTAATATTTTTACATTAGTTTGATTTCTTTCTCTTTTAGAAAGATACAACGTTTGATCTAACAAGGAATAGATGTAAATAAAAAGAGAATGAGATGTGTAAAATTTGAATTCATTGTATTTTACACCGTCTGTTTCAGTAATAAAAAGAATTAATTATCACTTGTAATTTCAAGTGATGTAATCTTTTATATTTTAAGTTAAATCTTCTTTTTGGATTAATTTATGGAAATTATTTCGGATAATCTTTTTAGATATGATTCCGACAATTTACATGGAAAAATATATCCTAGCGAAGATATATAACTAGAATATATTTAAAAGTAAATATTTATACGTAGTTACTATGCTTATAATAATTAAATAAAAAGCTAATAACAACATTTGCTTGTAATATACGCATTTGGGATAATTAACTAACGAGAAAAGAATTTAAAAGGTTGTAACTCCAATAAATGGTAATAAATATGGTAGTCACAATAAATCGATAAGGTAAATGGATTTATGAGACTGATAAAAATGGAATAGATGTTAAAAATTACTACTTTGAAATTAGTAATCATACATAAATGTTTTAGGAAATATCCATTAGGATTTTGTTGACAGATCGACATTTATGAGCATTAAACGGGGAATTATGGGTAGATAAACATTTAAGGTAAATCTTATTGCCTTAAATAAAAAGGTATTTAATAAGCTAAGTCCAATATCTACCTAAGATAATATGAATAAAGACTTAGGTGGTTAATTGGACTTAGTAGGTTAGTGATGCGAGGTCAGTAGATTCACTCGATAGTAGATCGCCTTTCATTTTGAGGCTACTGGCAGTCAGGTGTATTTACTACTGATGTGAGATATCACTAATCATAGGACCTGTGATGACGTGAGAGGTTGGGCTTGCTTTCTTAATTGAAAAGTATTAAATGGTCCAAATTTGAAATTAGCAGAAGTGAGGGATATCCCCATAGGGGTTCGCTTCTGCTTCGAGGTCTTAAATGGTTGAACGGTCTGCCTCTCTCCTAAATAGAAGTATTAAATAACCAGTGAGATTCCAAATAAATAAATAAATAAAGATGTCATTAAAAAGGATTTACTTCAGTGTTGAGGTCTTAAGTGGCTGAAGGGTCCGCCTCCCTATCGAAAGAAGTAACCTAATGGGATGTCGTATTTATAATTAAAGAGTGAGAGTGGATATTGCGGGAAGGGTTTGCTTTAGGTTTAGAGTCTTAAATGACTCTAAAGTCCTCCTCTTTCCTATAAAAGAAGTATTAAGTAAACTAATGAAATTTCAAAGCAATGACAGCTAGATAGTACCATTGAGGAGCACACTTCGGGAAGTAGGTCTTAAATGATGGGGTCTGTCTATTTTCCACTGGGAAGTATTAAGTGGCTTGAGTACAGTCCCTTGCATTGCTCAAGGCCAAGTAACAATTGTACCATTTAGGAGCATTCCCAGGAGATAGGTCTTAAATGATGGGGCCTTCTTTAGTTAAGGTCTTAAATGATCAGAGTCTACCTATTTTCTAATAAAAAGGTATTAAGTAGCTTGGGTACTGTTTATTACATGACTACGTTTTATCAGCGACGAATGCGGTAATAGTTGGACAGTAAATGTCGAAAGCCATAAATAGTGGTTAGAGGCCTTATAGCTAGGACCCACTGACCATTGACAACATTGTTAGAAAACCACCTTGGGAATAGGTCTTAAATGATGGAGTCTACTCAATTAAGGTTGTAAATGACAGAGTCTGTCTATTTCTCTTTTTAAAAGTATTATAGAGGCCTGCTTCATATTTAGAAGTATTAAATGGCTAATAAATTTGAAAGTATTGGGTAGTTGATATGGCCTAATTAGTATTTCGTACATTGGGAAGAGGTAAGTAGATAATCGTGTGTGCAATACAAGGTTGGATTAGAATTGCAAACCTTGATGGGCATAATAATTAAATGGAAACCTATTGGTATAAATTTATGTTATAGACAGCTTATATTTTTCCAATCATCAGAACGTTATTTAGAACCCCTCCTCATTGTAACCCACATGATAGAATTTAGAGGAACAGATTACTGGAGCTGAATGTGCTTTGTTGGTGGAGAGTCCTCTTTCTCTCGTGCTCGATGTTGTTGTGAAAATCTGTTATCCAAGGAATACCCTTAGTTCTAAGGTAGTAGTCATAGTCAGTATTCTTATCTTATTATTGTTTCCGTTGTGAGTTTAGATTTCTATAAATCTCTGATAATGCTCACGTTTATTTGCAGGTACCAGATCCAACGATCCGTGCTTTGATGGACTTGGGTTTCGATTTTTTTTGAAATTTGGGCCCATTAAGGTGCGGGTTGTTACAGATAGGGAGATCCATCCACTTAAATGGTTAGGGAGTGATCCATGATCCTATGTATTTTTTGATTATTTCCAAAAGAACAGGGGTTGAGTATACCGGAACTATCGAATGTTGTTTTGAAGAAACTAGGGTCGGATAAATATAAATTATTTGAAAACCACTTCGATCCAACTTAAGTTTTTCGAATTGAAGTGTAACATTCCGCCTTCGTAGGCCTAAAACTAACCCTTACCGATGCTGCAGTCATCCGTAGTTGTTATTTCTTGACGACCGAATGCGGCATTGTTAATATTCATACACAAAAACACATGAATATGAAATTTTTTAAACTCCAATAAACATAATTTCTCATTTTATGTAAATTACATTTTAATATTTAATTACTCAATCCAATATGTTAACCACCTTTAGATCACATATATATGTACAAAATACGATAAAAGCAACATATGAAGATGTCCCCTTATGATGATCAGAGGACTAATAAATATGAACTTTACAGTACTTAGTACATCACAGCGAAACACACAAAATAGCTCCTATATAGCTAACTCTACCTCCTGCGTGTCACCAAAATTGTGACGACCTGGAATTTTTGAGCATTTTAAATTGGAATATCTAATTGATTTTAGGTATTTGAAAGATTAATTTAAACTTGAATTCCAAACATCACTATTTATTTGATAATTAAATTATTGAATTTAATAACTGAAAGTTGGGTGAAATATTGAATCTTCAGTTTTAAGCTTGTTAAAAATAATTTGAAGGCTTGAGGAATTTATATTGATAGAACCGAAGATAGTAAAAGTGCTGAAATTGAATTTGGAAATGTTGTATTAAGTTTTGAGGATATATCGTTTAAATTGAATTTAAAAATAGCCTTCCGAGGCACAGTCTCAGAATTCGATGAAACCGGTTGCATTAGATCCGTAATATTGAATTATTATCGGATTTTATTTTTCGTAGTGTTTGGAGTGATCGTTTGGCCGTATGATAAGCAAATGCACTGAATTTATATTGAAAATTCAATATAATAACTGGGTTCAAAAAGCTATCTTCTCCATACGATCGAATTAGGACTCGAAACCTTTTCCCTTGCGTTCGAAATAGGGGTATAACATTATAAATGCCAAGCGACATGCCTCCATAGGGGTTCAAAATTTCGTGATATGTAATGTAAGATAATTTAATTATAAGATATAAAAAAAATATGGCCAAATCCATCTCCTTACCTTCTAAAATACGCTAACTCTTTACCTTTAAATCACGTTATTCTTTTTTCTCCTCCGTCAGTTGAAATCGAATAAATAAAAGGGGAATCACGAATCAAATTCGTGCTTTCATTATTAACGTCGCTCGCAACCCTAGAGCTCGCACACGAAGTAAGATGGAGCTCACGAGGCAGCGATAAGGGAGGGGCGAAGCTGGAATTTGTCGAGGCTAGGGTTTACGTTCGCGATGTGAACAAGGCAAGGCGCTCGTTTTCGAGTGCGATGGCATTAGGCTTCGGTCGCTAGGCCATAGGAAGTGGGTTGCGGCGGTTCCAGGTGGGTTCCGAGGTGCTTTGGTTGAGGGATTGGAAGTGGCAGAGGCGAACTCGCGATGGGGATCAGGTCGAGCTAGAGTTTCGTGGGGCAGCAAGGTATTTTTATTAATTCAATTATATATATATATGTAGTTTTTTTCTTCAATTTATATAATAATAATGATAAATATTATATAGTTTACTGTAATAAGATAATTTCATTTTAATATATATGTTAAAAGCAAATTGTGTTTATATTAGACTTTGTAGATACACACACACATACACATATATATATAAGGTTCAAAGCAGAAATATATATATATATATATATATATATATATATATATATATATAACATACACACACACATAAGATTTTGAAATATAAAAGTTAGATTTTATTTCATAAGCAGTTTGGAAGAAATTATATATATAATATAAAAAAATAGATATACATACACATTTTTAAATTTACCAGTTATTTTAAAATAATGTATTATGAAGATGAATTTGTTTAATAAACTTCTTTAGTTATTTTTAGTCGCTAAAAACATTTTATGGAAAGGAAATTGGTTTAAATTAAATTGTTAGTTTAAAACCAAATTGTTAGTTAAATTAAATAAATAAATAGTAATTAATTATTCAATTAGCTAAAGTATTAAAAAATCATATAATTATTTATACAAGGTTGAAAATCGTGGAATCAAATCGAGAATGAAGTGGATTGCAAATTTAAGGGGCAAAGGTGAGTTAATCTCACTCATCTGGGTTAAATTTAAATTTAAATGGTTAAGTTTAAATAATTGGTTGAATGATTGAATTGATATGATGTGGTACATTATATAGTAATATATAATATATATTGGAGTGATTGATTTCCCGCATTATATAGCTGATGAGGCCCTTTGCGCCGCATAATAGCGGATGATATTATATAAATCCCATATACCACGATATTCCACCTCGAAGTGGAATTGGTATTTTATGTTGTGCTAATATCTGTGGATGCAGGGAAACAGGTTCGAGGGATCCAACTGGATTCCTCAAAATTATTTAGATTGTTTAATATTCTGTGTTATGAGTCTTTGATATTCTGTGATGAATTATAATGATAATTGGAATATTGAATACTATGGTTTGCTTGAATATATTTTGGTACACTGGGTCATCAAAATATTTAGAATTGGATTTTTTGAAAGAAATACAAGAGTAAATTTTGAAAGTGAAATAACTATAGAATAAAAATAAGAATGAATTGGAAAGAAATAAAAGCGATTTTTAAAAACTGAAGTTAAATTGTAAAGTAGAGATTTAAACAAGTTTTAAATCAAAGTTAAATCTGGAATTCAAGTTAGTGAATCTCGGTTTTTAAATTTAAATTGTTTTAACAACTTGAATGTTAAAGTGCATTTTTAAATTGATTTGAATTTAAAAATGAATTTGGTTTTAAATTCTTTTAAACTTCCTTTATAAAATGAGTAGTTAATTTATTTAATAAAGTAAATAAAAAGATAGTTAATTACTAGTTGAGAGAGTGATTAATATTTGTGGTTTAATTAATGATCAATTACTTAATGTAATTAATTTAGATTAGGATAAATTAAAATGTAATTAGAAATCATTAATTTATATAATTAATGATGTAATTAAAGGTTGATTAATTAAGATTAATTAACCAATAATAAGTGATTTATGAGAAATTAATTAATATAAGTAATTAAGGATTAATATAATTATATTAATTAATTTGTGAAGTAATTAAACATTAATTACTTTTTTTGGTTAAGAATAATTAATTTGTATAATTAATTAAAGATAATTACTTGAATGTAATTGAAGGATAATTAATCCAGGATGATTAATTAAGATGGATAATTAAGGGATGATTAATTAATTGATTTGAAATTAATTAATGTCAAGTGAATGAATCTAAGTGATTGAGGTTAATAATTCAATTAGAAGTGATCAAATTTAGTTTCGAAGTGATCAAGTTTGCTTATGGATGATTGAATGGTATTGGATGCCTTGAATGAATTGATATCTCTGATATGAAATGTTTTGTAGTATCATATGTTTGGGCGGACAGGATATTGTGGTTATCTATCAATGATGAATTGTTGTGTAAAGGGACATCCTGTATTTAAAGTTTGAAGTGTATTTCATTTGGATAACTTGGGTTAGGATGACATGAGACCTAAAGAGATCAGGGTCGGGTATTAGAAAATACCCGAAACCACTTTGAATTTTTATTGATTGATATGTGAAATCTATAGGCTGGAATGAAATAATTTAAGTGAATTGGACTATTTAATCTGAATTTTGGTACTTAGAAAATTGATGTGTGAAATAAGTGATGTCTATAACAAATTGTGAATTTGTAAATTGATACGAGTTACCCCGGGTTTTATATAAATTGTATGCTTTGTATTCTATGTTAGATGGGTTTACTCACGCTAGTTTCCAGCCTGACTCGGGTGTTTCTTTGATGTAATGCTTGGGTCAGATCGAGTATTACAGATTTTCAAGCAAGGACGTTCTGGAGCTCAGAAGACGGGCTGGATGACAAGATCGTATGGAGAGTTCCCTCTGTATTATATTATTGCATATATCCGAGTCATGTTGATTGTATATGTATATATGTTGTAACTCTGATGTATTAAAGTGAAATTTGATAAGTACAGTTTTCCTTTGTATAATTGTTATTATTTGTTATTATATTTTATCCGCTGCGAATGTGAGATGTTGGTGTTTCTGTTCTTCTTATTCTTCTATCTCTTTCTTCTTTTTCCTAACTATCTGGAATTTTCGGGATCAAAAATTCCGGGTCGTTAAAGTTAGTATCAGAGCTGAAAGGTTAAGCGGGAACCTTGGCTCTAGTGGGGATTACTCGTTAAATAGAGTCCGTAGTACTCTAGAATAAGTTTGAGCGTATTAATAGATATGAGCACGTATTTGTTAGTGAATATAAATTATTTTAATATTTGTTGATTTGAATTATTATTTGAACCTTGAAATAGGCTAAAAACGGAATTTGGATTCAAAATTAAATGGTTTAAAGATATAAGTTGATTTAATTTAAAGGATTAAATCAACATTTGAAATTTAACTCGAATTTATATAATTCGGGATGGTTTAAAATTGAAATTTGAATTGAATTAGTTGAAACTGGATTTGATTTGAATTAAATGGAATTGATTCAATTTAAATGGAAGTGAAAATTTAAATTTAGTTGATTGGATATGGAGGTTCAAAATTGAATAGTTTGACTCTAGACTATTTTTAAAATAAATTGTTTTAGTACAAATCTATTTTTCCAAGTTATTTATTATATATACAACCTTTCTTATTAAACCTAGAACTATCTTATACTTATTTTATAACTACTTTTGGAATTATTTAACTATTTTGTAACTGTTTTATGAACTAATTACTGTTTTTGAACTATTTTATAACGAATTACTATTTTAAACTATTTCGTTATTATCTAACTATTTTATAACTATTTGGCTATTTTCCAACTGTTTTATCGTTATTTAACTATTTTACAGCTATTTTACAAACTAATAATTATTTTTCAACTACTTATCTATTTAAAAAAAAAATTCAAGCTATTTTCTAAATTTAAGCTGGTCAGAGTGCAAAATATTTATGGTTAAATTACCCAATTGAGATAAGAATTAAAGTGATAATCCAAATGGGATTGAAGAAATTGTAAATAAGTGAATGAAAATTAAAGTGAATGTGAATAGAAAAGGGAATTGTTTTGGCTAATGAATCAATGAGTATAGATACGTGGATGTACGTATATTGTTTAATTCGCATAGTGGTTTGATCCGGATTCGAGCACAGAATTTTGAGATAGTTTATCGATCCGAGTTGGGATTTTTCACTCGATTTTCGACGGAAAACCTGGATATGGATTGTTGATTGATTCTGGATATTCTCTATCATAGATAGGCTATGCAAGGAGAATGACGGTTTCTAATCAAGAAACTAGATCTGTGTCCACATTAGGAAGTCGGGTGGACGATACTAGTTCGGAAGTGAAATTGTGTGATCGAGTGAGCGATCAGATTGGTATAGCGTACGGATGATAGGTGTACATCGTACGGATTTGAATGAAATTGATATTGGAAATTTATGGATAAGAAATGTGAAATAGTTTTGAAATGAAAGGTATATTTTGTGAAACATATGATGAAGTAAAGTGGAAACTGGACATTTCCATGGTAAAAATTTACTTTATGGAAGTAAGTAAAATGGTAAGTGACTTTATCGAGTAATAAAATTTGAATATTTGAATTTGAATAAACAAAGTTATATATCTTTGTTATATAAGATAAATCTCCCCTTGTTGAATCTATTGCCGGAAGAAAAGGATTTTGAAAGTGTTTGAAGTATAAAAGGTGTTAAAGTTTTTAAAAACTTATATACATCTATATATATAAAGGATCTTATGAGGATTTTGGAAAAAGGTTTTGTGAACCTTTGGATTTGGAAAGGCTTTTTATTTTTGGATAAAATCAATATTGGAATTTGGAAAGCCTAGTTTGAGAATTATCGATTTTGGGATAATCGATTTTGAGAAAAGGAGATTTATATGAGATTCATACTAGGTGTATGATTTGAAAGATACTATATGTGTATAGTATAAAGTTTTTTGATAATGGCTCTGGAGAAAAAGGCGCTCCCTTGAAATGAACTTCTCAGGAGTGCCACAGGGTGGTACTGCCTTGAACCCCAAGGGGGGTTCTAAAGTTGATCATGTGAGGAGTCCGGACAAAACTAGTTCTTGAGGATTATGTGTAGTGTGTAGCGGAAGTTGAGGGTGCTGATGCCTACAGAGGCTTTTGGGTTATGCTGTGACGACAGTGTAACTCGATGTCACTGCGATCTACTGTAGACCATAGCGAAAGTCATGTGCTGTTGAGAGCCAATAGTCTACTTTTGATTTTATATCGGTAGACTGCGACCTATGGCAACATAGCAAAAGTCGTGTGTGCCGTTGAGAGCCAACGGCCTACATTTGATTTTACATCGGTAGACTGCGACCTATGTGGGAGGGGAGAAGTTTCATTTTTGGCAGTGAAAATCGAGGGCGCTGATGCCTACAGTTACATGGACTTTTGCTGTGATGGCAACATAACCCTGGAATGTAACTACGATCTGTTGTGGGTTCCATGGCATAATCGAGGGGCGCGGAGTGCCTACAGTTACATGGACTTTTGCTGCGATGGCAACGTAACCCAGGATGTAACTGCGACCATGGATGGGGTGATGATTTCCAGAGTATTCTCACCAAAGATATTTCCTCTGTTTTCAAAAAAATGTGTTCGATATTTTCAATAAAATTATTTTCCAAGTATTCTCACTGGATGTTGAAAATGGGTCTGCTAAGTACTTATAGATTTTCAGTCCTACGCATGATCAACGTATGACCAAATTTCTGTGAGAACAAGGATGGACTGGTTGAGACATCGAGTTATAAGAAGTATTTTTATGAAAAGCTATTTTAATAGTATTATGTGAATTTAAAAGTATTTCTAAAATTTTAAAATAAAAGAGCAAGCCGCTATTCGAGAAGAGTTTATAAACACCTGACACGATAAATTGACACAGTATTATTTTTAAGGTGGGTGAATGAAATAGGTTTACCCAAAATATATTTTGATATAAAAGAAATATTTTCTTAAATTGTTATATAACTTGGATGTTTGGATGATAATATTTTAAACAAATAGATTATAAAAATTGGAATGACTTGTAAAATCAAATGGGAATTTGTATGAGCATAAATTATACAAATGAATTATAGTTAAATTTTGATTTAAATCAAATCTGTAAATTTAAAATCCCGGAGATTTTGGAAGCGTTTTTCGAAGTGTTTTGAAGATAAATAATAGCATTGTTATTTTAGGGGTATTCCTGAGAGGAAATCATTTCAAATGAATTTTGGAAAGGGATATAGCATTGAGCTCACTTCAATCGTTGGAAAATAATTCTGATGATGACTGCGCAGCATCATCAATATTCATTTTCGAGTTTCTAAGTGATGGATTGCTGCTAAATTGATTTATTCAGAAGAACTAGTTTTGTTTTTTTTTCAATTTTTTTTGTTGGGAATAAAAACCAGGATTGGTTTAAAATTTTTGGAAAGTGTGATTTTGAGATAATGGTGCTTTCAAAATGATTTGAAAACCAAAAGCCGGTTGTTTAAAAAATCCTGAAATCCTTATTTAAATATTTTAGAGATCTTCAGGAGATAAGTTATAAACTTATAAATATTGAATGACTTTGATGAGGAATATGGGGATTGGATTTTGGAATTAAAATTAAAGGTGGAAGTTAAAAATGAGAATTTAACTTGGGTTAAGATTAACTTTGAAATTTAATTGATGTTTGGAAGAAATAATTAGTAAATCTTGAAAGTGATTGGAATAGGAAAATAAAAATTAAATTTGGATTGAGAAATAAAATTAATTAGAATTAAATTAACTTAAGCAAGGTTAATAATAATGGGTTGGATTTGAAGTAAGTTAAAAAAAAGAATTGAAGTTGTCAAATGGAATGGAATTGGATTATAATAGAAATGATTTAAGTTGCAAATAAAATCCAATTCGAGTATAAATGAGTAAATATATGCTTGGATATTATTTTAACGAATTGAGAATGGCTAATTGAATTAAATGAGTCGTGAATGAATTGAATTTGGAAATTAAAATTCATAATGAACGAAACAAAAGAACAAATCCAATAAATTTGTAGATTGAAATGAGATTTGATTGAAATAGAATCGAGTTAAAGCGAATTTTTTTGCAAATGAAGCGAGCTTAAGTTTTGAGGTTGGAATAAATTGAAGTGGATTAACTTAAGTTAAAAATAATTAGAAGCTCAACTTCGAGTAAGAATGAAAATTCATTAAATAAAAGTTTAGGTTAAATAAATTTGGAAAGTGGTTATTAATACAAGAATCGAATGTTGTCAAGCTCAATGAAATGATTTTAAAAATGTATGGTTGGTGAATAAACTATAAATGAGATGGAATTAAATATAAAATGAGTTGGAATCAATAGGATGTGGCTAAAAACTAAAATGGATATTCTATGAAGTGAATATTGTCAAATTGCATTGAATAAATTAGTCGTTCGACTTAAACGGAAGTAAATAAAAATTCTATGAATTGGTAGAGGTAAATAAATTGATTTTAAGATCAATTGAATTGAATATGAGCTTATTTGGATAAAAAATAAATTGAATGTAAGAAATTGAAGTGTAAACCATTAAAATAGAATGGATTGGCACATGAATTGGTTGAAAGCAATTGAATTAGTTTTGAAATCGTGTAAATTGCTCATGGAAAATGTTTGGTGCATGTTGCTTATGAAATGCATGTCTTTATCTATTGAAAGTAAGTGAAATGTTAATAAATTTCATATATTTAGTACTTACATGTTTGAATTGAGTAAGTACAGGTACCGGGAAGCTGTTTGGTTGGATTTGGACGCGCTAATTGCTAAAATAATAAGCCGCTTGCTTAAAAATGCTAAATAAAGGTACGCCTACGCAATAAAAATAGGAAATATGAATTGTTTTTGTTTTTCCGACCGTGTGGGTCGATGTATATATATTTATATCTCTTTTGTCAAAATGCAAAAGCTCCTTCGTACAAAGGAGACTCTGCCAAAATTTTCCGAAAATTTTGGGAGTTAGAAAATAAAAGAAAATTTTTGCTAGCAACAAAATGATTTCAAATCGGAATTGAAATAAGGATTTTTGGAAATGGAAATTGAAACTAATTGTTTAGTTGGAACTAAAGGATCATAAAAGTGAATTTGAGATTTTTGATTTCAGAGGATAAATTGAAATTTTCTCGGCAAAGGTATATATTTAAATTTCTGCATGAAATTTGATGATTTTCTGGTCTAACCACTTAGCCTTTTGTTTTCTTTGGAATTTGGGAGCCCGTAGAGGCATTTTGTAGTTGTACCGAGCTAGATGCGCAAAGGACACGCTGGCGAAATTTTTCGAAAATTTAGGGAGTTAGAAAAATTTTGAGAAAATTTTGATAATTCAAAATTTGGTTTTAAATTCAGATTTGAATTGTTAAGTAAATAATATTATTGGGACTTATGGATAAGTTTGGAAAGCTAGAAAAAGGGTTAGTGTGCCTTTAATAAAAAGATTTTTTTGAGAATTGTTTGGAATTGTTTGGTTTTGGAAAAAAGTAAATGGGTATTGGACCATTCTTCTTAACTAGCAATTTCGGGGACGAAATTCTTTTAAGGGGGAGGAATGTGACGAATTGGAATTTTTGAGCATTTGAAATTGGAATATCTGATTGATTTTAGATATTTGAAAGATTAATTTCAATTTGAATTCTAAACATCACTATTTATTTGATAATTAAATTATTGAATTTAATAATTCGAAGTTGGGTGAAATATTGAATCTTCAGTTTTAAGCCTGTTAAAAATAATTTGAAGGCTTGAGGAATTTATACTGATAGAACTGAAGATAGTAAAAGGGTTGAAATTGAATTTGGGAATGTTGTATTAAGTTTGAAAATATATTGTTTAAATTGAATTTAAAAATAGCCTTCCGAGGCACAGTCTCGGAATTCGACGAAACCGGTTCCATTAGATCCGTAATATTGAATTATTATCGGATTTCAATTTTCGTAGTGTTTGGAGTGATCATTTGGCCGTACGATAAGCAAATGCGTTGAATTTATATCGAAAATTCAATATAATAACCGAGTTCAAAAAGCTATCTTCTCCATACGGTCGAATTAGGACTCGAAACCTTTTCCCTTGCGCTCGGAATAGGGGTATAACATTATAAATGCCAAGCGACATACCTCCATAGGGGTTCAAAATTTCGTGATATGTAATGTAAGATAATTTAATTATAAGATATAAAAAATATATATGGTCAAATCCATCTCCTTACCTTCTAAAATACGCTAACCCTTTACCTTTAAATCACGCTATTCTTTTTTCTCCTCCGCCAGTTGAAATCGAATAAAAAAAGGGGAATCACGAATCAAATTCGTGCTTTCATTATTAACGTCGCTCGCAACCCTAGAGCTCGCGCACGAAGTAAGATGGAGCTTGCGAGGCAGCGATGGGGGGGGGGGGGGGGGGGGCGGGCGAAGCTCGAATTTGTCGAGGTTAGGGTTTGCGTTCGTAAAGCGAACGAGGCGAGGCGTTCGTTTTCGAGCGCGGCGTTAGGCTTCTGCCGCGAGGTCGGAGGAAGGGGGTCGTGGCGGTTCTAGGTGGGTTCCGAGGTGCTTTGGTTGAGGGCTTGGAAGTGGCAGAGGCGAACTCACGATGGGGATCTAGTCGAGCTAGGGTTTCGTGAAGCAACAAGGTATTTTTGTTAATTTAATTATATATATATGCAGCTTTTCTTCTTCAATTTATATAATAATAATGATAAATATTGTGTAGTTTACTGTAATAATATAATTTCATTTTAATATATATGTTAAAAGCAAATTGTGTTTATATTAGACTTTGTAGATATATATATATATATATATATATATATATATATATATATATATATATATATATAAGGTTCAAAGTAGAAATATATACATATAAATATACACAAGATTTTGAAATATAAAAGTTAGATTTTATTTCATAAGCAGTTTGAAAGAAATTATATATATAATATAATAAAATAGATATACATACACATTTTTAAATTTACCAGTTATTTTAAAATAATGTATTATGAAGATGAATTTGTTTAATAAACTTCTTTAATTATTTTTAGTTTCTAAAAACATATTATGGAAAGGAAATTGGTTTAAATTAAATTGTTAGTTTAAAACCAAATTGTTAGTTAAATTAAATAAATAAATAGTAATTAATTGTTCAATTAGCTAAAGTATTAATAAATCATATAATTATTTATACAAGGTTGAAAATCGTGGAATCAAATCGAGAATGAAGTGGATTGCAAATTTAAGGGGCAAAAGTGAGTTAATCTCACTCATTTGGGTTTAATTTAAATTTAAATGGTTAAATTTAAATAATTGATTGAATGATTGAATTGATTTGATGTGGTATATTATATAGTAATATATAGTATATATTGAAGTGATTGATTTCCCACATTATATAGCGGATGAGGCCCTATGCGCCGCATAATAGCGGATGATATTATATAAATTCCATATACCGCGATATTCCACCTTGAAGTGGAATTGGTATTTTATGTTGTGCTAACATCTGCGGATGCAGGGAAACAGGCTGGAGGGATCCAACTGGATTCCTCAAAATTATTTAGATTGTTTAATATTATGTGTTATGAGTATTTGATATTCTGTGATGAATTATATTGATAATTGGAATATTGAATACTATGGTTTGCTTGAATATATTTCGGTACACTGGGTCATCAAAATATTTAGAATTGGATTTTTTTGAAAGAAATATAAGAGTAAATTTTGGAAGTTAAATAATTATAGAATAAATATAAGAATGAATTGGAAAGAAATAAAAACGATTTTTAAAAACTGAAGTTAAATTGTAAAGTGGAGATTTAAAACAAGTTTTAAATCAAAGTTAAATCTGGAATTCAAGTTAGCGGATCTCAGTTTTTAAACAAATAAAGTTTTTAAATTTAAATTGTTTTAACAACTTGGATGTTAAAGTGCATTTTTAAAATTGATTTGAATTTAAAAATGAATTTGGTTTTAAGTTCCTTTAAACTTCTTTTATAAAATGAGTAATTTATTTATTTTATGAAGTAAATAAAAAGATAGTTAATTACTGGTTGATATTAATCAAGAGTGATTAATATTTGTGGTTTAATTAATGATTAATTACTTAATGTAATTAATTTAGATTAGGATAAATTAAAATGTAATTAGAAATCATTAATTTATATAATTAATTATGTAATTAAAGGTTGATTAGTTAAGATTAATTAATCAATAATAAGTGATTTATGAGAAATTAATTAATATAAGTAATTAAGGATTAACGTAATTAATTATAGTTAACTATTTTGTGAAGTAAATAATGATTAATTACTATTTTTGGTTAAGAATAATTAATTTGTGTAATTAATTAAAGATAATTACTTGAATGTAATTGAAGGATAATTAATCCAGGGTGATTAATTAAGATATATAATTAAGGGATGATTAATTAATTGATTTGAAATTAATTAATGTCAAGTGAAGGAATCTAAGTGATTGAGGTTAGTAATTCAATTAGAAGTGATTAAATTTATTTTGAAAGTGACCAAGTTTGCTTATGGATGATTGAATGGTATTGGATGCCTTGAGTGAATATCTCTGATATGAAATGTTTTGTAGTATCATATGTTTGGGCGGACAGGATATTATGGTTATCTATCAATGATGAATTGTTATGTAAAGGGACATTCTGTATTTAAAGTTTGAAGTGTATTTCATTTGGATAACTTGGGTTAGGATGACGTGAGACTCGAAGAGACCAGGGTCCGGTATTAGAAAATACCTGAAACTACTTTGAATTTTTATAGATTGATATATGAAATCTATAGGCTGGAATGAAATGATTTAAGTGAGTTGGACTATTTAATCTAAATTTTGGTACTTAGAAAATTGATGTGTGAAATATGTGATGTCTATAACAAATTGTGAATTTGTAAATTGATACGGGTTACCCCGGGTTTTATATAAGTTGTATGCTTTGTATTTTATGTTAGATGGGTTTACTCACGCTGGTTTCCAGCCTGACCCGGGTGTTACTTTGATGTAATGCTCGGGTCAGACCGAGTATTATAGGTTTTCAGATAAGGATGTTCTGAAGCTCAGGAGACGGGCTAGATGACAGGAACGTGTGGAGAGTTTCCTCTGTATTATATTGTTGTATATATTTGAGTCATGTTGATTGTATATGTATATATGTTGTAACACCGATGTATTAAAGTGAAATTTGACAAGTACAGTTTTCCTTTTTATAACTGTAATTATTAGTTATTATATTTTATCCGCTACGAATGTGAGATGTTGTTGTTTCTGTTCTTCTTATTCTTCTATCTCTTTCTTCTTTTCCTAACTATCTGGAATTTTAGGGATCGAAAATTCCGGGTCGTTACAGAAAGCTTATTCGTCAAAAACCTAAAAGCCTCCCACTCTCAGACTACTCAAATTAATTTTGAGTATCCAAGAGTTTGTGGAGAAACACAAACTTGAGTCAGACAATAAGTCCGGAATGAATAATCCCCTATCGTTTCTTATCATAAATAGATATCTAGTGAGACCATGCCGCTTAATGGAACGGGATTTTCCCTTACTAGTACCCCAAAGCAAAACATGCAAATCATTTACTATGCTCCTACACCCAAAATGATTGGTCTTAACATAATATGAAATAAATCCATAAATCATATACATCAGATATCCCATCCACCCATTTAGTAGATATCATATGTAAAAGCAATATATTAGATTTCCCGAATACCATGTGGATTGATTCACTACATACCAGTCGCCTAATACCATGTGCATTGATTTTTGACCTAGTCGAAAGGTTTGATACCTTTCAACCTTGTTAGAAGGTTTGGTATGGAGGCGGAAGCTCTTTCCGAAGGAGTTGAAATAGCGAAAATTGTACTTTAAAATAGTTATTTTGTACCCCACATGCCTTATTTGTTTAAATCTGATTGTTTGCCGGAATTTTATGTTCAAAAATGCTGTCGATTTTCCTTAGTTGAAAATTTAAATAATTTTAAAAAAGCCCCTTTCTCCTTTATAATTATACATAACATTTAAGTCCCATACCTTAAATGATTTTATATAACTATTAAAACGTCATGAAAAATTCTAGAAAATCAATTAATATGTTTTCTTCAACATATTAAAATTTCAAAGCATATGAAGATCAAAACAACTCAGAATTTAACCAAAACCGAATAAAAACGTGTCAATTAATCCATTAACATTTAAAACACCTATGTCTTATCTAAAAAAAGTTTTAATGGTTATGTACTAACCAAGACACAAACATGAATCGGGTATAACCCATAGCCAATCCAAACAGAGAAAAACAAGACGATGAACATGATTCTTCATCTTGATTAGTTGATTGGAGAATGAGATAATTTCCTAGCTTTAGTTCCTTAGCTTTTTCTTCAATTCATGCTCTTTCTGGAGCTTTTAATAGCCGATCGAAAGTAGGCGAGGAGTTACGAATGAGAAGGTAAAAATTTATTACGATGGAGGAAGAGATTTATAATGAGAAATGCAGCCCCTTTTCCAAGTTTAACTCTTAGAAAATTCCTCCTTCTAAATTTAGTCAAGTCTTATTTTAGTTCATTCATTAAGACATGGCCATTGGATTTATTAATCTCATCTTCCTAATTATTCACATTATTCTATTTAATTTATCCAATTAAATATCCCGAATAATGTTAATTAAAATTCAGGGGCATTACAGGCTCTCCCCTAAAAGAATTTCGTCCCCGAAATTTCAGTAAGGACACAACAACAAGCATACAGCCTGTGTAAGCAAAGCTAGTATAACCTACCAGCTAAATTCTATATAAATCCTATATAGAACTTACCATCTAAAGCAGCTCAGGAAAAGTAGCCCTAATCTTGTCTTCTGTCTCCCAAGTGCAGTCCTTCACGTTGTTGCTACATTAAACTTTCACCAACTTGACTTTCTTGTTCCTTATCCTTTTCTCATCTTTTGCGACAACACAAACTGATGGTCTCACAAAAGTCATATACGATTCCACCATTAAGTCCTCCACTACGGTCAGAGCGATAGTATTTTCTAGACCATGAACATACTTCCTAAGATGAGAAACACGAGACACATTGTGGGCTCCGCCATACTGCTCGGTAAATCTACTCGGTACGCGAGTCTTCTAATCCTCTCTGATATAGGAAATGGTCCGACATATCTCGTTGCTAGCTTCTCGGTCTTTTCGAACTGAACCATACCTTTCCATCGATGATACCATGATGAAAACTCTATCTCCAACTGAGAACTCTAGGTCCTTATGCCTTTTGTCTACATAACTCTTCTGCCTAGACTGAGCTTCCTTCATTCTTTCCTATATCAACTTGATCTTTTCCGTCGCCTCTCTCACCAAATCTGGACCAAGGACCAATCTGTCTCCAGTCTCTAACCAACATGTTGGTGATTTGCATGGCCTCTCATACAAAGCTTCAAAAGGCGCCATTCCTATAATTGTCCGATAACTATTATTATAGGAAAACTCGACTAAGTGCAAGTGATCTTCCCAAGAACCACTAAAATCTAGCACACAAGCCCTCAACAGATCTTCCAGTACCTTGTTGACTCTCTCTGTCTGCCCATTCATCTGAGGATGATATGCGGTACTCATTTTGAGCTTAGTTCCTAACACACTCTACAGGCTCTTCCATAACTCACTAGTAAACAAAGCATACCTATTACTGACGATGCTACTAGGAAGTCCATACAGTCAAACGATGTTCTTCATGAACAACTTAGCCAAAATAGATGCCCTCCTACTTGACCTTATCGTAATAAAATGGGCACTCTTGGTTAATTTTTCCACTATGACCCACATACTTTTATAACCTGGTTTGACCTTGGCAACCCATTATAAAACCCATGTATATCGAGTCCCACTTCCAAATCAGAACATCCAAAGGCTGAAGCAAACCACTAGGTTATGATGTTTGGCTTTTACTTGCTGACAATTCAAACACAGTTTTATCCATAAGCTAACATCCCTTTTCATTCTTTCTCAGAAGAAACTTCTCTTCATATCCTGATACATCTAGGTTCCCCGGGAAGAACCGTAAACTTCGATCGATGACATCCTTAAGAACTTCGATTCTAATGTTTCCCACATCCAGAACACATAATCGTTCCTTCTTTCCCAACCAACCCCCGTTGTCAAGAATAAAACCCTTTGAATCATCAGTCTCAGTTTCGGCTTCTAACCTTCTAATCCTCTTGGCTAACACTAGATCCTCTTTCTGCCTAGAAGCAATCCGTTCAATCAGAACTGGCCAAACTTCCAAACAAGGCATCATGGCGATATTCCAACTAGATCCAGCAGTGGACCTCAACTGCATACTGCAAGCAGCTAGTGCTTCCAAGTCCTTCCATTCCACCAACAAAGCTGACACCACATTTTGATGTTTCCTCCTAAGCGCATCTTCCACCTTATTGTTAGGAAATCCAGTCCACGGTTTTGATGACAACTATACAATAGGAATCAAATATACATACATATATTTATATATATAGGTACTTGCTAGAACATCATAGAAAGACAAGAACGAGGCTCAAAGGACACTACAAAAGACTAAAAGTCGATAGGTACAAGGAAGTAAAAGAAAAGATGCACAAAAGCTGACATGCACCATATCCGACGTCTGGGTGCACAAGCCAGACATCTGAAATAGTTCTCTGGAACAACAAACAGGCTAAACCAGATGTCTGGTAATGGCACTCAGACGTCTGATCCTCTACTATATTAAAAAAAAATTATAGTATCAGATGTTTCAAAAAAATACCAGACGTCTGAATTCAAACTCGAACTTCAAAAATAAACTGCAACTGCCACAAGTGAATGGACATCTCCTCTTCTCTTCGCCACAACTCTTCACCATCAACAGAAGCAACGTTAGAGGATTCATTAGTGGATGTAACTACTCAAGATACCTATCTAAAACTATACATAGCATTAAGAATCAAGAGAACAAAAACTTACTTCACTTACTTACGCTTTCTAATTCTATACTCCATTCTATATTCTTGATCTCTGCACTCTAGCAATCTTTACTTGTATTCACTCTTCCATATACTCAGTTCTTCATAGACAACATTCCTTAGAAATATACTGGAAGCAATTGTACTAATTAGTCAACATTCATGTTATATTAGAACACACATTAGACAAGAATAACTCATAGTAACCAAGCCTATTCCTCCGGACGAAGCGACGATTTTTGATAGTCGAATTCCCAAGGGGAGCTTCGGGACTAGACGTAGGATGGGAGGTCCGAACCAGTATAAAATTCTGGTGTGTTTATTCTATATTTACTTAGATTAATATTATTTTAGTTGCATCATATTTTTTTTCACATATACTTGCATATACACTACATAATCCACCCCGTATACTTTCACTTATTTCCTTTTCCCGATGTATACTCGATGCTAAAATCATAAGCTGCAACAAACTCCAACCATCTCTACTATCTCATGTTCAGCTCCTTCTGAGGGAATGAATACCATAGAGACTTATGATTCGCTCAAACCTTTCTTGCAAAAGATAATGTCTCCACATCTTTAATGCGAAGCTTACCGCTGCCAACTCCAAATCATGAGTAAGATATCTCACTTCATGCGGTCTAAGATGTTTATAAGCATAGGCAATAACCTTTTCATTCTGCATTAGCACAACACCTAAACCAGTACCACATGCATCGGTATAAACTATCAACCCCTAATTCCCATCTGGAACTACTAACACGGGCGCATAGTTTAACAAATGTTTCAATCTAAAGAACGCCTCCTCACATTTGCAGGACCAAACAAATTTCACGTCCTTCCTGGTTAGCCTAGTCAAGGATGCCGCTGTCCGCAACAAAATTCTGAATGAAACTTCGGTAGTATCCTGAAAGTCCAATAAAACTTCTAATCTCATTTACCATCTATGGTCTCTTCCAATTGTTAATAGCTTCGATCTTATCCGGATCAATTGCTAAACCTTCCTTGAAAACTACATGACCAAGGAATTTCACTTCTCTTTTTCAGAAATGACACTTTGAGAACTTCGCCTTCAGCCGATGTTACCTTAGCGTCTCCAACACTATTCTAAGATGATCTGCATAATCCTTCTCATTCTTAGAATATATCAAAATGTCATCAAAAAAACCAACGCGGACCTATTCAAGTGCTCTCGGAAAATCTTGTTTATCAAATCCATGAAGAAAGCCGGCGCATAAGTAAGCCCGAATGGCATAACCAACCATTCATAAGGCCCATATCTAGTCCTAAACGCCGTCAAAAGAATACTGTCCTCTGCCACCCTTAGCTGATGGAAATCTGTCGCCAAATCCAACTGGACAAACACTCTGGCTCCAGTCAACTGATCGAATAAGTCGTCGATTCTCGGCAAAGGATATATATTCTTGATCGTCCTCTCATTTAGCATAGATAGTTAATACATATCCTTAATGACCCATCTGGCTTCTTCACGAATACCGCGGCCGTTCCCTAAGGCGAACTGCTTGGTCGAATGAAATTCTTTCCTTCCAATTCCACTAGCTGCACCTTCAATTCCTTCATCTCGGTTGGTGACATCCTGCTAGGTGGTCTACTTACAGGTTTGACACCCGGTATAAGATCTATCTGAAATTTGGTTGCTCTTTTCGACGGCAAGCCTGAAACTGGTTCAAACACATCCATAAACTCTCTTGCAACATAAACCTGCTTTAACTTTGCTTCCGTTGCCATGGCATCCAATAACGCATAAGCATTTCCATTTGAACTTTTTATTGAATAAATAACTCGGTTACGGCTATTCGGGTGTTTTAATGATATTTCCCTCTCTTGGCAAAATATCCTAGCATCATATCTATCTAAGCAATCCATACCCAATATGATCCTGGAACCCACAAAATCAAAAACTTATAAACTGCATGCAAACATATGACCTAACAAATCAAGTTCTAACTGGTCATATCTCATTCCTACAGTTTCATACCCTCCTATAGGATTCACAACCCTCAAAGGAGTAATAAGGTATAAAGGTTCTATACATAAGCAATTTACCAAATACTGAGATATAAATGAGTGCGATGCACTGGTATCAAATAGTATCCTAACTGGAGTACTATGAATCATAAGCATACCTTTCATCACAACTTTTCTTTTCTCAGCAGCCATTGGTCTAGAGGACGATGGTTCCAACACAAAGACCTTTCCCTTTCCAATTTAGCAACCTTGGGACACTTGTCCTTATAATACCCCATCTGGCCACAGTTGTAGCACTTCACATTAGGCCTCACTACAACTGCTCTTCCATCACCCGAGCGACACTCATAGCATAGTGCCCCTTCTTGTCACACTTGTAACAGACAATATCAGCCTTGCTCTTCTTAGCTGCTACCCCCGACTGGACACCTTTCTTCTTGATGAACTTCCACTTCTTCCCTTGAAAATTCTGAATCTCAGCTAGTTTCCCCTTTCCAAAAGTAGTAAGCATCTCTTCATTCCGGATAGCCATCTCAACAACTACGTGACACAGATCCCGGAGGTTTGGCATGGTTGCTTTGGCAATCTCAAGATTCAACCCCCTGATAAACTTATCATTCCTTCGAATGACAATATCAATAGTAGCATATCCGTAACAAGATAGATCATCAAACTCCATAGCATTCTCAATCACTAATTTATTCGCTTGGACTAAATCTAAAAACTTCCTGAGCAATACTGACTTGGCAACCTCTAATAGAAATCTTTCTTCGAACTTCCTTCGAAATTCAGCCCAAGTCAGGCCTTTCTTTGGCTCTCCTACGGTAACTTCATTCCACCAAAACAAAGCTGCTCCCTACAATTGCCTTGAAGCAAGTCTTCTCTTCTGCATATCTGTCAAGCCGAGATATGCATATATCCTCTCACAATGCAATAGCCAGTTTTCCATTCCTACTGCATCCTCGTTCCCAGAAAAGGCTTTCCTCCAAGATTACGTAATCCCTACTCATCTTGGCATAATTATTGCCAACCGTGGATAGCTGATTAGCTTCTACACCATTCCCTATGGCTACTCCTGTTGCTGCTCCAGCTTGTATCATATTCACGAAGAACCGATACATTATCCCCATATCAACCGGCGTGATCTCAGCACCAACATTAGCATTTGCATCTGGGTTTGCATTTTCCAGTCGACCCTGGTTGCTTCTAGTATTGGGTCGAACATTTCACTTGTTGCGGACCTTGCGGTGCATCTCCTACCTTGATTCACTCTTTCATTTCCTACCTCCATATCTTACTTCCCTACTACCTGAAATCCAATCTTTGTAAGATATAGAAGAATGGTCTAAGAGAGTGGGGAATACATACTTAGGTATTTATAGCAAAGTACAAATATGTTACTATAATGCTTACCCAAGACCAACTATATTTTAGATTCATTAGATTTTGCTTTGAAATCTTTTAAGGTATAAATTCCTTTTAAATACATAAACCATCTCTGATACGAACTTGTAACATCCCACTTTCCGAGGCTTAAAACTAATCGCTACTGATGTTGATGTCATTTGTATTTGTTATTTCTTGGCGACCGAATGCAGCATTGTTAATATTGATACACAGGAACACATGAATATGAAATTTTTTTAAACTTCCAATAAACAGAATTTCTCATTTCGTTCAAATTGCAATCTAAGATTTAATTACATAATCCTAGACGTTAACCACGTTTAGATCATATATACATGTACAAAATACGATAAGAGCAATATATGAAGATGTCCGCTTATGATGATCAGAGGACAAATAAATATGAACTTCATAATTCTTAAACATCACAGCGGAATACCCAAAATCGCTCCTATATAGCTAACCCTACCTCCTGCAGTCACCGGAAGCTTACTCGTCAAAAACCTAAAAGTCTCCCACTCTCAGACTACTCAAATTAATTTTGAGTACCTGAGAGTTTGTGGAGAAACACAAACTTCGAGTCAGACAATAAGTCTGGTATGAATAATCTCCTATCATTTCTTATCGTAAATAGATATCTACCGAGACCATGACACTTAGCGGAATAGGTTTTCTCCTCACTAGTATACCAAAACAAAACATGCAAATCATTTATTATGCCCTTTCACCCAAAACGATCGGCCTTAACATAATATGAAATAAAGTCATAAATCATATACATTGGATATTCGATCCACCCATTCATTAGATATCCAATCTAAAAGCAATATATTAGATTTACCATCTAAAATCAATTTATTAGAGTCGCCCTTTAAAATCTTTAAAATGACCATCCTTCATAATTTAATAGGATAATCTGTCCCAAATCCATTTAAAATAATTGTAGATTATCCATTATACATTGTATCATAAAAGTTGGTGTGGGCTATCCACCGCACACTCCATAGTTTTCCTAGGGTGACTATGAACCCTTGGGTACCAAATCTCGAGGCTAACTACCTCTGGCAAAACATTCTTTACTTTAGAAATTTGATGTAGGCTATTCACTGCACATTCCATGGTTTTTCTAGGTTAACCAAGAACCCAACACTTGGCCAAAAATATCATGATCCCCATGATTATGTATAAAAATTCATGATCCCCATGATTATTTATTTTCCCCAGGTTTACCACATGTTTAACTTATTCCCATTGGTAGCCCCAATCAGGTTAAATTAAATAAAAATAGCATTGATAGCCCCAATGTATATTTTCGAAAGCATATTTCTGTTTGTAACCCCAAACTATACATTGAGAATATTAAACCCATCCCGGTGTCCCCAAGGTTTATTTACATCCAATTTATATAAGGATCCCCCTTACATATTCAAATAAAGATAAGTATTTTATGCTATAATCCTTCAAAGTAACCCCTTCAAATAGCAAAATTTTACTTAAGGAAAAAAAAGCTAAAATAGCCCTTAAACCCCTTCGAAAGCAAATAAACATCTAAAGTTAGCCCCTTCGAAAGCCTTCCTTTTGAAAGCATCACAAAATCATACCTTGTGACCTTGTTGAAAGGTCCTACCTTTCGACCTTGTCGGAAGATTTCTTTTCGACTTTGTCGAAAGCCTGGAGGTATCCCTATATAACCATTTATAAACTTTTCGAAAGCAATGAAACTCAAAACCTTTCGAAATCATTGAACTTAAAACCTTTTGAAATCATTGAAGGTAACCCCTTCGAAACCTTTCGAAACCATTGAAGGTAACCCCTTTGAAACCTTTTGAAATCAAACCTTTCGAAATAAATTACTTTCGAAACCAAAAAATTTCAAAGTCGAAACCTTTGGACGTCAAAACCCTTCGAAATCATTCAAAAACAGTAAAGTGTTGGTGTTGGAACCACGCCTTAGAAATCAATGGAGAGAGGCCGCAAGTTTTATAAAACAAAAGATAACCTTTGAATCCATCTAGTTCGAAAGGTTTGGAAGTGGAAGCTATGCTTCCGACCCTGTCGAAAGCTAACCTTTCGACTTTGTCGAAAGGTTTCATTTAAAACAAGAAAGAAAACCAATTGAACCTTTTTCTTTTAAACCATTTGACAATGTCGAAAGTATTTTGTCAAAATCTAGCAAGCGTATTTTCTTTTAAACCAAAACAAAGTTTCATCTCCTTCGAAAGCTCTAATCTTTTGTCTGTAAACCTTTCGACCCCTTCCAATTCACTACATACCAGTCGTCTGATACCATGTACATTGAATTTTGACATAGTCGAATGGTTTGATACCATTTGACCTTGTCGAAAGGTTTGGAATGAAGGTAGAAGCTCTTGCCGAAAGAGTTGAAATAGTGAAAATTGAACTTTAAAATAGTTCTTTTGTACCCCACCTGCCTTGTTTGTCTAAATTTGATTGGTTGCTAGAATTTTATATTAAAAAATGCTGTCGACTTTCTTTATTTGGAAATTTAAATAATTTTGAAAAATCTCCTTTCTCCTTTATAATTATACAAAAAATTTAAGTCCAATACCTGAAATAATTTTATATAACTATTAAAACATCATGAAAAATTCTGCAAAAATTCTAGAAAATCAATTAATATGTTCTCTTCAACATATTAAAATTTCAAAGCATATGAAGATCAAAACAACTCAGAATTTAACCAAAACCGAATAAAAACGTGTTAATTAATCCATTAACATTTAAAACACATATGTCTTTCCAAACAATGGTTTAAATTATTATATCCTAATAAGGACACAAACATGAATCAAGTATAATGCATAGCCGATCCGAATAGAGAAAAATGAGATGATAAACATGATTATTCACCTTGATTAGTTGATTAGAGAATGATATAATTTCCTAGCTTTAATTCCTTAATTTTTCTTTAATTTATGCTCTTCCTGGAGCTTTTAATGGCCGGTCGAAAGTAGGTGAGGAGTTATGAATAAGAAGGTACAAATTTATTAAGTGGAGGAAGAGATTTATAATAAGAAATGTAGCTTCAATTCCAAATTTACCTCTTAGAAAATTCCTTCTTCTAAATTTAGTTAAGTCTTATTTTAGTACATTAATTAAGACTTGACTATTGGATTTATTAATCTCATCTTCCTAATTATTCACATTATTCTATTTAGTTTATCCATTTAAATATCCCAAATAATGTTAATTAAAATTCAAGGGCATTACATGAAGACGTCTTGAAGATGATTAAAGCCGGAGCTTTTGAAATGCGAGGGATACTTGCTATTAATCTTGAGGGTGATTCCAAAATGGATGCAGTAGAGGTATTACCTTCGATTGCATTCAATTCGAGAATGAATTTGTATAAATGAATACTGGAATTTTATTTCTATATGGAGGGAAGTGTTAGCATTCTAAGTGTAACGTATACGGATTTTCGTTGCCGAAAAACCGAATAGTTATGGGTTTTAAAAAGAATTTAAGAAAATAAAAGGAAAGAAAAGAAGGGAAAAAGATGGAAGATTAGAAAATAGAGAATTTTAAAATAGAAATTAGAGAGAATAGAAAATGGAGAAAAAAATAGAAAACAACAGAACAACATCAAAATCTCACAATTCGCAGCGGAACAACATATAATAATAAATGAATAATCTTTAAACAAAGAACTATATCAGTTATTACATTTCATCATATTACATTACATCACATCATCAGAGTGTACAACAACAAACAATTTTAAACAGCGGAAAAGAAATACTATATACTAGTAATACGCCATGCCATCCAGCTTGCCTCCTGCAACTCCAGAATATCCAGAATATCCTGATAAACCTAACTCTTGATATCCTGATAAACCTAACTCTTGACTGCCTGTGTGGAAATTGGTGGGCACCCAGAGTTTAGGAAGGAAAACAATAAACTCCGAGTCAGTCATGTGACTGGTGTGAGAACTCAAAACAGTTTATTTATCTTTAAAATCAAAATAGAGGAATATTTTTAAATTCAATTCGCAATGCTTTTAAAAATGAGACTACCATAAGGCCTCCCGCACACACACAATGCAAACGCAGAATCGGAGGAGATTTCTCCTTATGATAGTCAAAGATGCTTGATACGCATTTAAAAATAACATTTGATATTATTATTAGTGCATAGTGTAGGGGAAAAATTCATTTCGAAAGTAGGATATAAATCTTAGCCAGCATAGACATTCCGCACTTATGCCTACTATAGCTACTATGTTCAATAGCAGGTTACCGCCACATTCCATAGCAGGTTATACAACTAAAACCGTACAAGTTTCGTATTGTTTCTTTGGATTTCCAACAAATGGTCAGGCCAAGGAACTTCCCATTGCCACATGGAAACGCCTCTGGCTGGACGTCCCCGAGAACTTAACCAGCTCTCTGCCAACACAAGGCCGGGTTACCTTTATCACTAGGTAACTACTACACGAATATGGCATCCCCCGGTCCTTTGGGACCTTTCACCGAGCGCTCGTAATCAATTCACACAATCATAACAAAGTGTTTTCAACATGAGTAAGTATCTGGGCTCCATACCATGATACCACCCTTTTCCAGAAGGAAATGCACATACCCTAAAGGGAGCTACCCCTCATAACCTTGCCGCATCTTTCCTGTTTTGACCATTCCGGGATGTGAGGCTCGACGAAGTTTCGTCCACAAAACATACTTTATACAAAAGCCATGCTTTGGGTCAACAAATGATCAACACAATGATCACCAAGATAGACGATCAAACAAATGATCCTATCATAAATAATCAACACAACGATCATTTCAGCATCACTCAGCATGTCACATTACCAAATTGGGAATATATCGCTGATAACCTTCAACTACATAACCTCTGAGCTCATACGTCTCAGAGAAGGGTGTTAAGCTAAAAGAATAAATTCTCCGCCACCAACAGAAATATATTTGAAAGAAATCGGCTTTACATCTCAACTTGTAATGTCAGACATACAATCCATACAAGTCTGTTCCGGGCTCGAACAAAACCGAAGGCACTTCTTACGAAGCCCTTGCAATCCGGGTATTCACAATCCCGATCGGATTTCCCATCACTTATGGAATCTCTATACCAGGAGCGACCCAGTGCAGAGACAATCGATAGGTCATCCTATCGCTCTCGCAAATACCGGTCTTCAACACCGATCTTCAAATGCAATTCACAACGACGTATCACATATTCGGAATGGGTTATACGACCCCATGGTCCTTTCCCGGTTAACCCGAATAGTGAGCGCTTATTCAAAAATAAGTGTAGCATTCACATTCAAACAAATCACATCAAATACCATTCAAAGGGAAATATTGATAGTCGGTTATTGAACTGTCACTGGATATGCACACATCACCAGATTCCAAATAATTTTCCCAAATTATTTATTTTCCAAAATATCTTTACAAGATATAAAATTTCACATTTCAAAAATAAATCAACATTTATTTTTAAACCCATTTTCCAATTTCATTTATAAATTCAATAGTGAATTTACAATCCAAAATATCTATGAATATTCGATTTCAATTATTCATTTCAATATTCCTTTTCAATTTATCTTCAAAAAGATAAATTCTCAAAATATTCACTTTATATTGGAAAACATTTCCATACTTATTTATTCATAAGTAATTCACAAATTTTATTTATTTTCAACACTTAGAAAATATTCAATATACTTAAATCGAGATTAAGTATATATTTCATTCTTTAAGGAAATCATTCTCTTAAACATATTTATTTGGGTCAAAACGAATGTTATGTAAAACATCGTTACGACAACCCAAAATCACTAGTATAGGGATTCGAAATTAAAATAGATATATAAATCCCAATACTATACAAAACATTTCCTTTCGGAAATCATTTACTATAACAACAGTGTTATAGTCCACTATTTCCTTTTCATTTCTCGAAAACGTCTATTTCAACAATAAATGTTGAAATCTATGGTTTCGAATCTCAACACATTTAAAACATCGTTAGATCGTTTTAATTCTATTTAAAACATCACATTCAAAACAATTTCTTTAACATATTATTCACTATTCAAAAACGTGAATATTCTTTGTTAACAAATTTCATCCTTTTATTTATTTCATTTCAAGGATTATTCACAGTCAAAAATGTGAATATAACTCCATTAATAGGTTTCAACAATTTACTTATCAAAATAAGTCGTTTGCGAATTTATAAAACAACGTTTATAAATTCCTTCATTATCCTTTATTCAATTCATAACTCAATTATATACCAAAGGTTCATATTATAAGTTAAATATTTATAAAACGATTATTTTACAAAATCGTTCTTTTAAACTTCATAATTATAAATCTCATAACTTATAAGATTCAATTATTCATCCAAATATATTCTTTAATAATTTCACAAAATTTATAAATCTTACTATTTATAAATTTCATTTATAACTTCACCATTTATAATCTTATAAATTCCATTCACTTACAAAATTCATTTTCACTTCATTCAAACACTTATAAAAACTCGTTTTAAAATGTCAATATTTCAATTTATAAATATCCATTTATAAATCTCTTAATATAAATCAATTTATATTATTCTTTTAAAACGTCTTCAAATTCCTTTATAATTTCACCATTTTTATTCATAAAATAATTAAATTTTATAAATCCTATATTTAAACTTTTCACAATGAATTCTAAAATCCCGATTAAACTATTTTATAAAATCATTAGCATCACATTCTCAAAAAAATCAGTTTTTAACTATTTTTCTCAAAAATCATAATTTTTATAACTTTGAAAATTATAACGTTTATTTATTTAAAATGAATCAATTCCAAAAATATAGTATATTTTCAAAAATCACTTTATAAATCATTTTAAAATTCCAAAACTTGGTCCAATGATGCTACATACCAAATAGTCAATCACGACAACAACGATATCATATCTCGATATGATAATCCATCAAATATCAAAATATCTGAAATCAAATAAATACTGTTGAGGAATCCTGTTGGATCCCTCCAACCTGTTTTCCTGCATCCAAAAACATTAGCACAATACCAATTTCGCTCCAGTACGAAATTATCGCGGTATATGGGATTATTAAATATTATCCGCTTAATAACGGCACAATAGGGTCTCATCCGCTAAACAAAAAATGCGGGAAATCAACAACTACAATATATACATATGCCAATATATATATATTGTTATTATATATAATACCAATTTCACTGTTTATGAAATATTCGCGGTATATGTTTTTAATAAATAACATCCGCTTACTAACGGCGTATAATGTCTATTTTAACAATCAATAGATAACAATCATCATTCAAACATGCATTCAAATATTTTAAATCTAAGTATTTAAAATAAAATCGAAACTAATTCGATTGAGTGAGAAGTTCTCACCTTGATTTCAATTTCCGTTTCAGCTTTTATTTCGAATAAAATTAAAAGGACGTTTAATTTTACCCAAAATTCTCACTAACTCCAAACGACTCCAATCCAACTCCATCGCGTAGTGCTCGTCCATACGATTCCAACGCAACTGGTTTCGCGCGTTTTCGACCTCGTATGAAAAAGTTATGATTTTTCAAAGATTACACGAATTAAACTAATATTTACAACATAAATTCTAATTAATTTTAAACCTATTCAATTTATAGCCACTGGATCCTAGCCCCTTGCATCACGACCGTTCCTATCTTCTCCTTCCTCTGGTATTCGAACGCATGCAACATTACTTCGGCCGAACCCATAACAACATCAACTAGGGTTAATTTTTGCTTCCATCTTGTTGACTTCGGCATCGATCAAACGCCACCGCGACGTGCGCCTACGCGAGTGCCATACTCGGCTCCAACCTCATGAAGCTCGGTTGCTTCATTATCTCGATACGCGAGCTCGAATGTGGTGCATTCAAGCCGAAATTGCCATCAATTTACAGCTTTAAAAACGATCATGGCCGTTGAATCTGTAGAGCTCGTGATGCTCTACCTCTTTGCTGTTGGAAGATTTTCGAATTGCTTGATGGATTGAGAGATTTGGGGGGGAGAAGTTGGGATAATTTCGGCCATTCACTGTTGTAGGTGGCGGCTGCGTTAAAATTAGGGTTATGTTTTATAATTTTCTAAAATTATGAAAGGTAGGGGCTATTTATAAGGAACCGACGAAACACTATTCATTTCGGAAATTTCGAACTCCGATTTAGACGCCGTAACCTGCGTTTCTAAGGTTTACCCCGCGTTCCGGACACAATGGAACGGGTTTCGGAAGCTAATTCGGACACCCGTGCGAGTTATGGCTGCAAACGCTCAATTTAAATTAAACCGATTTAAATCGATTTCTAGGCGTTTTAATTCGTACCGGACAAACGGTAAATCCAATTGACTTGAAATTTGAAACCTTACAATAATATCACATTACGGATCCGATGAAACTGGTTTCGTCGAAATCCGAGACTTTTTGAAAAATGGCTATTTTGACTCGCCAAATTTAAATTAAAAATAATTCGATGCGTTTCGAGCTGCCACGCTCAAACGATAACTCCGATTGACACGAAAATTGAAATCCGGTAATAACTAACTATTACGGATCCAATAGAACTTGTTTCGTTCAATTCTGAGACTGTTCAAAAATTGGCTATTTTACAGTCGATTATTAAATATTAAAATATTCAATTTTCACAAATTAACTCTTAATTCGATTTTAAAAGTTCTAAAATATCATTCTAACTCTAACATGATAAAATAAAATTTTACAAATCATTTTCAATCATATTTAACTATATTTTCAATTATTTCCATAATTTAACGTATTAAATTATCAATTTAATTATTCAATTAAATCCAAAAATTCAAATAAAAATTTATTTGACTTATAAATTCACTTATTAATATTTAAAATAAATTAAATATTCAAATTTTAATTATCAAAAATTCTGGGTCGTTACAATCTTTCCCCCTTAAAAGAATTTCGTCCTCGAAATTATCAAGTAAGAAAAGTTACAGAATTCATTAATTTTCCCAAAATTCATAATTAAACTTCTTATAAATCTTTACTAAGTTTTCAAATCATACTTAGTTATCCTTTCAAAAACAACTACCATCGTTTAACTTTCAATTCCAAAATCAAAGTTAAAGTTTTCAAAAAATTTCCAATTTTCTCAAATTTTTTCTAACGCCTTAAATTTCCGGAAAAATTCGCCATAGTCTCCTTTGCGCGGCTCGATCCAAAAAAAAAATGACAGTATATATATCACAAATATACATCTCATCAAGTAATGAGGCATCCCGAAGGGAAAAAAGTATAAAAGTACGGTATGTAATCCGAGATATGTACCTTATATTTTATTAGCGAGCATATACGGCTAATATAGCGCAAAAGCGAGCTCCAAATGCGAAGCAAACGCGATCCGCACCTACTAAACACTCAACAAACAACATGAGAATCATGCATATAGACAATAATCTCAATATACAACATATAACAACATAACAACTTATATGTCAACATAGCACATGTAGTAAAACAACATATATTCAACCATCAACCAATTATCATTCATAACTAATAATATTCATTCATATTCTCATTCATATTCAATGAAATGGTTTTCTCAGTTTAATCATATTTGATTCATTAACATTGGATTTACTAACATTCATTCTTAATTCAATTAGTTTACATTTACTAATTAAATCTAATTCACTTTCAACTCTATTCAAATTTATTTACTTCTAATTTGAATTCAGTTACATAGCTTCCAATTTCATTAACACTTAATGAATTATATATAATCAATCTACAATTATATAACAACCAATGTATATTTATTACAACCAAATTCCTTTGCTTCACTTACATTCATTTTGGTTTAACACCTTTAATTAAATTGACTTCCATTCAATTTATTCAACTTCCAATAACATTTGATTTCAATGAATTAACACTTATATTCATTATTTCATATCAACTTAAATTTACATTTAATTGACTTACATTCAATTCATTCATTCAATTCAATTCTAAAGTAAATTTCCATTCAACTTTTAAATTCTTTTTTACTTACAACTCATATTCATAAATATATTCATTTAGTTTCACTTCTTATACATATAAGTTTATTTCACAATTGTAAATCACCTTAATTATAATTCAATTCTTATAATTATTTTTACTTATACAATTATTCTTTTATTTAGATTATTCAAACAACTAAACAATCAACTTACATACACTTTAATAATTCTGAAAAATTATTTCTTTATATATAAAAATATACTCAAGGTAAAATTATTTCATTCACCCAATTTTAAAACAATACTGTGTCGAATTGTTCTGTACAAGTGTCTAGAGATCCCTATCAACAACGTTAATTACTCGTATTAACCAGAATCTATATACCACTCAACAAACCAATCATCACAATATAAAACAATTTATATTCACTAACAAATACGCTCTCATAGCTATTATTACACTCAAACTCATTCTAGAGTACTGCTGACTCTATCTCTAATGAGAAATACCCAACAGAACCATGGTTGTCGCTTAACCATAAGCTCTGATACCAAATGTAACGTATACGGATTTTCGTTGCCGAAAAACCGAATAGTTATGGGTTTTAAAAAGAATTTAAGAAAAGAAAAGGAAAGAAAAGAAGAGAAAAAGATGGAAGATTAGAAAATAGAGAATTTTAAAATAGAAATTAGAGAGAATAGAAAATGGAGAAAAAAATAGAAAACAACAGAACAACATCAGAATCTCACAATTCGCAGCGGAACAACATATAATAATAAATGAATAATCTTTAAACAAAGAACTATATCAGTTATTACATTTCATCATATTACATTACATCACATCATCAGAGTGTACAACAACAAACAATTTTAAACAGCGGAAAAGAAATATTATATACTAGTAATACGCCATGCCATCCAGCTTGCCTCCAGCAACTCCAAAATATCCAGAATATCCTGATAAACCTAACTCTTGATATCCTGATAAACCTAACTCTTGACTGCCCGTGTGGAAATTGGTGGGCACCCAGAGTTTAGGAAGGAAAACAATAAACTCCGAGTCAGTCATGTGACTGGTGTGAGAACTCAAAACAGTTTATTTATCTTTAAAATCAAAATAGAGGAATATTTTTAAATTCAATTCGCAATGCTTTTAAAAATGAGACTACCATAAGGCCTCCCGCACACACACACAATGCAAACGCAGAATCGGAGGAGATTTCTCCTTATGATAGTCAAAGATGCTTGATACGCATTTAAAAATAACATTTGATATTATTATTAGTGCATAGTGTAGGGGAAAAATTCATTTCGAAAGTAGAATATAAATCTTAGCCAGCATAGACATTCCGCACTTATGCCTACTATAGCTACTATGTTCAATAGCAGGTTACCGCCACATTCCATAGCAGGTTATACAACTAAAACCGTACAAGTTTCGTATTGTTTCTTCGGATTTCCAACAAATGGTCAGGCCAAGGAACTTCCCATTGCCACATGGAAACGCCTCTGGCTGGACGTCCCCGAGAACTTAACCAGCTCTCTGCCAACACAAGGCCGGGTTACCTTTATCACTAGGTAACTACTACACGAATATGGCATCCCCCGGTCCTTTGGGACCTTTCACCGAGCGCTCGTAATCAATTCACACAATCATAACAAAGTGTTTTCAACATGAGTAAGTATCTGGGCTCCATACCATGATACCACCCTTTTCCAGAAGGAAATGCACATACCCTAAAGGGAGCTACCCCTCATAACCTTGCCGCATCTTTCCTGTTTTGACCATTCCGGGATGTGAGGCTCGACGAAGTTTCGTCCACAAAACATACTTTATACAAAAGCCATGCTTTGGGTCAACAAATGATCAACACAATGATCACCAAGATAGACGATCAAACAAATGATCCTATCATAAATAATCAACACAACGATCATTTCAGCATCACTCAGCATGTCACATTACCAAATTGGGAATATATCGCTGATAACCTTCAACTACATAACCTCTGAGCTCATACGTCTCAGAGAAGGGTGTTAAGCTAAAAGAATAAATTCTCCGCCACCAACAGAAATATATTTGAAAGAAATCGGCTTTACATCTCAACATGTAATGTCAGACATACAATCCATACAAGTCTGTTCCGGGCTCGAACAAAACCGAAGGCACTTCTTACGAAGCCCTTGCAATCCGGGTATTCACAATCCCGATCGGATTTCCCATCACTTATGGAATCTCTATACCAGGAGCGACCCAGTGCAGAGACAATCGATAGGTCATCCTATCGCTCTCGCAAATACCGGTCTTCAACACCGATCTTCAAATGCAATTCACAACGACGTATCACATATTCGGAATGGGTTAAACGACCCCATGGTCCTTTCCCGGTTAACCCGAATAGTGAGCGCTTATTCAAAAATAAGTGTAGCATTCACATTCAAACAAATCACATCAAATACCCATTCAAAGGGAAATATTGATAGTCGGTTATTGAACTATCACTGGATATGCACACATCACCAGATTCCAAATAATTTTCCCAAATTATTTATTTTCCAAAATATCTTTACAAGATATAAAATTTCACATTTCAAAAATAAATCAACATTTATTTTTAAACCCATTTTCCAATTTCATTTATAAATTTAATAGTGAATTTACAATCCAAAATATCTATGAATATTCGATTTCAATTATTCATTTCAATATTCCTTTTCAATTTATCTTCAAAAAGATAAATTCTCAAAATATTCACTTTATATTGGAAAACATTTCCATAATTATTTATTCATAAGTAATTCACAAATTTTATTTATTTTCAACACTTAGAAAATATTCAATATACTTAAATCGAGATTAAGTATATATTTCATTCTTTAAGGAAATCATTCTCTTAAACATATTTATTTGGGTCAAAACGAATGTTATGTAAAACATCGTTACGACAACCCAAAATCACTAGTATAGGGATTCGAAATTAAAATAGATATATAAATCCCAATACTATACAAAACATTTCCTTTCGGAAATCATTTACTATAACAACAGTGTTATAGTCCACTATTTCCTTTTCATTTCTCGAAAACGTCTATTTCAACAATAAATGTTGAAATCTATGGTTTCGAATCTCAACACATTTAAAACATCGTTAGATCGTTTTAATTCTATTTAAAACATCACATTCAAAACAATTTCTTTAACATATTATTCACTATTCAAAAACGTGAATATTCTTTGTTAACAAATTTCATCCTTTTATTTATTTCATTTCAAGGATTATTCACAGTCAAAAATGTGAATATAACTCCATTAATAGGTTTCAACAATTTACTTATCAAAATAAGTCGTTTGCGAATTTATAAAACAACGTTTATAAATTCCTTCATTATCCTTTATTCAATTCATAACTCAATTATATACCAAAGGTTCATATTATAAGTTAAATATTTATAAAACGATTATTTTACAAAATCGTTCTTTTAAACTTCATAATTATAAATCTCATAACTTATAAGATTCAATTATTCATCCAAATATATTCTTTAATAATTTCACAAAATTTATAAATCTTACTATTTATAAATTTCATTTATAACTTCACCATTTATAATCTTATAAATTCCATTCACTTACAAAATTCATTTTCACTTCATTCAAACACTTATAAAAACTCGTTTTAAAATGTCAATATTTCAATTTATAAATATCCATTTATAAATCTCTTAATATAAATCAATTTATATTATTCTTTTAAAACGTCTTCAAATTCCTTTATAATTTCACCATTTTTATTCATAAAATAATTAAATTTTATAAATCCTATATTTAAACTTTTCACAATGAATTCTAAAATCCCGATTAAACTATTTTATAAAATCATTAGCATCACATTCTCAAAAAAATCAGTTTTTAACTATTTTTCTCAAAAATCATAATTTTTATAACTTTGAAAATTATAACGTTTATTTATTTAAAATGAATCAATTCCAAAAATATAGTATATTTTCAAAAATCACTTTATAAATCATTTTAAAATTCCAAAACTTGGTCCAATGATGCTACATACCAAATAGTCAATCACGACAACAACGATATCATATCTCGATATGATAATCCATCAAATATCAAAATATCTGAAATCAAATAAATACTGTTGAGGAATCCTGTTGGATCCCTCCAACCTGTTTTCCTGCATCCAAAAACATTAGCACAATACCAATTTCGCTCCAGTACGAAATTATCGCGGTATATGGGATTATTAAATATTATCCGCTTAATAACGGCGCAATAGGGTCTCATCCACTAAACAAAAAATGCGGGAAATCAACAACTGCAATATATACATATGCCAATATATATATATTGCTATTATATATAATACCAATTTCACTGTTTATGAAATATTCGCGGTATATGTTTTTAATAAATAACATCTGCTTACTAACGGCGTATAATGTCTATTTTAACAATCAATAGATAACAATCATCATTCAAACATGCATTCAAATATTTTAAATCTAACTATTTAAAATAAAATCGAAACTAATTCGATTGAGTGAGAAGTTCTCACCTTGATTTCAATTTCCGTTTCAGCTTTTATTTCGAATAAAATTAAACGGACGTTTAATTTTACCCAAAATTCTCACTAACTCCAAACGACTCCAATCCAACTCCATCGCGTAGTGCTCGTCCATACGATTCCAACGCAACTGGTTTCGCGCGTTTTCGACCTCGTATGAAAAAGTTATGATTTTTCAAAGATTACACGAATTAAACTAATATTTACAACATAAATTCTAATTAATTTTAAACCTATTCAATTTATAGCCACTGGATCCTAGCCCCTTGCATCACGACCGTTCCTATCTTCTCCTTCCCTCTGGTATTCGAACGCACGCAACATTACTTCGGCCGAACCCATAACAACATCAACCAGGGTTAATTTTTGCTTCCATCTTGTTGACTTCGGCATCGATCAAACGCCACCGCGACGTGCGCCTACGCGAGTGCCATACTCGGCTCCAACCTCATGAAGCTCGGTTGCTTCATTGTATCGATACGCGAGCTCGAACGTGGTGCATTCAAGCCGAAATTGCCATCAATTTACAACTTTAAAAACGATCATGGCCGTTGAATCTGTAGAGCTCGTGATGCTCTACCTCTTTGCTGTTGGAAGATTTTCGAATTGCTTGATGGATTGAGAGATTTGGGGGAGAGAAGTTGGGATAATTTCGGCCATTCACTGTTGTAGGTGGCGGCTGCGTTAAAATTAGGGTTAGGTTTTATAATTTTCTAAAATTATGAAAGGTAGGGGCTATTTATAAGGAACCGACGAAACACTATTCATTTCGGAAATTTCGAACTCCGATTTAGACGCCGTAACCTGCGTTTCTAAGGTTTACCCCGCGTTCCGGACACAATGGAACGGCTTTCGGAAGCTAATTCGGACACCTGTGCGAGTTATGGCTGCAAACGCTCAATTTAAATTAAACCGATTTAAATCGATTTCTAGGCGTTTTAATTCGTACCGGACAAACGGTAAATCCAATTGACTTGAAATTTGAAACCTTACAATAATATCACATTACGGATCCGATGAAACTGGTTTCGTCGAAATCCGAGACTTTTTGAAAAATGGCTATTTTGACTCGCCAAATTTAAATTAAAAATAATTCGATGCGTTTCGAGCTGCCACGCTCAAACGATAACTCCGATTGACACGAAAATTGAAATCCGATAATAACTAACTATTACGGATCTAATAGAACTTGTTTCGTTCAATTCTGAGACTGTTCAAAAATTGGCTATTTTACAGTCGATTATTAAATATTAAAATATTCAATTTTCACAAATTAACTCTTAATTCGATTTTAAAAGTTCTAAAATATCATTCTAACTCTAACATGATAAAATAAAATTTTACAAATCATTTTCAATCATATTTAACTATATTTTCAATTATTTCCATAATTTAACGTATTAAATTATCAATTTAATTATTCAATTAAATCCAAAAATTCAAATAAAAATTTATTTGACTTATAAATTCACTTATTAATATTTAAAATAAATTAAATATTCAAATTTTAATTATCAAAAATTCTGGGTCGTTACACTAAGATAATCTACTAAAAGAAAAGGTAAATGTAACCTCGAGCGTCACTTGTGGAACGACTAAAATCAAGGGATACTCTTAAAGACTATGTGATTCGCTACCATTAAGGCATGATCATCACCCAATCTAGATCGATATTTTAGATCATGTATATTCGGGGCCCATTTAGGTTGTTGATCCCAACTAGGGTGATGACTTATTCGATGCTATCCAGTAAGGGGTAGGGCCGGTCTTGACTTGCGGGGAGTCCATGTGAATCTCTCGGCGTGTTTTATTTAAAGATACACTATGATAGGTCATAACTCAGTACCTTATCATTGTTGGAATCCATTTTCTAATACGCACCTTTACAATTTAGTTGTTTCCAGCTATTGAAATGTAAAATGCAAGCATTTCAGCTATATTATTATTTTAAACTTAGACATTATTATTATATTACTGGATTTTCTATAGAAAGTGTTTTGGTTATCGTAAGGTAAAAACCTGTCCATATTTATGTGCGACGTGGTTTTACGAGATACCTTTGATTTCAAAGGATTTTACAAGTTATAATAAAATTCCTTGTGATTTGAGTTTCTCACGCTGGTTTTAATAGATTGATTCAGGCGTTATTTTTCTTATAATGCTCGGGTCAGCAAGAGCATATTTTCTAGATTCAGTTGGATCCTTTAGGGATTTTAGGGGATGAGCTATATTCTCCAAGGCGTATTCACGTACCTTATATTCTTCCGCTGTTTTGTTTTGTTTTGTTTTTGTCTGTATTTATCAGCAATTGTAAGGACATGCTGTTATAGCCGTCTAGGCTGATAATATGATAGTGTACGCTAATGTTGTGTGTAAATAAAGATGATTTCTTTTTGTAAATATTTTGTGTATATTATATATTGCTCATCACGATGTGAGATTCTGTTCCATCGCTTTCTTTCTTCACCCTTAATGACCTGTCTTTTGGACACTTAAATGATTGGCACACGAATACCAAGGAGGTATTAAGTGTCGTTTTTAGGTGTAAGAAAGGTAGATTGTTACAACATCCAATATTTTTCATAAAAATGTACTTGATTTCTATTATATACATTATTATATAGTGATATAACTAATTAAGCAATTGATATGAAGTACATTAATTAGTAAATCCTTAAATAATATATGTGATAATTGTTACAAAGAGTTGTAATCATGAGAAATTTTTCGTAATATAGAATATTATTTCAAATATTCATAGTCAAGATGTTTTGAAAAGAAATATCTATATATCCTTTGAGACTAGAGTACAAAACGCTCATCAAATGATGGGCAGTGTATTTGCTCATGGTTGCTGGGAGCACCAGGGATTATATACTTATAGTTATTGGATAACTATGGAATGATTTTTCCAGGATTTTTCTATTGATGAATAATAACTAGGTTAAACATGAATCTCGAAATGACGATATTACATGGTTATCTCGATTGAGAATACCATTGAGCTTCAATGTGGATACTTCACTTCGATTATAACTAAATCATGACATGCTGAATATTGAATGACTATAGTTGGGTCTGAGTTGAAACATTAGAAGTGAAACACTTTCAACAGATAATTCGTCTCCTTTGTTTTATGAGATTCACTTCACGGTCAACTGTGGTCAACTCAAAGTCAAAATCTCTACCCATAGTAGAATGGTTAATAATAAATATTGTTATGAACCAAGGACTTTGTTTATGGACTACCTGAGTTGAATGTGGATAGTACTAGAATTTTGATCAAAACAAAATTCCATGAATCCTATAGTGATGTAGTGTTGAAGAAGAGAATTGATATAGATAATCGTTATTAAAAGGTACCGCTTAGATTTGTAAAATTAGATTTTTCCGACGTCTCGAATTTCTGACCCCAGAAAGTCATATCATCATGAAGAAAGAAAGGGATAGAAAAGAAAAGAAATAGAGAAGAAAGAAGAAAACAACATCAGAATCTCAACAGCGGAACGAATAAATTATATTAATCACATAAGTATTACATAATATACAATATCCATCAGAGTTACACAGGTAAACATCACATACTAGACAGTTATAAACACCTATCTAGTTATATAATTCAATATACAATACAACACAGAGATACCCACACAGCGGAATACTATATATATCTACAACATCGAAGCCTCCTGCTCCATTGCTCCTCCAGAATTCGTCAAAGCTAACCTGAATCCCTTGGCTACTCGTAAAAATTTGAGTACCCGAGAGTTTATGAAAAATAGAAATAAACTCCGGGTCAGACATGGGTCTGGTATGAGTAACAGGTTAAAGTTGCTTAACTTTGAAAATATTTGAAAACAAAAGGTATCACGTAAGACTTCCCACAAATAAACATGGTAAGTTTTAACCTTACGCTAACCAAATCATTTAATAGAAAATTCTGTGATATTATAACAGTGTCTAGGGTTTTCAAGTAAATATGAAATAGCCGAAATTGTTACATTATTAAATTCCAGCTACTAGCCACAAAAGTGGGTAATACAATCAAAACCGTTGGCACTTACTGGATTTTGGATTCCATACAATGGCAGGGCTACTGGGGTACCACCCGTCACAGTACGTGGCCTAGATCAACGTACTGAGGAGTACGCCCGCTCCCCTACAACACAAGCCCGGAACCGTTCCTTACTGAACAGTCCCAAACAAGATAACCCCGGCAGTTGGAGCTCAAAACTGCCCATACAGCCAAAATAAAAGGGACATCTAGATAGGGGAAAATCTCATCCTGCTTGGGCATGACCCACCTAACATTGCTGCACCTCCCTTGTTTTAGCCATTCCCGGTTGATGAGGCTTGAGGCTGCGATTACCTTTAGAGAACACATCTTTTAGAATGCTCATCGCCCACCTGACAATGTTCTGAAAGCATTCAATCCATACAAGTTCGTTCCGGGTTCGAACGAAATCGAAGGCGTTATCTCGTTACGCTCATTTTGGAATCACCCTCAGAGTTAACGACGATAACCCTTGCACTCTGAATCTTCACTGGAGAATTTACGACCTAACGATTAATTTGGATCGATGTGGTTTTCGGATGTCCAAATATGGAAACCCGATCCCAGTCTCATCGAAATCCAAATGCCATCTTTTAAGGCCAAGTTGTTTTAAAGTTTAAAACAGTTCAGTTCAATTATCCATATACACACAGATAGATAATTCACATCTCATAATAGATAATCAACATCATCATAAACAGATAATCCATATTATCATCACAACAGATAATCCATATTATCATCCAATAGATAATCCATATTATCACATTCTTAAATCAAAACATACATTTCACGTGGCATTCGTTAATCTCATATTGAGATTTCAAACCATTCAAGGTAAACAATATCATCAATCCATATATAAGCAATCACATCAGCTGTAATTAATTTAAAATGAATTAGATTAATTATTGCATCTCTAATTAATTTAAAGTAAATTAAATTAATTAATTCACCAATATAAATCTTACTTATATAACTATTAGTCAATTTCCAATCAATTAATTTCTCATCATCCAATTGTTCGATTTAATTAATCATCCTTGATTAATTAAATTTTTGATTACATTCAAGTAATTATCTTTTAATTTATTTTCACAAATTAATTATCCTTAACTAAACACAAAAATTAACCTCTAATTACTTCATAACTAAATTAATCTTTAATTAATTACATTAATCTTTAATTAATTACATTAATCTTTAATTACACTAATTAATTACTCTTTAATTACTTCTTATTGGTTAATTCATCTCAATTGATCAACCCTTAAACTCATCATTTAATTATATTTATAAATGATTTCTAATTCATCTTAATTAATTATCCTTTTAATATTAATTACCTTAAGTAATTAATCTCAATTAAACCACATTTATTAATCACCCCTGATTAATACCATTCAGTAATTAACTTCCTTTAATTACTCCATCAAATAAATAAATTACCTCCTAATTAATATTCTGTAAATTAATCCCTTGATTAATTATGCAAAGTAATTATATTCCAATTACCTTCATTATTAAATCACCCTCAGTTAATTACATCTAGTAATTATCTTTAATTACTTCCCTAAGTAATTATACTTATCTCATCATCATATGATTATTTAAATTAATTAAACTTAATTAATTAGCTTAAACAAATTCATATTAAAATAAATTGATTACAATGAGTAATTAATTCCTTAATTATTTCCATTAAGTAATTACACTTAAATAATTTACAATTTTATCTTAAGTTAACTAATCTATCTAATTATCAAAATTAATCACACTAATTCATTATTTAAATAATTCTAGTTAATGACCTTCATTAATTATTAATAATTCTTTGATTATTTTTTTAAAGAAATTAACTAAGATTAATCATTATTAATTACCATTTATTTAATTTAATAACTCATAAATTAATCTTTAATTATTTAGTTAATTTATTACTAACCATAATTTAAATTCAATCTTATTTAATTAATGATCCTTAATTACTAATTAATTTATCCTAAATTAATTAACTCAAACCTTAATTAACTAATTTAAACTCTTAATTACTAAATTAATAAATCTAAATCATTGATTATCCATTCTAAATTAATTTAATAATTACAAATCATTAAATCTTCATTTATTTAAAGATAAAACATTTTTCTTATTAATGATCAAATTATCATTAACGAGGTATTTAAAACAATTTTAATTTTATTTACTTTTTAAATTTCATTTTTAAATTTAAGATTTAAAATGAAAACAATTTAACTTTAACAAAGTTCGTTCAAATTTCAAAACTCCTTTTAATTTAGTAAGTTAAAGAATTATTTACCTTAATATGGAAGTTTAAAAGAATTTAAAACACTATTCCATTTTAAATTCAAATCAATTTGAAAATTCACTTTATAATTCAAACTGAATTAAATCTTAAAACTTCTTTTATTTCAAACTCAGATTCCCATTTACATTTGAAATCAGATTTAAACTTAGGTTTAAATCTCAATTTTTATTTAAAGTTTTACTTTGAAATTCAAAACTATTTAACCCTTTTAAAGTTGTTTCAAATAATTTTTTTAAAAAAAAAACTTTATTTTATTCTAGAATTGAGATTCAAACTGCAATTGAATCCAACTTAAACCTTGATTTAAATCTAGTTTACAGCTCTAGTTCACATTTAAATTCAGTTTAAATTGTTTTTAAACTTATAGGTTAAAGCCTGTAACCAAACATTTACCCGAGACCCTAGCATTTTACTTCGAGTCAAATTTGAACATACTCGAGTAAAATCCCTCAACAACTCGCGTATCACTCGAGACTACACAAACTTGCAACATACCCAACAACCTTCACCGGAAAAACTCATCGTGCACGTGCACAGTAACTTTATCCACCTCCGACCATCCCCGATGGTCGCTCCACATCGGCAACCTCCTTCTCACTCACCTACGACATTCAGATCACCTCCCAAAACTCGAAATCTAATTCGAGGCTTCAGAACCAAACCTGGAAACAAGAAATACAGGAAACACCCAAAACCTATCAACGCGCCTTGACCACGAAGCTCCGGTCACCAGAAAATCCACAACCCCATCTATGACTTCAACTACGGCCAAGCTACCATGCCACAAAAACTCGAAGCACTCGATCAACTTCTTAGTCCGTGGCGATCGATTCACTAAACACAGTAAAAACTAGGTTTAGAAACCCAAAACAGTCACCGCCGTCACCGCCGTGTTCTGCCACCACTTCCACCATTTTTCCCATAGTCACCGACAACTCTTCCATCATCAGAAGAAAACTCGACCCCTCCAATCACTTGGACCAACATGGACAACCGAAAATGTACATTTCAAACAACTCCGGACTGCTCTCCGATTCTAATATTAGAATTTGTGATTTGTTGTTAAAATCATGATTTTGTAGGATGATTCAGATCTTAACTCTGGAACATCAAATCGTAGTATTTGAAATTTAACTTATTTAAAGTTTATACTATTGTAAATTTATTTCCAGAGGCCATACACATTATTTTAACTCAACAAAATTTTAAACTAAAATCTATACTATAACAATCATATTTGGTTTAAAAATTAATAACTAATAAAGATTTGATCAAGAGATTGATTCAAGATTTAAACTTTGAACCTGGAAACTAAAATCAGATAAAACATTCAAACACATAGCAAATGCACATAACCAAATATTCATATATTTACAGAGATATACTTATGCATATACTCACAAACACTAGACAAACATGCCTTAGAGTTATATACTTAAACTATTAAAAATTGTTATGTTACTCACCTTTTAAACAGAAGACAGAGCATCCAGATTTAGAAAAACGGTTTGAAAACGAAATCCTTTAGCCCTTTTTTAAAAACCTTTCACTTGAATGCTTTTTGTTTAAACTTGAGTTGCTTTGTTGTTTAGATTTGCATGTAGGTTGTTTGCTTTAAAACTTGGGTCGAAATTGAATGCATCAGGTTGTGCTTTGAATTTGCTTGCAGGCAGTTTTGATTGTTGATAAAATTTGTAAAAATGCAAATGTTAACCCTTTTCTTGCTTTCTAGTTTGCTAAGATATGAAAGAAAATGGAACGAAGAGCATTGCATATATATAGAGGAGACAGGCTTTGTACAGGGAGGTGTCTTATGGTATAGGCTATTTTAGTTTGTTCAGAGATATTTTCTTTACTTTTGTTTTATCAGGCAAGATTATTTTATTTTGGAGGCTGAATTGAGTTTATACATTTCGGCTGAAATGATTTTTATACATTTCTAGTAGACCAAATGGTGCGCTTGTATTAAATGAAATGTCCTTCATGTTGTATAAATGTCTTATTTTGTATGTATTAAGATATTTCTCTTTTGTCTTATTTCTTTCTTTGTTCTTGCATACTACCTTATAGGCTACATTCATATATAATTTACTTGCCTAGCTTGCTTTATATCCTATGTACATATATTTCTTTACATGCTTTGTTCTAGCATATATTCTTACAGGCAAGATTTATTACAAAGCCTGGTTGCTTTTATACTTATATGGAGTTGTTTTAGTTACTGTTATAAATTTCTAACTTAAGCATTTAATTCAATTTCTAACCCAATTGCATATTTTTGTCTTTCTTTTTTACTTTAAAACTATAAAATACTTAATTTACTTATTATTATTATTATTATTTTATTTTCATACTTATGTTAATATCATACATTTGATTTATACTTAAGTTTAATATTTATAAAGTTTTATTTTATTTTAAACATTGTTGAAAGATTTTATTTTAAATTTACAAATCATATCTTTCCAAAATACATACATAAATATATATACATATATATATAAATAAATTTTAAAATAACAATTTCTATTTGTTTTGAAAAATCCATTTGTAAAGACATTCATCATTAATATTGTTTAAATATAACTCATTATTAAATTAAAATAATTCATAAAAGAATTTGTCTCTTATTTAATAAATTACCTATTTTATCAAGCTATATTTAAAAAGGACAAAACAACTCTTTTTGTTTAAATTTAAATCTAGGCTAGAATTATTTTTAAGAAAATTAAATTTTATCCTCAAGTTTTCAATATTTCTTTAAAAAGAATATTTCATTAAAAAAGAAATTCACTGTGCAAAATATGCAAAGCCAGTCGACTGACTGGTTATGCCAGTCGACTGACTGTGCATATGCACAGTCGTCACCTCTTTTAAATTTTAAAATACATTTTTAAAAATTTTCAAAACCAATCGACTGATCACAATCTCCAGTCGACTGAACCGGCTTCAACTGCAAAATTCTGAATAGACATCTTCTTCCATGAAGAGTTGCAAACCATCAAAAGTTGTTTCTCTTGGCTGAAACTCTTCACCAAGGGTTGCAATTTTCTAATGAATATATATAGGAGTTCTCTCTTCTTAAAAAAACACCAATCTTTGATTCTAACTCTCTACTCTCTCTTGTGATTATTCTAAGTGCTCCAATACTTTCAATTGCTTTGAATCTTTGAGTTATACTTTATATACGTTGATTCTTAGCAATATTCTTCCTTCTCAAATCTTCACACACTATTTATATACTTGAGGAATTGATTATAGGAAGTTTGTAATCTTAATTGACAAATCAGTGTTATCAAGAACACACTTAGTCAACTACTTTCATATTTTGTCAAAGTCCTGTTCTGCTGCTCAGGCAAGGGAAAGTCCTCTTCGGCTGCTGAGGCGAAATCCTGTTCTGCTGCTCAGGTCCCTGTTCTGCTGCTCAGGGTTGTATAAACCTGTTCCTCCGGGTTAAGTGAGGGTTGTTGTAGTGAAATTCCAGAAGGAGTCTGAGACTGGACGTAGGACGATGCTCCGAATCAGTATAAAATATCTGGTGTCATTTTACTTACTGCATTTATATTCCGCACTATTTACTATCTATACTCCGCTTCACTGTTTATGCATATTATACGGTCCTATACACTTTCATTTAGTATCAGAGCAAGGCATCATATAACCGTTACAAAGTTATCTGATATCTTGTTAAATATGGAAAATAACACCAGCACTTCCACCAACACTGTCACTAACACTAGTTTTCTTGAAGGTCAATCTACTGCACGAACTCCATTCTTTAATGGTTTGAATTATAATTATTGGTCTACTCGTATGAGAATCTACATGCAATCTAATAGTTTTGAATCATGGAATATCACTCAAAATGAATATACTCTTCCTACTGGAGAATATTCTACTTGGTCAAACACACAAAAACTGGATGCTACTGCCAATGCTAAAGCTATGAACATGCTATTCTGTGTATTAGATAGAAATGAATTTAATCATGTTAGTATGTGTCAAACTGCTTATGAAATATGGAGAACGCTTAAAATTACTCATGAAGGAACCAACAAAGTCAAACAAAGCAAAATCTCCATGCTCAAAAATCAATTTCAAAACTTTAGAATGAAACAAGATGAAACCATCAATGATATGTACTCTAGATTTCAAGATATTTATCATTCACTATTAGGATTAGGAGAGAAATACACTGATTTTGATATTGTATCAAAAATCCTTAACTCTTTAACGGATGAATGGGAAAGAAAAGTCTTGGCCATTGAAGAAGCTAATGACCTCTCTACCATAAAACCAGAAGAGTTAATAGGAAATCTAATATCCTATGAAGTAAATTTGCAGGCAAAACGAGTACAAGCTCAAGACAAAATGAACATAGCTTTCCATGTTGAAGAAGAAAAGGATGAAGATTCGGATGAAGAAGATTTAGCATTTATTGCTAAAAATTTCAAAAAATTCTTAAAATTCCGAAAAACCAACAAGAATAATGGAAAAAGGAACTTTCCAATCAAACCATCATCTTTAGTTCTAGAATGTTATAATTGTCATAAGAAAGGTCACATTCAAAAGGAATGCCCAGAGTTAAAGAAAAAATATATCAAGGGAAGAAGAGACAATAAAAAGAAAGCATTCTCAGTAACTTGGGATGACTCAGATACTTCTTCATCAGAAAACAGTAGTGACAGTGAAAACGAGCAATCTAATGTCTGCTTCATGGCTACTGAAAATAAGGTTAGTGATTTTACTTTTGAAGATATGATTGAGATAAATTCAGAACTAATTGATACTTTGAAAAATCTCAAAAGAAAATATAAAGAGTCTCGTGAACTTCAGAACAAAGCGGAATTTGAGAGAGATATGCTTAAAGATGAGAAAAAAAATACTAGAGGAAGAACTTGAAAAATTACAAGAATCATTCTCTAATATCAATTCTCAACTCACTCTTTTGAGTCAAGAAATTAAAACTCAAAAAGAAAAGAATGACGCTCTTGTTTCTGAAAATCATGAACTAAAAACAAAAGTAAAATCGATACAATTGGATAATACTAGTCTTAAAACTAAGTTAGAAAGCATTACTAGAAACATCTCAAACTTTAATAAAGGAAGAGAAACCTTATCAAAAATTATTGATAGCTCTCAATCTATCTCAAGTAAGAAAGGATTAGGATATGTTAACAAAACAACTGCTCCACCTAGAAAGAAAATTAGGAGAAATGTTAATCCTACTAAAATACACACAAAAAATCCTTTCTCAAAAAATATAAAAATATGGGTTCCCAAAACAAATAACAATTTAATTAGGAAGAAATATATAAACACTTTTCTTGAAACTGTTCATAAAAATAAAGATTACATTTTTAAATGGGATACTGAGCCCTCTTGGGTTTGGTTTCCTAAGATTTAACTCTTAGGACCCTATCAAAAAGTGGGTACCAATATTATCATTTATTTTTTGTAGGTCCCACTCAAGAAAAGAGGAAAATGGATACTCGACAGTGGTTACTCAAAACATATGACTGGAGACAAAGATATGCTATCAAATATTATTTACTCAGATGGAGGTTCTGTCACATTTGGAGACAACTCCAAAGGATATATCATCGGTAAAGGCATTGTGAGCAACAATTCGTCAAAGGCAAGGTTCCTCATCCATCGATCCTACCGACGCTCAAATCGCACAATGGTTATACAATGATGTGGCAGTTCAAAGATGGCACAAGATGAAAAATTCAAGGAATTTTGAGGGTTCATTCATGGTTTACAGCGACTTCGCGGCTTATGGATTATAAGAACTCATGCGTAGATCTGGATTGGAGTCTCTACTCGATTTGAATGCAAATTCTCACAAAATCAACCACCTTATGGTAAAATTATTTTATGCCAATTTAAATCTACCTCATCAACGTCCATCTAATACGAATGATTGTGTTTGGAGTTTAGTATGTGGAAAACAAGTATTTTTTTCTTTAGACCGAATGGCACACATTCTTCAAACCCCTAATCATGGCATTTCACTTGATGATGTCGAATGCAATATTCGACAAAGAGATCGAACTAGCCATATGTTCATGGGAGATACCATGACGGAATTGAAATCTAGTCTACTTCGACCAAAAGCGAGAGTTATACACAAAGCTCTCATGAGGAGTATATTACCAAGAACTGGGTCATATGAACTTATCTACCCAGAAAACTTCAAAGCTCTATATGCACTTTGGGGAGGAATTCAAGTAAATTGGCTACGAAGAATATTTGACGAGTTTCTCACTTTCAACGATGGTAATATGAGAACAATTTATTTCGGAGAATATATAATGCGATTGCTTTTAAATATGGGTACTCCTCAACCGGAATCCGAAACTTCTTCCGTTGGAGTTATCAATATTCGCACTTTAAGTCTCATGAAACTACCATCTGTTCCACCGACTATTACCTCATTTGAAGAATGGCATCCACAGCAACGTCAACGTTCATCAGGTGGGCCAATTATTCGAGAACGTACTTCTCTTCCCGAAGAAGACGAAGAAATTCGTCTTGCAACTTCAGCTAGTTTACGAGAATCCGTTGAAATTCTTTCTAAGAATCAACAAATATTAGGATCTCGCTTGAAGAAGGTGGATAAAAAATTAGACAAAGTAAAAGGATTCTTCTCTATTCTGTGGGATGCAATTTCATGTTCAACTTCCACAACTGCCTCCTCAATAGCTCATGGTAAACGACCAGCACTAAGGTTTACATGGTCAACATCTGAAGAAAATACTAGTAGTGATACTAGTGGCACAGGTAGTGGTGCTTATGGAACTTCTAGACGTGGAAAAGAACCTGCACCAGAGGAAGATTTCAATTGACATCTTGATGAGTAGACTTTATGATAAAGGGGGAGATAAGTATGCATTATCTATCTATAGCTTTTGTTTTAATTTCGAACATATTTGAATCTTGTATTAAATCTTGTCACTTATTTAAATATTGAGACTTGTACTAAATAGTCTCGCTTCTATATTTCTTCTATTCACATTTATATTTTATGCATGTCCCCTTTTTGTCGATGACAAAGGGGGAGAAAAGTATGTGCACTAACATACTTGATGCAGGAAAAAGATATCATACATTCAGGGGGAGATATTTTTAAAAAAAAATTATACAGGTTGTCATCAATCAAAAAGGGGGAGAATGTTGAATCACTTGTTTTGATTATGACAAATCAGTTCAGAAACCAAGAAAAGAATTTACATTCACTCATAACAAAAAGAAGACAACAGAGGATCAAGGCTACAACTCTATGATTAAAGTAACTATTATTTGTGTTGAGTCTTAGTTATATGTTAAAATCAATCCTCAAGTTTTCAATATTTCTTTAAAAAGAATATTTCTTTAAAAAAGAAATTCACTGTGCAAAATATGCACAGCCAGTCGACTGACTGGTTATGCCAGTCGACTGACTGTGCATATGCACAGTCGTCACCTCTTTTATATTTTAAAATACATTTTTAAAAATTTTCAAAACCAGTTGACTGATCACAATCTCTAGTCGACTGAACCGGCTTCAACTGCAAAATTCTGAATAGACATCTTCTTCCATGAAGAGTTGCAAACCATCAAAAGTTGTTTCTCTTGGCTGAAACTCTTCACCAAGGGTTGCAATTTTCTAATGAATATATATAGGAGTTCTCTCTTCTTCAAAAAACACCAATCTTTGATTCTAACTCTCTACTCTCTCTTGTGATTATTCTAAGTGCTCCAATACTTTCAATTGCTTTGAATCTTTGAGTTATACTTTATATACGTTGATTCTTAGCAATATTCTTCCTTCTCAAATCTTCACACATTATTTATATACTTGAGGAATTGATTATAGGAAGTTTGTAATCTTAATTGACAAATCAGTGTTATCAAGAACACACTTAGCCAACTACTTTCATATTTTGTCAAAGTCCTGTTCTGCTGCTCAGGCAAGGGAAAGTCCTCTTCGGCTGCTGAGGCGAAATCCTGTTCTGCTGCTCAGGTCCCTGTTCTGCTGCTCAGGGTTGTATAAACCTGTTCCTCCGGGTTAAGTGAGGGTTGTTGTAGTGAAATTCCAGAAGGAGTCTGGGACTGGACGTAGGACGATGCTCCGAACCAGTATAAAATATCTGGTGTCATTTTACTTACTGCATTTATATTCCGCACTATTTACTATCTATACTCCGCTTCACTGTTTATCCATATTATACGGTCCTATACACTTTCATTTGGTATCAGAGCAAGGCATCATATAACCGTTACAAAGTTATCTGATATCTTGTTAAATATGGAAAATAACACAAGCACTTCCACCAACACTGTCACTAACACTAGTTTTCTTGAAGGTCAATCTACTGCACGACCTCCATTCTTTAATGGTTTGAATTATAATTATTGGTCTACTCGTATGAGAATCTACATGCAATCTAATAGTTTTGAATCATGGAATATCACTCAAAATGAATATACTCTTCCTATTGGAAAATATTCTACTTGGTCAAACACACAAAAACTGGATGCCACTGCCAATGCTAAAGCTATGAACATGCTATTCTGTGCATTAGATAGAAATGAATTTAATCATGTTAGTATGTGTCAAACTGCTTATGAAATATGGAGAACACTTAAAATTACTCATGAAGGAACCAACAAAGTCAAACAAAGCAAAATCTCCATGCTCAAAAATCAATTTCAAAACTTTAGAATGAAACAAGATGAAACCATCAATGATATGTACTCTAGATTTCAAGATATTTATCATTCACTATTAGGATTAGGAGAGAAATACACTGATTTTGATATTGTATCAAAAATCCTTAACTCTTTAACGGATGAATGGGAAAGAAAAGTCTTGGCCATTGAAGAAGCTAATGACCTCTCTACCATAAAACCAGAAGAGTTAATAGGAAATCTAATGTCCTATGAAGTAAATTTGCAGGCAAAACGAGTACAAGCTCAAGACAAAATGAACATAGCTTTCCATGTTGAAGAAGAAAAGGATGAAGATTCGGATGAAGAAGATTTAGCATTTATTGCTAAAAATTTCAAAAAATTCTTAAAATTCCGAAAAACCAACAAGAATAATGGAAAAAGGAACTTTCCAATCAAACCATCATCTTTAGTTCTAGAATGTTATAATTGTCATAAGAAAGGTCACATTCAAAAGGAATGCCCAGAGTTAAAGAAAAAATATATCAAGGGAAGAAGAGACAATAAAAAGAAAGCATTCTCAGTAACTTGGGATGACTCAGATACTTCTTCATCAGAAAACAGTAGTGACAGTGAAAACGAGCAATCTAATGTCTGCTTCATGGCTACTGAAAATAAGGTTAGTGATTTTACTTTTGAAGATATGATTGAGATAAATTCAGAACTAATTGATACTTTGAAAAATCTCAAAAGAAAATATAAAGAGTCTCGTGAACTTCAGAACAAAGCGGAATTTGAGAGAGATATGCTTAAAGATGAGAAAAAAATACTAGAGGAAGAACTTGAAAAATTACAAGAATCATTCTCTAATATCAATTCTCAACTCACTCTTTTGAGTCAAGAAATTGAAACTCAAAAAGAAAAGAATGACGCTCTTGTTTCTGAAAATCATGAACTAAAAACAAAAGTAAAATCGATACAATTGGATAATACTAGTCTTAAAACTAAGTTAGAAAGCATTACTAGAAACATCTCAAACTTTAATAAAGGAAGAGAAACCTTATCAAAAATTATTGATAGCTCTCAATCTATCTCAAGTAAGAAAGGATTAGGATATGTTAACAAAACAACTGCTCCACCTAGAAAGAAAATTAGGAGAAATGTTAATCCTACTAAAATACACACAAAAAATCCTTTCTCAAAAAATATAAAAATATGGGTTCCCAAAACAAATAACAATTTAATTAGGAAGAAATATATAAACACTTTTCTTAAAACTGTTCATAAAAATAAAGATTACATTTTTAAATGGGATACTGAGCCCTCTTGGGTTTGTTTTCCTAAGATTTAACTCTTAGGACCCTATCAAAAAGTGGGTACCAATATTATCGTTTATTTTTTGTAGGTCCCACTCAAGAAAAGAGGAAAATGGATACTCGACAGTGGTTACTCAAAACATATGACTGGAGACAAAGATATGCTATCAAATATTATTTACTCAGATGGAGGTTCTGTCACATTTGGAGACAACTCCAAAGGATATATCATCGGTAAAGGCATTGTGAGCAACAATGCGTCAAAGGCAAGGTTCCTCATCCATCGATCCTACCGACGCTCAAATCGCACAATGGTTATACAATGATGTGGCAGTTCAAAGATGGCACAAGATGAAAAATTCAAGGATTTTTGAGGGTTCATTCATGGTTTATAGCGACTTCGCGGCTTATGGATTACAAGAACTCATGCGTAGATCTGGATTGGAGTCTCTACTCGATTTGAATGCAAATTCTCACAAAATCAACCACCTTATGGTAAAATTATTCTATGCCAATTTAAATCTACCTCATCAACGTCCATCTAATACGAATGATTGTGTTTGGAGTTTAGTATGTGGAAAACAAGTATTTTTTTTCTTTAGACCGAATGGCACACATTCTTCAAACCCCTAATCATGGCATTTCACTTGATGATGTCGAATGCAATATTCGACAAAGAGATCGAACTAGCCATATGTTCATGGGAGATACCATGACGGAATTGAAATCTAGTCCACTTCGACCAAAAGCGAGAGTTATACACAAAGCTCTCATGAGGAGTATATTACCAAGAACTGGGTCATATGAACTTATCTACCCAGAAAACTTCAAAGCTCTATATGCACTTTGGGGAGGAATTCAAGTAAATTGGCTACGAAGAATATTGGACGAGTTTCTCACTTTCAACGATGGTAATATGAGAACAATTTATTTCGGAGAATATATAATGCGATTGCTTTTAAATGTGGGTACTCCTCAACCGGAATCCGAAACTTCTTCCGTTGGAGTTATCAATATTCGCACTTTAAGTCTCATGAAACTACCATCTGTTCCACCGACTATTACCTCATTTGAAGAATGGCATCCACAGCAACGTCAACGTTCATCAGGTGGGCCAATTATTCGAGAACGTACTTCTCTTCCCGAAGAAGACGAAGAAATTCGTCTTGCAACTTCAGCTAGTTTACGAGAATCCGTTGAAATTCTTTCTAAGAATCAACAAATATTAGGATCTCGCTTGAAGAAGGTGGATAAAAAATTAGACAAAGTAAAAAGATTCTTCTCTATTCTGTGGGATGCAATTTCATGTTCAACTTCCACAACTGCCTCCTCAATAGCTCATGGTAAACGACCAGCACTAAGGTTTACATGGTCAACATCTGAAGAAAATACTAGTAGTGATACTAGTGGCATAGGTAGTGGTGCTTATGGAACTTCTAGGTCTGGAAAAGAACCTGCACCAGAGGAAGATTGCGATCGACATCTTGATGAGTAGACTTTATGATAAAGGGGGAGATAAGTATGCATTATCTATCTATAGCTTTTGTTTTAATTTCGAACATATTTGAATCTTGTATTAAATCTTGCCACTTATTTAAATATTGAGACTTGTACTAAATAGTCTCGCTTCTATATTTCTTCTATTCACATTTATATTTTATGCCATGTCTCCTTTTTGTCGATGACAAAGGGGCAGAAAAGTATGTGCACTAACATATTTGATGCAGGAAAAAGATATCATACATTCAGGGGGAGATATTTTTTTTAAAAAATTATACAGGTTGTCATCAATCAAAAAGGGGGAGAATGTTGAATCACTTGTTTTGATTATGACAAATCAGTTCAGAAACCAAGAAAAGAATTTACATTCACTCATAACAAAAAGAAGACAACAGAGGATCAAGGCTACAACTCTATGATTAAAGTAACTATTATTTGTGTTGAGTCTTAGTTATATGTTAAAATCAATCCTCAAGTTTTCAATATTTCTTTAAAAAGAATATTTCTTTAAAAAAGAAATTCACTGTGCAAAATATGCACAGCCAGTCGACTGACTGGTTATGCCAGTCGACTGACTGTGCATATGCACAGTCGTCACCTCTTTTAAATTTTAAAATACATTTTTAAAAATTTTCAAAGCCAGTCGACTGATCACAATCTCCAGTCGACTGAACCGGCTTCAACTGCAAAATTCTGAATAGACATCTTCTTCCATGAAGAGTTGCAAACCATCAAAAGTTGTTTCTCTTGGTTGAAACTCTTCACCAAGGGTTGCAATTTTCTAATGAATATATATAGGAGTTCTCTCTTCTTCAAAAAACACCAATCTTTGATTCTAACTCTCTACTCTCTCTTGTGATTATTCTAAGTGCTCCAATACTTTCAATTGCTTTGAATCTTTGAGTTATACTTTATATACGTTGATTCTTAGCAATATTCTTCCTTCTCAAATCTTCACACACTATTTATATACTTGAGGAATTGATTATAGGAAGTTTGTAATCTTAATTGACAAATCAGTGTTATCAAGAATACACTTAGTCAACTACTTTCATATTTTGTCAAAGTCCTGTTCTGCTGCTCAGACAAGGGAAAGTCCTCTTCGGCTGCTGAGGCGAAATCCTGTTCTGTTGCTCAGGTCCCTGTTCTGCTGCTCAGGGTTGTATAAACCTGTTCCTCCGGGTTAAGTGAGGGTTGTTGTAGTGAAATTCCAGAAGGAGTCTGGGACTGGACATAGGACGATGCTTCGAACCAGTATAAAATATCAGGTGTTATTTTACTTACTGCATTTATATTCCGCACTATTTACTATCTATACTCTGCTTCACTGTTTATCCATATTATACGGTCCTATACACTTTCAGATACGTGAAACACTCCGAATTCTAGTTATCCAAACTGGCAATCCACTCCTAAGACCAAACACTAATCCTAAGAAGAACAACAGAAAAAGATCCAAATATCTCGGAGCTAGCTTCCCAATCTTATCCAATCTTATAGCTCCCATTGATCGGAGAAAACCCCAACAACAATGAAGTCTCTAACTTCGAATTTCCAAATTTTCCGTCTTCGGAATCCAACTTCCTTCCTCTCTTATCCATAAAAATCTTCTGACGATCCTGAGCTATCTACATCCTTACTAATCAGCTCAACCCTTGATGATTGCCCCCAGAAACAATTTGAACTAAAAACAATCCAACAAAATGATCTTTCCAAGATTAACTTTGAAAATCAGAACACAACTCAATTCCAAAATCAACAGACTGATCTTACTTCTCTCATATGGAAAGATAATACAGATGCATTCCAATCTGGTCTTAAGATCCTAAAAAATTTCCAGTAGAAACTCTCTAATCCAAAACACTGCAAATTCCAGTTGTTTCCACACCAAACAGCTGCCACCATGCTTCCACTGCGCAACAGAGCAGATGAAAATGCTGATGATGATCTCGAGGACAAACTGGACAACACATCATAGAACTATGGTTCAACAGATCCTTAAAAGAAACTCAGAAGTTCCTCCAAAACTCGAGCTGCTTCACCAAACTCGTTCTCCAAAAATCATCCTACTACTAAGCTGAACCAACGGTATACCACTCCTGGAATCCAGTCGATACCAAACTCAATCTTCAGACACGGACAAAACTCACATCCAGAAAAATTCTAAACCCAAGAGAAACTCAGACAATCGCAAGTCACTTTTGCGATCCATCAAACCAAATCCAAGGAAAACTGTTCTCCCTTTACCAAACAGAACTACTTACACTTAACTAGCCAACCCATCGAAGAAACGGGTCCACTTAATTACTTCTGAATTCCATTCCAGAAAAACTGCTAAGCCAGAAGATCTCTTGCCAACACCGAGAACATTCCAAGCTGCACTGCTGCCACAGATGCTAAAGAATTCCAAATTAAAGCTCTCCGAGAAACTCGGACCTCGAACCAACAGAAACATTCTACTGAACTCAACCCCAACATCGAAGCATATACACCTCCTTATCTGATTCCAAAGAAACATGTTCGGAGACTTCAATAGTCACTGTGTCTCATCACACAGCTACTACATCCTGAGGTAAGATATCCGGACTTGCTCATGCCAAACCGACGGGTCCAAACTCTAGCTCATCCAAACTTACGCTTCAAAAATGAACTCCGAACCTTAACAGGTTTCCTTCAAAGTTCGATGAAATCTTCCATCACTGCAAAGCTCATTCGAGACGATATTAGGTATACAGTCTCGTCCGATACACTACCAAACTTAGATATTCAAACTCCAACCATTGGTGGTCGTATTACACACTCCACTGCCCTATCTACCTTTATAACCTATATTGGAAAACCCGAACAGGTAACCCAAAAAATAGGTAGAAATAAATATATACATATATAAAAATTACAAATACGCTCTCTCAAGAAAGAAATCACTCAAGAGCCTAGGTATTCGCTCAACCTAGCGCTCTGATACCAACTGTGACGTCCCGAATTTCTGACCCCAGAAAGTCGTATCATCATGAAGAAAGAAAGGGATAGAAAAGAAAAGAAATAGAGAAGAAAGAAGAAAACAACATCAGAATCTCAACAGCGGAACGAATAAATTATCTTAATCACATAAGTATTACATAATATACAATATCCATCAGAGTTACACAGGTAATACATCACATACTAGACAGTTATAAACACCTATCTAGTTATATAATTCAATATACAATACAACATAGAGATACCCACACAGCGGAATACTATATATATCTACAACATCGAAGCCTCCTGCTCCATTACTCCTCCATAATTCGTCAAAGCTAACCTGAATCCCTTGGCTACTCGTAAAAAATTGAGTACCAGATAGTTTATGAAAAACAGAAATAAACTCCGGGTCAGACATGGGTCTGGTATGAGTAACAGGTTAAAGTTGCTTAACTTTGAAAATATTTGAAAACAAAAGGTATCACGTAAGACTTCCCACAAATAAACTTGGTATGTTTTAACCTTACGCTAACCAAATCATTTAATAGAAAATTCTGTGATATTATAACAGTGTCTAGGGTTTTCAAGTAAATATGAAATAGCCGAAATTGTTACAGTATTAAATTCTAGCTACTAGCCACAAAAGTGGGTAATACAATCAAAACCGTTGGCACTTATTGGATTTTGGATTCCATACAATGGCAGGGCTATTGGGGTACCGCCCGTCACAGCACGTGGCCTAGATCAACGTACCGAGGAGTACGCCCGCTCCCCTGCAATACAAGGCCGGAACCATTCCTTACTGAACAGTCCCAAACAAGATAACCCCGACACTTGGAGCTCAAAACTGCCCACACAGCCGAAATAAAAGGGACATCTAGACAGGGGAAAATCTCGTCCTGCTTGGGCATGACTCACCTAACCTTGCTGCACCTCCCCTGTTTTAGCCATTCCCGATTCATGAGGCTTGAGGCTGCGATTACCTTTAGAGAACACATCTCTTAGAATGCTCATCGCCCACCTGACGATGTTCTGAAAGTATTCAATCCATACCAGTTTGTTCCGGGTTCGAACGAAACCGAAGGCGTTATCTCGTTACGCTCATTTTGGAATTACCCTCAGAGTTAACGACGATAACCCTTGCACTCTGAATCTTCACTTGAGAATTTACGACCTAACGATTAATTTGGATTGATGTGGTTTTCGGATGTCCAAATATGGAAACCCGATCCCGGTCTCATCGAAATCCAAATGCCATCTTTTAAGGCCAAGTTGTTTTAAAGTTTAAAACAATTTAGTTCAATTATCCATACACACACAGATAGATAATCCACATCTCATAATAGATAATCAACATCATCATAAACATATAATCGATATTATCATCACAACAGATAATCCATATTATCATCTAATAGATAATCCATATTATCACATTCTTAAATCAAAACATACATTTCACATGGCATTCGTTAATCTCATATTGAGATTTCAAACCATTCAAGGTAAACAATATCATCAATCCATATATAAGCAATCACATCAGCTATACTTAATTTAAAATGAATTAAATTAATTATTACATCTCTAATTAATTTAAATTAAATTAAATTAATTAATTCACCAATATAAATATTACTTATATAACTATTAGTCAATTTCCAATCAATTAATTTCTCATTATCCAATTATTCGATTTAATTAATCATCCTTGATTAATTAACTTTTTGATTACATTCAAGTAATTATCCTTTAATTTATTTCCACAAATTAATTATCCTTAACTAAACACAAAAATTAACCTCTAATTACTTCATAACTAAATTAATCTTTAATTAATTACATTAATCTTTAATTACACCAATTAATTACTCTTTATTACTTCTTATTGGTTAGTTCATCTCAATTGATCAACCCTTAAACTCATCATTTAGTTATATTTATAAATGATTTCTAATTCATCTTAATTAATTATCCTTTTAATATTAGTTGCCTTAAGTAATTAATCTCAATTAAACCACATTTATTAATCACTCCTGATTAATACCATTCAGTAATTAACTTCCTTTAATTACTCCATCAAATAAATAAATTACTCCTTAATTAATTTGCTTTAAATTAATCCCTTGATTAATTATGCAAAGTAATTATATTCCAATTACCTTTATTATTAAATCACCCTCAGTTAATTACATCCAGTAATTATCTTTAATTACTTCCTTAAATAATTATACTTATCTCATCATCATATGATTGTTTAAATGAATTAAACTTAATTAATTAGCTTAAACAATTCATATTAAACTAAATTGATTACAATGAGTAATTAATTCCTTAATTATTTCCATTAAGTAATTACACTTAAATAATTTACAATTTTATCTTAAGTTAACTAATATATCTAGTTATCAAAATTAATCACACTAATTCATTATTTAAATAATTCTAGTTAATGACCTTTATTAACTATTAATAATTCTTTGATTATTTTTTTTAAAGAAATTAACTAAGATTAATCATTATTAATTACCATTTATTTAATTTAATAATACATTAATTAATCTTTAATTATTTAGTTAATTTATTACTAACCATAATTTAAATTCAATCTTATTTAATTAATGATCCTTAATTACTAATTAATTTATCCTAAATTAATTAACTCAAACCTTAATTAACTAATTTAAACTCTTAATTACTAAATTAATAAATCAAAATCATTAATTATCCATTCTAAATTAATTTAATAATTACAAATCATTAAATCTTCATTTATTTAAAGATAAAACATTTTTCTTATTAATGATCAAATTATCATTAACGAGGTATTTAAAAAAAAATTAATTTTAATTTACTTTCTAAATTTCATTTTTAAATTTAAGATTTAAAATGAAAACAATTTAACTTTAACAAAGTTCGCACAAATTTCAAAACTCTTTTAATTTCATAAGTTAAAGAATTATTTACCTTAATATGGAAGTTTAAAAGAATTTAAAACACTATTCCATTTTAAATTCAAATCAATTTAAAAATTCACTTTATAATTCAAACTGATTTAAATCTTAAAACTTCTTTTATTTCAAACTCAGATTCCCATTTACATTTGAAATCAGATTTAAACTTAGGTTTAAATCTCAATTTTTATTTAAAGTTTTACTTTGAAATTCAAAACTATTTAACCCTTTTAAAGTTGTTTCAAATATTTTTTTTTAAAAAAACTTTATTTTATTCTAGAATTGGGATTCAAACTGCAATTGAATCCAACTTAAACCTTGATTTAAATCTAGTTTACAGCTCCAATTCACATTTAAATTCAGTTTAAATTGTTTTTAAACTTACAGGTTAAAGCCTGTAACCAAACATTTACCCGAGACCCTAGCATTTTACTCCGAGTCAAATTTGAACATACTCGAGTAAAATCCCTCAACAACTCGCGTATCACTCGAGACCACACAAACTTGCAACAGACCCAACAACCTTCACCAGAACAAACTCACCGTGCACGTCCACAGTAACTTTATCCACCTCCGACCATCCCCGATGGTCTCTACACATCGACAACCTCCTTCTCACTCACCTACGACCTTCAGATCACCTCCCAAAACTCGAAATCGAATTCGAGGCTCCAGAACCAAACCTGGAAACAAGAAATACAGGAAACACCCGAAACCTGTCAACGCGCATTGACCACGAAGCTCCGGTCACCAGAAAATCCACAACCCCATCTATGACTTCAACTACGGCCAAGCTACCATGCCACAAAAACTCGAAGCACTCGATCAACTTCTCAGTCCGTGGCGATCGATTCACTAAACACAGTAAAAACTAGGTTTAGAAACCCAAAACAGTCACCGCCGTCACCGCCGTGTTCTGCCACCACTTCCACCATTTTTCCCATAGTCACCGACAACTCTTCCATCACCAGAAGAAAACTCGACCCCTCCGATCACTTGGACCAACATGGACAACCGAAAATGTACATTTCAAACAACTCCGGACTGCTCTCCGATTCTAATATTAGAATTTGTGATTTGTTGTTAAAATCATGATTTTGTAGGATGATTCAGATCTTAACTCTGGAACATCAAATCGTAGTATTTGAATTTTAACTTATTTAAAGTTTATACTATTGTAAATTTATTTCCAGAGGCCATACACATTATTTTAACTCAACAAAATTTTAAACTAAAATCTATACTATAACAATCATATTTGGTTTAAAACTTAATAACTAATAAAGATTTGATCAAGAGATTGATTCAAGATTTAAACTTTGAACCTGGAAACTAAAATCAGATAAAACATTCAAACACATAGCAAATGCACACAACCAAATATTCATATATTTACAGAGATATACTTATGCATATACTCACAAACACTAGATAAGCATGCCTCAGAGTTATATACTTCAACTATTAAAAATTGTTATGTTACTCACCTTTTAAACAGAAGACAGAGCATCCAGATTTTGAAAAACAGTTTGAAACTGAAATCCTTTAGCCCTTTTTTAAAAACCTTTCACTTGAATGCTTTTTGTTTAAACTTGAGTTGCTTTGTTGTTTAGATTTGCATGTAGGTTGTTTGCGTTAAAACTTGGGTTGAAGATGAATGCATCAGGTTTTGCTTTGAATTTGCTTGCAGGCTTTGAAAAATGCAGGCAGTTTTGATTGTTGATAAAATTTGTAAAAATTCAAATGTTAACCCTTTTCTTGCTTTCTAGTTTGCTAAGATATGAAAGAAAATGGAACAAAGAGCATTCCATATATATAGAGGAGACAGGCTTTGTACAGGGACGTGTCTTCTGGTATAGGCTATTTTAGTTTGTTCAGAGATATTTTCTTTACTTTTGTTTTATCAGGCAAGATTATTTTATTTTGGAGGCTGAATTGAGTTTATACATTTCGGCTGAAATGATTTTTATACATTTCTAGTAGACCAAATGGTGTGCTAGTATTAAATGAAATGTCCTTCATGTTATTTTGTATGTATTAAGATATTTCTCTTTTGTCTTATTTCTTTCTTTGTTCTTGCATACTACCTTACAGGCTACATTCATATATAATTTACTTCCCTAACTTGCTTTATATCCTATGTACATATATTTCTTTACATACTTTGTTCTAGCATATATTCTTATAGGCAAGATTTATTACAAAGCCTGGTTGCTTTTATACTTATATGGAGTTGTTTTAGTTACTGTTATAAATTTCTAACTTAAGCATTTAATTCAATTTCTAACCCAATTGCATATATTTGTCTTTCTTTTTACTTTAAAACTATAAAATACTTAATTTACTTATTATTATTATTATTATTATTTTATTTTCATACTTATGTTAATATCATACATTTGATTTATACTTAAGTTTAATATTTATACAGTTTTATTTTATTTTAAACATTGTTGAAAGATTTTATTTTAAATTTACAAATCATAGCTTTCCAAAATACATATATATATATATATACATATATATAAAAATAAATTTCAAAATAACAATTTCTATTTGTATTAAAAAATCCATTTGTAAAGACATTCATCATTAATATTGTTTAAATATAACTCATTATTAAATTAAAATAATTCATAAAAGAATTTATTTCTTATTTAATAAATTACCTATTTTATCAAGCTATATTTAAAAAGGACAAAACAACTCTTTTTGTTTAAATTTAAATCTAGGCTAGAACTATTTTTAAACAAATTAACTTTTATCCTAAGTATCTTAAAATTATATGGTTATTTAATAGCTTAATATTAATTTAATTCAAATTTCAAAATTACCAAAAATATTAAAATTAGAAGACATGACTTTATTTATTAAATTAGAAACAATGTTTATCTATTTACAATATATACAAATATGTATATATTACAAATAGAAAACAATTTATTTGCCTTTAAAGATAAATTATCAGTTTAAATATTTATTTTAAAGAAGATTATTAAATCTAATTCAAATTCATTATTAACATTAT